>OX422212.1:220097784-221512784 GCA_949130495.1 Sambucus nigra
TTTTACAAAGACTAGGCAGTAGACTTACTCAAAGTATTGACTCCATTGTAATCCTTGACTCCCTTTTGTCTACAAATTCTCCTACACATTGTAATGCTGGAGTCTACCCATGTAACGTACCACAGCATGCGAATCCACATGCACCTCGGTATCCGCCAATGACGCTTAGTAATTATATATGAAATCAGAATATGGAACACTGCTTCTTCACCGCAACTTAGCAAACCACAATTACGAAGTCCACCACATGAAACTTCTTCTATCAAGATAAAGATAAAACAAGATGTCCAAATGAAAGATCTCAAAGAATATGAATACATAAACTTTGATTTTTAAACTCAAAGAGTGAAACTAGGGTTTTGTAACTTTGGTAAACTAATAAGAAACTAGTTTTCACCATAAGTTCTTAAAAAATCTGAGTCCAACATGCCTTAAATAGTGAAACCACAAATTTTGAGGCGATGAGCTCGTTCGAACGAAAGGCCCATTTTATTCTAATGAATCTTATATTCGTTCGAATGAAGAGGCTATCTCTTTCAAAGGGATTTCCAAAGAGCTTTCAATAAGATTCCTTCTATTGATAGACAAACCTCATTTGTTATTTGTTATATACACATTCTAATGAGTTATTTAAGTTTTTTCTAACGAGATCTTTGAGAAAGTATGGTTATACAGATTACTCGTATCTTAGGACAAATGCACAAATTCACTTTTTAGCAAATTTTATCATGATTTGATTTAGTGAACATGCAATAAAGTTATGATGCCAAATTCCAAACCAAAAAATATGAAGGAGAATTTTAGGAAAAATCCCTTTCAGACAAAACCTTTGATTTCAGCACTATTTAAGAAAAGACAGACACTTGACGACTTATAGAATACTTAGAGATCCACTAAGTATAATACTGAGATGTCTTCAATCCTTCAATAGAAAATGGTATAATTTAGCACCGCCCACAACAAGCAATGCTTGCCTCAATATCCACTGATCAGCCTTAGAAATCTTCATTTATGTTCTTCTTCAGCAGTAGAGCGTCTACTCCACAATTCAGTAGTAGTTAAAATCTCTACAATGGTTTTCGAAATTTGTATTTATTGATTTGGAAAAAGTGATCCTTAGAGATCCAAGGGGTTTGGATAAAAACGAATAGAGTTTTATCACAAAAGAACTCTAAAATGTCTTCTTGAAAAGTCTAATCCCGCATCTCTATATATAGGGAAAGATGTTGCAAAGAGATAGGGATTAAATATTTTTAAAGATTCGTTTTAAAAAATAAAAACACCCTTACTCATTCGAATGAACTGCCACTCATTCGAACGATGTACCCTTTCTCGTTCGATTATGCTTCCAATGAAACTTCAAACGAAATTCCAGAGCGTATCAAAAAGGAAACATTAGAGATCTCGTTTGAACAAAGGAAACGCATTCTAATGATCTGATGCAACTCATTTGAACGATATATTAAACTTGTTCTAAGGAGTTAGCGAGTTTTTAAAAAAATCTTTTAAAAATTATTTTGAAACATTTTTACGACTTTTAATGCAAACGCTTTAAAAATACCCCCTGGATAATTAAAGTCTTTACCAAATCACCTCATAACGCTTTTGAATGATGTTTTGATGAATGATCTTCAATATCCCAAATGTCATCAACTTATTCTCTTTGAATACATGGTTGTAGTCATGAAGGTGCAATGGGGTGTAACGGGATAAGCGTAATAAAACTAAAATGGGCAATTATAAAACTTTCTCTTACAAATCTCACCTTTTGGCTATTTCGGTACAAAACACAAACATAAGCCAAATTGAACCCTAATCGAAATACAACTAATGCCCTCCTAAATCAAGAAATGAAAATGGATAAATGTATATGTACTTAACTAAAAAGTCTTCATCTTGTGTGGTCCATGAAATCATCATTAAGGTAGAATGACCTACACACATTGTAAGAACATTATTTTATTGTCCTATTTACATTATTATATGTCATATACCACTATAACTATCGAAGACTTATTCAAGTTCAATCATGCATCAAAACGGATTCGAATATCAAAGTTTTTCAACATTCAAGCCTCCATAAGATAAACTTTGGTAAGGTTGTGTTTTGGTTACTTAATGGTTCATTTAAAAGTGTTGGGATATTTTTCTAAAATATTTTCTAAGTGTTGAGGCGGAGTTTTTTATCGAAATAGAAAATTTATTTTCTATGTGTTGGTCGTTCGAGCGACCACTGCCTGCCATTCAAGGGCAAGGGCATGTCGCGCAAAGTTGTGCTTCGAGTGACAGTGAGTTTCGTTCGAGAAATTTTGCCACTTATTTAGAGAGACGTATCGAATTAAGTTTTCTATATAAAGCGTGTTAAACTACTCCGTTTTCCTTAAGAAGACCTGCCAAATTTTTTCCTGCATAAACTGCAAATAGCATATTACTTTTGTCTTATTCATTTAGGGTTCAAATCTTTTTGTTTTAAATTCTTAAATCTCAATTGCTTTTAGTGAATTATTTTGGAAACCAAGATATAGTTTTTCTGAAGTTTCTCTTGTAGGGAGGATAACCAACTGCTAATCTAAGTGCCACTGGAGGGAGGTGCTGGGTTGACTTGACTGCGTGTCAAATGGACTATTCAAGGGTGTTCCTAGGATGACTGGACTGCGTGTCTTTGTATATCTTACAAGGTTGATTTATTATTGATTTAGGTTGTGGCCTACGAGAGTTTTCTGCCGTAACTTCTTAGCAGATTTTGTCTGTAATCATTATGAGTATTATTAATGATATAAAAGGTTTTGGCCTTCGGGGATATTTCTTGAAATCTTTGAGTCTGCAATTCATATTTGTTTATGTTGGCATGATCCACTACACGTAGATGTTTGTTTAGGGTTAATTAAATTTGGGTTAATTAATTTGAATGTGCATAATGAAAGATATAAATATGATCACATAGCATGCCAAATAAAGTCCTAATATAAAGCATAAGACAAACATGGATTAAATGCAACCCGCAAAGACTCAAAACAAACGATACTGTATATATAAATATGCAAAATATACCAATGAAATATCGGCACACACACACACACACACACACACACAATATATATATATATATATATATATATATTAACAACCACAAAAACTCGAATAAAAACACATAAGCTTTACACACTAGCATAATATTGACGTGTCTAAACAACATGTGGGATGGAATGAATGGGTTTGAACAAGATACAAATGAATTATGACCTACACACTCAAATATGTTCAAGGAGTTCTATTTGACTACAAAACTTTATCAAACTAAGATTTAGCCTCAAGTGAGAAGATAAACTGAATTCTATAAACAAACAAGAACAATGCACGCAATCCTTGAATATTGTCGATTCTACAAATTGATAGTGTCACGACATGATAAGCAAAACTAGGTTTTATTTTGCAAACCCATTGATCTTCTACTATAAAAACTCAAAAGATAAACATATATCATATTTTCTTTTCTCTTAATTATTTTGAAGCTATAACTTTTGAAATTCAAACAAACTAAACATGTTGGCCTTGTTAATTTTTATGTTTTATTTCCTTTAATCTTTTCATTAGGCTCTTGCCAATGGTGGTTTTCCCTCAAAGGATATTTTCTAAATTCATAGCCTTTCCCTTGAACCGTGCTATTTTTCTCAATAAAATCAAACATTCTCACGGGTAACGGTTCTTACATGCACACATCCCCTAAGGTAACGAAATATGTAAATGACAAGATTGATGAGAAAACATATCGCATATCTCAAATATACATGTGAAGTTAAAATTCAAAGAGTTCGTGCATGTGTGTGCGTAGACATATACTAATCGAATCTATTATGGAAATTCAAGTAGAATCAACTCCATGCAAACATGAATAAGAAAATTTTAAGAAGTAGTAATCATAACCAAATTTCCTTGTAGTATGGATAGAACGGAATGGATTGGATCCAGACACAACAATATGCCACACAAATTGTGCAAAACTAAAATACACAAAAACTAAAAATCTTTTTGATTTTTTATAAATGTTTTAAAAATAACCAATTTGAAAACAATCTAACTCAAAAGGCATACAAAATCGTTTTGTATTTTTCAATGTGAATCAATAAATGAAAAAACAAATATATAAAAGACTCAAACAAACATAAAACTAGTAATTATATATATTATGAAGCACAAAATCTAGTGTATGAAAACATGTGAACATAATCAACCATAGATTCAAGCAAACGAGAATCAAGAAGTCAAATATGTTAGTCCTCCAAACTCAATTTCCTAACCCATATTGGTGTAACATGATGCTATCGAGTTTTGGTAACCTTGGTGACTCTATTCTTAGGCATTCTAGGACCGTTCTTAGGATCATAGAAACCTCATAAGGTAAACTTTCCTTTCGCAGCAAGTGCAAGTGAAAACATGACGAGGTGTCTTACCTAAGGGTTGACCTTTTTCTAACATTCCTAGTTGATTCTCTCAAATCTATGGTATTGGCTTAGGTAGAGGAGGTCTTTTAATCATTTAACCCAGCCCCACACTTGTCAACTTTGATTGGGATGGTGTGGACATCCCGATAAGTGCGGTGTTCATTTCTGGGTGGGTAAGGGAGAAAGAGGATCCCCCGGGAAAGAACCTATGTCGCAGTATCACACCCTTCTTTTCGAAAAGGGGGCTTTAGCCATCGTCGGTGTGGGATGAATGTAAAGAGATAGAGTTCCCAGCCTATTTTGCTCAAAATAGGCAAAAGAATATGTTTCCACCTAAAGAGAGTGGCATCCAGGACAAAAATGATGCGTGCGAAGCCAATAGATCGGTGGTTCGGGGGCTAAGTTATAGAATGGGAAGGTGTTAGGCACCCATCCCACCCTTTTAGTCTCTCATGGGAAAATATTTATATTTTTCTTTTTATCCCCGTGAAATGTATACATGTGTTTATATAATTGAGATTGGAATCGTTCAACCCATACCATGGAAACGATAGGGTGAGGTCATCCATAGAAATATTCCCAAAATAGTAATAAATGTAGAAGATAGATTATGAGTGTTCATCGTGATATTAATCGTTATTGGGAAACGATAATATGTGTGGGATGAGACGCGAACATATATGTTATATATATGTATGATAATGAGTAATTTCGAGGTTTATGAAAAACTAAAGAAATCGGAAAATTAGAAAATTAGACTCGAGTCTCGAATTTTAATCCGAGATGCTTACGTAGCCTATGAAGGCCTTAAAGTCCACGTAGTTCGAATGTAGAATAGGGGAAGGATTTATCCCATAGATTCGAACGAAATTTTATTAGGTGTGTGCGAACAAAATTTTATTAGGATGGATTGGATGATATAGTCCCTAAGTGGATTATGCAGAGTGCCTGCCCCAATATCTCTAAGTTGAAAGAGTCCTCGAAATCGATGTCCTCAGAATCTCCGACAATAGTTATGGTCTCCTCAGTGAGTGATTGCACACAGTGTTGGGAACTTTCGGCTTCTGGGTAACTTTCTTGAAAAATGATCTCCATTGCTGGTTTCATCCTTTTTTCTATAGGGTCATACCAAGGTTCAGGGAAGTCACAGAAGGGGAAATCTTGACCCTCTTTGATGAATCTTCCATTTAGTGAATCTCCCGAGATATGCATATTTTAACTTTATCTTTATTCGAGACTGAAGATCAATCTGGGTTCTTCTTCTGATGGTTAATAGCCCAAGCCACGGGGAGGAAAGACCTCCTTCAACACAATAAGTTCAGGTGTCCCTTGTTTCCTTTGACCTAGCCCTAGTCCAAGCATGACGTGCATATTCTTGAAAATTTTGATTACATTGACGTTTTTATGAGGATCATATTATGGACAAACCCTGTCTTTAAAGTTATACCCCCTAGGAGTAGGAGTCGTTCAGTCTGGAAACCTGATAGTAGCATATCATTCACCCCGTGTTATATCTCAAGTATCAGATTACTAGTGCTTGCATTCTCGGTATTATCTCTGTATCCTAAAATATGGTGATAGCTTGTCCATTGACAAATAACTTCAATTTCTAATGAAGGAAAGAAGACACCCCTTTGATGTTGTGGAGCCACGTTCGTCCGAGCAACAGGTTAAAATAGGTTGGGATATCAATGGCTTGGAATTCAACAATAAGATTTATACGGCCAACCCTTATTGCAAGATTGATAAACCGCATTACTTCTCGTTGAGTGTTATTGTAGGCATGCACGGCAACAGATGTTGGAGTAAGGTCGCTCACCTTCATTCCTAAATAATTGAGAGTTCTTAACTGGTAAACATTCTGAGCTGATCCATTGTCGATGAGTGAGAGGGGAAAAGTTTTCCCCAGGACTTCGATAAAGATATTGAGAGCAAGATTATGGTTGGGACAATTCTTAAGGATTTCCTCTTCAGAAAAGGAGAACATTTAAGTAGAGTTCAATGATCTAACTATGTTCATTACTTCTTCTGGTGTGGTTGAGGGAGGAACCGTGGGTCCTGTGAGTAGCTTGATTAGGGCATTTCGGTGCAGTTAGGAAGATATGAAAAGTCCCCATAGAGTGCTGTTAGATTGATTTTTCTTCAATTGATCAAGGACATTGCTTTCTTCAAGGGTCATTTCTGGCATAGGAAGATTCTTAACACCTTTCCCTTTATCGCTTGCTGATGGTTGTAAGATCAGATTCTGGTAATGTCTCCCCGACCAAGTCATGTGGTTCATGGAAGAGGGGAAAAAATAAAAACCCTGTTTCTTCATCGATGTCGGGTTTCTTAACTAACTGGTTAATATCTCTTAGCATCTCCTAGAATGATATCATTCTTCATAGGTTGTCTATCAGACTAGTCTTTCTTGTATCTGGATCATCATCTGAATCTTCAGAATCTTCTCCCCATCCTGTGTCAATGATATTGTCTTTCCATGAAAAGTAAATAAACTCTACAACTTCTATTGCTTTTTCCTATAATTCCTACAACTCATCAGGGAAATGAAAAATTCTGGGAACCAGGTGCCCTTGTAATTTCAAAGCGTCGAGAAGCTCATATATGCTATAAATATCACTAGTCTATAAAAAAAAATCTGTCATGATCTGGAACAGATCATCTAGACCGACTTCGTCGGCTGGCACTACCTAGTTGTCTGACTCTCGACCTCATTTTTGAGCTTTTAATAATAACCCACTGAATCTCTGACAGTCGATGGTCATATGGGAGGGAAACTTCAACTCGAACTCTAGGAGTTAGTTCAGTACTTCTGATAATTCCATATCTTTACCACCATAATGGTATGGACAGTGATGCAGGCTCTGGTGAGGAGTGATAAAGTTTGATCGGCAAGGTTGGTAAGGTGTAAGAGGAAACGTGGGCATGTTTGGAGAGGTTTAGGAGAGTATATGGATATGACTGGTGATTTGTTTGGTATGATTTGGGTAGATGGGCCGAGTTTTGAGTTTTCTTCTATGAATATGGCATTTAGATACCTTGGGAGTGGATTATGGGTAGTTTTTGGTTTTGGATTAGCTGGTGGGGAGATGATACCCCATTCAATCAAGCTTTGGATTGGGTTTCGGAGATGGAAACATTGGTCGGTGGTATGTCTAGAAGTTTGGTGATAGTCACAATGGGCACCAGGTTTGAAATTCTTTGGACGCGGGTTTGATTAGGTTTCGGTTCAAGGGAGACTGGTAGACTTTGGAGAGAGGAGCGTGAAGCTCAATATATTCTTTTCGAATATGGTTTGGGAGACTTTCTAGTACCTATGAAGCGACAGGATAAGAGATATTATTGATAGTAGAGACTGCGGTACTAGCAAGCTTTTCAAACTTTTTAGGAGCAAACTGTTAAGAGATTTTCTTCGGTTCAACTTCTATATTGGAAAGACCTTCTTAGATTTTTACTTATGATTACCTAAGATCTCATAAGTGCGGATAGTAATATCCTCCCATTATTGCTAAGACATGGGGTAGGAAAGTTTTCTTCGCAATGCTAACTTGTTCTTGTTCAGAAGGCTGATTGGTCATGGTAGCTGCTTTTTCTCTCCATCTTGCTCTGAAGTTGCTGACTAATTCCCTAGGATTATTTTTTAGTAGATCTAGGTCACGGAAGGTAACCTCTAGCTCCACGTTGTACTTCGATTGAGACATAAACTCACGAGTAACATCCTCTCAACTGAAAATTCTGGATTCTTTAAAGGATAGGAACCAATGGAGGGTGCTATCCTTCAAAGTCTGCTGGAACATTTAAGCCTTTATTTCTTATTAATCGCCTAGGAGATTCATGATTTGGTGATAGCTATAGAGTTGAACGATCGAGGATCCACTGCCTCCAAACT
Source organism: Sambucus nigra (assembly GCA_949130495.1). Lineage (NCBI taxonomy): Eukaryota > Viridiplantae > Streptophyta > Magnoliopsida > Dipsacales > Adoxaceae > Sambucus > Sambucus nigra. The sequence continues at coordinate 220,106,116 of OX422212.1, forward strand.
TCTCAATATTGGAAATCTTAAATGTTTCTTGTAACCTCAATTTAGGATAGGAAGACATGTGGGTGTAGTCCACGTAATTCCCAGAGATTCTGACTTGGTCCAATTTATTGGTTCACATATTAAGGTCTTCCTTGACCTTATTCATTTCTTCCTCTTTTCGATCAATAATTTACGGGTATATTAGTCCCTAATCTGAGCAAGGTTTGGCATTGGATACTAGGCTGGTGGTGGTCTATTACCCGGAGGAACCCGTGGGGAATGATTGTATTATTTAGGAACCCAGATAGGATCAGGTTCAGGCAAACCCATGGAATGAGGGAAAATAACCTCAGGATCTTCAGGGAACCGATTTCTTTACAACTTATGAACCTCAGTTTGGAGGCTATCAATTTTGGCCGTGAGCTGAGCCAGAAACGTCATCAAATCTGGTTGTGCATTCGGCACTTGATCCATGTTCTCCATAAAAGGTGAGTGAGTCTCGAATTCGAAGGAAGTAAAGGGGCTGATAGAACTTCGGGGTGGTTCGACTGAAGACCGAAGCCAGGGCAAGGTTATGTGATCGACCTGAGAAAAAAAATGGAATTTATTTTTTGGAAAAGAAAAAAGGGAAACATTTTTCTTTAGAAAAAGAGGAAGATATTTTTTTGATTTTGTTTTTGGAAAATATGGGAATGAAAATGTTTTTGGTGTTTTTGATAAAAGAGGAAAAGCATTTTTGGATGCTTTTCGGGAAAGAGAAAGGGGAAGAGACTAGAGACGGGTCTCAGCATGATTATTATGTTTATTAGGTTCCCACTTGCATTAAATTCTCCTAAATGCAAAATTAAATGACGGACGGGCCCCGAGCCTAGAAAATTTGGGTTTGGACTTGTAACTAGTCTTATGGGCAGGGTCCCGTTTTAAAATTGTGCATAAAAATTTGGGCGGCAGGCCGACCCAAAATTTTGGTAGAGTTTCAGGTCAAAACGGACAATCTAACATGTGTGTCTTAGGATTGACACCTATATGCGGGTATGCAGTTTGGTTGGGTGAATTGGAAAGGGTTCCTACCTTTGGCGTAACTTCCACGATATACGTCTTGCTTTTGAGGGAAATTGATACGCGTGGACATGCCATTTGATATACCTGAGTGTATGTGAATTGCCTCACTATATACCTCATGGGACAGTACGTGTGAGGGAGAATTCGATATACTCGACGTACGTGAACGAGTTCCCTGCAATCTACCTCCTGTCATGACTTCGATCAAGAAATACGATGTGGGGGAACCGTTCGATATACATTGAATGTACTTGGCCAATGGAAGGTGAGAGTCATATCACTTAGGCTAACTGAGCCATGCCGGATTAGCACCCATCACGAAGTGACTCTCCAGTTACGGGATAAAATTTTGGTCAATAACAATGATTTTTGGTGATGTCATGTGAATCATTCATGATTCTCTTATTAGTATATTATGGTGAGAGTATCTTTCTTGATCATGCCAACTAGGGAGCAAAGTACAAGTACCAAAAGTATACTAAGCATGGATAAGTGATGTGTGACTATCTACACATTAGTGTGTGATAAGTGACCATGGGGAATCTTCTACAAGTGTGTGACTAGTAGCATAAGCATGAGGTACACATGAAAAAAAAGGAACATAAAAATAGAGGAATACACAAGAAAATAAGACACCCATGTCGTTAGAGTCTAGCCCTCTTAAATAGTCCCTAGCAGAGTCGCCACTATGGCCATCCCGGTCGGCACGGTGTTCGTTCCGGGGGGAAGGGAGAAAGAGGATCCCTCGAGAAAGAAGTTACGTCACAGTCTCTCACCCTTCTCTTCGAAAATGGGGCTTCGACCATCGTCGGTGTGGGATGAATGTAAAGGGATAGAGTCACCAGCCTATTTTTCTCAAAACCGATGCATGCAAAACCAATAGATCAAAGATCCGGCAGCTAGGTTATAAAATGGGAAGGTGTTAGGCACCCATCCCGCCCTTTCGATCTCTCATGGGAAAATGTTTATATTTTCCTTATTATCCCCGTGAAGTGTATGCATGTGTTTATATAATAAAGATTGGAATTGTTCGACCCATACCATGGAAAAGATAGGGTGAGGTCATCCATAGGAATATTCCCAAAATACTAATAAATGTTGAAGATAGAATATGAGCGTTCATAGTGATATTGATCGTTATTGGGAAACGATAATATGTGTGGGATGAGATGCGAACAAATATGTTATATATATGTATGATAATGAGTAATTTTGAGGATTATGAAAAATAAGAGAAATTGGAAAATTAGAAAATTTGACTCAAGTCTCGGACTTTAATCCAAGACGCCTACGTAGCCTATAAAGGCATCAAAGTCCACGTAGTTCGAATATAGAATAGGGGTCGGGTTTATCCCTTATATTCAAATGGAATTTTATTAGGTTTGTTCATGTATAAAATGTGTTTCTAGTTTTGAAGAAAGTGTGACGGATAATTCCGATCAGAATTTATGGGTGTAACACTCTTTTATTTGTTTTTGGGTTTTTTATGAAAAATAAAGTATGCGCATAAAAGTGTAGATTTTAATATGTATGAACTAGAATGAAAGTAAATTATGAATCTAAGCAAACTTATATAAAATAAGAAATTAAAAGAGAGGGGGGAATAATTGTACCTTTCTTGGAGCTTGAACTCGGATCTTGGATGAACTCCTTTGAATGTTGATGAGAGAGAAGGATATTTTCCAAATTGGGTGTGAAAAGGATGGGGATTTATGCTTGAATGAGATTCCTCATATGGAACTTCGCTGACCTCGAGAGTATTTTTCTGAGATCATTGACGCTGATGGGTTTTTGTTATCCCTTAGAAATGAGGTTATGGACCTTATTTATAGGGTCAAGGGGTGCCGATCAGCACAACCCAGGGGGTGCCGATCGGTAGGTCACCCTTAACACTATGCCAATAGGCCGGGTTCAGGACCTTCCAATTGGGAGTCTTGTGCGGAATTTTCTAGAAAAATGACTACAGAGCACAAAATGTTGATCTGAATTGGGCACGGGGCATACCGTTAGAAAGGGATCTCAGAGGCCATCGAGATTCCTTTAGACTGCTCCCGGGTTCGGGAGTTAACATTAGGTCAAATGTGGCTCGAAAGTGCATGTCAGTCCTTTGGACAGGAGATCGTAGGACACAAACAAATCATTCGTCCGCATGGTATGTTAGAATCATGCATGGGGTGAACCATTGGAAAGTTTAGGATATGTACTTCGACATTATAAAGATTTTGTTTTTGTTTGGAAAGTTGACCTTGGTCAATCGGGGCCCGAAAGCACTCGGTAACCTCTCGGAGTAAAACGAATCGTTCGTCCATACCGTAGGTCAGAATCACACACGGGACAGATTGTTAGAAAGGGTATTTGGTTCCCTTTAGAGATTCATTCAGTCTCATTTGAGCTGAAGAGTTAACTTTGGTCAATTGGAGTCCGAGAGCGCCCGGTGGCCTCCGAATCGATTTTTGAGGGAAAACTGATCGTTTGTTCGAATGGTTATGCAGTTTCATGCACGAGGCAGACTGTTAGAAAGGGGTTTCAGTTCCCTTCGAAGATTCAAAGATCTTTTACTCTGACAGTGGAGTTGATTGGGGTCAATTCGGGGCCCGAGAGAGCCCGATGGTCTCTAGATCGGTACTTGGAGTGCGACCTAGGTTTGAGATGGAAAGGGGAAGTGCTAGGAGTCTAAGGAGAGACTTAGGGGGTCCTAAAATTTGGTGTCTACAGATGGTGCCTAAAATTTTGTCAAACTTTGTCGGCCTAGACTCCAAATTAAACTTGACCCGACTCGAATCTCTTAGTCTCTCTTTAATCTCAATTATCCTTGACTCGAGTAAATGCCTAGACTCATCCAACTCTAGAAGTTATTTTTTCATAGCCTCCATCAAACCACGAAGGCCATCTCTCTCGCATTCAATGTACTCTAGCTTATCTTAAGCATTCCTCTCACGTGCCCTAAGATCCTCAATAAAAACACTACTATCATTATATACGACACGCTCCTTGAACATAACATCCTACTTACCCTTATTCACTTCTAACATTTTTTCATATGACTTAGGTAAGGAAACTTGGAGTTCGTTATCTTCCTATTCTTCATTCTCTTTCTTTTCGCCACTCACACTACGATCTCTTACTTAGGATCCGCAAACTATGGCCTTGAGAGTTTCATGTTTGAAATACCATCATAGGAAGATTTCTCATCAAGGCTTACCATGAATGCGGTGTAGTTGTGCTAAATGGGGGAATTGGATCCCTCTTCTGGATCACTATCACTAAGGGTTCCATTATAGGCCTTCAGTTTCTAGCCTTCCTTCCTTAGTTTAGTGAAGCACTCAGCTACCCTATGTCCATAAATCTCACAACCAAAACATCTTTTTGACTCATCCCTCTAAAATTTATTATTTTTATTTTTAGAAAAGTAATAGGCCTTGTTATACATTTTTTTCTCAAACATTTTTTTGCATCTTTCGATTGCATTTGAAATTTGACAAATTTCTTGAATTTCTTTGCTAACATGGGTATATACTTGGACAGGATGTTAGACTCATCATCTCAAATTGGTGTTTCCTTATTTCGTGCTTTAAAAGAAATGTCTGTATCCTTCTTATTCTCAGTCTCGGAGGAAAACATGTCAAGCTCATAAGTTTGTAAGTTACCTACAAGATCTTTAAGTTTATAAAATCTAAACTACCCAAGGAGCTCAAAACCATCATTCTTGAATTAAATCAATCATGCAACGGCCTTAAGATTTTCTTGATCACTCATTTTTTGGTATCTTTTTTCCCAAGTTAAAAGATGAGTTAACTATGTCAGACAGTCTGGCGTAAAACTCATCAAAGGTAACACTCTCCAACATCTTAATGGTTTTAAACTCAGTGGTGAGGTTTGGGAGTTTGGAAGCCATAACAGAACTAGTTTTTTCATGGGTGAGTTGGAGTATGTCCCAAGTCTCTTTACATGTCTTGCAAGTCATAATATATTGGAATTCATTTAAGGTGACAGAACAAAAGAGATCATTTAAACCTTGAGAATCATAATTTTCTAATCTATTCTCAGCCTTACTCTATGATTCCATGAGTTTGGGTATCCTATTCTCTATAAATAGGGTTGTAGGTGGGGACCAACCATTTAAAATTGCTTGGCATACCCGCTCTTCTATAGCCTTAAGTACTAATTTCACACGCATTTTATATTATTGCATACTTCGACCCATTAAACATCATAGTTATAATACCATCAAATCCACAAAAATTCATGCCTAATAACACAGGATTAAAACAAAATAACTAAGTATTCTAGATTTGGTGCCAATTTGAGAATGCTCAATAAGTGCTTAGCCTAGGATGGTCACAAACAAAAATTCTATTTTTATGTTTTTCAAATTTAAAAAACAAAACTTTAAACAAATGACACTCAACAAAATTGTTCACCAAATTAAACCATTTGTTGTGAAAAAATGATTTACCCAATTTATCTCTTTAATCTAAAATATGCATCTAGGTGTTAAGTAGATAAAATAAGCAACACATTCATAACACATCGATGTGCGAGGAAAACAACAAAGGAAAAAGCCTTAGGCAGCCCAACAGAACAAATCACTATGATATGGTTTTACAAAGATGTGACAGTAGACTTAATTAATGACTCGTCTCCCTCGTATTCCTTGATGCTCTTATATCTTCAACTACTCCTCCATAGTGCAATGCAGGAGTCCACCCAAGCAAGCTTCCTAGCATGCGAATCGATATGCACCATGGTATTTACCGATTAGGATCAGTAATTGCCTATGAAATCGAATATCGAAACACTGCTTCTTCACCACAACATAGAAAACCACAAGTATGGACCCCACTACACTAAACTTATTCTCTCGAGATGAAGAGAAAACAAACATTGGTGACCAAATGAAATATCGCAAAGCATATGAATATGTAAACTTGGATTTTTAAATTCAAATGTTGAAACTAGGGTTTGGAAAATAGCTAAGAAATTAATTTTTGCCAAAAGTTCTTAAAAAATCTAAGTCCAACAAGCCTTACATAGAGAAACCACAAATTTTGAGGTGGTGAACTCGTTCAAATAAAAATGTATAGTTAGTTCAAATGAAAGGCCCATTTCGTTCTAACGAATCTTAAGTTCATTCGAACGAAGAGGATTTCTCATTCAAACGGACTTCCAATGATCTTCCAATGAGATTCATTCTATTGACAGAGAATTCTCATTTCATGTTCGTTACATCCATATTGTAATGAGGTATTGAAGTTTGTTCCAATGAGATCTTACCTTTGTTCTAACTAGTTTTTCTTCTCATTGTAACGAGATCCAGACTTTATTCTAATGAAGTACCAACTTCATTCTAATGAGATTGAAACCAAAATTTCTTCAAAATTACTTTTCAAAATAGTTCCAAATGTTCATGCTTAAAAATATTAACCCAAAATATATCCAAGGACCATATTCAAAAAGCATCTATACCTTTTCATATCCTCGGTAAATGTAAAGACAGATTTGGCATGAAACACAACATAATTTGTATCCAACTTTGAAGCTTGGCTGTCACATTTTCATTAAACATGCCATAGGCTTAAAAGTTTGACAATACAAAGCCTAACCTATGACTCAAATGTCTTGTCCGAAATTAAGCCAATTATAAACAAATTGACTCGATTAGAAATTCGCCCTTATATTTCTCTTCCACTATAAATTATTTAGCGCATGCTAAGAATCCAATCATTCTTATCGATATCTACAGAAAGTGTTCTAACACGTATACACTAAGAGTATAATTGTGAATGCCACCCATTCTAAGACATTAATGAAACACTACTAAGACTCAATTCTCTAATTACCCATAGAGTTTATCAAAATTTCCTATAACTTTTCTTTAGCTGCTAATCACCTTGTTACCCAAACTAATCATATTGATTATGTAACTAAACCTAAGGTATTTCTAACAAATTACGTAAATGGATATTATCAAACTTAACCATCTATAAAAACCTCAAGTAATCCGTATAAATTTTAAAAATTGATAAGATCGTACGAACTATTCTATTCTCGTTGATCAATAAACTCCAATTGTATCATCCTAGTTATTTCACTTTAATCATTCAATATTAATTCTCAAAACAAGACTTTTTCTCATTCCTGAGATGGCTAAGACACACAAGTTCCTAACTCATTAATGAGTTAAAAATACAAAATGGTCTTATCCTTATGATTTCTTTACAATAATTTACATCCAATTGACTTAGTTGAGGTCTCTTATCTAGAAAATATCCTTATGTGCAAAATTTCAATGACTACTTCCATGAGGGGCCATCTTATCTCTGCGTGAAACTTTTCTTAATACTCACATATTCTAATGACCATACAATCACTCAAATGACACCATCACATGTGTCCCTAGATACCAAACAACTCTCATGCCACTATTCATTCAACAATTCATTTACAACTCATTTCTCTAAGTCTCCTCAACAACTCATATTCCACGAAGCATTATTATAATAATATTTTCACTATATCGACTTTAACCCTTGGAGCTCATCACTATACTGAAAATGATATGCATCAATTTTCCTTAGCAAGTAACTACGATATCTAAGATGAGGCATTACCTAAATGTAAACTTTTCTTAACTTTTATTATTATTCTAATGCAATGACTGATTTCTAACTAAGGCACCTAATGACCCCCAATAAAGAGTCAATATTCTTTCCCTGTGATACCCTTTCGCCTAATATACAATTATTAATATTTTACCAAGGAGTTTTACTGTTTAACATATATAAACTCTATTCAATCCTAAACATGGTTTACACACTTTCTGTATATGACATGGGTGTCATTCATTTACCGACAACATCAATCTTATCGTAAGTTTTTAAGATAACTTGCGCAACCACATGTTATCCTAACTTAGGATGTTGAGAATTGGTACGATGACTAAACTTAACCTATTGTTATAAAAGAAGGAGTTTCACTTTCTCATCGTAATTCCTTGACTCTAATGCCATAGTCACATGCGTGCATAAATTGGATTTCCCACTTATAATAGGAGGTCGAGCCCTGCCAAACCTTGATGATTGAAAGATCAAATGACAATCTCACAAATTCGCATCATTCCCTTAAGGACGTTGAATGCTAAAGCTCTAATACCAATTTGTAATGACCTAACCCGAGTTTATGGTTCACCCACGGGTCAACCAGAAACGGTCCAACTCAGCTAATGTGAAGTGATGTGAAACAATCCCATGTAATGTTTCCAGTCCTTTATATTTAATTAAAGTTTTAGTATTTAGCATAAAATTCCATTTTCTAGAAACATAACATAATACAAAAAATGCAGAACCTATTGAAGTTCCTTCAAGGTTCATGTAATCAAAGCTACCTACGCAAGAAGGTAAGGAACACTTACGTATAAAACATTATCAAATATGAAATCGTATTTATCCTATCATAATAAATGAAAGGTTTGAGTCAATGCCTAGTGGGTTCCTTACAAAATGCAATCTTTAAATGAAGGGTATAAAGAACGGATGTTATAATATAGAAATAATTAGGCTATACAAGCAATCAATATATATATATATATATATATATATATATATATATGTGTGTGTGTGTGTGTGCAAAAACTTATTTTTTTATCAAAATGTTTACTTATTCCGATTAAAGTACATTAACCCTTTTTATACCCATTCCATTAACATTTGTACGATATCTTTTAATTTCCAATAACCCAGCCCGATTAACTGAAGAAAAATGCCTTCTTTGTCACCTTCTTAGAAATTGATTTTTATTCCATAAAATCAACAAATTGCAAAATTATCATTTCAATAATATAATTCGTGTTCTAAAATAATTATTTATATTTCTTTACCTCATCACTCTTAAGGTACATCTTTAAGAATACATTACCATATAAAATTGGGTTTATGCCACTTCAAGCACTTATTTAACTTTATTTTATCCTTTAGTAGATACTTCTAATATACTCTTCCATGGACTTTATTGAATTTACTTTATTATCCATTTTAGATCTTTATTTAAAATTACATCTGTATCCATTTAATTTCATTTACCATTTGTGAAGCTTTAACCAATTATAATTATTCATTTATGGTCGTGGAGTGGATGGTAATTCTATCTATGTTTATGGGCTTATACCGTTCGTCATAAATACCTTGGGACATGATTTACTTGCCAGATATTTTGGGTCTTCCAGCGTAGGGCCCTGGTCCCTTTTGTGAAACTCGTTCTCTTTTCATTAATTGTGGTGACTTGATGTCTAATCACCAATTTATAAAAATCACAGCTTATCATCATACTTTATTTGCAATAGAGTGTACCTTTTAGTGACTTCGCATTACCTTAACCATTTCACCCAAGATAGATGTAATACCCCGTATTTTTAGGTATTAAAAATATATTATAGGTGTGCTTGTGATGTGTGGCATCATTATATCACTATATATGTGTATATAAATAAATTAGAATTAAGACACGGTAAAATATTAACTAACTATTTTGACGTGACTGGAAATTATGGGAGACTATGGAATGGACCGAGATTTGGTATCAAGGGTTTCCTTATTTTCATTATCGCCTCGATGTCATGTTCCAATGATTGTAACGTAGTTGAATATAATGCAATGATAATACATTATAAATAACTTATTTTGGACTTTAATTTGTTTAATTAATAAAAGTGTTTTATTAATGATATAATTTACGAGGTTATGAATAATTATGGTTTGAGAGCATTTAAAATGTTGGATTTTAACTTAAAATGGTGAAATTTAGGTCTAGTGGTCTAGTATATGGCCTATGTGGGTTTTTAACCATTTCGAGGCCATTTTGGATCTTTAAGTTAGGAGCCCAACCCAATTTCGAGATATAGGGGACTTAATGAACCATTAAGAGATTCATTATGCACATAAACAAAATTTGGGAACCCAATAAGATTAGAGACAAGAAGACTCAAGGGTGAAAAGATAATTTAAGGATCTTGGCCTTGTTCATCATTAAAAATAATTGAGGCAAGTTGATTTTTAATCATTGTATGAATGTTTTTTTATTTTTTATTTTTTATTTTTTCAGTGAAGAGGGACAGTACCCCCACAAGTATTATTAGATATCATAGAGAAAAAACCTTTCTAGTGCCACTTAAAAGCTCTAAAGACATAATTAAGAAAGATAAAGATAACTCTTCAGCCCAATAAGTTAACGTTGAAAAGCTAAAAATATGGGAGTTTATAGAGACTCCCATTACAAAGAGAGAAAAATGAAAATTTGGGGTTTCATAAGTAACCCCATTACAAAAAATAAAAGAATAAATCCTTACCAATAATGAACTAAAGATCTTAAGTAGTGGGAGCCCAATTTATCCAACATGTTAGCACCTTTCACCAGTTTAGGAAGCTCCTGTACATTGTGATATACATGACGAGAAGGAAGATTAACACCTGAATTAGGCAGAGCATCAACAACCATATTGGATTCTCTTAAACAACGAGACAATGGAAATTTCAGCATCCCCAAATAAGTCTTGATTTCTTCCACGTATTTCTTAAATTTCGAGGGAGGTTTCAAATTGTGTTTAAATAAATTAACCACAAATAAAGAATCAAATCCAATTTGGGAATTTCTAATATTGAATTGGAGGCATAATGTTAGGACAAAACATAGACCTTTTAATTCCACACAAGCATTAGTAGAAATACCATTAGAATTTGTAAAATCAAACAGGATATTCTCTTTATCATCTATAAGAATAACCCCCATATCCACATAAGCATGGGTTGCCTTTGGATTCCCCATCCACATTAAGCTTAAAACAAACAGATGAAGGGAAATTCCATTTAATAGGCAAAGTAAATTGGATCTTTTTAAAGAATTTTATCTCAAATGCTTCTTGAATAACTTTATCAAAGGATGATAGAGTATTTTTAAAAGTAATACCCTTAAAAATGCAAGAAATCAAATTTGAAGAGTTTGAAATAATATCTTTAGAACACATGGTAATATTATCAAAAAATGCATTATTCATGCTTTTCCAAATCTCCCAACAAACAACAAGAGGAATACACTTTCCAAGTAATCTAGCATAGTCTTTTGTTTCTGATTTCCACCACCAATTGTGGAGAATGGATGCTATAGAGATAGTGCTAGGATCAATCCCTCGATTGCTTGAAAGTGTTTCCAAAAAGGGTAAATGATAGGACAAGAAAGAAACAAATGGTTAGTGGATTCTTCATTTTGATTACAAGCTTTGCATCTGGAACATAATCTAATTCCCACAGTCTTAATGTTATCATCATAAGCAAGAAAATATTGAGGATTTTCCACATATTTATGGAAATTTTCTTTGGAATATGATTGTCCCACTTATTAGTCATAACTGTAGACGAAGGGAAATAATGCTCGGAGACTTTATAAGGAGAGGATAAAGAGAGCTGACTTGATGAATCAAGTAACCATGTAGAAATTCTTTTATTTTTCTCCATAAGATTACAGCTAAGATCTTTAGCCATCGTTATGTTCCTCCATGTATGAGAAACAGCATATAAGTCATTCTTAATGATCTTGTCCCTATGATGCATATAATTAGTCCAAAGGGAATGCTCAGTAGAGAATTTTCAGTATAACTTCATGAAGGTTGTTGTTGAAAGGGTGTTAAAGTCCATGAGGACAACACCTCCAGCATTCACATCTTTGCATAATGACTCATAACATTTCCACTAACATTTCCCTCCTTGATCTTCACTACTAACCTAAAAAGATTCATTGATAATTCGATGAATTTTTCCAATGACATCTTTAAGAGGATATATTGATGATAAGAGATATGAGGGGATTGAACAAAGAAAATGTTTAATTAGGATAAGTTTGCCTCCATTATAGAGGATTTTAGACTGCCATCCTAAAATTTTGGATCTTATTGAACAAATCAATCTGTCATAATAAGATACCTTATTTCTCCCTCTAAAAAGAGGGCAACCCAAGTATTTTAAAGGCAGAGATTAAAACTTAAGACCACATGTTGAAGATATCATAGAACTTTTCTAAAATGAACATTTTTATCCACTATGAAAATACTCTATTAAGAATCGCATTTCTATTTAGATCTGATGCAAAAGTCATTGATAAAGTCCATAGTTTTATTGATGCTTCTCTTATCAGCACTACAAAACATTTCTACATCATCTACAAAAGAAGGATGGGATACTATGGGACAATCACTAAGAGTATAGAAAGTCTTAAATAAACCTAAAGATTGTAATCTATTGAGTCCCCTGCTTAGAAAATTAGTAGCCAATATAAAAAACTAGAGGATAGGGGATCAACTTGTCTTAAACCCCTTGATGATTGGAAGAAACAACTATTTTGTCCATTTATAATAATTAAAAATCAACTGTTTGATATGAACCTCCAAATAAAATCAATCTATATCTTCCCAAAGCCAAAACTTCTCAAAACATTAATTAAGAATCCCTAATTGACCCTATCATAGGCCTTTTCCATGTCAAGTTTGCTGATAACATTACCACCATGAGTTTTCTTCCTAAGATTATGCACTATTTATTTAGCTAGATCGAAATTTTCTTGGATATTTCTCCCTTTAATGAATCCACTTTAGTTTATGGATATAATCAGAGGAAGAATAGTGGATAACCTTTTGGACAAAATCTTAGTAATCACTTTGAAAGAGAAATTATAAAGGCTTATAGGTCTTAAGTTTCCACATTTTTTGGGGAATTTATTTTTGGGATAATCACAATTTAAGGGCTTGTTCAACTTGAAGGGAGATCTCTACCAGCAAAGAAAAAATTGATTGCCTCAACAAGATCATGTTTAATGATATTTCAATAATTAATATAAAAAGATCCCCCAAATCCATCAGGTCCAGGAGCTGAATCATTGTTTAGATCATTTATAGCAACTAGGATCTCTTCTTTAGTGGAAAACTATTCAAGGGTCTCATTCATCTTAGATGAAATAAGTTTTGGAATCATATGTGAGGTATCACTCAAAAGAAAACATTGATCCTCTGCTAACTGTTTCTAGTAGAAATCCACAATATGATCTCTGATATCCTTCTCATTCTCCCATAAATTCCAATCTTCATCAGTAATGGAATGAATCATAAGCCTTTGTTGTTTAGATTTTACATTAGAATGAAAAAACTTAGTGTTGTCATCACTATGTTTTAACCATATAATGGATGATTTCTACCTCTAGAAAATTTCTTCTAATTTATATCCAGCCATAAGATTACCTTACACTGGTTCATAACAGTTCTATAAGCCTCAAATTTATCCAACTCATAAGAGAGATCCATTTGAAGATTCTCATCCTCCAAATTCTTAACATTTTGGAAAACATCCTTAAATTTTGCCTTATTTCACTATTTTAGATGCACTTTTAGTCTCTTCAGCTTTTCTGCAAAATTCTTTAAGCCACTAGAACTAGACCGCTCATCCCAAGACTTTTCAACTAAGTCAAGGAAATCTGGATGGTGGCACCAAATATTTTGGAACTTGAATGGCCTAAAATAATCCTCTTCCATACTAATGACATGTAATGATAATAAAGGGGCATGATCTGACGATGTTCTATTCAGGTGCTTCAATTTAGTATGTGGGAAGATTTTCACACATTTCTGATGGGAAAGGCATCTATCAAGACTAACCATAATAAGACCAACCTCATCCCTATTATTACACCATGTATATTTTGTCCTAATATTACCTAAGTTTGAGAGGCCACTATCCTCAATTTATTAGTTAAACTCATCAACAACATGATGGTCAATGTCATCTCCACCTAATTTTTCACCTTGATTTAAAACAACATTAAAGTCACTAATCACCATATGGGGAGATTTCACCACAATGATGGAGAAAGAACACATTTGATCCCATAAAAAGCTTCTTTCATGTCTTGTGCATTCAGCATACATAAAAGAAAGGAAGATATTTGACTTCTGACCATTAAGATTTACTTTCACAATTAAATACTAATAATGGTCTTCAACAATATGTAATTGAATATCAAACCTCCAAAATAACCAGAATTTACCATTAACATTACTACCACATCTTTGAAATCCCCATTTTCTTTGAAACTTTAGGATTTTAAAGGCGTCCACTTTTGGCTCTAAAAGAGCAGTTAGAGGGATTTTATAAATCTTACATACCCTTTGGAGTCGTAAAGAAGTTGTTTTCTTGGCATCCACCCTTATATTCCAAAAAAATAGGTTAATCATTTAGAGGAAGTTGATAGAAAGTGAGTGTTACCTTTTATAGATGATCTACTAAATCTTGTAAATAAAGGGTCTTTCGTTTTGAGTTATTTCTTTTTATAGTTGTTGCAGCATCATTTGAGGTCTGTGATTCTGTCTGAAATGATGGATCCTTAACAGACTTGAGCTTGTTATCAATGGTCTTGGAAAAAATCTTTAGTTCTTCAAGAAAAGTAATGTGGTTAAAACCATCTTCATTATTATAAGTATATATATGAATGACAGCCTTGTTCTTCTCATAATTAGGAATTTCAGTTCCCCTAGGAGACAAAGCACTGTTGTCCATAATCATGACTTCCTCTGTAGACAAATCTTGATTATTAATCTTGTTTATATGATCTTGAATTTACATACATCTCTGCTTCTTCATGTAAAGCTCACTTTGATTATCTATAGCCACATAATTAACATTACCTTCAATAGTCTCAATAAATTCACCTTGCTCACAGTCAACTGGATAAGGATTTACAATATCCTTTTTGTTAAAAATGACTTCTTCCTCCATTATAGTTGTATCTTCTATATTAAGGGGCTTCGGGACTGCATCATCAGTGTTATATTCTTGGTCATGACCATTGGTTTCGTTTTTATCTTGATTGTTAATCTTCTCTGGTTAATCCCTTATTAACCGATTCTCCTTACGAGCTTGAATTTCCTTAGGAGCATACTAAAATTCTTTCTTTTTGGGTCTCATATTTTTTTGTTGGAGGAAAATATACGAATCTTCGTCATGACCTTTCTTGGCATAGTTCTTGCAATAATTAGGCATGTTTTCAACCAAAACTTCCTGCCAAAACCCTTTATCCCCACAACCAATCCAAATTCTTTTAGTTATCTTCTTAGTTTAGTCTTTTTCAACACATACACGCACAATCCTTGGCCTATTGATCTCCATAGTGGAAGCATCGAGTTTTAGAGTCTTGTCAATAAATTTTGCAATTGAAAACAAGGATGACTTAGAGACAAAATGAATGGGTAAATGAGGAAACAATACCCACACTGATGATAAACTACTCTCAATATTTAGTCTAAAATTAGGAGACCATTTGAATATTCTCATACAAAAATTACATATGTACCAAGAGTCCTTCATCCACATAAAGTCTTCTTCAGAGTTGAGATGAATTAAAACGCTCTTGTGATCTAATAATCCAACATTAAAAGAAATTTTGAGGGAAAAATGTTTGATAGACCGTCTAACAACCTCCATAGAAGGTCTTCTATGTGAGACTTTCCCAATCAAGGCATGTTGAAAAGGTTTGGTAATGATTTCTATATCAGCATGGGAAAACATAACAGTTGGTTCCCCTTTGTAGGTTGTAGGTTTCTTTAGGTCGAGATCGTGATTACAAGAAGAAGATGCAACCACTAAGGCAAATGATCAATTCCAAACATTACGGATACCTCGGGGTTTAGGATCAACGTGTGTCATGGGAGTTTTAGGGTTCATGAAACCCTAATTAGGGTTTACGTCTTGGGTAGAGAGAGAGAGAGAGAGTTTTGAAAGCACTCAAAATTCCGTGGGGGTTGTTTTAACGAGTTTATTATGTTTTTATTTAAATTATACCTATTTGTATAAATATAAACTTTGTTGTGATTAGAATATAAATTTAATGATTCTAATTAACTAAATTTGTAATTTCCCTAACTGTGTAGTAATTAGTATCAATTTGCCTTTGTTTTGATTTGAGAAAATAGGACGGGGGTTTCTACGAATTTATTCATATCATAGGCTAACCACAAATGAATTCAAATTTCAACCGCATTTTATCTTGACTATCAATCACGTTTACATGCGATGATGAAATTCAAACTAAGTTCTAATCAATCAAACAAAAAACCCAAAATGTGGAGAATATAAGGAAAAATCTCTTTTGGGCAAAAGCTGGTATTCAACCCTATGAAGAGTTTGACAAACATAACCAACTTAAAAACTACTTTGGTTCTCTATATATAATGCATATGGTGTTCAAATCTTCTATAGAATACGACACAGTCCAGTATCATCCACAGGAAGCGGTATTCCCTCGGTATCGACCGATCAGCCTCAGGATTACAAAATCCTATCTTCTTCAGCTGTAGAGACTTGGCACCACAAATAAACAATAGAGTATAACTTTATAAGGGTCTTATGCAAGTTCATGGAAACTTGGGTGTGAACAAACTCAGCAAATCATATATAGGATGAATGATTCGAAAAGAAAATTATTTTCTAAAACATGGATGATAACTTTTGGTTTAGATATTGGGAATTCTTTTTTTGCCAAAAGACTTGAGAAAAACTCATCAAAATAGGTTTTTATAGAAAAATTACGTATTTTAAGGCAAAAAAGTCATTCGAACGAAAATACAAGGTGATTCAACTGAGGTTATCTTTTTGTTCTAACGAGACTCGGTTTGTTCAAAGTAGACAACTTTCTCGTTCGATCATCTTGGTAACGAGCTTCTAACGAGATGTGCAATCCTTGGAAAAGGATTCTCATTCTAAGGTCGTTAGATGGCGTTCCAACAAAATCTCAATTTCATTCTAACGAGATCTCAATCTTGTTCGAACGAGACTAAAACATAAAAAATTATTTTTAAAATCAGTTTTATTTATCAAAAATCCTTGATTTAAAAAAACAAACATACTAAAATATAATTTTTTTTATAAGAAATCAAAACCACAAGTCATATCCATTAAGTGTCAATGAAAAATCCAATGACTTGAAATCTAAAAACTATGCTCGGTCGCTAACATATCTTTGAATGATCGTGGAGGCAATGTGGATATAGTGTTCGGTTTGAAACTCAGGTTTGTAATGGGACACACCAAAAATAGCAAAAAACCTAAGATATGAGCAATCATAAAATCTTGTTCTTGCATGATTGGATTCTCTCCAAATCTGATTAAGTATGGGTAGATCATGTCTAAAAAATATTTATAAATTTGAATTATTTAAATAATCTATGATTATATGCACAAATCTATAGAGATCTAAATCAAATTGAAATTCTAGGGTTCTTGAGTGAGAAAGTGGATTTTCATTTAAATCTTGTTGTATAATTGAGATTTTATTATTAGATTCATGCTTCATTCGCATATTATTTGAGTACTTAATGTATGGATGATTTATCAGACTTGAATGTGGTTTTTGGGATCATTGATGGAGGTTTATGATGAGAATTTGGCAGTTGGAGAAAATGAAGCCCATAGTGAAAATACCAAGTGCTGAACTAATTCCAGTGTCAGGTCAAATTCGGACCTAGAAAGTTGGGCGGGGGGCTTATTTATTTTCTTTTAGGATTTTTGGGGTTTGGGTTTGTTTATTTTTGACCTCTAGACTAAATGGACCCTTATGATTATGTTAATGGTGTGACTCTTGGGGTTGTAATTTCGAACAAATAATTAAGTGTCTAAACTTAAGAAAAAAGAAACATAAATTTATTAGTTTCCTTTTAAGACTAAATTTTTGTGTTACAATAATATCTCTTCTATTGTGTTAAACATGAAATGAATATGGTGCGAGTTCTCGTGGCGAACGTACTAGGAGGGTATTATATTAACGGGACGCATGCAATGTTGACCGCAGTGGTGCCTCGGTGATAATGACAGTTTTTATAAGGCCATATTTACTCTTGGGTCCTACGTCTGGATACTCGTGTCTGAGTTGGTTGCATGGGGATATTTTATCTTATGGTCTTGGGTATGGTAAACTTAATGAATGATGGAAGAGGTAGTTATTTATCCCTTCTTTGAGATGATATTTTAGGTTTGGGATCACCTAAGACTATACCTAGTTTGCACGAGTGATCCTCGAGGGAAATATGCATGGGAATTCATTATTTAGTGGGCTTGAGTGAGAGCCATTTATGTCTTATATGTTGTGGACCATGCTTATGTTCACATTAGACTTTGAGATTGTCCTATTTTCTTTATGCACTTGAAATTGTTTATGTAATCATATCTTGAATCCATTTGTTATATTCAATTGTGTAAAATAATCTAATCATAGGTTCACTTGGGATTACGATTTTAGGTGCATGTGATAAATAGGATTATTAGGTGGGATAAAATTAAAATACATTAAAATACAAGAGCCAGATGCATAGCTATGATTTATCCTAATTTCAACTATACTTTTATTTTACTTGGACTTTTTCTTAACATTGTGGTTTTTAACATTTCAGGAATTAGGTCACCAGTGACACAACTTTAATCATTTATGTTGATTGTAATCTCATCCTCACTGGTGATTCTTAGGATGTAGGTGTCATTTTCCTGTGTGCCAATTCTATCTTTATTATTGTTGATACTTGTGGGGGCTCATTTATTTTCAGCCCAAGAGAGTAGTTGACTAGCCTATCATGGACAAGAGGACTATTCGGCCCAAATTAGTTATTCATTAAAGACACATGTATTTGACATGTGCTTGAATACATATGGATATACTCAACCGGTTATCAATAATCTCGGAGGAGGTTTTTAGGGACACCATAAGTTTTCCACGATCTAATTGATTACCTATATAACTCAATCACTTGTCTCACACATCTATAAATTGTAAACATTGTCTTAGGGAAATGTGATGTAACATCAAGCATTGAGAGATACATATAAGAACATAGTGGCCTCTCCATGGACGTAAGCAAGTTGTCTAACCACGTATATCTGTTGTTGTGTGTGTGATGAATGGTTTTCATCTTGATATTACTTTCACGATTATTTATTGTGATATTTCTTTCACCCATAATTGGCATCATCTATGGGAAATGATTCGTTTTCCTATAAAAGAATTCATCAATAGAAAGCCCGTGATGTCTCACCACAATAATAATATTCCTCAGGTTAGCGATGTGTAGGAAGACCTAGTCTCACATAGGGTCAGGTAAGAGATTTTCCAGCAAGCAAATCTGGTGTTTTGCAAAGAAAGGCAGCCTTCTGAAGAAAGTCAGGGACCACCTAGGTCTATCCAGATTGGTTGGCGCTTACAAAGCCAATCTTCGAGAACAAGACGAGGCCACATTCCTTCAGGTAGAAGATAATGCTCGCCTAAAAAGGCGACATGAAAGGATGGGGAGAGATCTCCATAGAGATGCCATAAAGTGTCATGATAGGACTCCTAGTCCTAAGGCGAGCAATACTCACAATCGAGGGAGGAGATACAGGTGAAACCAAAATTAGATATGAACGTGGGAAGTCAGAGCATGATTTATTAGAACGTGGTCGATTAGAGAGGAACCACAAAAGAAATGATCATCAGGATGAGAACATTAGAATTTTGGTCCAAAGAGAGATGGACCAATATCCATCCCATTGGGAACTAGGTCTACCAGGACCCATAATTCAATATTAATAATGAAAATATGAATCCCAAAAACCACATTCAATAGTATAGGCAGGCGATGACCCTGTAGAGCCACAACGATGCCTTGATGGGATTAATTTTCCTTTCTAGCCTACATAACGTAGCACAAAAGTGGTTTGAGAAGCTGCTCCATGGTTCGATCAAGAGCTTCAAGGCCTTAGAAAAGCCTTTTACTGCTCTCTTAATAATTAGCAACTCCCACCATAAGAGGATGGATACAATGCTCACGATGAAGAAAAAGACACAACAAAGTCTTCGTGATTATACTAAGAGGTACTTTGAAGTCTTCAATGAAGTGGAGGACTGCTCGGAGCAGGTTACCATTGCATCCTTCAAGATTGGTCTATTGACCACATCTCTCTGCACTACTCCCTAACAAAGAAAGAAGTTAGCACCATCAATGACCTTATAGCTCATAATGAGAAATACACGAAGGTTAAGGACCTGGTGCACTGTAATGAAGGGGATAATGGTCGAGAAAAGGTAAACAAAGGATGACACTCCAAAGACAGGGAATAAGAATGGGGGTAAGAATGGCTCAAAGACTGGGAGCAGGGATGATCCTTCAAAGGCTATCTAGGTTGTTAACATGATATTCAAAGAACCAATCTATAATATCTTGAGCAAATAAAGGGGAATAACACACTGAGATGTGCATTAAACAAGGAGGGAAGCCACATGACTGATAATTTCAAGGCTCTAAAGTCAAACCTGGAAGAGTTGTCCCATGATGGGCATCTCAATGAATATATAAAGAAGAAAGATGATAAGGTCTCAACCAATGGAAACCAAAACCGAAAAAACACCCTTGATGACGACGTGGGATAGGAGTTCATAATAATCCGTGGAGAAAATGACCTAAAGCAGATTTAAAGGAATGCTTTTCGGATGGATCTAAAGAATGTCACTACTATCATGGAGGCATTCCAAATGGAACTTGCAAAAAGCTAAGTTTGCAATCGTCGGTGACCAGAGGATGTCAACTACACCAAGCACATCGTCTTCACCAAAGAAGACCTAATTGGAGTGAAAATTCCACATCACGATGCACTAGTGATGAGTCTTATAATTATAAATTGGGACATCGACAAGCTGCTGGTAAATTGTGAAGCTCATCATAGGTGATGTAACTAGAGTTATTCCACAAGCTTAAGCTCAACCTAGCTCACCTTAAGGAATCCATAGTTTCGTTAGTTGAGTTCATAGGGAGAATTACAACGCCACTGGGAAAGATAGTCTTACCAGTCAGGGAAAGAAATATCTCAAAGTTAATTGAGTTTATGGTGGTGGACATAAAGTCCCCATATCATGCTATCCTAGGTAGAGGTTAGTTGCACACCATGGGGGTCGTACCATCTACCTACCACTAGAAGTTGGTGTATCACTGATCGGGGCATGTTCGAGATGTATGGTGATCATGCCACTACAAGGAAATGATTCATCATGGTCATTAGCCCTAGGAAGGAGAAGAAAAAGGAACCAAAAGAAGTTCTAAAGGAAGCCCAGGATAGGGATACACCCTATAAATAGTAATTATGGTATGACCGACCCAGGTTGGAGGAAACTGAGGTCCACCTTACAAACAGGGTCGTTAAGTTCTTGGAGGAAGTTGGAGCTGATGACAACTTTCCAGAGAGATTTTATGATTATAACTGAGCTCATCGGTCATGAAAGGGAATAGTTGATTGACTTTTTGAGAAGAAATCTGGATATTTTTGCCTAGGAGTCATATGATCTACCTGGGATTGATCCCGATGTAGCCTGCCATCAACTTCATGTTGACTTAACCTTTAAGATAATCACTCAAAAGGCTCACTGAAAAGCCCCTGAGAAGGCTAAATCGATGGAGAATGAAGTAGGTAAGCTTCTAGATGCAGGATCCATTAGGAAGTTTAGTTACCTAAATAATTATCCAACCCAGTGGTAGTATGAAAGAGTAGTGATAGTTGAAGAGTCTATATTGACTTCACGAATCTCAACAGGGTCTTCCCCAAAGACAGTGTCCTACTACCCAAAATTAATCAACTAGTTGGAGCTACGACAACACACAAAAGAGTGAGATTTCTAAACGCTTGCTGAGGGTACCATTAAATTCTATTGGTCATCCCTGACCAGGATAAAACATCCTTCTTAACCCTGATTGGGTTATACTATTACAAGGTCATTCTGTTTAGCTTAAAGAACGCATGGGCAACTTATTATAGGCTAGTCATAAAGATGTTCAAGTAACATATGGGATACACAATATAGGTTTACATTGATAACTTATTAGTTAAGAGAAAGAACAAAGACAACCACCTTACGGACCAGAACATTTGGGATCCTCAAGAAGTACCGGATGAAAATTAATGCAAATAAGTTTTATTCAGTGTTCAGTTAGGAAAATTTCTGGGCTATTTAGTCAACATAAGGGGAATTTAGGCCAATCCAGATCAGATTGATGTGATTATGAATGCCCAGCCTCCATGAACCTTGCGGGATGTTCAAAATCTTATAGGTATGCTCGTATCACTCAATTAATTCATCTTTAAGTCCATATAATGTTGTTGATTATTAATTTAGCTTTTAAAAAAGGACAAATGCGTCATATGGAATGATGACTGATCAATATCTTTGAAGGATATCAAGTCCCACCTCAGCAAACCACCCCTACTAGTAATTCTTGGTGATGAAGATCCAATGTACCTCTATCTCTCAGTATCAGATTACACTATTACATTGGTACTAGTATGAGATAAAGAATGCAAATAGTACCCCATCTATTACGTAAGAAAGAGGCTTCCATTCACAAAACAATGCTACTTGTCCATAGAAAAGCTTTCCTATGCATTGATGATTTCATTAAGGAAGCTGAAGCAATATTTTGAAGCTCACTCAAGAGCAGTGATCACTTCCAATCCCCTCAAAGATATTCATTGGAAAGTCAACCTCTCTAGATTACTCTCAAAGTGATTGGTCAATCTCGAAAGGTTCAACATCCACTTTAAACCAATAACAGTAATTAAGGGACAAGTCCTAGTTGATTTTATTGTTGAATTCATATGAAATCGGCCTATCGACCAATCAAAAATGGAGCAGTCAACAAATGAGGAAGAATAGTCCAAAGATTGGACCCTATATGTTGATGGAGCCTCCAATTCCAAGCTCCAGGAGTAGGAATCATCCTCGTCATACAAGAAGATGCTATCATAGAACAAGGGATCGGGTTGGGATATAAAGCCTCCAATAAAGAAGTTGAATACGAAGCACTGATCGCTGGCTTACGCAAAGCCCAAATGTTGGGGGCAAGGAAACTCAACATATTTGACAATTACAAACTGATCTCCAAGGAAGTAAGATGAGATTTCAACACAAAAGCTGATAGGATGGCAGCCTACCATGTCGTAGTAAAAGAACTTATGGCAGGATTTGAAAAGGTTGATATTCAACTGTTCCCCTGGGAGAAGAACAATCACGATAATGCCTTAGTAGCCCTAAGCTTAGCAGTGGACTCCGATATCAGAAGAACTATCCAAATAGAGTTCCTCACCCAACTAAGTATCGACTAGATGGTGGCCATTGAATAATTACTCCTCACAGAGAAGGCCCCTAATTGGATGGATTCCAGCATTGCCTATCTACGGAGTGACACGGTGCCTAATAACTGGATATTGGATCATCAAGTAAGGGTGAAAGCAGCTCGTTTATACCTTGTCCCAGGAGGAAAGCACTAAAAAAGATCATTCACATGCCCTTATCTCCAGTGCATCCACCCAACGACACCGAGAAAGTTCTTAGCAAACTTCATGATGGTATTTGTGGGAGTTACGTAGGAGGGAGGTCATTGGCATTTCGAGCGATCAAATAAGGCTACTAGTGGCCTCGCATGTAAAAGGATGTAATTATTTACGTTTGTAGGTGTGAAAATGTCAAAAATTCTCTCCCATGGTCCACCAGCTAGCCAGTGAAATAAAATCACACCTGGAAATCACAAGTATCTGATGGTCGGCATAGATTACTTCACAAGTGGGTAGAGGCAGAACAACTAGCAAACATTCGTGATGCCGATATGACAAGGTTCATCTGGAAGAGCTTCATAACATGATTCAACAGCACACAGTTTGGGAGTAGTTCCTTTAAAAGTTTCTATGATGAGCATGGTATCAAGCACCACTTCCATTATGTGGCATATCCTAAAATCAACAGTCAGGTAGAAGCCTCCAATAAAACTATGATCGATGGCCTAAAGAAGAGGCTGGAAAGAGCAAATGATGCCTGGGTGGAATAGCTCCTCCATATTCTTTGGTCGTACCGTAACACTCCAAAGAGACTGATTGGGGAAACACCCTTCATTATCACTTATGGAATGTAAGCTATTATCTCGTTGGAAGCAGGTCTCCCTACCATAAGAAGCACCTTGGTCGACCAAGGCCTAAATGACGATCCATTACACACCAAACTTAACTTAGAAGATAAACAAAGAGAATTGGCCATGATCAAGTTGGTTACCTACCAACAGTAGCTGGACAAGTAGTAGAACAAAAAAGTCAATCCATGAAAATTCCATCTAGGGGACTATGTCCTAAGGAAAGTCCTCGGAAGTGATGTAAAACCATCCAATGGCAAGCTGGAACCAAACTGGTAAGGACCAGGTATTCAGAGACGACCTTCAAGTATCATATCACTTGGAAACGCTGGAGGTTATGGAGATACTAAGAGCATGAAACGCAACCAATCTCAAGAAATTATTCTTTTAGTCTTCTTTATCTTTTATCGGCACATTTAGTTTATGCAAATTTTTATTTCAAATTGATGTCGCTTGTAGGTTATTATTTAATGAATAAAGGCCTATTGGCTATCGTACATTGATTTTGTACATTGGTTGCTTAGATCTTTTGTTATGTATCTCAATATTATGCACCCTTTCCAAATGATAACTCCTCCAACCACAAGAAGAAATTACCTTTGGTTACATTTAGTTGTTCATCTTGCTTGAGCCAAAGGACTTCCTCGTGCATAACAAAAATCACGTCGATTACAATAAGTTATTCAATTTTTTCAATCAAAGGAGTTCAATGTACCACGCATGGTTCACAGTAATTACAATAAGTTAATAAGGTATTTAAATTACTACAACCATCAAGAATTTATCATAACCACAATAGACCTCATTTGTCTCATCAACAACATAAAAAGCCATACAAGGGATCCTTGGATAAGAAAGGTAATTTTGGTTGGTCACCAACTGTGTTGGTCGTTAAAAACTTGATCAGGCAGATGTCCCATGGACTAGGTACATTCTCGCCATTATCTCACCTAGTCCTAAAAGAATGTGACGACATGACCTAAAAAGTAAAGTGAATGGAATGATACTGCTAAGGCGTATTGGACTGGGGGAATGTTCATTAACATGTTATCAAGCTCATATAGTCAATAAAGAGCCCAAAATGATTAATTTTGAATACTAATTCATTTAGTTGAAAAGAAGACTAAAATGATCAACTATATTACTTGGTCGACAAAGGTCCAAAGTGGTGGTAAATGTCAACTCTTTCCAGTTAGAATTCAAAATACGAAGCCAATGATTAACTCATATTTAGTCAGCACATGCTCAAAATGTGGAATCAGTTGATAATTGAACTTTATATATTGACAAAAAATAAGAAGTACAATTACAATAATACAAATATCAAACAAATACCTAGACCAACTATGGTTGGCGAGTAAGATAATCTTCTGTACGTGATTTTTAACCATCATCATGGTTAGGGGTGAGCAACTCCTCATTATTTTCAAGGTAATGGTTTAGGAAATTAGACAGAATGGCATCGATAGGGATCCATTTATCATCCTTCGAGAAGGGATTATGATAATAAGTAGGTAAATCGACCTGGTGCTTATACCATAGGTTTGATTCCTTAAGAATCTTGACTTGTCTAAGGGTAGTCAACCACCCATGCTTGAACACCACATCCTTGGCTTCCTTTAACCTCGCTAGTGAGTCAGTACATCCCTCATCATAACCAGCTACCCACGCTTCATTGAGGCCAATTCTAAATAAGTTCCCCAACCTTATAGCGTCTCTTTGGAGTCCGCTTGCAATAACATATTCCATATGGACATTCTTTTTCAACTCAATAACCTCCTTTTGTAGAGCATCATTCTCGATTTGAATCACTTCACCCACAAGGCTCACATCCTTGTTCTCCAAAAGTTAGGCCCTCAAAACATTTATCTCTTCTTGTAATGAGGAACTAATACCTCCATAACTTGGAGATCATCTTTTGATTTGGTAACTATCTCAGATTGGTCCTTTTACTAATCAGTCCTTGCCCTTAGAGACTTACAGATCTTTATAAACGCCTCGAGAGCTTGGCTGCTGATATTGGGTCCTAAAATATCCCCAACTTTGAGGTAGGGGGAATGTAGTCATCTAGGATGATGGTTTATAAACAACAGAACAAATAAGAATGCAATTGAACATCAACATAATATAAAAAGGGAAGATTGTACCAATAAGAGCAAAGTCTTTTCTTTCATTGATTGACAAAAGAGGCCAAAAGCGAGTACATCCTAGAAAAAAGGAGATTACAAGGCATAAGAAAATATAAAGGAAAAGTTCTATGACTAGGTAACTCTATTGCTTCACATGTTCAGAACTTCTTCGCACCTTCTTTTTCTCAGTATCCCTCCTCTTTTGGTTGGCATTCGTTCTAACCTCGGTAGAAGTATTCTCAGCATGGTCGACAAGCTAACCAACCAGAGGCTTTTTATTAAGACGGTTGGGTCCAGGAGAGTGGAGATGGAATAATTTAAAATCTGGAAGGACTCTCGCTACTATCAGAGCTTGATCCCATCCTTTATTGAAGGATACTTTCTGGGCGTACGACATATGGAGCTCAACATCATCATAGGTTGCATTCTAGCCTTCCATGTAGATGTTGTCCTTCTCGCTCGGGGGATCTCCCTCCAACTTCTGAACCTTCTCGACCAGACCCAGATTTTCTTAAGCAAGCTTCTCCTTTTTGACAACCAATAAGTCCTTGTCGGCCTGTAGATCAGCATGGGATTTTGTCTCACTCTCCCTTTCTCATTCCCAAGCAGCGCGACATAAACCAAGTATTTTTTAAACTTCTTCACGGCATCTATCAGCTCCTGGTTATTTTTGTATTGGTCGGCGTAACCATATAAGATAGTGGTAAAGTTAGACAAAAACTGTATAAAATAGAAAGAGCAAGATCAGTACAAAGAGAATAAGATTACCGACAAAAATAGAAAATGGAAAGAGGAGGAAAAACTCATCAGAGTAAGTCCTTGAGTGGACTTGAGCACTAGCTAGGTCGACCCCAGTCATGAGGAGTGCTCACGATCGACTGAGAGCATGACCCCCTTTAGCAGATTAGGGGCAAGAGTGGGGGTGTTGGCCACACTAGACCCTTCATCTATAGTGGTAAAGAAGGTCACAGTGGGGTCCTTCAAGACCAATCTCTTCTTTGTCCTTTCCTTCTTGTTTTCTTCTTTCTCTCTCTCTCTCTCTAGTCTTCCCTTCTTCTTCTTCTCCTTTTCTTTCTCTCTCCCCTTGACTACCGAGCTGGAAGCAATAGCCCTTAGGGAATCACCATCAGTTTTCTTCAAAGATTTTATCCTACCATAGAAGATATGATGATCATCATCATCATCAATATTTAGCACTCTCCTCTTTACAGGGGTGTCATCCCCTGTCCTTCTTCTTATTATTTTTCTTATTTTTCTTCTTCCTCTTCTTATTCTTCTTATTCTTCTTCTTCTTCCTCGTCCTCATCCCCTTCTTCCTGTCATTCCTATTTTCTTTTTCCTCTTCCACCAACACAACTAGTCCATTGAGCCTCAACTCAGGAATCTTCGAGTCAGGGACTTTATCGATTGATCGAGCTATGAAACTGATGGTGTTGTTATTATACTCTAATAGATAAGATGCAAAACGAGGATGCTCTCCATCTACAAGTCTCTTTTGACCTTTCCACACTTTAACAAAATCAATAATGTTCACGTCGCTCAAGTCGGGTTTTTTATTTTTATTGAGAACTCCAAAATAGAGGAAGAAAATATAAGCCAGAGGACACGAAATAGAAGTAGCGAGCAAGTATATAGAAGATAAAGAAACCTCAATCTAATAGAAGAAAAAAAAAGTAACCTATGCAATCCTCCTCAAAATCATAAATCCAGGGACCTCGATACCTCACACCCTCAGGAAGGGGAGGATGTTGTCAATTTCTGGTAATACAACCATGACCTCAACAATCCTTATGGGATTCAGGGAGATTCACAACTAAGACCCCATCTACTTTTCTCGTCTTCGAGTATAAGATCTCATCATTAGTTTGCAACCAAACGTAGCAGTAACAAAGATCAGCAAGTTATAATTTGGTCACATACACCTCATTTATTTTATAAATCCCATTTACAGTCTTCCATACATTTGGGGAACATTGAGAAAGGACGATATCAAAATATTTGAACAACCTTAGAAAAAGAGAGTTTAAGGGAAATGTCAAACCCACCGGTGGGATTAAGAGGGTGTGAATCCAATTCCCCCTTTTGATGTCATGAAAATTTCTAGAGACGGGGGCAGAGTCAATTTCTACCCAATCAGGAATATTGTAAGACTTCCTAAATTCTGTTATCGAGTTATTATCTAGCAGTGCCATGGAAGATAAAAAAATAGAAAATGTCCAACAACAAAAGATGAACAGTTGAGGAAGCGAAAGCAAGGATAAGGTGAGAGGAACTTATAAGAATGAATGGAAGCTCTAAATATGAAAAGTGGATGAAGTAGGCACTGGAAGTTTCGTGGACAAAGAAGTGTTTGAAAGATAGTGATCTTAAGTGATGTATCTTTATTTGAACTTCGATCTAATGATGGACCACAAAAACTAAGGAGGATTTTGTCACTCCAAATGCATGCTCAGACCAACGTATCCCTGCTATTATAACAAAAAAACAAATTTTCCAAGGTGTTTGACCTTAGACGAGCGTACCCCTTCAAGTTCATCAGTATTACGAGTTTTCTATTCCATTTTTATAAATAGTTTTAGGCCACGGGCCTTAGAGTTACATAAAGTCTATTGGCCCAAATGTTTTGCCAAAAATATTTAGCGACATTTGTGGGGTCTCATTTATTTTCATCCCAAGAGATTAGTCGACCAGTCCAACATGGACAAGAGGACTACGAGGCCCAAACTAATTATTCATTAAAGACACGTGCATTTGAAATGCACTTGAATACTTAAGGATATACTAAACCGATTACTAACAATCTCGGAGGAGATTTTCAGGGACACCACGAGTTGCCCACGGTCTAATTGAATTACCTATACAATTCAATCTCTTATTTTACACACCTATAAATTGTAAAACCTGGCTCGGGGCAATGTGATGTAACCTCAAGCATTGAGATACACTAATTAGAACATCGTTGCCTTTTCATGTACGTAGGTAAGTTTTTGAACCACGTATATCGGTTATCGTATGTGTGATTAATTACTTTCATCTTGGTATTTCTTTCTGGATTATTTATTTTAATATTTCTTTCACTCACAATACTGATTTAGTTTGAGGGATATATGTAGTGCATTACATTGTTATGATTGGGGACTATTAACACATATAGATTGGATTGATTATGTGGTTCTTATTTACATGTATGATGGTATAAAACTAGCTGGGAATTTTATGTGTCTTAGTTTAGTCTTTCCTTTCAGTATATTTCAGTTTTCAAATGCTTATAATGGTACTTAATTATTTTTTACTTGTCTATTATTTAATTTAGGCTTGATCGGTGTCACAGTTGGTATCAGAGAATTCCGAGTTCTAGTGTCGTAGGGGTCATGAGTGCGTTCGTCGGTTTCTCATGTAGCATTTTTTGATATTTTAAAGACTTATATTTTTTTCTTGTCATCTAATAACTTTCATGATTATTAATATGATTATGTTTACTCTCTTTTATATGGTGAACAAGCACAGGCATCAAGGATGACCATAATTCGACCCAGAGTGTCTAATCTGAGGCAGTTTCCCCTCAGTAAAAGCCGTTGCTATTACCACCACATGGGCAGGCACCACTTATTAATGTCAAATATTCATTTTATTACCTCTTTCCTATCCAATATTTCATTCCTATAACCATCAAATCCCATGTTTTATACTCAATTACTATATAACCTTAATTTTCATGATGAATCACTTTTGAAACGTTTATTTGAATATTTACATGGTTTGGCAAGCTAAATATGAAGCTTGGAAGAATTTAAAGAAATAAGCATTAACAAACACACTTCCATGGGAAAGTTTATAATTTCACAATGGAAATACCGGAGTCGGACTCTTCATGTGGATCATAAGCCTCAAAACAAGGAATATTTGGGTTCAAACAACGCATCAATCGGATCTCAAACCAAGAAGTTATGAAGTAGTAGAGTAGGAAACACTTCGTAGTGTAGTTTAGTGAACTCACCTTGGGTAGGTAGTTGCTTCTCTATGTACGATGGAAGACGGCTTGTTTTGATGGAATAAGTGTTCCCTATTTTACGCCCAGGAACCTTAATGGAGTAAATCATGTATGCACCATATTTTCTACCTTGAATGTGTAGTTTTGAGATTATTATTGAAGCCAAACTCGTATTTAGACTCTTATGGAAATTTGGGGATTAACACCACGCACTTAAATAATTATTAATTGTATTTTAAACTTTTCTAATCATGTATGCTATCTATTTCGAGTTGAAGGATTTAATTCTCAATTTATAGTTTTCACATTTGTTAATTATTTTAGTTTCATTACTAGCCCAGATTAATTATAGTATAAAAGTATTTTTTTTAAAATCACCCTTTTCATTTTCTTTTCAAAGTAATAAATGAATCAAGTTATAAATGACATTCTTTGTGCATTTGACACCTAAACTCGCTGCTATCTATGATTTAATTGATTTATTGCTTTGATCCCGACAACTACTTAATCAAAATGGCGATGTTTCCAGGGAGTGATTTTCTTTAAAATTTAATTGATTTACTTCTTTTTATACATTTTCTATATATATATTTTTGTTTTAACTTTTCTATTTTACAAACTTGAACATTTGAGAACTAATAAACGTCGATTCATCGGTCGCGTACAACTTTATGAAATTTCCTTCTAAAAATGACTTTGGGTAACAACGTCTTATTCTATTATTCTTGGTGATTTTAATGGTATTATGGGTTCAAAAACATTTCGTAATATTTTTTTTCAAATGCCCCCCAAACCTTTGACTTTTGGCGAATATTTGTAAGTTGAGAAAAATAAATTTAGCAAAATAACTTTAGGCGAGTATTTACATAGTCAAATTAATTATTTGTGGGATGTGAAAATTATTCTAATGAGAAATTGCCTCAAAATTATTACCATAACAATGTTAAAAACTATCATGATAATAGTTCTCTAAACTATTATAACAATATTTCTCAAAATTGTTATGATAATAATTTTGAAAAGAGTTGCATTCTCAAATTTTTCTTTTTAGTGAAGTTGCTCTATCATCGAATTCATTTGCTGCATTCTTGCATAGTCAGACGAATGAAACATTTGATAATTATTAGTGTGAGAAAAAATATTATTGGATAAAAGAATTAGGCGCTTCATTTAAATTCAATAATAAATTATCTCTTATTACTCTAGAAGATGAAGAATTTTTTTTAACCAAATTGGGAATTTGAGGACTTTAAAAGGATACCTAGTTTAGAATAAACCATTCGTACTTTCTCTCAAAGAAAAAAGGAGGCCAAAAATTGAGAGGATGTGGACTTTTAATCACTTTGCAAATAAATTATTTCTTCTCTAAAAGGTAAAAATGAGGTGGAGACTTGTGATTCACCTCAAGTAACTGTTAATGATCGAATTGATAGTAGATCCATATTTTTTTAAATTCAACCCATGCTTCATGATAAATAGTATATCGAAGTTGAATTTATTTTCTCCCCATTTGCATTCAGTATTATCGAAACATTACAAGTGATGCAAAAATCGAATAAATTTCTTGAGAACTTTGACCCAATTCTTGTCAAGAAATGATTTCTTGAAATGTTTTTTATGATAATACTTTAACTTAAGTGTTCCCCACATCCCATTCCATTTGAAAAATATTTGGGAGAAAATGTTGTCTTTTTTGGACTCGTTTGTGCTTGTCCCCCATTACATCCAAACCACCCATCACCCAAAAATAACAAAAAATTATAGTGGTTCAATTTTTCCATCCAAAGCATGGACCCCATTGCATAATATAAAATCTTATTTTTTTAGGTGGCATGAAACCTCGTGGCAGTCCACCATTATTCCCATAAGCTCAACATGTTTTATGGGTGGACGAGTAAATATTTCACCTTCTAGTTAATGATAAATTGGAGGCTCGTATTTTTTAATCAGTACATATTTTACTAAAACTATATTTATGTTTTGCAGGATCATTGAACTTGATAACCGGGGATCTCCCCATATTAGAGAGCATTTCTCTATCATTTTAATTGAATATTATTCTTAATCAACATTGAGGAAAATGTAAAGTTTTAGTTTAGGGTGTCATTATGTAGTTGCATACATTGTGTTAATTAGACATAATTACATATTATCATCAAGATTATTATATAAAGAAATATTTAAAAAAAATCAAAAATATTTTCTTTCTTTATTCTTTTAGGCTTTTGCCTAATTTTTTTAAAGATATTACTCTCTACTTACCTCATTATTTTAACAATAAATAAATAAATATATATAAGATTTTACTTGCCTTAATAGATCTTTATTTTGTTTACCATCATCATTTTTCTTTATTAATTAATATGATTCATGAATTGAAAACTTACGCACAACGCAAATATTACTTGTGTAATTGTTAAAAGCTAAATAACTTGGTAAATCTAACGATGCATAGGTACACTTACCATGTAAGCTTTGTGTTCTCTCTCCTATTCTGAGTGGTATACACTTATTTATCATTCTTTTGAAAAATAATTCAAGTTGGGGGTAATATCAATATTTTTATTTTGATTGTTGACTAAAGGATGATATGATCTTTATGAAACAAAATTTTAAAAATATTTTACCTCACTTTTGATTAGAGGAATTTCATTACTACCATTAAATCCACATCACTAGAACCTTGAAAATAGATTCAAAATTGAATGCAAAGTAAATCGGTGATTGAACAAAAACAAAATAGAAAAGGAAAATAAAAATAAAATTAAGGAATTCAAAAATAACAATGAATTCTAAAAAACAAAAGAAAAAATAAACAACTCTTTAAGTTTACCCTTTTCAAATAAATACCATTTAAGGTACTGACTTTTATCATCCAGCTACATGTGTTCCATCTTGAAAAGTCCTTAAATGATCATAAGGTTAACATGATTTTACACATTAAAAAGATCACATTTTCACGTCTTTTAGAAAACGGTATCCTACCATAAGATTACATTTTGTTTTCGTTTTATATGAAATGTCTTTCATCACTGACATGTGAAAGTCTTTGTTTACAATTATAATTACTCTTTATGCCTACATGTCCTAACCAATTCAGAGTATCTTCATTTCTTTAGTGTAATCACATGCGATAAGTGAACTAGTGCGCTTCATTATGAACATCAATGTAAACTCTCACGAGACATAACTCATCCACTAGGGTAACCTAAGGGTTTAATGTCTTTTTGCATAATCTAAATGAAATTGTTCATCCCGCGATAGTGGGTCTCTATCTTTTTTAGTTCATGAATAAAATATAAAATTTCACTCGAACATATTTTTCACTATATCACTAGGGACTAGCAATACTCTATTTAAGGGGTTTAATTAGTGTCAAATATTGCATTTTATTACCACTTTTTCTATCCACTGTTGTAGTCATATGTTGTTAAATCCCATGTTTTATATTAATTTAATGTATAACCTTAATATTAATAATTAATCACACTTGCAATGTTTATTTGAGTATTTACAGGTTTTGGGAATCTAATTATGAAGCTCGAAAGCATTCACATCAATAAACATCCACAAACGTGCTTCCAATGGGAAAATGGTAATTTATTAAGGGTATCACCGGACTTATAATCTTTTTCAAGATTATTAGACTCTAAAAAAGGATCATCTGGCTTAAAATGCCGCATCAATCAGATCTCAAATAAACAAGTTATGAAGTGGTATAGTAGGAAACTATTCACAATGTAGTTTAGTGACCGCACCTTGGGAATGTGGTTACTTCACTATGGAATGATGGAAGATGAGTTTTTTGATGAGGTTACTTTTTATCGATTTTACACCTAGGAACTTAATGGGGTATATCACGTATGCACCATATTTTCTACCTTACGTGTGTAATTTTGAGAATATTCTTTATGCCAAACTCATATTTAGACTTTTATAAAAATTTGGGGGATGACATTGTGTGTTTAAATGAGTATTAATCGTATTTTATTCTTGTGTAACCATGTAACCATTTATTCTTTGTATTCAGAGGTGAGGGATTTAATTATCAACCTATAGTTTCCATATTTGCTAATTAATTTAGTTTCAATTATCATCTAGATTAACTGTAGTATAAAACTATTTAAAAAAACAAAAATGATTGTTTTCACTTTATTTTCAAAGTAATAAATTAATTAAGCTCTAAATGACATTCTTTATGGATTTAGTACCTAAAATCCCCACTATGCATATTAAACATGTGTAGTTAAAGTTTAGGAATTTTGTATCAAGGTACAAAATCGATGACAATGACAAGAATACTAACACGATGCTCGGTTTTCCCTTTGTCAGCTACCGATAGTGCCGAATGAGTTACCATCCATCATTTCTAAAACCGTGGATGTGAAAATGGCAACATTACATCCTCAGTATCCTCCATCACTACAACCACCTGTAGATGCACATATACCTACCCCCACCATCCACTTCTTCGTGAGAGTGTGGCTAGGCTTCTTTTGAGAAGGGGCACTCACTCTAGGATTCACTGATATTATTATAGCACTTGAATATAGGTATGATGTTGAGAGATACTTGTGACTAATTGAGTGCACTGATGTTCAATAATAGATGTTTGCAAATTTTATGTCTGTTGGGGATTGTTTCTACCGGTGGGAGTCTGTTACCACCGCTGAGGACGGGTCACGCATGACTATAGAAGATTTTTGGACAAACATTGATGGGAACTATTTCCCATTGTCACAACAATAGAAATTGAAGGGAGAGTTTGATAGGCTAAAGAAGGATGATAGGACAATTGTGGAGTATGAGCAAGAGTTCACTCACCTTTTGCATTTTGCACCCGAGATTGAGAAATCTGAGGAGTTGAAGATGGACTGGTTTATGAGAGGTATGAATTGGAGGATTAAGTATGTTTTTATTCTAAATATGGCATACAATCATACACTCAAGTGGAATATGTCGCTTTGCATCATTACATTGATCACCAGGGGACTCAGTGAGCCCTTTCATCCCCACCCCAGGTTCAGGAAATACCACCTACCCATAGTTCCCATCTTCGCCTCCTCCTAGGGACCAAGTGCAGGCGCATTGTGGCTGCATCACGGACGTGTGTTAAACTTCATTCATCAGATCCCTCCGATAAAGGCCTAGGCTATTGAGGGTATGTTTTATGTTTATGGTTGTTAGGCTCGGGTACTTTTTGATACGAGAGTGTCTTGTTATTTTAACACTTATAGATTTGTTAATATATTGGGTATGGTAGATATAACATTCAATGCGATTATGCATGTATATTCCCTAATAGGTGAGGCACTGCGTTATGCCATGTTTGTAGGGGCGTGGCAGTGGAGATCAGTCGATTGTGTTTCTCCACCGACTTATTATTATTAGATATAACTATGTACAATGAAATTGTGTGCATAGATTTGTTAGCAACGTATCATGCACATATTGATTTTAGTGGGAAAGATATCAAGTTTTCCATCCCAATATAGGAGATGTTGCTTACCATCATGCTTAGAGTTGAGAATTATCGTAGCACACACCTCTACTACATCGATGTGAGTACATCTGAGGAGGTTACCTTATCTTTAGAATCAATACCCATAATTTTGGAGTTTTCGAATGTGTTCGATGAGGTGACAGGGTTACCACCTATGAGAAATATATTTTTACATTGATTTGGATCCGGGCACCTAACCCATAGCGAGAGCACTATAACTTGTGGATCCTTTAGAGATGTGAGAGCTACGGGAGTAGATCTAATAACTTCATAGTCAAGTCTTCATACAGAGGAACACATCTCCATAAGGAGATCCTATGTCATTTGTGAAGAAGAAATATGGATCACTCTAATTATATGAAGATTACAAGGAGTTGAATAAGGTCAAAATATGAAATAAATATCCGTTATCACGTATTGATGACCTTTTTATGCATTCAAGGATGTATCATTCTTCTGTAATATTAACTTATGCTCGGGGTATCACCAACCATGGATTCGGGAGGATGACATTCCAAAAACATATTTTCTCCCACGTTACAGATCGTATTAGTTTTAGGTTATGTCATTTAGTTTAACCAATGCACCCGCTGCTTTTATGGACCTCATGAATCGAGTATTTAGACCATACTTGGATCAGTTCATCATCATGTCTATTGATGATATCCTAGTGTATTCATAATTGGAGGAGGATCATGATGTCCATTTTAGGTTAGTTTTGCAAATAATTAAGGATAATAATTTGTATGGAAAGTTCTCTAAGTGTGGGTTTTGTCTCTACGGAGTTCAGTTTTGGGGACACAAAGTATCTGAGACTGGGATTTTAGTTCATCCTGGTAAGGTATTAGCATTTATGGAGTGGGGACATACCACGACGCCTATCGAGATCGGGATATTTTTTTGTCCTATTAGGGTACTATATGAGGTTTATTAAAGGGTTCTTCGATATTGCTGGACCATTGACTCAACTCACCCGAAAGGGAGTACCATTCATTTAGAGTGATGAATTCCAGATGGAAATTAAATAACTTAAGGAGAAACTCACTAATACACCCATTCTTGCCTTATCATAGGGTGACATTGAGTATATGGTTTACATTGATGTGTCATTATAGGGGTTGGGTATACTTATGATGCAAGAAGAGAGGACTATCGCTTATGTTTCCCTTAAGGTTAAGCTACACGGGGGAAATAACCCGACTCATGACTTGGAATTAGCGGCGATTCTATTTTCCTTTCATATTTGGAGACACTATTTAATAGGTGAGAGATTCTCGTTATTTGCGAATCAAAAGATTCTTCATTATTTTTCCACACAAAGAGACTTGAATATGAGATATAGAGGATATGGTTGGTTTTTTATTAAGAACTGCCGCTTTTTGATCCAGTACCATCCTAGGAATGTAAATGTGGTAGTGGAAGATTTGAATAGTAGGACGAGAGTTACTTTATTTGCATTATGGCCTAAATATGGAATGATTTATTGGGTATCTGGGTAAAGAAGTGGAACTTTTCATAATATATGGATTTGGAGGATGCCTGTATGGAATTGGTGAAAGGTACATAGGATATTAAGTCATGGGTATTCTAGGAGCTGGGTATGGATTACTTTCTCCAAGAAAGTTGAAGGAACTCATAGGTGGCAGAGTTCCTTCCTTTTTTATTGGACCAAATGGAGGTTTATGGTATTAAGGACGTTTAATAGAGCCCGAGAACCCAGAGGTGCGAAAGGACATTTTAGTGGAGGAACATGCTTTATGGTATATATTACATTGTCAAGGCGATTAGATGTACCAGGACATGCGTCATACTTATTGGTGGTTGTGAATGAAGAGAGACATAGCAGCTTTTGTGCCTAAGTACGTCACATGCCAGCTAGTTAAGGTGGAGCATCATCACTTGGCAATGTAGTTGTAACCATTGGAGGTATAGAAATAGGAGAGTATACCAAGGAATTTATGGTGCGATTGTCAAGATAACATGGGGGTCACAATTCTATTTGGATGATCGTCGACATACTGACAATGGTGGCTCATTTTCTATCGGTAAGTATGGATTATACCATGGAGAAGTATGCCAAGATGTTTATGGCCGAGATAGTATGACTACACGAGGTCCCATTAAATATCTTATCCGACGAGGGAAGTAACTTTATCTCTTAATTCTAGAGAGAGTTTAAGTATGTGATGGGATGTAATTGAGTATGAGAATGGCCTTTTACCCTCAATAAAATGACCAAACTGAGCGGGTGACTTATAGTTTGGAAGATATGCTTCGAGATTTTAGGCTTGACCTCAAGGGGGAGCTGGGATATGCATTAGCCACTTGTTGAGATCGTATGCAACAATAACCAACGACAGACAATTGGAATGGCACCGTATCAGGCATTGTACGGGCGTTCATGCCCTTCACTTAGTTTTTGGATTAAGCGGGAATAAGAATCAGAAATACAATATATGGAAATAATATATGAATAAAAAATGCAAGACGACTTGAGTCTCAGGTTATGACCTGACACGCATATATAGCCTGAAAAGGCATCAAAGTCCACATAGTTTGCATGAAATACGAGGGTGGGGTTTATGCAATAAATCCAACTAGGGATTTTATTTAAATGTGTGTGTAGAAGGATATTTTGAAATGTGATGAAGAATATCGTTTGGAATTTATGAGTAAAACCCTCCTTTTCATGTTTTTCGTTTATTTTATATAAATATGTTATGTGGATATTATTAATATGTATGGACTAACAAAGATGAAATGCTAAAGAAAAGATTAGATAACTAACGCGAAAATAAGGAAATTTTAAAGAGAGAAAATATGTCTGGACCTTCTTTGGAGGCTTGAAGATTGATCTTGATTATTGAAAATTCTTAATTGCAAGGGTATGAGGAAAATATGATGAGAAGGAAGGTGATTTTGCTAAATTGGGTGTGAAAGTAATGGAAATGAAAGGTGGGGAGAGGTTTCACACAAGGAAACTTCGCTGACTTTAGAAGAATATTGCTGAGATCACTGAAGTTGATGTTTCTCAGGTCCTTTAAAAGTGAGCGCATGCTCTCCTTATATAGGGTCAAGGGGGTGAGAATTGGCATTGTCCTTGTCCTACCTATAAGAAGGCATACCAGACACACTGTCGATAGGTAGGAAAATATTTCTGATATTCGACAACCTCATCAGATTCCTCAAAAAAATGGTTGTAAAATGCAATCCATAAGTTCAAATCGTACATGGGTCATACCATTGAAAAGAATATTCAGAGCCTTTTAAGAATCCATGGGACCTCTCCCGAGTTCGCTAATTGACTTTGGTCAAATGGCGATCGGAAGCGGCTGATGGTCATTTGGACAAAAGATTCTCAGAGGAAAATAGATCATTCGTTCGAACCATAAGGACTATTCATGCACAAAATAGACCATTGGAAAGGTTATTAATATCCCTTTGAAGATTTATTCAGACTCATTCGATTTGGAGAGTTGACCTTCGTCAAACGAGGCCCAAAAGTGCTCGGTGACTCTTCAGAGTATCACGGGTCATTCGTCTGTATCGTAAGGCTGATTCATGCATGGGAAAACTGTTGGAAATTATATTCAGTTCCCCTTAAGGATTCATTCATTTTGTTTTGAGCTAAAGAGTTGACAAGAGTCAAATGGAGCCCGGGAGCACCCAGTGGCCTCCCGATCAGTTTTTAATGAAAAATGGATCGTTAGTCTTAATGGTATGGTCAATTTGTAAATAGAGAAGACCATTGGAAAGGGGAATCAGAGCGCTTCAAAAATTCATTGAGCTTTCATTCAGGAGAGGAAGTTTATTGGAGTCAAAATGGGGCTCGGGAGCATCGAGGGGCCTCCAAATCGATTTTTGATAGTAAAACAGACATGTTGTTCGAACCGTAAGGCCAATTTGCACATATAATGGATTTTTGGGATGGGTATTCAAATCCCTTTGAATATTCATTGAGATTTCAACCTAATAAGAGAGTTTACCAAAGTCAAATGGGGCTTGAGGGCGCCTAGTGGCCTCTAAATCGTACTCATAGTACGACCTAAGGTTCTATGGTGAATGGGGACCTAAGGAGAGTCTTAGGGGGGACATATAATGTGGTGTCTACATAGCCCCAGGATAGGTAACAATTTTGTGAATGAGGTTAATTCTGATGACCTGAAGTGATGTTGACTAATTCGGAGGGTCGAGGTCAATTCTGAGGACCTAAAGTGGATGACTGATTCTACGGGCCAAGGGGAATTCTTAGGACCTAAAGTAGGATGACTGATTCTGCGAGTCGAGGTCAATTCTGAGGACCTAAAATGATGATGACCAATTCTATAGGCCGAGGTCAATTCTGAGGACCTAAAGTTGTGATGACCAATTCTGAGGGCCAAGGTTAATTCTGAGGACCTAAAGTGATGACTACTGCTTCTGTGGGCTGAGGTCTATTTTGAGGACCTAAATCAATGACGACCAATTCTATGGGTCGAGGTTAATTATGAGGACCTAGGGTAATGATGACCAATTCCGAGGGTCGAGGTCAATTTTCAAACTTAGTGTTGGGATAACCAATTCTGAGGGCGGAGATTAATTCTGAGGACCTAAAGTTGTGACGACTAATTCTGAGGGTCGAGGTTAATTATGAGGACCTAAATTTGTGATGATCGATTCTGAGGGCAGAGGTAAATTATGAGAACCTAAAGATATGATGACCAATTGTGTGGGCCGAGGTCAATTTTGAGGATCTATTGTTTGTCTGACTGATTCTAAGCGACGATGTCAATTTTATGGGCTTGAAGTTGTGACTACCGATTCTAAGGGTCGAGGTTAATAACCAATTATGTGGGTCAAGGTCAATTATGAGGACCTAAATTTGGGATTTCTCTTATGGGGAGACTTTTGTACTTGCGATAATGTATTAATTTATGATTTTGTTAGGGAAAGACATTTGATTGGAGATCATGTCCTTTTGGGGAGGAAATAGCTTTAGTTTGGAAATTCCACTCGGAATTAGATGTAACCCTATTTAGGAAGCTGAAATTCTTATGGTGGGCATTTTGGGAAAGAGTTTAGTCTGAGGATTTCGCTGGGGATCTTAAAGAAGAATTTGATTTGGGTTTCGCTGGGGAATTGTAGTGGACCTTTGGGACACAACATTTTATGGTTTTTGTTATGATATTAATCCAGTCGGGGATTGTGGGATTTTAAAATGGTTTTCATGGTGAAGAAATGTTCTAATACTTGTCGAGCATTTTTAGGAATCTTTTAGAGGAATTTTGGAATTTTCTAGAATTTTATGGCATTTTTTGTACAAAATATTAGGGGCTATGTCGATTGGCATGTGGTAGGGAGTTCTGTTTTGGAAGGTGGCATGGTCTCCTAGGTTTCCTTAGGAAGAGGAAAAGAAAGGTTCCGATCGGTATTGGTAGGGGTTTGATGATCGGCATGCCGTTTGGGCTCCTATAAAAATGGGGCAAACCCTCCCTTATTTTTCACATCTTTTCGCATCTAAATCTTTTGCTTCTTCTCTTTAAAATCCGTTTCTGAGTCTTTCTTTCTTCAAGACTTCAAATGGTAAACTCTTACAGCATTGAAGGATGCAACTTGGAGTGGTAGAGTGGGCATGATTGGTCGGGCGTAGAGTGGTGATCTAGGGTGCTCTTTACCTTGGGTAATGAAAATTTGTTTGATAAATTTGAGCATGTTGTTGATGAGTGCACTCTTCTACATGAGCCTGCGCACCTCCGTTCTCTTACGGTGAGGAACCCTAGTAGCTCTATAATTATTGTGACCTTTGGCATTCTTTTTTCTTTTCTCTTCTTTTCTTTGTTTTCTTGTGCTGACAAGAGGGTTTTCTTTGCATTTTTGGTTTTGACAGACAGACGCTACTTCTACGAGCCTGCGTTCCAGGGGGACAACAGTGGTGAAGGATGTGTGGGAGAGTTTTTTAGGAGGGGTGCACTGGGTAGTTACTTATGATGACTTTGGGCACTTGGCACAGACTTTGGATGAGATACTGCGTTCTATTGTGATTTTATGTGCGTTAGGAGAGAGGTGGTGGGACACTACCCACACCTTTAATTTGGGTTTTGGGGAGATGACTGTGACTCTCATTGATGTGCAACAACCATTGGGGATAAACTTTGAGGGCACGCAGATTGAGGTGGACCGTACGTCGAGGTTTACGCTGAAGTTGATTCAAGAATATTTGGGGGATGTGGGTATAGTTTTAGGAGATTCCATCTGCATCTCTTCTCCGATGGAGGTTCTTTTGAGCTATAGATTGATGAAATGGATGGGTTGCTGGTGAGGCAGATTTCTTGGTTATTTATTCTGCTTTTGTTGGGGGGTTTCTTGGTGGCGATGAGTGGCGACATTGTTCATCTTTGGTTTTTTCCATTTTTGAGGATCTTTTCAAAGGTCCCACTCTATGAATCCTAACCTTGAAGACCCTTTATTTCTCCCTGGATGCATTTAGCCAGTATTTTTAGTAGACCTTTATGGGGCCACGTATTTATTAGAAGCAATTCTCCCAATTTCTTTTCTTGTATTTCTTTTTTAACTATTCTGATTGTTGACTCTTGTACTTTCTACATACATGGTTCTATGAGGTGATAGGGCTAAACGCTAAGTTGATATCCCTAAAATATGAGTACTTGGGGGACTTATATTGAATGTTCCAATGGCTAAAGTCCAATAGGTAGTTGAACTAGTATCTGTCTCTGGTGGGAGTGAGATATGCCTTAAACACTTTGACGAGTGATCACGTTATTCCTTTTTTTCTTTTGAATCCTTTTTGGTTATTTTGTTTCTTTTCATGAATATTGATCTCTTTGTCGAGGCTTGCAGGTGACAATCTATCCCTAGGGGTTGGCTTCTCAGTACACAGGGGTGACAAACATGCATGCACAGTTGCGATGGCTGATCGAACATGAGTTTGGATACTCTTGGTACTTGGTAGAGCGAGTTGTCCGACAGATAGTGGAGTACGAGGTGGCAGTCCCACCAATGGCACCTTCGATGTATATGACGCGGGTGTAGGAGATGTCAGGTGAGTCCAGAATGGTGGTGATGCTCGGAAAGGCTTATTCGCTTTATAAGGATTCAATGTCGACTTACGATTATCTTAATTTCGTGATGAGTTGGATTATGTCATCATGTATTTATGATGTGGTTAAAATGCCTCCACCTTCTACAGCTTTGGGCAGGGGTACGAGTAGGTCGATCGAATTTTCCCACCGCATAGGTGGCACATCGTCGGTGACGGCAGCGGCAAAGGAGGCTCCTCTCATTTAGGTCACTTCACCCTCATATAATTTCTGGTTAACTGGAGGGCGATCACTGAGCATGCCATAATGCCCAAATGCGGTGGGTCCAGGATTTCTAGGGCTAACGGGGGTTTCCCTTTAGCCTGAGGTATATTTCTCTTTTCTGTCTCATATCCTTTTGATTCTTGCTTTGATATTTACTGACAAATTTGGCTTTTGATTAGGTGGTTTTACTTGTAACATGTTCGGGTGCCGACTACTTGGCTGAAAAACATCAGGGACTGGGTGGCGCCTGCGACTACCTACATCAAGGAAGCGATTCTTGTTCATCCTTTTTGGTTCGTCTGCTACCTCGAAGGAGAGATCGGGCTCAGTGAGTGGAGGTTCCATTGCTCATTATCTGGGAAAGCGCGTTCGCTGCAGGGATTAAGGGCCTAGAGAGAGACAACGATTGTAGGATTATGTTCAAGCTGAGTCTCATTGCATTGCATTTTCTTATTTTTAGTCTTCTACCTTAAAAGAATGTAATTGTGCAGATCGCAATATATATGAAGCATATTTTTTATTATTTGGTCATTATTGTTTTATTGACTTATTCTACATGCACTTTCTAATTTGCTGTGGAGACTATAAAAATAAGAGGATGTCTATTTAAAAAGGAGATTATATACTTTGATTGAAAAATGTTAGGTAAAAACGGATGAACTTAGAGGAAATAACCCGGAGGTTTTGAAATAAGGATTTATTTTTTTTAGTTTTTGATTTTGTCCAAAAAGGAAAGATAGAATTTTCTAAAATAAGGTGGTTGTTGATCAACATACCGTTTTTCCTGCTTATCAGCAGGTGAGTTCAGTCAAATCACCTTAAGGCTTTGATTTCACTTTCTTTCAGCCCAAAGTACTTGGTAGGGTAAATATTATTTCGAGTCCTTTCGATTTTTTTGTCTTTAGCCAAGGTATTTGGGTATAAAAGTGAGGGTAAAGGGAGTCTAGTTTTTCACTCATTCACATTTTCTCTTATTTCTTCTTTCTTGCTTTCTGCTTTATTATT
This sequence comes from Sambucus nigra, assembly GCA_949130495.1. Taxonomy (NCBI): domain Eukaryota; kingdom Viridiplantae; phylum Streptophyta; class Magnoliopsida; order Dipsacales; family Adoxaceae; genus Sambucus; species Sambucus nigra. Next base: position 220,150,079 of record OX422212.1, read on the forward strand.
TCTCAAATGGACCTTCCCATGAATGCAAAAATTTCTTTGTATCTTGATAGCCTAGAAGCCATGTGTTTTTATAATGTAGATTACGAAGCCTTCAATTTGCATCGACTCTCCTTGTGGCGCAACCAGGTGATTGATTGGAACATGTTGGTGGCGGTAGCGCAATTTTGGTATCCTGATCACATTTTTTTCATGGCGGTGACTATGCCTAAATTATTTTCGTCTCCTTGGGCGCTGTTAGTAGAATTTCTCCATATTTCCCCTTTTGTGGCTCGATCGTTGGCCACTGGGGGGAATGATCTCTTTTTTGACTATCATGTATTCTGTGCGTCTCTAGGATTTCAATGATGCAGAACATTCCAGAGTTATTTCTCTAGACCTAACTTCGAGGCTACTGCTAGTGATCGGGGACCTAATGGTGGACCCTCAACTGGTTGCCATTACAGTATGGATGACATGTCGTCACAATCGTGTGATGGTGCTATTGGAGAAGACACTCAACGGTTTAGATGCTTGGCGAGAAGGCCACTCTAATTTCCTAAGAGGGGGCACAGTTATGTTGTTCATATGGCTACCTGAGAGATTCCATTTGGTAGTCCCCCTAAATATCCCTTGGAAACTGTGCTGAATTTTTTTACTCGATATTCCATCAGCTTTGGCCTATCTATAAAGAACTAGGTAAAATGGTTTGTGGTGCATAAAGCTTGATGCTTGTACTAGTCAGTGCCATGATGGGGAGATCTTACATCCATTATGGAACTGGGAGAATACCGGTACATTCAGTTAGATGGCCTTCATCAGACCTCATTCTATTTCCCCTAGTGGCTCCTTCCCCAAGTTGGATGGGAGCAGATAGTGCCTCCTCGGTCACTAGACATCTTTCATGTGTAAGACTTAATCGAACCCACGCACATGAGGTTGGGATATCAATAGAAGAATCATCAGTCGTAAACCCGTCCCTCTCAATCCATAGGCAGGGTCTGGCATGTCTCCAGAGATTATCTAAAAAGAATATGGAAGCGGGTAGTGGAAAAGATCTTAGCAGAGGAGACCGGAGAGAGATGGTTTTTCCTTTTTGATACTATGGAGGGGTAGTAGTAGTTTTCTCTAGGCTGGTTAGGGCGTACCTATCTATGGAGAACCTTAGAAACACCAATCAGGCTTGGGAAGTATGGGGGCCTCAAGGAGCAGATGATGATGGGGTTGTCTTCTGGCAACTGTGGATATGATCTTTGTGAAGTTAATGTTCATTTCTTATGAAGCTTTTGTGATTGGGACGTGTTTGTATATTTGTGGTTTATTTTTGTTTCTTTGGAATAATTTTGGGAAGGTTTGCTTAGGTTTTTATTAGGGGCAGTTTGGTTAGTAGAGGGGTGGTTATTTTAACTCCCTACGTTGATATTCCATGTAATTGTATTGAATTCTCCCATTTATGGAATAAAAAAAAATTGATCATATTTATGTGCCTCTTGATGAGTTTTACATTTGAATTATCTATACCAATATCTAAGGTATACATAATCCTTTTGTTCATTTAAATTATAAAATGAATTGTCATCCTCGAAGGTAAGAAAAGAATAGCATTTTATGAAAAAGAAGGAGACCATGCCCATGTAAAGTGTATGAGCTGCCTACATACCTCTGGAAGTTTTTAAAACATTTATGAGTTTTATTGTGAAAGATAAAAGTTTTTTATAAGATCAGGCCCCACGTAGTTCTGATTAGAGGAAAATGACAAAAAAAAATTAGAATAGAAGGGAGATGAGAGTATTCATAGCACACCGAGATTTCAGACTAAGGGTAGAATTTCTTGAGGCCGTCTAGGTTGACTGGGAATGCCATATCTTCTCCTTCAAGGTCAGCGAGCATAGAGGCACCGCCTAAAAAGATCATTTTCATGAAGTAGGGGCCACTCAATTCTGACTTGAATTACTCTCTGGGGTCCCAAACGGGTTATATGAGTTCTTTAACTTCCATATCTCTTTCTCTAAAATTACAGTCCTTGAATCTTTTATTGAATGACCGTGTTATCCGATAATGATACCATTGTATGTTGTATAGAGTCTTTAGTCTCTTTTCATCTAAGGGTCACAGCTCGCCAATGGGGCTTTGATACCAATCTTCCTCCCTGAATTTTCTTTCAAGCGTAATGCGCAGTGAAGGTGTTTGTAACTCAACGGGCAGGACTGCTTCCATGTTATACTATAGAGTAAGGGGTAGCCCCAGTAGATATCCTGACAGAAGTGAAGTATCTTCATAGAGTGTAAGGGATCCAATTGGACCAATCTCAGTAACTCTCAATCATTTTACTGATGATGAGTTTGAGATTTTTGTTGGAAACTTCAACTGCTATGTTGGTTTGAGGTTGGTAGGGAGAGGATTTGAGTCTTTAAATCTCATACTCATAGATGATTTTTGTGACCTTGGCTTTGAAGTGTAACCCATTATCTGCTACCAGCTCATGAGAGACTCCGAATCGATAAATTATTTTCTTTCAGATAAACTTGGCTACCTTTTTAGCATTCAATACTGCGTATAACTTTGCTATGACCCACTTGGTGAAGTAATAAATGGAAACCAGGATCAACTCATTCCCATTGGAAGATCTAGGTATAAATTTCTCTCTGATCTCAATGCCCTAGGTGGAGAATGTCCATGGAGAAGTCATGTTGTACAATCCCCGATGAGGCAAGTGCTGGAGATTAGCAAATGACTGACATTTAAGTTATATCCAAATGTAAGCGGTGCAATTATGAACCATGGTGGTCTAATAATACCCTTGAAGAATAATCCTCTTGGCAAGAATATGACCATTCATGTGGGGTTCGCATTCCCCGTTGTAGATTTTCTGCATCCTTTCTTCAATGTCATCCCCTGTAATGCAGTGCAAGTGGGTTCAATCGAAGTTTTCTTGAACAATGCTTCATTACAAATGATGTACTGGGAAAATAGTTTGTGGAGGGTCGCACTATCTTTTTTGTTGGCATTTTGGGGATACCTACGATGCTTTAGGAGGCAGAAAATGTCATAGTACCAGCACTCGTCCATATTGGAATCTTCCTTTGTGACGAGTTTAATGTGGTAAAACTGGTTTGGAAAGGCTTTCTTTTGGACTATGAAGGGGCCATCATTATTCCCCCGATCATGTTGATCATGGAGGCTAAGATAGAAAGGGCATCTGATAAACTGTTATTTGCATGATGCAAGTAGTGGAAGATGATCTCTCAAAATTGGGAGGCCAGCCCTTCTAGTAGACGTGGAAGGGTAAGAGCTTCTCATCCTTGACTTTTCATCTTCTAAGGACTTGACCGATGATGAGGGTGGAGTCCCCTTAGATATACAAGTGTTTGATACATTTTTTGAGGGAGACTTTAAGGTCTACAGTGCATACCTCATATTTGATCATATAGTTGGTGCAGGAAAAATTCAGCTTGATGGTAATGGGAGTGTGAGAGTCATCAGGGGGCGATCATGAGTATCCCAATGATATATCCCTTATTATTGGCAGTTCCGTCAAAGAACATTTGCCATCAGAGGTCCTCTTGATAGGTGCAGAGAATATCTTCGTTCAAGAATTCAGTGACCCAAACATCAACCTCTTCCATAGGGTAGTCAGTGAGGTAATTAGAGATGTCTCTCCATTTTGTGGTTTTTTGTGTAACATACATGATATCGAACTTAGATAGAACCATCTCCCATCGGTCCATTCATCTTGATAGGTTGGGTTTCTCAAGCAAGTATTTTATGGGGTCTATTCCAAACACAAGTCTGATAGGAAAGAAGAGCGTGGAATGTCGTAACTTTTGAGTGACCCGGACTAAGGAAACACATGCTTTCTCTAAGGTAATGTAGTTGACTTTGTACCCAGCCAATTTTGACTGTAATAGTAGAAGGAACATTGTTTTACGGGTTTCTTCAATGTATTGGGCTAATAAAGCCCCTACTGTGGTAGTTGTTAGGGTCAAGTGTAGGACTGGAGGATGACTAGGTAGCGGTGGCATTAGTACTAAAGGTCGAGTAAGGTACATCTTGATTTGGTGAGAGGTTTCCTGAAAATCCTCATTCTAGAATTTGGTAGAGTCCTTTTGGAGGAGTTTTAAGATGGGTTCGCAATTAGAAGTCAACTAGCTGATGAACCGACTAATATACCACAATTTTTCCAAGAATCCCCGAACCTCGCCATCTGTTCGGTGCAATGGCATTTCGAGGGTGGCTTTCAGTTTTGTACGGTCAGCCTCAATTCCCTTTTTTCTAACCAAGAATCCTATAATATTTCCTTTGGTGAGGCCGAAAACACATTTTTGTGGGTTTACCTAGATCTAACATCTTCGCAGTCATTCAAAAAAATTTCGAAGAGCAGGGATGTGACCTTCCCGGGTCTTAGACTTGATAATCATGTCATCTACATAGAGTTAGACCACCTTGTGTATTAGATCATGAAAGATGGTTGTGGTAAACCTTTGATAGGTTTCCCCTTCTTTCTTGAGCCCAAATGGCATAACTATGTAACAAAAGGTTCCCTAGGGGATGATGAAGTCATTTTTTTTATGATTAGGGTGCATATTGATCTAATTGTATTCGAAAAATCCATTAACGAATGACTTGAGAATGTGACTGGTCGTGTTGTCCATAATCATATAGATGTTGGGTAGTGGATAATCATCCTTCTAAGATTCTTTATTAAAATCTCGGTAGTCAATGCACATGCGGACTTTTCCCCCTAATTTTGGTACGGGTACAATGTTGGCAAGACGTGTGGGATATTCGATTACTCGAATGAAGCCTACATTCAACTTCTTGATTATATTTTTTGTTGGACTAGTTTTCATTATGGGAGAGTTATAATCTCGTGCTTGCCGATCTTGGGATTGATGTCTGGCATGTCATCATAGGAATATGCAAAGACGTCCATAAATTCCTTTAACAGCTCTTCGAATTGTGCGAGCTCATACTCGTCAAGGGTGGAACCTATCCTAATTTCACATTATTTCGTACTAGAACTGGGATTAATAAAAATAGTTTCATCCTTTGAATGTGGTTATGTTGTTTGTTATTAACCTTATTAAGATCATTTAAGAATTGTTTATTTGCAAAATCATTATTATCAAGAGTTTGATTAGAATTAAGACAATTAATGTAAGGCACAATAAGATACTCAAAATCTTCATTTATTTCATTTTCGAGAAAAATATCATTGAGAACCTCATCAAAAGAGGTCTCGATTACATTGTTATTAGAGAAAATGAGGAAAAACAATAGAGGAAGAGAGAGGATAAATAGTTGGGTCAGGATGTATTTCAGCAAGCAGAGTTAGTACAACATTTTAGTTGAGTATAGGTGCATTAACAATATTGATCAGAGTGGATGGGTCCAACAATGTAGTTCTTAAATGGATCATACAGAGTGTTAGCCCCAGTTATTACAGATTGAATGAGTCTTCGGAGTCACCTCTCTCAAAGATCTTGATAATGACTACGTTTTTTTACGTGAGAGATTTCATTTGATGTTGGCAGTCTTTAGCCCAAGAGTAGTTGTCTTGAAAGAATATTTCCATTCCTGGTTTCATTTTCTTATCCACATGATCATACTATGGTTTAGGAAAGCCACAGAAGGGGAAGTCTTCACCCTCTTTAAAAAATCTTCCATCCAAGGAATCCTTTGAGACAGTCTTGACATTTTCAAAACTTTTATTCAATCGTGGTTAGTGGAGCCTTCTGAGTTCTTCTAGTGAAGGCTAATTACCTAGGCCCCATGGGGAAAGGAATTTTTAAGGACTATGGTCTCTAGTATCACTTGTTGATGTCTCCCTAGTCCCAGTCGGGGGATAAAATGAATATTCTTTAACATTTGTATCATGCTGACATTGCCATGGGGGTTGTGCTCTAGACAGACTCAGTCTTTGAAATCATCCCATATCGAAAGGGGAAGTGGATCAACCCTGAACCTAAAAAGAAGCATGCCATTCGTCCCATGTTATATTTCTGGTCCCGGATTACTAGTGTTGGCATTTTCAGTACTGTCATTGACCCAAAAATGGTAATAACTTGCCCTTTAGCAAAGAATTTCAACTTTTGATGAATGGAGAATGAAACCCTTGGAATGCCATAAAGCCACGGTCGAACAAGTAACGGATTGAAGCATGTGGGTATGTCAATAACTTAAAACTTAGTAATAGGATTGATAGGGACATCCCATAATGTGAGCGTTTTGAATCCCATCACCTCTCGATGAGTATTATCATAGGCATGCACTGGAGAGGAAGTAAGAGTCAGGTAACTTACTTTCAACCGCAAGAAATTAAAAATTCTTACTGGGAAAATATTGAGGGAAGATCCATTATCGCAGGTGAGAGAGGGTCTATCTTTCCCATAACTTTAATAGAGATGTTGAGAGAATAGTTATGGTCAGGGCCAACCTTCAGAATTTTTTCTTTAGAGAATGAAAGGAGTCTAGTGGTGGTCAAAGACCCAACTAGGTTCATAACTTCTTATAGAGTGGTGAAAGAAGGGACTGTGGGCCTAGTGAGAAACATTATCAGATTATTTCGGTGTAATTGATAAGATATAAAGATTCCCCACAAGGTAATATTGTATTGAGTCTTATTGAGTTAGTCTAGGATCTTACTTTATTCAATGGTAATCTCTAACATTAGAAGTTCTTTGGCCACTCCTTTTCCCTTTTTTATTCTTAATGGCTGAGGACTCATGTTTTGGTAGTGTCTCCCTTATCTGGTCATATGGTTTACAGAGGGGAAATATAAAAACTTTGTTTATTTATCATTTTTTGTTTATACGGGTATTTTATTGATTTCACCAATGGTCCTCAAAAGATATCATCCCACACATGTTGATTCCTAGACTGACCTTTTCCTGACTTGGTTCATCATTAGATCTGTCAAATTCATCCCCCCATCCAGCGGCGATGATGTCTTCCTGCCAATAGAAGTTAATACATTCCTCAACCTCAATGGCTTCTTCATATAAATCCTCCCACTAAATGGGGAGGTGCTAGAGAGAAGGGACTAACCACCCTTAAAACTTTAAAGCTTTGAGTAGATAAAAACGCGGCAAATTTCGCTTGTCTATCGAAATATGTCTACCATAATCTTCAGTACATCATCCAAACTAATTTCATCAATGGTTACCAATAAATCATCTGACTCTCAAGACAACTTTCGTGCTTCCATAAATATGATGCTGAACTTCTGACCGTCGATGTTCATTTCAGAGGGCAATTTCAGCCCAAAATCCAGGATCTAGTTAAAAACATCCAGCAAATCAATATCTTTTCCTTCAAACTGGGTACTAATGATAATATAATCCCTCGTGAGGAGTGATAGAACTCGATCGATAAAGAAGGTACGGTGTAGGAGAAAATACGGGCAAACATTAAGCGGTTTAGGTGAAAATGAGGGTATTATGGGTCCTTTACTGGGAATAATTTGGGTAGATGGGTTAAATTCTGGTTCATTTTCTAGGAAGATTGAATTGGTATGGGTTGTAAGGGGGTCATGAGTGGTGTTGGGTTTAGGATAAGCTAGTGGGGCGATGATACCCTAGTCAATTAAGCCCTGGATTACATTTCAGAGATGGAAGCACTATCACTAGTATGGCCAACAAACTGGTGAAAGTCATAGTGGGTATTAGTTTTGAAGTTTTGGGGAAGTGGGTTTGGCAATGGATGAGGGTCCAAAGGTTTAATAACATTTCGGCTTAGTAAGGATTGGTAGACTTTTAATAGGGGAGCATGGAGATTGATGTATTCTTCTCTAGCGTGGTTAAGAAAACTTTCTATCACCTAAGAGGTAGCAGGCTGCGGGATATTATTGACAGTTTATATTGTGGCGTTGACGACCTTCTCATACTTTATGGGAGTGAACTGTTCGGACACATTCTTTGGCTCATCTTCTGTCTTGAAAATACGTTCTTCAATCTCCAAACCTGCAAGATCTTATAAGTGAAGGTAATATTATCCTCCTATAGTTTTTCTAATATGGGGTAGGAAATTCTTCTTCAATATGTGTAACAACCCTCGCTTTTGTGAGCCCATTTTATATTTATTTACTATGTTGAGTAGTTGCATATATAAAATGTTGCATGTGGGTAAGTATTAATTTGATAAAATAAGTTAATATTTACAATTAAGTTGCATGTTACCATGTGTGTAAGTAGTTGTTACCATGTGGTGTTCTATTTTGTCATGAAAATTAATATGGCAATTTGAATTAAAATGGAACCAGAACTTATTTTGGCTTATAAAATCTCCAAATGATAATTTGGAGGGTGTAGTTAGTTCCGGGAGGTGCGAGACAGTCAAAATGTGTGCCATATTGTATTTTGGGATTTTGGGCACTTTTGACTGGTTTTGGCATATTGCGTATTAGAACTTAACTATTGCGGTATTTTTACTTAAATGTTGGAGACTTTTAATCTTAAGCCATGATTAGTCTTTCCCCAAGCCTTTCACTTCCTCTTAAATTGCCCTAAGTGTTCTAGCCCTAGAGTGAGAGAGAGTGAGAGTGGAAGATTGGAAAAAGAGGGAGATCTTGAGGATTGGTGGTTTGATCTTGCTTTCTTCTTCAACCAAGCCTGAAATTGAAGCCCCAAGGCAAGTTTTCTACTTGCTATTGTATGGTTTAAGATGAATAATTAGTATGGGTAGATATGTATAGTTTTGATGTTTTATAATTGTGGTTTTTGTTTGGATTTATGGGTATCAATATCTTTGGTAGAGATAGATTGTTGATTGAGGTAAAAAATGTTGTTGGGAGCATTTATGATCTCTTGGTATCATTAAATGTAGTTGGATGATTTTGGGTTGGTTACTGATTTTGGGTTTAGAAGATACTAGGAAAAGAAGGGGTCTAGGTCTGCAATGGCCGGTCGACCGCGTATCTCAGACCGGTCGATCGGGCCTTCGGAGGAGGGCACACTGCTTTCTTTCAAAGGCACGAAAATAGGGGCGCGGTCGACCACGGTTATTCCACAGGTCGACCGGTTCATCCGAAATGGACTTTCTGCTTTATTTAAAAAGCTAAACTTTGAGACGCGGTCGACCGCGGTCTTGGGATCGGTCGACCGGTCCCCTGTTTTCTCAACCCATTTTCCTACTTTTGTTTTTAATCCTTTCTTTCCCCTAAGAATTTAGGACTCTTCTTGAATGAACTAAACCTTGGCTTTTAGAGTCCTAGTAGAGTTGGTTGTCACCCTAGTGTTGAAAGGGTTCACTTGGGGTTAAGGTAGGGGGAAGGGTTGTCCTAAGTGATGTTAGGGCATCACTTTTCTTTGTGCATCCAAATAAATATGGATGGGAATTGTAGGCCCATACTTGGAGACTTTAGGGGCTTAAATTGAGTTATATAAAACCTCATGTTTGGGAAGTGAATATGATCCCTTGGAGATTTATTCGAGGCATAACCTAGGATGAGTAATGAATTATCCTATGATAACGGTTTCTAACAAATGAAACATGTAAATGTAATGAAAATGAAAAGTATAGTTTTTATAGTAAATGCTAATTTACTTAAACACGCCTCTCTAAATGCTATCATAAGGGAAGCTCGCGCATGAGGTGATGTTCCTTGACTAGTGAATGCAGGGAGACTATAGTCCTCTGCCATATGCGGGTTTATTATATGTATTTTTTTCTGCGCTAGTGAAGTAATTCCGGGTGTGGTTATGACTCACTCGCAGGCATATGGCCACTTCCCGACGTGCGTTAGGTACCCATGCTGCCTTGTTTGATGGGCCCCTGGAAGATGATAGTCATTTAGGGGGGCGCCCAGTGGGGAAACTCGGAGGGGCGGTCTTAGAATCGTTATATGCATAAGAATATAGCTTTTCTAAATCTCAAGTGGGACTTGAGGGTTGTATAATTCCACTAAATGATATTATGCCAATTATATTCTTGCTAAGGAATGGGAATTGGAACGAAATGAGAAGATAATGTTAGTATATTCTTGTTAAGGAACTGAAACTGGATTAAAGTGGAATTTGGGAAATACAAGCTCTTAGTTTAGTTTTAATTTAATCTTGCATAATTTCATCTTCTTGCATAGTCTCTTTCAATCATGTCATTTTCACTTGTTTTCTTATGATCCATGATTAGATTGTTAGAGTGTTGATTTCTATACCCATGTTTTGCTATTCATATCTATCATGCTTTTTGTTCATCTGGGAACTACATATAAATCGGGTCCTGACCCGTTCTTTTTCTTCTATGTTGTACTTGTTATTGTATCCGCCCAGGTGCTCCTCCGCAAGGACGCCCGTGTTGATATTCCTACTCTTTTGCTTTTAAGGAGCTGTATGAAATTGCGGATATTACAAGATGTTTTGTTAGACGTTGTCATTCCTTTGATATCTAGTTATGATCGGGTCTGTCACTCGGGCGAGTGGGCCAAATCTTGTAATTGTATAATGAATGTAAAGCTTAACATCTAACCGTTGGGATTACTTTTGTGTAGCTGTGAACCGACAGCATATTCGCTTCTTATCTTTGTATATATTGTGGTTTTAGATGTATACGAATTATGTCTCTTTGAATTCCACTATTGTTCTAGAATGGGTTGTCTAAATTGTTTTTCTTAACTTAACTTTTAATTGCATAAATTATTTTGGCAACCCGTTTTCTAAATTACTGGGTGGTTTTCTCGGTTACTCTTACTATATTAGTGGTGCTGAGAATGATTTCCATCCATGATTACCCTATATGTCGGAGTATCGGGCTGGCCATCCCTTATTTCGGAGTGCGGGTTGTCACAGATGGTATCAGAGCACTGGGTTCTAGAGTACTAGGATCTATGTGGACTTGTCACGATCTACCGTAGCGTTCTTTGATATAGAGCCTAATGATAAGATTGCTTTGCTGCTATAATTGCGATCTTCTGTGAAATAGATTGTTGTGAATTGTATTCTAACACTATTGTCCCTTTATCTCAGATGCCGCCTAAGAGAGGTCGCCCTGCGAGACGCAATAGAGTCGTAGAAGAGGATATTGGTACTCCACCGCCCCAAGGAACTTTTAATGCTGCGGACTTAGCCAATATCGTGGCTCATGCAGTTAATGCTGCCATGACCGCAGTAACTCAACAGATGCCAACAGCTCAACAATGGGCACAGGATGCTCAAGCACCTACGGGACCTTCTCCGTGGGAAAGAGTAAGGGAGTCCTTTTTAAAGGGCCATCCCCAAGAGTTTGACGGAGGTTCTGATGTTGTTCGAGCAAATTAATGGAAGAAGGATATGCAACGCCATTTACGAATGGTGGACTGTAGTGAGGAGAAGAAGCAAGTCCTTGCTACTTTCAAGTTGGTTGGGGCAGCGTTACATTGGTGGGAGTCGATGACTACGCCAGAACAGAGGGATACTATGTCCATTACTGATTTCTGGGTCTTGTACGACCGGAAATATATTCCTCATGCAATTCAGAGGGAGATGAGGAGGAAACTTCAAGATCTAGTTCAGGGAGAACGATCGGTTTCCAATTATGAGGAGGAGTTTACCCGGCTAGCTAGTTTTGTGACGGAAGAGGTAACCCCGGAGGAAAGGAAAGTCTCAAAATTCATGGGAGGTCTAAACTGGAGAATCCGGCAGCATTTGCTGGGTAATCCGGCTTTACAAACTTTTGGTGAAGTGATGAATGTTGCATTGCTTCATTGTCAGGAGCATCGACTATTTATTCAGAATAGTAAGAAAGCTTCAGGAGTTGGGCAAGTAGGGAAGCCCGGGGTGAGTGGGAATGGAGGAGGATCCTTTCCTTCGTCCCAACCAGCGGGTAACAAGCAACGAGATAGGGATCCCCAGCAAGGGGATGGGTCGAAAAAACAACGCTCTGGCGGGTTTAATGTTAGTGGAAATGCTAACAGGCAAGGTCAGAGTGTCGTACCACAGCAAGCGGGTCGAGGTGGCCAGGGAGGTAGGGGACAACCGGGCCAAGGTTTTGGGCAGTTCAGAAATAACAGAGGTCGAGGTCAGGAGAATATGGTGGGGAAATGTTTCCAATGTGGGGAAGTTGGTCACTTTAAGAGAGATTGTCCTCAGGTGATTGGGGGACAACCTCCACGAGTTCCTCAGCAACCTTATGTGCAGTTCCCTCCATAAGCACCGAATCTAGTTGTCCCTCTGCAGCAGGGTCAACTACAGTATGGGAGAGTCTACCACATTCAGGATGCTATGCTTCCTCCTATTCAGCCAGCGCCGTCAGCTATAGAGGGTAAGTTTCTTATTCAGGGACACATGGGTCGCGATCTGTTTGATACGGGTGCGACGCATTCTTTTATTTCCAGAAGTTTTGCTCAGTCCACAGAGTTGATAAAATCTTCGAAAAGTACCTTGTCTAGTGTGGAGTCCTCTATGGGTGAAGGTTCCCTTATTTTCTTTGTTTGTAAACATATAGGGATCACTCTTGGTAATTTGTGTTTTGAGGCCGACTTACTCGTCCTAGACATGGTCGAGTATGATGTTATTTTGGGCATGGATTGGCTTGTTAAGTATCATGCTATAGTAAATTGCTATGGGAAGAGTATTGTCTTCGCCGTTCTGGGACAAGATATGTTCCTGGTGGTTATGCCTCATTTAGAGGTAGATTCTGGTACTTATTTGAATTATATTGCAGATGAGAATTCTCGGGATGTAGTTGTTCCCTTAGATTCTATTCCTGTTGTTTGAGATTTTGAGGACGTTTTTCGGGAGATACCGGGTCTGCCTCCTAGTAGAGAGATTGAGTTTGTTATTGACTTAGCGCCGGGAACTCGACCGATTGCGCGAACTCCTTATCGTATGGCTCCTGTGGAAATGAGGGAGCTAAGAGATCAGATTCAGCAGTTGTTGGAACAGGGGTTTATCAGGCGTAGCACATCGCCGTGGGGTGCTCCTCTGTTATTCGTGAAGAAAAGAGATGGTTCTCTCCGATTGTGTGTTGACTATAGAGAGTTGAATAAGGTCACCATTCGGAACACATACCCTTTGCCTCGCATAGATGATTTGTTTGATCAGCTCAGGGGAGCGACCTACTTCTCTAAGATAGATTTGAGAACGGGGTATCACCAGTTGAGGATACGGGAGCAAGATGTATCCAAAACTGCTTTTCTGACGAGGTACGGGTCTTATGAGTTTTTGGTTATGCCTTTTGGGCTAACCAATGCCCCTGCAGTATTCATGGACCTTATGAATAGAGTATTTCGGGACTTCCTGGACCAGTTTGTCATTTTGTTTATTGATGGCATTCTTGTGTATTCTCAAACGGAAGATGACCATGCTACTCATTTGGGGTTGGTCCTGCAAAGGTTGAGGGATCACCAATTGTACGTTAGGTTTGAGAAGTGTGGTTTTTGGTTGCGGGAAGTGCAATTTTTGGGTCACGTTGTTTCTTCGCAAGGGATATCGGTGGACCCAGGTAAAGTTGCTGCGGTGAGGGAGTGGGGTCAGCCCACGACGCCTACCGAGATACACAGTTTTCTGGGTTTGGCGGGCTATTACCGCCGATTTATTAAGGGATTTTCTAAGATTGCTAGTCCTTTGATAAATTTGACCCGGAAAGGGGTTAGATTTGTGTGGGATGACGCCTGTCAAGATGCATTCGATGAGCTTAAAGATAGACTGACTTCGGCTCCAGTCCTCGCTTTACCCAAGCCAGGGTTGGAATATTTAGTTTTCACCGATGCATCTCTACAAGGTTTGGGAGGTGTGCTTCAGCAGGAGTGGCAAGCTATTGCATATGCTTCGAGAAAACTCAAGCCTCATGAAAGAAATTATCCGGTGCATGATTTGGAATTAGCCGCCGTTGTCTTTGCCTTAAAGATTTGGGGGCACTATCTTCTCGGGGAAAAGTTTAGTCTTTTCACGGACCATAAGTCGTTGCAATATTTATTTTCTCAGAAAGATCTGAATATGCGGCAGCGAAGATGGTTGGAGTTCGTGAAAGATTACCCATTTGATATTCATTATCATCCGGGCAAGGCGAACGTAGTGGCAGATGCCCTGAGTAGGAGACCCGAGGGAGAATTAGCTGATGTGTGGAAAGCTAAATGGAAGGAACTCAGTCATGAGGATGCAGTTGCTAGGGCGTTTATGTCCGTGATGACCGTTACTCCGACGATTGTGGCAAAGGTTATGGAAGCCCGAGGCAGAGATAAATAATGTCAAGACTACATTCGCCAGTTATTGACTGGGGGAGAGGAGTCCTACTCGGTAAGCTTTGAGGGTGGATTGCGCTTTCATGGAAGGATTATAGTTCAGGAGGATGGAGATTTGCGACGGGTTGTGATGGCGGAATCTCATGGCTCTAAATTTTCGGTACATCCGGGAAATGATAAAATGTATCAAGATATGCGCCGTCAATATTGGTCATCGGGTATGAAACGAGATATTTTGGAGTTTGTATCTCGATGCACTACTTGTCAGTTAGTTAAAGTTGATCATCAGCTACCGACAAGTTTGTTGCAACCGTTGGAAATTCCTGTTGGGAAATGGGAGAGCATTTCAATGGATTTTATAACCGGTTTGCCAACGTCAAAAAAGGGTCACGATCCTATTTGGGTTATCGTGGATCGCTTGACAAAGTCGGCGCACTTCCTTCCCGTCCGTACTGATTTTAATACCGCTCGTTACGCTTGATTGTTCATTTAAGAGATTATTAGATTGCATGGGGTGCCCTTGAATATTTATTCCGACAGAGACAAGATCTTTGTTTCCCACTTTTGGCAAAGTTTCCAAGAGGCCATGGGAACCGAATTGAAATTAAGTACTTCTTATCATCCACAAACATATGGCCAAACCAAAAGGGTTAACCAAATGTTGGAGGATATGCTCCGTATATGCACGCTTGATTTCAAGGGTAGTTGGGAACAATATCTCCCTTTGGTTGAATTTGCTTATAATAACTCATACCAGTTCACTATTGGGATGGCGCCCTATAAAGCCTTGTATGGTAGGCCTTGTAGATCCCCCACGTGTTGGTTAGAAGTGGGAGATAATAAGTTTCTCGGACCTGAAATGATTCGGGATACTTCTTCAAAAATCGAGCTTATTCGAGATCGTATTCGGATAGCCCAAGATAGACAAAAGAGCTATGCCGATGCGGGGAGAAGGCATGTGGAGTTAGAAGTTGGAGACCAAGTGTTGGTACGGGTGTCTCCTATGAAATGCGTTAAGCGTTTCGGAAAGAAGGGGAAGCTTGCACCACGTTTCGTTGGGCCTTTTCCTGTACTTGCTAAAGTAGGCCCCGTGGCGTATCAGATTGCTCTACCAGAACCGTTGCAACAGATCCACAATGTTTTCCACATCTCCTCTTTGAAGAAGTATAAGAGGTGTGAGGATGCCCTTTGGCACATCCCTTTCGAGGATATAGAGTTACAATCCGATATTTCTTATGAAGAGCAACCCGTGGCCATTTTGGAGCATGGGGAACGTAGATTGAGATCTTGTGTGGTGCCCTTGGTTAGAGTACAATTGAGTCATCACAGTGTCGATGAATCTACTTGGGAGTGTGAGGATGATATGCGGGAAAAGTATCCGCATCTTTTTATCCAAGGTACGCTTGAATTTTGGGGGCAAAATTCCCTCATAAAGGGGGGAGTATGTAACAACCCTCGCTTTTGGGAGCCCATTTTATATTTATTTACTATGTTGAGTAGTTGCATATATAAAATGCTGCATGTGGGTAAGTATTAATTTGATAAAATAAGTTAATATTTACAATTAAGTTGCATGTTACCATGTGTGTAAGTAGTTGTTACCATGTGGTGTTCTATTTTGTCATGAAAATTAATATGGCAATTTGAATTAAAATGGAACCGGAACTTATTTTGGCTTATAAAATCTCCAAATGATAATTTGGAGGGTGTAGTTAGTTCCGGGAGGTGCGAGACAGTCAAAATGTGTGCCATATTGTATTTTGAGATTTTAGGTACTTTTGACTGGTTTTGGCATATTGCGTATTAGAACTTAACTATTGCGGTATTTTTACTTAAATGTTGGAGACTTTTAATCTTAAGCCACGATTAGTCTTTCCCCAAGCCTTTCACTTCCTCTTAAATTGCCCTAAGTGTTCTAGCCCTAGAGTGAGAGAGAGTGAGAGTGGAAGATTGGAAAAAGAGGGAGATCTTGAGGATTGGTGGTTTGATCTTGCTTTCTTCTTCAACCAAGCCTAAAATTGAAACCCCAAGGCAAGTTTTCTACTTGCTATTATATGGTTTAAGATGACTAATTAGTATGGGTAGATATGTATAGTTTTGATGTTTTATAATTGTGGTTTTTGTTTGGATTTATGGGTATTAATATCTTTGGTAGAGATAGATTGTTGATTGAGGTAAAAAATGTTGTTGGGAGCATTTATGATCTCTTGGTATCATTAAATGTAGTTGGATGATTTTGGGTTGGTTATTGATTTTGGGTTTAGAAGATACTAGTAAAAGAAGGGGTCTAGGTCTGCAATGGCCGGTCGACCGCGTATCTCAGACCGGTCGACCGGGCCTTCGGAGGAGGGCACACTGCTTTCTTTCAAAGGCACGAAAATAGGGGCGCGGTCGACCGCGGTTATACCACAGGTCGACCGGTTCATCCGAAATGGACTTTCTGCATTCTTTCAAAAGCTAAACTTTGAGACGCGGTCAACCGCGGTCTTGGGATCGGTCGACCGGTCCCCGGTTTTCTCAACCCATTTTCCTACTTTTGTTTTTAATCCTTTCTTTCCCCTAAGAACTTGGGACTCTTCTTGAATGAAGTAAACCTTGTCTTTTAGAGTCCTAGTTGAGATGGTTGTCACCCTAGTGTTGAAAGGGTTCACTTGGGGTTAAGGTAGGGGGAAGGGTTGTCCTAAGTGATGTTAAGGCATCACTTTTCTTTGTGCATCCAAATAAATATGGATGGGAATTGTAGACCCATACTTGGAGACTTTAGGGGCTTAAATTGAGTTATATAAAACCTCATGTTGGGGAAGTGAATATGATCCCTTGGAGATTTATTCGAGGCATAACCTAGGATGAGTAATGAATTATCCTATGATAACGGTTTCTAACAAATGAAACATGTAAATGTAATGAAAATGAAAAGTATAGCTTTTATAGTAAATGTTAATTTACTTAAACACACCTCTCTAAATGCTATCATAAGGGAAGCTCGTGCATGAGGTGA
This sequence comes from Sambucus nigra, assembly GCA_949130495.1. NCBI lineage: Eukaryota > Viridiplantae > Streptophyta > Magnoliopsida > Dipsacales > Adoxaceae > Sambucus > Sambucus nigra. Next base: position 220,167,208 of record OX422212.1, read on the forward strand.
TGTTCCTTGACTAGTGAATGCAGGGAGACTATAGTCCTCGGCCATATGCGGGTTTATTATATGTATTTTTTTCTGTGCTAGTGAAGTAATTCCGGGTGTGGTTATGACTCACTCGCAGGCATATGGCCACTTCCCGACGTGCGTTAGGTACCCAGGCTGCCTTGTTTAATGGGCCCCTGGAAGATGATAGTCATTTAGGGGCGCGCCCAGTGGAGAAACTCGGAGGGGCGGTCTTAGAATCGTTATATGCATAAGAATATAGCTTTTCTAAATCTCAAGTGGGACTTGAGGGCTGTATAATTCCACTAAATGATATTATGACAATTACATTCTTGCTAAGGAATGGGAATTGGAACGAAATGAGAAGATAATGTTAGTATATTCCTGTTAAGGAACTGAAACTGGATTAAAGTGGAATTTGGGAAATACAAGCTCTTAATTTAGTTTTAATTTAATCTTGCATAATTTCATCTTCTTGCATAGTCTCTTTCAATCATGTCATTTTCACTTGTTTTCTTATGATCCATGATTAGGTTGTTAGAGTGTTGATTTCTATACCCATGTTTTGCTATTCATATCTAGCATGCTTTTTTTTCATCTGGGAACTATATATAAACCGGGTCCTGACCCGTTCTTTTTCTTCTATGTTGTACTTGTTATTGTATCCGCCCAGGTGCTCCTCCGCAAGGACGCCCGTGTTGATATTCCTACTCTTTTGCTTTTAAGGAGTTGTATGAAATTGCGGATATTACAGGATGTTTTGTTAGACGTCGTCATTCCTTTGATATCTAGTTATGATCGGGTCTGTCACTCGGGCGAGTGGCCCAAATCTTGTAATTGTATAATGAATGTAAAGCTTAACATCTAACCGTTGGGATTACTTTTGTGTAGCTGTGAACCGACATCATATTCGGTTCTTATCTTTGTATATATTGTGGTTTTAAATGTATACTAATTATGTTTCTTTGAATTCCACTATTGTTCTAGAATGGGTTGTCTAAATTGTTTTTCTTAACTTAACTTTTAATTGCATAAATTGTTTTGGCAACTCGTTTTCTGAATTACTGGGTGGTTTTCTCGGTTACTCTTACTATATTAGTGGTGCTGAGAATGATTTCCGTCCATGATTACCCTATATGTCGGAGTATCGGGCTGGCCACCCCTTATTTCGGAGTGCGGGTTGTCACACTATGCTAACTTCTTCTTCTTCGGAAGGACGATTTGTCACGGTGGCAGCTTACCCCCTCTAATTTGCTATGAAGCTCTTGACAGTTTTTTCCGGGTTTTGTTTGAGAAGTTCTAAATCACGATGCGTAACCTCTAGTTCTTTATTGTACTTATAATGTGACATAAATTCCTGGGCAACATCGTCCAAACTGCAAATTCTAGATTCCTAGATGGATAGAAACCAACAAAGAGCATTGTCCTTCAAAGTTTGTTGGAACATATTGGCCATTATTTCTTCAGATGCACCAAGAAGATTCATCTTTCGGTGATAGCTGTGAAGATGAACAATTGGGGGCCCACTGCCCCTGAACTTGTCGATGGCTGCATCTTGAATTTCTCCGGCAAACTTGTTTTAGGGTAGGGAGACATGTGGTTGTAGTCCATGTAGTTCTTGAATATTTTAACTTGTTCAAACTTATTCGTCAACAAATTGAGGTATTCCTTGACCTTATTCAATTCTTACTCTTTGGGATCAATGGGTACTGGTAGGTTAGCCCCTGGCTAGGCAAGTTTCGCGTAGAGAGTTGAGTTGGCAGTGACCCATTGGCAGGTAGGCACATCGGACATGTTGTTATTCTTTGAGAACTGAAACTGGCTTAGGAGCGTGCAGACCCATGGCACAAGGAAAGAGAACCCAGGGTTTTTGAAAAACTCAGATTCAATTTTACTACATCTTATGAACCGCGGTTTGAAGTTTGTCAATCTTGGCACTGAGTTGGACCAGGACTGCCATCAGATCAGGTTGTATATTCAGTTCTTGATCGGCATTCTTCATGGAGGATTAGTGAAGGTTGATTTTGAACTCAAATAAGCTAGAAGGATAACTGATGGAGCTTCGGGGCGATTTGACGAAAGATCGAAGGCAATAGGGAGCCAAGCCAAGAATCGGGTATGCAATCGACCTGAGAAGGAAAAAGATTTGAATTTATTTTTAAAAAGAGGAAGAAGATTTTTTTTTATTAAGAATGAGGAAAAATGTTTTTGGTATTTTGATGAAAAAGAGGAAAACTGTTTTTGACTATTTTGGTAAAGAATGAGGAAAAACAAAAGAAGAGTCTCAGCATGATTATTATTATGTTTATGTTTTCACTTGTATGAGGTTTACCTAAATACAAAAGAAATATTGGACAGGACCCGATCCTGTGAAAAAAATGGGTGTAAATAAAATAGGTAAGACAGTGTTGGACTTGTTTCCAGGCTCATGGATAGGGTCATGTTTGAAAAAAGGTGAATTCGTGCATAAATTTTGGGTGGCATGCCGACCAAAAATTTTGGCAGATTTTTCGTGTAGTAACCAAAAAACTAAATACAAGTGTCCTAGGTTTGATGCATTTATGAGGTTTATCCAGTTGTTGAGTTAGTGAAAAGGTTCCCCCCTTTGGCATGACTTCAATAATATATGTCTTGCTTTTGAGGGCAATCAGTACATGTGGACAAGCCCTTTGATATACCTTAGTGTACGTGAATTGCCTCATTATATACCTTGCGAGGACAGTACGTGTGAGAGAGAATTTGATATACTCAACGTATGTGAATGAGTTCCCTACTATATACCTCCAGTCATGAGTTTGATAAAGTGGTACAATGCGGGGGGAACCGTTCGATATATGTCAAAAGTACTAGGCCAATGGAAGGTGAGAGTCATATTTCTTAGGCTAACTATGACCTGCCAGACTAGCTCCCATCACAAAATGACCCCCAGTACGGGAAAAACATTTGTCAAGAGCCAAGATCTTGGTGATGTAGTGTACTATATGCATGATTCTTTATCAGTATATTATGGATAATGTATTTATTTGGCATGATGAAAAGTATATAATAGGGAAGAATGTACAAGTATCATGCAAAGTAAATCTAACATAGAGCATGAAGTTTACACTAAGCATGGATATGTGTGAGTGAGTGTGTCATAGTGAACCTAAGAATATATCAACTACAAGTGGGATGTGATATGTGTAAGTGAGCATGGATATACAAAAGTGCGATAAGTGGGGGTGTATGCTAGTGAAACCTAAACATGGATTTTCTAAGTGATGTGTGAAATATGTGGATATAAGTCATCCTACTTATAAGTGTAAGTAGTGTGAGGTGTACATGGAAGATATTTACATGTGAGTAAAAGTGAAAAGTGAGTGATAGGTGATATAAGCGTGAGATAAATATATACTAGGAATAGATAGAGGAAAAAGAGAACATACAAGTAGGTGAATACGCTCACATGCAGAAAAAAGATAACACCCATGCAAACAGAGTCTAGCCCTCTTATGATAAATCTATCCCCAGATAAATTTCCATTGTGGCCATCCTCGAGTTTCTTAGTTTTTCCTTCCCCTTCCTCGTGGAGAGGTCTCGGTGCACGCGGGCATGCGGTTGGAGGGAGAGAAGAATAAGGGTCTCGCTCCTTTTTCAAGGACGAGCGCTTCGGGCATCATCAATGTTGGGTGATGTAAAGAGATAGAGTCGACAACCTATTTTACACAAAGCAGGCAAAAGAAATATTCCCACCTCGAGACAAATGACATCAAAGACATACTAATGCTTGCAAAACCAATAGTTTAAATGTCCGAGGGCTAAGTTACGAAATGGGAAAGTGTTAGGGACCCATCCCCCCCCCCCTTTGGTCTTTCATGGGCATACGTTATTATTCTCCTTAAAAAAAATGATATTTGAAGTGTGTGCGTGTGTATATATAAATGGAGAATGGAATTTCTAAGCTCATGTCGGGAAAAGGCCGGAGTGATATCATCCGCGGGATTGTTCCCAAAATAATAATTAAAAAAACATCGTGTGCGGTTATCGAGATATCAATCGCTATGGTGAAACGATGATATATGCATTGGATTAAGCACGAATAAGAATCACAAATTCAATATATGGAAATAATATATCGAGTCTCGGGTTATGACCCGAGACGCCTATGTAGCCTAAAAAGGCATAAAAGTCCACGTAGTTCGCATGCAATATGAGGGTGGTGTTTATTCCATAAATCCAATCAGGGTTTTTATTTAGGTGTGTGTAGAAGAATATTTTGATTTCATAAAATGTGATGAAGAATCACGTTTGGAATTTATGAGTAAAACCCTATTTTCCTTTTTTTATAGAAATATATTATGTGCAATATTACTAATAATAATGATATTATTAATATGTATGGACTAGCAACGATAGAATGCTATAGTAAAGATTTGATAACTAATGCGAAAAGAGAGAATATGTTTGGACCTTCTTTGGAGGCTTGAAGATTGAATTTAATTATTGAAAATTATTCCTTGCAAGTGGACGAGGAATGTAGGATGGAAGGGAAGGGCATTTTGCTAAATTGGGTGTGAACACAATGGAAATAAAAGGTGGGGAGAGGTATTAGATAAGGAAGCCTCGTTGACTTTAGAAGAATACTGCTAAGATCATTGAAGTTGATGTTTCTTTTAAAAGTGATCTCATGCTCTCCTTATATAGGGTTAAAGGTGGTGTCGATCAGCATTTTCCTTATCATGCCTATCGGCAGGCATCCCTAGACACGGTGCCGATAGGCAGGGAAATGGGTTTGTCGATCGATAACCTCATGCAGATTCCTCAAAAAAATGGTCATAAAGCACAATCCGTAAATTCAAATCATGCACAGGGCATACTGTTGGAAAGGGTATTAATAGCCCTTTCATAATCCATGGAACCTTTCCTAGGTTTGGGAGTTGAATTTGCTCAAATAGGGATCGAAAGCGACAGGCAGTATATTAGACAAAATATTCTTGGAGGAAAATGGATCGTTAGTCTGAAACGTAAGCACGATTCGTGCATGAGATGAATTATTGGAAATGGTATTCAAATCCCTTGGAAGGTTCATTCATAATTGTTCGGTTAGGAGAGTTTACCTTCATCACATGGGCCCCAAAAGCGCCCGATGACCATTCAGAATAAAATGGGTCGTTCATTCGTACCATAAGTCTGATTTGCGCATGGCATGGACCATTGGAAAGGTTGTTCAGTCCCCCTTAAGTATTCATTCAATCTCATTTGAGATGAATATTTGACAGGAGTCAAACGGGGCCCGTGAGCGTCCAATGGCCTCTAGATTAGTTTTCGGGGGAAAATAGACTATTCATAGGAACGGTAAGGCCGATTCTCGCGGGGTGGACCATTGGAAAAGGGACCAATATCGGGAAGTTGAAATACTGGAAGTTGAAATATTCTGAAGATCTTCTTCTTCTTCTTCTACAATTGAAATATTCGGGAAGTTGAAATACTGGAAAAGGGACCAATATTCTGAAGATCTTCTTCTTCTTCTTCTACAATTGCTGCGATGACATCCCAAGTACAATACGGGAAGTTGAAATACTTCCGAGGTGGCTGGGTAGCTGCCCTGCAGGAATTGAAGATCAAAGACGACTCTGAGCTATTTCAGCTACACCTTCCTGGTCCTCCCCCACCAATTGTAGAAGAAGAAGAAGATGAGGCTATCTCTGATGAATATTCCATGGCCATGGGTGATCAAGTCCCTACCTCTCTACCTTCTGCCAACGAGGACATTTCTTCCATGCTTCCTCCTCCTGAGAAAATTTCAACTCCTGCTGATCAAGCTGCTGTTACCACTGAGCAACCAAGCTCCTCGTCCCAGCCTCCCGAGAAAGTCTTGGGAGATAAGGAAAAGGTGTGAAGTTGTTCGGTATCATTTCTATCTTTCATTATCATTTGTAATCAAACAATGTAATCTTTTTATGATCTAATAAAATACATCTTTGTTCTTCTCTGTTGTTGATGATTTGTTTTTGTTGACTGTTGTCTCCTCTTCATTAGTTTATGGCCAGGATGGAATTGCTATCTGCCAATGATACAAAACTGATGCAGCAATGTCACGAATACTATAAGGCTGGTCCCACAGAGCTAAGTGTATCAAAAATTGCTGACTTCCTTGGCCATGATGCTTCAGAACAGGCAATTGAGGCTTATCGGTACTTGAAAGCTTTACTTGACCGAGCTGTGGCCAATAATGTGGCCTACTATGAATTGATCGAGGAGCTTCATTGTAACTTAGAAGATCTTCAGAATCAGCACAATGAATCAACTGCCTTGTTGCACAAGGAATATGAGAATAGGTATCAACAGCTTTCCTCTGAGACAGGTCACAAAAAGATCATCGATGGGTACGATGTTAGGGAGAGAACCCTAAAAGGTGAAGTTGAGGCCTGCAGACAGATCGCCGAGCTGCTGGAACATGAGAACAACAATTTGCAGAAAAAGTTGGCACAATATGAGTCTGCAGCTTCATCCTCTACTGCCTTGGTACCGGTCACTGATGAAGGATTCTCATTCTTAGAGGTCGAAAACGTCAAATTAAGGAAAAAATTGGATACGTTAAGAAAGTCTGGTGTTTCTACTACTGCTCGGGGACGAGGAAGAGGGTCTCGTGGGCGAGGAAGAGCTGTTCAAAATGTTGTCGAGGAGCAAAGTTCTCCACCTACTCGGAGTCGATCAAGAATTCTCAGCCGTAATGTTGAAGAAGATCGCACTCAGTCTACTTTGGAAACTCAAGCGTTCCAATTGAATGCAAAAGATCGTGCTTTGTCTGAAATGTCCAAGAAAAACCTATCTTTGGAAGATCAACTTACTGCGACGAAGTCTTCTTTGAATAATAAAGATGTTTTTGCCAGGAGCCTTCACGAGCAACTAGAGAGAATAACTTTCCAATTCCACAAACAACCTCGTGAGTTTTGGATGGCAGGCTACAATGAAGCCCTTTGTCACTTGGATGCTCACCTTGAAAATGCCAATAATGAAGGTTATAAACAGGGATGGTTGAACGCACTGGTTGTGTTAAAGCTAGAGCAGGGCCATTATTTATGGGATTATCATGCTCCTGGGCTACTAGACTTGCCTGTACCACCTTATAAACTGGACATGGAATGGATCCCAGCTCGTACTATTCCTCGGAGCTTAATTTCAAAATATCTTGGTGACTATAGTCTTCATTCTCAGATTGAATTATCTCGTCCCGAGCATCTCTTGGATACTCCTTCAGTAATGAATGTCAGAATGTTGAGGGACTTGAATTTTATCAATTCTCCCCAAACATTAAATGATCCTCCTGCTGGCGAGGAACCTGTATCGAAGGCTGAGGGGAAAAAACCAATAGAATAGGATTTTCAATGTAATAGTTAGCAAAAATATGTAACTTGTAATTTATTTTGAATTTTAATGAAAGACTTTCATTTTCTATTTGCAAATCTGTATTGCTATTCTTTTGTACTTGCCTAACACTTTTACATCTGTGCGTATGTATCTGTTAAAAAGATAACAATTTTGTGTTGTTCATCAACCAACTTAGTAATAAACAGTTACAAGTATAAAAAATGTTGTTCGATAAAGTAATGAGTATAAAAATGTTTAAAATTTTTCCAACCAACTAAGGTTGTAAAATTGTACTCGTCGACCAAGTATAATTAGCGAGAGTTTTCATAAAATGTGTCCGACCAACCAGGTTGATGGACCCTCCTCGTCAATAAGTTCTCCTCGTTGACCAACTATAATTAGTGGGTTTTTATCCCCGACCAACTATACTTGGCTCAGTTTGGAATATTTTGTATTTTCTGGAATGATTTTACCTTCTGACCAACTTGTTGGCATATTTTGTTTCTTAACCAGCCAAAATTGGCATTTTAAGAATGTTGTTCTCGCCCTTTTACCATCCAAAGTTGGTCGTGGGTTTGAACTATTAGGTTCTTTCGAACTATCTTGTCCACAAGCTCTTTTACCAACCGAAGTTGATCACGCAAGTGTACACCTCCTAACCAAAGGAGTATAATTTATTCTCGCTATTTTACCAACCGAAGCTGATCACGCTCGAACTATCAGGTTCTTTCGAACTATCTTGTCCACAATCTCTTTTACCAACCGAAGTTGATCACGCAAGTGTACGCCTCCTAACCAAAGGAGTATAATTTGTTCTAGCTATTTTACCAACCGAAGTTGATCACGCTCGAACTATCAGGTTCTTTCGAACTATCTTATCCACAAGCTCTTTTACCAACCGAAGTTGATCACGCAAGTATACGCCACCTAACCAAAGGAGTATAATTTGTTCTCGCTATTTTACCAACCGAAGTTGATCACGCTCGAACTATCAGTGTAGTGTATCACACTAGTATTCCCCAAAAAAAACTTGTAATAAAAGGAAGGAGATGGTGAAACATCATCGTTTTATTCATAATGAAGGAATTGCTTTACATTTTACATTACTGATAATACTTGCGTAGGTGTTCAGCATTCCATGCATTCTTAAATTCCTCTCCTTCTAGAGTTGTTATTCGGTAAGTTCCTGGTCGGAAAACTTCTGTAACTCGGTAGGGTCCATGCCAGTTGGCTTCAAGTTTATTATGCTTCTGAATGACCTTCTTTAGCACATAATCCCCTTCTTTTAAGTCGCATTTCTTCACCCTTTTGTTGTAGAACAGAGTTGTGCGTTGTTGGTAAGCAGCATTCCTAATGGTTGCCTCTTCTCTAACCTCCTCGAGCATGTCCAAATCTAATCTTCTCATCAAGTCACTGACTGGGGAATTAAAATTTAGCACTCTGTGTGTTGGGAGACCCAACTCAGCAGGTATTACAGCCTCACTTCCAAATGCCAGCATGTATGGTGATTCTCCAGTTGCTGCTCGGGGAGTTATTCGGTAAGCCCACAATACTGACTGTAGCTCATTAATCCAATTAGCTTTAGCCTCACTTAGCCTCTTCTTCAAACCATTTAGTAGCGTTCTATTTGTCACCTCAGTCTGCCCATTGCTTTGAGGATGACCTGGTGCTGAATGAGTCTTCAGGATGTTTGATTGTTGACAATAGGCAGCAAACTCCTCGTTGTCGAATTATGTTCCATGGTCTGTGATGAAGGCATGAGGGAGATCATATCGACAGATGATATTCTTCCAGATAAATTGGTATACCTTCTCGTACGTCATACCGATAAGGGGTTCAGCCTCTACCCACTTAGTAAAATAATCTACTGCGACGACGAGGTACTTGAATCTTCCTCGAGTGGTCGGCAATGGTCCAACCAAATCAATTCCCCACATGGCAAATGGCCAAGGGGAAGTTATGGGTGTCAACATAGCTTGTGGAGTTCGTCGGATGGAGGAAAAACGTTGGCACTTGTCACATTTCTTAGCATAGGCTATACAATTAGTCCTCATCGGCGGCTAGTAGTATCCTTGCCTCGTCATTCTTTGCAAAAGTGTCCGACCTGCCACATGTGCTCCATAAGACCCTTCATGGATCTCTTTAATCAATTCTTTCACCTCGAAGGGGTGTACACATCTCTGCAAACCTACCATAATTCCTCATCTATACAAAACACCATTAGTTAATACATACCGAGCATCTTTAAACTTCAATTTCTTTGCCGCGAGCTTGTCCTCTGGCAATTCTCCCTCTTCAATATATGCCCTGATGGGATCCATCCAAGATGGTCCTAAATCAAGGGTAATAACATTCATCGTCAGGTTTTCATCTATGCTCCAACTTTCCAGTACTTCAATTGGTATCGTTCTTCGCAGCTCGGTACGAGTGGCTGATGCTAGTCGGGCCAGTGCGTCTGCTTGTGCATTTTCTATTCTGGGTATTCTGATCAACTGAATGGCATTAAATTCTGCCAACAATTCCATCACCTTTGCATGATACTTGACCATTAGTTTTCCTTTAACCGCATATGTTCCCATCACCTGATTCACAATTAATTGAGAATCACTGAATACCATCACTTGTTGTGCTTCCATAATCTTTGCTAAATTAAGACCTGCTATCATGGCCTCATACTCAGCCTCATTATTGGAGGTTTTGAATTGAAATCGCAAGGCATATTCTATATCAATCTCGTCTGGGGATTTCAAAACAATCCCCGCTCCATAACCTGCTGTGCAAGATGACCCATCTACATACAATCTCCATGTAGGTAATTCGTGTTCAAATTTCTTATCCAATAGAGTTCCTCGGTGGAATATCTGTTGTTTTCTTCCATCCTCCCCTGTTAATTTTCGCTCCTCGTCGACCATCTCTTCTCGCCCTTTTACCAACTGGAGTTGGTCTGGGTTTGAATTTGATGATCTTTCTACATCCACAAGCCCTTTTACCAACCGGAGTTGGTCTGGACTTATGTCTGTTGATCCTGTAACATCCACAGGTTGATCAGTGAGCACTTTTTGTTCCTCGTGGGTATCAGGATATATAAACTCTGCTATAAAATCTGCTACATCTTGCCCTTTCAATGATGATCGAGGTTCATACACAATATCATATTCACCGAGCTCTATTGCCCAGTACATCAGTCTCCCTGACTTTTCTGGCTTATAAAGGGCTTGTCTTAATGGCATGTCGGTATAAACGATGATGGTATGGTCTTGAAAATATGGCCTCATTCTTCTACTTGCTTCAATTAATGCCAATGCCAATTTTTCTAACTTTGGGTACCTAATCTCTGCACCTCGGAAAGCCTTACTTATGTAATAAATTGGCTTCTGGACTCCATTCTCTAATCTGATCAATGCTGAGCTGACTGCATGCTCTGATACTGCCAGGTATAAGTACAACTTCTCTCCCGTTATTGGCCTTGACAATAGTGGAGGTGTTCCCAGATATTTTTTCAAGTCTTGAAAGGCTCTTTCACATTCATCATTCCACTCGAAAGTTTTTCGAAGTGTTTTGAAGAATGGTAAGCATCTATCTGTTGCTCGAGATACAAATATGTTGAGCGCTGCAACTCATCCTGTAAGACTCTGCACTTCTTTCTTTGTTGTTGGAGATCGCAACCGTAAAAGAGCTTTGATCTTTTCTGGATTTGCTTCAATGCCTCGCTAGTTGACAATGTACCCGAGAAACATTCCTTCTCGTCCTCCAAATGTGCACTTCGTCGGGTTGAGCTTCATCTGGTATTTATCCAGTTGATCAAAAGTCTGACTTAAATCAACTAGATGATCAGCAGATTTCTTGCTTTTTATCAGCATATCATCGACATAGACTTCCATATTGCAACTGATTTGTTCGGCAAAAGCCTTGCTCATCAGCCGCTGGTATGTCGCTCCTGCATTTTTCAAACCAAAAGGCATAACATTATAACAATAAGTACCCCTAGGGGTAATAAAATAAGTACTCTCCCTATCTTCAGGTTTCATCTTGATCTGGTTGTAGCCTGAATAAGCGTTCATGAAGCTGAGCAGCTCGTGCCCAGAGGTAGCATCCACTAACTGATCAATTCTGGGTAATGGAAAGTGGTCCTTTGGGCAGGCCTTGTTGAGATCAGTGAAATCAACACACATTCTCCATTTATTGTTTTTCTTCTTTACCATCACCACATTTGCCAACCAGTCCGGGTATTTCACATCTTCAATGAATTGAGCTTTCTAGAGCTTGTCGACCTCCTCTTGAATATCTTGATTCTTCTCGGGGCTAAATACCCTTCTTATCTGCTTTACAGGCTTGATCTCCTTATTCACATTGAGCTCGTGACATAAGAAGTTTGGATCTATTCCTGGCATGTCCTCATGACTCCATGCGAAAGTTTTCTTCCTATTTCTCAAGAAAGTTATCAACTCCTATTTTATTGAAGCATACAACGATGAACCTATCTGGGTTACTCGTTCAGGGTGCTCGTCGTCCAGAATAACATTTTCTGTAGATTCCACCACCTGTCCTTTTACAAGTTGGGATTCATCTCTGGGATTGAGAGTTTCAATCTCTGTATCTTCTTCCACCTGGTAAGTAGTAGTCTTTTTCCTTGATTCCTCAAGTTCCTCTTGCTCGGCAGATGAATAATAGCATTCCCGAGCTACTTTTTGATCACCTTTCACAACTCCTACTCCAAAGTTTGTTGTGAATTTTAAGCATTGATGCACTGTAGATGGAACTGCTTCAAACTTCTTCAACCAACTCTTCCCATGATGATGTTGTAAGCTGACTGCACATTCTTATCCATCACAAAGAAGCGTATTCTTTATGTTCGACAAGCAGGCCAAGTTCCAATGAATATATCCAACTTGATCGTCCCAAGTGGAAAAACTTTCTCACCAGCAAAACCCAGGAGGGGTCTGTGATACGGTTCCAATTGAGATAATTTCAGATTCAAACTGTCAAAGCATGAATAGTACATGATGTCTGCCGAACTTCCATTGTCTACCAACACCCTTGAAATCACTACTTCCTTCATCCTCATTTTGATCACCAGAGGATCGTCGTGAGGATAAAGAACACCTGCTAGGTCGTTTTTTGAAAAGCCAATGACCAGCTTCTCTTTGTTTACCTTCCTCGGACGATCGTCCTCGGCCAGATTTATTCGCTGAATATATGAACAAGCTTGAGCCTCTCCAAGGTAAGCCTTTCTTTCTGCAGTAAGGTCTCCTCCTCCTGCACCTCCTCCTGTAATGACATTACAATCAAATGACCCAAAACGTATAGAAAATACCTCTCGTTCTGGCTATCTTGGTTTCTTGGGAAGGTTGGGGTCATCATCTGGATCATCTTCATGGTTTCTCTTCTTTTTCTCTTCTGCTCGATGAGGAGATCTAGACCTCTCTCTAGTTCGGTCGTTATTTTTTCTTTCACCTCCCCGATCAACATATTTTGCTAGCTTTCCTCTTCGAATGAGTGTTTCAATCTCGTTCTAAAGATCTATGCAATTTTTGGTCATGTGACCATGATCTTTATGAAACTCGCAATATTTATCCTTACTCCTCGAATCAGGGTCTGACCTCAGTTTCTTTGGCCATTTTACCTGCTCGTTGTTCTTGATTTCTTCCAAGACATGATGAATACCCATTTTCAAAGGAGTATAATTGTCGTATTTCTTCAGGACTTACCATGATGATTTATTATTTCTGGAACGTTTGTCACCGCCATTGCCCTTATGCTCTTTATTTTTAGACTTGTCGACGTCCACCTTGGTGTCTTTATCCATATTCTTCTTTGCAGCCATAGCTTCCTCGGCATTCATGATTTTGGCCGCTTTTGCCATCAACTCTGACATAGTTTTAGGTGGATCTTTTGCCAAGGTGTAATACAATTTATTAGGCAATAACCCACTCATCAAGGTGGTGATTGCTGTATTTTCTTCGTAATCTATGACTTCCAGTTTCTCGTTATTGAAACGAGTTATGTAATCTCTAGTACTCTCACCAGATTTTTGTCTAACGCTTAACAAGTGTGCTACTCGTTTTACTGGCTTTGCTCCAAAACAGAAATTGCCAATAAACAACTCGGCCAACTGAAAGAAAGTTGAAATCTTACCCTAGGAAGATTGTTGTACCATATCTGGGCAGCTCCAGTAAGAGTTCCTGAAAACGCTCTGCATCTCATCTCGTCGGGGACGACATAGATGTCGGCAGCAGCTTGATATTGCTCTATGTGAAGAACAGGATCTGTCTTTCCATCATATTTGGGGGTCACTACAGGTGCTTTGAACTTTGACGGTGTAGGAAAATTCACAATGGCCTATACAAAAGGTGTTCCTCGAACAAAAGTTCGTTGTAGGGGGTTCTTTGCTTTGGCCATTTCTCCCAATTTATCCTCCAACCGTTGGAGAGATCCTTTCCACGCTTCATTTCCTTCCTCGGGCCTATTGGTTCGAGCAATTGATCGTTCTGAGGTAGCTTCTTGAGATCTATCTTGACGAGCAGCTGGTTGTGATTGTGCTGATCCTTCTCTTAGATCTGATGGTTATCGAAAACTCCTCGACATGGTCTTAGGTGGACTCCTATTCCTCCTAGGGCCTAATCGACTGAAAGGAGACACCCTACTCAGTCTTTCTAAAGCACTGGGTCTTTCTGGAGAGAGGGTGATATGTTGATCAGTATCTGTAGCCCTTATTGACGAAGTTCGCCCAGGTTGATAAGAGAAATCATCAGACTCCTCATTACGACGTGACTCAGTACGCCTGGATCGTGAAGAAAGTAAATAAGTTTGCCTCTGACCACTTTGTTGTCCTGAACGTGCAGGTGCACCACCATGAAGGGTTTGTATGAGTTGCCTTATTGTTTCTTGCATGGCGGTTTGTCCTTGAGCCAGATTCGTCATAATCCCGGCTAGATCTGGAGGTGCAGAGGGATTCGGAGGATTTCCAGTATTTCCAGCGTTTCGATTGCTAGATTCTGGATTATCCGCCATTGATGATGAACGATTTTTGGTGAAAAATGATAGCAATAATCGTTCCCACAGACGGCGCCAATCTGTTGATGTAAAAAATTAGATCGCTCTAATTATTCAATCACAGATAAATAAAATGAGACAAAGACTTTTAAAGTGGTTCAGCCTTATATGAATGGCCTACGTCCACTGTTATGTTATTGTTGAGTGTTTGAGAATTCTCGAGTATATGTTCTCTCAAGAAATTCCCGTCCCTTTGAATGAGGGTGATACAAGGTATTTATAGCCCTTAGGCTGTACATGAAAGGGTTGATACATTAAATGATATACATATGAAATGGTAATACATTTAATGCAGCGTGTGCGTCAAGATGATAAACATTCAATGAATAGTTGAACTGTTGATTATCTGGCCATTAATGCTACGGCCGAGATGCACCTCGGACCGCCTTAGTTGCTCGTTGCTCAGGAGTTCCTCGGAGCGCTAGAGTACCTCGGAGTGCTGAAGTTCCTCGGTGTATCCTCGTTGCTCGGAGAGAACATGAGTTGGTCGGGGAAATGAACTTCCTCGTTGCTATTGTGCCAAGTAGATTGATACATGTCTTCATATTATTCGTCCATATCAGCATATTAATTTTGGTATCAACAATCCCTTTGAATATTCATTGAGCTTTCACTTGGGTGAAGAAGTTTATTGGGGTCAAAATGGGGCCCGGGAGCGCCTGGTGGCCTCTATATCAATTTTTAATAGTAAAACAGACCACTGTCTAAACTGTAAGGCCAATTCGTGCATGGGGTGGACCATTGGAAATGGAATTCAGATCCCTTTTAATATTCATTGATATTTTTCCATGAGGAGAGAGGTGACAGTAATCAAATAAGGCCCGGGGGCGACCGATGTCCTCTCGATCGATACTCGAAGTATGACCTAGGATTCTACAATGAATGGGGACATAAGGAGAGTCTTTGAGGTTTTCTAGAATGTGGTGTATACACTATGTAATGGTCCGGGATTTGGTATCGAGGGCTTCCTTTTTTGGATTATCTCCTCGGTGTTGGGTTCCAAAGATTATAAAGTAGTTGACTATAATGCCATGTTACACCAAACTAATTAATAAATAATAAATATTTGATTTTGGACTTTAATTGATTTAATTAATAAAAGTTTTTCATTAATGCTATAATTTATGAGGTTATGAATTAATACAATTTGGGAGCATTAAAAATGTTGGGTTTTAACTTAAAATGGTGAAATTTTGGCATAGTGGGTTAGTATAGGGCTTCGATGGGTTTTTAAATCATTTAAAGGTTATTTTGGACTTTTTAGTTAGGAGCCCATTTTGAGCTCAATACCAATTTTGGGATTTCAGGGACTTGATGAACAATTACAAGCCTCATTATTCACATAAACACAATTTGGGAACCGTACAAGCTTAGATAGAAGGAGACTAAGATAATTGAAGTATCTTGGCTTGTTATTCGTGAAAAATCATTGAGGCAAGTAAAGTAAAATATTCTACGATTGTTTTGGTGTATATTATTCCTATTCGTATGAATCTAAATCTAATTGTGGTTAAAATATGATTTTAATGATTTAAGTTAACTAAATTCATAATTAGCCTAATTGAGTAGTAATTATGATGAATTTGTCTTTGTTTTGATTCAATTCTCCCAAAATTTAATTAGGTATGGGTAGATCATGTTTAGAATTTGTTTATTAACTTGAATCATTCAAAAACCCTATGCATATATTCACAAATCTGTAGAAATCTAATTTAAATAAAGAAAATAAAATTCTAGGGTCCTTGAGTGAGAAAATGAATTTTCATTTGAATCTTATTGTATTATTGAGATGTCAATGTTAGATATATGATTCATTCGTATATTATTTGTGGATTTGATCCATGGATGATATATGAGACATCAATAGGGGTTTAGGGTCATTAATGGATCTTTATAATTATATTTAGGCATTTCGATAAGATGACCCGAAGTGAAAATACTAGGTGCCGAATCGATTTGAGGGTCAGGTCAAATCGTTTCGAACCTGGTAGATTACTTGTAGCGATTAGTTTATTTTATTTTGGGTTTCTTTTTAGATTTTTCGGTTTGTTTAAGGTTGACCTTTAGACTAAATTAACCCTTATGATTATGTTACGGATTTTAAAATTTAAATACCTAGCCCCCCAGTACCCCAACCTTGATCGGTTCTATTGATTGTCATCTCATACTCATTGCAAATTCCTAAGATGTAGGTGACATACACCTGCAAGCCAATTCTATCTAAATTTATGTTAATATATATGTATTTTGAGGGATATATATAGTTCATTGAAATGTTATGATTTTGTAGTATTAGCATATAGAAATTTCATTGGTTGTGTGGACCTTATTTGCATGTATTATGGCATCAGACTAGTTAGGCATTTTCTTGTCATGATTTAGTCTTTCATTTTTGTATCTTTCAATTTTCGCATTCTTAGAATGGTACTTAGTTGGTTGACTTGTTTACTGTTTAATTTAGACTTGATCAATCTGTTGTTAAATATTATTGGAAGTCATAATAGATACCAATGTGTCTTGCTTTTTATATTTGAAAATGTTAAGTTGTTGGCCCTTATTACATATCTTCGGTATATTCCCAATATCCATACTTATAAAACTATATATCATTCTAATTTTAAGGATTATTTAGCATTCATTTGAACCTTAGTGCATAATTCTTTACATTTTTAATTAAAAGGGTTCCAACTTTTCCGTTTAAGCCCAAACTTTATCATATTTCAAATTTTAGCCTTTTAACAACATTATTGTAGTTTCATGCCTTCTTATAAACTTTAAAGACATGTTAATATGTATAACATTGCATTGAAATTATTAACATAATAATTTCAGCTTAAACAACATTTTACCAAAATTACAACTAGTGACTTTATGATACTTTTACACATAATATTACAGTTTTGGTGCTCGAAATCATTAAATGTATCCTAACATTTATTAATCATGAATTAAAACAAATTAATGAATAATATTATCCAACTGTTCTATCTTTGCAAAATAACTTACTTGAAGCCTAGTTTATGTGACAACCCGCACTCCGAAATAAGGGGTGGCCAGCCCGATACTCCGACATATACGGTAATCATGGACGTAAATCATTCTCAGCACCACAAATATAGTAAGAGTAACCGAGAAAACCACCCAATAGTTCAGAGAACGGGTTGCCAAAACAATTTATGCAATTAAAAGTTAAGTTAAGAAAAAAAAATTAGACAACCCATTTTAGAACAATAGTGGAATTCAAAGAAACATAATTAATATACATCTAAAACCACAATATACAAAGATAAGAACCGAATATACCGTCGGTTCACAGCTACACAAAAGTAATCACAACAGTTAGATGTTATGCTTTATATTCATTATAAAATTACAAGATTGGGCCACTCGCCCGAGTGACAGACCCGATCATAACTAGATATCAAAAGAATGACGGCGTCTAACAAAACATCCTATAATATCCGCAATTTCATACATCTCCTTAAAAGCAAAAGAGTAGGAATATCAACACGGGCGTCCTTGCGGAGGAGCACCTGGGCGGATACAATAACAAGTACGACATAGAGGAAAAAGAACGGGTCAGGACCCGGTTTATCTATAGTTCCCAAATGAACAAAAAGCATGCTAGATATGAATAGCAACACATGGGTGTAGAAATCAACACTCTAACAACCTAAGCATGGATCATAAGAAACAAGTGAAAATGACATAATTAAATGAGACTATGCAAGAAGATGAAATTATGCAAGATTAAATTAAAAACTAAATTAAGAGCTTGTATTCCCCAAATTCCACTTTACTCCAGTTTCAGTTCCTAACAGGAATATACTAACATTATCTTCTTATTTCGTTCCAATTCCCATTCCTTAGCAAGAAGGTAATTGTCATAATATCATTTAGTGGAATTATACAACCCTCAAGTCCCACTTGAGATTTAGAAAAGCTATCTTCTTATGCATATAACGATTCTAAGACCGCCCCTCCGAGTTTTCCCACAGGGCGCGCCCCTAAATGACTATCATCTTCCAGGGGCCCATCAAACAAGGCAGCCTGGGTACCTAACGCACGTCGGGAAGTGGCCATATGCCTGCGAGTGAGTCATAACCACACCCGGAATTACTTCACTAGCGCAGAAAAATACATATATAAACCCGCATATGGCCGAGGACTATAGTCTCCCTGCATTCACTAGTCAAGGAACATCACCTCATGCGCGAGCTTCCCTTATGATAGCATTCAGAGAGGTGTGTTTAAGTAAATTAGCATTTACTATAAAAAACCATATTTTTCATTTTCATTACATTTACATGTTTCATTTGTTTGAAACCGTTATCTTAGGATAGTTCATTACTCATCCTAGGTTATGCCTCAAATAAATATCCAAGGGATCATATTCACTTCCCAAACATGAGGTTTTATACAACTCAATTTAAGCCCCTAAAGTCTCCAAGTATGGGCTTACAATTCCCATCCATTATTTATTAGGATGCACAAAGAAAAGTGATGCCTTATCATCACTTAGGACAACCCTTCCCCCCCAACTTAACCCCAAGTGAACCCATTCAACACTAGGGTGACAACCAACTCAACTAGGACTCTAAAAGCCAAGGTTTACTTCATTCAAGAAGAGTCCTAAGTTCCTAGGGGAAAGAAAAGATTAAAAACAAAAGTAGGAAATGGGTTGAGAAAACAGGGGACCGGTCGATCAATCCCAAGACCGCGGTCGACCGCGTCTCAAAGTTTATCTTTTGAAAGAAAGCATAAAGTTCATTTCGGATGGACCGGTCGACCTGTGGTAGAACCGTGGTCGACCGCGACCTTATTTCATGCCTTTGAAAGAAAGCAGTGTGCCCTCCTCCGAAGGCCCGGTCGACCGGTCTGAGATACGCGGTCGACCGGCCATTGCAGACCTAGACCCCTTTCTCCTAATATCTTCTAAACCCCAAAATCATTAACTAACCAAAATCATCCAACTACATTTAATGATACCAAAAGATCATAAATGCTCCCAACAACATTTTTCTACCTCAATCAACCATCTATCTCTACCAAAGATGTTGATACCCATAAATCCAACCAACAACCACAATTAAACAACATCAAAACTATACATATCTACCCATACTAATTATTCATCTTAAACCATACAATAGCAAGTAGAAAACTTGCCTTGGGGCTTCAATTTCAGGCTTGGTTGAAGAAGAAAGCAAGATCAAACCACTAATCCTCAAGATCTCCCTCTTTTTCCAATCTTCCACTCTCACTCTCTCTCACTCTAGGGCTAGAACACTTAGGGCAATTTAAGAGGAAGTGAAAGGCTTGGGGAAAGACTAATCGTGGCTTAAGATTAAAAGTCTCCAACATTTAAGTAAAAATACCGCAATAGTTAAGTTCTAATACGCAATATGCCAAAACCAGTCAAAAGTGCCCAAAATCCCAAAATACAATATGGCACACATTTCGACTGTCTCGCACCTCCCGGAACTAACTACACCCTCCAAATTATCATTTGGAGATTTTATAAGCCAAATTAAGTTCCGGTTCCATTTTAATTCAAATTGCCATATTAATTTTCATGAAAAAATAGAACACCACATGGTAACAACTACTTACACACATGGTAACATGCAACTTAATTGTAAATATTAACTTATTTCATCAAATTAATACTTACCCACGTGCAGCATTGTATATATGCAACTACTCAAAATAATAAATAAATACAAAATGGGCTCCCAAAAGTGAGGGTTGTTACATACTCCCCCCCTTATGAGGGAATTTTGCCCCCAAAATTCAAGCGTACCTTGGATAAAAAGATGCGGATACTTTTCCCGCATATCATCCTCATGCTCCCAAGTAGATTCATCGACACTGTGATGACTCCATTGTACTCTAACCAAGGGCACCACACGAGATCTCAATCTACGTTCCCCATGCTCCAAAATGGCCATGGGTTTCTCTTCATAAGAAATATCAGGTTGTAACTCTATATCCTCGAAAGGAATGTGCCAAAGGGCACCATCACACCTCTTATACTTCTTCAAAGAGGAGATGTGGAAAACATTGTGAATCTATTGCAACGGTTCCGGTAGGGCAATTTGATACGCCACGGGGCCTACTTTTAGCAAGTACAGGAAAAGGCCCAACGTAACGTGGTGCAAGCTTCCCCTTCTTTCCGAAACGCTTAACGCCTTTCATAGGCGACACCCGCACCAACACTTGGTCTCCAACTTCTAACTCCACATGCCTTCTCCCCGCATCGGCATAGCTCTTTTGTCTATCTTGGGCTATCCGAATACGATCTCGAATAAGCTCGATATTTAAAGAAGTATCCCGAATCATTTCAGGTCCAAGAAACTTGTTATCTCCCACTTCTAACCAACACGTGGGGGATCTACAAGGCCTACCATACAAGGCTTCATAGGGCGCCATCCCAATAGTGAACTGGTATGAATTATTATAAGCAAAATTCAACCAAAGGGAGATATTGTTCCCAACTACCCTTGAAATCAAGCATGCACATACGGAGCATATCCTCCAACATTTGGTTAACCCTTTCGGTCTGGCCATCTGTTTGAGGATGATAAGAAGTACTTAATTTCAACTCGGTTCCCATGGCCTCTTGGAAGCTTTGCCAAAAGTGGGAAACAAAGATCTTATCTCTGTCGGAAACAATATTCAAGGGCACCCCATGCAATCTAACAATCTCTTCAATGAACAATCGAGCGTAACGAGCAGTATTATAATCAGTACGGACGGGAAGGAAGTGCGCCGACTTTGTCAAGCGATCCATGATAACCCAAATAGAATCGTGACCCTTTTGTGATGTTGGCAAACCGGTTATAAAATCCATTGAAATTCTCTCCCATTTCCAAACAGGAATTTCCAACGGTTGCAACAGACCTGCCGGTAGCTGATGATCAACTTTAACTAACTGATTTTTTTTTTTTTTTTTTTTTTTTTTTAGAAGAGGAAATTATCCCCCTGAGATTTTATTAAAGAAAGCAAGAAGAGAAGAGTTTACATGAAGAGCTGATGACTTTATAGAAACAGTCACCTGTACAACATCATAGAAAAGACTAATTGACTCTAAAATTGGGAAAACCCCAAGCATCCATGTTTATGAGTCCTTTCAAATCTTTTGGAAAGACATCTAGAGAACTTGATTCAGTATATCTTTGAGAAGACCAGCCATAAGAAGCAAGCAAATTAGCACATTTGTTTCCCTCCCTCAGAATATGACAAAACTGCACATTATGCTCTTGAATCTTGTTTTTGATCTTTGCAATGAATGGCATTATACTCCACGGGCATTTTATTTGATCATTCAACACTTGGATAACAATAAGAGAATCTGATTCTATAATTATGCCCTCATTCAAAATAGACTCACACATTTCCATACCTCGAAGAATCGATAGGGCTTCTGCAATAATATTAGTACCATTCCCAAAACTCGATGAAAAAGATTTTATGAACTTTCCTGCAGCATTTCTAAGAACTCCTCCTCCTCCCATAGGACCTGGATTTCCTTTACAGCATCCATCTACATTTAGCTTGAACATATTTCCCTTTGGAGGCCTCCATTGAACCAGTCTTATTGAATGTCTCTGCTGCTTTTGATGCATTCTTGAGGGATGATTCTGAAAAATATCCACTCCTGTGTATAAAGTAATAAGAGAATGTATCTCTTTTATGGCTCTGGAAGGTTGCATTCTCACATCTTCAAATCTCCATTTGTTTCTAGCTTTCCATATACCCCAGTTTATGAAGGCAGGAATGACTTTGCGGATTTTCTCGGAATGAGACATAGAATCTGAAGACCACCATGCAATCAATCTACCTCTGATTGTGGAATTAGTGTTATGAACCCCACAAAGATTGTTAAAATGATTCCACACATCTTTGGAAAAATCACTGGTACCAAATAAATGGTCTGCAGATTCTATTTGAGGATTAGAACAACAGCCACATTTTGAGGGGCCTCGAATACCAATTCTCTTTATAGCCTCATCTACAGGAAGGCTATCTTTGAGGAGTCTTAAATTAAAGAAAGAAATTTTTATAGGAATCATCTTATTCCATATAAAAACATTTGTCCAAGTTGAACAATGGTGCTGTCTTATAACATTCCATGCAGAATTTAGAGTAAATATCCCATCACTGTTGGGCATCCATATTAATTTATCTAAGTATTTTCTTCCCATAACTTCTACTTTGGAACACTTAGATGCAATATTATGAGGCAGCAGCTGGCTAATCTTATTGGAGTCCCACTCTCCTGTGCTCTGAAGTAAGTCTGTGATTTTAAGATTCTTGGGAATGTCAGATGTATCAAAACTGCTTTCTCCTGACCAATTATCCCATTTCACATTGATTTCCCCTTTACCTATGATCCATTTGCTGTTGTTTTCTGTCACATCTCTGGCTAAAACCATTCTTTTCCATACATGAGATCCTCTAGATGCCTTCACCTCCATAGGGTGCTGAATTCTGCAGTATTTATTCTTCATAAACTGAGACCATAAAGACTTTTGGTTTCTGAAGTTCCACCAGAGTTTTATGATGAATGCTTCCACTATCTCTTTCAAATCTTTGAAATCTAGGCCACCCTCCTTTACTGGTCTGCATAACTCCTGCCACGCTATCCAATGATGTTTTGTTGTACCTTCTGAAACTCCCCATAGGAAATTTGCCATGATCTTCTCTATAACTGATAGAACTTTCTTTGGAGGTTGCATCGCAGCTAGGGTGTAAATGGGAATCGATTGAAGCACATGCTTTATTAAGATGATCTTACCACCCATTGAGAGAAAATTAGATTTCCAACCTTCAAGTTTACCTCTAACTTTGCTTATCAGATTCTCGAAGAGGGAACATCTCATTCTCCCATTATATATAGGGCACCCCAAATACACCATAGGAAGCTTCTTAACTGGCATTTGCATAAACTTGGAGACTTTCATAATCTTGGCATGATCCATCTTCTTAGAGCAGAATAAAGAACTCTTAGACTTGTTCACTTCTTGGTCTGAACTTGTTTCATATCTGTCTATCACTGATCTGATTCGTTTTATGGCTTTGGTGCTCCCAGATGAGAAAATAATTAAGTCATCTGCATAGGCTAGGTGAGACACAAGAGGGCAGCTGATAGGAGTTTTAAACTTGATTATGTAAGTTGATTGGAAAACTTTATCAAGGTTTCTGCTCAAAACTTCAGCACATATTAAAAATAAGGCTGGTGAGAGGGGATCTCCTTGCCTCAAGCCTTTGAAAGATTGGAAAAATCCACAAGTAACCCCATTTATCATCACTGAGAAGAAGTTCTTTGAAATAAGCCTCCAAATTAAGTCTATGCATTCCTCATTAAAACCAAATTTCCTCAATACTTTCATCAAAAATAACCAGGAAACTTTGTCATATGCTTTATGCATATCAATTTTGATAGCTACATTACTCCCTTCATTCTTAGAGTTTATCATTGAGAACATCTCTTGGGCTAAGAGAATGTTATCAACAATGCCTCTCTCTTTGACAAAACCACTTTGGTTAGGAGAAGTAATTTTTGGGAGAATTAAAGATATTCTTGAAGCTATGATTTTTGATAGAATTTTATTAAAGAAAGTGCATAGACTTATTGGCCTATATTCTGCAAAATTTTGAGGATTCTCATTTTTTGGAATTAGAATAATAAGAGTTGAAGTAAAAAACTTAGGTATCTCCATACCATTGAAAAATCCTTCCACTGCTTTACACACATCCATACCAATAATATCCCAGGCTGCAGTGAAGAAAGTGCCAGTGAAACCATCCATTCCAGGAGCACTGTCACCACTAAGATCCCATACAGCCTTTTTGATCTCTTCTGCATTAGGCATAGCTGTCATATGAAGATTATCTTCTTCTTGGATCAGGTCAGGAATGGCAGCCATGAATTCTTCATCCTCAGGTCTGATATAATCTCTGCCAATCAGGTTTCTGTAAAAATTGACAGCTTCCTCTTTGATGAGATTTTTATCTTCCAGCCAAACCCCATCATCATTTTTTATCTTGTGAATGTAGCTCTTGTGCCTCCTAGATTGAACATACTTGTGAAATAATTTTGAGTTAATATCCCCTTCTTTAGCCCATTTGCAATTTGCCTTTTGTCTCCAAAATTCTTCTTCCAACTTCAAATGATGAGCTAACTTGGCTGCACTTCTGTTCATCTCCTCTCTATTAACATCTGATGGATCATTTTCAAACTGGATTTCACTTCTAAGAGATTCATCTTCAGCCTTGATGGTGTTTTGAAACAAATTTCCATATTTAGCCTTGTTCCAGTTATAGAGCACTGTTCTGAGATTCTTGAGGTTGGCTACCAAGCTATACATCGGGTTACCTCCTTCAAAGTACTTCCAATTGGCTTGAATGACTGCTTTAAATGAAAGGTGAAAAGACCAAAAATTTTGAAAGACAAATCTAGTTGGATGTTGGTCACAACTATTAGAAAGAGTAAGCAATAATGGAGAGTGATCAGAAGCTACTTTACTCAGGTGTTCAACCACCACTTTTGTAAATAAATTCTTGCAATTCAGGTTCATCAGCATTTTATCTATTCTCTCCCATATTGAAACACTAGACTTTCTTTTATTCCACCAAGTATATCTTGAGCCCAAAAACCCCAAGTCTAGAAGGCCATTATTCTCCATACATTGATTAAACTCTTCAGCAGCATTGAAATCATAAGGTAACCCTCCTACCTTATCCAACGAGGCAGCTACTGTATTGAAATCTCCTCCTACAAACCAAGGTTCCACAGTATAGATCGAGTTTAAGTAACTCCATAAATCAATTCTTTCTCTTCTAGTACATTTAGCATACACCAAAGAAACTTGAATTACTGAAGGTAATATAGGATGAACAATCTTTAAAGTCAGGCACTGAGGGATTTGAGAGACAATAGTAGCTGAGATGTCAAGAGAGAAAAAACACCAGATGGTATTAACTTCATTCGCAATAGCATTTTGAAAACCAAATTTGATTCGAAATTCTTCAAGTCTTCCAGCATCCACTTTAGGCTCTAAGCAAACTATCATGGCAAGATTGTGAATTTTAATAAACTTTTTAATTCTTCTACCTGCTCCTTTTTTCCCAATTCCCCTCACATTCCAAATCATCATCTTTATCATTTAAAAAAGGGTTTTTATTGATTCTTAGTTGAAGACCTTAACAGCTTAGTCTCTGTAATCACTGTGTTATTAGGCTTGAAGTTCTTCTTCTTCTTTGTAGACACTTGGGTCCATCCCTCTTGATCTCTGCTAGGTTGATTCCCCTCATCAGTGGGGATTGTCCTTGGAGATAGATTCAAGTGTTCAATTACTTCATCATCTTTCAGAGCATCTCCTGTGCCTTCCTCTATATTGCGAGCTGTTCCTTTATTGACTGTTGCCACTTCTTCTATAACCAAACTAGTGTTATCTTGATCAGATGGATTTACTAATGCTTCCTCACTTGTTTTACATTCATGTTGAACTGGAACAATTTGGCCTTCTTCTATTTCTTCATCATCTTGATTTTGCTGCTCTCCTTGGATTTCCTTTTCAAAAGTCTTCTTCACCCATTCTTTTGTAGACCCTTTTGAAGGATCTTTAGTGATAATACCCTTATCTCTTTCTTTGATCCGAATAATTTCTTGTCTTCCTGTATTTCTGGCTTCTTCTTGATTTTTCTTTAGCAGGCACTTGACACTTTCATGACCTTTCTTGTAACATTGATTGCAAAAGAGGGGAATATCTTCATATGTACAATTTTGCCAGAATCCTTTGCCTTCAGTCCCATAACCTATCCAAACTCTATGATTTAGAGATTTGGTGAGGTCAATTTCAATACATACCCTTGCCAAACTAGGTCTGGTTAATGCTGCAGTTGGACTATCAAGTTTTAAAGGATTGCCAAATGCACTTGCTATCGAAAAAATGCTAGATTTGTTGTACAGGTGAATAGGAAGAAGTGGAAGAGTGATCCAAACCGGAGTAATTGAGGATTCCTTCTCTGGATGGAAATCGAAGGTCCACTTGAAAACTCGCATGGGATATCTTTGGATGAACCAAGATTCTCGCAACCAAATCCTGAGAAAGTCTTCTTCATGATAGCATCGAATAAGAATATGTTTGGCATCAATAACTCCTATATTGTAGGCTGCTTTGAGTCCCATTGAAGCAAATACTTTTCTGATGTTATCAATCGTTGGCCGTCCATGAGAAAACTTGCCTATAAGAGTGTATTTGAAAGGCTCTGACAGCTTTGTGACATCTTCCATAGAAAAGAAAATAGCTGGCTCTCCTCTATAAGAATCTATCTCCTTCAGTTGTATCCTTGAATCAGACTCAACCTTTCCAACAATCTCAGCAAAAGACTTGTTCACGTTTTTCTCCTTTTCTATGGTTCCATGACGATTAGGGTTTGACGTGCTAGCCTCCAAGATGGAGGCTGCATGGGTGGCCATGCACTAGGGTTTGGAAAACGCCAAAGAGAGAGAGAGAGTGAGAGATTGGAATAAGAATACATCGTACAACTAACTGACAAGTAGTGCATCGAGACACAAACTCCGAAATGTCTCGTTTCATACCCGTCCACCAATATTGACGGCGCATATCTTGATAAATTTTATCATTTCCCGGATGTATCAAAAATTTAGAGCCGTGAGATTCCGCCATCACAGCCCGTCGCAAATTTCCATCCTCCGGAACAATAAGCCTTCCATGAAAGCGCAATCCACCCTCAGAACTTACCGAGTAGGACTCCGCTCCCCCAGTCAATAACTGGCGAATGTGGTCTTGAAATTCTTTATCTCTGCCTTGGGCTTCCACTACCCTTGCCACAATCGTCGGAGTAACGGTCATCACGGACATAAACGCCCTAGCAACAGCATCCTCATGACTAAGTTCCTTCCATTTAGCTTTCCACACATCAGATAATTCTCCCTCGGGTCTCCTACTCAGGGCCTCTGCCACTATGTTCGCCTTGCCCGGATGATAATGAATATCAAATTGGTAATATTTCACGAACTCCAACCATCTTCGTTGTCTCATATTAAGATCTTTCTGAGAAAACATATATTGAAACGACTTATGGTCCGTGAAAAGACTAAACTTCTCCCCGAGAAGATAGTGCCTCCAAATCTTTAAGGCAAAGACAACGGCGGCTAATTCCAAATCATGCACCGGATAATTTCTTTCATGAGGCTTGAGTTTTCTAGAAGCATATGCAATAGCTTGTCACTCCTGCTAAAGCACACCTCCTAAACCTTGTAGAGATGCATCGGTGAAGACTAAATTTTCCAACCCTGGCTTGGGTAAAGCGAGGACTGGAGCCGAAGTCAATCTATCTTTAAGCTCATCGAACGCAACTTGACAGGCGTCATCCCACACAAATCTAACCCCTTTCCGGGTTAAATTTATCAAAGGACTAGTAATCTTAGAAAATCCCTTAATAAATCGGCGGTAATAGCCCGCCAAACCCAGAAAACTGCGTATCTCGGTAGGCGTCGTGGGCTGACCCCCCTCCCTTACCGCAACAACTTTACTTGGGTCCACCTATATCCCTTGTGATGTCACGACGTGACCCAAAAATTGCACTTCCTGCAACCAAAAACCACACTTCTCAAACTTAGCGTACAATTGGTGATCCCTCAACCTTTGCAGGACCAACCCCAAATGAGTAGCATGGTCATCTTCTGTTTGAGAATACACAAGAATGTCATCAATAAACACAATGACAAACTGGTCCAGGAAGTCCGAAATACTCTATTCATAAGATCCATGAATACTGCAGGGGCATTGGTTAGCCCAAAAGGCATAACCAAAAACTCATAAGACCCGTACCTCGTCAGAAAAGCAGTTTTGGATACATCTTGCTCCCGTATCCTCAACTGGTGATACCCCGTTCTCAAATCTATCTTAGAGAAGTAGGTCGCTCCCCTGAGTTGATCAAACAAGTCGTCTAAGCGAGGCAAAGGGTATTTGTTCCGGATGGTGACCTTATTCAACTCTCTATAGTCAACACACAACCGGAGAGAACCATCTCTTTTCTTCACGAATAACACAGGAGCACCCCATGGCGATGTGCTACGCCTGATAAACCCCTGTTCCAACAACTGTTGAATCTGATCTCTTAGCTCCCTCATTTCCACAGGAGCCATACGATAAGGAGTTCGCGCAATCGGTCGAGTTCCCGGCGTTAAATCAATAACAAACTCAATCTCTCTACTAGGAGGCAGACCCGGTATCTCTCGAAAAACGTCCTCAAAATCTCGAACAACAGGAATATAATCTAAGGGAACAACTACATCCCGAGAATTCTCATCCGCAATGCAATATAAATAAGTACCAGAATCTCCCTCCAAACGAGGCATAACCACCAGGAACATATCTTGTCCCGGAACGGCGAAGACTATACTCTTCCTGTAGCAATTTACTATAGCATGATACTTAACAACCCAATCCATGCCCAAAATAACATCATACCCTACCATGTCTAGGACGAGTAAGTCGGCCTCAAAACACAAATTACTAAGACTGATCCCTATATGTTTACAAACAAAGAAAATAAGGGAACCGTCACCCATAGAGAACTCCACACTAGAAAAGGTACTTTTTGCAGATTTTATCAACTCTGTGGACGGAGAAAAACTTCTGGAAATAAAAGAATGCGTCGAACTCGTATCAAACAGAACGCGACCCATGTGTCCCTGAATAAGGAACTTACCCTCTATAGCTGGCGGCGCTGGCTGAATAGGAGGAAGCATAGCATCCTGAATGTGGTAGACTCTCCCATACTGTAGTTGGCCCTGCTGCAGAGGGACAACTGGATTCGGTGCTTGTGGAGGGAACTGCACATAAGGCTGCTGAGGAACTCGTGGAGGTTGTCCCCCAATCATCCGAGGACAATCTCTCTTAAAGTGACCCGCTTCTCCACATTGGAAACATTTCCCCACCATATTCTCCTGACCTCGACCTCTGTTATTTCTGAACTGCTCAAAACCTTGGCCCGGTTGGCCCCTACCTCCCTGGCCACCTCGACCCGCTTGCTCTGGTGCGACACCCTGACCTTGCCTGTTAGCATTCCCACTAACATTAAACCCGCCAGAGCGTTGCCTTTTCGACCCATCCCCTTGCTGGGGATCCCTTTCTCGTTGCTTATTACCCACTGGTTGGGATGAAGGAAAGCCTCCTCCTCCATTCCCACTCACCCCGGGCTTCCCTACTTGCCCAACTCCTGAAGCTTTCTTGCTATTCAGAATAAACAGCCGATGCTCCTGACAATGAAGCAATGCAGCATTCATCACTTCACCAAAAGTTTATAAAGCCGGATTACCCAGCAAATGCTGCCGGATTCTCCAGTTAAGACCTCCCATGAATTTCGAGACTTTCCTTTCCTCCGGGGTTACCTCTTCCGGCACAAAACGAGCTAGCCGGGTAAACTCCTCCTCATATTCGGCAACCGATCGTTCTCCCTGAACTAGATCTTGAAGTTTCCTCCTCAACTCCTTCTGAATCGCGGGTGGAAAATATTTTCTGTCGTACAAGACCCAAAAATCAGTAATGGACATAGTATCCCTCTGTTCTGGCGTAGTCATCGACTCCCACCAATGTAACGCTTCCCCAACCAACTTGAAAGTAGAAAGGACTTGCTTCTTCTCCTCACTACAGTCCACCATTCGTAAATGGTGTTGCATATCCTTCTTCCATTGATTTGATCGAACAACGTCAGAACCTCCGTCAAACTCTGGGGGATGGCCCTTTAAAAAGGACTCTTTACTCTTTCCCACGGAGAGGGTCCCGTAGGTGCTTGAGCATCCTGTGCCCGTTGTTGAGCTGTTGGCATCTGTTGAGTTACTGCAGTCATGGCGGCATTAACTGCATGAGCCACGATATTGGCTACGTCCGCAGCATTAAAAGTTCCTTGGGGCGGTGGAGGATCAGCATCCTCTTCTACGACTCTATTGCGTCTCGCAGGGCGACCTCTCTTAGGCGGCATCTGCGATGAAGGGACAACAGTGTTAGAATACAATTCACAACAATCTATTTCACATAAGATCGCAATAATAGCAGCAAAGCAATCTTATCATTAGGCTCTATATCAAAGAACGCTACGGTAGATCGTGACAAGTCCACATAGATCCTAGTACTCTAGAACCCAGTGCTCTGATACCATCTGTGACAACCCGCACTCCGAAATAAGGGGTGGCCAGCCCGATACTCCGACATATATGGTAATCATGGACGGAAATCATTCTCAGCACCACAAATATAGTAAGAGTAACCGAGAAAACCACCCAATAGTTCGGAGAACGGGTTGCCAAAAAAAATTATGCAATTAAAAGTTAAGTTAAGAAAGACAATTTAGACAACCCATTTTAGAACAATAGTGGAATTCAAAGAAACATAATTAATATACATCTAAAACCACAATATACAAAGATAAGAACCGAATATACTGTCGGTTCACAGCTACACAAAAGTAATCACAACAGTTAGATGTTATGCTTTACATTCATTATAAAATTACAAGATTGGGCCACTCGCCCGAGTGACAGACCCGATCATAACTAGATATCAAAAGAATGACGGCGCCTAACAAAACATATTGTAATATCCTCAATTTCATACAGCTCCTTAAAAGCAAAAGAGTAGGAATATCAACACGGGCGTCCTTGCGGAGGAGCACCTGGGCGGATACAATAACAAGTACGACATAGAGGAAAAATAACGGGTCAGGACCCGGTTTATCTATAGTTCCAAAATGAACAAAAAACATGCTAGATATGAATAGCAACACATGGGTGTAGAAATCAACACTCTAACAACCTAAGCATGGATCATAAGAAACAAGTGAAAATGACATAATTAAATGAGACTATGCAAGAAGATGAAATTATGCAAGATTAAATTAAAAACTAAATTAAGAGCTTGTATTCCCCAAATTCCACTTTACTCCAGTTTCAGTTCCTAACAGGAATATACTAACATTATCTTCTTATTTCGTTCCAATTCCCATTCCTTAGCAAGAAGGTAATTGTAATAATATCATTTAGTGGAATTATACAACCCTCAAGTCCCACTTGAGATTTAGAAAAGCTATATTCTTATGCATATAACGATTCTAAGACCGCCCCTCCGAGTTTCCCCACTGGGCGTGCCCCTAAATGACTATCATCTTCCAGGGGCCCATCAAACAAGGCAGCCTGGGTACCTAACGCACGTCAGGAAGTGGCCATATGCCTGCGAGTGAGTCATAACCACACCCGGAATTACTTCACTAGCGCGGAAAAATACATATAATAAACCCGCATATGGCCAAGGACTATAGTCTCCCTGCATTCACTAGTCAAGGAACATCACCTCATGCGCGAGCTTCCCTTATGATAGCTTTCAGAGAGGTGTGTTTAAGTAAATTAGCATTTACTATAAAAAACCATATTTTTCATTTTCATTTCATTTACATGTTTCATTTGTTTGAAACCGTTATCTTAGGATAGTTCATTACTCATCCTAGGTTATGCCTCGAATAAATCTCCAAGGTATCATATTCACTTCCCAAACATGAGGTTTTATATAACTCAATTTAAGCCCCTAAAGTCTCCAAGTATGGGCCTACAATTCCCATCCATTATTTATTAGGATGCACAAAGAAAAGTGATGCCTTATCATCACTTATGACAACCCTTCCCCCCCAACTTAACCCCAAGTGAAACCATTCAACACTAGGGTGACAACCAACTCAACTAGGACTCTAAAAGCCAAGGTTCACTTCATTCAAGAAGAGTCCTAAGTTCCTAGGGGAAAGAAAAGATTAAAAACAAAAGTACGAAATGGGTTGAGAAAACAGGGGACCGGTCGATCGATCCCAAGACCGCGGTCGACCGCGTCTCAAAGTTTATCTTTTGAAAGAAAGCATAAAGTTCATTTCGGATGGACCGGTCGACCTGTGGTAGAACCGCGGTCGACTGCGACCTTATTTCATGCCTTTGAAAGAAAGCAGTGTGCCCTCCTCCGAAGTCCCGGTCGACCGGTCTGAGATACGAGGTCGACCGGCCATTGCAGACCTAGACCCCTTTCTCCTAATATCTTCTAAACCCCAAAATCATTAACTAACCAAAATCATCCAACTACATTTAATGATACCAAAATATCATAAATGCTCCCAACAACATTTTTCTACCTCAATCAACCATCTATCTCTACCAAAGATGTTGTTACCCATAAATCCAATCAACAAGCACAATTAAACAACATCAAAACTATACATATCTACCCATACTAATTATTCATCTTAAACCATACAATAGCAAGTAGAAAACTTGCCTTGGGGCTTCAATTTCAGGCTTGGTTGAAGAAGAAAGCAAGATCAAACCACCAATCCTCAAGATTTCTCTCTTTCTCCAATCTTCCACTCTCACTCTCTCTCACTCTAGGGCTAGAACACTTAGGGCAAATAAGAGGAAATGAAAGACTTGGGGAAAGACTAAACGTGGCTTAAGATTAAAAGTCTCCAACCCTTAAGTAAAAATATCGCAATAGTTAGGTTCTAATACGCAATATGCCAAAACCAGTCAAAAGTGCCCAAAATCCCAAAATACAATATGGCACACATTTCGACTGTCTCGCACCTCTCGGAACTAACTACACCCTATAAATTATCATTTGGAGATTTTATAAGCCAAATTAAGTTCCGGTTCCATTTTAATTCAAATTGCCATATTAATTTTCATGAAAAAATAGAACACCACATGGTAACAACTACTTACACACATGGTAACATGCAACTTAATTGTAAATATTAACTTATTTCATCAAATTAATACTTACCCACGTGCAGCATTGTATATATGCAACTACTCAACATAATAAATAAATACAAAATGGGATCCCAAAAGCGAGGGTTGTTACAAACTCCCCCCCTTATGAGGGAATTTTGCCCCCAAAATTCAAGCGTACCTTGGATAAAAAGATGCGGATACTTTTCCCGCATATCATCCTCACACTCCCAAGTAGATTCAACGACACTGTGATGACTCCATTGTACTCTAACCAAGGTCACCACACGAGACCTCAATCTACGTTCCCCATGCTCCAAAATGGCCACGGGTTGCTCTTCATAAGAAATATCGGGTTGTAACTCAATATCCTCGAAAGGAATGTGCCAAAGGGCACCATCACACCTCTTATACTTCTTCAAAGAGGAGATGTGGAAAACATTGTGAATCAGTTGCAACGATTCCGGTAGGGAAATTTGATACGCCACGGGGCCTACTTTAGCAAGTACAGGAAAAGGCCCAACGTAACGTGGTGCAAGATTCCCCTTCTTTACGAAACGCTTAACGCCTTTCATAGGCGACACCCGCACCAACACTTGGTCTCCAACTTCTAACTCCACATGCCTTCTCCCCGCATCGGCATAGCTCTTTTGTCTATCTTGGGCTATCCGAATACGATCTCGAATAAGCTCGATCTTTGAAGAAGTATCCCGAATCATTTCAGGTCCAAGAAACTTGTTATCTCCCACTTCTAACCAACACATGGGGGATCTACAAGGCCTACCATACAAGGCTTCATAGGGCGCCATCCCAATAGTGAACTGGTATGAATTATTATAAGAAAATTCAACCAAAGGGAGATATTGTTCCCAACTACCCTTGAAATCAATCATGCACATACGGAGCCTCCAACATTTGGTTAACCCTTTCGGTCTGGCCATCTGTTTGAGGATGATAAGAAGTACTTAATTTCAACTCGGTTCCCATGGCCTCTTGGAAGCTTTGCCAAAAGTGGGAAACAAAGATCTTATCTCTGTCGGAAACAATATTCAAGGGCACCCCATGCAATCTAACAATCTCTTCAATGAACAATCGAGCGTAACGAGCGGTATTATAATCAGTACGGACGGGAAGGAAGTGCGCCGACTTTGTCAAGCGATCCATGATAACCCAAATAGAATCGTGACCCTTTTGTGATGTTGGCAATGCGGTTATAAAATCCATTGAAATTCTCTCCCATTTCCAAACAAGAATTTCCAATGGTTGCAACAGACCTGCCGATAGCTGATGATCAACTTTAACTAACTGACAAGTAGTGCATCGAGACACAAACTTCGAAATGTCTCGTTTCATACCCGGCCACCAATATTGACGGCGCATATCTTGATACATTTTATCATTTCCCGGATGTACCAAAAATTTAGAGCCGTGAGATTCCTCCATCACAGCCCGTCGCAAATTTCCATCCTCCGGAACAATAAGCCTTCCATGAAAGCGCAATCCACCCTCAGAACTTACCGAGTAGGACTCCGCTCCCCCAGTCAATAACTGGCGAATGTGGTCTTAAAATTCTTTATCTCTGCCTTGGGCTTCCACTACCCTTGCCACAATCGTCGGAGTAACGGTCATCACGGACATAAATTCCCTAGCAACCGCATCCTCATGACTGAGTTCCTTCCATTTAGCTTTCCACACATCAGATAATTCTCCCTCGGGTCTCCTACTCAGGGCATCTGCCACTACGTTCGCCTTGCCCGGATGATAATGAATATCAAATTGGTAATCTTTCACGAACTCCAACCATCTTCGTTGTCGCATATTCAGATCTTTCTGAGAAAATATATATTGCAACGTCTTATGGTCCGTGAAAAGACTAAACTTCTCCCCGAGAAGATAGTGCCTCCAAATCTTTAAAGCAAAGACAACGGCGGCTAATTCCAAATCATGCACCGGATAATTTCTTTCATGAGGCTTGAGTTTTCTAGAAGCATATGCAATAGCTTGTCGCTCCTGCTGAAGCACACCTCCTAAACCTTGTAGAGATGCATCGGTGAAGACTAAATATTCCAACCCTGGCTTGGGTAAAGCGAGGACTGGAGCCGAAGTCAATCTATCTTTAAGCTCATCGAACGCAACTTGACAGGCGTCATCCCACACAAATCTAACCCCTTTCCGAGTTAAATTTATCAAAGGACTAGCAATCTTAGAAAATCCCTTAATAAATCGGCGATAATAGCCCGCCAAACCCAGAAAACTACGTATCTCGGTAGGCGTCGTGGGCTGACCCCCCTCCCTTACCGCAACAACTTTACTTGGGTCCACCGATATCCCTTGTGATGTCACGAAGTGACCCAAAAATTGCACTTCCTGCAACCAAAAACCACACTTCTCAAACTTAGCGTACAATTGGTGATCCCTCAACCTTTGCAGGACCAACCCCAAATGAGTAGCATGGTCATCTTCTGTTTGAGAATACACAAGAATGTCATCAATAAACACAATGACAAACTGGTCCAGGAAGTCCCGAAATACTCTATTCATAAGATCCATGAATACAGCAGGGGCATTGGTAAGCCCAAAAGGCATAACCAAAAACTCATAAGACCCGTACCTCATAAGAAAAGCAGTTTTGGATACATCTTGCTCCCGTATCCTCAACTGGTGATACCCCGTTCTCAAATCTATCTTAGAGAAGGAGGTCGCTCCCCTGACTTGATCAAACAAGTCGTCTATGCGAGGCAAAGGGTATTTGTTCCGGATGGTGACCTTATTCAACTCTCTATAGTCAACACACAACCGGAGAGAACCATCTCTTTTCTTCACGAATAACACAGGAGCACCCCATGGCGATGTGCTACGCCTGATAAATCCCTGTTTCAACAACTGCTGAATCTGATCTCTTAGCTCCCTCATTTCCACAGGAGCCATACGATAAAAAGTTCGCGCAATCGGTCGAGTTCCCGGCGTTAAGTCAATAACAAACTCAATCTCTCTACTAGGAGGCAGACCCGGTATCTCTCGAAAAATGTCCTCAAAATCTCGAACAACAGGAATAGAATCTAAGGGAACAACTACATCCCGAGAATTCTCATCCGCAATGCAATATAAATAAGTACCAGAATCTCCCTCCAAACGAGGCATAACCACCAGGAACATATCTTGTCCCAGAACGGCGAAGACTATACTCTTCCCGTAGCAATTTACTATATCATGATACTTAACAACCCAATCCATGCCCAAAATAACATCATACCCGACCATGTCTAGGACGAGTAAGTCGGCCTCAAAACACAAATTACCAAGAGTGATCCCTATATGTTTACAAACAAAGAAAATAAGGGAACCGTCACCCATAGAGGACTCCACACTAGAAAAGGTACTTTCCGCAGATTTTATCAACTCTGTGGACGGAGCAAAACTTCTGGAAATAAAAGAATGTGTCGCACCTGTATCAAACAGAACGCGACCCATGTGTCCCTGAATAAGGAACTTACCCTCTATAGCTGGCGGCGCTGGCTGAATAGGAGGAAGCATAGCATCCTGAATGTGGTAGACTCTCCCATACTGTAGTTGGCCCTGCTGCAGAGGGACAACTGGATTCGGTGCTTGTGGAGGGAACTGCACATAAGGCTGCTGATGAACTCGTGGAGGTTTTCCCCCAATCACCTGAGGACAATCTCTCTTAAAGTGACCCGCTTCTCCACATTGGAAACATTTCCCCACCATATTCTCCTGACCTCGACCTCTGTTATTTCTGAACTGCCCAAAACCTTGGCCCGATTGGCCCCTACCTCCCTGGCCACCTCGACCCGCTTGCTGTGGTACGACACCCTGACCTTGCCTGTTAGCATTCCCACTAACATTAAACTCGCCAGAGCGTTGCCTTTTCGACCCATCCCCTTGCTAGGGATCCCTTTCTCGTTGCTTATTACCCGCTAGTTGGGACGAAGGAAAGCCTCCTCCTCCATTCCCACTCACCCCGGGTTTCCCTACTTGCCCAACTCCTGAAGCTTTCTTGTTATTCTGAATAAACAGTCGATGCTCCTGACAATGAAGCAATGCAGCATTCATCACTTCACCAAAAGTTTGTAAAGCCGGATTACCCAGCAAATGTTGCCGGATTCTCCAGTTTAGACCTCCCATGAATTTCGAGACTTTCCTGTCCTCTGGGGTTACCTCTTCCGGCAAAAAACTAGCTAGCCGGGTAAACTCCTCCTCATATTCGGCAACCGATCGTTCTTCCTGAACTAGATCTTGAAGTTTCCTCCTCATCTCCCTCTGAATCGCGGGAGGAAAATATTTTCGGTCGTACAAGACCCAGAAATCAGTAATGGACATAGTATCCCTCTGTTCTGGCGTAGTCATCGACTCCCACCAATGTAATGCTGCCCCAACCAACTTGAAAGTAGCAAGGACTTGCTTCTTCTCCTCACTACAGTCCACCATTCATAAATGGCGTTGCATATCCTTCTTCCATTGATTTTCTCGAACAACGTCAGAACCTCCGTCAAACTCTGGGGGATGGCCCTTTAAAAAGGACTCCCTTACTCTTTCCCACGGAGAGGGTCCCGTAGGTGCTTGAGCATCTTGTGCCCGTTGTTGAGCTGTTGGCATCTGTTGAGTTACTGCGGTCATGGCGGCATTAACTGCATGAGCCACGATATTGGCTACGTCCGCAGCATTAAAAGTTCCTTGGGGCAGTGGAGGAATAACATCTTCTTCTACGACTCTATTGCGTCTCACAGGGCGACCTCTCTTAGGCGGCATCTGCGATGAAGGGACAATAGTGTTAGAATACAATTCACAACAATCTATTTCACAGAAGATCGCAATAATAGCAACAAAGCAATCTTATCATTAGGCTCTATATCAAAGAACGCTACGGTAGATCGTGACAAGTCCACATAGATCCTAGTACTCTAGAACCCAGTGCTCTGATACCATCTGTGACAACCCGCACTCCGAAATAAGGGGTGGCCAGCCCGATACTCCGACATATACGGTAATCATGGACGGAAATCATTCTCAGCACCACAAATATAGTAAGAGTAACCGAGAAAACCACCCAATAGTTCAGAGAACGGGTTGCCAAAAAAATTTATGCAATTAAAAGTTAAGTTAAGAAAAACAATTTAGACAACCCATTTTAGAACAATAGGGGAATTCAAAGAAACATAATTTATATACATCTAAAACAACAATATACAAAGATAAGAACCGAATATACTGTCGGTTCACAGCTACACAAAAGTAATCACAATAGTTAGATGTTATGCTTTACATTCATTATACAATTACAAGATTGGGCCACTCGCCCGAGTGACAGACCCGATCATAACTAGATATCAAAAGAATGACGGCGTCTAACAAAACATCCTGTAATATCCGCAATTTCATACAGCTCCTTAAAAGCAAAAGAGTAGGAATATCAACACGGACGTCCTTGCGGAGGAGCACCTGGGCGGATACAATAACAAGTACGACATAGAGGATAAAGAACGGGTCAGGACCCGGTTTATCTATAGTTCCAAAATGAACAAAAAGCATGCTAGATATGAATAGCAACACATGGGTGTAGAAATCAACACTCTAACAACCTAAGCATGGATCGTAAGAAACAAGTGAAAATGACATAATTAAATGAGACTATGCAAGAAGATGAAATTATGCAAGATTAAATTAAAAACTAAATTAAGATCTTGTATTCCCCAAATTCCACTTTACTCCATTTTCAGTTCCTAACAGGAATATACTAACATTATCTTCTTATTTCGTTCCAATTCCCATTCCTTAGCAAGAAGGTAATTGTCATAATATCATTTAGTGGAATTATACAACCCTCAAGTACCACTTGAGATTTAGAAAAGCTATATTCTTATGCATATAACGATTCTAAGACCGCCCCTCCGAGTTTCCCCACTGGGCGTGCCCCTAAATGACTATCATCTTCCAGGGGCCCATCAAACAAGGCAGCCTGGGTACCTAACGCACGTCAGGAAGTGGCCATATGCCTGCGAGTGAGTCATAACCACACCCGGAATTACTTCACTAGAGCAGAAAAATACATATAATAAACCCGCATATGGCCGAGGACTATAGTCTCCCTGCATTCACTAGTCAAGGAACATCACCTCATGCGCGAGCTTCCCTTATGATAGCATTTAGAGAGGTGTGTTTAAGTAAATTAGCATTTACTATAAAAAAAACATATTTTTCATTTTCATTACATTTACATGTTTCATTTGTTTGAAACCGTTATCTTAGGATAGTTCATTACTCATCCTAGGTTATGCCTCGAATAAATCTCCAAGGGATCATATTCACTTCCCAAACATGAGGTTTTATATAACTCAATTTAAGCCCCTAAAGTCTCCAGGTATGGGCCTACAATTCCCATCCATTATTTATTAGGATGCACAAAGAAAAGTGATGCCTTATCATCACTTAGGACAACCCTTCCCCCCCAACTTAACCCCAAGTGAACCCATTAAACACTAGGGTGACAACCAACTCAACTAGGACTCTATAAGCCAAGGTTTACTTCATTCAAGAAGAGTCCTAAGTTCCTAGGGGAAAGAAAAGATTAAAAACAAAAGTAGGAAATGGGTTGAGAAAATAGGGGACCGGTCGACCGATCCCAAGACCGCGTTCGATCGCGTCTCAAAGTTTAGCTTTTGAAAGAAAGCAGAAAGTTCATTTCGGATGGACCGGTCGACCTGTGGTAGAACCGTGGTCGACCGCGACCTTATTTCATGCCTTTGAAAGAAAGCAGTGTGCCCTCCTCCGAAGGCCCGGTCGACCGGTCTGAGATACGCGGTCGACCGGCCATTGCAGACCTAGACCCCTTTCTCCTAATATCTTCTAAACCCCAAAATCATTAACTAACCAAAATCATCCAACTACATTTAATGATACCAAAAGATCATAAATGCTCCCAATAACATTTTTCTACCTCAATCAACCATCTATCTCTACCAAAGATGTTGATACCCATAAATCCAACCAACAACCACAATTAAACAACATCAAAACTATACATATCTACCCATACTAATTATTCATCTTAAACCATACAATAGCAAGTAGAAAACTTGCCTTGGGGCTTCAATTTCAGGCTTGGTTGAAGAAGAAAGCAAGATCAAACCACCAATCCTCAAGATTTCTCTCTTTCTCCAATCTTCCACTCTCACTATCTCTCACTCTAGGGCTAGAACACTTAGGGCAAATAAGAGGAAATGAAAGACTTGGGAAAAGACTAAACGTGGCTTAAGATTAAAAGTCTCCAACCCTTAAGTAAAAATACCGCAATAGTTAAGTTGTAATACGCAATATGCTAAAACCAGTCAAAAGTGCCCAAAATCCCTAAATACAATATGGCTCACATTTCGACTGTCTCGCACCTTCCGGAACTAACTACACCCTCCAAATTATCATTTGGAGATTTTATAAGCCAAATTAAGTTCCGGTTCCATTTTAATTCAAATTGCCATATTAATTTTCATGACAAAATAGAACACCACATGGTAACAACTACTTACACACATGGTAACATGCAACTTAATTGTAAATATTAACGTATTTCATCAAATTAATACTTACCCACGTGCATCATTGTATATATGCAACTACTCAACATAATAAATAAATACAAAATGGGCTCCCAAAAACGAGGGTTGTTACAGTTTAAATTTTCCATTTTATTAAAAATACAAACACACTACTTTATAGGCAAAAATCTTATATTTACCAACATTAAAGTCTACTTTGCAAAGTTATTAGTTTCATCAAATACTTTGGTTTTTACTTATTTTATGCTCAAATATCAACATTCATCATGCCAACTTTTACTCACTTTTACCAACTATCATTTTAAGGATACTAAGCTTTGTTTTTTACCATTATTGACACAAAGTGGAATCATTTTTTAGTATAATAATTTCTAAAAAATTTAGTGCCATAAATTCATGTATAAAATCCATTTAGCACACATTTAAGTAACTTTCACATTCAACCATAAAAGTTAAGTTTTATACTCAAGAAATCCATTTAATACAT
This sequence comes from Sambucus nigra, assembly GCA_949130495.1. Lineage (NCBI taxonomy): Eukaryota > Viridiplantae > Streptophyta > Magnoliopsida > Dipsacales > Adoxaceae > Sambucus > Sambucus nigra. The sequence goes on from OX422212.1 coordinate 220,208,465, forward strand.
ATGAAAAAATGTATTTTGTATTCAAATATCCTCAAATAAAACATTTCAAAAAAATATATATATAATTGTTTCACTAAAGATATTGAAAATTTGACATCTTTAAATCCCTTTTAAACCCACATTAACATATGAAATAATATTATCTTCAACTAGTAAGGTAGAAAGCTTGAATCAAACATATAAATACCAATACATGGTATAATCATGCTATAACTTCAATATAATAACAACCTTAATAAGAAATATTTTTCCACCTGAAATCAACTCTAAAAATGGTCAAAATGGCTATGAAGAGGGCATCTCCCAATCTCCTAGGGTGGCAGGGATCACCAAGATTCTTTAATGTTGGTCCTACCTTAACTTCAAGAACCCATCTTCTTCCTACCCTCTAACTCCGTGAAAGTTCTCCAAATCATTCCGAATATTAATTTTAAAAAACACTTATAACACCAACAAACCCCATTACGACTTCAACAAGACCCTTGATAAAAGAAGAGGATGACTTGAGGTGTCATAAGGTTATAGTGTGTATGAAAATATGGAGGAACAAGCTTGATCACAGAGTATTTTGGAGATAGAATGAGCTAATTTTTAGCTGGATAAAAAATGGAGATGAACTCCCTTTCTCTCTCTTATAACCCATTTAAATAAATTTAGTAATCCCCTTTGCACTTAAGGTAATCTTACCATCACTAAATATGGTTAATGGATAAGGGATATCAACTTCAAAGATAGCTTAGCTCAATAATTCAATACCTCAAATGTATCAAATCTTGACAACTCAAATGAAAGGGTCAATCTCACAGACCCAAGTTCATTGGCTTGATCCGAAATCAATTTTGGTTCGATCTCAATATTCCAATTTTCAATATTTTTTTTGTGTAAGGGAAAATTTCCAATCGACTCAATTTGTTTGTAATTGGCATAATATCCGTAAAAACGTTTGAGTCATAGGATAAACTTTGAGTTTCTGATCCCACGAGCCTATGACATTGTTTGATGAAGACGTAGTGGCAAATCATCGAAGAGTGAATATTCTAAGCTATGTTTACTATGACATGTTTGTCTTCAGATACACCGAGGGTCTCGTACATCGGTGTTTTCTTGTGTGTTTGATTTATTCAATTTATCTTCTATCACCTAGATGCATGTTTAGGGTTAAAAGATCAATTTTTGAAAATTGGTTTTTCAGGGGAAAGGTTTAATCAGTGCTAAGTTTAACTGGGTAAATTTAGTTCAATCATTAAAATTGGAAAACATAAAAATATTGAATTCATCTTTGTTTGGAACCACCCTTATATTTTTTGAATTTACAAATTGGTATCAAATCTTTTAGCTTGATTTATATCTTTTTCAAATTGGTATTAGAGGTGGTTGGTCCAAGTTATGGAGTGATCCTAATTTTTTTTAAAGTGTGATTTTTGGGTGATTGTTTATTCATATCTCTTGTGTTTGTTTTTCTCTCCATGAATTATCATTTAAATTTGAAGTTTGCCAAAATAATTGAACTTATTGGAAAAGAAAATTCTCATTTTAAAAATATGATTGAATATTTGAAAACGTTTCAAACTCAAAGAGTTATCATTCGTGAGAAGTTTATTGTCTTGTATCATGACTTTGAGGATTTAAAATTGGACAAGAAAGAGAGTGATGATAGAGTACAAGTGTTAAAAAAAGAACTGGGGGACCTTACAAATTCTAGGATTTGTGTTTGTGCCATTGAGGATTAAAATAATTTGATTAATGATTTTAAGGCATGTGAGAAGACTATTAGGGATAAGTTTTCTTTTATTGAGGAAGACCGAGATAACCTTATAGGAATCATGAAGAAGGAGTCCCTAAAATTGGAAGATTATAATTCTTTGCTTGAGTCTAATATTTTGGAGATAAAAGATGATTTAAAAGACTCGAGTAGTGTTGTTAGTAATGGTAATGGCTCATCTCGTTCTAATTCTTCCATTTCCAAACCTTAAAAGACTCGAGTTGTACTCGTAGTAATAATAATTTTGAAAAAACATTTTTCATATGCTACTTATGCTTCATGATATATGTTTGTTAGTGTTATGACATGTTTATCTCCTTGTATTAAAATTTTCTTTTATAGAGTCATATTGAAAATTATAAAAATATTTTTGGTTTTATATATTTTCTAAAAAATACAAAAAGATTTTTGTTTTTTGTAAATTATTTTGAAATTTTCAAAAAGATCTTTGGTTTTTGTGTTTTTTAGTTTTACACATTGGTGTGGCATATTAGTGTGTTTGAATCCAATTCACTACACAATTTTCATGTGGTTAGGACATTTGGTTATGACTTTAGATAGTTAAATTGATCTTAACCATGTTTATGGAGTTATTTCGAAATTGACTTGCTTTACGGATTCGATTTTGTATATGCATGCACACACATACACGAGCTTATTGAATTTTGACTTCATGATGTATATTTGAGCCTAGTGAGATGTTCCCCTATTATTTTTGTCATTTACATGTTTATTTGACTATGGAGGATTTGTGCATGTAACAACTGTTGCTCGTGAGATTTATTTTATATATAAAAAATATGAGTGTACACGGGAAAGGGCTGCGAGAGTATAATGAACTCATCATGAAATCCACCACTTGAAAAGAGCCCAAGAAAAAATTAAGGCATTAAAAAGAATAATATGCCAAAAGGGTCCAAATAGTTTTGCTTGATATGATCATTCAAAACAAAATAATAGAATAAAAAAATATGATCATCTTTATATTTTGAGGGTGTTTGGCTGTATATAATCAACGGGTTTGCACAATGGTAATGAATCCTAGTTAAGCTTATTATTCCATGATGCTATTTATTTGTAGAATCATTAATATTCTAGGCTTATTTGAATTATACTTGTTTTGTTCATTAAGTTCAAATTTATTTGTCAATTGATGCTAAATCTTAGTTTGATAAAGTTTTACGGTCAATTAGAACTTGTTGAACATATTTCAGTGTTTGGGTTATAATTCTTTTGTTACTAGTTCACACTCATTCATTACATTCCACACGTTTGGACACGGTGATATTATGCTAGTTGGTAAATCTTATCTGTTTTGTCTCATGATTTGTGATCAAATATACCATATAATATATACTAGCGGAATGGCCGTGCCTGAAGGCACGGCAAAAATTTCGAAAGCACATAACCGCAAAACGAAAAAAATTTCCCAAGTACGTAATTACAAAACGGAAAAAATATCATTCCCAACAAAAAAATTGGAATTATAAAAATTGGCCATAATCTCCTTTGTGTATAAGATTATCCATCCACCTTGCTTATTAACAAATAACAAATTATCAAACAACATTCAAATAGTCTAAGTATCAATTTCATTCAAAACACCCATTTCATTACAAAAAGTGAAACTAATATCATTTAAAATACCAACCCAATGAATTAAAATCAAACTACTTTCAATGAAATTACATATTGCAATCAAGTTTCAAAACAACTTAAGGCTAATTCATAAAAATATTAAGACAAATTACAATTAGCGCCACAAACCCAAACACCACGCAATTGATTCGAAAATTCATATTATCATATTTCAGTCCTAGCGCTTCGTATTTATATTTGAAATTAGCCATCGTATCCTTCATATTTGCACAAATCAACTCTAATTCTTTTATTTGCAATGAAAACTCGTGGTATCCGATATCCGGTGACTTTTTTGGATCAATCCAATGAAAAAATTGTATGAACGAACTTCATAATTTGGACACGACAAAAAATATCAGCCATGATTTGTCGATGTCCTTGTAGTCCTGATAAGAGCGCGATCTCCGCAATAACATGACTCCAATCACCAGTTGGCCCTGCCTTAGCCAAACCCAAATCCGACAGTTTGCATTGAATTCTTGCAACTTCGAAGCAAGATAAATATCAGTGATATAATAGAATTTAATATATGATTTTATGTATCAACAGTTCCAATATATGATTTTAACTAGATTTGAATGATGTGGTTGCCCAAGGTAATTAACTTATGTATGCAAGTAAATCATTTATCACTAAACATAGAAGTAAAAGCACTTGTCACAGGAAATAACAATAGAATTGTAAAGTTCGAATAACAAATACACATTAGATCAGATCAGTGACACAAGTCATTTACACAGTTACAAAGTAGATCAGTTATTACACATTTCAGTAAAATCAATAACAACATGTCAGTTACACAGTAGATCAGTTACACAGATGTGATGTTTACTTCATAGCTAATAAATTAACATATGCATTGTTTTATGGTTAACACATAATTTGGATATGTGATGTTCTGAAGATGCAATTCATTTACACGAAGTCCTGTGAAGAATAACAATTAAATATACCAAGATACAATTCACTGACTCAAGATTTATAACTCGAAGACTCTCAAGACTCTTTGAAAGAGAACATCTTTTAATGCTTTATAAAGGCTGTCAAGACTCTCATTTGTCCTCTATTTAATCATACACTTGGTATTCCTTGTGATCATTTCATAATCTTAAAAAATGAAAATTAAGAATAACCAACATGCCTAGTTCACTACATGTATAACATGTGTTGGTGTACTAATAAACATAAAAACGGTCAGTTTGCTTTTTAAATGTAAAATAATCAAACAACTAAATACATAAAAGTTAACCTCGAGTATTTTTATCTTCTAAAGTTCCAATAATCATATGACATAATTAATAGTAAGTCAATAGGATAGCCAAATGCATCACCACAATGCTCATCGGAGCCAACATCAAATATGCATAGTCATATTCATAGATCTGAAAAAAATCATAGATTAATAAAATGAAAAGACTAATTAGAAAAACAAATCTTTATGCAAATATAATGAGCCATGACACTTTATGCAAATATAATTATAAATGACCGTTTTTCTATTATATTTGCATAAAGACTTTCATTAATGACATCGCTTTTCATTTTAATGAGCCATGACATATAATTATATTTGCATAAAGAGTCATGACTTTCACTATTTAATGAGTCATGACTTTCACTATTTACAAATATATGTCATCGCTTTTCTATTATATTTGCTTGTCACTATTTATGCAAATATAATTATAAATGATGCACTTTCACATGACACTTTCATTAATGACATAATAGAAAAGCGAAAAATGAGCCATGGGTACTGTCATAAACCATTCCACTTGTTTATCATGGTAGAAAAATGAGCGGAAAAAAATCCTTGTCAGTTATCATTGTAGATAAAAATGAGCCTCGACAGTTTTCACGAAATCAATTTTTTTTAGTTCCACTGAGAGATTAACATGAAAAAAACATCCCTTAGGAATTAATATAGATGGAAAACTAATAAGGATAAAAGTTGGAGGTAGTCAAAGCTTTGCAAAACACCTGCCTTTGCTATACTGTATTGGGGAAAACACCTATGCGGTATGTGTTGTATACTGCCTTTTCTATACTGGTTTTGCTATATTAGTGTAGGGAAAAAACTAACTACAAATAATTGAACAGAGAAGGTGCATATATTGGCATACCCTAGGTGTATGTTTTCCATGCTTTTTTCCATTTTAATAGAGAATGATTGAAAGAGCTATTGGAGCGCCGAATAATATTTCGAAACCCCAGCTAAACCTGAAAAAATCAAATATGAAAAATTGTAGAAGGAAGGAACCCCATATCTCAGTTTCCCATTATAAATGAATTTTACAGCTTTATAAACTAAATAAATAGTGCTAAAACTGTAAACACGTTGAGTTTCATAGAGCAAAGAGCATAAGGAAGCTGAAAACAACAACAGGGCCCTCAATTATATCCTCTTACTGTCAAACCAAAACCAAACTTGCAAACTTTCTTCCTATGATCAAAGTCCATGTGAACCTAGTGAACAAACACTCGTACATAAAAATAATATTACCATGGTAGGGAACTAAAAACATAGTATATACGTTAAAGATGAATACTAATCGAAATTTTCAAATACCGTAACTTTTATTCAATCCATTTTGAATCAAAACAACACATTGGATCAATCCAAAAAAAATACCAATCCATTTTGAAACACACAACCTAAGTACATAATATATCAAAAAAATCCTATTTTGTGCCAAAATAATCAGACTTGCCCCGTTATTACTTCAATTAAAATAGATTAGGCAGAGAAGGTGCTTAGATTTATAAAGAAATATGCAGTTCAATAGAAAATCGGAGATACTATCTAAAGAAGAAGTATGTTGTTATTGATATAGATGAGTGAAATCTTTATAATATGAGAATATGCAATGTCATGAAGGTTCAGCTGTTGCTATGATCTAAAATAGCTATTGGAAGCCTAAAAACAAAATAGAAAAGCAGAAATTGAAAACGGACTTATCACCACTTTCACTAATGTTCTCTTCCTACTCTGCTTCTGCCTTGGGTACCGAGTCATCACCATTAATATCTGGTAAAAACGGAGCGAGATCAGTTTCCTCAACTTCAGAAGGCTCTTTAGAATCCACAACTTTGTTCAATTTTTTATATTAGAAAATTTCCAATTTCTGAAAGAACAAAAATCAGAGTTGAAACTTGTTTATAATTACATCACAAAATGATCATCCCAACTCCCAACATCTCTGTAAACTCATTTTTCGACTTTGAATTTCCATCACAACTTTAGAGTCTTCATGGAAACCACTTTTAGCCTTAAGAGATCAGCCCCGTTCGCCTTATCTACAAACTGAGAATTAAAAAAAAAATTATCAACAAATATCACAAAGAAGGAGATTGATTCATAAATTAGTAGAGTGTGGATAATGTTCCACTTTTTTTCTAATCAACAACTACAACTGTGTAGTATATAAAATAAAAGAGCAACCGGTATATCAAAGCAAAGAGCAATCATATTTTGCAAACTATTGTACAACTTATAAAATAATAGATGCCAAGAGATGTGATTAAAGGAAAAACAATGATTAATGCATTATGAACCAATGTCAATTTATCTACTATAATATTCCATGCCTAAACTAAAAACAGATCTATAACAAAATTAAGTATAAGCTGTAAGAAGTTTAAAGTCCCCCCACCCCTCATTTTGGTCCGTATCCACAAAGATAGTAAAATAAAACTAAATCTAATGGTAGTTACAATAGTAACTAACTGTAACAGAGAAAGGCTCCATTAGAGAGGATGTAGCCATTGTAGCATCTGGTTAGATTTTAGCAACAAAGAAATATAGGATATCAAATGGATTAAATATTAAAATTCCATAATAGAATAGAGTGGGTGAAGAGTGATGATAAGAAATTAAAATGATCCGAAATAATCTTCCTGTCAGGGGAGATGAGACTTTACAGGAAGAATTTAAACAGAGATAGAAGGGGACTTGGAGCTATAGTTGAAAGAGTCAGGCCTGCTTCATTTACACACAAAGGCCATTTTGTTAATGTGAGAATGTGGATAGTTTCAGAGCCTACTATGAGGGCACTGGTGGCAAGTTACATGCTTTCATTGCAGCTGCAGGAACAGGTGGTACCGTGTCAGGTGTTCCTTAGTTTATGAAGGTAAAGAATTCAAAAATAAAGAGGGGAGTGATGTATCTTACCTCACTGAACCTTTTCCCACTTTAAAATAAAAATTCAGTAAACTAAGTATCCACATGGCAAACAAAAAAAAGCTTATAGAATTCACATACCACTACGAAAAAAATGAAATATCTAACTATTATCACATTAATTGTAGTTTTGAAACATAGTTGCCATTTATATTTGAATAATATTACCAACCTATATAAAGAAGATGTGAAATAACTATTGGCATATATACTTAATCTATAGAACTCGATCTATAGATTAAGTACATTGCATCATACTTAAGTAATAGAACAAATTGAAGATAAAATTGAAGAATAGGTATCATAATAACATATGCTTATGTGTCGATCACAGTCAATACCCATTCGGATGGAGTGAGTAAGAAATCTTCTCAAAACCACTATTTTCATTCGAATGACCTGTAAAAAAAACATTCGGATGGATTGTAAGAAATCATTTATAACAATTGGAATTGAACTATAAATGGATTGTAAGAAATCATTTATAACAATTGGAATCGAACTATAAATGTAAATGCTGTAAGAAAGTGCATACATGGTTCATGTGGTTGTAAGAAGAAGTTTCAAGTGGTTTTGAGAAGAAGCTCCAATATCTATGTCTCTCTAGTGGCTGTGAGAGGAAACTCCAACAATGACTGAAGTTATGACTAAAGTTACCTCAGTTCGAATAATGTTAAGTTAATAAATCTGCGCGACTAAATCACTGAAATATTCTACATATTAAACACCAATATGGTCCAAAGAGCTGTAAGAAACTGCTTAGTTTAAAAATTGGTGATGGAAGGGAAAACTTGATTGAAAAATCAACGTCCTTACAAACCCAAAGAGTTGCAATATGAACTCAATAACATATTATTAAATGTGAACTCTATAATAGATTCAAAATACGAATGAGATACAATGTGTTTAATATAGTACAAAAACAAAATAAATAGATAGAGTTACTCAGGAGTCTTTCCACTTCTACTACATAAAGCGAGCATTTACCTGAAAGCCTGTGTTGAACATAACTCGTATTCAACCTTCCGGTGAAGTATTCAGGGTAAGTCTCCCTATCTTTGGTTATAATTCTGTTATATTAGTGGTGAGACACCTTGTTCTCATCCACACATCCTTATCTAGCCTTCAAATGGATGACAACGTAGGGACCTTCAATCCACATTCTCCTTGAAATCCAATTACCAAGTTTTCGAATTGGCCTCGCAAATATTAGTGCATAGAAGTCTACCATACATTAAAACTTATAAAATCAGTTACTCAATAAACAAATAATTTAATTAAATAAATGACAGAGAAAATTAACTTAATCTGAAGCAAATATTAATCAAATCAGAGAACCTATTTAAGAGGTTATAATCACAACATAAGCATGCCACTTTGTATCCCAAAAACTTTTGTTGCCATGTTCAGTAATCTCTGTAAAACCTTAATTAGTGTTGCACATGTCAGAGGGGATGCCAAAATCTGTAACTTTATTTTGTGTTGCCAAAGCGTATCGAAGAGGCTTCCAAAAGGGAAAAGGAACAAAATGCCAAAACGTATGGAAGAGGCGTCAATTATGACTCGGTATTCATTATACTGGTTGGATCTTAATAAATTACAGATTAATAGCGGTACATACACCATTAGTTACTATAAGCAGTCACATATTAATAACATTTTACAGATTAATAGCAGTACAAACACCGTCAATTGTTAAAAGAGATAAAAAAAACATAAAAATTAAGAACTTGAAAAGTATCCAACCAATCTCAAGCAGATATTTTTTAATCAAAGTTCCAATAAAGCTTTAACAACTCACCCCAAATACTTATTTGGGCGAAAAAAGATAGAATGAGAAGTAGTTACAATTTTGAGGGTGTCTTGAGCAACCCATTCAAAAACCCATTACAAAGATTAAAAATCAGTCCTATCTCATGATGCGTTAATGAACACATAAACATACATTGAACCATAAAAACCCTCAAAAATCAGTAAAAAAAATTTACCTTATGCAAGTGTGACGTTTGGTAAACGGTTTGGGGCTTAAGATTTAGCACACAACGTTGACGGTAGACTACAAATAACAAATGTGATACAAAAGATAAACTTTAATGGCCTTTATCAATGGTAAGTACAAACTCTAAATTAAAAATAATTTTAAACCCAATCAAAAATTCAAGCTATACTTGTAGTTAATAGAAAACATAAAACAAATCCCCAACTCATAAGCTAACAATGATATCATAATGGGAGACACTGCATGCAAAACACAAACATAGAGAGAGAGAGAGGGAGACCAAGTTAGTACCCAAAAATGAAAATAAACAGAATCTAAATTCAAACCATGAGTGTACACAAAACAGTGAAAAAAAAATTATTTGGTATCTGTAAACCCCCAAAGACCCAAATTATTTAGACAAAACTAACACCAATTCATAAAAATAATCTTGTAAACAATAATTGATACAAAAAAACCTTAAAAAATACTTACAAACCAAATATGATATTTCAATTATGTTAACACCTTAGTTTTGAAACCCAACAAAAAAAATCAAAAAACCCAAAATCAAAATCTTAAATCTTTATAGAGAGAGAGAGTACCTTTCTGATAGCGAGATGCAAAAAATTTAGATCTGCAAAAAAGTAACACAATATAGATGCGACAAAAGTTAAAATAATTTTAGATATACAAAACGAAGAAAATTGCAATACAAATTTTTTGGGCATCTTAGTGTTTGAGGGTTTTAAAATAAAAGATAAAACCCCCAAAATCCTATTCCAATCCACCAAACGATGAAAAAAACCCGTTACCATCCTGAAGTGAAGCTCATCGGAAACCTAATCAGAGATGGAATAATGGCCAAATCTGCACAAAAAAAACATCATATATATAAATAATTAAAAAAAGGTAGTTCGTGAAAAATAATGAACTCAAGACCTAATTTAAACAATATGAGAGAATAATAATGAAATCAACAATGAAAATATATGAAACCCATAAGGGAACAATATCAGTTGCACAGTCATACATAAAAACCCATTAATAACACTCTCTCCACGATGAAATGTCGTATGCGAACAAAGGTTGAAGTTGTAGTTGAGATCCAGCATATGACGAAGGTTTGAGATATTGTTGTGGGCGATTTCTAGGAGTGGGTCTGGGATAAATCAAATCAAGTAAAAAAATGTGTTTGAGAGAGGCAAAAAGTTAAGAATAGAAAAGACACTGATGCATAAAATTACCTACTGATTGGAATGGAGATTTGAGAGAGATAGAGCGGGAGAGAGAGGGGGGGGGGGGGAGAACGGGTGTATGTTTGTGTGTGTCTTTGCATGTGGTGAGCCCTAAAAGATAATTGAAAGTGTAATTTCCTATTCTAACCATGTTTTTGAATTTTGGATAAGAGGGGGAAAGGTTATGAAGTGTTAAAAAAGAGGGGGAAAGGAAATACCAAAGGGATAAAAGAGGAAAATAGAGTCTTTTAATCTTCACCCTCCATTTTTTGCCTTGTTTGCTAAATCCTAGACTCTAATTAAGTTGTCAACTTATGGAATAGTAAAACTATTCTACTCCTTATTATATATATATATATATATATATATATATATATATATATATATACTAGGATGTACCCGTGCCAATGGCACGACAATAAATTTGTTATCAGAATATTTCGTACCCGTGCCGATGGCACAGTGATAAATTTATTCTTGTGATATTTTATACACATCGACATGTTCCCATGATAAATTGGTGTCCGTGCCGATGGCACGCTCATAATTTTATCCCTGTGCATTTCTATTAGCGACCTATCATTAGCGATATATCATTAACTCCTACCAGCCAAAACATAATAGTTAACTCCTATTAGGTTTAAATCACCAAGCAGGAATAAAACATAGTAGTAGAAATAATTAATAGTTTTAAAGAGGAAAAATCATACATTTTTTAGTCAGATTGATTAGAGATAAAATATTTCACTCATGAAAAAAAATAACTGAACTGTGTTATAGCATACTTAGCGTATTACTTCTGGATACTTTTGAATGCACTCAATTTTGAGAATAAAAAAGATTTGAATTTTAGAGCCATGTGCCAAAACAACATCCAATCTATTCTGATAGAGATAATCAGTCTCTTATTCCTACCAGTTGATTTTGACATATACCCAAACATAACTTTGAAACAATCACCACCTAATCCGATCCTTCACAAATCATATTGCAAAACTCCAATATATCACAAATCATATTACATAACTTTTGATTTTGACATATTTCTTTCACTAAACAATTAAATTCTTAACACAGTTTCAAAATAATTAAAACCAAATAATATTGCAGGACTCTAATATTAAACAACTTCAAATACTTTAAAGTATACTAACAATATTATAATTAAAAATGCAATTAAGTAATTAATAATGTGTCACTGAATGCGTCTTTGTTTTATGTTGTGTGTCGAGTTATGTTACCGTATTATCATTTAAAAAACAATTATTTTTATTTTTTTGTATGAATGTTAAACATTTAAGTGGAACCTTTAAAAATGGACTGAATGATTTTTTTGGCATTTTAAATAAATGAATCAATATTTAAATTTAAAAAGTGTCGAATATGGATCCATTTTTTTTAAATACTAAAAATATTTTGAGTTGTTTTTATTAAGATTCTCCTCAAATGTTTAACATCCACACGAAAAATTAATTTTTTTTTTATTTCAAAAATTGTAACACACAACAAAAAAAACCAAGGATTTGTTTGATTCGATGTAAAATACGTTTCAACGTGACAAAAAATAATATGGTGAAATATGTTTTCACTTATTTAGACTTAAATTTTCTTCTCATAAATACAGAGAGGGCACTTATTCGCAATGTAAATTCAACAAAAAATTAATTTTTAATATATAAAAAAATATTTCACCACAATTAAAATTTTTTTTGCCCGTGACAATAAACCCATCAAAGAAACCTCCAAATAGTGTCATCGGAATACTTCTGCAAAACCCATCTCAGTATACAAATCATAAAACCGATAAAATGGTGATAAAAAACCATAAGCGTAGTTAGAAACGATGTAAACAAAAACCCATCTCAATACACAATAAACATAATCATTTTCCATTCTTTAGAGCTTCCACAATCATAGAGGTCTTTACAACATTTCAATCCACCAGCCCCTGTTTTCTTTGAATGATATTTATCTAAGAACAGGGGACATGTCTAAACCAAAAAAGTTTGAGGGACACCAAAATACATGATAACCAAAAAAAAGTAGAGACTCGATTAGAGAGTTGGGTTCTTTGACATTGGGGTCTGATTAGAGAGTTAGCAGATCCGGCATGTTGCGATATTTTCTCTGGCCGATCTCCACGGCTCTGGCAGATCCTAAATCCATGAACTTACATTGTATCAAAGACCCTAAAAAATTGAGACCGTGTTTTGAAATAAAAAAACACGGGTAGAAAAGAGAGAAAGTAGGTGAAGTTAAATCCATACCTTATAGCCAAATAGGGGTAGGAGAGAGAGAAACAAAACCGAAACCCGAAGTGGGAGAGAGGGCCGAAACCCAGTTACATGTATACCTAATACCCACATCCCAAATCAAATAGAGAGAAACAGATTCTATACCTGAGTATTTTGACGGTGTGTGGTGTGGACGTTGTGGATCTGGTTGGGTCGTGGTGGATGTGGTTGGGCCGTGGGGAATGGTGTGTGGTGTGGGCATGGGTTTCTCAGGCGATGGATTTCTCGGGCCTGACCAAGATAGATTTGTAGTTTTTTTTAACTTCCAATCTTGAAAAAGCAGCCATTTTCGGTGTGATAGAAGTTTTGATCCATGAAGTGTTGTTAACTCAACATCTCTCTCTCTCTGCTTGGGTTTTAATAAGACAATACAAAAGTGAAAAGTGATGTGTTAAGCCCTGTGAAGTGTTGCATCAAAAAATCTAGGTACTGTTGTCTTGAGCCCCGTGTAGTGTTGAGCTCCATGAATTGTACAGGCCTGAATCTGATTTACATAAAAATGAGTTCCACGCGGACAAAAATGAGTTCCGTGAAGTGTTGTCAACAAAATAGAGTTTATTAAATTGATAAAAAACACAGAACCCACCAAATGTTGTCTGGGTAAATCACGTTTCAGAGAGTTTATTGAATAAAAAAGAACCCACCAAATGCCCAGAACCACTAACTCACCTGAGAAATATACACCTTGAAGAAAAATCATGTGGAGCTTGTTTCTTGGCGTTCAGTTGTGGTATGGCCAGAGGTGGTTGTTCCTCCATTGGCGTTGCAGAATTGTGGGTGTATGAGAGAGAGAGATAAAATCGTGTGTAGTAGTGCATATTTGATTTGGGGAGTGGATGTGATATGAGGAGGGAGGTGAGAGAAAAGAAAGAGACGGGTAGGTTGATTAAGCCGTCCTATTATTTGAGCCTTGCGCTCTGTTGAGTGATGGTTTGCAGTAGCTTTAATAAGGTAACTGATGATGGGAATTATCCACTGCCAAAAAAGTAATCCTTCCCATTTGAACGATTTTAAACCGTAGGATTCAAAAACCCCTCCTCCATATGGCTCATTTTGGACCCTTAAATACCAACCCGTCTGATTTAATCTGTTTGTGGCGACTTAAGACGTGGCAGCCAGAACTTATAGATAGGTTGAAATAGATTTTGTAGATAAGGTTGTATGATGTGGTTATATGATGTGGCAATAATTGTATGACATGGCAAAAGTCCCTCCTGCTTTATTATATATATATATATATATATTATTTATTGTATTGTCTTTTAAGTCTTTGCAGTATACATTTAGTCCATGTTTATAAATTGCATGATCTTTTGGATTATTTGTGCTTAATTTTCCATGTTGCATGCATGCTACACTTTGCGACATTGCATGACTTTATTACCATACCCTTATGCTTACTTATGGTATCAAATTTGTTTCAATATTTGGTATCTTATTTATTTAGGTGAAGTTTTAATATTTGGGGAGTAATTATTTATGCCGTCTTATTTTGTCTATTCATGAACAAAAAGGGGGAGAAATGACACATTTCCTTTACGTGATTAGGATATCCTTATCTTAGGGGGAGACATCTTACCTAGGTTGAGATTATTTAGACATTGTTATATGTTTATTCATTTATGGATTTATACTTGTTATATTGTCTTTGCATTTGAAGGTGTGTTCAAGTGTGCATGATTACATGATGAGCTTAAAGAGGAAACATTTTTCAAGAAAAGCAGAGCTACTCATGTTTATGTGTCTACCGAGTGCAGGATTACTCATCTTTATGTGTTTATTGAGCTTAAAGCACCATTGCATGATTTTTTTGGGTTTTGTCCCAGATTATCCAAAGGGGGTTGTTTGTAATTGGCATAATTTTGGGCAAAATGTTTGAGTCATAGGATAAACTTTGAGTGTGTGATCCCTTGAGCCTATGACGTTATTTGATGAAGACATAGCGGCAAAGCTTTGAAGAGTGCATATTCTAAGCCGTGTTTATTGTGCCACATTTGTCTTCACATACTCTGAGGGTATCACAAGTATGAAGTTATATTGTTTTATGAGTCCATGGAAGATTTTATAAAGGTGTTCTGTTTTCAAAACTTATTTGTTCTTATTTTTTTTTCAAAAATTTATTTTCTTACTATCATACCATTGCCACCACTCTTTTTCAAATAGTCTCTTTCTATGATGAAATCCAGTAGTGGATCTTCTTTCCCACCTCAAAAGTGGTCGACTTTAATGTAGGTGAACTTTTCATTTCAGTCGTTGAAATAACATGTCCATGCCGTTCAAGCAACATCCCTAGGTCTTTTGATCCCGTCTTTCAAACGAGGTGTACTATTTAGTTATTCCTAAGGTCGTTAGTAGCGAGATGTTATCTCCTTCAAATGAGATGTTAATCTCATTCGAATGATCTCAGTAAGTCATTCGAACGATACATTACCTTAATTTTTCTATAAAAGGTCTTTCAAACTCATTTTTCTTGTATGAGTTGAAAAAGACGTATTTTTGACAAAAATGAAAAGCATACTAGTTTCAAAAGTTACAACTCCAAAAGCTTCACCCTTTTATTTAAAATATCAAAGATTCATAACTCACATACTTTGAGAACTTTTTTGGTCACCTTGTTTGTTTCTTCCATCATTGAAGGACCTATTTTCTTGCAGTGGACTCCGTACGTGCTGATTGCAGTGAAGAAGAGATGCACTCCGTGTTTCGAATCGTAAACAGTTTCCAAGATGCATCAATAGATACTGAGGCATACATGGACTTTTGTGTTATTGACATGGTGAGGTGGACTCCTACATTTCACTGTGAAGGAGTGGTTGAAAATATAATAACATCAAGACTTATAGGGGATCGAGACGTTGTATAAGTCTACTGTCTATTCTTTGTAAAACCGTGTCACAATGATTGTCTGGATGGGTTGTCCGAGGTTTTTTCCCTTTGTGTTTTCCTCGTACATCGGTGTGTTCTTGTGTGTTTGATTTATTTAATTTCTCTATTATCACCTATATGCATGTTTAAGGTTAAAAGAAAGGTTTAATCAATGATAAGTTTACATTTTGTTATGTCCCAAATTTCTACTAATTGCACATTTTTGTCCATTAACTTTGATATATTTTACATTTGAACCTTAAATTTAATTACCTTAAATTTTCACGCACATGTATATGATACCAGATATCATAAACTGTCATAAATTTATGAAAATACCCTTACTAATTAACTTTCAAAGGTGCGGGTATTACATGTTCAACTTTAAATAAGTTTAGAGGTGGTGAATAGGTTTACTTAAAAACATAATTAATTTTTGACAATATCAAATTTTTTGTCAATATTAATTGACCTAGCAGACGTAATTACTAGGTGATATCATGTAAATCTTAGACCAACCATTCAATGAATGAAATTAGGCAATTATATGATAATCCATTAGGAAAAAAAATAAGTTAATTATGAAGATTTACTTTAGATATATTTTATATCTAGGTGATGCGTGTGAAGTTAAACATTCAATCAACATTCAGCACAAACAAGTTATTCATGAGATGAATTTATGAGGAAAACTCCACACCTAGCCTCATTGCACCACAATCTTTATTTCAGCTTGAAAATAATTTTTTTTAAAAAAAGAAATAAGGTACCTCTCACGAGTAATTACTAATGGCCAATGAAGTTTCCCCCACTGAAACTAAAAATACACTTTAATCTCCATAAACTGAATGAGAAAGTCCATTATTTTCCTTGGAATCATGCCAGTCTCCAATTTCTCCAATAAAATGAAGAAACTCAAATTTTACATCTAGGAGTGATAAATCATACACATAAAATGTGAAGTAGTTTGAATTGAATAATACTAGTGTGGATCTGAACCAAAGCACTCGCAATTCTCTCTCAAATATATACATCAAATATAGATCTAAGTCTGATCAAAATCTGAAGGGAATGAGTAAAATTTGGAAAAAAATAAACAATGAAGAGATCATAATCTCAAAAATTCACTTAGAATTGTTTTTGAATTATGAGGCTTTTAGATATTCTAAAATGGGAGGAAAATAAACCCATTTATAGGAAAAACTCAAAATTTTACTTAGTTGTGCGGACGATTGAATTTTAGATAAAGCTTATCATCATGCATGGTTGTGAGCAGGGGTCAAATTCTAAACATGTGAAATGTTCCAAGTTCATGGGTTCAAAAACAACCGCGCAAATTTTTTGAAGCTAAAGTAAAGAGATTTAAAATAAAGGCACATATAAAAGGTAGGTCGTTACCCAAAAAAGTTTACACTATAGATAAGAGTATAGTTCACTTGTTCATCCATTAAAAGACAATGCATTTTGAAAAATGTTCAAGCGTGTGTAGCCCAATGTCCAATTAGAAAAGTACTAAATGATAAATTTCTGAAGTACATGGCAACTGAAGTCTTATGTTGTAGAGTGGCTTGATTGATCTTCAATGTCTATAGCACCCCACATTTTTATAAAATTTAAATTGGTAAAGTTAATTAAATAAAAATCATGAATAAACTACTTGAATATGATTATGTGATTCAATTACGTCGTATATGTGTATTAGTATATAATTAATCTAGATTTTATGTGAATTATTCTTATCTCATGATTAGCATAACAAAATTGTGTAATTTGTGGTAGATGTTGTTTGATTACATTTTGGAGTGATTTAAAAACTCGTTTAGGTATTTTAAACATCTTAAGTTGGACCATGGGGATAAGTATACCCTTAGGGGATATTTTGGACCAATTCGAGTGTTATTCTGGGCATGTTTGGGGGCCCAAAATTGGGTATTGATGGGAGATAGGGGATTAAGAGGTTATGTAGGTTAATAACCCAAGATAATAATAAATTCCATCCATTTTTTAGTTAACCCAGTAGCCCTACACCCTCCGAAGGAAGCTACCAAAGTTGGAGAAGAAGAGAGGAATAAAAACTCAAGGGAGACTCATATCATCTCTAAAAGGAAAGAATTTTCTTGCAAGACTTTTAATACTATGTTTCTTGATTCATATGCATGTCTCTCATACCAATTCTGGGTTATAAACGTGATTAGATATTGAAATATAAATGTATTTGAATCTAGGACTGTTTAGAATTAACTGGTGATTAATTGCGTTTGTGAATTAAACACCTTGGTGACAAATCCGGTTTTGATATCGTTTGATTGAAGAATCTAGTACTAGCATGCTTGTGATAGGGTTAATGTTTATCACTAATTTCAAATCATGTATTGATCTCATTATTTTAGCGAATTTTTAGTTAAGAATTATGAACTTATTGGGTTAGACAACTTGTGATGTTTTAGATCTAATTACTCGAATTTATGGGGGTTATCATGCCTAGATTGCGTATAGAATTTAGGGATCAGATTAAGAAGTTACTTGGCCAGGGATTTATTCGGAGGAGTACTTCACCTTGGGGATATCCCATCTTGTTAGTCAAGAAGAAGGATGGATCATTGGGGCTGTGTATTGATTATAGTGAGTTAAATAAGGTCATTATACGGAACAATTATCTGTTGCCCTATATTGATGATCTGTTCGACCAGTTTAGGTGTGCATTGTATTTTTCTAAGATTGATTTGAGGTCGGGGTTCCATCAATTGAGGATTCAAGAGAAGGATGTTTTGAAGATAGAATTCTTGATGAGATATGGGTCGTACGAGTATATGATTATTCCTTTTAGCCTATCCAACGCACTAGTAGTATTTATGGACCTGATGAATAGGATGTTTAGGGGCTTCTTAGATCAGTCTGTTATCATATTCATAGGTGACATATTAATTTATTTTTGGTCCACAAATGAACAAGCACAACACTTGAGTATATTCTTATAGAGGTTACGGGACCATAAGCTCTATGCTAAGTTCAAGAAATGCTGATTTTAGTTTAGGGAGCTTAAGTTCTTAGGCCACATTATATTTGAGAGGGGGCTATCATTAGGTCCAGGAAATGTTTTAGCAATGATGGAGTGGGGACAACCCACTACACCTATAAAGGTACGTAGTTTTCTGGTTTTGGCAGGGTACCGTCATCAATTCATTTTTGGTAGTTCGGGTGGGGGATCAAGATTCCACAGCATGTTAGTAGTTCTAGTAGATAAGGAGTTATGACGAATAGTTATGACTAAGGCACATGGGTCACTTTTTTGGTACATTCTAGTGGGGATAAGATGTACTAGGACATGAGGCGCGAGTCTTGTGGTAAGGCATGAATAAGGACACAACCATTTTTGTTTACAAGTGTGCCACATGCCAATTGCTAGAAGTAAACCATTAGCAACCAACAGGTGTTCTACAACCTCTCAATATTCTTCTATGGAAATGGTAGAACATTTATATAGATTTTATTATGGGGTTACCTACGTCACAGAGGGGACACGATGCCATC
The DNA here is from genome assembly GCA_949130495.1 of Sambucus nigra. Classification (NCBI taxonomy): domain Eukaryota; kingdom Viridiplantae; phylum Streptophyta; class Magnoliopsida; order Dipsacales; family Adoxaceae; genus Sambucus; species Sambucus nigra. The sequence goes on from OX422212.1 coordinate 220,227,954, forward strand.
TAGGTGCTCATTGACCGATTGACAAAGGTGTCTCACTTATCACTAGTTCAGATAGACTATACTTCAGAGTAGTATGCTGTAACACCCTACCTAATTAAATACCGGGTTATCAGTCCCCTATTAAATTAAACTCAAGGTGAATGGTGTGGTTCATTCTTAGTATCACTGTCGAAAACAATTTCTCCGTTTTAATCACCCTAAATAATTAAGCTAAGTGTCAAAACAATTTAAATGATTTTATTTATTAAATTCTGTTGTAAAAACCTTCTAAGCATAAACAAATTTATGAATAACACAAATGATAAGGATACCAATCATCCAATGAAACATGCCAACTAGATTACTCAAATCCAAATAAATATCCACAACTACCGAAAATGTGATAGATAAAATAATCTCGAATGAAAATAGAATACTGAAATAATAGAAGTGTATGAAAACCCTATAAATTCTAAACAAGAATATGGAAATGGGCGACACATGCCCTAGCTAAAGGAGCTAAATAGAAATCTCACGAGCCAAGATGGGCACCTGTAATATAAATATATATACACAAGAGAACGAAAAATGACTGGAAACGGGTCAGAGCTCTAGTGCATAATAGTTTTAAAATGGTTTAGAATGTACTTATGTAAGGACACAATTCTCCAATAGAGTCTTAATGTAGTTTTGGCTCAATTCCGGACAAAAACGTTCATGTCATAGAATAGCTTTTAATTGTATCCATTCGAGCCTATGACGGGGTAGTTGAAGACGTAGCGGCCAATTTTAAAGCTTCACCAAAATGCCATGTTTAATGTGCCTCGTTTCTACGTCGTCATCATGGTTCCATTGCTCCTAAGGTATGAATGAATTTTAATATATATATATATATATATATATATATAAGGAGCTTGGAACAATATTTATATGGGTGTAAGTTTATTTTCAAATGCTGTTTATTTCAGAAAATTTCATTAAAACATTACAACAAAGTTTTTGGGCTAAAAATAGAATTTTCATCTTTTGGCATTTCGTTCGATATTGTCGTTCCAACGAGTTTGTCATTCGAACGACAATATCGTTCGAACAAAGTTTGCCAACAAGTTCCCTGATTGGCCACTAGAATACCGTTCGAATTGTCGTTCGAACGAAAAGGATGTTCAAACGAGAATTCCAATGAGATTTCTAACGAGTTCAACTTTTATACACTCGAACTTCGTTAGAAGGCTCGTTCGAACAAAAATCTCGTTCAAACGAGATTTGGCGGGAACAGTTAATTTGGCAGTTTTGAGCAGTTTTTCCCACTTCTTTTCCCACTAACTTTTTACCTGAATGATATAGTACGAAAACCAACTTTTTCTAATTAACTTTTCAAACTATTCCAACTCATAGAGAGATTTTTTGAGTGTTCAATCTTCCAAAGAAAAGTTCATGGTTTAGTGTATACTTTTTCAAGAAAAATTCATAAAACACTTTTGTTTTCACCCATATTGTTTTATTCCAAGTTATATATATATATCTTTTCTTGGAGTTTTGGCACCGGTTTATCTCTACCATTGGAAGAGTGTTTGGTTTTTCTTCTAAATCCCTCAAAGAAGAAGAAGTTTGTTTTGGTTGTGGCATTCTCACATGGTGAAAGGCACTATGTGTGGTTGACGGTTGCTTCCTAGTTCCTCATTGGTGGATTCCAAGGTACCGATGGAGTCTAGGATTATCGACTAAGTGGAGGTCAGTGCAAGAAGACGCGTCGGGGTTGAAGGGAGACGAGTGTTGTAAGTCATCTTGCTTGTACTTTTAAAATACCATACTTAGTGGACTTAAGGCTAGGGCCGTCCAAGGTTGTTTCCCGTTGTGAATTTTTCCTCGTACATCACGGCATAGTGATGTATTGTTTATTTTATCTTGTAAACTCACCTAGAATGCATGCTTAGGTAAAAAGATAAATTTGGTTTATATCACTACTTGTTTAATTTGGTGCAATTTAATTTGGGTAAGGTTTAATTCATTTAGTTCAATTCACTTACTTAATTTGATAAAATTGGTATGGCCTAACTTGATAATATTGAAAATATGACTTAGGCAAAATTTCTAGGACTTGGGTTAAATTAATTGTGTTTAAGTTAAATTAACTTATGTGTGTGTTTCATCATATTTCACTTGGTTTAACTTTAATTTGAGAATAAATTAAAATTTGGTGTCTTTGTGAACCATCTCGCTTCCGCATATCTATAAAAGGAAATTTGTATTTAACAATTTAAAATTGGGGTCCTCACACGTTTTCAAATTGGTATCAGAGCCAAAACGATAAATTACTTCATTAAGATCCTTTAAATATTTTTGGCTAAAATGGATTTTTCCCCTTTTTCTAAATTTCCTATTTTGGATGGTTCTAACTACGCATATTGGAAAGCGCGAATGAAATCGGCACTAAAATCTATCGACGAGAGACTTTGGATGTCTGTTATTAACGGGTGGTCCCCACCAACTCATTTAGTTAATAATGAGTGTGTTCCCAAACCCGCCGATAGATGGAGTGAGAACGAATTTAAACTTTCAAATTTTAATTCCCGTGGTTTAAATGCCTTGTTTAGCGCAGTCACACTGATGAATTTCGATGCATTATGATGTGTGAAACCGCTAAAGAAGCTTGGGATATTTTACAACTCACTCATGAAGGTACAAGTGTCATTAAAGCTTCAAAACTTCAAAACCTCACCACACAATTTGAAACCATCAAAATGAACGAAAAAAAAACTTTTGATGAATTTTATGCTAGACTTTCTAATATTGTTAATTCATCTTTTAATTTGGGAGACAAAATACCCGACAACCGAGTAGTAAAGAAAATTTTAAGTTCCCTACCCGATAGATTTATCCCAAAAGTGACCATTTTAAATTCGTTACCAACTTTAGCCTCTACGAAATTAGAAGAGCTCATAGGTGATTTACAAACCTATGAACTGGACATGTTCCCTTCTAAAACTGAAAAAAAAAATAGAAAAGGGAGTTTCTTTAGAAGGCCGAAAAGAGGAAAAACAAGTAGTATGGTGTGAAAGTGATAGTGACTCAGAAGATATCGCCTTGTTTTCTAGGAAATTTCAAAAATTCTTAAATTTAACAAAGATAAATTTAAAAATGATTTTATGAAATTTGAAACTTTTAAGTATGACAAAGCCGAAAGGATCCCTAAAACTGTTAATGAAAATTTAAATAGGGATGAGTCAAATAGGTGTTTTCGTGGTGAGGGTTATGGCCACAGGGCTTTTGAGTGCCTCACTAAACTAAGGAGAGAGGGTAAGAAAACTATTTCTTATAATGCAACCCTTAGTGATAGTGATAAGGAAGAGGGACCCGATTACCCCACTAAGCCCAACTTTGTGGCTTTTATGGCTAGTCATGTGAGCACCGATAATGAATCTTCCCATGAAGATATTCAAACACATGACACTTCCAAGGTCAATGTTTATGATTACCTTATTTTTTATGGTAGTGAGAGTGAAGAAGAGGGAGAGAATGAAAATTATGAGGTTGATGTGAGTGAACTTCAAAATGCTTTTCAAGAATTATATGAATAATCTATTAAATTGAAAAGAGCTAATTTGAAGTTATAAGATTGTTTAAAAGAGAGTGTCAAGGTCATTGATGATAGTGCATTAGTGGAAGACCTTAGTACACGAGAGAGATCTCTTTTAAAGAAGCTAGAATATATAAAAGGCGAGAGAGATAGCCTTAGAGGTTTAATGGAATCGTTGAAAAAGGAGCTTCTCGAGTTTGAAGAGAGAAATGTTTTATTAGAGTCTAACAACCTAGAATTAGAAAATAAATTAAAAGACTCTAGTAATGTCAAATTTGATTTGGAGTGTAGGTCCGAAAAACTAGATAAAATCTTAGGCACGGTCCAAATAAAAAATGACACTTGTCGTTTAGGCTTCTATACTTGTAATGAGTCCACTCATAAAGACAAAACCCATGTTTTAGGAGAATCACCTAGGAAAGACTTTAGAGATCACTCCATATGTAAGTCTTTTCGCTGAGTCTTTAAGTGCGCACATTGTGGTCGAAAAGGTCATCTTAGGAAATTTTGTTTTGATCTTAAGCGAAGTCCTAGAATAACCCAACGTAAGGCAACCAAGGTAGACAAGATTCCTATGCCCCGAGATCTTCATTCGTCATTAGTTTGGGTTAGGAGATCCGACTTGGTATCTTTACAAGATAAGGTTTTTTATTCTCATTTACTTTCACATGCTTCCTCATTTGCAAAATCTAAAGGTTGAATGTGTTAGTTTTAGTTTGCATACTTTAGCTTTTGTACTTCATGCTATATTATCATGCTAAATGTATGCTTGTTTAGTCATTTTCTAGTCTATGCTATATGCTTAATCACATGCTAGAATAATGATTTTTGTTTATCTTTTGTATTATACTTCTTTCATTTTGTTTACATTAAATGAAAAATACAAAAAGATTTTTGTTTATCATTTGTGTTCTTATTTTTTGGTAATTTAATATTAATGAAAAATACAAATGATTTTTGTGTGTTTTTTGAGTAAATATTTTTATTTTTGGTTAAAATTTTGAAAAACTCAAAAAGATTTTTTTTGTGTGTGTATTTTAGTTTGACACACTTTATGTGGCATGTACTTGTGTTTTAAATCCCATCTTTTTCGATCCCATGTTGCTAGAACTTTTGGCTTAGAATGTCAATCCTTATTATGTTATTTACCATAGTTACATGGAGTAGTTGGATTTTGTGTTGTTTAAATGGATTCTATTTTTATATGCATCAATTCACACATGCACGAACTCTTTTGAAATTTAACTTTACATGTTATATTTGAGATTTATGAGGTGTTCTCCTATCAATTTTGTCATCTACATATTTGTGACCTAGGAGACTAGTGCATGTCAAATCCGTTGCACGTGAGAAATAAAAATATTATATATGAATGTTCACAGGTAAGGGCTCCGAAAGGATTTATTATCCTTTGAAAATAGTAAGCCACCGTTTGTTTGGACCTGAAAGAAATGCGTGTTCCAAAGGCCTAAAAATAGAATAATGGCATTAAAAGAAAAATAATTTCCACGACCTATGTTTAGTTGATTTATTCATTGAAAAGAATAATATATATGCTTATTGAGGGTGTTTGGATGATATATCAACGGTTTGCAAAATGTCCGTTTATCTTAGTTGCGCTTACAATGTCATGACCCTGTTGGTTTATAGAATCATCAACATGTTAGGCTTGTATGCATGGTGTATGTTTGTTCATTGAGTTCAATTTATATTGTCACATGAGATTATATTCAAATGTGATGAAGTTTGCAATCAATTGAGAACTCTGTGAACATGTTTTAAGTGACTGGGTCTAAATTTAATTGTTACTAGTTCATACCCCAACACTTCCGTTTCCATATGACATATTTTTGCCATATGAATGTGAAAAGCTTATTTTATTTTGTGTCATTTGTGTGTCTATATATATGTATACTTACATGTGCATTATTGGTATATTTAGTCTATGTATATATATGATATTTTTTTTGTCTTTGCCTTGCTTTCTAGTCCATCAATGCCTTAATTCATAATTGGTATCTATCTAGTTGCATTCCTTGTTGATATCATATGCTTAAAGCTTTATGTATCATATTGGTATCACTTTCTTGCATCTTAGTTGGTATCCATTATTATTTATTGGATTAGTTATGATTTTGTTGCCCATGTGCTTTAATGTTCTCATCACTTTACGCACTATTGCATGTTTAACTTGTTATCTCATTCTATTCATCCCTTGTATAGTTTAAGGGGAGTATATGCTTTAATTGGGGAGTTAAGTCAAGTTTTGATTCTTTGGCCTTTGTCTATTCCTGAACAAAAAGGGGGAGAATGATAAGGGGAGAAATGGTATCTAATCCTATTATAATTGTATCTTAGTTTAGGAGATTTAACTTAGGGGGAGAGTGTTATATTCTTAGGTTGATGATAGTTGATAAAGGGGAGAATTAATTAAGGGGGAGTCTTTATTTATATTTCATTTCATAATTTGATCCCTATGTGTTTTATAGTTTGCTTAAGTGTGCAGGAATTCCTTGGCAACCTTCATCATTGGTAAAGAGATTGATCCCTGGGTCTTGAGTCAAGTTTGGGTGGGATGTTTTATGTATAGTAGAGCTTGAGATCCCTTTAGTTTTTTTGTTGGTTTTTGTCCCGGAATAGACAAAGGGGGAGATTTGTAAGGACGCAATTCTCCGATTTAGTCTTAATGTAGTTTTGGCTCAATTCCAGACAAAAACGTTTATGTCATTGGATAGTTTTTAATTATATCCATTCAAGCCTATGACGGGGTAGTTGAAGACGTAGCGGCCAAGTTTAAAGCTTCATCAAAATGTCGTGTTTAATGTGCCTCATTTCTACGTCATCAACATGGTTCCATTGCTCCTAAGGTATGAATGTATTTTAATATATATAGGAGCTTGGAACAATATTTATATGGGTGTAAGTTTATTTTAAACTGCTGTTTATTTCAGAAAGTTTCATTAAAACTTTAAAACAATGTTTCTGGTCTAAAAATAGAATTTTTAGCTTTCCCGCATTTCCTTTGATATTATCGTTCAAATGAGTTTGTCGTTTGAACGAGAATATCGTTCGAATGAAGTTTGCCAAAGAGTTCCCTGATTGGTCATTAGAATATCATTCGAATTATCGTTCGAACGAAAGGCTGTTCGAACGAGATTTCTAACGATTTTAACTTTTATATACTGGAACTTCGTTAGAAGGCTCGTTCGAACGAGACTTCGTTCGAACGAAAATCTCGTTCAAACGAGATTTGGCGAGAATAGTTAATTTAGCAGTTTTGAGCAGTTTTTCTAACTTTCCCACTTCTTTCCCCACTAACTTTTTACCTAAATGATATAGTGCAAAAACCAATTTTTTCTAATTAACTTTTCACACTATTCCAACTCCTAAAGAGAGTTTTTGAATGTTCAATCTTCCAAAGAAAAGTTAATGGTTTAAGTGTATACTTTTTGAAGAAAAATTCAAAAAACACTTTTGTTTGCACGCATATTGTTTTATTCCAAGTTCAATATATATATATATATATATATATATATATATATATATATATATATATATATATATATATATATATATATATATATATATTCCCTTAGTTTTGGCACCGGTTTATCTCTACCATTAGAAAATTGTTTGAGTTTTCTTCTAGATCCCTCAAAGAAGAAGAAGTTTGTTTTGGCTGTGGCATTCTGACATGGTGAAAGGCACTATGTGTGGTTGACGGTTGCTTCCTAGTTCCTCATTGGTGGATTCCAAGGTTTCGATGGAGTCCAGGATTGTCGACTAAGTGGAGGTCAGTTCAAGAAGACGCGTCGGGGTTGAAGGGAGTCGAGTCGAGTGTTGTAAGTCATCTTGCTTGTACTTCTAAAATACCTTACTTAGTGGACATAAGGCTAGGGCGGTCTGAGGTTGTTTCCCATTGTGAGTTTTTCCTCGTACATCACGGCGTAGTGATTTATTGTTTATTTTATCTTGCAAAATCACCTAGAACGCATGCTTAGGTAAAAAGATAAAAATTGGTTTGTATCACTACTTGTCTAATTTGTTGAAATTTAATTTGGGTAAGGTTTAATTAATTTAGTTCAAGTTACTTACTTCATTTGATAAAATTGGTATGGCCTGACTTGATAATAATGAAAATATGACTTAGGCAAATTTTTAGGACTTGGGGTAAATTAATTGTGTTTAAGTGAAATTAACTTGTGTGTGTGTTTCATTATATTTCACTTGGTTTAATTTTAATTTGATAAGAAATTAAAATTTGGTGTTTTTGTGAACCATCTCGCTTTCGCATATCTATAAAAGGAAATTTGTATTTAAAAATTTAAAATTGGGGTCGTCACACGTTTTCAACTTAAAATGCTCACTAGTTTATATAACATACATGTTAGTATGCGACACTATCTTGAGAATTCTCACCTCTCATGTAGTGTGCACGCATATCGTACTACTAAAATAACTCATAAGTGTAACTCTATACTTCTCTCATAAGCTCTGATTCGCAAGATCATAAGTCTATGTAAATTAAGATGACATCTTCTTAAAGGTTATTTAAGTCAATTATGTATTTCCTAATACTTCTGTGAAGTTTAAAACACTTACTATGATTAGGTGCATTTATTCGATTACTTATCTACTTATACGCACAGTAGAAGAATCATAGGTATCTATATAATAAAGGAGGAGGTTTTTTTTTGTCTCCCCCAACTGACGGTTCAGATTACATCTTGGGGGATTGGGTCTTTATCAACTAGCGACTGAGATTGACTGTGGGGCTTTGAATCTAATGACTTAGAATCACCCACAAAAGGATGGCTGCAATTTAATGTCCAATAATTCAGAATACTCCAAGTTTTGAACACTATGGACAATTTCAATAACCTTTAGTTATGGGGCTTTTTTATTGGGACTCACAACCAGTAGAGTGGCTAGAGTAGAAAACCTAGGATATGGGTAACATCTTAGAGATTTCTTCACGCAAATTCTGCATACATATATTAACACTTTGACGAATTAAATCTCACGACCAAAAATGCTTCTACCGTTCTGACCATTTGTACCGGCTGAAAACACATGGTTCAAGGTCTTCACTTCCCCATAAAATAATCTGACACATTTGAAGAACCAATGCTCTCCATCTCCCACTTGAACTCTAACTCCATATAATCCTCTCTCTTAGAAATCCCACATATTCCTCATCGTCATCAAACTGTGTTTAGTGTTGTTTCATTAATAGGAAAATATTATTTTTAGTCAAAGGATTTTTAGGTTCAGTTTTTATTTTTGGTTTCTGAAAAATAAGTTTATAAATGGATTAGTGTTATTGTTGTATATCGGTTATTTTCTGGTAGACAAATCAAGAAAAATCAAGACCTGCAAATCCCCCTGATTAGTTTACTGAAAAATAAGTTTATAAACGAATTGGTTTACTCTCCATCTCCCCATGTCTGTTTCCCTTTTTCATCTCACATTCCTCACTCTCTCAACACTGAAGACCTGCAAATTCTACCTTTATCCCGACCACGAAACCTGCATCTTGATAATATATCTTCAACTTTTCGAAGTTGAGTGGGGAGGTAAGTAACACCAATCACCAAAGTACTCCAGTTTGTGTAGCCACCGACAAGACACTGACCTCCGCGCATTCTATTTGGTATGATTCTTGATCCTATAAAAGTGAAAGACTTAAGGGAGGAGGCTCATATCATCTCTAAAAGGCAAGAATTTTCTTATAAAACTTTTAATACTTTTTTTTTCATTCATATGCATGTCTCTCATACCAATTTCGGGTTATAATCTTGATTGGATATTGAAATATAGATGGATTTGAATATAGCAGTGTTTAGAATTAACTAATGATTAATTTTGTTTTGAGAATTAAACACCTTGGTGACAAACCCGAAATTGATATCGTTTGATTAGAGAAACTACTACTAGAATCCATATGATAGGGTTAATATTTATAACTCATTTCAAATCATGTATTGATCTCACTATTCTGCGAATGTTTGGGTTTTAATTATTAACATGTTGGGTTAGATAACTTGTGATGTTTTAGATCTAATTACTCAAATTATGGGGGGGTTATCATGCGTAGATTTCTTATAGAATGATGTTAACACATTTTTTGAATATAATAGGGCTATGGTTCTTAAAATTGAAGTTTATAAAACATTAAAAACAAATATAGAATTTTGGAGAAGAAACCCATATAGAAAAATATAGCAAATCTGGGATAGTGCCTAAAAACAAATAGATTCGGCCTCCGGGGCGAATCGATTCGGCTCCTAAGCATTGGTCAGGGTTAGACCGTGGAAACATTCAGTGGATTTTTTATGTGTCCAAGTGAGTATATGGGAGGTGGTCCAAGTTAAGGGATATTTAATTAAAAATAGATTTGTGTCGTTACCCACTGTCTGGGGGATTTAATAATTAATTAAAGTGCTAAATCTTAAGACAAGGATTGTTATTTTGAGTTTAATGAAATCTAGCTACGGTAGTTATGAGGATAATTACTTATACATATTATGTGTTATATGTATGTATTTACTAACTGTGTGAACATACCCATGTTCGTGGAACACCTATCGATTGGGGTTGCGTATGTCATCAGACCAATAACACGTGTCCACACAGATGGTTTAGGCATGTTGTACGTCGTTATTTTAGTTCCTATGTTCAGGGGCACAACTTCATGATGAGAGAAGTGGTATTTATGGATCCATTCTCATAGTCGGGGGTACGGGACATGAGATGGTGTATTGTGTAGTGACCGCCCCACTTATGTGTGTTTTGTTTACATCCGTTTGGTGAGAACTCCTCCAAACTTACCTATAGAGAACGCGCTGGACACCATAGGTTGACGCCTTCGTGTGTCGTGTGTGTGTGTATATATATATATATATATATTGATTAAAAACAAAACAATGTAGTTTAATGATATAGACAACTGTTAATGAACACAATGCTACGTAAAATACATAATGTGATGCTATGGTATTTTTCTATGGGGTAGTATTGTGGGGATTAGTCTCGTGAGTGAGATCATGTCTGTAGATATTTATCTCCCATTTGAGATGTGTGATAGTTACCCTTGATATTGTTATGTTAGTGTAGAAATCAGATTACATATTTGGGCTTAGGTTGGAAATGCGTATAGTATTATACTTTGTTTAAGGGTGAGATACTTACTGCATGCGAGCGCTGATGGGTGATATGTAATGTGAATTGACTTCATTATTATCTATTGGTTTTGTAAGTTAATTCCTAAAACTTTAGGGAACTGACCCAAATTATAAAATGTTTTTCGCTGGGTTATCCTTGACAAGAATAACAAGGGTGACATAGGATCAGACTTATAGCTGCACTTACTTAGTAACAGAATCGGCTTTTTGATTCTAGCATAGGTTTCTACTCTTTATATCATTTGGTTTTTATTATCCATAAATTGTATGGGCATAAGCCCGAGATTTATTTATTCTAGTTATTGATTTCCAATTATATTGGGATCGATGTTTTATGACTTATGTGAGTTTGGACTTATTCGCGGTCAGTTTATTACTTCATAGAGTTTTATTGTACATGTATGTTTTAAATTAAAATTTCATTTTTAAGGTTTGATGATAAGATAGGTATGAATTATTAGACAAGCCCCATCTTCGGCGTATTGTGTCTCACCAACTTTGACATGAAAAATAGAGGTTGTTACAAAAAGTCGATGCAGTCTAAATGAATGTGCCTCGTTATATGATTTGAGAATGCCCAACACTATATCCTGTATTTTATGCTGGTTTGAATACATACAAGTTCATAATTTTTATGTTATTCCAATTTTAATGATTGAACCATTAAATAAAATTATCCCAGTTAAACAAAACACCAATTAAACTGTTCTTGTGAAACCTGATTTATCGAATTTTATTTTTTGACCCTCAATATGCATCTTGGGGATATCAGATAAATTAAAGAAATTAAACTACAAGACGCCGATGCATGAGGAAACCATACAGGGAAAAAAATGCTCAGACGGCCCAACCACACCATTATTATGATATGGTTTTATAAAGCATAGATAGTAGACTTACACAATGACTCGATCCCCCACAAGCCTTGACTCTCTTCTATATTTAACCACTCATCTACAGTGCAAAGTACGAGTCCACCCACTCAAGTGTCCAAAGTACATGAGCCACATTTACCTCGGTATCCACCGATCCATCTAGGAAACAATCTAGGATTTAGAACACAGAATCCACTGCTTTTTCATTGTAATCAGCACGTACAGAGTCCACCGCACGAAACCATCTTCCTTCGAGATGAAAGAAATAAACAAGGTGGACAAACAAGATCTCAAAGTATATATGATTTATGAATATTAGATCATGTAAACAGAGTGTGAAACTTTGGGAGTTGAAACTTTTAAAAATAGGTTTGCTTTTCATTTTCTTTAAAAAGCATCTGAAAATTGAGTCTAAAATGCCATTTATAATTTTTTAAAGGCCGAGGCATCGTTTGAATGAAACTAGATGGTCATTTTAACGAGATGATTATCTCCTTCGAACGAGACAGTTCTCGTTTCTAACGACATCAAGAAAAAAAATAGTAAGCCCTCGTGAGATGATCGATTAAAGAAACCTTCTAACTAACCCTTCTAACGAGATACCAATCTCCTTTTAATGAGATTACCATCTCGTTTGAACAAGATACACTTAAAAAATTATTTTTTAAATCCAGAAAATTGCCTCATAAAATAAACTAAGAAAATATTTTTCTTGGAAAAATATTAAAATATGTTCCAAATAAATTTGAATAAAAACATATCACCCTTAATAAAACGTTCCAAGGACTCATAAATTATATACATTCATACCTGCGATATCCTCGGTATACATGATGACAAACCTAGCATGGTAAACACGGCATGACATATCCAATCTTTGAACCTTGGCCACTATGTCTTCATTAAATAATACCAAAGGCTTATGGGGTCATGAAATCAATGTCTATCCTACGACTCAAATAGTTTTGTGCAGAATAATCCTATTTCCATGCAAATTGACTCGATTGGAAATTTGTCCTTCCAAATCTCCCCCTTTGGTTATTCCCGGACAAAACCAAAACAAAAATCCTATGGGCTGTCAAGCTCTCTAAAAAGACTCATTTCCCAATCCCAAAAAGGAAAAAGAGCACAAACGCTCTACAGACACACAAACATGAGTAGCTTCGCTTTGCTGGAAAACTTTGTCACATTGATGAAAACTTGTAATCCTGCACACTTAATCACACCTTCAAATGCAAATAAAATATAACAAGTATAAATCCGCAAATGAATAAGCATCTAACAATGTCTAAATGATCTTAACCTAGGTAAGACGTCTTCCCCTAACATAAAGATATCCTAATCATGCAAAGGAAATATACCATTTCTCCCCCTTTTTGTTCAAGAATAGACAAAGTAAGATTGCATAAATAAATACTCCCCCAAACCGAATATCCCCTTAAAAAAATGATCATAAGATACCAATTTTAAAACAAATTTGATACCATAATTAAATTGAAGGAGAAGAGAATAAAATCATGCAATGGTGTAAAATGTAGCAAACACACAACATGGAAACCCAAGCGTAAATAATCCAAAAGATCAAGCATGTGATAAATATGGACTAAATATAAACCCCAAAGACTCAAAACACCATACCATATATAATATATGCAAAATATATCGAATAAAGTCTCTTACACATATATATTTATAAATGAACACAAAACATGACACAAACACATAAGCCTTTCACACTAGCATAGTATCGATGCGTCTAAACATGTGGGATGGAATGAGTGGGAGTGAACTAGATACAAATGAATTATAACACAAACACTCAAATATGTTCAAGAAGTTTTAATTGACCGTAAAACTTTATCAAACTGTACTTTAGCCTCAATAGACAAATAAAGATGAACTTAATGAACAAAACAAGCACAATGCACACAATTCAAGATTATTGATGATTATAAAAATCAATGGCATCATGAAAAATAAGCATAACTAAGTATTATTTTGCAAACCCATTCATCTTCAACTAAACTCCCTCAAAAGATAAACATAATCACATTTTCTATTCTATTCTTTATATTCATTTTTTATTTTGAATTGATTTCTTTTGAAAGTTCAAGCAAACTAAACTATTTTGGCCCCTTTTTGGAAAATTTGCTCTTTTTATTTTCCTTAATTGTTTCTTGGACTCTTTTCAAAAGGTGGATTTCATGAAGAGTCAACGTGTCTCTCACAGCCCTTTCCCGTGTTCACTCATATTTTTTAAATACTAAACAATTTCCTCATAAAGTAAACTCGGGAAAATATTTTTCTTAAAAAAATATTAAAATAAGTTCCAAACGAATTTGAATAAACACATAACACCCTTAATAAAAAAACTCCAATGATTAAAAAATTATATACATTCATACATGGGAGATCCTCGGTATATGTGAAGACAAACTTGGCACAATAAATACGCCACAACATATCCAATCTTTGAAGCTTGGTTGTTACGTCTTCAACAAACAACGTCATAGGCTCATGGGATCATCAACTGAAAGTCTATCCTATGACTCAAATAGTTTTGTCCGGAATAATTCTAATTACATATAAATTGCCTCAATTGGAAATTTGTCCTTACATAATTCAATATCCTATAAGGCTATCTATAGGTCTATTAGTGGACTTTTATTCAGAAGGACTCTATTCAGTTTATCCACAAGTGTTCCAAGTGATAATAAGTCACTCCTGGAATCAAATAGTTGGTTATCCACCTCAAACTCTCAGAATATCAGAGAATTTTCTCAGTCTGCTAATATATTTTGCGACCTCTGTCTGCAGCACCTAGGAAAAGGAAGTATTTGACAACTACCACGAGCTAATTCACCAAAAGAGTGGAGGTCGAACCATTACCTCACACCATAGAGTCCGACGCTAGACATTTTTATGGAGGAACACCATAACAAGATTTGGTGTTCCCAAAGCTTTGGTAATAGACAACGAAAACCAATTCAAAAACTATGGATTCATGGAATGTTTCATAACTAAAGGATCTAAATTTCTTATGCCTTAATGGTATTCTCATAGTGCGAAAAACATGAAAAAATTACAAACAAATCTCTTCTCCCGAGGCCAAATGGAAATTAGTAAAAGCAAAGGGAAGATGGGCGGAATAACTTCCATGCACCCTATGGGTCTGCATAATGACCGCCAAAAGACCAACAAGATAAACACTTTATGACTTACCATTCAAAATGGAGGTAGTCATACCGTAGAAAATTGGCCCTCGAAACTAAAATCGTTTGGGATGGTCATAATGAAGATCATTAGGTCACGAACTTGACCTAGTAGAAGAATGAATGTAAAAATCTCACATTCATTGTATGCTATACTAGCAAGATCTGTGCAAGAGACACGATAAGAATGTCGAATTCAAGGAATTCCAGATCAACGACTTAGTGCTTAAAAATCTAATTCCAACAACCAAGAAACCCTTATGTGGAAAATAGGCACCAAATTTTCCAGGATCATATAGAATAATGCCAAAATAAGGGGTAATTCATATAACTTGGAAGAATTGAATGGAACAACGGTACCTAGGTTATGAAATTCCACAAATCTAAGGAAGTTTTATCATTAAGTGACATGGATTAGTTTTAGCAACATAAAGATGATTCATTTTGATATATGAGAATATTTAATAAAATGGTGCTTTATAGTTAATCATAATTAGAAAATTTACTTAAAAATAATGGTATAACCCAAGTTGGGTTGGTTGGTCTAGAATATGCACAAACCCACATAATAATGTGTAGTATGACTTAAAATAAGTTGGTAACTTAATTTGACAAGACCCACTTCAAAACAGTGGTAAAGCCCAACTTGGGTTGGTCAGCCTAGAATAGGCACAAACCAACCTAATAATGGGTTGTACAACTTAGAACAAGTCGGTCGCCTATTGGTTGGACTAGCATAGGTACAAACCCACCTAAGAATGGATATTAATACTTAAAACAAGTCGATCAGCTAAGATTTTCAAATTTATTAAATTTTACAAGTCACTAAAGTGGGTAACATATCCCAACCTCAGTGACTAACAACTAATTAGATAATAATGTGAATGTCTGACATTTTAGTTGACCAGTTAATGCATTGGCATATTGGTTAAATTTTAATAGTCAGTGAAGTCGTTCACATACCCCAACTTCAGGGACTAGAGATTAAGTTAAATATGAATGTTAACTTATCTTATATTAGTTAAATAAGTAGATTAGTGGATGGATCTATTAATTAATTTTATAAGCCACTAAGGTTAATCACACATTAAAACTTTTTCGACTACTGATTATGTGAAATGAGAATGTTAACTTATCAAATGTTAATCGGGTAAATTAAGTTTAATTGAATTATTGATTAATTTTATGAGTCAGTGGACTCAACAAAAGGCTTACACATCATGTCTTTAAAATAAAAATAAAATATGGCGAATGGAAAGAAGGAAATACTTCAACAATATAAAATGGTGGAAAAGGTCCTACAAAATATGGCTAGAATGCCTACATTCAAAACAAAAAAGAAAAAAACTAAGGGGTGACCTCCCCCTAGTTGGAAACAACATCATTTCCTTCCTCGGACTCTTATTTGGGAGTGACAGGCTCGGTGGATGGATGTTCAAACTCTTGGCTAAATGTATAGGAAGACTAAAAAATAAAGGACTTTGATAAAGGAGGGTGTTTAAGGTAGGTAGGATCTCCATCGGTAAAATTTCCCCTTTTAGGACCAGTGATCCAGCCTTTGTCGATGAATACCAATTCGTGATGGTAAAGGTAAGCAACAAATTCTTGAACCTCATCTTTGAAGCCCTTTTGAATAAATTTTCATGGTCGGATTCTAGGAAAGCATCTAGATCTTTATTTTTCTTTTGTAGAATTATCTTATCCAGGGTTTTTATAGTGAAGGACTTCTACAGCATCACCAACTCAGATTACATCTGACTAAACTCCAACTGAATGAGGTTAGCCTCCTTCACCACTTTCTCCTTGTAGAAGGTTTATTTTTAATCATTCCCTATATATTGATAATTCTTTTTTTCTTTTCAGTTAATTTATTCTTCATGACATTAGCTTGTTAATGAAGAAGGGTTTCTGCCCAATAAAATTTTAGTTAGGGTGACTACCTCGTACACCCCGAGAAAACCAAGAAAGAAAGTCAGCGTCAAAAAAATTTAAAAGACTTGTAAAAGTAAAACAAAAATCGAATTACAGGAACAAAGCGATGGATCCCTTCCTTGTCAAGGATCTCCTAAAAAAAGTTATTTTAGGGAGACCATGGCTATAAGTAACATGGCCACCTGAGCTATCAAGTATCCAACTTTAACATTTTGAAATGTCGAGTCGCTAGTAGTGGGATCTATTCCCTTAATATAATTTATTTCCCGGGGATCAACCCTAGAAGTTAATGGTGGTGGTGGAATATGCTTCCTTGGGAAATCACCAAAGTTCAATTATTACCCATAGAGGGAGTGGTGGGAGGAGTCTTGTCAGTCTTCCTCTTCTTAGCATGATCGATTTTTCCCCCTTTCACCTCTATTTCTCCATATCCTTATCCCAGTTTTCTTTCTCCCGAGAGGATATAATTCTCTTTTTGGTTGTAGTTTCACCTTAGGTGTTATGGTTATGCTAACCACCTTGCTTTTTCAAATTTGCTCGAGCGGCCTCAAGGTTCCCTATACGTCTTGGATGTCTAGTCAAGTCTTTGAGGTCATAGGAATGAGTGGAACACATAATTCTTTTTATTATTCTTCCTCCTTTAATTGTATTTCTTGCCAAAATCTATCTGAGGTGTCGACCTCTTTGTACGAGAAAATGCGAGTGAAGTTGTCAAAATATGAGTCTTCTTATTGCTGAACCGATTTCTCCTCCTTCAGGTGGGGAAAAGTTAAGTAAGTGGGTAAAGACGCTTCACCAGAATAGACCCCTTTTCCTATACATTAAGGATAGGATTAGTTGTTAGGATCGATGAGTCACTAAAAATTGTGTAGTGAGTTGTTGTGGCTTCAGGATTTGCAGTGAAATTCTTGGTTAATACAATTGTTAACTCCTAATCAAGAAGGATGCGAGGAGGTATCGAGTCAAACCAAACTTCAATAAGAGTTCATCGTATAAAATTTTGTTGAAGGTCATTTAATATGACTTTAAAATCACTAGGCTTCCTTTTACAATGAGGATCCGGACAAAATAAAAGTTAATGATAATTAAGTAAAGGTTGGATTCTTAATAAAGCATTAGTTTATGGTAAAGAGCCTACGAGAGATACAACCTAAACAACCACAAGAATACTTGTTTAGTTCGCATCGTATAAGATCCCAAAAAGACCAAGACATCTCATTCAGTGTCTTTTTGTGATATGGGCAACTAAGTCACCAAATTATAGAAATTATCTAGCTTGAAAGTGGTATGTTCTAGAGCCATGAGAAGTTATAAGGCTAAAGCAATACCTGATATTCCTCAAGCCTTGGTTGATGCCAGAAATTTTATTTATGTCAACTGTAGACATTACAATCCAAAAAAGCATTTGTTTTCTTAGATAGGAAGTATTCCATAAAAACATAGTTGTTCCACACACACACACACACACACATATATATATATATATTCATGAAAACTAAAATCGTATTTTTTTCAAAATTTAAAATAAAATAAATATTTGGGGAAATAAAGAATTGTAATATTTAGGAAAATTGAATATCATAATATTCTTGGAAATTGAAAATCATAATATTTAGAAATTTTGGATTCTTTTTATTGTACCATCATATTTTGGAATTTTTTTTATAGAATTAATATTCTTGGAAATTGTAATATTCTCAAAATTAAAAAAAAAAAGTTTTACATAAAAGAGCAATTATATAAAAAGAGTATTTACTTTTCTTGTACAAATAAGTTTCTTAAAATAGTAAAAACGAGTTTATATGAAAGAGTAACTATATAAAATTGTATTTATATTTCTTGTACAAAGAAGTTTTAGGTAATACAAAAATTTGAAGCACCCTATATCTTTGACTCATACGAGTCTACATTATATAGGAGCCTCATCTAGCTTCGAAATAGTGACAAAATTGTCTCTATCCCCAAATGAACCAAAAAGCCTCTGAACTTTCATAGCTTCATTGATATTCCTCTACAAGTTTAAGGTATATCACATACACCAAACATTAGGACTACATACATATAGTGTCTTATTCATGTGATGACCTTGTGTGAGTTAAACCCCTTAAAATGATTTTTAAATAATTTTTGGGATTTTTTAATATTTTCGAAGAATTTTAAATATTTTTTGTAAATTAAATTTGGAACTTAATAAACTTTTAGGGTTGATTTGTAAATATTTCTTATGCCTTAAAACTGTCTTGGGGAGAAACAAAAAGTGGCAGAAAATAATGTGGGTGAAACTGGAATTTTTAGAAACTCAAAAACACATGTTTATAAGTTAATCTTGGGCCTACACATGTTGCGCACACAACGGTTTGATTTTTGTTTCTTATCACTCACAAACCTGTAACTTATTTTGGACCTTTGGATCGCCTTAATCTACGGCATGCATGTGTTTGGAATCAATCGAAGTGATTTGGTTTTAACCAATCAGAGTTAGCTTTTGTACCGCTTCTTGAGAACCCTTGGATTTACATCGTTTTAACTCCTTTTAATCTCAACCTTTGAATTTGAACCATCATTACAGAACCTTCGATCACTAGTATAAATAGATTCCATGGGTGAGGCAATTAGAGACTTTTGTGATTTCCTCATTTGAGAGAAAAAAGAGAGAAAAGAGAGCAAGATTAGGGAGAGAAATAGAAACCCTAATCAAAACTTCGTCAAACCCTCAACCATAAATACTTTTTCGAGATATTAAAACTCAGTGCTTAGATCGTGTTTTGAGAAGTTATCCTCTCTTGTTCTTTGTTCTTTATCATCCTTCCGACTTAGTCACGTTGGTAGAGTTTTCAGTTTCTCTACATAGAAACTTGAGATCTCGTCTCTGTGACACAAATCACATAGATAGTTTCCTGTCTTGATTTCTTATTTCGAGAAATCTGACTTGTTTGTTATTTTAAAACTGATTTTATGTTCTCAAACCCTAAACCAACAATTTTCATTCTGATTTCATTTTACTCAAACTATCAGACTAAGATCTAGTTTTGAGATCTTGATTGGGTTCTATATAATATTTTCAAAACAAGAAAGTGTTAGGATATTGGATATTTCACAAAAAGATTCCTTTTTGATCTGTGATTATTTTGAAAGGTCTAAAAGTCTTATTTAGTTTTGACTAAACTGATTTTGGAATATTTTGCATATTTAGTGACTCTGTAATTTGTTAAATCATTATGTTTGTATTAAGTGTGAGTGTATTGCATGCATATGTTAGAAAGTAGATCGTGACTATGCTTTCACTCTACCACACTTAAAGTGTTGATTGTATGATGTTGAACTTGTTTGAGTCGACGTAAAGATGGAATCGAGTAAATTTACGAAGATGGAGAGAACATCAACAACAATAACCTTCAGAGAAGTCAAATCTGATCCAGAGGAGTTGGTAACGATTTTGAACTTAGTTTAGGTTTGTTTATGTGGTTCTATTGTTAAATATCTTGTAATTTGTTACTCTTATTTTAGTGAAAAAAATTTTGTGACGTAGAGGTCACCGTGGATGTTTCCCTAATTGGGTGGGGTTTTACCACGTTAAAAATTTACTTGTGCACTTCCTCATACTCTCATCACCTTCTTCTAAGCTACGCTGATTTAATAGTTTAAGTTTTCTTTTTTAAAACTGGTTCATTCTAGATCGAAAATAACTCTTTCAAACTTGTTCAAAATATTTTGATAATCATTGTAAACACATATTGTGTTAAGTTTTGTTTTGAATTAAGATTTTCTCCAACAAACTATTCATAGACATTTTAAATGTTTAATCCCTGTATTAAATGTCTTAAGTGGCATTTTTCAATTGGTATCAAAGCTTGGCTGTTTTAAAATACTTTTTGATCCTGTTTTTCTGAAATTGTTTTTTCAAAACAAAAGTATGGACGAGAAATTTGAGATACTAGGTAACCTGTCTAGGCCCCTTCTATTTGACGGAACCAATTTTCCTTACTATAAGGTAAGGATGATTGCTTTCATTCAAAGAACTCTGGGAGATGATGTCTGGGAAATTATCGAAAATGGTTACACTTTTCCTACTAAACCAACTGCTGAAGGAAGTACTGTGAGAATCAGGAAGTTACTAAGTGAATTCACTAAAGATGATAAACAAATTTCACTATGTAACAATAAAGGAAAGAATTCCATATATATGTCTATTAATGAACATGAGTTCAAGAGGATCTCATCTTGCATAACTTCTAAGGAAGCGTGGGATACTCTTGTAAATGTACATGAGGGTGATAGGAGATTTAAAGATGATAAAACTCAAATGCTTATCTAATTGTATCACTCAATAGTCATGTCTGAGACTGAATCCTTTGATGATTTCTACATTAGGTTAACTAACATTGTAACTAAGTTTCATGCAAACGGCGTAACTTATGATAGGAAAGAGATTATTTCAAAAATTCTAAGATCACTTCCACATAAGTTTGATAATAAGATATATGCTATTGAGGAAGTGGATGGTCGAAATCTTAAACCAGAACTCCTCATTAGTAAACTAAGAACTGTGGAAATGGAACTAGAATTCAAGAAACAATTAATCTAGACAAATAAAAAATAGGGTAATTCTAATCTTGTTATTTCATCAAAGTTGATTAAACCTGACCTTGACCTTGACTCTGATGAGGACTGTGACTTGGATAACTTGGATAATCAGATTTCTCTTATGTCTCCAAAATTCAAAAAGATTGTAAAATTTAGAAACAAAGTTACTTCTAGATAAGGGAAACCTAATTACTCCAACACTTACAATAATAGGCCTCGTGTGAAAATAAATGACAAACAAAAGACTGGTGACCACAAGAGACCTCAGAAAGACCTTAAGAATGCTGAATGTTATGGATGTGGCAAATTAAGACACATGGCTAGAGACTGTAGGGTTAAATTAGACAAAAATCCCAAACATAATAGGGCTCAACTATGCAATACTTGGAATGACTCAAGTGACTCTGAAAATGATGAACCTGAGTCATCCAACTCTTACGACCCTTGCATGTCATTATTTACTAAGATAATCTACAATGACGATGAGGAAATTGATCATACCATGACTGATGTTGTTTCTACTGATGTGTCAGCCTTAATGCTTGAGAATGATTGTAATACTAAAAACAATGTGTGTGTGAGTCAAAGTGGATGCCTTATTGATGATTCCAATGGGTGTGTGAGTCCTAAAATTGAATCGATAGGGGACACAACACATTGCTTACTTAGTGACTCTGACAATGAGGACCTTCCTGATGTTCACACACTTTACACTAAATCACTCAAGAAAAGCGCTAGACTAGAGAAGCTTGTCAAAGATACTTCCAAGAAATTAGAGTCCTTAAACCAAATGCTGAAGAGTATACATCTCAATGTTTAACTCATGATGAGGAAATCAAAGATTTTTGACAAAAAGTGAAAGACTTGGCTGAATCCAATAATGTTTTGGAAAAGAAGTATAAAGGATCGTTATTAGAATTGGAACAAATAAAAGAAAAAGTTTCAACAGTCTTAAAAAAAAATTCAAAATTTGAAAGTCATTCTGAATCTTTTGAGGATTGTGTTGCTAATTGCAATACTAATTCTGATGAAATATCTGGAATAGGCTTTTGCACCAAAGATATCAAGGAAACCAAACCTTTTGAAACCATGAAGTTTTTTACTGGTGGGAAAATACCTATGGAAATTTGTCCAGACATTCAATCCTTGAAAAATGATTTGGCTAAAAACCATCAGCAGTTAAACATTTGTGAGACAAGTACCTTTAAGTATAATGTTCAACTTAAAACCAAGTACGTTTGTCCTCCCATTAGAAAGAGTGAGACCTCATTTCAAACTGTTCCCTCTAGAAATAATGCCAAAAGTCATAATTTAGGGAAATCTATGTTCAACAACTTTCCTAAAGACTTAACTGCAACGATCAATCTTTATTGCTCATACTGTGATGTGTACATACATTCTTTAGATGGCTGCTACTCCAAACATCTATACCAACCTACCTATCCTTCCTTTACCTATCAGAATTTTAATTATTCTAGGAGAAGCCATCACAATTATATCCTTCCTAAACCACCAGACAGAAACTCTAACTTTTGAAAGAGAAAGACGAGATCTAATACTAAAAGACAATCATCAAGAAATAATCCTACAGTCCTTTCTCAGCCAAATGCTCGAAATGTTCATAACAATAATAAACCTGCGCAAAATCTATATATACAAAAATCTGAAGCTCGTAAGTTTTATCAAATATGAGCTAATAAGCGAAAATTGAAAACCAGGGATATTTGGGTAAGAAAGGTTGATCTAGTACCCCAGAAGACATGTAACATAGTGATCAGTGCTTTGAAAGTGGAACACACCACGTCTGGATGGTATTTAGACTCTGTATGTTCTAAGCATATGACTAGGGATGAATCCAAACTTTCAAAAAAAGCTAACTTCTTCGGAGGCAAAGTCGTGTTTGGAGATGGAGTTTCAACCCAGATCGTTGGCAAAGGAACACTCCATGAAGAAGGATTACCAGTTCTTGAAGATGTTTTATTAGTAAAAGGTCTTAAGTCTAATCTACTAAGTATTTCATAATTTTGTGACTCCAATCATACTATCACCTTTTCGAAGAATAATTGCAAAATTTTAAATGAATATGGTGAGTGCATCATTACAGGACTCCGTACTCCAAAAAACTGTTACACAGTCAATCCAAGTACAGAGGTCTATAACATTACCAGAATGGATGACAATGACTTATGGCATAACAGAATGGGTGACATAAATTATGACAGCCTTAGTAAATTGTCCTCTCAATAAATTATTAGATGTATTCCTAAAATAAAACCTATTTCTAACATAGTATGTGGTCCTTGTCAAGAAGGAAAAATAGTTAAGGCAGCTAATAAAAGAGTTAAAGACATTATATCCTCTAAACCTTTAGAACTCATACATTAGGACCTAATGGGTCCTTCTCATACTATTAGTCTTTGTGGTAATAGTTACATTCTAGTTGTGGTTGATGATTACACGAGATGCACTTGGGTTGCTTTTTTAAGTAGAAGTCTGAAATTTTTAAAGCATTTTTAAAAACCTTACTTCGTATAAAAAATGAAAAGGACTCCCAAGTAAATAGAATCTGGAGTGATAGAGGATGTGAATTCATAGATTAAGGTGTCATTGAATATTATGACTATAATGGTTACAAACATGAGGTCAGTGCTCCCAAGACACCCCAACAAAATGGGATAGCTGAGAGGAAAAATAGAATAATTCAGGAAATGGCAATAGTTTTAATACATGCCAAAGATTTACCAAAATACTTTTGGGTTGAATCAGTTCGTGTGGCATGTCACATTATCAATAGATTCTACCTTATGAAGAATTGTAAACAGACCCCCTATGAACTTTGGTATGGCAATAAACCAAATCTTAAACATCTTAGGACATTTGGTTGTACATGTTATGTATGTAAAGACAAAGAACATTTATCTAAGTTTGAAACAATGGGAGATAAAGCTACATTTTTAGGTTATTCACCTAACAGTAGACCCTATTGAATTTACAACTTGCATACTAAAACCATGATGGAATCCATTAATGTGATTGTAAATGACACTTCTGTAGAAAGTAAAACTACTAGACCAGCTATTGTGAATGAGTCTGAAAGCCTTTTAAATTATGACTCTCTTGAAATAACTGAGCTTTTACCAACTGAGACCTCTGAAGTGCCTAACTAGGTTTCTAAAGACCTTCCTTTAGACAACATTATTGGTAATCCTATAGAAATTATTCGTACAAGATCTCAACTTCGCAACATTGCTCATTTTTCGTGTTTTGTGCCTCTTATTGAGACAAAAAATGTAAATGAATCCTTTCATTACCCCTCGTGGATTAGTACAATGCAAGAGGAACTTCTTTAATTTGTCATTCATGATGTTTGATATCCCATACCCAGGACTGAAAATAAAAGGGTTATTGGAACACGTTAGATATTTAAAAACAAGACTGCTGAGTCTAAGATGATCATTTGGAATAAAGCTATATTAGTTTCCCAAGGCTACTCTCAGATTGAAGGAATAGATTTTAAGAAAACGTTTACTCCTGTCACTCGCCTCGAATCTGTTCGTTTACTTTTTTCCATTCCATGTCATTTACATTTTACGCTTTACCAAATGGATGTTGAGTCAGTCTTCCTTAATGAATTTTAACTGAGGAGACCTATGTTGAAAAACCCAAAGGGTTTATTTACCCTCATCACCCAAATTATGCTTATCGTCTTAAGAAAGCTCTTTATGGGTTAAAAAAAGCTCCTAGAGCTTGATATGAGCATATATCCACCTTTCTTTTCGATAATGGATTTAGGGGAGGAGGAAATTACCAAACCTTATTTGTAAAACATTTTGACAACATCACTATTGCTCAAGCACACGTTGACGATATAATTTTTTGATCCACCTCCCCTTCAGAATCCAAGTCTTTATTAGACATTATGCACAAAGAATTCCAAATGTCGCTTATGGGGGAGTTGCAATTTTTCTTAGGTCTTAAAGTTAAACAAAACTAAGAAGGTTTATTTGTTTTTCAATCTAAATATGCATTAGAGATTGTAAAAAAGTTTGGCCTAGATACAGCTAAAGAAGCTAGAACTCCTATGAGTACCTCTGTCAAACTCTCCAAAGATGAAAATGGTAAATCCATTGATTCTACCTTATACCGTAGTATGACAGGAATTTTTCTTTACCTAACTGCCTCATACCCTGAAATCATGTACTCTGTTTGTGTATGCACCCGTTATCAAAATAATCCTAAAGAGAGCCATTTATTTTGTGTAAAGAGAATAATTAAATACATAAAAGGCACTCACAATTTAGGGTGGTGGTACACTAATGACACATCGATCACTATAGTAGGATACACTGACGCTAATGGGGCTGGGTGTTCTGACGATAGTAAAATTACATCTGGCACATGTTACTACATCGGTAACAACTTGGTTGGTTGGAACAACAAAAAACAGAATTGGACTTCTTTATCCACTCCAGAATCTTAATATATCATAACTAGAAGTTGTTGTGCCCAATTGTTATGGCTGCAACTAATACTGAGATATTACGGTATAAAATAAGAAAAACTTCATCTCTATTGCGATAACCAAAGTGCGATCAACATCTCTAAAAATCCAGTTCAATATTCTCGCACTAAACATATTAAAATTCGATATCACTTCATACGAGAACTGGTTGAGTCAAAAGAATTATAGATTAATTACTTACCTTCTGATCTACAATTGGCTGACTTATTTACAAAACCTTTGGATTTGAATCATTTTGAATCTTTACGTAAATCAATTGGCATGGTTTTGGTTGAATAATCCCTTACTTAATTTGGATAACTGCCAGACTTTCACTTGCTTATAATCAATCTCTGAGGATGTAAGGTGTGGATGTTAGAATAATGACAAATAACACCTCTTATATATGTTTTATATAGGATATTCATGTGAATTCTCGTTATTTATTCAAGTTATTGCTTATCTGCCTATTTATAAATCTTCTGTTTGATTCTTGCTGCTCTTTGTCCATTTAAGACAAAATGGGGGAGAAATTTGAGTCCAGTTGGACACTCTTGTACATTCTCATCTATTGAACTTGATCTTAGGTATCTTATTGCATATTTCAGTACCTCTTTATTGCATCAATTTTTTGATAGGGTAATGGTTTGTACATAGTTGAGTTATGTAATTTTTTCCTTTCTAGGAGATTAGGTAGATAGATTTTTTGTATAAGAATAAGATTTTCTTATTTCTTTTTGTATCCCTACGAGTCCTGGATGACTCAAAAGAGAATTTGTCTCATATTTACAAAGGGGGAGATTGAAGCACCCTATATCTTTGACTCATTTTAGTCTACATTATATAGGAGCCTCATCTAGTTTGGAAATAGTGACAAAATTGTCTCTATCCCTAGATGAACCCAAAAGCCTCAGAACTTTCATAGCTTCATTGATATTCCTCTACAAGTTCTTGAAGTTATATCATATACACCACACACTAGGACTGCATACATATAGTGTCTTATTCATGTGATGACCTTGTGTGAGTAAAATCCCCTTAAAATGATTTTTAAATAATTTTTGGGATTTATTTAATATTTTCTAAGAATTTTAAATATTTTTTGGAAATTAAATTTAGAACTTAATAAAGTTTTAGGGTTGATTTGTAAATATTTATTATGCCTTAAAACTGTCTTGGGTAGAAACCAAAAGCGACAGAAAATAATGTGGGTGAAACTGGAATTTTTAGAAACTTAAAAACACGCGTTTATAAGTTAATCACGAGCCTACACGTGTTACACACACAACGGTTTGATTTTTGTTTCTTATCACTCACATACATGTGACTTATTTTGGACCTCTGGATCGCCTTAATCTACAGCCTGCATGTGTTTGGAATCAATCGAAGTGATTTGGTTTTAACCAATCAGAGTTAGCTTTTGCACCACTTCTTGAGAACCCTTGGATTTACATCGTTTTAACAGCATTTAATCTCAGCCCTTGAATTTGAACCATCGTTCCAGAACCTTTGATCACTAGTATAAATAGATTTCTTGGGTGAGGAAATTAGACTCTTTTGTGATTTCCTCGTTTGAGAGAAAAGAGAGAGAAGAGAGAGAAGATTAGACAGAGAAATCGAAACCCTATTCCAAACTTCGTCAAACCCTAAACCAGAAATACTTTTTTAAGAGATTAAACCACAGTGTTTCGATCGTGTTTTGAGAATTTATCCTCTCCTGTTCTTTATCATCCTTCCAACATAGTCACCTTGGTAGAGTTTTCAGTTTCTCTACTTAAAAACATGAGATCTCGTCTCTGTGATACAAATCACATAGATAGTTTTCTGTCTTGATTTCTTATTTCGAGAAATCTTACTTGTTGGTTATTTTAAAACTAGTTTTATGTTTCAAACCCTAAATCAACAATTTTCATTCTGATTTCATTTTACTGAAATTGTCAGACTAAGATTTAGTTTTGAGATCTTGATTGGGGTTTTCACTCTATATATAATATTTTCAAAACAAGAAAATGTTAGGATCTTGGATATTTCACAACAAGATTCCCTCTTGATCTGCAGTTATTTTTAAAGGTCTAATAGTATGATTTAGTTTTGACTAAATTAATTTTGAAATATCTTGCATATTTAGTGAGTCCGTAATTTATTAAATCTTTATGTCTGTATTAAGTCTGAGTGTGTTTCATGCATATGTCAGAAAGTACATCACTACTACACTTTCACTCTACCACACTTACAGTGTTGGCTGTATGATCTTGAACTTGTTTAAGTCGGCGTAAAGCTGGAATCAAGTAAAGTTACGAAGCTAGAGAGAACGTCAATAACAATAACCTTCAGAGAAGTAAAATCTAATCCAGAGGAGTTGGTAAAGATATTGAACTTAGTTTAGGTGTGTTTGTGTGGTTCGATTGTTAAATAACTTGTAATTTGTTACTTTTATTTTAGAGATTTTTTTGTTTTGTGACGTAGAGGTCACCATGGATGTTTCCCCAATTGGGTGGGGTTTTACCACGTCAAAAATTTACTTGTTGTATTTTGGAATATTTTATTCTTCAAAGAACTTTTTGTAATAATCTTACCTCCCGACCAACATAAGTTGTAATGTGAGAGTATATTTTTATCTTACCAACCGTAATTGATCATGCTGGTGTACACCTCCTAACCAAAGGAGTAGTAGTGGTTCTTTCGAACTTTTTGGCACTTTCGAGCTGTCCACTAGATATCTTACCAACCGTAGTTGATCACACTAGTGTCGTCTCCTAACCAAAGGAGTATTTTTTGGCTCATACGAGCTTTTTGGCTCTTTCGAGCTGTCCACTAGATATCTTACCAACCGTAGTTGGTCACACTAGTGTCGCCTCCTAACCAAAGGAGTATTTTTTGGCTCATACGAGCTGTCCACTAGATATCTTACCAACCGTAGTTGGTCACACTAGTGTCGCCTCCTAACCAAAGGAGTATTTTTTGGCTCATACGAGTTGTCCACTAGATATCTTACCAACCGTAGTTGGTCACACTAGTGTCGCCTCCTAACCAAAGGAGTATTTTTTGGCTCATACGAGCTGTCCACTAGATATCTTACCAACCGTAGTTGGTCACACTAGTGTCGCCTCCTAACCAAAGGAGTATTTTTTGGCTCATACGAGCTGTCCACTAGATATCTTACCAACCGTAGTTGGTCACACTAGTGTCACCTCCTAACCAAAGGAGTATTTTTTTGGTTCTTTCGAACTATCTGGTCCATTAGCTCTGAGGATATCCTGGCGCTGAATGAATCTTCAAAATGTTTGACTGATGATAATAGGCAGCAAACTCCTCGTTATCAAATTGTGTTCCATGGTCTGTGATGAAGGCATGAGGGAGACCATATAGGCAAATGATGTTCTTCCAAACAAACTGGTACACCTTCCTTCTCGCATGTCATGTCAATAAGTGGCTCATAAACTATCCATTTAGTAAAATAATCTACTGCGATGACGAGGTATTTGAATCTTCCTCGAGTCGTCGAAAATGGTCCAACCAAATCAATCCCCCATGGCAAATTTATGGGTGTCAACAATGCTTATAGAGTTCTTCGGATGGAGGAAAAGCGTTGGCACTTGTCACATTTCTTGGCATAGGCTTATATAGTTAGCTTTCATCGTCGACCAGTAGTATCCCTACGTCATTACCTTTTGCAAAAGTGTTCAACCTGCTACATGGGCTCCACAGGACCCTTCATGTATCTCTTTAATCAATTCTTTCATCTCGGAGGGATGTACACATCTTTGCAAACCTGCCATAATTCCTCGTCTATACAAAATACCATTAATTAGTACATACCGAGCATCTTTAAACTTCCATTTCTTGGCAGCGAGCTTATCTTCCGAATACCATTATACCGAGCAGCTTTAAACTTCCATTTCTTGGTAGCAAGCTTATCCTCCGGTAATTGTTCCTCCTCAATATATGCTCTGATGGGATCCATCCAAGATGGTCCTAAATCAAGGGTAATAATATTCATCGTCAGGTCTTCATCCATGCTCCGACTTTCTAATACTTCAATTGGTATCGTTCTTCGCAGCTCGGTACGAGTAGCTGATGCTAATCGGGCCAAGGCGTATGCTCTCACATTCTCCATTCTTGATATTCTTACCAGTTGAACAGAAACAAACTCTGATACCAACTCCATCACCTTTGCTTGATACTTGATCATCAATTCTCCTTTGGTTGCATATATTCCCAACATTTGATTTACGATCAATTGAGAATCACTGAAGACAATAACCTGCTGTGCCTCCATAGTATTTGACAAATTAAGACCTGCAATCATGGACTCATACTCAACCTCATTATTAGAAGCTTTGAATTAGAAACGTAGGGCGTATTCCCTGTCGACCTCATCTGGGCTGTTCAAAACGATCCCTGCCCCACAGCCTGTAGTGAAAGATGATCCATCTACATATAGCCTCCATATAGGCAACTTGTCTTCTAATTTCTGGTCTGACAGAGTTCCTCGGTGGAATACTTTTCGCTTTCTTTCATCATGTCCTGATACTTCTGAATACACCTCTTGAATTTCAATATACCTCCTGAACTTCAATATTCCTCCTGAACTTCAATATACCTCCTGAACTTCAATATTCCTCCTGAACTTCAATATCAAAAGTAATTCCTGAGAAAGTGATTAGTCGGGGTTGAATTTGATGCTCGACTGCATGATGATATAAGAATGTGCCACCAAATGAACAAATATATCTGTAATAGAAGCCCCCAACTGTGGAATGTGAACTTTGAATGAGATTTATCGACCAATACCAACCGGAGTTGGATTTTATCTACCAATCGGAGTTGGTGGTAATTGATAATGAATGATGAAGACTTCCTCGGAGCTGACCAACAGATTGTTGGGAATAAGATAATATAAATGCTGGAGACCTCCTCGGCGCTGACCAACAGATTTGTTGGGAATAAGATAATATAAATGCAGGATACCTCCTCGGCGATGACCAACAGATTGTTGGGAATAAGATATAATAAATGCAGGATACCTCCTCGGCGATGACCAACAGATTGTTGGGAATAAGATATAATAAATGCAGGATACCTCCTCGGCGATGACCAACAGATTGTTGGGAATAAGATATAATAAATGCTGGAGACATCCTTGGAGCTGAATAAGATATAATAAATGCTGGAGACATCCTTGGAGCTGAATAAGATATAATAAATATTGGAGACATCCTTAGAGCTGAATAAGATATAATAAATGCTGGAGACATCCTTGGAGCTGAATAAGATATAATAAATATTTGTCGAGCTCCATGCTGAAATGAGAATAGAATATGCATCCAAATAGATATAAAGAATAATTAAAAATAATAAAGTGCCTCGCCGATCAGTCGAGGTAGAATCATATAATGCCGAACAAGAATAAGATCTTTCAGAACATAAGAATATGGCCGAGAACGTTGTCAGGCCTGAATATAAATAAGAATTATCCGAACGAATGTTGTAATTCTCCTTAAAGCTGAATAAGTATCTTGTCGAGGCATAATTGCAGAATGCCGAATAAGAATAATATTTTCCAGAACATAAGAATATGGCCGAGAACTTTGCTGGGCCTGCATATAAATAAGAATTACCCAGACCAACTATCCGTTGGGGGTGAAATATAATAAATGTTATAGTTCTCCTCAGAGCTGAATATGATAATAAGTATCTCTCCATGCTCCATGTTGAGATGAATATAGAATATGAATCCCAATGGATATATAGAATTATTTGTGCTGGAGCAGATATCATAGCAATAATAAAATCAATAGTTCCTCGTTGAGGTGAAATTTCATACTGCCGAGCTATGATAATATTTTTCAG
The DNA here is from genome assembly GCA_949130495.1 of Sambucus nigra. Classification (NCBI taxonomy): domain Eukaryota; kingdom Viridiplantae; phylum Streptophyta; class Magnoliopsida; order Dipsacales; family Adoxaceae; genus Sambucus; species Sambucus nigra. The sequence continues at coordinate 220,259,651 of OX422212.1, forward strand.
AAGAGTAAGATTATTTCCGAGCATTCGTCGGAGTTGAATCTTGTACCTGTAAAAATTAATATCTTGCTCTACCATTTGTGTAGGCTGAATTGATTAGTCATGAGAATAATTTACTCATCCAATCAATATATGATATGTATCAGCATAAAAATTTCAAAATATGAAATAATATGTTTTATGCCAAATGTGTGTGAGATGGACAAATTATTATCAAATATGCATCATAAATAAGACGTAAAGTTTTTTGTAAATTTATTTAATCTCCAACAACCAATCAGGTATTAGTTGCTGTTTAAAAATATTTTTGGGGTGATCATAAGTTAAAAAGACTTAAGCCCCCTGCTTGTCCCCAAGCCGAACTCGTGTTTAATGAAATATCAGGGGTGCTTAGCATTTTTTAATACCCCAAGATTCTACTGCTGCCGACAAACGACATGGATGTTGCCGACCAACATTTAAGGATATCTCAAGTTATAGAATATATGGTTGGATGACCAGAATATCTCGAATCTTTAGATCAAAAAATAACATTCAATGTATAATTTAAGCCTTAAGAATGTTAATTAAACGAATAAATATATAATCCACTAGATCGTGTGATTTCGACAAAGAAACCTTGTGATGTGATGAACGAGGGGCCAACATATCAAATTTGTGCCCAGAGTCTTCATATGGTCATGATTATTTTACTGATCATGTTTTATAAGAGGTGGGTAATGATTTTTCAGGTGAGAGAAAATTATTTTTTATATTGATCCCTTCCTATTCCCAATTTGGAGAGATAAAAATATGGTGAATGATTAAAGTTATTACCAAATTTATATCAAAAATCAATCAATTTGACTTTATTGACATAGATGGAAGATGAACCAAATTAAGTATATAATTTATAAAAGTGAATGCAAAGAGACTCAAACTTGAAGAGAGAGAGAATATATATGGGTCATGATTTCCATGAAAAGACTTTTCATTGTCTTTAACCTTTTCCCATTCTTTTATTAAAAATATGATGGGAATTTGAATAGACATCAAATATCTTACAAAATTTATTTCAAAATCAATAATGAAAATGATCAAATCTTATCATCGTCGCGTATATTGGCATATGTAATCATTTAAAATATTTATTCCATGATATAAAATTAAAACTTGAGAATCAAGAAAAGAATTATGATTTATGAAATCTACTATTTTTCAGATTTCTAAATAAGAATTAATCTAACAGTTATGATTTAAAAATCATGATATGCAACATTTTGCAGATAAAAATTGGACAATTAATTTATGTATATAAACATAAAAATCATGATTGAATCAAAAGATTTATGTATAATTGATTATACGTAGAGAAAATAAAAACTTAGCTTTTGGTGGAGAACAACGCTTGTAACACGTTCCCACAGACGGCGCCAATCTGTTGATGCAAAAAACTGGACCGAATCCCATTTTTATGATCATAGATAAATAGATAAAAGCAATCCAATCAAGCACATGAGAGACAAAGATTTTTAAAGTGGTTCGGCTATAAGGAAAAGCCTACGTCCACTGTTATTTTATTCCCAGGGGTTTACAATAGCACAATGTGGTGTAGAGAGAGAAAAAGGTATGGATCTTGTGTATGGTGTCTCTCAGTTCTTGGATCTCTTGGATCTCTTGGATCTCTCTTTTTTGTTGTCCCTTTTGGCTAAGGGAATACATGTATTTATAGTGATGGGAGATAAAGAGATTCATTGTATGTAGACATTTATACATTATGTCTACATTCAACGAATCTAATTGCTTGGTATGCTATGTGTTGTCATCTACAATGTACATTAATGATCATTAAATGCGTAGTTATCCTTTGATATTCCTGGTTGGTATGTCGACCAACTCTCCTCGGGTGCCAATTAACTCTCCTCGGGTACCGACCAACTCTCCTCGGGTGCCGACTAACACTCCTCGGGTGCCGACCAACTCTCCTCGGGTGCCGACTAACACTCCTCGGGTGCCGACCAACTCTCCTCGGGTGCCGACTAACTCTCCTCGGGTGTTGAATATTGCCACGTAGGATGACATGTGTCCTTTTCTGATTGGTCCTCGTAGATGGAGAATTTTTACGTTAACAGAAATCTGTTGATGCAAAAAACTGGACCGAATCCCATTTTTATGATCACAGATAAATAGATAAAAGCAATCCAATCAAGCACATGAGAGACAAAGATTTTTAAAGTGGTTCGGCTATAAGGAAAAGCCTACGTCCACTGTTATTTTATTCCCAGGGGTTTACAATAGCACAATGTGGTGTAGAGAGAGAAAAAGGTATGGATCTTGTGTATGGTGTCTCTCGGTTCTTGGATCTCTTGGATCTCTCTTTTTTGTTGTCCCTTTTGGCTAAGGGAATACATGTATTTATAGTGATGGGAGATAAAGAGATTCATTGTATGTAGACATTTATACATTATGCCTACATTCAACGAATCTAATTGCTTGGTATGCTATGTGTTGTCATCTACAATGTACATTAATGATCATTAAATGCGTAGTTATCCTTTGATATTCCTGGTTGGTATGCCGACCAACTCTCCTCGGGTGCCAATTAACTCTCCTCGGGTACCGACCAACTCTCCTCGGGTGCCGACTAACACTCCTCGGGTGCCGACCAACTCTCCTCGGGTGCCGATTAACACTCCTCGGGTGCCGACCAACTCTCCTCGGGTGTTGAATATTGCCACGTAGTATGACATGTGTCCTTTTCTGATTGGTCCTCGTAGATGGAGAATTTTCGCATTAACAGAAGCCCCCAATGCTCCATGCTTGATGGTTTACTTGAAAGGATGGAGTATTTATTCTGCAGTGTTGCTCAGTGCTCGTGAAATTCTTGATCTACCTTCTTGATTTGTTCAACATAAAGTTCATTATCTCCTGGACGAAGTATGATGCAGGCTGATCGATGGTTGCTAATCTTTCTTTAGAGGAACTCCGTGTGCTATGTATCACCCCTGGGAATTTGGATGCAGCCATGCCATAGTATGAAACTTGTAGCTTGTCATAATCTTCAAGTATGTTGATTGGTTTGCCATCCGACCAACTGCTTCCTGTGTCGAGCAACTGAGTGCTAACTTCACGTGCTTGATTTTTCTGATTTATGCTTATTTGAATACTTTGTCGAGTAACATATAGCTTTTGAACCCAACTCTTCAATCTGATTAGTACCAAGCTAGTGGTGGACTTCGAAACATTTTCACATAAATTCTTCTTCATTATTGGTCGAGACAGTATTAGCAAAGATCTCAGTGCTATAGATGCTGATTTTGACTTCTACCTCTACTCGGGGACGAGCAAGAGGTTCTCGGGGACTAACAAGTGATTCTCAGGGACGAGCAAGAGCTTCTCGGGAATGAGCTAGTGTTTCTCAGACAGATCATCTGTGATGAATATCAGAATGTTGAAAGATCTTAACTTCATAAACTCCCCTTATATTTTAGATGATCCTCCTGCTGGCGAGGAACCTGTTTCAAAAGTAGAAGGAAAAGAAACCAATAGAATAGGAATCTCAATGTAATAGTTAGTATACATTTTCATTCTCAATGTATTTTGTTTTTTGGATGAAAGACTTTCATTTTTATTCGCAATCTTAATTGTTATTGTCTTGTAAAATACTTTACATCTGCGCTTATGTATAAGTTAAAAAGATAACAATATTGTGTTGTTCATCGACCAACTTAGTAATAAAAAGTTACAAGTATCAATAATGTTGCTCGATCACTTAATAATAAAGTAATGAGTATAAAAATGTTTAAAATTTTTCCAACCAACCAAGGTTGTTAAATTATGCTTGTCGACCAACTATAGTTAGTTGGCTTTTATCCTCGACTAGCCATACTTGGTAGACTTTTGTCTTTTTCATAAAATGTGTCCGACCAACTACGGTCAATAATTTGTCCTCTTCGACCAACTATAGTTAGTGGGTCTTTATCCCCGACCAACTATACTTGGTGTATTTTGGAATATTTTATTCTTCAAAGAACTTTTTGTAATAATCTTACCTCCCGACCAACATAAGTTGTAATGTGAGAGTATATTTTTATCTTACCAACTGTAATTGATCATGCTGGTGTACACCTCCTAACCAAAGAAGTAGTAGTGGTTCTTTCGAACTTTTTGGCTCTTTCGAGCTTTCCACTAGATATCTTATCAACCGTAGTTGATCACACTAGTGTCGTCTCCTAACCAAAGGAGTATTTTTTGGCTCATACGAGCTTTTTGGCTCTTTCGAGTTGTCCACTAGATATCTTACCAACCGTAGTTGGTCACACTAGTGTCGCCTCCTAACCAAAGGAGTATTTTTTGGCTCATACGAGCTGTCCACTAGATATCTTACCAACCGTAGTTGGTCACACTAGTGTCGCCTCCTAACCAAAGGAGTATTTTTTGGCTCATACGAGCTGTCCACTAGATATCTTACCAACCGTAGTTGGTCACACTAGTGTCGCCTCCTAACCAAAGGAGTATTTTTTGGCTCATACGAGCTGTCCACTAGATATCTTACCAACCGTAGTTGGCCACACTAGTGTCGCCTCCTAACCAAAGGAGTATTTTTTGGCTCATACGAGCTGTCCACTAGATATCTTACCAACCGTAGTTGGTCACACTAGTGTCGCCTCCTAACCAAAGGAGTATTTTTTTGGTTCTTTCGAACTATCTGGTCCATTAGCTCTGAGGATATTCTGGCGCTGAATGAATCTTCAAAATGTTTGACTGATGATAATAGGCAGCAAACTCCTCGTTATCAAATTGTGTTCCATGGTCTGTGATGAAGGCATGAGGGAGACCATATCGACAAATGATGTTCTTCCAATCAAGCACATGAGAGACAAAGATTTTTAAAGTGGTTCGGCTATAAGGAAAAGCCTACGTCCACTGTTATTTTATTCCCAGGGGTTTACAATAGCACAATGTGGTGTAGAGAGAGAAAAAGGTATGGATCTTGTGTATGGTGTCTCTCGGTTCTTGGATCTCTTGGATCTCTCTTTTTTGTTGTCCCTTTTGGCTAAGGGAATACATGTATTTATAGTGATGGGAGATAAAGAGATTCATTGTATGTAAACATTTATACATTATGTCTACATTCAACGAATCTAATTGCTTGGTATGCTATATGTTGTCATCTACAATGTACATTAATGATCATTAAATGCGTAGTTATCCTTTGATATTCCTGGTTGGTATGCCGACCAACTCTCCTCGGGTGCCAATTAACTCTCCTCGGGTACCGACCAACTCTCCTCGGGTGCCGACTAACACTCCTCGGGTGCCGACCAACTCTCCTCGGGTGCCGACTAACACTCCTCGGGTGCCGACCAACTCTCCTCGGGTGCCGACTAACTCTCCTCGGGTGTTGAATATTGCCACGTAGGATGACATGTGTCCTTTTCTGATTGGTCCTCGTAGATGGAGAATTTTTGCGTTAACAATGACCTACAAGCTCTTAAAGTTTCTTAGAGTCCATAGTACCCAAGGAATTCAAAACTCACACTTTTGAATTAAATGTTTTAGGTAAGGGCCTTAAGATCTTCTTAACTACACTAGTTTTAAATATTCTCTCTCCCAAGTTATATGATGAGTTCAGAATATCTAACAATTTAGTATAGAACTCATAAAAGGATTCACTCTCCTTCATACTAATGGTTTCAAACTCAGTTGTGAGGTTTTGGAGTTTGGAAGCCTTAACACCATTAGTAACTTCATGAGTCAGTTAGATTATATCCCAAGCCTCTTTAGACGTCTCAAATGTCATAATATGGTGGAACTCCTCTATAGTGATGACACAAAACAACACATTCAAACCACATAAACAAAATTATCACAACTTATCCTCCTCCTTACTCAATCGTTTTATGAGTTTAGGTACAGGAACTTCACCTACTAAAGTCCCGGTGGGGACTACCTTCTAATAATCGTATGCCTTACCCTCTCTTCTATTACCTTAAGTGTTGATATCATATTCATCTTCTAGTATGTGTAATTAGAACCCTCAAACATAGGCGGTTTAAAAAATGAGTGACCCCCCATATAAAAACACTAAACACAAATACTTTGTTTTCCAGTTCTAATACCAATTTGAGAAATATGTTATAGGCAAGATGGGTTCTAATATGGATAGGGTAGACACACAATTCAATTTTTTCATTTTTTCAAATTAAATATTAAACTTAAAAAAAAATTACACTAGAAACCAATTTTAAACAGTTGTTGTGATAAACAGTTTATCAAATGTCATCTTTTCCTAAAACAAGAATCTATGTGAGAGAAAGAATATAATAAAGCAATAAACCACAACATGACGATGTATGAGGAAAGACCAAATGGGAAAAACCTCAGACGGACCCGCCAAATAATTTAACTTTGTTAATTAATTACAAAAGTCGACAGATGAAATACACAATAACTTGACGCCCTCATAAGTGCCTTGGCACGTTTTTGATCTTCGACCTCTCCTCTACGGTGATACACAAGATTCAACCCGCACATTTCTCATACCGTGAGAGTCCACACACACCTTGATGTCCACCAATGAGGCTCAGTAACCATCTATGGATCTAGAACACCGATGCACCGTTTCTTCACCATAACATCACTGTAAGGAAAAATTTCCAAATCGATTCAAATTGGATGTATTTGATTAACTCCGTGTTTAGGTTAAGATTTGAGTTGTTTTTCCTTCAAGTCTTTGCCATGTTATTGAACATTGCAGAGTCCAAATATAAAGTGACATAGAGTGTACATCATGTTTTGAGGTGAGTTTCTTCCTCATTACTTCAGGGATCTCATTGAAGTATGAATCCATGTTTATGTTTGATCTTTGGATTTTATTTTGGGTGTTAGGTGTATATAAAATTGTTTTTAAATTTTTTAAAATGATTTTATCCCTACTAATATTTTTTAAAAGAAAAATATTATTTTCTATAGGTCATTATAACGACATTAGTATGTCATTCGAACAAGATATGGTACCTTATTAGAACATCTTCGAACGACCAATTTCCTCATTACTCTATAACGTCATTGGATAGCTTGTTGGATAGGTGATCAAACGACATGATATACTTCATTTGAATGAGATGTACCTCATTTGAATGAGTGTGAAAATATTTATTTTATTCATGATTTTCCAAATAAATTTTCATCCTTATCCCATTTTTTGAAAACCTCCTATAAATAGGATTATTAAGCAACAAATTTACATAAGATGTTTCCAAGGTTTTTAAGTTCCACAACTTGTTAGAAAATATCTCCAAGAGAAAGTATTCAAAACTAAAACCCTACTTTACACCCATGTTTGACATCCAAGAATCATACATACATATGTCGTTGTGAGATTTCACTTATTTTGCATCAAAGTGGTTTTCTCTTCATACTGTCAGCATTTCCTGCTATAGATGTCATGTTTGTTATTGTGCAGCAGATGGACTGGTCACGAGACCATTAAGATCAGTTGGATACTGAGACGTGAGAAAGCACCTACATTGTGTGGATGTCTGAAGGCATCTATGACACCCTGCCTACTAAAATATCGAGTGGTCAGTCCGGGATCAAAACAAAATGTTGCTCTCATATGGCTCATTCTTAGCATCACTTTCGAAAATGTTTTTAAAGTTACTAACCACCAGTAATTTAAATATATTGGTTCCAAGTTTATCTTACATTAATTAACAACATGCGGAAGAAAATAATAATTACACAATTCTCATAACCTGGTAACTGAATAGAACACAGATGAATAATATGAATAAAGATGACCGAATCAACTACCAATTCAACAATAAATTGGATACACAAGGTCAATAAATATCTGAATACTAAATTTGAGGGCCACATGCCCAAATTATTACTAAAATAAAGTCCTTACACTAGGAATGATGAATGAGGCATATGGAGAAAAGTCCTCCAACTTTCACACAAGCTATTGCTACGCATCCTTGGATAGATCCTCAAGTTGGGCATCCCTGTGGATGGAAACCTAAAATGTTTTGAAAAATATGTTGACACGGGTCAGAGCCTACGTAAAATATTTTGAAAATATTTAGCAAGAAGTTAAATTGCAATTAATTAAATATGCATACTCACGTTTCACATTTAAGCTAGTGTCCCACTCTCTTGAGGTATAATTCACCCCTCAACTAATGTGCACACCTAACGCTTGCCTTCTACCTTACTAGTTATGCTACCCCACCTAACTAGCATTATTAAACTTCTTTCTATCGGACTACTCTAACCCGATTATCCTTACTTTAATTATTAAGTTATTTACTCGTTAACTTATTAATTGGTTCAACTATATTATATCATATAATGGTCACACTAGTTATATAGGAAACCCCTTTTTAATCATATAACTTTCGTACAAGTTATATAAAAAACACCTTTTTAAATCATACAACTTTCACACTAGTTATATAAGTAACCCCTTTTTAAATCATATAACTTTGACACTAGTTATATAAGAAATATATTAACACTTATGTATTAATCTCATATATAATTATGTACTCATATTATATACATACTAGTATAATACAACATTCACATGCATGTCGCATAATATAACCATCCATTCCCGAGTAATAACTCATCGGATTCTTTCTCTAAAATCCTATCATGTCCCAGATATGCTCACTCTAACCCGTCTACCTCAAGTCGGAATAGCTCACACCGAACTTGGGTAAAAATATCGTAAGGTAGTGGAGGCGGTCATATTCTCCCCAAAGTGAAATTGAATCATACCCAAAGCATCTCACCACAGAAAAATAAATCACGCAATAAAATTGTAGGCGATATGACCTGGGGACTATACTCTCACTGCTCCTCAATACAGGGGATTCACCCACATCACGCAACCTCCTATGATAGCACTAGAGGGGTATGTATTCCTATAAATATCATTCACACCGATATCTGTAATGCACACAAATATATATATATATATATATATATATATATATACTATCACACTACCCGTATACATATATTTAATAAAAGTTCGGTTAGCCCAGGACTAACACCCATAGCACTAGCCCAAAAATACCCAAATATGTATCTCGACTCATAATTTAAGTAATCACACATTAATTAATTTTTCATTAAAGTAATGTCACCCAACTACGATACCCGGACTCACTTATTATGTCCGTATCTTCAACCTTTAGAATTTGTTACACAAAGTCCCACAATTAATGAAAACACCCTTTATTACATTCTATATTTCATAATTTATTATATATATATATATATATATATATATATATATATATATATATATATATATATAATAAATTAAACCGGTTACCCCGTGCCTAACTCCAGTGGCACTAGCCTGAAAATATCTGAGTTAAATCCCTGACTCTTAATTTAAATAATTTCACATTAATTAATTTAGTAATGTGGTGTCACTCAACCATAATGCCCGGACTCACTCCCTTTGCCCATATTTTAACCTTTTAGGATTTATTACACAAGGTCTCGTTAATAAGTTTGACACCCATATTAATTTTAATATTCCTTCATAGCCATCTCCCAATATCCTAGATATTAACCTCCATTTAATTATTCTCTAATTAATTCCTTAAATGAAAAGTCCCAAAAGAAAAACAAGGAATAGGATAGAACTGCCAAAAATTCCCCATTTCATTTGAACGACTTGCAATGTCGTTCGAACGACTTGCAATGTCGTTTGATTCTACATTCAACCACTTCTTCTTCCCCACGCACTGGTTCGACCATTAACGAATCTCCAAGATTTATTTCGAACCTAGAATTTAATCTAAACATTACCAACAATAAATTCCTCCCTTAAACATGTTCAATCATGGATTCAAACCCTAACCACCATCGATTTATAATACCAACAGCTATAAATGTGAAATGGGTTGTTCACGATTTCAAACTATCACTTTCTAGGTTTTGATTCTATAATTCGAATAACATGAAATTTATTACTGGGTTTCTAACACAATTCATATTCCTACAACCATGAATCGTAGGCCACATTAATTTAACAACTATTCTACAAAAAATGTTAAATTCCTCAAAACTCCTTTTTCCATGTAATGACCCACCCAAAAAATGAATTTCTTTATCACACCCACTATGATATGAATCGAAATACTGCAATTAAATTGAAAGCAATTTTAACCACTTGTCTGATTAGATTTGTAGGGTCTGATTTCCTTCGGTGTAGACGAAGATTTGACGAAGAACACACCCAATTCTTCTTGATTTAGGTCCAAAAAGCTCCCTCAATTTCTCCTTCTTTTCTCATCTACAAAACTAGGATTTTCTTTTTGAATTGTGTTTGCTAAAAACTCTCTAATGTAGGTTTTATATTGCTAATCCCGAAATTAATCTTATGGACCAAACCCAAATGACCCGAACACCCCATGTGAGCCCGGTTATGCTTAAAAATGCCCTGAGACCTAATTACTACCCCTGAGTACTCTTTTCTCACTATCTGGACCTATTCGGAATCAACCGTGTGCTCGTAATCATCATCCGATTTACTTTACAAAAATTCCCCAATCTCGACCTCAAATTACGACACATGTAAATTTTAAAAATAACCTGAATTAATTAATATTAATTCACTAAATTAATTAAATCTTGTATCACCAAATTAAGTAAATTCTATATCCTATGAGATATGGGTTATTACAGAATATAACATTGGCTGTAAAAAGACGTTACAAGAACCAAGGAATCACGTCTAGGCTTGAAGGTGTCGAGTCTGTGAGTAAGTCTAAATTGGTCCTGTAACTGCCTGTATCATAGTTGATTTATGTGGATGGACCATCCAAGGTTTTTATCATTGTGGGTTTTCCTCATAAATAGGACGTTGTGATTGATTTACTTTATTTTATTATTTCTTATACTCACCTAGATGCATGCTTATGTTAAGAATAAAATTGATAAATTATTTTACACAACACCTATTATTTTTATATATTGGTCCAAGTTAGTTAAAAAATTTCAAAATAAAATCCGATGGTATTTCTGTACGAACCCTAAGGTACTAGCTTTATTAATTTAGTATCAGAGTGCAGACACAAGGTTATCATATAAATCCGTCTTTTCATGTTCTTTTAGGGTTATTTGGGTGTTTAACTCTCTCTAGAGTTTGTTTGTTTTTCTCAATGATTCATCCTAGTGATAAGTTGTTCGATGTGTTCCATAATGGTAGTGATTTTGATATTTGAGAGGAGTTTAATGAGCTTTATAATCGTGCTGAAGAATTAACTATGTTGAATTTGAAGTTTGCAAAAAGAATTAAATCGCTTGAAAAAGTTTTTTTTAAAAAAACCAAAATTGATTTTTTCTGAACTGTTCAAACTCAAAGAGATATCCTTGGTAAGAAGGTCATGGAAATGAATCGTGATTTTAAATCTTAAAATTTTTCTAAGAAAGAGAGTGAGTATAGAGTCTAGTTTTTAGAGAATAAATTAGTGGACTCTAAAATTTATAGGGTTAAAGAACATGCCATTGACGATAATGATAAATTGATTAAAAATTTGAGGGCATGTGAGAAGAATCTATGGGATTGTGTGTAAAATTTTGAGCTTAAAATATGATTTGAAATACATGAGTAGTGTTGATACGGACTTCAATGATTCAAATTCTTTCACTACTAAAGCCAATATCATCATTTTTAATGGGTCAACCACAGCCCAGGGTGTCAGAAAAGGTCAACCCAAAGGTCCCATTTCGTATCACGTTTAGATATGTACATACTACGATGCGAAAGGTCACCTTAGGCATTTTCTATGATCTTAAAAGGACCCTAGGAATTTTAATTCTAGTGTCCCCATGGTTCCTAAAACCGGTTGTGTTAGGTATTGATCTATTTGGGTTAGGAAATCCATTCTAGAGGCGCTAAATGTTAGACTGGTTGATTCTCACAAGCTTACACATGACTCTTCACATGATATATCTTATGAGTGACTGCTTGCATGTTTTTCATACACTAGCTTTTGTGCATTATGGTATACCATTTTTTTAGTTATATGATGCTTATATTTTGTATTTTGATTTTCCATTTTTTAGGTCTAAATGAGAAAAATGCAAAAATATTTTAAAAACATAAAAAGATGTTTAGTTTTACAAATATCATGTAGCATATTGGTTTGTTTGAATCTCAATCATTTAGTGTATCCATGTGACTAGGACATTTGATTATGATTTTGAATGCTTGGATTATTCTTAATCATGTTGGCATGAAGTAGCTTGAAATTGATTTGCACGATCGATTCACTTTCTATATTCCTTCTCACACACTTTGCATGAGATCTTTTGGATTTTAACTTCATATGTCACATGAGCTAAGTGAGGTGTTCTCCCAACAAGATTCTCGTATACATAAATTATTTACCATAGGGGACTTTTGCATGTAAGAACCGTTGCTCGTGAATTGGTTTGTTTTTTACTAAAAACATAAGTGTGCACGGGAAAGAGTTACGAAGGAAGAAAACTTCTTTGCGTGAAAGGACACCATTAGAAAGAACCAAAAAAATTAGAACGCAATCAAAAATAGAATAATTCTAAGGACAAATTTTTTCATTGATTCTTCAAAAATATATATATCTTAAAAAAAATAGGAGAGAGAAAGAGAAATGATTTAAATTTTTGAGGTTGTTTAGTTGAAGACTAATGGGTTTGCACAATGAGTCATAATTAAGGTAAAATTGTCTTCACGCTATTGGTTCGAGAATCATCAAAAGTTTTAGGCTAGTATGCATTGTGTTTTTTTGTCCTTTTTAGTTCTTTATTTAACGTGTGAGATTATATAAAATGTTGATAAATTATTTCAATCAAATAAATATACTTGGACATATTTGAGTGATTAGGTTATTTTCTCATGTCTCTAGTTCATGCCCTTTCACTCCGTACCACTTTTGGTTTGACACATTGATACTATGCGAGTGTGTAAAGCTTATATATATCTTTCACATTCGTTTATAGCTATGTATATGTATGTGTTTTCTTGGTATATGTAAAATTATATATATATATATATATATATATATATATATATATATATATATATATATATATATATATATATATATATATATATATATATATATATATATATGTGTGTGTGTGTGTGTGTGTGTTTTGAGTCTTTATATTTTCATTTAATCCACAGTTTCCTTATGCTTAAACTTTGATTCACATTGATATTTGTTATCATCATCTTGGTATCCTATATTACATGCTTGCATCATTATTGATATCGTTTATTCGTAGTTTGAATTATTTGTGCTTATGTTACCAAACTATTTATTGTTATATTCTTGTTTCTTACCATTGCATGATATATTTATTTTCCCTTCATGATTCACAGGCTTCACTTAGGGGAGATTTGATTTAATTAAGGATAAATATTCTATTATTATGCACCTTATTCTTTGTTTATTCTTGAACAAAAAGGGGAAGAGAGTGTATCTCAATCTTGTAGTCGGGGGGAGATTTTTAAACCTAGGGGAGATGTCATTTCTTAAGTAGAGGTGGTTTAAAAAAGAAGTAGGGCTTTTCTTACACAATCTAAATTTTTATATTCTAGTTGGATTTGAAAGATGTTCTTAAATGTGAAGGTTAGCAACGATGCGAAAAACATTTACACAAGACCAAAGCTACTCATGTTTGTGTTAGTCAAGCGTCGAAATGTACCTACTTGAGATTATCCACCCCAAAGGTATTCTGAATTGGACTAATCTTTTCTTGTTGCTTCTCTTCTTTTTCCTTGATCTCCTTCTCTTTGAATTCTGATTCCAGCAACTTTTTCAGAATCCAAGATTCTCAGACAGAACCACAGTATCTAAGTGTTCGTGTGAGATAGTGTTTGTGATGTGCTAATACATGCAAACATGTTACTCACCCTCTCAAGATTTATACAAACTTTCCTAACAAATTACAACAGTCATAAAATGAAAGTTATTTATGAATCTTGATTTTTCAAGCCAAGACTTATTGATCTTTTATTTATCCGCGAATCTCAAGGATACCTTGCTCATAAGACGGTTAAAGTTTTTAAAAAATTTCAGTGTTTTGAAAATATTTTTGAAATTGTAAAACTCCAATTGAGATCCAAACTAGACTAGAAGTCTACTTTATTAAAACAAATTCAGACTTAACATATAGAGACTGATTCAACATATTTTGTGATAAAACCTCTTTTCATATCTATGGATACGCCTTAAAACTTTAGGAAGAGTTCTTTGTGTTCTTTTTATTTTTGTATACTAGTATTTCATAAAACATGAAATAGAAAACTAGAAACACGCAACTCAGTAGATCTAAAAAATATTTTTAAAAACATAAAAAGTTTTTATTTCAAATTTTGTTGAAACATAATAGATCTAAAATGCCAGATCTAAAAAGAGAACAGAAAATAAATCGTGTTATTTTCTCTTTTAGAAAAACTCACTTTCAATAATGAAACTTAAGTCCCTCTTAGAGATGTTTTCTGAGAGAATCAAAGATTTGAAGAGGCCTTCAAACGAAAACACAACACCAACAACACATGAACTCAAAAATGTCTAACTCTCAAGAATGGATTTTCTGGTTTTGGAACTATTTAGGTTTTGGTGTTTGGATTGGGAGAAAACACACAGAGGTTTGAACTACAAAGAAAACTAGGTTTTCTTCTTCTAATCTCTCTCTTTTCTTTCCCTCTCTTATCCCTTCTCTCTCTTCTATCTACTCTCTTTTTTCTCTCAAATTTCATGAAATGGCAAAAGTCTCAAAATGATGAGGCTTGGTTCCTTTTTATACTAGATGTAGAAGGATCCAAAACATTGAACTCGATCTAATGGCTATGATTGAGTCTTGACTGATTGACTTTAATCCAATGGTTCAACAAAAGCGGTGGGTTAAATGTTTGGTGATTGGTTTAAACTAGGTTCACGTGGATTGACTCTCAACAAATGCGGGACGTTGAGATTGGTTAAACATATTGTGTCTAAGAGAAAGCAAAAATCCAATCGATAGGCTACCAACACGTGTACGCACAGGATGAAGGCAAAAATGCGTGTATAAAAGTAATTACAAAGAACACCTCCAATTCTCTAGCTCTTTTGGATTCTACCTAGGCAAATAATTAGCAAAGGAAATAAGTTTCTAAAATTCAATTTATACCCACAACACTTTAAAAATACATTTCAATTAATTCAAAAATCACTTGAAAATTATTTTAAATTATATAAAATGATTTGAATTGAATTAAATTGATTTTAAAAAAAAAAATTGAAGTGTTGAAATTTTTTTAAAGAAAATAACTGATATGTATGATGCAGTACAGGTGTCCTATTTATGTTTTTAGGGTTTAGAAATAACTGCCCTTTATGTTGATCTTGAAGGTTCTCTTGGACTAGATTTCTTCAATGAATTTCAACCTTTGAGGAGATGGAGTTCTCAAAAAAATAATATATTTTGTCTAGATATCCAAACTAGTTGGAACTCCTATATATGTAGACTCAAGTAAGTCAATATATAGTGTGTTCTCATTGATTACTCAAGAGATCTCAATAAGGTATTAATACTTTTTTATGTTTGATCTCTGAATTTTATTTTGGGTGCCATGAGTTAAAAAAAAATCAATGTTTTAAAGTGATTTTATCCCGTTTAGTTTTTTTAGAAGAAAATTATTATTGTCACGAAATCATTAGATCGACATTGGTATGTCATTCGAAAGAGATATGGTACAACATTAGAACATCTTCGAATGAACTATTTTATCGTCGCTCTAGAATGTCGTTGGATAGTTTCTTGGATCGGTGATCGAATGACTTGATATAATTCATTTGAAGAGATGTACCTCGTTCGAACAAGCATGCAAAATTTTATTTTATTCGATATTTTTCAAATGGATTTTCATCTTTATCTCATTTTTGGAAAACCTCGTATAAAAAGGAGTGGGGACCAGCAATTTTAAATAATACTTTTCTAAGATTTTTATGTTCCCAAACGTTTTGAAAAAGCTCTCCAAGTTTATGTGCTTGTTTTGAGTGTAAGTCTTTAAAATCAAAGCCCCACTTTACACCCATGTTTGATATTCAAGAATTGTGCATACAAATGTCATTTTGAGATATCACTTGTTATGCATCAAAGTGGTTTTGTCTTTATAATCATAGTGTTTCTTGTGGTGGATCCGTGTTTGGTGTTGTGTGGCGGCTAGACTGGTCACGAGACAAGTAAGATCGATGGGATACTAATACATGGGAAAGCTCCTACGTTATATGGCTATTAGAAGGCATCCAACAGTGGTTGGAGATAAAGTTACAAGGATCAAGGAAGTGCATCAAGGCTTAAAGTCATCGAGCCTATTAGTAAGTCTAAATCGGTCTTTTAAACTGCATATATCGTAGTGGATTTGTGAGTCTAGGTCGTCCATGGTTATCCCCGTTGTGGGTTTTCCTTATATATCGGGCGTTGTGATGGATATACTTTATTTTATTATTGTTTATACTCACTTAGAGGCATTCTTAGGTCAAGACAAAAATTGGTAAATTGTTTTACACAACACTTGTTATTTTTCTATATTGGTGCAAGTTAAATAAAAAATTATGAAAATAAATTTGGTTGTATTTTCATTCAAACCCTAGGGCAGTAGCTTTCTCAATCATAAACACGAACTCCACCGTATATAAACAGAAAATATGGAATGCACCATACGAAACGTACTTAACAGAGATGAAGATTAGTAATACCTTGATGAAAAATGAGATCTCAAAGAACATATATGTAACACCCCGTATTTTTGTACATTTAATATTTAATTAATTCGGGAATTTTAAATTACTTGTGTGTGGTAATTTTAATTGAATTAATTATGGCAATGTATATATTTAAATATTAATCGGGGAATGAATGGTTAATGTTTAGGGACATTTATTTACTAAGTGAATAGTAATAATTTAATTACGTCATTTCGGGTATTAATGACGGGGTATGCACTTATTCCAGCCGGGAGTCGGTATAGACTTAATGGGGTGTGAGATAAGGATTTTTATAAATTAATTCGGATGTCAATTCTGACTGTGCGGTTGAGTCCGGATGGGTCGAGTTAGTCAGAAAAGAGTACCCGAGGGTAGTAATTGGGTCTCGGGGTATTTTTGGGCATAGTCGGGCCCACACGGGGTGAGTTGGGCCACTTTAATTAAGCCCATTAGGTGAAAAACGGGATTAAGGGTTTTTAACCTAATGGGGAGATTAGAAAATCAGCAGCCATCAAATTCTAAACCTAGGGTTTGAGAGGGAATTTGGGGAAAAACAAATCAAGAGCAAATTGGAGGTGTTTGGAGCCAAATTGAGGGACTACGCCAACGGATTAGACACTACGAACACTTTTAGGCAAGTGGTTAACTCTTTTGATTCTTAAAGCATGATAATCAATTTATATTATAGTGATGTGGGTATGAAAATCCGTTTTTGGGTGTAAATCCGTTTTTGGGTGTAAATGGGTACAAAATGGGTTTTTGTTTTTGAAATACTTGAATGAGATTCAAAGTAAGATTTAGATGGGTGATTGAAATTTGAATATGTATTTATGATTTGAATGAGAAATTCAGAATATAAAAGAGTGTAAATTGAATCTGGAATTTGGGATTTAAAACAGATAACTAAATTTTATGGTGAAAGACCCATTTCGAAAATTAAGAGATAATTAGAGGGGTTGATTAGCTTAATGATCTCTATGATAAGTAGGATGTGGATTGACCATGTGTAGAGGATGGGATGATGTGATTAGAGGTAAATTATGGTTTAAAAAGCTTTAAGTTCGTTAATGGTGGAAAACAGGGAGAAGAGGAGCTGTAACGAAGGGGTCGATCGATCGATCGGGGGCATCGATCGATCGACGATGGAAAATTCTGGGCAGTTCGGCCTTGGGTGAAGTATAAGGGGAAAGTAATTAAATTTAACTCCCAAGCATTTATTTAGTGATAAATAAATATGAAACAATTATTCCTAGAAATTATGGGGGAAAGTAATTGGGACTAGGATGAATTTATGTGGGGCATTTAACGGATGAATTTGAGAGATTTATTCCAAAATAGTGAGGTACGGATCAAGTGAGTGAATCCGGGTATATTGGTAAAGTATCCCATGGTAGTGAATTAAGTTTGGAGATAAACTAAGTAATTTAGAGTCGGGGTATAGACTCGGGAAATATTTAATTTTGGACCAAGTGAGTAAGTCCGGGTATATTGTTTAAGTGATATCAAGGTGTTAAATTAATTATAGAGAGGAAGTAATTAGTTTGGAGTCAGAACATTGACTCGGAAATGTGGAGGTAAGGGCCGGGTGAGAGAGTCCGGGGATAATGGTTGGGTGACACCAAGTTATTAAATTAATATGGGTATTAATTAATTTAATTAGAGTCGGTTGGTAGACTCGGGTAGGATTAAATTAATATGTGGGTATTAATTAATTTAATTAGAGTCGGTTGGTAGACTCGGGTAGGATTAAATTAATATGTGGGTATTAATTAATTTAATTAGAGTCGGTTGGTAGACTCGGGTAGGATTAAATTAATATGTGGGTTAATTAATTTAATTAGAGTCGATTTGTAGACTCGGGTAGGATTAAATTAATATGGGTGTTAATTAATTTAATTAGAGTCGGTTTGTAGACTCGGGTAGAATTAAATTAATATGTGTGTTAATTAATTTAAGGAGTGTCGGACCATAGACTCGGGGAAAGTATTATGTTAATTAAGGTGTGAATTAATTATATTAGAGTCGGACCATAGACTCGGGAAGAGGAAAAGTTTTTAAGTGAGAAAATTAATTACACTGAGTCGGGCCACAGACTCAGGAAATTTCAGGCAGTGTACGGGTTTTTGAGTACACGGTAAAGCCGGGTTTATATTATATATATATACGGTGTCGTGATAGTATATATATATATATGTGTACTTATTTTGCGTGTTACTAAATATCAGTGATTAGATATTTATTAAATTTAAATACTCTAATGCTATCAAGGGAGGTTGCGCGATGTGGGTGAATCCCCTAGCTTGAGGAGTAGGGCGAGTATATCCCCAGGTCATAGCGTCCGGTATATATGGGTGAGAGATTTATCTCACTTTCAGGGAAGGAATATGACCGCCTCCACTTCGTTATATTTTAGTCCAAGTTGGTGAGCGATTCTAACTTGGGGAAACTAGGTTTTTCGAGCACAC
The DNA here is from genome assembly GCA_949130495.1 of Sambucus nigra. Classification (NCBI taxonomy): domain Eukaryota; kingdom Viridiplantae; phylum Streptophyta; class Magnoliopsida; order Dipsacales; family Adoxaceae; genus Sambucus; species Sambucus nigra. Next base: position 220,278,864 of record OX422212.1, read on the forward strand.
CTAGTGAGATAGCATTTTAGAGGGAATCATCCGATGAGGGTATACTCGGAAGGATGGATACGCGTACGATATATGTGTGGATGTTAGTAAAGGTACGTATAATATAGTAGTAAATATTATATGTAGGTGATAATACAGTGCGTGATGTATTTACTTTATATAACTCGGGTTACAGTTATATGCAGTTAATTAATGAGAAATTAATTAAGTTAATCATTTGTGGGAATAATACAGTTTGTGAAGTATTTACTTCATATAACTTGTGATACGGTTATATGATATTATTTAAGAGGAATTAATTAAGTTAATTGTGAAATAACTTATAATTCAAGAATCATTATACTCGGGTGAGAGTAGTATGGCAAGGGAAGGTTATACTAGGACTAGTTGGACGGGGTGGTACAACTAGGTGGGGTTAAGATAACCGGTAGGTGTGCACTATAGTGGAGGGGTGAGAATTTCCACATGGGAGTGCGACACTAACTTAAATATGAAGCGCATTCATGCATTTTAAATTACTGCAGTTAATTCACTTGCTAAATATTTTCAAAATGTTTTGGGTTCTAACCCTTGCTATAAAACTATTTTCAAAACCTTTTAGGTGTCCAGCCACAGGGACGCCAGGATTGATATTCTATTCCAGGGACACGGAGCTGCGGCATATGTGGATGCTAGCAGGAGTTTGGATTAGACGCATCATTCATTCATTCCTAGAGTAGGAATCTTGTATCGATTTCAGTTTTATTTAGGGCTTGTCGCCCAGACTTCTCGGTACAGATCTCAGATGTTGAATATTTGTATTTGGATTATTTCTTTGGTGGCCGGTGATTTATTCGGCATGTTTTGTATTTATGATTCAGTTCTTTTTCATTCAGTTGTGTGAATGGTTTATATATTCCGCATGTACTGTTTTGGTTTTATTAAAAAGTTAAAATTGGCACCAGTTTTTGGAATACTAGGTGGTTAGTAAGTTTTAAAAAGTTTTCGACAGTGATGCTAAGGATGATCCAACTGGGATTCCTATTTTAATTTGGTATAGGACTGATCACCCAGTATTTTATTAGGCGGGGTGTCACAGATGGTATCAGAGCATCAGGTTCTAGTGTCCTTAGGATCTGTGCGTCTTTTCACGTTTCAGCTTGACAATCTTTGATATAGAGCCCTATTATAGGATTGTTGTATTCTCATACGTATGCGCATATACGTTCTTCCGCAAAATTTATATTTGAGAGTGAACTCATACAAAATTCGATTCTCATTCCAGATGATGCCCAGGAGAGAGAGAGCAGCTAGGGCAGCAGGGGGAGATGAGACGAAGGAGGCTCGTTAGGAGCAAGAGATACCGTAGCAACGGCCAGGGATGAATTTGGCGGCATAGGCCACTGAAATAGTGGCACAGGAAGTTGGAGCAACGGTGGTCACAACGGCAGGGTACTTTCCACGGGATCAGCCACACGTGTTAGTGGCGTCGGATGTTCAGACTCACACAGGGTCGTCAGGGTGGAAACAATAAAGAGAGGTTATTTTAGCGGGAACCCACCAGAGTTGCGAGGGGGTTCAGGTGTAGTACTAGCGTGTCAAGGAAGATAGGTATCCAGCGTCACCTACGTATGGGAGATTGCGATGGGGTGCGGAAGTAAAGGCTAACCACTTTTAGTTAGTGGGAGTGGTGCTACAGTGGTGGGAGTCAATCACCACAGTTGAGGAAAGGGACACACTAGCTACTGCAGAGTTTTAGGTGCGGTTTGACCGCAAGTATTTTTCCTTTAGCAGTCGAGACCGAAATGAGGAGAAAAGTTTGTGAGGAGACTCAAAGGGAGACCGTTTAGTGATCAATTATGAGGAAGATTTCACTCGTTGGCAAAAATTTTTTACCGGATGATGGTAAGCTAGGAAAAGAGAAAGAAAGAAAAGTTTATGGATGGGTTAGTCTGGAGAATCAGACAACATTTAATTGAAAATTCCGCATTAGTAGATTATACTGATTTCATTAACGCAACACTCCGGCACTGTCGGGAATATCGCTTCCACGCGAAAGAAAGCGGGAGGGGAGTGGGGATTAGCCAATCGGATGAGGCAGAAAGGAACAATACCAGTGGGGTATCCCAGCAGCAGACTGGGGGAGATCAAGGGCAGGATTTCCGGCAGGGGAATTATGCCACACGATCTAGAACTGGAGACTACCGACGAGATGGCCAGGAATTTCAACAAAGTTGGCATGGAAGGGATCAGTGGCAGGGTGAACATATTAGAAAATGTTTCGTTTGGGGAAAAGCAAGACACATGAAGAGTTATTGACTTAAGCAAGGCGGGAGTCAACTACAGGATGAGGTCCTGGATGTACAACCACTAAAGCAAATCACGGGTGCATTCGGGCAGGGAGAAGCTGCTCCGAAAATCGAGAACCAGCCGTTGCAGCTGGAGTATAGAAGTAATTATTTTACCCTAGGGGCATGGGGTATATTGTTGAGTGACAAAGAGGATGTCACAGTATAAGACTTATTTTTACTAGAATTCGCAAGTGAGTCGAACTTAGTGGAAGCGTTGGCGGTAGCAGCCATAGCATGTGGGTAAATTTTTCCGTAGGGTAGCGGAGTTCCTTAGTGTCCCTCATGAGAGAATGGAGGCGCACACTGAGTGATTGGTTGAATTAGGCAAGGAATTTCTACTTTCGAGAATTATGGGAGTAGGGATTGATAATACTTTTAAACATCGACTGGATAGCGATGGAATTTAACTATTGTGAATAGTGGAGTTAAATTTTGGTGTTCGCGACACCAGGGTATGATTGGTACTAGGTATCACCTGAGAGGGCGTATAGCCTATATATACGTGGGTATATATGTTGTATTCCGTGGTGCAATAGGACATAGTGAGGTTTGGTGTTCTCACATTTTATCCCGGTAAATGGGGATGTGTACTAAAGTGAATCAGGGTGGTTAAATTTATTTTCGAGCAAAGAGCGATAGTTCGGGGTTTATTCTGCGCAAGGACTAGTGGTAGTAAGGGCGCGGTATTTCATGTTGTCTTCGGTAGCATAAGGGTAAGCGTATATACTTTTACGTTGACAGACAAGTATTTATGGGGAGATGGTTGGACGTAGCATGGGTGGAGTAGCCTGGCAGTAACTATATAGGTATATACATATATATATATATATATAGGTAATATGATTACGAGTTCGAAGTTATATTACGGGTTACGACTAGCACAGTCGGGTAACTTCCGTGTAGTAGGGCACGGGGATAGGGTGTATGGGCACCCGGGTTAATTAAGGCAAATTTTGTGCGAAAAGCACGGGAATAGGGTGTATGCGCGCCCTGGGTAAATTTTAAATGCATACTTGTGCAACGTGGTTAGAAACGTATGGGATAGATATAGCGGGCTTGGAGGGACATGACTGGTGAGAAAGATGTGAATATCGGAACACTAGGTTTATCTTAATTTCGAGGGTGAAATTCCTTTGTAAGGGGGGAAGTATGTAACACCCCGTATTTTTGTACATTTAATATTTAATTAATTCGGGAATTTTAAATTACTTGTGTGTGGTAATTTTAATTGAATTAATTATGGCAATGTATATATTTAAATATTAATCGGGGAATGAATGGTTAATGTTTAGGGACATTTATTTACTAAGTGAATAGTAATAATTTAATTACGTAATTTCGGATATTAATGACGGGGTATGCACTTATTCCAGCCGGGAGTCGGTATAGACTTAATGGGGTGTGAGATAAGGATTTTTATAAATAAATTCGAATGTCAATTCTGACTGCGCGGTTGAGTCCGGATGGGTCGAGTTAGTCAGAAAAGAGTACCCGGGGGTAGTAATTGGGTCTCGGGGTATTTTTGGGCATAGTCGGGCCCACACGGGGTGAGTCGGGCCACTTTAATTAAGCCCATTAGGTGAAAAACGGGATTAAGGATTTTTAACCTAATGGGGAGATTAGAAAATCAGCAGCCATCAAATTCTAAACCTAGGGTTTGAGAGGGGATTTGGGGAAAAACAAATCAAGAGCAAATTGGAGGTGTTTGGAGCCAAATTGAGGGACTACGCCAACGGATCAGACACTACGAACACTTTTAGGCAAGTGGTTAACTGTTTTGATTCTTAAAGAATGATAATCAATTTATATTATAGTGATGTGGGTATGAAAATCCGTTTTTGGGTGTAAATCCGTTTTTGGGTGTAAATGGGTACAAAATGGGTTTTTGTTTTTGAAATACTTGAATGAGATTCAAAGTAAGATTTAGATGGGTGATTGAAATCTGAATATGTATTCATGATTTGAATGAGAAATTCAGAATATAAAAGAGTGGAAATTGAATCTGGAATTTGGGATTTAAAACAGATAACTAAATTTTATGGTGAAAGACCCATTTCGAAAATTAAGAGATAATTAGAGGGGTTGATTAGCTTAATGATCTCTATGATAAGTAGGATGTGGATTGACCATGTGTAGAGGATGGGATGATGTGATTAGAGGTAAATTATGGTTTAAAAAGCTTTAAGTTCGTTAATGGTGGAAAACAGGGAGAAGAGGAGCGGTAACGAAGGGGTCGATCGATCGGGGGAATCGATCGATCGACGATGGAAAATTCTGGGCAGTTCGGCCTTGGGTGAAGTATAAGGGGAAAGTAATTAAATTTAACTCCCAAGCATTTATTTAGTGATAAATAAATATGAAACAATTATTCCTAGCAATTATGGGGGAAAGTAATTGGGACTAGGATGAATTTATGTGGGGCATTTAACGGATGAATTTGAGAGATTTATTCCAAAATAGTGAGGTACGGATCAAGTGAGTGAATCCAGGTATATTGGTAAAGTAACCCATGGTAGTGAATTAAGTTTGGAGATAAACTAAGTAATTTAGAGTCGGGGTCTAGACTCGGGAAATATTTAATTTTGGACCAAGTGAGTAAGTCCGGGTATATTGTTTAAGTGATATCAAGGTGTTAAATTAATTATAGAGAGGAAGTAATTAGTTTGGAGTCGGAACATTGACTCGTAAATGTGGAGGTAAGGGCCGGTTGAGAGAGTCCGGGGATAATGATTGGGTGACACCAAGTTATTAAATTAATATGGGTATTAATTAATTTAATTAGAGTCGGTTGGTAGACTCGGGTAGGATTAAATTAATATGTGGGTATTAATTAATTTAATTAGAGTCGGTTAGTAGACTCGGGTAGGATTAAATTAATATGTGGGTATTAATTAATTTAATTAGAGTCGGTTGGTAGACTCGGGTAGGATTAAATTAATATGGGTGTTAATTAATTTAATTAGAGTCGGTTTGTAGACTCGGGTAGAATTAAATTAATATGTGTGTTAATTAATTTAAGGAGAGTCGGACCATAGACTCGGGGAAAGTATTATGTTAATTAAGGTGTGAATTAATTATATTAGAGTCGGACCATAGACTCGGGAAGAGGAAAAGTTATTAAGTGAGAAAATTAATTACATTGAGTCGGGCCACAGACTCAGGAAATTTCAAGCAGTGTAGGGGATTTTGAGTACACAGTAAAGCCGGGTTTGTATTATATATACATACGGTGTCGTGATAGTATATATATATATACATATATATGTGTACTTATTTTGCGTGTTACTAAATATCAGTGATTAGATATTTATTAAATTTAAATACTCTAATGCTATCAAGGGAGGTTGCGCGATGTGGGTGAATCCCCTAGCTTGAGGAGTAGGGCGAGTATATCCCCAGGTCATAGCGTCCGGTATATATGGGTGAGAGATTTATCTCACTTTCAGGGAAGGAATATGACCGCCTCCACTTCGTTATATTTTAGTCCAAGTTGGTGAGCGATTCTAACTTGGGGAAACTAGGTTTTTCGAGCACACCTAGTGAGATAGCATTTTAGAGGGAATCATCCGATGAGGGTATACTCGGAAGGATGGATACGCGTACGATATATGTGTGGATGTTAGTAAAGGTACGTATAATATAGTAGTAAATATTATATGTAGGTGATAATACAGTGCGTGATGTATTTACTTTATATAACTCGGGTTACAGTTATATGCAGTTAATTAATGAGAAATTAATTAAGTTAATCATTTGTGGGAATAATACAGTTTGTGAAGTATTTACTTAATATAACTTGTGATGCGGTTATATGATATTATTTAAGAGCAATTAATTAAGTTAATTGTGAAATAACTTATAATTCAAGAATCATTATACTCGGGTTAGAGTAGTATGGCAAGGGAAGGCTATACTAGGACTAGTTGGACGGGGTGGTACAACTAGGTGGGGTTAAGATAACCGGTAGGTGTGCACTATAGTGGAGGGGTGAGAATGTCCACAAGGAAGTGCGACACTAAGTTAAATATGAAGTGCATTCATGCATTTTAAATGCAAGATCGTTGCGTAGGTTAGCCTGATCTTTATCAATGGTCACATAATGCTGATGAAAAGTTTCCATTTTTCTCTCATCTCTCAAAACTATCCACGCATGTAAGCTAACTAAGAGGCAATAAAATATCTCTGACCCTAAGGAACATTTGTCTTAGGCGTTGGATGAGGTGAGGGGAAAGGAAACGATGCCGGTGCATCCAGAATAATAAGATGATGAGTTGTACGACGTGTAATATAGACGTCTGAGCGAGATGTGATAACGCTAGAATTAGATTTAATAATCATTGTTAAATCATCAAAATCCAATCAAGGAACCACTAATGAATATAGGTAACATGTGATAAACCTCCCGTAAGATAATGCAACATCTCTAGTAATGATCAATGCTCATCTCATAAACTTAATAATGAGTTCAGGATAATCTATCGTCTGACGCATGAGCTAATGCGACATTAACCTACCAATGTGATATGAGAATTCCACGGTGTGACAACATGTCAAAAGCTTGTAAATAACTAAGAAATGAAGTGATGAATAATGCCTATCCATATCATTCTAAAGAAATAATGAATGTACCCACTGAGATGGAAAACTCGCAATAAAAGTTTCAAAATGATCATGGGTAACCTCATCCTCACAAAAGCACTCGTAGTCATGCTCATCAAAATAAGTTTATAACCCTAAGTGCGTAGCTAGGGCATCACCGGTAAGCTCAATAGATACACCACGAACACATGAATGAACGATATGTGTGGTATCGAATGGTAAAATTATGTTCGCATAAAACTCATGAACCAAGTTATTATTGGTCGGATGAAGTGGTCAAATTAAAGGAGAATCTCGAATATCACCAATCAAGGAGATATTATCCATCCTCACTAGTCTTTAAATACTCTAAATTAACATCTCTCTCCATGATAATCAAACGATACATGAAACTCATAGTGAGCGGAGTACTATCTCTAGTGAAAAGAATACTATAGGAATAACCCGAGTGGCTGAAATAGGTATCGAGGCATTTGAGGCCCATTTACGTCTCCTAGTAGGTCTAGGGGTTAATGGAGACTCATTCTCTCTAGTAGTCTCACCAGTACCATTGTGAACTAAAACTCTCTTCCTATATTGTCTCTTTTCTCTTCCTATAGTGCCAAAATATGGATATGAACAAGAAACACCATAAAAACAAGAAACATTAAGGCTGGAATGGCATAAATCACTAAATACCTAAATATACTACCCCAAATTTTCAAATAAATCCTAGTGTATTTAACCTAAAATCATTATAAACAAAATAAATCAATAATACTTTATGACTTACCAAAGTGAAATCAAGCAAAAATATACAAATATGAAAATAAGGGTTGAACACCAACTACCAATGAAGAATCTCTCATAATCCACTCAAATAAACTTGCAAAGGAAAAATATCTCTCCCTGGATGATTTTGGATAGGGCTTGTGGTCGAGAGAATGATTTGAAATGAAATGAGCAAATGAATAAACTAAACCTTTAATAGCTTCAAACGGTCGTGCAAATGACACTTAACATTTATCTGCACGAAAACTGTGCTAATGGGCCTAAAACCAAATCATGTGAATGAAATAAGCAATGTACAAAAAATAGTCCAAATGAGAAAAATCCTAAGAATAGCTCCAGAATCCAAAAATTCTCAACTTTATTATAATGAATGAATAAAAATGCACGAGAAATCATTCATTTTAACTTGAATATCACCCAATATGGGATAAATGCAAGAAAATAACATAAAATTGACACACACACACACACACACATATCTAAATGCAAACACAAAGCATATAAAGTGTGATAATGATTAGGAAACATATGGAAAAAAAACAATTACATAAGAATTTCAATTAAAATATGACTTAAAAGCACATATAATTAAAATTTTGACAAATTTAATATACGAGTCTCAAAATTTTTATCAAATCAATATTTTGCAGCTTTGTAAAAATCAGTCAAGGTATGATCCATGGGATAAAATATGGACTTAAAATACCCATAATCAACTCATCTAATCATTAAAAATTATGCTTAAAAGAAAAGAATCCCATAAACATCCTTTGATCTAAAAAATGGTAGTTTCTAACCATTTATTCCCTCGAGCATATGTTGATTAAAATCTTTTGAATGCCAACTAAATAGCTCTAGGTGAAATTCCTATAAACAATAATTCCAACAACTAGAACCTAATAAGGAAAAAAGTTCACAGAATCACACAATATAGAAATATACATGGTTCAATAAAGTGCCAACATCCACGCGGTGTTTCTTTCTTTCTTATTAATTATCTCGTAACAATAAGAATCGCATGCCCCTTTTCCCAGGGGCGAGGGTTACATTTATTGATAACATTAGGAGATTATGTCATTCAGGAATCTAAAATTTCTTAGTACAATTATGATTAGGTTAGACTGATCTTTCCCCGAGATTCTGTAATACCCCGTATTTTCGTGATATTTATTTTTGGGATTAATTAAATTAAATGTGAATTAATTTGGGAATTAATCCGGATAAAATACTAACAAGATGTGAGTTGGCATTTGATTATAATGTTTATATATGACTATATATGAATATTGAACCATGAAACTTATCGTGAGATTGAAATACGGCAATTTGAAAATTTTGTTGAGACGCGTGTGACAGTCGCAGGAATATTATTATTTAATTAAAAAGTGAATTTTATTTCTATTAATCGTATGGTCATTTTGAGTGCGCCAACGCGTCCGAAAGGGTCGAAATAGTCAGAAAACACTAGCTGGGGGTTTAGTTTGGATCTCGGGGCATTTTTAGGTCATGCCGGCAACGTATAAGGGTAGTTTGGTAATTTTGGATTTTTGGGAATTAAAACCCACGAAAATTAGGAATTAATATCTGATTTGGACTTTACCCACTAAACCCACTAACTATCCTAAATGACTTAATGGGCTACGGGAGTTATTGGAATTAGTTCCAAAAGTTTCCTAAAGCAAACCCTAGCCTCCATTGTCACCTTGGAGAAAAAGACTTGTAGAGAGAGAGAGAGGAGAATTCTGCAGAGAGAGAGGGAGAAACTCATCAATTAGCCATCAAAATCAGAGAAATACATAAGTCCAGTGGTTTAATTTACATTATTTTGCAGTGAATGTCTCTTCCATGCTTAGACAAATTCTAAAATTTCATTTGTTTGGGAGATTAATGGAAAACCCATAAAACTGGAGTTATAAATTTAATTTTGGATATAGGTTTGCATGTAGAAATGTTATTGGATGATTGAACTAAAAGAACTTCTACTTTTGGTGTTACAAAAACGGATTTTATTAGGCTCATTGGTGATCTAAAATTTCCAGGGTTCATGTTCTTGAGATTGGGGAAAAATGTAGAGTTTTGATATTTGGATGATGTTTAGGATGAATTAACCCCATAAAACACGTTAGTATATGACCTAAGTGTGTTTAGGAATGATTAGAGACCTTGAACAATTATTGGATTGATGTTTAGTTGAGATTAGAGGTGAAGAAAAGATGTAAAAACGAAAAAGGGAAAATCTGGGCTCGAAACTGGCCTCTCGTTAGAAGACCTGCCCAGGTTGTTCGAACGAGCTCGTTCGAACGAGCTTCTAACAAGTTGACAGTTTGCCTTCTAACGAGAGGGATGTTCGTTCGATGTCTTTCTTTCGAACGATATCTCGTTAGATGCCCAGTTCGTTCGAACGAACTCTCGTTCGAACAGCCTCGTTCGAACGAGACTTCTAACAAGCTGACAGTTTAGGCTTTTTGGCCTGTTTTGATTCCGAATGTCCCGTAACCTTGTTTAATTGTAGAGATACCATTCCCTTGATGATAAATTGATATAGTTGGGACATTTGGGATATATTTAGGAGTAAAACCTAGAAGTGCAATTCGAATTGAATGGAAATTGTGGAATAGGACGTGAGTGACTATTACGATGCGAGAATTATTAACGGCTTAAATAATTGAATTAATCGGGAACTTATGAATTGTGCAACATTATAAGTCGGTGCGAGAATGAGAAGTGTACCACAAATAAATTACGGTGATCACTAAGATGTGTGTATACTTAGTATATGTATATGATTTTATGTGTATGACATACCTACCATACTTGCTATCAGGGGAGGTTTATGTTCGCTTAGGGCCCTCTAATCCTTGTGTTCCCCGGATTTAGATTGGTACCTTGAGAACATAGGTCAGAGAAGGACTTATTGGGATGTTAATAAGTCTGCTGTTCGTGGGAGCGTAGGTATGTGCGTGACCCATGTGATGTGACTGTGTTCACCTCCATTGTTTGTGATTTGCTATTATCTGAGAACGATTCCTGAGAGATTCGGAATGCGTGATCCTTATGTACGTGATGTATCGGGATGGATAGCAGAGTATGTGTGCACCGCAACTTAGTCTCGGGTGCTTGTTTTGTATATTTATGGCGTGGCTAATATGCACTTAAATTAATGAGAACTTTCATGCTGGTATTGTGAGTATAAATACAGAAACGCTTTGAGTAACTATAACGGGGTAACCTGTAATGAATTGTATTGCTAATAATCGAGAATTCGAGTTTCAGTAAAGCTCTCCATTTAGTTGATAACGCTAGAATGCATAATGAGAATCGAGTAGTAAGGGGTAGAACTTATTACGGTTTGGTTAGATTCATATGTTACTTAGATGGGTACGGTACGTTAGGAGTGCATAAATTAGTCGAGAGGTAAGTATTTCATGTGAGTGCACGTCCTAACATGTATTTTGCATTCGTTGTTTTAATGTAATTAAAGCACTTGCTATTTTAAAATACTCTCCACTTTCGGGCTCTGACCCGTTTACTTTCAAATCTATTTTTGTAAAACCATTTTAAGTGCCCAGCTACAAGGACACCATGCATAGGATTTTCAATCAGGTGACGAGCTGTAGTTGTTTGTGGAAGTTACATCACTTTGCTAGTAGACACTTCATCTATCTTGACTCTATATTTAGCTTTCATCAGTTGTAGGGCATGTCGCCCATTTCTATTAGAAACATTTCCTATTTCAGATTTTCAGACTTTTGGCATGTAATTAATTCAGGTTACATTGTTTTAATTAGTTCAGTTGTGGGATTGTTGTGAGGAGTTTTCCTCCGAACTTATTATTATGTTGTTGGTTATTCTATTGCTTCGTTATGGTGAATGGTTGTTACTCTTTCATTATCCTTTTATTGCATGTAAATCAGAGTTAACTTAAAACTTGGCAACTCACTTTTTAAATACTAGGTGGTTAGTAATCATATAAATGTTTTCGACAGTGATGCTGTTAACTGAACCAACTTGGCATTTTGTATTAATATAATAAAGGAGTAGCTACCCGGTATTTAATTAGTGGGGGTGTCATAGGTGGTATCAGAGCATCAGGTTCTAGTGTCCTTTAGGATCTGTACGGCTTATTATGTTTCCGCTGAGCTTTCTTTAATGTAGAGCCCTTTATTTTAGGACTGTTGTATTCTTTTGTATATGCTACGTTCTTCAGCTATTTCAAGTTTATAACTACGAACTTATAAACTTTATTCTTATTTCAGATGCCTCCACGACGTGCACAATTGGCTCCCAGGGATGCTACACCAGAACCACAGCCCGCACCAGTTCAGGGCATGATGAATGCCGCCGAGGTTGCAACCATTGTGGCCCAGGAGGTAAATGCCGCACTAGCCGTAGTTCAGCAGGCACCACCTCAGGCGCCAGTAGCCGCGCCAGTTCATGCACATGCATTCCCGTCTGCTTGGGAACGTGTACGTGATGCTTTTCAGAAAGCACACCCACCGGAGTTCGCAGGTAGCTCCGATGTTGTGGTTTCGAGTCAGTGGAGGAAGGACATTCAGCGGCACCTAAGGATGTATGAGTGCACCGATGTCCAGAAGAAGATACTAGCTACTTTTAAGCTAGTTGGATCTGCACTGCAGTGGTGGGAGTCTATCACCACCGTGGAGGAGAGAGATACTCTCACTATACAGGATTTTTGGGTGCGGTTTGACCGTAAGTATTTTTCGTCAGCTGTTCACACGGAAATGAGGAGGAAGTTGATGAATCTTAGGCAGGAAGGTAAGACTGTGGCCGAGTATGAGGCCGAATTCACCAATCTGTTGAATATTGTTCCGGACGAGATACCGACAGAAGAGAAGAAGATACAGAAATTTACAGACGGGTTGACTTGGAGGATCCGTCAGCATTTGTTGGGGAACCTATCGTTGGCCACTTACTCTGACGTGGTTAACGCTGCACTGTTACACTGCCAGGATCACTGCTTTCACATGGATGAGGGCAAGAGATCGGGAGAGTCCAGCCATCAGGGCAGGACTGGAGGACATGGTTCCACTGGGGCACAATCTGTTCAGGGGAAGAGACAGGGTGACCAGGGTTCCCAGCAGGGGGATCACAAGAGGTTCAGATCGAGAAATTTCAGGCACGGAAAGGGAGGTTTCCGCAGGGCCATCAGGGTCCGAATGGCCATCAGGGCCTGGAGGGTCAGAATGGCCAACAACAGTTTCAGCAGGGCCAGGGGAGGAACGGTAACAGCCACCAGGGCCTGGGGCAGCAGGGAAAGAGAGGGGGGAACTTCCCGGGGAAGTGTTACGTTTGTGGCAAGACTGGCCATAAACGCCAGGACTGTCTTGATAGGGGCAAGGCCCCACAGCAGCAAGGTGCTCGACAGGAGCCGCAGAGACCCGTGTTTCCCGCCGCCCTCCCGGCGCCACCATAGATGGCAGCATTGCCACCCATTCCAGCGGTCCCAGTTCAGCAGGGGCAGCTGCAGAATGGGAGAGTATACCAGCTTTAGCAGGCAGAAGCTCTACAGGCACCACTCGCGATTGAGGGTATGTTTCCTATCCATGGCACTATGGGTCGGGTTTTGTTTGATACGGGGGCAACGCATTGTTTTATAGCTACACATTTTGAGAAAGCCTTAGGGTTGTTAGCCACAGCAAAGAGCACAGTGACGTGTGTAGACTCACCATTGGGGAGTGGGTCACTTATTTTCTTTATATGTCGGGGAGTGGGGGTAGAGATTGGTAGTTTGGTATTACCTGTAGACATGTTGGTATTAGATATGCATGAGCACGATGTGATTATTGGTATGGATTGGCTCGCAGCTTATAGAGCCATGATTGATTGCTTCGGTGGGAGCATTATTTTTTCCATTCCAGGGCAAGAGATGTTTGTAGTGGAGATGCCTCGCCCAGAGGGAGGCTCGACCGCTCATTTGTATTACATAGAGGAGGATACCTCTAAGGAGGTTGTGATTCCTTTAGATTCGATCCCAGTTGTCAGGGAGTATTCCGATGTGTTTCAGGAGATACCAGGCCTACCCCCCAGTCGAGAGATTGACTTTGTCATAAACTTATTACCAGATACGAGACCTATAGCACGCGCACCATACCGTATGGCTCCGGAAAAGATACGAGAGCTACGGGATCAGATTGAGGAGTTATTAGGTCAGGGGTTTATACGGAGGAGTACTTCGTCTTGGGGTTCCCTGTGTTGTTCATGAAGAAGAGGGATGGATCGTTGAGGTTGTGTGTGGATTACCGAGAGTTGAATAAGGTCACGATACGGAATAAGTATCCGTTGCCCCGAATTGATGACTTATTCGACCAGTTGAGGGGAGCTTCTTTCTTCTCAAATATTGATTTGCGATTTGGTTACCATCAGTTGCGTATCAGGGAAGAGGATGTCTCGAAGACTGCGTTCTTAATGAGATATGGTTCCTACGAGTTTCGGGTTATGCCTTTTGGCTTGACAAATGCTCCAGCCGTGTTTATGGACTTGATGAATAGGGTGTTCAGAGAGTTCCTTGATCAGTTCGTCATTGTCTTCATTGATGATATTCTGGTTTACTCCCAGACAGAGGAGGAGCATGCAGAGCATTTGAGGCAGGTTTTGCAGACGCTACGTCAGAACGAGTTGTATGCAAAATATGAGAAGTGCGGGTTTTGGCTGAAGGAGGTTCAGTTTTTGGGACACATTATTTCCGACCGGGGGATATCTGTTGATCCGGGGAAGGTATCCGCGGTGAGGGAGTGGGGACAGCCCATGACACAGACTGAGATCCGTAGTTTCTTGGGCCTAGCAGGATACTACAGGAGGTTCATTCGAGGATTTTCAAAGATAGCGGGTCCTTTGACACATCTGACTCGTAAGGGTGTGCCATTCATCTGGAGTGATGCCTGTCAGTTGGCATTTGATGAGTTAAAGGATAATTTGACCTCAGCACCTGTGTTAGCATTGCCGAGATCGGGAGTTGAGTACCTAGTCTACACCGATGCGTCCTTGCAAGGACTTGGAGGTGTATTGCAGCAGGAGAGTCAGGCCATAGCTTATGCTTACGGTAAGCTAAAGCCTCACGAGAAATATTACCCCACTCATGACTTGGAGTTAGTGGCAGTGGTATTTGCCCTCCGGATTTGGAGACATTATCTTTTGGGGGAGAAGTTTCGATTGTTCACAGACCACAAGTCCCTACAGTACCTATTCACGCAGAAGGAGTTGAATATGCGGCAGTGAAGGTGGCTTGAGTTTGTGAAGGACTATCAGTTCGATATCCAATATCACCCAGGGAAGGCTAACGTGGTAGCAGACGCGTTGAGCCGTAGGCCAGTAGATGAGGTGGCAGGGGTGTGGAAGGCCAAGTGGAAGGAGTTGGGACACCAGGATGCAGTGGCCCGATCATTCATGTCTGTGATGACTGCTACGCCGCAGATTATCACGAAGGTGGTAAAGGCCCATGCAAATGACTCGTTCTGTCAGGAGCAGATAGTTCGATTATTAGCAGAGGGAGCCGAGTCCTATACCGTTAGCTCAGACGGGGGATTACGCTTCAATGGCAGACTGTTAGTTCCGAAAGGGGAGAAACTGCGACACGAGGTGATGGCAGAGTCGCACGGCTCACGGTTCGTGGTACATCCCGGTGGGGACAAAATGTACCAAGATATGAGACGTCAGTATTGGTGGAGCGGGATGAAGAGAGATATTGTCGTGTTTGTTTCTAAATGCGCCACTTGTCAGCTAGTAAAAGTGGATCATCAGAGACCGTCAGGACTTCTACAGCCATTGGAGGTCCCGATGTGGATGTGGGAGAGCATATCCATGGACTTTATCACGGGGTTGCCTACGTCACAGAGAGGTCACGACTCCATTTGGGTAATTGTGGACAGGTTGACCAAAGTCGCTCATTTTCTACCCGTAAGGACAGACTACACTTTGGGATAGTATGCCCAGATCTTTATTGCAGAAATAGTGAGACTTCACGGTGTGCCCATAAATATCGTGTCTGACAGAGACAAGATATTTGTTTCACGGTTTTGGGAAAGTTTTCAGGAGGCCATGGGCACGGAATTGCGGTTGAGTACGGCGTATCACCCGCAGACCGATGGGCAAACCGAGCGTACAAACCAGATGTTGGAGGACATGTTGCGTATGTGCATCATTGATTTTGGGGGTGGATGGGAGCAGTATCTTCCACTGGTGGAGTTTGCTTACAACAACTCATACCAGTTCACCATTGGCATGGCTCCATTTGAGGCGCTGTACAGTAGACCTTGTCGTTCCCCAGCATGTTGGTTGGAGGTGGGGGACAACAAAATACTTGGGCCAGAAGTGATTCAGGATACTTCGGTAAGGATAGAGCTGATACGGAGTTGCATTCGGGTAGCTCGGGACAGGCAGAAGAGCTATGCTGATGCGAAGAGGTCCTTCAGGGAATTTGAAGTGGGGGACCAGGTTTTGCTCAGAGTATCTACTATGAAGGGGATTATGCGATTTGGGAAGAAGGGTAAGTTGTCACCGAGATATGTGGGACCATTTCCTATTATTGAGCGGATTGGGCCGGTTGCGTATAGACTTGGGTTACCGGAGCATTTGCATCGGATTCACGATGTGTTTCATATTTCCTCGCTAAAGAAATATTTTAGAGACGATTTGGCTCATTCTCACATTTCTTTGGAGGACATCGATCTCCAGCCTGATAGCTCCTACGAGGAGGAACCGACTGCTATTTTGGACCGAAGTGAGCGAAAACTGCAGTCAAAGATAGTTCCGTTAGTGTGTGTTCAGTGGCGACATCATAATGTCGAGGAGTCCACATGGGAGCGCGAGGATGAGATGCGCAAAAGTTATCCAGAGTTATTCTTACCAGGTACTTTCTAGTTCCGAATTTCGGGACGAAATTCAGTTATTAGGGGGGAAGTATGTAATACCCCGTATTTTCGTGATATTTATTTTTGGGATTAATTAAATTAAATGTGAATTAATTTGGGAATTAATCCGGATAAAATACTAACAAGATGTGAGTTGTTATTTGATTATAATGTGTATATATGACTATATATGAATATTGAACCATGAAACTTGTCGTGAGATTGAAATACGGTAATTTGGAAATTTTGTTAAGACGCGTGTGACAGTCGCGTCAGGAATATTATTATTTAATTAAAAATTTAATTTTATTTCTATTAACTGTATGGTCATTTTGAGTGCGCCAACGCGTTCGGAAGGGTCGAAATAGTCAGAAAACACTAGCCGGGGGTTTAGTTTGGGTCCCGGGGCATTTTTAGGTCATGCCGGCAACGTATAAGGGTAGTTTGGTAATTTTGGATTTTTGGGAATTAAAACCCACGAAAATTAGGAATTAATATCTGATTTGGACTTTACCCACTAAACCCACTAACTATCCTAAATGACTTAATGGGCTACGGGAGTTATTGGAATTAGTTCCAAAAGTTTCCTAAGGCAAACCCTAGCCTCCATTGTCACCTTGGAGAAAAAGATTTGTAGAGAGAGAGAGAGGAGAATTCTGCAGAGAGAGAGGGAGAAACTCATCAATTAGCCATCAAAATCAGAGAAATACATAAGTCAAGTGGTTTAATTTACATTATTTTGTAGTGAATGTCTCTTTCCATGCTTAGACAAATTCTAAAATTTCATTTGTTTGGGAGATTGATGGAAAACCCATAAAACTGGAGTTATAAATTTAATTTTGGATATAGGTTTGCATGTAGAAATGTTATTGGATGATTGAACTAAAAGAACTTCTACTTTTTGTGTTACAAAAACGGATTTTATTAGGCTCATTGATGATCTAAAATTTCCAGGGTTCATGTTCTTGAGATTGGGGAAAAATGTAGAGTTTTGATATTTTGATGATGTTTAGGATGAATTAACCCCACAAAACACGTTAGCATATGACCTAAGTGTGTTTAGGAATGATTAGAAAACTTGAACAATTGTTGGATTGATGTTTAGTTGAGATTAGAGGTGAAGAAAAGATGGAAAAACGAAAAAGGGAAAATCTGGGCTAGAAACTGGCCTCTCGTTAGAAGACTTGCCCAGGTCGTTCGAACGAGCTCGTTCGAATGAGCTTCTAACGAGTTGACAATTTGCCTTCTAACGAGAGGGATGTTTGTTCGATGTCTTTCGTTCGAACGAGATCTCGTTAGATGCCCAGTTCGTTCGAACGAACTCTCGTTCGAACAGCCTCGTTCGAACGAGACTTCTAACGAGCTGACAATTTAGGCTTTTTGGCCTGTTTTGATTCCGCATGTCCCGTAACCTTGTTTAATTGTAGAGATACCATTCCCTTGATGATAAATTGATATATTTGGGACATTTGGGATATATTTAGGAGTAAAACCTAGAAGTGCAATTCGAATTGAATGGAAATTATGGAATAGGACGTGAGTGACTATTACGATGCGAGAATTATTAACGGCTTAAATAATTGAATTAATCGGGAACTTATGAATTGTGAAACATTATAAGTCGGTGCGAGAATGAGAAGTGTACCACAAATAAATTACGGTGATCACTAAGATGTGTGTATACTTAGTATATGTATATGATTTTATGTGTATGACATACCTACCGTATTTGCTATCACGGGAGGTTTACGTTCGCTTAGGGCCCTCTAATCCTTGTGTTGCCCGGATTTAGATTGGTACCTCGAGAACATAGGTCAGAGAAGGACTTATTGGGATGTTAATAAGTCTGCTGATCGTGGGAGCGTAGGTATGTGCGTGACCCATGTGATGTGACTGTGTTCGCCTCCATTGTTTGTGATTTGCTATTATCTGAGAACAATTCCTGAGAGATTCGGAATGCGTGATCCTTATGTACGTGATGTACCGGGATGGGTAGCAGAGTATGTGTGCACTGCAGCTTAGTCTCGGGTGCTTGTTTTGTATATTTATGGCGTGGCTAATATACACTTAAATTAATGAGAACTTTCATGTTGGTATTGTGAGTATAAATACGGAAACGCTTTGAGTAACTATAACGGGGTAACCTGTAATGAATTGTATTACTAATAATTGAGAATCCGAGTTTCAGTAAAGCTCTCCATTTAGTTGATAACGCTAGAATGCATAATGAGAATCGAGTAGTAAGGGGTAGAACTTATTACGGTTTGGTTAGATTCATATGTTACTTAGATGGGTACGGTACGTTAGGAGTGCACAAATTAGTCGAGAGGTGAGTATTTCATGTGAGTGCACGTCCTAACATGTATTTTGCATTCGTTGTTTTAATGTTATTAAAGCACTTGCTATTTTAAAATACTCTCCACTTTAGGGCTCTGACCCGTTTGCTTTCAAATCTATTTTTGTAAAACCATTTTAGGTGCCCAGCCACAAGGACACCATGCATAGGATTTTCATTCAGGTGATGAGCTGTAGCTATTTGTGGAAGTTACAGGACTTTTCTAGTAGACGCTTCATCTATCTTGACTCTATATTTAGCTTTCATCGGTTGTAGGGCATGTCGCCCATTTCTATTAGAAACATTTCCTATTTCAGATTTTTAGACTTTTGGCATGTAATTAATTCAGGTTACATTGTTTTAATTAGTTCAATTGTGGGATTATTGTGAGGAGTTTCCTCCGGACTTATTATTATGTTGTTGGTTATTCTATTGCTTAGTTATGGTGAATGGTTGTTACTCTTTCATTATCCTTTTATTGCATGTAAATCAGAGTTATGTTGTTAACTGAACCAACTTGGCATTTTGTATTAATCTAATAAAGGAGTAGTTACCCGGTATTTAATTAGTCGGGGTGTCACAAATTCTAGTTAATAAGGATCTCTTTTGATCTTATCTCAAATTGTTGTACATTTTTATATACTTCTGGACAAGTGTTGTGCACTTTGAGTTATTCTGACACTTCAGTTAATCCCCCCCAATTGTTCCCAAATCTTTTTATCCTTTGGTCGGATGGGATGTTTAATTTCATGCTAAGATAATGATATATGCCAATAGTTTTCAATATTTTCAAACAAAAACTTGTTATGTTCTTCCCATTGGGTCTGGAAGGGTGAACTTTTAATTTCCCCAGATTAGTTGGGGGTACGTTAGTAAAAGTCACACAAAAGACCAAAAGCTCAAACGGTGATGCCAAATATCATCTTGGGTAATGTTTTAAATGATAAAATGCCTTGGAACTTAAGCCGTGTTGTCTCAAAGATTACTTAACACCATTTTATTCCATCACTTCAACTATTCAAGGCAACTGGTATCTTCAATTCTCTCTACAATGATCCTTTGATTTTCCTTATTACTTCATATTTTCCATCGCGTTTTCTTTCTGGGTTGAGAAAAATGGTGTATGTCATGAATAATAAAATTTTAGGGGATTTTATGAAGATATATGCAACACCTAATTGGGTAAAAATAGAGTGTGATAAAGATCTGAATGATGCTATAATGTTGAGGATTGTCCCTAGATTCATATCGTGTCAGTGGCTGAGAGGGCATTACCTTTCCCCCAAATCAACTATTCTTAAAATTCTGTGAATTTTTTAAGGTGGTTCCCATCCAATGTACTCTTGACACATGAAAGGTCGTGAATGGGATCAATAAAATAAATTATTTATACGAAAAAAAAACTGGGAATCCTAAGATCAGACATTGTTATTCTTGGTAAAAATGAACGATAATACCTTTTATCCGAAAGCAAGGAGGGTGGATGGAATTCTGGTTGTTAACCTTTCTGACTCAATTAAGGTTTATTGGGGTCATGGTTTTATTACTGGACAATGGCAACATCCACCAATTCTTGAGGGTGGTGAGCCTTATAGAGGTCATAGATGCCCTAGAAAGGGGCATAAAATAGGTTAATATTGTCTTCCCTTTGTATTCTATTGTTCTCCATCAATATTTAAATGGAAATTTTTGCTAATACTTCATTCCTTTTTTCTTTATGTACTGAAATTAAAGAAGAAAGAGACAAATTGTTCTCACGTTTATTGGACCGAACTGGTCAAAGTTCAGAGTTTGAAATTACCTTCCCCCATGGTGTGACACCTCGCCAAATTAAATACCGGGTGATCAGTCCTTTATTAAATTATAATCAAGGTGAAGGTTGGTTCATTCTTAGCATCACTGTCGAAAAATAACTTTACCAATTTAAACACCCTAAATAATTAAGCTAAGTGTCAAAACCATTTTAGACATTACTGATGATGCTTGGATTTAGCACCACCGGATAAGTGATAGTGAGCTCAAGCAGTAGCAGCCATAGAGATGTATAAGTGTATAAGTATGTAGAAGGGGATGAGTATAAGAGGAAGTAAGGCAATGATGTATAGTGGTTCAGCCAATTTGGCCTACATTCACTGTGAGTGTGTGATCCACTAAATATGGGCACTAATGGCCTTGGATACAATGCACATAACCCTCTCTCTCTCTCTACTGTGTGTACAAGCAGAGTTTTAGATAAGGTTCCTGTTCATGGATCGATCCCCTGTAGGGTTGTAGGTGACAAGTATATATAGGTCTTGGGGGGTGTAGTGTACCCCCCAAGTAAGCATGGTGCATGTGAATAATGATCTAGCCAATCCCCTGTTAACACCTGTAGATGCCAAATGATGACTTAATATTCCCTCACGTGAGGGTGTGATTCTGTTATAACGGTCTGCCACGTGTCATATGAGCCTGACGCGCACTGTCCCATGCGTGTCCCAAACCACGCGCTGTCATGATGTCACCCTTAACCTATGAGCCGAGGCCGAGGGCAAAGTTTCTTCCGGCAGGGAGTCTGGCTTGATTCTGGCATCGTACTGTCGTACCCTCGTAGGGTCGTCCGGAGCATGGGGAAGGGTCGTACCCTCGTAGGGTCGGCCCCTCGTAGGGTCGTCTGGACCTGGTGGTGGTCAGCTGGGGCTTGGTGAAGGGTCGGCCCCTCGTAGGGTCGTCCATATAGGGGGTAATCTCATCCAGGCTGAGGGTATAAACGGGTATATCAATCACCCCCCAGCCCTTAGCCATAGGTGCTGCTGAGATGGCTGAGGGATAGTGTTTTAAATGAGATGCATGTATGATCAGTTAGATGAGTGACACATGGGAAGGTACTCATTACTATTCAAGTTCCCAAGGCAGGGCAGCTGCACACTTGCATGGGGCTTTATGCCCTGATTATACCCTTCTTGGCAAATGTGCCCATTTATTGCCAAAGTATATAAGAAATTTTCAAACTCTCTCTCCAACTTCTTCTTCTTCGCGCCTACCCATTTTCTCTCTCTAGAACCAGTCGCCATTTACAGCCTTCAATCTTTCAGGCCTCGCAGCGCTCTTGTACTCTCCTCATCAGGTAACCTTTTTCTCCCCTCGCCTTCTTTTGTCTTCATTTCAGTGTATTTTTTAGGGTCGTAGATCGGCATTTTCTTAGAGTTCCCCCATTTCCTTTTCCGGTGTCTTCTCCGGTTGTTAGTTCTTTGACATTCTTGACGAAAAACGTTTTAGTTCCTTGGTTTCATCCAAAAGTCAAACCTGGTCAATCCCCCAAGTGTTTGTAGTTGAATTAGCCAAGTCTAGTATAATTTCTCTAAGTGTAGGGTCTTCCCTTTAATGCTTAGGAGGCTTTACAACCTAGTGTCTGAATTCCCACCCTTGAGAGAAAAACTCTTTGCCGAGATCAGACGAATAGAGGAAGAGGAAGAGAGGAGACGAGGGGACGACCCTAATTGGGTACGACCCATCTTTCCCATTCCTCTTGCCACCATAAGACCATCTGAACCCTCTGAGTCTTGTGGGTCGTCATCTCGTCCAGCCGACACTCCCAAACCAAGTGAAATGGACGAGAGAACCTTCTCTCCAACTGGTGCCGGGACGTCTGGTAGAAGGGACACGTCTGATCTTAGCCCTCCCCGAGAGGCCGAGGGTACGATCCCCTCTGAGGTTGTCCCTGTGACAACCCTATCCCCCAATGCCTTCCAAGTGGCTTTCCCTCAGGGTCCTCCTGCAGGTGATGAGGGGGAAGGGGGTGAGGACGAGGACGACAATACAGATGATGAGGTTGATACCTCCCATGCCTCGTCTTTTATCTCCTCTGTTAGGGATAGGGACCTTCTGATATGGAGGCATATTTACGGAGTGCCCTCTGGGGTAACTATGAGGGTTCCCTCTGAGGCTGAGAGGGTTTTTGAGGGTGAGGAGGGAGAGGTTGCAGTCTACGAGCAAATGTTCAAAGTAGGTGTCAGACTTCCCTTCCACCCTGCCATAGTAGATATTCTGTCGGCTCTGGGCATCTCCCCCTCTCAACTTCCACCCAACTCTTGGAGGACGATCCTGGGTTAGATTTCCCTGTGGAAAAATTCTTTCACTGATGAGCCCTCGTCCGACATATTCTTGGCTTGCTATAATATCACCTCTTCATCTAAACAGCCCGGCTATTATCATCTAGGAGCGAGAAGGTCTGAGAAGAAACTTCTCCACGTGTCTCAAACTTCCAATCATGATTGGAAGAAGAGATTCTTCTTCATATCTGGGGCATGGGAGTGCTCCGCCGAGGCGTCCCCTTCTGCCGATGGTCCGAGGGTCCCTAACAAATGGTCTAATCCCTCAATGAAAGCTAGGTCAGACCCCGGACTTAGCCTGGAGGAAAGGGATATTGTTGAGTATCTGAGGGGACGAGGGAGAGAGGGTGAGATCCCAAAGTTCGAAGACCTGATGACCCCCCGGTACCTCAAAGAAGCTGGTCTGAGGGTCGGCCCTCTGACGGAACTATGTGAGTTATACAACATGTTTTCCATTTTCTACTTTTTTTGAAGTGTTTCCTGTTTATCTCTGTATTTTTCTGAAGTATCGTGTCCTTTTCAGGTCGTCCTGTAGGTGTGTCAGATTACCTCTGGGAAATGACTTCTCCAAGCCTACTCGCTGGTTTGTCAAAGAAGAAGGGGAAGGAGCCTCAGCAAGCTCCAAAGAAGACAAGGGCCTCAGGGCTGACGGTTGTTGAGCCGACAGCTGATAGCCACAAGAGGAAGGAGCCTGAGGCTCCTGTCGAGCATCAGCCTGATCCTAGGACGAGGTCAAGGGTCGAAGCCTCTGAGGGGACGACCTCTTCGTCCAGCATGGGGGCCTTCTGGTCTCAGAATTTGTCCCATCTGAGGGCCGACCTCTCATCCCTTATTGCCAACTTGAGGGCAGCCAAGGCCTCGATGTTCTCTGCACCATCGGCCTCTGACTTCGAGTTCTTGGCGAAGATGCCCCCTGCCAAAGTGTACGACTATGGTCTGCACTCCCTTGCTCAGGTATTGGTCTTGACCTTTTAATTTTATTCTTACTAACTGTTACCTCGGCCCCTCTTGATATTTGTTCATTTTTCTTGCAGTCTGTTTGTGCCTTGACCTCAGCCACCAAGTGGATGGCCGAGAATCAACAAAAGTTTCACGAAGCTGAGAGGGCCATTCAACACGAGGCTGAGCTGCAGGCAGAGCTAGATACAGCAAAGACTGAGCTTGATACTGCGAGGGCTGAGCTTGAGAGTGCTAGGACCGAGCATGCTAGGGTCCTAGATGAGCTGATGAGGCAGCACGATGCCGACCTGCAAGCCAAGGACTTGATCATCAAGGATAGGGATGAGGCTCTGCTCAAACTGGAGGCTCAGCATAAGACTGATCTGGAAGCAGCCATCAAGAAAGCTGAGGCTGATGCTGTTGAGGCATACAAGACTTCAGATGAATTTCAGGTCTTCGGCCTTGAATATCTAGAAAGGGGGATTAGGACGGCCTGCCGATGGGTCGTCCTCAAATTTGGCGATGTCGTCTCCTCTGTTCGTCCTTCATTGGAGGGTGTTCAACTGGACGACCCCCTAATTGTCGAGGCCCTCAACCAAGTGGAGTCCCAAGTCCAGATCGAGGGGGTCGGTACATCTGAAGATCATCCAGTGCTGGTAACTGAGGAGACCATTCCCATTGATGTTGAGGCCCTGCCCTCTGATGTCGTCCCATAGGGTGGCTGCCTGTAGCCCATACCCTTCAAGTGTATTTTTGTTCAACGGCCTTGTAAAACACTTAATATTTTATGTTTTATTAATACCAGTCTCTTCCATAATTGCAGTCTTCCATACTTAATTCTATTATGGCTTGCTCCTTGTTGATTTGCTTTGTTGATGCTACTAACCCCTCCCTCGTCTTTTTGAGGACCAATGTGGGGTCGTCCCCCCATGTGCCTTTATCATAGCCGAGGGACATAATAACCCAATGGTTTTTTAATTAAGTCTACCCTCGTCTTTTTTGAGGACAGTGGTGGGGTCGTCCCATCCACTGGTCCTCATTATAGCCGAGGGTTCAAACAACCAAACAACCAAATTATTGATTTTTATGGAGTCTACCCTCGTCTTTCTTGAGGACAGTGGTGGGGTCGTCCCCTTCACTGGTCCTCATTATAGCCGAGGGTTCCGATAACCAAATTAATGATTTTTATGGTGTCTACCCTCGTCTTTCTTGAGGACAGTGGTGGGGTCGTCCCCTCCACTTATCCTCATTATAGCCGAGGGTTCAACTAATCAAATTAATGATTTTTATGGAGTCTACCCTCGTCTTTCTTGAGGACAGTGGTGGGGTCGTCCCCTCCACTTATCCTCATTATAGCCGAGGGTTCAACTAATTAAATTAATGATGGTCTACCCTTGTCTTTCTTGAGGACAGTGGTGGGGTCGTCCCCCCCACTTATCCTCATTATAGCCGAGGGTTCCGATAACCAAATTAATGATTTTTATGGAGTCTACCCTCGTCTTTCTTGAGGACAGTGGTGGGGTCGTCCCCTCCACTTATCCTCATTATAGCCGAGGGTTCAACTAATCAAATTAATGATTTTTATGGAGTCTACCCTCGTCTTTCTTAAGGACAGTGGTGGGGTCATCCCCTCCGCTTATCCTCATTATAGCCGAGGGTTCCGATAACCAAATTAATGATTTTTATGGAGTCTACCCTCGTCTTTCTTGAGGACAGTGGTGGGGTCGTCCCCTCCACTTATCCTCATTATAGCCGAGGGTTCAACTAATCAAATTAATGATTTTTATGGAGTCTACCCTCGTCTTTCTTGAGGACAGTGGTGGGGTCGTCCCCTCCACTTATCCTCATTATAGCCGAGGGTTCAACTAATCAAATTAATGATGGTCTACCCTCGTCTTTCTTTAGGACAGTGGTGGGGTCGTCCCCCCCACTGGTCCTCATTATAGCCGAGGGTTCCGATAACCAAATTAATGATTTTTATGGAGTCTACCCTCGTCTTTCTTGAGGACAGTGGTGGGGTCGTCCCCTCCACTTATCCTCTTTATAGCCGATGGCTCAACTAATCAAATTAATGATGGTCTACCCTCGTCTTTCTTGAGGACAGTGGTGGGGTCGTCCCCCCCCCCCCCCCCACTGGTCCTCATTATAGCCGAGGGTTCCGATAACCAAATTAATGATTTTTATGGAGTCTACCCTCGTCTTTCTTGAGGACAGTGGTGGGGTCGTCCCCTCCACTTATCCTCTTTATAGCCGAGGGTTCAACTTCTTTGCATGCATACTAGAACTGATAACCACTGGATGAGGGAAACACTGATATTTCTCATTAATTTTCCATGTGTTCTGTCGAAACAATGCTTATTACAAATATGGCCTATGAAGACCTTACAACACTACTGGTAGTATTTTTTCAAATGATCCGCATTCCAGGGGTTGGAAAAAGGTTCCCCCTCTAGGTTTTCTAGTCTATAGGTCCCAGGGACAACTTCGTCGGTGACCCTATAGGGGCCGTGCCAATTAGGATGGAGTTTATTGGGCTTCTGCCAAGTCTTCTTGAGAACCAAGTCTCCTACTATGATAGGCCTCTGTTTCACCCTCTGATTGTAAAACCTTGCGGTCCTCTGCTGGTAGGAAGCCTGCCTTATCTCAGCATCCTCCTTTCTTTCCTCAATCAAGTCCAGGTCAAGTCTCCTCTCTTCCGTATTTCCCTGGGGGTCGTACACTTGGACCCTATGAGTGGGAAACTTGACTTCGGTGGGGATGACTGCTTCTGATCCATAAGCTAACATGAATGGGGTCTCCCCAGTAGAGGTCCTTACTGTCGTCTTGTACGCCCACAACACTGCATATAACTCCTCGACCCATCTTCCTTTTGCCTCCTCAAGCCTCTTCTTAATTCCATCTAGGATTGTCCTGTTCGTAACTTCGGTTTGCCCATTGGACTGAGGTCGGCCTGGGGTGGAGAAAAATTGTTTGATACCTACCCTCTCACAGTACTTCTGCAGAGAGGCATTCTTGAACTGGGTCCCGTTATCCGAGATGAGGGTGTTGGGTAGACCATATCTGCATATCACATTCTTCCAGATGAACTGGAAGGTCTTTTGCTCTGTAATCGTGACCATCGGTTTGGCCTCTACCCACTTTGAAAAGTAGTCAATCGCTACAATGAGGAACCGATAGTTATTGACTGCCCTCGGTAAGGGTCCTACCAGATCAATCCCCCACACTGCGAACGGACATGGGGATGTAATGGAGGTGAGAGGATGATGGGGCTGGTGAGGGATGGTGAAAAATCTCTGGCATTTGTCACACTTCTTTACATATGTTGCGGCATCTTTCCCCAAGGTCGGCCACCAGTAGCCTTGGGTGATCACCCTCTTTGCCAAGGATCTACCCCCAACGTGGCTTGAGCACGACCCTTCATGCACGTCCTGCAAAATGGAAGGGACTTCTGAGGGATGCACACACCTAAGTAAGGGGAGCAGAAACCCCTTTTTATACAGCATGTCTTCGATGACAATGAACTTTGCAGCCCTATATCTCAGCTTCTTCCTCTCTTGGCTTGCTTCTGGCATCTCTCCCCCTTTAATGTATCTGATCAGAGGGTCCATCCATGAAGATTCTTGAGAAACATTCAGGCAATTTCCAAGTGTTCCCTTGTCGTCTTCGATAGTTGGTCGAAGCAAGATTTCTACCGGGACTGTCCTCCTTATGTCTGTCCTAGTAGCTGAGGCCAACCTTGCAAGGGCGTCAGCACGGCCATTGTCGAGCCTAGGTATCCTCTTGAATTTCACTTCCTTCAAGTTTTTCAGCAATGACCTCACCTTCCCAAGATACCTAGCCATCCTCTCGTCTTTGGCCTCATAGGCTCCTAGTATCTGATTCACCACCAACCTTGAATCACTGTGAACTAAAATTTGGCCGACACTAAGGGACTTACCCAAGGAAAGGCCAGCTATCAAGGCCTCATACTTAGCCTCATTATTGGAGGCTTTGAAATTGAACCTCAGGGCGTACTCTATGTCTGTGCCGTCGGGTGCTGACACTATCAATCCAGCTCCGCTCCCGCTTTTGCAAGAGGACCCGTCGACGAAGAGACTCCACACAGCATGTTCCTCCGAGAAATTTCCCTCGATGAGTTACCCTTGTCTAAAAAGGTATCTCCCCTTTTCATTTTCAGCCACCTTTCTTCTAGCGGTGCTTGTCTCAGCCGTATCTGCAGGAGGGTTGGTGAGCTTACCTTGCTGGGTATCTGTCTGGTTTAGACCCTCACCCTCGGCCATGTCACTCTCCCAAGTAAATTCAGCCACGAAATCTTCCAAGGCCTGCCCCTTAATGGCTGTCTTAGGCTGATACACAATGTCGAACTCCCCCATCTCTATAGCCCAAGTCATTAGCCTTCCTGATTTTTCAGGCTTGTGTAGGACCTGCCTAAGAGGAGAGTCAGTAAGAATGACCATAGTATGGGACTGGAAGTACGGTTTCATCTTCCTTGAGGCATGGATCAAGGCATAGGCCAACTTCTCCATCCTCGGGTATCTTTGCTCTGCCCCCTAGAGTGCCTTGCTGTTAAAATATACGGGCTTCTGTATCCCGTCTTCGTCTCTTACGATTGCTGCACTGATAGCGGACTCTGAGACGGCGAGGTACACGTAAAGTCGTTCACCCTGCACGGGTCGTGACAACAGCAAGGGAGACCCTAAGTATGATTTTAGCTCCTTGAAAGCCTCATCATACTCTTCACTCCATTCAAAGGCCTTTCTGAGGATCTTGAAGAATGGTAGACACCTGTCTGTGGCCCTCGACACAAATCTGTTCAAGGCAGCCACTCTCCCTATGAGCCTGTGAACGTCTTTAATGGACTTGGGGGTCTTCATCTCAATAAGGGCCTTTATCTTTTCAGGATTGGACTCGATGCCTCTTCGATTGACAATGAACCCCAAGAATTTCCCCGCTCCGACCCCGAAGACACATTTGGTCGGGTTAAACTTCATCTGATACTTGTCCATCGTATTGAAGGTCCTCTCCAGGTCTGCCACATGATCCTCTGCCTTCAGACTCTTAGTCAGCATATCGTCTACGTAGACCTCCATAGACTTCCCAATTTGATCTTCAAACATTCTGTTTACGAGGCGCTGGTACGTTGCCCCTGCATTCTTTAGGCCAAAGGGCATGACCCTATAGCAATATGTCCCCTTGTCAGTGATGAAGGCGGTCCTTTCCGAGTCCTCAGGGTTCATGAAAATCTGGTTATACCCTGAGTAAGCATCCATGAAACTCATGAGCTCATGGCCTGCGGTAGCGTCTACCATCTGGTCGATGCGGGGGAGAGGGAAGATGTCTTTGGGACAATGCTTGTTGAGGTCTGTGAAGTCCACGCACATTCTCCACTTGCCGTTGGCTTTTGGGACGATGACTGCATTGGACAGCCACTCAGGGTAGATGACCTCTCTGATAAATTCAGCGTCTTCTAATTTTTTAACCTCATCCCTGATGACCTCGTACTTCTCTCTAGAGTAAATCCTCCTCTTCTGCTTTACCGGCTTCACTCCCTCTACCACGTTGAGCTTGTGGCACATGATTTCAGGGTCAATCCCTGGCATATCTACATGACTCTAGGCGAAGACGCTTCGCCTTCTCCTCAACAGTCTAATGAGGTCTTCCTTGATATCGGGCTTCAGAGACTTGCCAACTTGGACGGTTTTTCCCGGGTCATCCTCATCGAGGATGATGGGTTCTACCTCCTCAGCGGCCTCTCCTTTCTTGAGCTTCGTCTCGTCCCTGGGGTCTAGGGTATCAATGTTGTAAGTGGCCGTAGCCCTCTTGTGTGCCTCCCTTTCTTCAGTAGAGTTGTAGTAGCACTCTCACGCTGTCGTCTGGTCTCCCTGAACTTCCCCCACCCCGTAAGGGGTAGGAAATTTGATCATCTGATGGACCGTAGACGGCACAGCCTCAAACCCCTTGAGGGCCATACGTCCCAGTATGATGATGTATGCCGGAAACACATGCTCATCCAGCACAAAGAAACTGATCCTCTTGGTGAGCCATCTCGGCCATTCGTCCCCCATCCTGACATCAACCTCATATATTCCCAGGGGATGAACCTTCGCCCCACTGAACCCAATCAATGGATGATGGTATGGGACCAGTCTGGCACGACTGAGGCCCAAGGCCTTGAAGCATGGCCAAAACATCACATCTGCTGAGCTGCCTCCATCTACCAATATCCTCGGCACCTCGCACCCGTGCACCCTGGTAGTGATGACGAGAGGGTCATCATGCGGGGCTAAGAGGCCTTTGAAGTCCATTCTCGAGAATCCCACAATCAAAGTGTCCATATCAACCTTCTTCCTTTTTTCTGACTTGACCTCTACGGAGGTTGAGTGCACCGTCTTCGTCGCTGCCTTAGCCTCAGCGACATGGGCCTTCCTGTCGGCGACCTCAGACCCTCCTCCTGCCAGACCCCCGGAGATCATTCCTACGCCAAACGAGATCATATTGAGCCTCTTAACAGGACCGTGGTCATCTCTTGGCGGGAGGTCAGGGTCGTCCTCATCATCAGAGGGGTCGTCCCCTCTTCTTTGAGGACCTTCTTTGCATGCATCAACTCGCTTTTTCCTGGGGTCGTCTCCTCGGCCCCTCTTGAAGGCCTCTCGGTCCACGTATTTCCTGAGCTTCCCTTCTTTCAGCATCTTCTCAATCTCATCTTTCAGGGCAAAGCATTTGTCTGTTACGTGACCATGGTCTTGGTGAAATTCACACCACAGGTTCTTATTCCTCTTGCCGGGGGCTGCCCTCAGCTTCTCAGGCCACTTCAGGGACCGGTCACTCTTAATCTCATTGAGAATCTGTTCACAGCTGACCGTTAGAGGGGTGTACCCAGCGAACTTGTCATCCGAGGACCTCTTCTTCCCCTCTTTGTTCTTCTTAGGGTATTTGCCCCCACTTGCACCTCCTTTTTTGTCTTCATATTTTGCGGCCATCGCCCCTTCGGCTTTCATCACCTTCCCCGCTGTTGACAGCAGCTCAGCCATCGTCCTTGGAGGGTCTTCGGCAAGCTTCCATAATAGCTTCCCCTTTTGGAGTCCTCCGATCAGGGTTGTCATAGCTATGCTCTCCTCATAGTCCTCCACCTCCAGCTTCTCTTTATTGAATCTGGCTATGTAATCTCTCAGACTCTCACTCTTTCCCTGCTTAACATAGATTAGGTGCGTGGTCTTCTTCTGTGGTCTCACCCCGAAGCAAAAGTTGTGGATGAACCGGTCCGCCAACTGCTTGAAGTTTTCAATGGAATTTTTTGGAAGAGATGTGTACCAGACATGTGCAGCCCCCTGTCAGGGTACCAGAGAAGGTACGACACCTCATCTCATCTGAGATAGAGTATATGTCAGCCGCGGATTGATACATCTCCACGTGGTGGACAGGGTTGGTGCTCCCATCGTATCTTGGGGTGACCACAGGAGGCTTGAACTTTGATGGCGTGGGGAAGTTGACTATCTTTGCCACAAAGGGCGAGCCTATGGTGTATCCCCTCTGAAGAGGGTCCCGGCTCTTCAGTATGTCGCTAATCTTATCCTCTAACCGCTGGATTGAGTCATTCCAGGGCCTCACAGGGTCGGCATGGACGATGTTATCCCCCGCTGCCTCTTGGAGGTGGATGGAGGGCTCCGCTGCGGCGGGCCTGTGTCGGCTGTTTACTTCCCTTTGGTCGTCATCCCATCTTTGGGGTCGGCCTTCTGCTGCCTCTTTCCTAGATCTCGCTGCGCTTCTTGACTTGGACAACTTGTCCCGCAAGTCATTCACTGGGCCCAGCCTCTCGAAGGCCGACCCCCTGCTCAGGCGGTCAAAAGCGGAGCCTCTTGGGCGATCATCAGGGTTTGGTCTCCCGCACTTTCCTCTACTGTCCTGGAGAGGTCGTACAGTATTGTTGGAGACCTCATATGGTTCCCAGCATTCTACTGGAGCCTCTTCTCCCTCCAGATTGTCATACCTGTCCTCAGGGCTAGGGTTTCCTTGCCTCCCCAGGCGTAAACGCCGGGGGTCAGCAACATCCCTACGCCGCTGAGGGGGTGGCAGGTCATTACGTGGTGCCTGGGATGGTCCCCTGGCCTCATGCTGTCCGGGAGCCGCCGCCGGAGTAATCATCTCAGGTGAGACCCCTGGTGGTCTCAGTATGTTCTGACTTAGAGCAGTGAACTGCTCCTGCATCATCCGCTGGCTGGCTGCCAGAGATTTTAGGGCTGCCGCCACATCAGCCATCTCAGACTGAGGCAGTGGTTGGCTGGAACTGGGTCTTCCCCCCTCATCCGGCGGGGGAAGAAGGGGTGGTGGCATCTCAGGTGCCATGTGTTCGAGCTGTGAAAAGCTGAACTGAAGAAAAGACCGGTAAGCTTGAGAACCTTAGTGGGTCTCTTTCAATGGTGAAACACCTCCTCTCAGGGGGAGTGTTGGTTCACCACCAGAGTGCCCAATGAGGTCAAGCTTTACAAAGGAAGAGATGTCTTCTATTTCCCACAGACGGCGCCAAACTGATGATGCTTGGATTTAGCACCACCGGATAAGTGATAGTGAGCTCAAGCAGTAGCAGCCATGGCAGCCATAGAGATGTATAAGTGTATAAGTATGTAGAAGGGGATGAGTATAAGAGGAAGTAAGGCAATGATGTATAGTGGTTCAGCCAATTTGGCCTACATCCACTGTGAGTGTGTGATCCACTAAATATGGGCACTAATTGCCTTGGATACAATGCACATAACCCTCTCTCTCTCTCTACTGTGTGTACAAGCAGAGTTTTAGCTAGGGTTCCTGTTCATGGATCGATCCCCTGTAGGGTTGTAGGTGACAAGTATATATAGGTCTTGGGGGGTGTAGTGTACCCCCCAAGTAAGCATGGTGCATGTGAATAATGATCTAGCCAATCCCCTGTTGACACCTGTAGATGCCAAATGATGACTTAATATTCCCTCACGTGAGGGTGTGATTCTGTTATAACGGTCTGCCACGTGTCATACGAGCCTGACGCGCACTGTCCCACGCGTGTCCCAAACCACGCGCTGTCATGATGTCACCCTCGACCTATGAGCCGAGGCCGAGGGCAAAGTTTCTTCGGGCAGGGAGTCTGGCTTGATTCTGGCATCGTACTGTCGTACCCTCGTAGGGTCGTCCGGAGCATGGGGAAGGGTCGTACCCTCGTAGGGTCAGCCCCTCGTAGGGTCGGCTGGACCTGGTGGTGGTCAGCTGGGGCCTGGTGAAGGGTCGGCCCCTCGTAGGGTCGTCCGTATAGGGGGTAATCTCATCCAGGCTGAGGGTATAAACGGGTATATCAATTACTTTCCGAATTTTATTTAAAACCAATATTTTAAAACTTTACATAACTCATAATTAAGAATCATCCAACCAATATACTGTAACAAATAATCCAATTAGTTTAAACATCCAACTAAGTAATTCCAACATTAAAACAAAAAGGAAAAAAACATCCTAACAGTAATAAATCCCAAAGTGTAAATATTGGAAGTAAACCAATCACAATATCCCATAAACAACTGAATAATGGAAAAGGGCGACACATGCCCAACTGAATAAATAGAGCTAGAAGTGGAATCAACAAATGAGGTCATCTAAGCAAGAGGCCTGCAACTCCCACCTAAGCTGCAGTGCGTTCCTTCCAAAGGATCCTATGCAAGACGCCCATGTGGCTGGGCACCTGTAATATATACATATATA
The DNA here is from genome assembly GCA_949130495.1 of Sambucus nigra. Taxonomy (NCBI): domain Eukaryota; kingdom Viridiplantae; phylum Streptophyta; class Magnoliopsida; order Dipsacales; family Adoxaceae; genus Sambucus; species Sambucus nigra. The sequence continues at coordinate 220,312,519 of OX422212.1, forward strand.
TACAAGAGAGAAAAGAAAATGGAAACGGGTCAGAGCCCGATTGTAAAAATGATTTAAAATTTGTTTAGCAAGTATTTAAAATGTTTACTGGCTAATGCAACAACATATTAGTGCGGCACTCCCTTGAGAAATTCTCACCTCTCTCCTAATGTTCACGCCTATCGCACTACCCTTCCCAACGGTTCAACTTATCTTGTCTTAGGTTGCTCGTAAGATTTAAATTGACAAATTCAATTGTTCAAGAGGTAAATTCTTTTTTAATAACAAAGTTCTCATTTAAGCTTTATTTGTAATGAAGTCTCTCAGCAATATATTATACTTCTCAAACACTCATTTCCAAGTTGAAATAATTATTCATTTCTTACTTACCATAAACACAGTAGGTAGTTTCCAAATTCCAGAATTATATATATATATATATATATATATATATATATATATATATATATATATATACATATACATATTAAATACTCATATAATATATATATATATTTTAACAGCATCCCACATAATAATTATGGTGCGGGCATACTCTGCTATCTAGTCCCCGTATCACTCGTACTAACGGAAATACAAGTTCGGAATCTCTCTCGAACTGTATTAACACAAACCAAAACAATATTGAGGCGAAGCATAGATTCCAGGTCTCAAAGAGGTCAGCACATGCCCCCACGTCTCTTAGGACCGTCTAAACTATCGATTCGATAGCCTGTACCAAAGGATTTCTATCTTCTAGGGCACGAGTCAGTATCCCCCATAAAGGCTCATCGAGATAAGACTGTCCCAGCGCGGTAACCTCAGGGATAGCAAGTAGTGCGGGCATGATTTTCACACGTATATAGTATATGCATAAACACAGTCATATAAATATACTACTATTACCATATCAAGTTTAGTCACATACTCACAACCCATAATTATGATATTTTTCCTTATTTTTTCTTATTTAGTTATCACGTATAACGTTTGCCTCTTATCTTAATCTATGGGATTATCCCAACTTATCAAGTGACACTCGTGGATTTCAATCCTCCCAAGTATAATTTCAGTAGGTACTCATTTATTTTCCAACGTAACTACCTTGCATGTCTCCCCCTTTAATACATAATTCCATAGTCCCTTATATGTAAACATCCCCCGAAAAATGTAAATCTCGTCTTACATTAAAGATTTCATATTTTACTAAGTCCTACTGGTCTTCTTTATCTCCCAAAATATTTTAATAAGGATGTCCAATGATTATTACTCATTTAAATTGAATTCAACTATTTAGAAGGGGAGATAAGTCTGCCAGGAGGGGTCGATCGATCAATGGCAGGAGCTCAATCGATCGATGCGTCGATCGATCGATACTCCTTGTTCGATCGATCGATCAAACAGGTATGGCGAATCTGCAGAATAGCAGTTACGAGTTCTATCATCCAACATCATCCAATTCCAGATTTTTAACTCCCAAACTCCCAGAAATTTATACTACAAAAATCCTAAACCCAAATGGACAATATTTACCGTAAAGCAGGCGAGTTTTCATCAAGATTCATGGATTAAAAGTGCCCAAATTTATACAATTCTCATGAACCCTAAAAATTTCTTTAACTTGTTTCAAATCATTCTTTCCCCATAAATTCTACTTCTAATTCATCAAAAATCCATGGTTAAACCTCTACATATGAAGGGGATTTCCAGATTATCATTTATATCACTACCATATGCAATTTTCTAATCTCTAACAAGGGTTTTCTTCCATAGAACTCATCCTAATCAACCCTAGACTAAAATGAATGAAGCATTAACGAAATTAAGCAAGATAAATACTTTCTTGGGAAATTTTGGTCTCTGATTTGTACCAAAATCAGTGTGGTGGTGATCCTTGTGACGCGATCAATCGTTTGGTGGCGACGGAGGTGCAAATGGAGGGGTTTTCAGCCTAGAATTCCTTGGCAAGCTCACTCCTTCCTTCTCCAATGGCCGTCACTTGTTTTTGGTTGTGTTAACTCTATAAGGAAGCATAAGCATCTGATATAACCTTTTAAGTTTCCTGGGTTAAATCACCCAAAATTACGAAATGTCCAAAACGCCCTCCCGGGGTGCTAAATAAGCCTAAAAACGCCCCTACACCCAAACTAAACCACGGGTACACTTTTTTGACTATCTCGACCCTTTCAGACACTTTGCCGCACTCAAAATGACCATACGAGACTTATAATTTATTCACTTTTATTAATCAACATTTAGTCTCGACGCGACACGGGCATGATTTTCACACGTATATAGTATATGCACAAACACAGTCATATAAATATACTACTATTACCATATCAAGTTTAGGAACATACTCACGACCCATAATTATGATATTTGTCCTTATTGTTCGTTATTTAGTTATCACGTATAACGTTTGCCTCTTATCTTAATCTATGGGATTATCCCAACTTATCAAGTGACACTCGTGGATTTCTATCCTCCCAAGTATAATCTCAGTAGGTACTCATTTATTGTCCAACGTAACTACCTTACGTGTCCCCCCCTTTAATACATAATTCCATCGTCCCTTATATGTAAACATCCCCCGAAAAATGTAAATCTCGTCTTACATTAAAGATTTCATATTTTACTAAGTCCTACTGGTCTTCTTTATCTCCCAAAATATTTTAATAAGGATGTCCAAAGATTATTACTCATTTAAATTGAATTCAACTATTTAGAAGGGGAAATATGAATCTGCTAGGAGGGGTCGATCGATCGATGGCAGGAGCTCGATCGATCGATGCGTCTTGTTCGATCGATCAATCAAACAGGTATGGCGTATCTGCAGAATAGCAGTTACGGGTTTTATCATCCAACATCATCCAATTCCAGATTTTTAACACCTAAACTCCCAAAAATTTATACTACAAACATCCTAAACCCAAATGGACAATATTTAACGTAAAGCATGCGAGTTTTCATCAAGATTCATGGATTAAAAGTGCCCAAATTTATACAATTCTCATGAACCCTAAAAATTTCTTTAACTAGTTTCAAATCATTCTTTCTCCAGAAATTCTGCTTCTAATTCATAAAAAATCCGTGGTTAAACCTCTACATATGAAGGGGATTTCCAGATTATCATTTATATCACTACCACATGCAATTTTCTAATCTCTGACATGGGTTTTCTTCCGTAGAACTCATCCTAATCAACCCTAGACTAACATGAATGAAGCATTAATGAAATTAAGTAAGATAAATACATGCCTGGGAATTTTTGGTCTCTGATTTGTGCTAAAATTAGTGTGTTGGTGATCCTTGTGACGCGATCTATCGTTTGGTGCCGACGGCGGCGCAAACGGAGGGGTTTTCGGCCTAGAATTCCTTGGCAAGCTCTCTCCTTCCTTCTCCAATGGCTGTTACTTGTTTTTCGTTCTGTTAACCCTAGAAGGAATCCCTAAGCATCTAATATAACTTTTTAATTTTCGAGGGTTTAATTACCCAAAATTACGAAATGTCCAAAACGCCCTCCTAGGGTGCTAAATAGGCCTAAAAACGCCCCGAGACCCAAACTAAACCCCCGGGTACACTTTCTTGACTATCTCGACCCTTACGAACACTTTGGCGCACTCAAAATGACCATACGAGCAACTTATAATTTATTCACTTTTATTAATCAACATTTAGTCCCTACTCGACACGGGCAAGATTTTCACACGTATATAGTATATGCATAAACACAGTCATATAAATATACTATTATTACCATATCAAGTTTAGGAACATATTCATGACCCATAATTATGATATTTGTCCTTATTATTCGTTATTTAGTTATCACGTATAACGTTTGCCTCTAATCTTAATCTATAGGATGATCCCAACTTATCAAGTGACACTCGTGGATTTCTATCCTCCCAAGTATAATTTCAGTAGGTACTCATTTATTGTCCAACGTAACTACCTTACGTGTCTACCCCTTTAATACATAATTACATCGTCCCTTATATCTAAACATCCCCCGAAAAATGTAAATCTCGTCTTACATTAAAGATTTCATATTTTACTAGGTCCTACTGGTCTTCTTTATCTCCCAAAATTTTTTAATAAGGATGTCCAAATATTATTACTCATTTAAATTGAATTCAACTATTTAGAAGGGGAAATATGAGTCTGCCAGGAGGGGTCGATTGATCGATGGCAGGAGCTCGATCGATCGATACTCCTTGTTCGATCGATCAATCAAACAGGTATGGCGTATCTGCAGAATAGCAGTTACGGGTTTTATCATCTAACATCATCCAATTCCAGATTTTTAACACCCAAACTCCCAAAAATTTATACTACAAACATCCTAAACCCAAATGGACAATATTTAACATAAAGCATGTGAGTTTTCATCAAGATTCATGGATTAAAAGTTCCCAAATTTATACAATTCTCATGAACCCTAAAAATTTCTTTAACTTGTTTCAAATAATTATTTCTCCAGAAATTATACTTCTAATTCATCAAAAATCCGTGGTTAAACCTTTACATATGAAGGGGATTTCCAGATTATCATTTATATCACTACCACATGCAATTTTCTAATATCTAACATGGGTTTTCTTCCATGGAACTCATCCTAATCAACCCTAGACTAACATGAATGAAGCATTAAAGAAATTAAGAAAGATAAATACTTGCCTGGGAATTTTTGGTCTCTGATTTGTGCTAAAATCAGTGTGCTAGTGATCCTTGTGACGCGATCTATCGTTTGGCGGCCACGGCGGCGCAAACGGAGGGGTTTTTGGCCTAGAATTCCTTGGCAAGCTCTCTCCTTCCTTCTCCATTGGCCGTCACTTGTTTTTGGTTGTGTTAACCCTAGAAGGAATCCCTAAGTATCTGATATAACCTTTTGATTTTAGAGGGTTTAATTACCCAAAATTACGAAATGTCCAAAACGCCCTCCTAGGGTGCTAAATAGGCCTAAAAACGCCCCGAGACCCAAACTAAACCCCCGGGTACACTTTCTTGACTATCTCGACCCTTACGGACACTTTGGCGCACTCAAAATGACCATACGAGCAACTTATAATTTATTCACTTTTATTAATCAACATTTAGTCCCTACTCGACACGGGCAAGATTTTCACACGTATATAGTATATGCATAAACACAGTCATATAAATATACTATTATTACCATATTAAGTTTAGGAACATACTCATGACCCATAATTATGATATTTGTCCTTATTATTCGTTATTTAGTTATCACGTATAACGTTTGCCTCTTATCTTAATCTATGGGATGATCCTAACTTATCAAGTGACACTCGTGGAATTCTATCCTCCCAATTATAATTTCAGTAGGTACTCATTTATTGTCCAACGTAACTACCTTACGTGTCTCCCCCTTTAATACATAATTCCATCGTCCCTTATATGTAAACATCCCCCGAAAAATGTAAATCTCGTCTTACATTAAAGATTTCATATTTTACTAGGTCCTACTGGTCTTCTTTATCTCCTAAAAGATTTTAATAAAGATGTCCAAAGATTATTACTCATTTAAATTGAATTCAACTATTTAGAAGGGGAAATATGAGTCTGCCAGGAGGGGTCGATCGATCGATGGCAGGAGCTCGATCGATCGATGCGTCGATCGATCGATACTCCTTGTTCGATCGATCGATCAAACAGGTATGGCGTATCTGTAGAATAGCAGTTACAAGTTATATCATCCAACATCATCCAATTCCATATTTTTAATACCCAAACTCCCAGAAATTTATACTACAAACATCCTAAACCCAAATGGACAATATTTAACGTAAAGCATGCGAGTTTTCATCAAGATTCGTGGATTAAAAGTGCCCAAATTTATACAATTCTCATGAACCCTAAAAATTTCTTTAACTTGTTTCAAATCATTCTTTCTCCTGAAATTCTACTTTTAATTCCTCAAAAATCCGTGGTTAAACCTCTACATATGAAGGGGATTTCCAGATTATCATTTATATCACTACCACATGCAATTTTCTAATCTCTGACATGGGTTTTCTTCCATAGAACTCGTCGTAATCAACCCTAGACTAACATGAATGAAGCATTAACGAAATTAATCAAGATAAATACTTTCCTGGGGATTTTTGGTCTCTGATTTGTGTTAAAATCAGTGTGGTGGTGATCCTTGTGACGCGATCTATCGTTTGGCGGTGACGGTGGTGCAAACGGAGGGGTTTTCGGCCTAGAATTCCTTGGCAAGCTCTCTCCATCCTTCTCCAATGCCCGTCACTTTTTTTTGGTTATGTTAACCCTACAAGGAATCCTTAAGAATCTGATATAACCTTTTAATTTTCGTGGGTTTAATTACCCAAAATTACAAAATGTCCAAAACTCCCTCTCGGGGTGCGAAATAAGCCTAAAAACGCCCCGAGATCCAAACTAAACCCCCGATTACACTTTCTTGACTATCTCGACCCTTCCAGACACTTTGGTGCACTCAAAACGACCATACAAGAACCTTATAATTTATTCACTTTTATTAATCAACATTTAGTCCCGACGCGACACGTGCATGATTTTTACACGTATATAGTATATGTATAAACACAGTCATATAAATATACTACTATTACCATATCAAGTTTAGGCACATACTCACGACCCATAATTATGATATTTGTCCTTATTATTCATTATTTAGTTATCACGTATAACGTTTGCCTCTTATCTTAATCTATGGGATTATCCCAACTTATCAAGTGACACTCGTGGATTTCTATCCTCCCAAGTATAATTTCAGTAGGTACTCATTTATCGTCCAACGTAACTACCTTATGTGTCTCCCCCTTTAATACATAATTCCAACATCCCTTATATGTAAACATCCCCCGAAAAATGTAAATCTCGTCTTACATTAAAGATTTCATATTTTACTAAGTCCTACTGGTCTTCTTTATCTCCCAAAATATTTTAATAAGGATGTCCAAATATTATTACTCATTTAAATTGAATTCAATTATTTAGAAGGGGAAATATGAGTCTGCCAGGAGGGGTCGATTGATCGATGGCAGGAGCTCGATCGATCGATACTCCTTGTTCGATCGATCAATCAAACAGGTATGGCGTATCTGCAGAATAGCAGTTACGGGTTTTATCATCCAACATCATCCAATTCCAGATTTTTAACACCCAAACTCCCAAAAATTTATACTACAAAAATCCTAAACCCAAATGGACAATATTTAACGTAAAGCATGCGAGTTTTCATCAAGATTCATGGATTAAAAGTGCCCAAATTTATACAATTCTCATGAACCCTAAAAATTTCTTTAACTAGTTTCAAATCATTCTTTCTCCAGAAATTCTGCTTCTAATTCAGAAAAAATCCGTGGTTAAACCTCTACATATGAAGGGGATTTCCAGATTATCATTTATATCACTACCACATGCAATTTTCTAATCTCTGACATGGGTTTTCTTCCATAGAACTCATCCTAATCAACCCTAGACTATAAGGAATGAAGCATTAAAGAAATTAAGAAAGATAAATACTTGCCTGGGAATTTTTGGTCTCTGATTTGTGCTAAAATCAGTGTGCTGGTGATCCTTGTGACGCGATCTATCGTTTGGCGGCCACGGCGGCGCAAACGGAGGGGTTTTTGGCCTAGAATTCCTTGGCAAGCTCTCTCCTTCCTTCTCCATTGGCCGTCACTTGTTTTTGGTTGTGTTAACCCTAGAAGTAATCCCTAAGCATCTGATATAAACTTTTGATTTTCGAGGGTTTAATTACCCAAAATTACGAAATGTCCAAAACGCCCTCCTAGGGTGCTAAATAGGCCTAAAAACGCCCCGAGACCCAAACTAAACCCCCGGGTACACTTTCTTGACTATCTCGACCCTTACGGACACTTTGGCGCACTCAAAATGACCATACGAGCAACTTATAATTTATTCACTTTTATTAATCAACATTTAGTCCCTACTCGACACGGGCAAGATTTTCACACGTATATAGTATATGCATAAACACAGTCATATAAATATACTATTATTACCATATCAAGTTTAGGAACATACTCATGACCCATAATTATGATATTTGTCCTTATTATTCGTTATTTAGTTATCACGTATAACGTTTGCCTCTTATCTTAATCTATGGGATGATCCTAACTTATCAAGTGACACTCGTGGATTTCTATCCTCCCAAGTATAATTTCAGTAGGTACTCATTTATTGTCCAACGTAACTACCTTACGTGTCTCCCCCTTTAATACATAATTCCATCGTCCCTTATATGTAAACATCCCCCGAAAAATGTAAATCTCGTCTTACATTAAAGATTTCATATTTTACTAGGTCCTACTGGTCTTCTTTATCTCCTAAAAGATTTTAATAAAGATGTCCAAAGATTATTACTCATTTAAATTGAATTCAACTATTTAGAAGGGGAAATATGAGTCTGCCAGGAGGGGTCGATCGATCGATGGCAGGAGCTCGATCGATCGATGCATCGATCGATCGATACTCCTTGTTCGATCGACCGATCAAACAGGTATGGCGTATCTGCAGAATAGCAGTTACAAGTTATATCATCCAACATCATCCAATTCCATATTTTTAATACCCAAACTCCCAGAAATTTATACTACAAACATCCTAAACCCAAATGGACAATATTTAACGTAAAGCATGCGAGTTTTCATCACGATTCGTGGATTAAAAGTGCCCAAATTTATACAATTCTCATGAACCCTAAAAATTTCTTTAACTTGTTTCAAATCATTCTTTCTCCAGAAATTCTACTTCTAATTCCTCAAAAATCCGTGGTTAAACCTCTACATATGAAGGGGATTTCCAGATTATCATTTATATCACTACCACATGCAATTTTCTAATCTCTGACATGGGTTTTCTTCCATAGAACTCGTCGTAATCAACCCTAGACTAACATGAATGAAGCATTAACGAAATTAATCAAGATAAATACTTTCCTGGGGATTTTTGGTCTCTGACTTGTGCTAAAATCAGTGTGGTGGTGATCCTTGTGACGCGATCTATCGTTTGGCGGCGACGGCGGCGCAAACGGAGGGGTTTTCGGCCTAGAATTCCTTGGCAAGCTCTCTCCATCCTTCTCCAATGCCCGTCACTTTTTTTTGGTTATGTTAACCCTAGAAGGAATCCCTACGAATCTGATATAACCTTTTAATTTTCGTGGGTTTAATTACCCAAAATTACAAAATGTCCAAAACTCCCTCTCGGGGTGCGAAATAAGCCTAAAAACGCCCCGAGATCCAAACTAAACCCCCGATTACACTTTCTTGACTATCTCGACCCTTCCAGACACTTTGGTGCACTCAAAACGACCATACGAGCAACTTATAATTTATTCACTTTTATTAATCAACATTTAGTCCCGACGTGACACGTGCATGATTTTTACACGTATATAGTATATGTATAAACACAGTCATATAAATATACTACTATTACCATATCAAGTTTAGGCACATACTCACGACCCATAATTATGATATTTGTCCTTATTATTCATTATTTAGTTATCACGTATAACGTTTGCCTCTTATCTTAATCTATGGGATTATCCCAACTTATCAAGTGACACTCGTGGATTTCTATCCTCCCAAGTATAATTTCAGTAGGTACTCATTTATCGTCCAACGTAACTACCTTACGTGTCCCCCCCTTTAATACATAATTCCAACATCCCTTATATGTAAACATCCCCCGAAAAATGTAAATCTCGTCTTACATTAAAGATTTCATATTTTACTAAGTCCTACTGGTCTTCTTTATCTCCCAAAATATTTTAATAAGGATGTCCAAATATTATTACTCATTTAAATTGAATTCAACTATTTAGAAGGGGAAATATGAGTCTGGCAGGAGGGGTCGATTGATCGATGGCAGGAGCTCGATCGATCGATACTCCTTGTTCGATCGATCAATCAAACAGGTATGGCGTATCTGCAGAATAGCAGTTACGGGTTTTATCATCTAACATCATCCAATTCCAGATTTTTAACACCCAAACTCCCAAAAATTTATACTACAAACATCCTAAACCCAAATGGACAATATTTAACATAAAGCATGTGAGTTTTCATCAAGATTCATGGATTAGAAGTTCCCAAATTTATACAATTCTCACGAACCCTAAAAATTTCTTTAACTTGTTTCAAATATTTCTTTCTCCAGAAATTATACTTCTAATTCATCAAAAATCCGTGGTTAAACCTTTACATATGAAGGGGATTTCCAGATTATCATTTATATCACTACCACATGCAATTTTCTAATCTCTAACATGGGTTTTCTTCCATGGAACTCATCCTAATCAACCCTAGACTAACATGAATGAAGCATTAAAGAAATTAAGAAAGATAAATACTTGCCTGGGAATTTTTGGTCTCTGATTTGTGCTAAAATCAGTGTGTTGGTGATCCTTGTGACGCGATCTATCGTTTGGCGGCCACGGCGGCGCAAACGGAGGGGTTTTTGGCCTAGAATTCCTTGGCAAGCTCTCTCCTTCCTTCTCCATTGGCCGTCACTTGTTTTTGGTTGTGTTAACCCTAGAAGGAATCCCTAAGCATCTGATATAACCTTTTGATTTTCGAGGGTTTAATTACCCAAAATTACGAAATGTCGAGGGTGCTAAATAGGCCTAAAAACGCCCCGAGACCCAAACTAAACCCCCGGGTACACTTTCTTGACTATCTCGACCCTTACGGACACTTTGGCGCACTCAAAATGACCATATGAGCAGCTTATAATTTATTCACTTTTATTAATCAACATTTATTCCCTACTCGACACGGGCAAGATTTTCACACGTATATAGTATATGCATAAACACAGTCATATAAATATACTATTATTACCATATCAAGTTTAGGAACATACTCATGACCCATAATTATGATATTTGTCCTTATTATTCGTTATTTAGTTATCACGTATAACGTTTGCCTCTTATCTTAATCTATGGGATGATCCTAACTTATCAAGTGACACTCGTGGATTTCTATCCTCCCAAGTATAATTTCAGTAGGTACTCATTTATTGTCCAACGTAACTACCTTACGTGTCTCCCCCTTTAATACATAATTCCATCGTCCCTTATATGTAAACATCCCCCGAAAAATGTAAATGTCGTCTTACATTAAAGATTTCATATTTTACTAGGTCCTACTGGTCTTCTTTATCTCCTAAAAGATTTTAATAAAGATGTCCAAAGATTATTACTCATTTAAATTGAATTCAACTATTTAGAAGGGGAAATATGAGTCTGCCAGGAGGGGTCGATCGATCGATGCGTCGATCGATCGATACTCCTTGTTCGATCGATCGATCAAACAGGTATGGCGTATCTGTAGAATAGCAGTTACAAGTTATATCATCCAACATCATCCAATTCCATATTTTTAATACCCAAACTCCCAGAAATTTATACTACAAACATCCTAAACCCAAATGGACAATATTTAACGTAAAGCATGCGAGTTTTCATCACGATTCGTGGATTAAAAGTGCCCAAATTTATACAATTCTCATGAACCCTAAAAATTTCTTTAACTTGTTTCAAATCATTATTTCTCCAGAAATTCTACTTCTAATTCCTCAAAAATCCGTGGTTAAACCTCTACATATGAAGGGGATTTCCAGATTATCATTTATATCACTACCACATGCAATTTTCTAATCTCTGACATGGGTTTTCTTCCATAGAACTCGTCGTAATCAACCCTAGACTAACATGAATGAAGCATTAACGAAATTAATCAAGATAAATACTTTCCTGGGGATTTTTGGTCTCCGATTTGTGCTAAAATCAGTGTGGTGGTGATCCTTGTGACGCGATCTATCGTTTGGCGGCGACGGCGGCGCAAACGGAGGGGTTTTCGGCCTAGAATTCCTTGGCAAGCTCTCTCCATCCTTCTCCAATGCCCATCACTTTTTTTTGGTTATGTTAACCCTAGAAGGAATCCCTAAGAATCTGATATAACCTTTTTAATTTTCGTGGGTTTAATTACCCAAAATTACAAAATGTACAAAACTCCCTCTCGGGGTGCGAAATAAGCCTAAAAACGCCCCGAGATCAAAACTAAACCCCCGATTACACTTTCTTGACTATCTCGACCCTTCCAGACACTTTGGTGCACTCAAAATGACCATACGAGCAACTTATAATTTATTCACTTTTATTAATCAACATTTAGTCCCGACGCGACACGTACATGATTTTTACACGTATATAGTATATGTATAAACACAGTCATATAAATATACTACTATTACCATATCAAGTTTAGGCACATACTCACGACCCATAATTATGATATTTGTCATTATTATTCATTATTTAGTTATCACGTATAACGTTTGCCTCTTATCTTAATCTATGGGATTATCCCAACTTATCAAGTGACACTCGTGGATTTCTATCCTCCCAAGTATAATTTCAGTAGGTACTCATTTATCGTCCAACGTAACTACCTTATGTGTCTCCCCCTTTAATACATAATTCCAACATCCCTTATATGTAAACATCCCCCGAAAAATGTAAATCTCGTCTTACATTAAAGATTTCATATTTTACTAAGTCCTACTGGTCTTCTTTATCTCCCAAAATATTTTAATAAGGATGTCCAAATATTATTACTCATTTAAATTGAATTCAACTATTTAGAAGGGGAAATATGAGTCTGGCAGGAGGGGTCGATTGATCGATGGCAGGAGCTCGATCGATCGATACTCCTTGTTCGATCGATCAATCAAACAGGTATGGCGTATCTGCAGAATAGCAGTTACGGGTTTTATCATCTAACATCATCCAATTCCAGATTTTTAACACCCAAACTCCCAAAAATTTATACTACAAACATCCTAAACCCAAATGGACAATATTTAACATAAAGCATGTGAGTTTTCATCAAGATTCATGGATTAGAAGTTCCCAAATTTATACAATTCTCATGAACCCTAAAAATTTCTTTAACTTGTTTCAAATAATTCTTTCTCCAGAAATTATACTTCTAATTCATCAAAAATCCGTAGTTAAACCTTTACATATGAAGGGGATTTCCTGATTATCATTTATATCACTACCACATGCAATTTTCTAATCTCTAACATGGGTTTTCTTCCATGGAACTCATCCTAATCAACCCTAGACTAACATGAATGAAGCATTAAAGAAATTAAGAAAGATAAATACTTGCCTGGGAATTTTTGGTCTCTGATTTGTGCTAAAATCAGTGTGCTGGTGATCCTTGTGACGCGATCTATCGTTTGGCGGCGACGGCGGCGCAAACGGAGGGGTTTTCGGCCTAGAATTCCTTGGCAAGCTCTCTCCTTCCTTCTCCATTGGCCGTCACTTGTTTTTGGTTGTGTTAACCCTAGAAGGAATCCTTAAGCATCTGATATAACCTTTTGATTTTCGTGGGTTTAATTACCCAAAATTACGAAAAGTCAAAAACGCCCTCCCGGGGTGCTAAATAGGCCTTAAAACGTCCCGAGACCCAAACTAAACCTCTAGGTACACTTTTTTGACTATCTCGATCCTTCCGGACACTTTAGCACACTCAAAACGACCATAAGAGCAACTTATAATTTATTCACTTTTATTAATCAACATTTAGTCCCAGTGCGACACGGGCGCGTCCCAACTCAAATTTCCAAAATTATCATTTTATTCACTCGTGACATTTAATAGTACCAGTATTAGATTACTTTACTCATTAGTAATATTCAACAAGTTTCCAATGATTACTAACTCTCATCATGTTAATAATTATAAAAATGATTAATTTCTGAATTTATATTAAATTAATAACTCACATTAAATTTAATAAGTCCCCAAATTTAGAAAGCATAAAAACACGGGATGACGTAAATATACTACTATTACCATATCAAGTTTAGGCACATACTCACGACCCATAATTATGATATTTGTTCTTATTATTCGTTATTTAGTTATCACGTATAACGTTTGCCTCTTATCTTAATCTATGGGATTATCCCAACTTATCAAGTGACACTCGTGGATTTCTATCCTCCCAAGTATAATTTCAGTAGGTACTCATTTATTGTCCAACGTAACTACCTTACGTGTCCCCCCCTTTAATACATAATTCCATCGTCCCTTATATGTAAACATCCCCCGAAAAATGTAAATCTCGTCTTACATTAAAGATTTCATATTTTACTAAGTCCTACTGGTCTTCTTTATCTCCCAAAATATTTTAATAAGGATGTCCAAAGATTATTACTCATTTAAATTGAATTCAACTATTTAGAAGGGGAAATATGAGTCTGCCAGGAGGGGTCGATCGATCGATGGCAGGAGCTCGATCGATCGATGTGTTGATCGATCGATACTCCTTGTTCGATCGATCGATCAAACAGGTATGGCGAATCTGCAGAATAGCAGTTACGGGTTCTATCATCCAACATCATCCAATTCCATATTTTTAACTCCCAAACTCCCAGAAATTTATACTACAAAAATCCGAAACCCAAATGGACAATATTTAACGTAAAGCAGGCGAGTTTTCATCAAGATTCATGGATTAAAAGTGCCCAAATTTATACAATTCTCATGAACCCTAAAAATTTCTTTAACTTGTTTCAAATCATTCTTTCCCCATAAATTCTACTTCTAATTCATCAAAAATCCGTGGTTAAACCTCTACATATGAAGGGGATTTCCAGATTATCATTTATATCACTACCACATGCAATTTTCTAATCTCTAACATGGGCTTTCTTTCATAGAACTCATCATAATCAACCCTAGACTAACATGAATGAAGCATTAACGAAATTAAGCAAGATAAATACTTGCCTGGGAATTTTTGGTCTCTAATTTGTGCTAAAATTAGTGTGGTGGTGATCCTTGTGACGCCATCTATTGTTTGGCGGCGACGGCGGCGCAAGCGGAGGGGTTTTCGGCCTAGAATTCCTTGGCAAGCTCTCTCATTCCTTCTCCAATGGTCGTCACTTATTTTTGGTTGTGTTAACCCTAGAAGGAAGCCCTAAGCATCTGATATAACCTTTTAATTTTCGTGGGTTTAATTACCTAAAATTACGAAATGTCCAAAACGCCCACCCGGGGTGCTAAATAGGCCTAAAAACGCCCCGAGATCCAAACTAAACCCCTGGGTACACTTTTTTTAGTATTTCGACCCTTTCGAACACTTTGACGCACTCAAAATGACCATACGAGCAACTTATAATTTATTCACTTTTATTAATCAACATTTAGTCTCGACGCGACACGGGCGCGTCCCGACTCAAATTTCCAAAATTGTCATTTTATTCACTTGTGACATTTAATAGTACCAATATTATATTACTCTACTCATTAGTAATATTAAATAAGATTCCAATTATTACTAACTCTCATCACGTTAGTAATTATAAAAATGATTAATTTTCAGATTTATATTAAATTAATAACTCACATTAAATTTAATAAATCTCTAAATTTAGAAAGCATAAAAATACGGGGTATTACACATGGTTCCGAACACCCTATATTGCATCTCTTTTTCTTGAGTATACTAACAAAAAAATCTTCTCTAGCACGAGTCCTTTGACTCTATCTCAAAAATTCTAGTTCCTTCATCTAGTGAAAAAATTTCTTATGTCTACTTCGGCTTCTTTTGAGCCCATTAATGTGAACGTTATTTCTGCCACTCTCTTAGAAGAGATACCTCTAGAAAAGAGGATCCTTTTTCTTATCAATCAGTCTTGCATCCCCATTCTCTAAAAGCCCAAAGGGCTAAAAGACAAAAGGTCAGTGGGACATTCGATATCATCACTTGCCAGATTCCCCTAACAAAATTGGTCTCAGGAGAAAAGAAGAATTGATTCGCCCAATGCTGTTGTTGTTTTTCCCACCAAGAAGATGTATTCGCTTAAAAAGGGGAAGTTTTTTATGTCGATAATAATGATAACGACATGGCTCCCACCTTGTTGAGGAGAACCATTTTTTGAGCTGATAAGGAATAGGTCGGGAGGCTGTAATCTGACCAATTATTTTCTCACACCGCTCAGGCATTTTCTATGGCGAGTCCTCGAATCTTGATCGGATAATTTCTTTATGAATTTTTTGTAATATTTAACTTTTGTCTTCGTTTGTACAGTTCTCAATTGAATTTATGAACATTTTCGATAGGAGAGTTTAGCATTCAAAGTACCATGGAGAGATTTAGGAAGCTTTTTAGAAGTCTGAGGAGGCCAAGAAGGCTTTCCAAGAAACCATAATAAAGAGAAGATGGACACTGATGCTGAGATGGCCAGGTTAAAGCCTGAGGTTGAGGCACTGAAGAAGGATGTTACGAAATATGGTGAAGTCTAAACCAAGGCACTGATGGACAATGGTCAGGATAGGAAGAAATAGGATTATATCCATAAGTTAAGCTTCAAGGAAGGCTGGGATTAATCCTTGGTCAATAATGATGTTCCTCTAGAGTATGACCTCAATTTCGAGCATGATTTAGGTCTTCCACCAGCGGATGATGAAGAGGTTAGGACTTCGATCCAGGCCCCAATAAATGATGATCCTGAGAAAGAGGTTGCTGATAAAGTCAACGACCCTACCGAGGAAGATAAGGTGAAAGATAACGAGAAACAATCTAATTAGGTTTAGCTTAGGTTTCTTTGTTTTCTGCACTCTTTTATTTTTGTGAGGTTGTAAGGGCATGCCCCATTATCTTTAATAAAAATCTTAATTATTTTTTTTCTCTTCTCGTCCAGCTGTTAATTACTTACAAATACTTTTGACTTCTCTTTTAAGTGATTTTCCTTTGGTTATTATAGTCTGGGAATAGATTGGTAGTGGTTCCAGAATTTTTGGAGGTAGGCGATCCGAATTTTGTTCTTAATAGAGATGCCAGTAGCCAATGATCTGAGGGGGAAGCTCGAGAATAATGGAAAATCCCTCAAAGAAAGAAAAGTGATCAAGAATAGTTTACATCATAATATAATAATTTTGAGGTACTAATTTAAACATATCCCTCATGTAGTCTGGTCATTAGTAGATAATGAAGGATGGATTGATACTTTGCCTCACCTAATTGAAGTCACAAATGTTGCATACAAACACGGAGGGCTCAATTCTTTGGTAGTTATGAAAGTATCGAAGGCTTATTCCCTATGGTATTTCAATGGGGCATACTACCCCAATGTTTGACTTCTTCCCATGGGGACTGAGGAATCATGTAATCATGTCGAGGACCTATTTAATACCGAATTATTTTCGTGATCATGACAATGATGACAAATTCCGAACAAATCCAAACAATGACGATCATTGAGCTAGGATATCTACTAACCTAGATCGATGTAGATAGAATAGCTAAATCCAAATAAATTTTTGTAACGTGCCAAGTAGGGGACTGATTCCTGTTTAATTCTTCATATTATTACCCTTTTTACTGTGCATTAATAACTCACATGCTCGTTAAACTCATGTTTTATACTCATTTACTTTATAATCTTAAATATTCATCCTTAATCGCATGTGCAATGTTTATTTGAGTATTCAAAAGGTTTAATATTCTAATGGTGAAGTCTAGAATCAATTTCGACATGAAAGAGTCACGTAGGCACCTTCAGGGGCAAAATGGTATATTAAAATGACAAATTTTGGACTCGAACTAGTCATAAAAGTTGTAGGACTCGAATCAAGGAACGTCATGTCAATTCGATCTCAAACAACGAAATTATGATCGTGCAAAGTTTGAAACCAAAAGAAAGTCAAAATTAAAGTCAAAGCCCAGGGTCAAAACCAAAGTCAAATCAAAAGTCAAACCCTATGACCCGAATGCTATTGAAAAATTATTGGTCTCAAAATGTGGTCCACGTCAGTTCTTACAGTGCATTATTCGAAGGTAGTATGAAAAAGTTACAAGCTTTGGAATATAAATTGCGAAATAAGAAATCTGGTTTGACTTAAGGGTTATATATTAATGTGGGGCATTGTTATTAATGAATTTATAATTGATATGATTGTTAAAGTAAGGAAGGGGGAGAGGTCCTCGGTTCAAACCTCACCCAACCCCATTATTTTTTAACAAAGCATAACAAAAGAATTACAAAACTATAACTACAGTTGGGGGGCTCGAACCTGAGTCTCCCATCCATTATTTCTTACTTTAACGACCAGACCAAACACTCGTTCATTAAATATATAGGACCCAGAAATATATACCCGTAGTTCAACATAGTCTTTTTGCCCATCTTTTTTCACTCACTCTCTCTCCTACCTCCTCCTTTCTTTTCCCCAATTTTTATTCTTCTCCCATTATATTCCCATAAATCATTGCATTCCCTCATAAAATAATTCCTTTACCCATCACCACCTTTTTTTTATTTAAATAAATCAGTCATTACTGGGAAATTCAATTTTTAACCCCGACATTAATTTTTCCAACCTATAAATAAGGTCATTTGGAGACATTTGGATCATCCATTTTTTTCTTATATTTAGACCATATTCTTAGAGTAGGAAACTCTCTCTTAGTCTAGCAGTTGTTTTAAAGATTTAATAGTTTAGTATTTTTTGAGAAATTTACAAGGTCATAATATGAAGCTTTAGTGGCACATTCAAATATTCAATATAAATTCTTCTCATTTTTATTCAAGCAAGTTTTATTATTTTTACCATATTCAAATATTTCGCAATGGTGTGATGGAATAGACTGGTTTTTAATAGGTTAATTATTTTTGAAATTACACCTAAGGACCATAATGGGGTACATTATGTATGCACCATATTTGCGACATTGCGCATGTAGTTTTGGGATTATTGTTGATGCCAAACTCCTATTGGGACTTTTTTGAAAATTTAGGGAGTGAAACTTGTGACACCACACCTATTAAAATATCGCATGGCCAGCCCTTTTATCAAAATAAAATGTTGGTCTCATATGGCTCATTCTTAGCATCACTGTCCAAAACATTTTTAAAGTTACTAATCACCTATTAATTGAATAGACCAGTGCCAATTTTTATCTTACATTAATTAAAAACATGCAAAAATAAATAATAATTTAAACCATCCACACAAACTGATAACTAAGTCCAACACAGATAAATAATAGGAACAAAGAAGACCGAATAAACTAGTGGTTCAACAATAAACTCAAATAATGAACTGGATACACAAAGTCTAATCCATAAACTGGAAATAATGAAATAGTCTGAAGGGCGACATGCCCAAATGAGTATTAAAATAAACTTCCTACACTAGGAATAACTGAAGGAGGCATTTATAGTAAAGTCCTACAACTTCCACGTGAGTTGCAGCTACGCATCCCTGGATAGAATCCTCAAGTTGGGTGTCCCTGTGGTTGGACACCTAATTTTTTTTGGAAAAGCCTTTTGACACGGGTCAGAGCCCAAGTAAACATTTTGAAGAGAAAGCAATTAAAATGAAATGATTAAATATGCATGAACACTTTCTTTATTTAAGATGGTGTCTCACTCTCTTCAAAAATAACTCACCCCTCATCTAATGTGCACACCTATCGCTTACCTACTAACCCAACTAGTTATGTTATCCCATCTAACTAGCCTTGTTACACTTTTTTCCTATCACGCTACGCTAACTCGATTATTTCTTACCTTGATTTATAAGTTATCTACTCATTAACTTATTTAATTATTTTAACTTTGATTACTTATATAATATTCACACTAGTTATATATGAAGTACTAATTAATAATATAACGTTCACACTAGTTATATCTAAAATACAATCACACTTTATGTATTAAACCCGTATATAATTATCTCCCCATTATATACATATTAGTATATTACAACATTCACACACATGTCGTGTATAATAACTGCACATTCCCGAGTAATAACTCACTGAATGCTTTGTCTAAAATGCTATCACCCTAGGTATACTCAATCCAACCTGGATACCATAAGATGGTTAACTCACACCGAATTAGGCAATAAAATAGTAAGCGTAGGGGAGGCGATC
Organism: Sambucus nigra; assembly: GCA_949130495.1. NCBI lineage: Eukaryota > Viridiplantae > Streptophyta > Magnoliopsida > Dipsacales > Adoxaceae > Sambucus > Sambucus nigra. The sequence goes on from OX422212.1 coordinate 220,332,513, forward strand.
ATTGTTCCTCGAGAGTGAGATCGAATCATACCCAAAACGTCTCACCTTGAAAAGAACACATAAATAAATATCGGACGCTATAACCCGAGGAATATACTCTCCCTGCATTCACTAGCCAGGGGATTCACCCACATCGCGCAACCTCCTATGATAGCACTAGACGGGTATGTATTCACATAAATATCTAATACCGATATTTATAAAGCACACAAGCATATACATAATACTATCACACTAATTGTATATATATAAATAAAATGACATCCAGCTAGCTCGTGCCTAACTCCCATAGCACTAGCCCGTAATACCAGAGTCTATATCCCCTACTATTATTTAATTTAATTTCACATCCATTAAATAATTTAAAGTAGCTTCACTTGCTAATATACCTGAACTCACCCAATCGGCCCGCCATTGAATATTTATGAATTTATTTCACTCGATTCATTATTTAGGTACCTCCATTTTCTCTTTTCTAGGCTCATATACATCCACCTATAATCCGTAGGTAAAATAGTCCCAGGCATCCATACCCGAATTTGATTTCTAACTAAATATTTCTATCTTGAACACCCTTTCGTAGAAAACTCATAACTAATTAAAAAAATCAGGAAAATTCGAATTTAGCAGCCACGCGTTTGTAATGAAAAGATTTATCTCCAGGTTCAAAACCTAAGGTCATTTGAATGACATATCAGCATCGTTCGAATGAGCAACTAATCTCGTTTAAATGACACCCTCAACTCGTTCGAACTAGTTTCTGACGAATACCTGAAGAGGTCCTCTCCTCTGAAAATCATTTTTCTCCATTTTTAACCCTCAAACCTCCATAGATTAAACCCAAACTTCAACCCAATTGATATCCCATATTTATTACATCAATAAATAGGTTCAAACACAATTATATATCATCAATCATCATTGGTTCTCATTAAAACTTCTATGGTTCCCGAATTGGGTTTTTCTCAAAATTTCTTAAACCACAAATTCAATTTAATTCAATAATTATAATTCAACAACAATTGCTAGTGGGTTTCGATTCTAACATCATATCATAGCATTCTCGCATTAATTAAACATCAATTTCACCGTTAATGCTTAAATCCCCCCAAACCCAAATTTCACATGTATCACCCTCCCAAAATGAATTTATCAACATACTATAATATGAACATGAAATTATGCTATTTAAATTGAAATCAAGCTTAATTACTTGCCTTAGAGGATTCACAGGGTCTGATTCCTTGTAAAAGATGATGAATCTGACAAAGCACACCTAAATCCCCTTTGAATTTTCTTTTTAAAGCCCCATGTTTTTCTTCCTTCTCCATTCTCTCAATTTCTAAGGTTTATAATTGAGTTATGGTTGCCTCTAACTCCAAAACTTAGATTTAAAACTCTTAATCCCATAATTAAGCTAATGGGCCAGTTTCAAACATCCCCGTGTGAGCCTAATTATGTCTAAAAAGGTCCCGGGACCCAATTACTATCCCCGGGTACACTATTTCAACTATCTCGACTCATCCAAAATTAACCACGAACTCAAAATTTCCATCCGAGCCACAATACAATAAAGGTCTATCTCGATCCCAAGCAGTCTATACCGACTGCCACTGGGACAGTCTTGGGGGTGGATTGGGTTTGGTCCCCAGTTCGATCCCCGGCACTGTCAAAATAATGCTTGGCAAGCGGAAGCCACGAACCGTGAACGTGGATTAGTTAAGGTGTGCTTAAAGCTGGCTGGGACACCATGTGGTATGATACCCAAAAAAAGTCTATACCGACTCCCAGTTGAGATAAAATATCTCCACGTCACTATTACTTGCTAGGACGTAAAATTACAAACTTACTATTCACTTAGTAATTTGTAACACCTAGTATTTTTGGGCACTTATTAATTAATTAATTAGGTGAATTTTAAATTACTCGTGTGTCGTAATTTAATTGAATTAATTATTATTAACATTATTTAAATATTAATCCGGTGAGTTGGAGATTAATATTTATGGAATTTAAACTTACTAAGTGAATAGTAATAATAAACTAAGTTAATAAGTGAATATTAAATATTATAAATAATAATTTCGATGGCAATTCTGAGTGTACGGTTGAGTCTGAATGAGTCAAAATAGCTAGAAAAGAGTGCCCATGGATAGTAATGTGTCTCGGGACATTTTTTGACATATTTAAGCCCACAAAAGAGTGTTTGGGCCCTTTTAATAAAGCCCACAAGCCTAAAAACAAGATTGACTCGATAAAACCTAAAAGTAAGAGGGTTTGAGAGCCATAACTCATTTGGAAAACCTAATCAAGTAGAGGACAAAAAAGGGAGAAATTGGGGAAATCTTGGGAGCCTAAATGAAAAACAAGTGTGGTGATACGGCGGAAATATTGCGTATTTCACCCGTTAACCTACGCGTTATTAGCCCCCTCGGGTATCTTATTCCCTATATTTATGCTCGTTAACCAGACAACCCTCGGATTTCTATGATAACATGTTTCGCAGGTGTTAATTGAGCTTTTGTAGGTATTTGGATGCTAAGTGTGAAGTCCGGATGCGTTTCGCTCGATTTCCGTACACAACCGCACGCGCAAGGGCATTTTAGTCTTTTGACAGCTTGGGCACCTGGCCCGACATCTACACGGAAGTTGTAGCCCTCCTCGCTAGCTTCGCGTGGCCGCGAACGGTGCGCGATTCCGATGCATAACGACAAAGTTACGGCGATTGGAGCGACGTTGGATTGTATGCCAAAACAGGGAGGATTGCAGGCTGCCCTGCTTGGTCGATCTATCGACCATAAGGGTCGATCGATCGACTCTTCTTATTTTTGCCATGAATTACACTGTCGATCGATCGAGCGCGAACCGTGCGTCGTGTAATACGCAAATCGTTGTTATCGGTTCGGCGACTCAATGCAAAAGAACCTAAACTACAGCTACACTTGACAAGCAAGTAGAGCGGTAAGTCGGGTATCGAGAATCCACAGGGAGTTATTAAATTTCAGATGTTAATTGTTTAATTACTTCAGGAATAAAAGTGTAAAAGGTGATAGGAGGTTATGGTGACAAAAGAAAATGAGAAGTTACGCTAAATTAAAGTAAAGCGAGGATCGGGATCTCATTCTACCAAACGGATCGAAACAACTACTAACTAGAGTTAAGGCTCGAAAGCAATCTAATCGAGCATTTCCAATTAAGCATAAACATCACACAATAAGGAATTTAAGCCAAAGTTGCGAGATTAAACATTTAACTGCAAAATCGTCACGCGCGGATTAAATTCGGATTGTCGCAATAAACTCTAACGTTGCATGACAAAGAAAGATAAACGCTTAGCAATCCAACTTTGATACGCGCGGTTTCAATTAAACGCGATTTTGCACTAAACCTAGTTTTCGGAGCTCGGGGCCCGAAAATGGCGATAATGAAATCCCGACCCTATTTATCTAAGGGTGCATGGTGAGTTAAACTAAGTTATGCTAATTAGACTAAGAAAGCAATAATTAAAGCAATAAAACTAATTATGAAAGCATGAAAGTTATCTAGAAAGCAAGAATAAAGGGAAAACAATCTATATTAGATGAGAGGGAAGATGAATAGTCAATCATACAAACCAAATGGATGTAAAACCAAGATGAATTGAAGAGAAACCAAGCAAAACCCCAAAAACCTAAGCTAAATCTAACCTAAAATCGTATATATGGCTGCTTGCTATTACAAAACCAAAATTTGCCTTATATAGTACGTTAGAATAAAAGAAAAGAAGAAAGAAAAGAAAAGAAAATATCTGCAGAAAAACAGGGGATCGATCGATCGACCCCTTTGGTCGATCGATCGACAGTGTAATTCGTGGCAAAAATAAGAAGAGTCGATCGATCGACCCTTATGGTCGATAGATCGACCAAGCAGGGCAGCCTGCAATCCTCCCTGTTTTGGCATACAATCCAACGTCGCTCCAATCGCCGTAACTTTGTCGTTATGCATCGGAATCGCGCACCGTTCGCGGCCACGCGAAGCTAGCGAGGAGGGCTACAACTTCCGTGTAGATGTCGGGCCAGGTGCCTAAGCTGTCAAAAGACTAAAATGCCCTTGCGCGTGCGGTTGTGTACGGAAATCGAGCGAAACGCATCCGAACTTCACACTTAGCATCCAAATACCTACAAAAGCTCAATTAACACCTGCGAAACATGTTATCATAGAAATCCGAGGGTTGTCTGGTTAACGAGCATAAATATAGGGAATAAGATACCCGAGGGGGCTAATAACGCGTAGGTTAACGGGTGAAATACGCAATATTTCCGCCGTATCACACCCCCTAACTTACACATTGCTAGTCCCTAGCAATGAAATAAGATGCAACAAGAAGAACAAGTAAACCAACACAGGAGAGAGTACAAAAGTATGGTATAAAAGCAATAGAAAAGATAAAGCCACTTTCGCGGGCGAACGATTGCATTTAGCATATGCAATAAGCCGTTAAACCCCTAGGTTACCCTAGTGGACGAGTGTCGTCTCGTGAGGGTTTTCAGGGATGAAACCCACAAACATCATAAAGTTTCCTCAAAATATGCCCAATCAAGTAAGACAAACTCATCAGTGCGAACAAGATTTCAACATGTTATTAGCATAGCAAACGAATTCGCATGAGAAGTCCGTAGTTATTAACATTATCGAATGCACCTCAATGAATTGAAACTCTAACATGTGGGAGGGAAGTGAGCATATGCAAAGTATGATTTGGCAAAAAAATTAAATAATTCGGATACTAAACATCAAAGCATGCATACATTCAATCCTCACGGGCATTACGCTCAACAAATGAATTCACTATGAAAAGGGAGGTAATACACGGGACATGCGGGCATAAAGAGTAAATGTAAATGGAAACTAGGCCGCACACATGTCACGAATGAGGAACGCTATATATAGGAAATGAAAAACTTGCAATCTCAGTGAAAGGATACCGCACACTAAAAGAGGCGAAATGCATTTTCACAGATTATCAAAACTATTTAAACATTTGAATTACATCTACTTAAGATCACATAGGACTTGTAATAGGGTTGTAATGTATGGCTAGGTTAAGGTACGAAATGAAAGGTATATATACGGATTCAAAGTGTTTGGGATGAAACTCAGAATAATGTAAAAAGTGGGCAATATCAAAAGTTGGACAAGAATGTCCAAACGAGCATAGATATAACAATCGAGAGAGTAATCAAAGCTTATTGAAACACTACGAACAATATTTACAACTTTCTCTTTCTTTTTCTTTTCTTCCTTTTTCTCACTTTTTCTTTTGTTTTCTTTGCTTTTTTGCTTTCTCTTTTCACTACTTTCTTTTTCTGACACTTCTTACTCTTTTCATACTCAAATTGCAACCACACAACAATAATAACATTCAATTCCAAGTGACATTCCAAACAAGGGTATGTAAGGTAATATATATGGCTTAAAACTCCAATTTGGAGTTGGTTATGGGATTTTGGGTAATGAAACGAAAGGCTAGTATATAGGCTCAAAGGGGTTGACTAGGGAACATATAAAAGGTGAGGTCAAGGTCATATGGGTGATATATCAAAGAGGGCCTATGATCATTTCACAAAGTATACGCAATTCGCGAGTCAAAACAACATAAGAAAATCATGCTCAAGTAACACATTTCAATGATGAACTCAATTAAGGAACGGTCAATGAAAGAATAAAGAGATTACCAACAACTGTAACGTTTTCAATGAGAAAAGAATAGTGTATACACTCACAAATGAAGATAAGTCTCTAATCTCACTCGGTGTAAGTATATACAATGCAGCAAAAGCATACCGAGTTATAAAAATCTTAAGCCAATTCAATATAACAAGAATGGTGCATATGTTCATGGATAAAGTTTAATTCATGAAGTTATTCATAATATTAATGATTTAGGGACTAGAATCTAATAACTTCTAAAATCGAGAACATGCATAGTTGAATTGTCTATTTGATCGGGCAATTATTAAAATTTATCATCGGAAACAAGGCAAAATGCCCAACAAAGGAGAAAAAAGAAAGAAAATATTTTTGAAATTTTTCAAATTTTAACAAAAAACATGCTTTGTAACTAAATTGTAATCAAATCCAAGGACTAAACAGTAAAATGGATAGACTATCCTACAAATTTGATCGAGCGCGAACCGTGCGTCGTGTAATACGCAAATCGTTGTTATCGGTTCGGCGACTCAATGCAAAAGAACCTAAACTACAGCTACACTTGACAAGCAAGTAGAGCGGTAAGTCGGGTATCGAGAATCCACAGGGAGTTATTAAATTTCAGATGTTAATTGTTTAATTACTTCAGGAATAAAAGTGTAAAAGGTGATAGGAGGTTATGGTGACAAAAGAAAATGAGAAGTTACGCTAAATTAAAGTAAAGCGAGGATCGGGATCGCATTCTACCAAACGGATCGAAACAACTACTAACTAGAGTTAAGGCTCGAAAGCAATCTAATCGAGCATTTCCAATTAAGCATAAACATCACACAATAAGGAATTTAAGCCAAAGTTGCGAGATTAAACATTTAACTGCAAAATCGTCACGCGCGGATTAAATTCGGATTGTCGCAATAAACTCTAACGTTGCATGACAAAGAAAGATAAACGCTTAGCAATCCAACTTTGATACGCGCGGTTTCAATTAAACGCGATTTTGCACTAAACCTAGTTTTCGGAGCTCGGGGCCCGAAAATGGCGATAATGAAATCCCGACCCTATTTATCTAAGGGTGCATGGTGAGTTAAACTAAGTTATGCTAATTAGACTAAGAAAGCAATAATTAAAGCAATAAAACTAATTATGAAAGCATGAAAGTTATCTAGAAAGCAAGAATAAAGGGAAAACAATCTATATTAGATGAGAGGGAAGATGAATAGTCAATCATACAAACCAAATGGATGTAAAACCAAGATGAATTGAAGAGAAACCAAGCAAAACCCCAAAAACCTAAGCTAAATCTAACCTAAAATCGTATATATGGCTGCTTGCTATTACAAAACCAAAATTTGGCTTATATAGTACGTTAGAATAAAAGAAAAGAAGAAAGAAAAGAAAAGAAAATATCTGCAGAAAAACAGGGGATCGATCGATCGACCCCTTTGGTCGATCGATCGACAGTGTAATTCGTGGCAAAAATAAGAAGAGTCGATCGATCGACCCTTATGGTCGATAGATCGACCAAGCAGTGCAGCCTGCAATCCTCCCTGTTTTGGCATACAATCCAACGTCGCTCCAATCGCCGTAACTTTGTCGTTATGCATCGGAATCGCGCACCGTTTGCGGCCACGCGAAGCTAGCGAGGAGGGCTACAACTTCCGTGTAGATGTCGGGCCAGGTGCCCAAGCTGTCAAAAGACTAAAATGCCCTTGCGCGTGCGGTTGTGTACAGAAATCGAGCGAAACGCATCCGGACTTCACACTTAGCATCCAAATACCTACAAAAGCTCAATTAACACCTGCGAAACATGTTATCATAGAAATCCGAGGGTTGTCTGGTTAACGAGCATAAATATAGGGAATAAGATACCCGAGGGGGCTAATAACGCGTAGGTTAACGGGTGAAATACGCAATATTTCCGCCGTATCACACCCCCTAACTTACACATTGCTAGTCCCTAGCAATGAAATAAGATGCAACAAGAAGAACAAGTAAACCAACACAGGAGAGAGTACAAAAGTATGGTATAAAAGCAATAGAAAAGATAAAGCCACTTTCGCGGGCGAACGATTGCATTTAGCATATGCAATAAGCCGTTAAACCCCTAGGTTACCCTAGTGGACGAGTGTCGTCTCGTGAGGGTTTTCAGGGATGAAACCCACAAACATCATAAAGTTTCCTCAAAATATGCCCAATCAAGTAAGACAAACTCATCAGTGCGAACAAGATTTCAACATGTTATTAGCATAGCAAACGAATTCGCATGAGAAGTTCGTAGTTATTAACATTATCGAATGCACCTCAATGAATTGAAACTCTAACATGTGGGAGGGAAGTGAGCATATGCAAAGTATGATTTGGCAAAAAACTTAAATAATTCGGATACTAAACATCAAAGCATGCATACATTCAATCCTCACGGGCATTACGCTCAACAAATGAATTCACTATGAAAAGGGAGGTAATACACGGGACATGCGGGCATAAAGAGTAAATGTAAATGGAAACTAGGCCGCACACATGTCACGAATGAGGAACGCTATATATAGGAAATGAAAAACTTGCAATCTCAGTGAAAGGATACCGCACACTAAAAGAGGCGAAATGCATTTTCACAGATTATCAAAACTATTTAAACATTTGAATTACATCTACTTAAGATCACATAGGACTTGTAATAGGGTTGTAATGTATGGCTAGGTTAAGGTACGAAATGAAAGGTATATATACGGATTCAAAGTGTTTGGGATGAAACTCAGAATAATGTAAAAAGTGGGCAATATCAAAAGTTGGACAAGAATGTCCAAACGAGCATAGATATAACAATCGAGAGAGTAATCAAAGCTTATTGAAACACTACGAACAATATTTACAACTTTCTCTTTCTTTTTCTTTTCTTCCTTTTTCTCACTTTTTCTTTTGTTTTCTTTGCTTTTTTGCTTTCTCTTTTCACTACTTTCTTTTTCTGACACTTCTTACTCTTTTCATACTCAAATTGCAACCACACAACAATAATAACATTCAATTCCAAGTAACATTCCAAACAAGGGTATGTAAGGTAATATATATGGCTTAAAACTCCAATTTGGAGTTGGTTATGGGATTTTGGGTAATGAAACGAAAGGCTAGTATATAGGCTCAAAGGGGTTGACTAGGGAACATATAAAAGGTGAGGTCAAGGTCATATGGGTGATATATCAAAGAGGGCCTATGATCATTTCACAAAGTATACGCAATTCGCGAGTCAAAACAACATAAGAAAATCATGCTCAAGTAACACATTTCAATGATGAACTCAATTAAGGAACGGTCAATGAAAGAATAAAGAGATTACCAACGACTGTAACGTTTTCAATGAGAAAAGAATAGTGTATACACTCACAAATGAAGATAAGTCTCTAATCTCACTCGGTGTAAGTATATACAATGCAGCAAAAGCATACCGAGTTATAAAAATCTTAAGCCAGTTCAATATAACAAGAATGGTGCATATGTTCATGGATAAAGTTTAATTCATGAAGTTATTCATAATATTAATGATTTAGGGACTAGAATCTAATAACTTCTAAAATCGAGAACATGCATAGTTGAATTGTCTATTTGATCGGGCAATTATTAAAATTTATCATCGGAAACAAGGCAAAATGCCCAACAAAGGAGAAAAAAGAAAGAAAATATTTTTGAAATTTTTCAAATTTTAACAAAAAACATGCTTTGTAACTAAATTGTAATCAAATCCAAGGACTAAACAGTAAAATGGATAGACTATCCTACAAATTTGATCGAGCGCGAACCGTGCGTCGTGTAATACGCAAATCGTTGTTATCGGTTCGGCGACTCAATGCAAAAGAACCTAAACTACAGCTACACTTGACAAGCAAGTAGAGCGGTAAGTCGGGTATCGAGAATCCACAGGGAGTTATTAAATTTCAGATGTTAATTGTTTAATTACTTCAGGAATAAAAGTGTAAAAGGTGATAGGAGGTTATGGTGACAAAAGAAAATGAGAAGTTACGCTAAATTAAAGTAAAGCGAGGATCGGGATCGCATTCTACCAAACGGATCGAAACAACTACTAACTAGAGTTAAGGCTCGAAAGCAATCTAATCGAGCATTTCCAATTAAGCATAAACATCACACAATAAGGAATTTAAGCCAAAGTTGCGAGATTAAACATTTAACTGCAAAATCGTCACGCGCGGATTAAATTCGGATTGTCGCAATAAACTCTAACGTTGCATGACAAAGAAAGATAAACGCTTAGCAATCCAACTTTGATACGCGCGGTTTCAATTAAACGCGATTTTGCATTAAACCTAGTTTTCGGAGCTCGGGGCCCGAAAATGGCGATAATGAAATCCCGACCCTATTTATCTAAGGGTGCATGGTGAGTTAAACTAAGTTATGCTAATTAGACTAAGAAAGCAATAATTAAAGCAATAAAACTAATTATGAAAGCATGAAAGTTATCTAGAAAGCAAGAATAAAGGGAAAACAATCTATATTAGATGAGAGGGAAGATGAATAGTCAATCATACAAACCAAATGGATGTAAAACCAAGATGAATTGAAGAGAAACCAAGCAAAACCCCAAAAACCTAAGCTAAATCTAACCTAAAATCGTATATATGGTTGCTTGCTATTACAAAACCAAAATATGGCTTATATAGTACGTTAGAATAAAAGAAAAGAAGAAAGAAAAGAAAAGAAAATATCTGCAGAAAAACAGGGGATCGATCGATCGACCCCTTTGGTCGATCGATCGACAGTGTAATTCGTGGCAAAAATAAGAAGAGTCGATCGATCGACCCTTATGGTCGATAGATCGACCAAGCAGTGCAGCCTGCAATCCTCCCTGTTTTGGCATACAATCCAACGTCGCTCCAATCGCCGTAACTTTGTCGTTATGCATCGGAATCGCGCACCGTTTGCGGCCACGCAAAGCTAGCGAGGAGGGCTACAACTTCCGTGTAGATGTCGGGCCAGGTGCCCAAGCTGTCAAAAGACTAAAATGCCCTTGCGCGTGCGGTTGTGTACGGAAATCGAGCGAAACGCATCCGGACTTCACACTTAGCATCCAAATACCTACAAAAGCTCAATTAACACCTGCGAAACATGTTATCATAGAAATCCGAGGGTTGTCTGGTTAACGAGCATAAATATAGGGAATAAGATACCCGAGGGGGCTAATAACGCGTAGGTTAACGGGTGAAATACGCAATATTTCCGCCGTATCACACCCCCTAACTTACACATTGCTAGTCCCTAGCAATGAAATAAGATGCAACAAGAAGAACAAGTAAACCAACACAGGAGAGAGTACAAAAGTATGGTATAAAAGCAATAGAAAAGATAAAGCCACTTTCGCGGGCGAACGATTGCATTTAGCATATGCAATAAGCCGTTAAACCCCTAGGTTACCCTAGTGGACGAGTGTCGTCTCGTGAGGGTTTTCAGGGATGAAACCCACAAACATCATAAAGTTTCCTCAAAATATGCCCAATCAAGTAAGACAAACTCATCAGTGCGAACAAGATTTCAACATGTTATTAGCATAGCAAACGAATTCGCATGAGAAGTCCGTAGTTATTAACATTATCGAATGCACCTCAATGAATTGAAACTCTAACATGTGGGAGGGAAGTGAGCATATGCAAAGTATGATTTGGCAAAAAAATTAAATAATTCGGATACTAAACATCAAAGCATGCATACATTCAATCCTCACGGGCATTACGCTCAACAAATGAATTCACTATGAAAAGGGAGGTAATACACGGGACATGCGGGCATAAAGAGTAAATGTAAATGGAAACTAGGCCGCACACATGTCACGAATGAGGAACGCTATATATAGGAAATGAAAAACTTGCAATCTCGATGAAAGGATACCGCACACTAAAAGAGGCGAAATGCATTTTCACAGATTATCAAAACTATTTAAACATTTGAATTACATCTACTTAAGATCACATAGGACTTGTAATAGGGTTGTAATGTATGGCTAGGTTAAGGTACGAAATGAAAGGTATATATACGGATTCAAAGTGTTTGGGATGAAACTCAGAATAATGTAAAAAGTGGGCAATATCAAAAGTTGGACAAGAATGTCCAAACGAGCATAGATATAACAATCGAGAGAGTAATCAAAGCTTATTGAAACACTACGAACAATATTTACAACTTTCTCTTTCTTTTTCTTTTCTTCCTTTTTCTCACTTTTTCTTTTGTTTTCTTTGCTTTTTTGCTTTCTCTTTTCACTACTTTCTTTTTCTGACACTTCTTACTCTTTTCATACTCAAATTGCAACCACACAACAATAATAACATTCAATTCCAAGTGACATTCCAAACAAGGGTATGTAAGGTAATATATATGGCTTAAAACTCCAATTTGGAGTTGGTTATGGGATTTTGGGTAATGAAACGAAAGGCTAGTATATAGGCTCAAAGGGGTTGACTAGGGAACATATAAAAGGTGAGGTCAAGGTCATATGGGTGATATATCAAAGAGGGCCTATGATCATTTCACAAAGTATACGCAATTCGCGAGTCAAAACAACATAAGAAAATCATGCTCAAGTAACACATTTCAATGATGAACTCAATTAAGGAACGGTCAATGAAAGAATAAAGAGATTACCAACGACTGTAACGTTTTCAATGAGAAAAGAATAGTGTATACACTCACAAATGAAGATAAGTCTCTAATCTCACTCGGTGTAAGTATATACAATGCAGCAAAAGCATACCGAGTTATAAAAATCTTAAGCCAATTCAATATAACAAGAATGGTGCATATGTTCATGGATAAAGTTTAATTCATGAAGTTATTCATAATATTAATGATTTAGGGACTAGAATCTAATAACTTCTAAAATCGAGAACATGCATAGTTGAATTGTCTATTTGATCGGGCAATTATTAAAATTTATCATCGGAAACAAGGCAAAATGCCCAACAAAGGAGAAAAAAGAAAGAAAATATTTTTGAAATTTTTCAAATTTTAACAAAAAACATGCTTTGTAACTAAATTGTAATCAAATCCAAGGACTAAACAGTAAAATGGATAGACTATCCTACACCCCCTAACTTAAATGTTGCATTGTCCCCAATGCGTCCATTAAAGAACACAACACAAAGCTAGGAAAAGAATGATATTACCCACACGTGGAGCGATCTCCATAAGTATAAGTCCAAATGAAGCTGCAAAACAAGTTAGTACAAAGCAAATGAAGAATATGTACCGATGTATCAAGTAAAGAGAATCTATGTCACAAGTCACAATAATATAGAGGGGCTGAAGTGCAAATACTAGATAAATTGATGGTGAACTTTTTGATTTTATAAAATGGAAGGTCACACACATCAAAATCCAATAAACAACCACAAACTACATTTTCATTTCTCATTTCATAAGTTCAATACAAAATTACTTAATACATTACAACTTCTGAAATAAAAGAAATACAAATAAAAATAAAATTAAAATAAAAAGTACAATACTATCCGGTCCCAAAAATACAAAAATGAAACCCAGCACAACAACAGCCTAGTGGCCAGAACCACTAGGATCGTAGGGGTCCTGAAAATGAGGAGGCACTGGCGCGTCGGAATCACTGCGCTGCAGATAAAGATCTCTCATCATCCGCTGCATCATCCGGTACTCCTGTCTACTCTGTGCCCTGGCCTGCCTCTGCACAGACCACTCCTGCCGCTGCTCGGCCTGAAACTACTCCTGATGAGCCTGCTGCTGAGCCCACTGCTGCCGCTGATCGGCCTGCAACTGGTCCAGGCGCGACTCCCAAGTCGCCCACCTGAGCTGGGTCTCCTCCCAGCGCTAGTCCTGCACTGCCTGGTATGCCGCAAAGCGGGCATCATCCTCTGTATGTGGCACGTGAGAACCCTCACCAGTCTCCATCTCTTTAATCCCCTCCTCCTCAGCCATATCGTCAGCAACCTCTGCCCTCTGCCTCTTCGTCGCCGGTTGCCCCCACTCGCGCTTCAGCATTCTTGTGATGTTGGCCTGTGTTAGAAGCCCGAGTGGATCGTGTTTGCGGTCGGCGATTAACTCGGGGCAACCGTGAGAAATACAAATCTTAGTGATGAGGGCAGGAAAAGGGAGGGAAAATGTCTTGGCTCTCTCCTTGGCAGTCACGCACATCATATCCAGAAATATGTTGGGCAAACTGATATTGCCCAAATTATTAATCAGTGCGTAGATAAATGCGGCGTGCTTGTGACGCACCTCAGATCGGTTGCTCGTCACCATAAAGCAGTGGACATTGATGTAGTGAAGTAGCCTCGGTAGGTCCTCCATTGCAGCCGAACGAAATGCGATTCTTTTCCATTCTTCACCCGGTGCAAGGCTCTCTATCAATGTCGTCAAGCCAAAAACATCCCCATCGGTTAAACTGACAGCGTTCTCGGGGTTCGGTACATGCATGAAGGCGGCCAAATCTGATAAGCGGAAATGTACCCTCACCCCTCGAACCATGGCCTCGAAAGTGGTCGGCCCGTCACCATTCACCACCACTAATGTCGCATAAAATATTCTTACCAATTCTTCATTAATGCGTCCATTAGTGGCGAGAAAAGTCTCCCATCCCTGGCGCCTCAGAATAATACGCACCTCACTCGGCAAATCCTCAAGCTTCCAGGCATAATTGTAGGCCAACGGCCTTTGAGCAGTCTCAAAATAGGCCTGAAACCATTCCCGTTCTTTCTTGCAACGGAAACCCTCGAAACCCAAGGTGGGCATGCACACAGTGGAGTTATATTTCTTTGATTGTGCCATTTCAACCTACAAAACAAGAATTAAGCAATACAAAAAATATTGTAAGCGCAATTAATGGTTAGTTTAGTGTACGAGTTGAAATGGGGTGCGAGTGCGCAAAACCGAGGTAACAAAGTGCAACATTGCGCTAAAATATGTCGGAATACGACAACGAGTAAAAATCACCCAAGTGTGCGCCAAAAATGCATTGAAAACTATTTTGGGCATTTTGGCGAACACTTGGCGTGCGCAATGTGCGTCAAGGGTGAGAATACCAAGTTTGAACCAACAAAACCACCCCACTCATGAACAACCAACAATGCAGCAATCAAAACATGTTCATGAGTGGATTTATAACTAGAATCATGCATAAATTCAGTTGGAACAAATCAAAATCAGGGGAAAAACCAACATTCAACCAATGTGTCAACCTAGGGTTTAAACATGCATTTTGTGACACATTTCTACCAAAAACTACAAAATCATGAAAAACAAGTAGAGATATACCTTGGATATGCAGTGATTGGAAGAAAAATGAAGGAATTTGGTGTAGGGAAAAATTAGGGCACAAATCGTATGTAGAGGAGAAGAGGGAAATAAGAAGAAAGGGGAGAAATAAGAAAGCAGTTTCGGTTTTACTGGTCGATCGATCGATCGACTCCCAAGGGTCGATCGATCGACCAAGCAGAAAAAGCTCACTGCATTGGTCATTCAAAGTGGGGGGGAAAGATGCAATTTGGGGACAAATATGGGGTATAAAAAGAAAATAAATATAAATATAGTATATATATATATGTACACATAAAAATATGAAACAAAAATAGAAAAATCAAAATAAAAATAAAATACACATAGGCCTAGATATACACACCTAAAAGGCCTAGGCTAAAGAAAATAAAAAAAATAAAAATGAAAGAAAATAAAAATATGTACACGAGCAACGCACACGCATAATCACGACAACAAATGAAAAATAAAATAAAAGAAAAATAAAAACAAATGCAATTGCATGAGGATGCGTGTGTGAATATCAAAGGGAAAAAAAATGTTTTTGTGATTTTTGATTATTTTCTTAACAAATGTGTGCCGGGGCGCATATCTCCGCAAATTCAAGTCCGTTGAACCTACAAAAGAGTTAGAACCAAGCATACAAAAAGAAAGAAAAAGATATTAGCTAATTACACTAGGCTAAAATCAAGAAAAACAAAAATAAAGAAGTTAGTATATACAACCTACACTTGGAATGCGCAATTAACTATATACCAAAAGTTGAAATTTTTGAGGGTCCATCCAAAACACGATTTGACTTTGGAGGATCAACGGTGGACCCTCCCGAGCATGCATGCCTCCCGGAAAATAGGAATTCCGTTTGAACAACGGAAGGCATGTGGGCGGTGAAAGAAATGAACCATCGCCAATTTGAAATTCTAGGCGGACGATGGGGGATTTGGATAACAAGGGGGAAAAGTACACTTGAGGTCCAAGAAAAATCGATTCATCTCCCAAAGGTTTTTCAAAGGAAATGGGAGATGGTGCACACATCGGGATAACATCCATCGACAACAAGTCCGGTAAAGAGTCCTCGTCGATAAAAAGTGTAGAAGTTTTAATTTCTACCGACTCACAGGAATCAACCGGTGATTCTAATGGTTCGATCACGGAAAACGAATATGGTGATGAAACAAATTCAATCTCAATCGACTCATCGTCGGAAGGAGATTGAATTTCGAGGGAGAGAGATGCACACTCGATGAGAAATTCTTTGAAGAATTTAGGTGAAACACAAGTTTCCACCTCCTCGTTGTTTTGTGGAAAAGAATTAATCTCATCGCAAAGTTCACCAAGTCTCATTCCAGCATCATTTAAGCTTTCCAAACCTTGGGAATAAAGAAAAAAAAATTCTTCCAAAGTAGGCTTCCTCGGCTCTAGATCCTCGGATTCCTCATTTGTTTGAAACTCGTCTTCGAAAGTAATGAGATGAAGATCGTCATTGGATTCGAATAATGAATCCAACTCAAGCTCCCAATAACGATTTTCATTTCGATAAATGTTTTCAAGTCTTTCACTTTCAAGAAAATCTTGAAAACTATCCCCAAAGTATGAATCATTAGAATAACCGTAATTACTATAAAAGAAAGACATGGTTACCTCGTTGTTGAAAGATGGAGAATCCAAGAAAGAAAGTGAGCAACCGCGAATAGAAATTTCTTAGCGCTCGAAGTATGCAAATCCTGCAAGAAAGGTTAAAAGAAAGAATACAAATAGAAAAGGAAAAGTACTACGAAATCATAAAACAATTACTATCTAAAACAACAAATCCCCGGCAACGGCGCCAATTTGATCGAGCGCGAACCGTGCGTCGTGTAATACGCAAATCGTTGTTATCGGTTCGGCGACTCAATGCAAAAGAACCTAAACTACAGCTACACTTGACAAGCAAGTAGAGCGGTAAGTCGGGTATCGAGAATCCACAGGGAGTTATTAAATTTCAGATGTTAATTGTTTAATTACTTCAGGAATAAAAGTGTAAAAGGTGATAGGAGGTTATGGTGACAAAAGAAAATGAGAAGTTACGCTAAATTAAAGTAAAGCGAGGATCGGGATCGCATTCTACCAAACGGATCGAAACAACTACTAACTAGAGTTAAGGCTCGAAAGCAATCTAATCGAGCATTTCCAATTAAGCATAAACATCACACAATAAGGAATTTAAGCCAAAGTTGCGAGATTAAACATTTAACTGCAAAATGGTCACGCGCGGATTAAATTCGGATTGTCGCAATAAACTCTAATGTTGCATGACAAAGAAAGATAAACGCTTAGCAATCCAACTTTGATACGCGCGGTTTCAATTAAACGCGATTTTGCACTAAACCTAGTTTTCGGAGCTCGGGGCCCGAAAATGGCGATAATGAAATCCCGGCCCTATTTATCTAAGGGTGCATGGTGAGTTAAACTAAGTTATGCTAATTAGACTAAGAAAGCAATAATTAAAGCAATAAAACTAATTATGAAAGCATGAAAGTTATCTAGAAAGCAAGAATAAAGGGAAAACAATCTATATTAGATGAGAGGGAAGATGAATAGTCAATCATACAAACCAAATGGATGTAAAACCAAGATGAATTGAAGAGAAACCAAGCAAAACCCCAAAAACCTAAGCTAAATCTAACCTAAAATCGTATATATGGCTGCTTGCTATTACAAAACCAAAATTTGGCTTATATAGTACGTTAGAATAAAAGAAAAGAAGAAAGAAAAGAAAAGAAAATATCTGCAGAAAAATAGGGGATCGATCGATCGACCCCTTTGGTCGATCGATCGATAGTGTAATTCATGGAAAAAATAAGAAGAGTCGATCGATCGACCCTTATGGTCGATAGATCGACCAAGCAGGGCAGCCTGCAATCCTCCCTGTTTTGGCATACAATCCAACGTCGCTCCAATCGCCGTAACTTTGTCGTTATGCATCGGAATCGCGCACCGTTCGCGGCCACGCGAAGCTAGAGAGGAGGGCTACAACTTCCGTGTAGATGTCGGGCCAGGTGCCCAAGCTGTCAAAAGACTAAAATGCCCTTGCGCGTGCGGTTGTGTACGGAAATCGAGCGAAACGCATCCGGACTTCACACTTAGCATCCAAATACCTACAAAAGCTCAATTAACACCTGCGAAACATGTTATCATAGAAATCCGAGGGTTGTCTGGTTAACGAGCATAAATATAGGGAATAAGATACCCGAGGGGGCTAATAACGCATAGGTTAACGGGTGAAATACGCAATATTTTCGCCGTATCATGTGGACATTCTTCATCACATCCATCATCTACACCAAGAGATTCAAACCCTACAAATCTTTTAAGGCAAGTGGATAAATTGTTGTGAATTTATAAATATGATAATCAATTCATATCATAGCATGTGTTTTCGAAATCCGATTTGGATGTGATGTTGTATGTAAATGGGTTTTTGGGTAAATTAATCTTGTAGGCTTAATGATTGATGAATCATTGGTATGATTCTTGTTAGAAACCAAATTCATATTTATAAGTGGTAAATCTTGAGTAATTATTGAGATATTAATATCAATTTGAAGTCTAGAGGGAACACCGACCTACGATACCCATTTCATGATTTAATTCGACTAAAGTGTAACTGTTGAGTTTGAGGCTAAGAATAAGTTCGGATCTGCTAGACATGGGGGAAAATTGTTTATCTTTGATATATTGGAAGTTGGGTGGCTTAAATGAGGCGTTACAAAGATTGAGGAAACCATGTAAGGTTAATTTTTGTCTTGGAGAAGACGTTGTCTGGGGTAGCCATTCCAACCGCAGGCAATAGCTAAAGGGGGGGGGGGCATTTCGATTATATTTTTTGGTTTTCTTTGCTTTATTTATTTTGTAAAGACTCTAAGTGATAATAAAGAAATGATTGAATGGAAAATTTATGCTTAGGGTCTTTGGGAAATAATTATTTATAAATACTAACACTAATAAATGGGGTTAAATTTATTAGTGGGATTTGATAAAAAGGTGAATTATGGACCAAAAGCGTGGGCTCAGAATTATGGGTGAGAAGTATACCATAGTATAAAAAATTAATATTGAGTGATTAATTAAAATTGAGTCCGGATATAGACTTGGGGTAATGTGGGCTAGTGCTACGGATTAATCGCACGGTATAGCTGAATTAAATTCAATATATATATATATATATATATATATATATGATATGATATTGCGATAGTATATATATGTATGTATGGCATGTTCTTAAATATCAGATAAAAATTGATATTTGATAAAACCATACCCCTCTAGTGCTATCATAGGAGGTTACGCGATGTGGGTGAATCCTCGGGCTTGAGGAGCAGGGTGGGGATAGTCCCCAAGCCATAGCGTCCGTAGTTAGGGGTGAGACATCTTATGTACAATTCGGTCTCATTTTCAGAGGGAACTATGACCGCCTCCAATGCGTTTATTTTGTTTCACTGATTCAGGGAGCTAATTGTGTCAGGGTGTCTGGGTGGATGAGAATACCTAGATTGATAGAATTTTCGAGAACATCCGGTGAGTGCCTACTCGAGAGGATGATTTTATATTTACGGCTTGTGTGCGAATGTTGTAATATAATTATATGTATATATATGATGTAGATAATTACATATGGGTAAAATACATGTAGTGAATTGTATTGATGATATATAACTTGTGAGAATGTTATATGGAACAATTGAGATAAGTTAATGTGACTTATGACATATAAATCATGTATATTAAACTCACTCGGGATAGAGTAGTGCGAGAGGAAGGAATTATATAACAAGACTAGTTACAGGGATGGGTTATATAGAAAGACATTAAGTGTGCACATTAGTTGAGGGGTGAGTCGGTTCAAGAGAGTGCGACACTAGCTTAAATATGAAGAGCATTCATGCATTTTATTTTACTTCAATTTAATTCACTTGATAAATATTTTCAAATGTTTTGGGTTTTAACCCTTGATATTAAATATTTTTAAAACCTTTTAGGTTTCCTACCACATGGGCACTAGGCTTGATTCCTTTCTAGGGTACGTAGATGAGGTACATTTAGGTGCTACAGGACTTGCACTAGATGCTGGTCTCATTCACTTCTAGATAGGGATAGTCTCTTAGTAGTACTTTAATCATGTTGCTCATGACAATTGTACTTTTTATTTTGGTTCAGCTTATATTGTCTACTTTTTCATGTGTCAGATTTATGTTGGTTTGAATGTTCTAAGTCGATGTTTTTCGGCTAACATCTGTTTTAGACATTTGTGGTATGTTCAAACTCTATTATATTGTGTTGGTTATATTTGGTTTCTTGTTGTACTTAATGTCTGCGGTTAATTCAGAAGATAAAATTTGGTACCGACTTAATTCATAATAGGCGGTTAGTAACTCATAATGTTTTTTATAGTGATGCTAAGAATGAACCATATGGAAATCTTGTTTAATGTGATTAAGGCCTGATCAACCGGAATTTAATTAGGCGGGGTGTCACATAATTATATTCCATAAATATTAACCATTATCCCTCCGGATTAATATTTTCATTAACAATTAATAATTAATTCAATTAAATTACGACACACGTATAATTTAAAGTACCAGAATTAATTAAATATAAATGCACAAGAATACGGGTGTTACAACACTATGGATTTAAATAATTATTCGAATGAGTATTATTCGCGTTTTAAAACGTGTCTAACCATGTAATCATTTATGCTATGTATTTCGAAGTGTCAAATTTAACGCTTAACCAATTCTTTTTATAGTTGTGAATTAATTTTATTTGAATATTTGCCTAGAATAATTGTACTGTTAAAACAGTAAAAAATAAAAAATCATCTTTTATACTTTCTTTTAAAAGGAAAAAATCAATTAAATTTTAAACAACATTCCCTGTGGATGTGATACTTGAACTTGTCGTTATACATATAAAAACATGTGTAGTTATAGTTTATATTTTTTGTATTGAGGTGGTAAACCGACGAAAATGACAAGTGTATTTACACGACACTTGATTTTCGCCCTGTCAAAATGATCTCATTGTCGGGGGAGTGTTTTGTTTTAGAATTTGATTTTTTTATTGATTAATACATATATTTTTATATAATTTTGTTCAAATTTATATCAGACATTAATAATTGAGCTTCAAGCACCATCAATCTCTCAGCCTCATACGACTTTGTGGAGTATTCATCTATGAATCACTACAAGTAAGTATGTCTAACTATAATTCTTTCACAAGTTCTAAAAGTTTTTATAATTTTTGGCAATATTATTTTCCCCACCACCGATGTCTTTCGGTGAATATTTATAAAATAGTAATAATTAATATTTGAAAAGTTGTGAAAATAATTATTATAATAATGGTCATATAATTTTCACGGTAATGGTGGGGAAAGTTATTATAATAATATTTTTCAAACGATTATAATAAATTTCAAAATTATTATCACAAAAATTTTGTTACTATGTACAATAATTGATATACCCATATATACCCTCCAAACCGGACGACTCCTCAGGGGGCCGACCCTTCATCAGGCTCCAAACGACCCCCTCAGGGGCCGACCCTTCATCATGTTCCAGACGACCCCTCAGGGGGCCGACCCTTCATTAGGTTCCAGACGACCCCTCAGGGGCCGACCCTTCATCAGGCTCCGGACGACCCCCTCAGGGGCCGACCCTTCATCATGTTCCGACTGACCCTCCGAGGGGCCGACCCTTCATCAGGCTCTGGATGACCCTCCTAAGGTACAACAGTACGAGGCTTAAATTAGGCCAGACTCACTACCGAAAGGAACTTTGCCCTCGGCCTCGGTTCATAGGTCGAGGGTGACATCATCACAGCGCGTGGTTTGGGAGACGCATGGAATAGTGCGCGTGAGGCTCACATGGAACATGGGAGACCGTTATAACAAAATCACACCCTCACGTGAGGGAATATTATGTCATCATTTGGCATCTACAGGTGTCAACAGGGGATTGGCTAGATCATCATTCACATGCACCATGCATACTTGGGGGGTACACTACACCCCCCAAGACCTATATATACTTGTCACCTACAACCCTATAGGGGATGGATCAATTGATTGTAACCCTAGCTAAAACTCTACTTGTACACACAGTAGAGAGAGAACGTGAGCTTATGTGCATTGTATCCAAGGCCATTAGTTCCCATACTTAGTGGATCACACACTCACAGTGGATGTAGGCCAAATTGGCTGAACCACTATACATCATTGTCTTATTTCCTCTTATACTCATCCCCTTCTACATACTTATACACTTATACATCTCTATGGCTGCCATGGTTGCTACTGTTTGAGCTCCTTATCACTTATCCGGTGGTGCTAAATCTCAGCATCATCAGTTTGGCCCCGTCTGTGGGAAATCGAGAAGACATCTCTTCCTTTGTACAGCTTGACCTCACTGGGCACTCTGGTGGTGAACCAGCACTCTCCCTGAGAGGAGATGTTTCACCATTGAAAGAGACCCACTAAGGTTCTCAAGCTCACCAGTCTTTTCTTTAGTTCAGCTTTTCATACCTCAAACACATGGCACCTGAAATGCCACCGCCGCCGCTTCCCTCGCCGGATGATGGGGGAAGACCCAGTTCGAGTCAGCCGCCGCCTCAGTCTGAGATGGCTGATGTGGCGGCAGCCTTAAAGTCTCTGGCAGCAAGCCAGCGGATGTTGCAGGAGCAGTTCACAACTCTAAGCCAGAACATACTAAGACCACCAGGGGTTTCACCTGAGATGATTACTCCGGCAGCAGCTCCAGGACAGCATGAGGCCAGGGGACCACCCCAGGCACCACGCAAAGACCTGCCACCCCTTCAGCGGCGTAGGGATGTTGCTGACCCCCGGCATCTACGCCTGGGGAGGCAAGGAAACCCTTGCCCTGAGGACAGGTATGAGGATCTGGAGGGAGAGGAGGACCCAATAGAATGCTGGGAACCGTATGAGGTCTCCAATAATACTGTACGACCTCTCCAGGATAGTAGAGGAAAGTGCGGGAGACCAAATCCTGATGATCGCCCGAGAGGCTCTCCTTTTGATCGCTTGAGCAGGGGGTCAGCCTTTGAGAGGCGGGGCCCAGTAAATGACCTGCGGCAAAATTGTCCAGGTCAAGAAGTGCTGCGAGGTACAGGAGGGAGGCAGCAAATGGCCAACCCCAAGGGCGGGATAACGGCCAAAGGGAAGTAAACAGTCGACACAGGCCTGCCGTAGCAGAACCCTCCGTCCACCTTAAAGAGGCGGTAGGGGATAACATCGGCTAAGCCGACCCAGTGAGGCCCTGGAATGACTCAATCCAGTGACTAGAGGATAAGATCGGTGATATACTGAAGAGCCGGGACACTCTTCAGAAGGGATACACCATAGGCTCACCTTTTGTGGCGAAGATAGTCAACTTCCTTACGCCATCAGGGTTCAAGCCACTTGTGGTCACCCCAAGATACGACGGGAGCACCAACCCTGTCCACCATGTTGAGATGTATCAATCAGCAGTAGACATATACTCTATCTCGGATGAGATGAGGTGTCGTGCCTTTTCTGGTACCCTGACAGGGGCTGCACATGTCTGGTACACGTCTCTTCCAAAAAATTCCATTGAAAGCTTTAAGCAGTTGGCAGACCTGTTCATCCACAATTTTTGCTTTGGGGTGAGGCCACAGAAGAAGACCACCCACCTGCTCTATTTTAAGCAGGGGAAGAATGAGAGTCTGAGGGACTACATAGCCAGATTCAATAAGGAGAAGCTGGAGGTGGAAGACTATGAGGAGAGCATAGCTATGACAGCCCTGATTGGAGGACTCCAAAAGGGGAAACTGTTATGGAAGCTTGTTGAAGACCCTCCGAGGACGATGGCTGAATTGCTATCGACAGCAGGGAAGGTGATGAATGCCGAAGAGGCGATGGCTGCAAAATATGAAGACGAAAAAGGAGGTGCTAGTGGGGGTAGATACCCTAAGAAGAACAAAGAGGGGAAGAAGAGGTCTACGGATGACAAGTTTGCTGGTTACACCCCTCTAACGGTCAGCTGTGAACAGATTCTCAATGAGATAAAGAGTGACCGGTCCCTGAAGTGGCCTGAGAAGCTAAGGGCAGCCCCCAGTAAGAGGAATAAGAACCTGTGGTGTGAATTTCACCAAGACCACGGCCACGTAACAGGTAAATGCTTTGCTCTGAAAGATGAGATTGAGAAGATGCTGAAAGAAGGGAAGCTAAGAAAGTACGTGGACAAAGGTGCCTTCAAGAGGGGATGACCCAGAAAGAAGAGAGGCGATGCATGCAGAGAAGGTCCTAAAAAAGGGGGGGACGACCATTCTGATGATGAGGACGACCCTGACCTCCCGCCGAGAGACGACCAAGGTCCTGTCAAGAGGTTTAATATGATCTCTCTCAGAGTGGGAATGATCTCCGGGGGTCTAGCAGGAGGAGGGTCTGAGGTCGCCGACAGGAAGGCCCATGTGGCTGAGGCCAAGGCAGTAACGAAGACGGTACACTCAACCTCTCTGGAGGTCAAGTCAGAAAAGAGGAAGAAGGTTGATATGGACACTCTGATAGTGGGATTTTTAAGAATGGACTTCAAAGG
Source organism: Sambucus nigra (assembly GCA_949130495.1). Lineage (NCBI taxonomy): Eukaryota > Viridiplantae > Streptophyta > Magnoliopsida > Dipsacales > Adoxaceae > Sambucus > Sambucus nigra. The sequence continues at coordinate 220,357,109 of OX422212.1, forward strand.
CCTCTTAGCCCCATATGATAACCCTCTCGTCATCACTATCAGGGTGCACGGGTGCGAGGTGCTGAGGATCCTGGTAGATGGGGCTCATCTGCATACGTGATGTTTTGGCCGTGCTTCAAAGCCTTAGGTCTCAGTCGGGCTAGACACATCCCGTACCATCATCCATTGATTGGGTTCAGTGGGGAAAAGGTTCATCCCCTTGGAGTGTATGAGGCTGATGTCAGGATGGGGGACGAATGGCCGAGATGGCTCACCAAGAAGGTCAGTGTCTTTGTGATGGATGAGCATCTGTTTTCGGCCTACAACATCATACTGGGGCGTGTGGCCCTCAAGGGGTTTGAAGCTGTGCCGTCTACGGTCCATCAGATGATCAAATTTCCTACCCCTTATGGGCTGGGGGAAGTTCAGGGAGACCAGACGATAGCGCGAGAATGTTACTACAACTCCGCTGAAGAAAGGGAGACACACAAGAGGGCTACGACTACTTACAATATTGATACCCTAGACCCCAGGGATGAGACGAAGCTAAAGAAAGGAGAGGTCGTGGAAGAGGTAGAATCCATCATCCTCGACAAGGATGACCCGAAAAAAACCGTCCAAGTCGGCAAGTCTCTGAAGCCTAACATCAAGGAAGACCTCATTAAACTGTTGAGGAGAAGACGAAGCGTCTTCACATGGAGTCATGTAGATATGCCGGGGATTGACCCTGAAATCATGTGCCACAAGCTCAATGTGGTAGAGGGAGTGAAGCCGATAAAGCAGAAGAGGAGAATTTACTCTAGAGAAAAGTATGAGGTCATTAGGGACGAGGTCAAAAAATTAGAAGACGCTGAATTTATCAGAGAGGTCATCTACCCTGAATGGTTGTCCAATGCAGTCATTGTCCCAAAGGCCAACGGGAAGTGGAGAATGTGTGTGGACTTCACAGACCTCAACAAGCACCGTCCCAAAGACAGCTTCCCTCTCCCCCGTATTGACCAAATGGTAGACGCTACCGCAGGCCATGAGCTCATGAGCTTCGTGGATGCCTATTAAGGGTATAACTAGATCTTCATGAACCCTGAAGACTCAGAGAAGACAGCCTTCATCACTGACAAGGGGACATACTGTTATAGGGTCATGCCCTTTGGCCTAAAAAATGAGGGGGTAACGTATCAATGCCTAGTAAATAAAATGTTTGAAGACCAAATTGGGAAGTCTATGGAGGTCTATGTAGATGACATGCTGACTAAGAGTTTGAAGGCAGAGGATCATATGGCAGACCTGGAAAGGGCCTTTAATACAATGGACAAATACCAGATGAAGCTCAACCCGGCCAAGTGTGTCTTCAGGGTCGGAGCAGGGAAGTTCTTGGGGTTCATTATCAACCAAAGAGGCATCGAGACCAATCCTGAAAAGATAATGGCCCTTGTTGAGATGAAGACTCCCAAGTTCATTAAAGACGTTCAGAGACTCACAGGGAGAGTTATTGCCTTGAACAGGTTCGTGTCTAGGGCCACAGACAAGTGTTTGCCATTCTTTAAGATCCTTAGGAAGGCCTTCGAATGGAGTGAATAGTGTGATGAGGCTTTCAGGGACCTAAAGTCATACTTAGGGTCTCCCTTGCTGCTGTCATGACCCGTGCAGGGTGAACGACTTTATGTGTACCTCGCCATCTCAGAGTCGGCCATCAGTGCAGCCATTGTGAGAGACGAAGACGGGATACAGAAGCCTGTGTATTTTAACAGCAAGGCACTCCAGGGGCAGAGCAAAGATACCCGAGGATGGAGAAGTTGGCCTACGCTTTGATCCATGCCTCGAGGAAGATGAAGTCGTACTTCCAATCCCATACAATGGTCATCCTTACCGACTCTCCTCTTAGGCAGGTCCTACACAAGCCAGAATAATCAGGTAGGTTAATTGCCAAGGCTATAGAGCTGGGGGAGTTTGACATTGTGTATCAGCCTAGGACGGCCATTAAGGGGCAAGCATTGGCAGACTTCATGGCTGAGTTTACTTGGGAAGATGAGGAAGCCGAGGATGAGGGCCTCGGGAGGATAGATACCCGACAGGGTGAGCTCACCGACACGCCTACAGATAAGGCTGAGATGAGCACCGCTAGAAGGAAAGTGGTTGAAAACGAAGAGGGAAGATATCTCTTTAGACAGGGGTCACTCACCGAGGGAAGTCTCTCATAAGAACGCACCGTGTGGAGTCTCTTCGTCGACGGGTCCTCTTGCGAAAGCGGGAGCGGAGCTGGGTTAATAGTATCAGCACCTGACGGCACAGACATTGAGTACACCCTAAGGTTCAATTTTAAGGCCTCCAACAACGAGGCCGAGTATGAGGCCTTGATAGCAGGCCTCTCCTTGGCCAGATAACTTAGTGTCGGCTAGATTTTGGCTCACAGTGATTCGAGGCTAGTAGTGAATCAGATACTACGAGCCTATGAGGCCAAGGACGAGAGGATGGCTAGGTACCTTGAGAAGGTGAGGTCGTTACTGAAGGGATTCATAGAAGTGAAATTAAAGAGGATACCTAGGCTCGATAATGGCCGTGCTGATGCCCTTGCTAGGTTGGCCTCGACAACAAGGACAGACATCAGGAGGACGGTCTGAGTAGAAATTTTGCTTCGGCCAACAATTGAAGACGCTGAGGGAACACTTTGAAATTGCCTAAATGTTTTTCAAGAAGCTTCATGGATGGACCCCCTGATCAGATACAATAAAAAGGGTGAGATGCCAGACGCAAGGCAATAAAGGAAGAAGTTGAGATACAGGGCTGCAAAGTTCACTGTCATCAGGGACACCTTGTACAAAATGGGATTTTTACTCCCTTTACTTAGGTGTGTGCACCAATCTGAGGTCCCATCCCTTTTGCAAGACGTGCACGAAGGATCGTGCTCAAGCCACATCGGGGGCAGATCCTTAGCGAAGAGGGTGATCACCCAGGGGTACTGGTGGCCAACCTTGGGGAAAGACGCAACGGCATATGTAAAAAAGTGCGATAAGTGCCAGAGATTTGCCACCATCCCTCACCAACCCCACCAGCCTCTTACCTCCATTACATCCCCATGGCCATTTGCAGTGTGGGGGATCGACCTCGTAGGACCCTTACCAAGAGCAGCCAATAACTATCGGTTCCTCATCGTAGCTATTGACTATTTCTCAAAATGGGTGGAGGCCGAACTGATTGTCACGATAACAGAGCAGAAGACCTTCCAGTTCATCTAGAAAAATGTTATATGCAGATATGGTCTTCCCAACACCCTCATCTCGGATAACGGGACTCAGTTCAAGAATACCTCTCTACAGAAGTACTGTGAAAGGGTGAGTATCAAACAATTTTTCTCCAACCCAGGCCGACCTCAGGCCAATGGGCAAACAAAAGTTACAAACAGGACAATCCTAGATGTAATCAAGAAGAGGCTTGAGGAGGCAAAAGGAAGATGGGTCGAGGAGTTATATGCCATGCTGTGGGCATATAGGACGACAGTGAGGACCTCTACTGGAGAGACCCCATTCATGCTATCTTATGGCTCAGAAGCCGTCATCCCCACCGAGATTGAATTTCCTATGCATAGAGTCCAAATGTATGACCCCCAGAAAAATGCGGAAGAGAGGAGACTCGACTTAGACCTGATTGAGGAAAGGAGGGAGGACGCTGAGATAAGGAAAGCAGCCTCCCAGCAGAGGACCGCAAGGTTTTACAATCATAGGGTGAAACAGAGGCCTATCTCAGTGGGGGACTTGGTCCTCAAGAAGACTTGGAAAAAGCCCAACAAGCTCCATCCTAATTGTCATGGCCTATATAGGGTCATCGATGAAGTCGTCCCTGGGACCTATAGACTAGAAAACCTAGAAGGGGAACCTTTTTCCAACCCTTGGAATGCAGATCATTTGAAGAAAAACTATCAGTAGTGTTGTAAGGTCTTGATAGACCATAATTGTAATAAGAGTTGCTCCAACAGAACACTTGGAAAATTAATGAGAAATATCAGTTCTTCCCCTCATCCTGTGGTTATCAGTTCTAGTACGCATGGAAACATCTACAGAGAACCACCCTCGGCTATAATGACGGCCAGTGGAGGGGACGACCCCACCACTTTCCTCAGGAAAGACGAGGGAAAACTTTGTTAAAAAACCATTAATTTGGTAAGTTGAACCCTCGGCTATAATGAGGGTCAGTGGAGGGGACGACCCCACCACTGTCCTCAAGAAAGACGAGGGAAAACTTTGTTAAAACCCACTAATTTGGTAAGTTGAACCCTCGGCTATAATGAGGGCCAGTGGAGGGGACGACCCCACCACTGTCCTCAAGAAAGACGAGAATAAACTTTTTTAAAAACCATTAATTTGGTAAGTTGAACCCTCGGCTATAATGAGGGTCAGTGGAGGGGACGACCCCACCACTATCCTCAAAAAAGACGAGGGACAACTTCATTAAAAACCATTAATTTGGTAAGTTGAACCCTCGGCTATAATGAGGGTCAGTGGAGGGGACGACCCCACCACTGTCCTAAAAAAAGACGAGGGAAAACTTCATTAAAAACCAATAATTTGGTAAGTTGAACCCTCATCTATAATGAGGGTCAGTGGAGGGGACGACCCCACCACTGTCCTCAAGAAAGACGAGGGAAAACTTCATTAAAAACCATTAGTTCCACCACTATACTCAAGAAAGACGAGGGAAAACTTTGTTAAAACCCATTAATTTGGTAAGTTGAACCCTCGGCTATAATAAGGGTCAGTGGAGGGGACGACCCCACCACTGTCCTCAAAAAAGACGAGGGAAAACTTCATTAAAAACCAATAATTTGGTAAGTTGAACCCTCGGCTATAATGAGGGTCAGTGGAGGGGATGACCCCACCACTGTCCTCAAGAAAGACGAGGGAAAACTTCATTAAAAACCATTAGTTTGGTAATTTGATCCCTCGGCTATAATGAGGGCCAGTGGAGGGGACGACCCCACCACTGTCCTCAAGAAATACGAAGAAAAAACTTCATTTAAAACCATTAGTTTGGTGGTTAATCCTCGGCTATAATGAGGGCCAACGCAGGGGATGACCCCTCGTTCACCCTCAAGAAAGACGAGGGAGAGGTTAGTGGCATTAACAAAGACAACACAAATACTACAAGAAGCAAATATGGAAGACAGCAAAGGAGACGATAGTATTAATGAAATATCAAGTGTTCTACAAGTAGAGTACAAAAATATTGATTACATCAAGAGGGTATGGGCTACAGACAGCCACCCTATGGAACAGCATCAGAGGGCAGGGCATCAACATCTATAAGAGAGGTTTCCTCTGTGACTATGACTGGCTGAGCCTCAGACGTGCCTGTGCCTTCTTCATGTTGGTATTCCACCTGGGTCAGAGCCTCGGCGATCAGAGGGTCGTCCAGTTGGACTGCTTCAAGGGACGGGCGGATCGAGGAGACAACATCACCAAACCTGAGGACGACCCACCGGCAGGCCGTCCTGATTCCTCTCTCCAAATATTCAAGGCCGAATCCTTGAAACTCCTTAGAAATTTTATAATCCTCAACAGCATCAGCCTCGGCTTTCCTGATAGCTGCTTCAAGATCAGTCTTGTGCTTGACCCCCATGTTGGTCAAGGCCTCGTCCTTTTCCTTGATAAGTAAGTCTTTGGCATTAAGGTCCTCATCGTGATGCCTCGTCAGCTGGTCCAGGATCCTTACATGCTCAGTCCTGGTACTTTCCAACTCGGCCTTTATAGTATCAAGCTCCGATTGAAGATCTGCCTCGTGTTGAATAGCCCTCTCGGCTTCATGGAACTTTGCTTGGTTCTCAGCCATCCACTTGGTGGCCGAAGTAAAGGCGCATACAGACTGCACAATAAAAATAAACAGATGTCAAGAGGCCGAGGAAATAGTTGGTGAAAGAATGAAATGAAAGAAGTGAGTCAAGACCAATACCTGTGCAAGGGCGTGCAGACCATAGTCGTACACTTTGGCAGGAGGCATCTTTGACAGGAACTCGTAATCAGCGGCCGAGGGAGTAGAAAACATTGAGGCCTTGGCTGCCCTCAAGTTTATGATCAGTGATGAGGGCTCGACCCTAAGATGTGCCAGGTTCTGGGACCAGAAGGCCCCCATGCTGGACGAAAAAGCAGCCCCTTCAGATGCTTCAACCCTAGCCCTCATCCGAGAATCCGTCCGAGGGTCAACAGGAATCTCAGGCTCTTTTCTTTTGTGGCTATCGGCTGTCGGCTCAACAACCGTCGGCCCCACATCCTTCGTCTTCCTTGGTGCCTGCTGAGGCTCCTTACCCTTCTTCTTTGCCAGGCCTGATAGTAAACTGGGAGCAGTCATTTCCCAGAGATAGTCTGATACACCTGCAGGACGACCTGAAAAGGGTACGACACATAAGAAAAGTACAGAGATAAAGACGAAACACTTCAAAAATAAGTAAAGAATGGAAAACGTTCAGTATAACTCACATAGTTCTGTCAGAGGGCCGACCTTCAGACCAGCTTCCTTGAGGAATCGAGGGGTCATCAGATCTTCAAACTTTGGAAGTTCACCCCCTCTCCCTCGTCCTTTCAGATACTCAATGATGTCCTTCTCCTTCAGACTAAGTCCAGGGTCTGACCTGGCCTTCATGGAAGGGTTAGACCATCTTCTGGGGACCCTCGGACCATAGGCTACAAGTTGAGCCTCGGCGGTGAACTCCCACTCCCCAGAGATAAAGAATAATCTCTTCTTCCAATCGTGGTTGGAGGTTTGTGCCACGTGGAGAAGTTTTTTCTCAGACCTCCTCGCCCCTAGATGATAGTACCCAAGCTGTTTGGACGAGGAGGTGATATTGTAGCAGGCCAAGAATACGTCAGCCGAGGCTCATCAGTGAAAGCATTCTTCCACAGGGAGATATAGCCCAGGATCATCCTCCAAGAGTTGGGAGGAAGCTGAGAAGGGGAAACACCAAGGGCTGACAGGATATCTATGATAGCAGGATGCAGAGGGAATCTGACACCAACCTTGAACATCTGTTCATATACTGCAACCTCTCCCTCTTCACAATCAAAAACCCTCTCAGACTCAGAGGGAACCCTCATAGTTATGTTGGGGGGCACTCCATAGGCATGTCTCCACAACAAGAGGTCACGGTCCCTAACGGAGGAGATATAGGACGAGGCATGGGAGGTATCAACCTGGTCATTTGTATCATCGCCCTCGTCCTCGGTCCCATCTTCCTCGGCCTCGTCATCTGCCAGAGGACCATGGGGAAAGGCCATCTGGAAGGCATATGGAGATAGGGTTGTCACAGGGACAGCCTCAGAGGGGGCCATACCATCGGACTGCCGGCTTGGGCTTAGGTCAGATGTCTCTATTCTACCAGAAGGTCCAGCGCCAGTTGGCGAGGATCCTCTCTCGTCCATCTCACTTGAATGACACTCGGCTGGACGATGGGACGACCCACAAGACTCATATGGTTCAAATGGTTTTATTATGGCAAGAGGAATGGGAAAGATGGGTCATACCCAGTTAGGGTCGGCCCCTCGTCTCTTCTCTTCCTCTTCCTCTATTCGTCTGATCTCTGCAAAGAGCTTCTCTCTCAAGGATGGGAATTCAGATGCTAAACTATAAAGCCTCCTAAGCATTAAAGGGAGGACCCTACACATAGAGAATTTAACTAAACTTAGCTACAAACAAGTTGGCAGTTGACCACATTGGACTTTTGGATTGAAACAAAGGAATTCAAGGGTTTTGATCAAGAACACTCAAGAACCAGTTGTCGGAGAAGACACCGGAAAAAGTTATGAGACAACCCAAGGAAAATGCATCCCTATGAGACTAAAAAGCAAACAGAAATGAAGATAAAAGAGAGCGCTGGGGCAAAGGGATTACCTGATAAAGAGAGAGCAAGACTGCCAAAGTTGCCAAGCTTGGAGGATCGAAGACTGTAGAAATGGCAATGAAGACTGGTGAAAGGCTAGAGAGAGAGCTTGGGCGCGAAGAAGAAGAAGAAGAAGAGAGAGGGTTCAAAAATCTCTTAAATACCTTAGTAAAGAATGGGCCCATTAACCAAGGTAGGGCACAGCCCATGAGGAAGGCATCATTAGGGCACAAAGACCCAGGCAAAGTATGAAGCCGCCATGCCTTGGAAACTGGAACAACAATGAGTATCTGCCCAGGTGTCACTCACTTAACTGATCATACACACATCTTAATTACAACACTATCCCTCAGCCATCTCAACAACACCTATGGCTAAGGGTTGGGGGATGATTGATATACCCATATATACCCTCCAAATCGGATGACTCCTCAGGGGGCCGACCCTTCATCAGGTTCCAGACGACCCCTCAGGGGGCCGACCCTTCATCAGGCTCCGGACGACCCCCTCAAGGGCCGACCCTTCATCATGTTCCAGACGACCCCTCAAGGGCCGACCCTTCATCAGGTTCCAGACGACCCCTCACGGGCCGACCCTTCATCAGGCTCCGGACGACCCCCTCAGGGGCCGACCCTTCATCAGGTTCCGGCCGACCCTCCGAGGGTTCGACCCTTTATCAGGCTCCGAACGACCCTCTGAGGGTACGACAGTACGAGGCTTAAATTAGGCCAGACTCACTACCGGAAGGAACTTTGCCCTCGGCCTCGGCTCATAGGCCGAGGGTGACATCATCACAGCGCGTGGTTTGGGAGACGCGTGGAACAGTGCGCGTGAGGCTCACATGGCACATGGGAGACCGTTATAACAAAATCACACCCTCACGTGAGGGAATATTATGTCATCATTTGGCATCTACAAGTGTCAACAGGGGATTGGCTAGATCATCATTCACATGCACCATGCATACTTGGGGGGTACACTACACCCCCCAAGACCTATATATACTTGTCACCTACAACCCTATAGGGGATGGATTAATTGATTGTAACCCTAGCTAAAACTCTACTTGTACACACAGTAGAGAGAGAAAGTGATCTTATGTGCATTGTATCCAAGGCCATTAGTTCCCATACTTAGTGGATCACACACTCACAGTGGATGTAGGCCAAATTGGCTGAACCATTATACATCATTGTCTTATTTCCTCTTATACTCATCCCCTTCTACATACTTATACACTTATACATCTCTATGGCTGCCATGGTTGCTACTGTTTGAGCTCCTTATCACTTATCCGGTGGTGCTAAATCTCAGCATCATCAATAATGTCGTTATGATCCTTGATATTAAAGAATTTGCACGAAAATCGATGTCTTTTGGCGATGATTTACAACTTAATAAAAATACAAAATTTGAACATCATTCTTATGAAACTGTAGATAGGGAATATTTGGAACAAAATGTAGAATCGAAAGATTTTGATTAATGATTAACATATTTAGAACAAAACATATCCCTAATGACCTAAAGCTTCAACAAAATGGAAGCTCTCTCATGGAGTCGCTTCCAATTTTAGAAATATTAAGGAGGCACCTTTAAATGAATTGAACTCTTTTCTATCAATCTTTATTATACCTCTAATATGATAGTATTAGAGGAGTTAATGACGCTTTAATACTTATTATGTTTTGTCTCTCTCATCTTGAACATTGTGCTCTTTAAAACCAAAAGAATGTATAAATAAAAAATCTCTTTAAAATCCACAAACAAATAATCAAAAATCTCTTGAAAACTAAAAGGATTATCCATTCTAAACTTTATTAATTGATCTCTCGATCCAACACAATCTAGATTCAATTAATCTATTTTCAACGTTTTCACTAAAATCACATTACACAATGCTACTAATACTACTACATCTATATAAGGTTTTTATTTCTAGGAAAAATAGTTAAACAAAGTCTTCAAAATTTCAAAATTATTTCTTATATAAATAAAAAAATGTTTTTGGTTATAAATACATTTTTAACATTTTATTTATAGAATAAGCTTTAAGTTTTTATCCACAAATGACATAAATATTTTAAACTAAAATCGTATATATATATATATATATATATATATATATATATATATATATATATATATATATATATATATATGTGTGTGTGTGTGTGTGTGTGTGTGTGTGTGTGTGTGTAGTTTTTTTGAAGTTTCTAGTTATAAAAATAGTTTTTAAGTTAAAACATGTTTTCAAAGTTTCAAAATTATTTTTAATAAAAAAAATTGGTTATAAAAATATTTTTGACATTTTATTTATAGAAAAAACTTTAAGTTTGTATCTATAAATGACATACAGTTTTTTAAACTAAAAATAAATTAAAATATGTATAATTTTTATATATAAAATACGTACAATTGTTTTGAAGTTTTTATTTACGAAAAATAGTTTTTATATAATAAAACCATTTAAAAATAAGGGACAAATTTTATTTATGATAAAATTAACCTTTTATAATGGCTTTAAGATAAGATATTGAATTTGTGATATATACTAATTTTCATAATTATCATTATATTTGTTTTTTTTACATCACCCGTGCATCGCATGGGTTGTATGCTATTATTACTAATTTGGATACATTTCCATCTCAATCCTTTAAAGAACATCAATTTATTAAAAGTGACTCTAATTCTTATGAAATCAACCCACACTTGATGAATTTGCAGAAAATGAATTTCTTTTATCATTATTTTTCCAACCATTAGAACTACTACAAGAATTGGATGAAAGTGTTAATGATTTTTAACGAATGATTGTTGATGAAATGTTCTCGATGATGGTAATTTTTTCAATGTGCACCCCACCTCCTATTCCATATGAAAAATCTTTGGGAGAAAATTTTGATATTCTTAGAATCGAGTAGTATATGTACCCCGTCACATACAAATCACCCATCACCTAAAAAATATTTATTCCAAAATTTTTGATGGTTCATTTTTTCCTTCCAAGTCATGCCCTCCTTTGCATAAACTTAACTCTTATTTTTTGGGAAGCATGAAAAATAATAGGAGTCCACCGTTAATCCCACAGAGTCAACACATTTTTTGGGTGAACCCCCCAAAATTTATTCTTCTAGTTTATGGTAAATAAGAAAATGATATTTTGATTTGGTACATATTTTATTAAAAATTGATAAAAAAAAAGAGGAAGATATTTATTTTTATTACTAATGTGTTTTCTAGGATTATCAAACATTATATCCTAAATCACTCCACATTGAATAACATATCTCTATAACCTAAACTGAATATTATTCTTAAAATACATTGAAGACAATGTAATTATTTAGTTAGGGGTGTTATAATGTATTTTCACACATCATGTTTATTTTTCTTTACTAAAAACAAATAAAATTAAATTGAAATAAATAAAATTTTTGTTAAGTGATTATTGGTGGAAGTTTGTCGATGAAACCAACTCTAACCATTTAAATTTTAAAAAATCAAAAAGTTTAAAAATATTTTCTTTCTTTTTAATTTTTTTCCTAAAAGTTGTATTTTTCACTAATTCATATGATTCATGTTTTGACACCTTATGCACATCATCATTTATACTTGCGTAATTGTTAAAAGCTAAATGACTCGGTAAATTTAGAGATGCATAGGTATACTTACCATGGGAGCTTTGTGTTCTCTTCCCTATTCTGAATGATGTATACACTTATTCATTATTCATTTGAAAAATATTGTCATTGGTAATCTCAAATGTTATTGTTTAATCAATGATGATATGATATATTACGAAATAAAATTCAAAACCATATTTTAACATAACTTTTGATCAAAGGTAATACGTTTCATTATTTCATCTGTTTCACCAACATCTTGAAAATATATTCAAAAAAAATACAAATTGAAATAGGTACTGAACAAAAATAAAGGAAAGTACGAGAAAAGAACAAGAAAATCGAAATGAAGGAATTCAAAAGGAGAAAAACAATTCCAAAGAAAAGAATAAAATAAATTACTCTTCAAAAGTTCACGCTTTTTTAGAATATACAAAATCATTTTGAGGTGTTGAACGTTATAATCCATGGTCAAATTTTCCATACTAAAAAGTTCTTATTGCAGGGTTAACGTGATTTTAAATAATGAAAAAGATTACATTTTCATGTTATTTAGAAAATAGTATCTGATCACGAGATTACATTTTACCATTTTATATATAATGTATTTCATTAGTGACATGTACAAGGAATTGTTTCCAATTACATTTACTCTTTATGCCTACAAGTCCCGAGTGACTTACACTAATTCATAGTGTTTTTTTAATTTTTTGAGTGAAATCACAAATGAGAATTGAACTAGTGCATTTCATTATAAATATCGGGTCATTAAATGATGAAAATAATATCACTTGTAAATTATGTGACGCACGCACACACACACTCAGTCAATACATATACATCTTATGAATTCCTTTAATAGAATAGTTATAATATTTGGATAGGCAAGGGTGTCCTCAAATTAAAAAAATGTAGTTACATTGTAATGGGGCTATTTATAAAGACCCAATTTCATTTTCTTTATGCAATGGGGATCATTATAAATCCTTAAGTTTATCATTCAATTCTTTCAACTAGAACATTCGGCTCAACCTCTAGTTGTTTTGTCAGAGCTATTTCCCACATAGAGGTTTTTTTCTCTTTTTTAGTCATTAATAAAACTTGTGGTGTATATATATATATAATGGTTTAAATTATTGGAGAAATCTTCTAGTAATTGTTATTTACTTGTTAAAACTCAAGATTGTCTATAGGCTTCTTAATAAGTAAAAAATGGGCAATATTTTGATAAAAATATGATGTTTGTGAGTATCATAACTCTAAACTTTTAAGAGAAAAAACTCATCCACTAAAGTAAACTAGGAGTTTAATGACTTGTTGTATGAGTTAAATGCAACCATACATCCCACAAAAGTGGATATATATCATTCTTTGTAATTTTTGAATAAAATGGCAAAATTTGACATGAATAAATGTTTTACTATTTATCTAGGGGCTAGTAACACGTTAGTTAGGGGTGTGATTGTGTCAAATATTTTATTTATTACTCTTTTTACCTTGCATTAATGCAATTCCAAGCTCGCTAAACTGACAATTTATACTCATTTACTTTATAATCTTAAATATGCTTCGTTAATCGCTTCTTCAATGTTTATTTGAGTATTTACATGGTTTAGGATGCTAATGGAAAAGTCTGGAAGAAATTTTGAAAAGAAAGAGTCACTTATGCACCTTCAGAGGTAAAATGGTAAACTCAAATAACCAATTGTGGACTCAAACTATTCATAGAAGTTATAGGCCTCGAATCAAGGAAAGCCTAGATTCAAATGGTGTGCAAATCTATTCTTAAAAAAGAAAATATGACCTTGCAAAATTTAAAACTGAAAGAAAGTCAAAGTCCCGAGTTAAACCCAAAGTCAAATTCCATGATCCAGACACTATTAAAATATTATTGGCCTCGAAATGTGGACCACATCGGTTCTGGCACTAATTTGATCAGAGGTCGTATGAAGAAGTTACAAGCTTTGGGGTTAAAATTGTAAATTTGGAAATTTGGTTGGAATTAAAGGTTATATACTAATGTAGGAATTATTATTAATGAATCTATTGTTGGTATGATAGTTAAATGAATGAAGGAATAAGGAAGATGTCCTCGGTTCGAATCTCATTCGAGTCCCGTATCTTTTTTAACAAAGCCAAATAAAAGAATTAAAAACTTGCAACTGCTATTGAGGGGCTTGAACCTAGGTCTTCCTGCCCTTCCTTACGACGAAAACTGCCGAATCAAACACTCAATTCGCTAAATATATAGCACGCAAAAATATATAATGCATAATTCAATCTAGTTTTTTCCCGTATTTTTCCACTCACTCTTTCTCCCACATTCTTCTTTCTTTCCCCTATCTTTTATTCTTCTCATGTGATATTCCCATCAACCATCATATGCCCTCATAAAAAAATTCATTTGTCCATCACCACCTTTTTATTACTTAATTAAATCACCCATCATTGTGTAATTCCATTTTTAACCCTTAAACTCATTTTTCCAACCTATAAATAGGGTGATTGGGACACACATTTCAATCATCAATTTTTCTTAGAGTTAGACCCAATTTTAGAGTAGGAAAGTCTCTCTTAGTTTTACAAGTTATTTTAAAGATTTATTAGTTTAGTATTTTTCAAGATATCTATAAGGTTCTAATATGAAGATTGAGTGACACATTCAAATGTTCAATATAAATTCTTCTAATTTTTATTTAAGTAAGTGTGATTATATTTTTCGCCTTCTCTCATGCACTATTTTATTTAATTATTTAAAAGTAAATAATTAAGTTGAGATTAATGAGCTCCTTTCGAATGTGTAAATGCTTCGCTGTGGTATGATGGAATAGACAGGTTTTTAACGGGTTGATTATTTTCAAAATTAAACCTAAGGAACTTAATGGGATATAATTATGTATACACCATATTTGCGATAGTGCGCTTGTAGTTTTGGGATCATTGTTGACACCAAACTCCTATTTGGACTTTTATAGAAATTTGGGGAGTGACACATCGGGTTTAAAATATTTGTTCAAATGAGTATTAATCGAGTTTTAAAATGTGTCTAACCATGTAATCATTTATGCTATGTATTCTGATATGACGGATTTAATTTTCAACCTATGCTTTTATAGTTGTAAATTAATTTAGTTTAAATATTCGCCTAGAATAATTGTAGTGTTAAAACAGTAAAAAATAAAAAATTATCCTTTATACATTCTTTTAAAAGTAATAAATCAATCAAATTTTAAACCACACTCCCTGTGGATATGATAATCGAACTCTCCGCTATACATATAAAACATGTGTAGTTGATGTTTAGGCATTTTGTATTGAGGTGGTAAATCTACGACAACGATAAGCGTATTTACACGATTCTCGATTTTTTCCCTATCGAAATGATTTATAAGATCTTGAATATATGTGTTATGATTATATTTTCCATTTTCTCGTGTTTATGCGAAGCACATTCTTATTCTTTTTCCCCTACCTTTTAGAGAGTGTCGTCACACAGTCTTAGGCCTAACATAAGCTTATGGCGAATATGCACCTCGTCGTGGGGCCATCCACTCACTCAGGATTTTAACACGACCAAAGTCGAGAAACTTAAGGCCTAGGGATCCCCTTAGGTGGAAATTCTTTATTTTTTATTTTTCTTTAAGACAAAAACATGTAACCTCGAAGTTTGGACTACGTGTAATCATACTAAGTCATTCGTATTGATAGAAAAATTATAATCGGATATAATAATATAAAAAGAATTTGGCATGTCGTTTCGAACAGTAATTAAAATAATTGAATCAATTGAATTCAAAATTCTTCAAAGAAATATGACCTAAAAGCTTAAAACAAAACTAAACATGCTTAAATGAAATTTGTGTGAAATATATCTGCTAAAAATACAACTTATTAAGGTTGGCCTCATTCCAATCCCTAGGGATCTCTTTTCCCCCCATTATTTCCAAATGGTAGTTTCTTCAGAGGTCATATCTAATAACCTTGAATGGTCATTCCCGGTTAGAACCTAATTTTCCATTTGATGGCTTCTTCGCGCTGTCAAGCACTTCCTCGAGGACGTAATCTCCAACCTTCAATAGTCTTTGATTAATGCCTTTATTATACTACTTGGGCTAATTGTTATTGGTACTAAGATAATTTGATTAAGGAAAGTTCCCTTCGTTCTTCTAGATTGAGCTCGATCCACAGGATTTTTCCATTATCTTCATGGTCGATAAGCCAGGTTCCAAAGGAATTATGGATTCGATCACAATGTCTAAGGAGAACGACATTTCCCCAATAAACCTTTTGGGCATAGTATATCATGCCCAAAGTACGTGGGGAAGATCATCCACCCAGACACCTTTTGCCTTCTCCAACCTTTTCTTTATATCGTTGAGTATTGTCTTGTTGGAAGCTTCGACTTTCCCATTCCTTTGGGGGTAGGCCACCGGGCTAAAGTAGTGCTTGATGTTGTGGCTGGGAAGAATTCTTGAAATGGCCTACTTTCAAATTACATTCCATTTTCGGTGATGATAGTTCTTGGTAATCCAAATCGAGTTATAATATTATTCTAGATAAATATCATCATATTATTGACTTTGATGCTTCACAAAGGTTTGTCTTTGATCCACTTAGTGAAATAGTTTATGCCGACCAGGAGATGTCTATAATTTTCTAGTGTTGTAGTTAGGGGCTCGTAATCTCAAAACCCCATTGAGAGAATGGCCACGGGCTGATTAATGACTTTAGGTTACTAGTTGGCTGATGAAGCATTAGAGATAACTCTTGTCACTTCTTTCACTTTCTAACAGAGGGGAGTGCATCCTTTTACATATATAGCCACCACTATCCGTACTTGATTGCTTTGAATGCCAAAGACCTTCCTCCTACTTGACTCCCACATATCCCATTATGAAGCTTGTACAGGATTTGGTGGACATCATTTAGGTGCATGCATTAAAGATAAGGACTTGTGAAATATGACTTGTAGAGTTTGTCTTTAGGAGAAAAGTATAAGAGAACGACTTTTGCCTTAAATTGAAGGACCTATTTTTCTAGCAGGTGGCAAAACATCTTCTTACAAATAGGATATGATTGCACCCATCCCGTTTGGTGCTCCTTGAGCGACGAGGAGTTATCGATAACCTTTATTCACGTTATGCTTGGATAGGTGAGGTACTCCACTACTATGGTTATTTAAAGATCATAATTAACTACTAAAATCAAAGTGGCCAAGGCATCAACATGACTATTTTTTTCACGAGGGTATTTTTTAATGTGGAATTTTTCAAACTTGGCGATTAGACCTTTGATGATTAGCAATTTTTTTGAAATCCACTCCTCTTTAGTGTTGTAGTCTCCTGATACTTGATTAGATACTAGCCTTGAGTCATTGTAGATGTCAACTTTTATTGAACTAAGACATGAGGCTCTTCACAATCCAGTTATGATAGATTCATATCCAGCTTCATTGTTGGATGCTTCGAAGCTAAGTTATTCGATCATAGTCTGCTCTGAAATAATGATAATATCAACTCCTTTTGCTTTTAAATTAGATATTCCATTGACATAGTGAGTAGACCTCTTGAGTTGGTCAAATTCTAGTTTAGGAACTTAGTCGGTGAATTCCTTATCGTCGCAGTTCTCCACCCCTGTGAATTCGGCGATGAATTCTTCCAGCACTTGCCCTTTAATTATAGTTCTATGTTTAATTGTGGATGTCCAATATTCCCACTTCCACTGACCATTTGGACATCCATCCAGATAGTTCAAACTTTTTGAAGACTTCCTTAAGCGGGAAAGAGGTGATGACTATGACCGAGTGGGATTCAAAGTAATAGTTTATCTTTTGCTATGTAATAACAAGAGCTATCTTATCAAGTGGAAGGTAGAGTTTATCAGCATCCAAGAATATTTTGTTGATATAGTAAATAGATCCCTAGTTACCTTACTTCTTGCATATTGAGGTCCAATTAATTGCATGATTGGATACCGCAAGGTACTGGTATACTAGATTTCCCATATCTAGGATCATGAGAAAATGTGGTCAGCCTATATAAGTTTAATTTAATGAAGTTCTTTTAAATCACTCCTCATTCTATATAAGGCCATTTTATTTCATTAAAAGCTAAAATAATGGTCGACACTCCTGGAAAGATCTTAAGAAGAAGTGGTTGAGAGTTGTTAAAATTACTATCAAATTTTGAATGTAACGAAGTGTCTTTAGTGGATAAACATTTTTAATTGCTTTGATTTGATCAGGGTTGTCCCAGATCCCTCTTTGGATGTCCAAATATCCTCATAATTTTCCCAATTGAACTTTAAAGGAGAACTTTATTGCATTGAGCTTCATTCTGTAGTACCTTAGGATGGTCGACTTTACGCTTTCTCTTAAAGAGCTTATCATCTATGAAGGCTTCCATGGCATCACCTAACTAATCCCTAAACATATTGGTGACCAACTGTTCGTACATAATTTTAGAGTTATTGATACCAAATTACATAACCTTGTAGTAGTATAGGATGAGTGTTGTTATGAATGAAGTTTCATTTTGATTGGCCCCAAATAGAGAGATTTGATTATACCCTAAGTGTGCATCAAGGAAACTCATTCATTTGTTACTGGTTATGGCATCGACTAACTGGTCGATATTTAGTAAAGGAAAATTATCTTTGGAACAAGCTTTGTCAAGATCGTTGAAATCTACACTGACTCTCCATTTTCTGTTACTTTTCTTCATGACACTCGATTAGAGAGCCATTTATGGAATTGAAATTCTTTAATGGACCTTGCCTCCAGAAGTTTCCCAACTTCCTCTTTTAAAAATTTTGAATTTTCAAGGTATGTTTGGCAATCCTTTTACTTTTACGTAATTGTCAAGTATACTGGGTCCATGTGAAGTAGATGGAATATGACTTAGGGATTAATCTCAGCCATATTATAACACTGTCAAGCAAAAATGTATGGGTTTTTGTTAAGCAGCTGAATCAGTTATTTTTTCTCCTGGTTGATAAGTGAGTTATCGATCAAGAGTTTTTTCTCCGAGTTTTAATCATTGGACATTTCTTCTAGCAATGATTCCATAACCCTTTCTAAGGAGGCCACCCTTGTTTCTCCAACTCTTGGTCGGCTATACGTTAGTTTCTATTTTGATGGTTTGGATCCATCCTTGGTCGGTTCTGTGGCACCCATTTTTTTCTTCTCCTTCTTAGGGCTGATCACGGTGATAAAGAATTATCGAGAAATTTCTTAGCTTCCCCTAATTTCTTTTAACTCCCGATGAGTGATAAATATTATCTTTTAGTGTTAAGTGGAAGGGGCAACTTACATTGCATTAAGCCATCCACATCCGATGATTTCATTATAAAGAGAATCAATGTCCATAATTATGAACTCGATCATCTACATGATATTTCCCGCTTGGACTGGTAAGATTATTTTTCCCAGTTACATGGTCATCCTTCCTATGAAGCCGACCAAAGGAATGGTCACTTCTTAGAGGTCTTTTATCTTGATACTATTGGTTGAATAGTCTCAGGTACATAACCTTCGTGGAGCTCCCCTAAATGACTAGTAGTTTATTCATGTCCCAGTTGGAAATCCTAAGATTGATTACTAATGCATTATTATGCGGTGTTCTTATTCTAACCAAGTTGATTTCTATGAAGACTATGTGATTATTGTAATTGATATCTTCCGAGCGTCGATGCTTACCAACTTCGGTCTTGGCAAGGTCAATTTGGAAGGCTTTTATGATTATTATGATCTTCTCCAAATCCTTTCCTTGGATATATTTTGGGATTAATATACCATGAATGACTTTGAACTCATGTCCCACTTCATCATCATCTAGGATGTTATTAGTCTTTTGACCAGCACCTATAACAACTTTTGTGAACTTTTTCTACACATACTCATTCAAGTGGTTGGCCTGGTTGAGTTTTTCTACATGAACCTTGAGGGACTTACAATTATCCATTTTATGTCAATGTTCCTTATGATACGTGTACCTAAGAGCAGTGTTTCTCTTTGACGAATCCCCCGTCATATTTTTTAGCCAGTTGAGCAATTATTGGTCCTTGATTTTACTCAATATCTTTTAAATTGTATCTGTAGGACCCACAAATTTTAAATTTTTCAAAAAGAATTTCCTTTTAGATGCGGAATAAATATGGCTTAACACAACACACACAAACAACAAATTTTAATTTCTTTCAAATTAAAATTAAACTAAACTCAAAGTGAAATTAAATTAAACAACAAATACATTTTCACTTAAAGCAAATTAATGCAACCCAAGTCCTAGAAATTTGCCTAACAAAAATATTTAATCAATTTTTGCAACTTAGGACAAACCAATTTTATTCAATAAAAATAATGACTTGAATTAAATTAATATTTACCCATCTTGAATTATAGCACCAAATTAAACAAGTGTATTGAATTAAACCATATTTTATCTTTTAGTCCTAAGCATGCATTCTAGGAGATTTTGCAAGATAAAATAAATTCACAACCACTACACCGCGGTGTACGAGGAAAAACCCACGACGGAAAAAAACCTCGGACGGACCTAGCCTTAAGTCCACTAAGTACGGAATTACAATTACGAGACAGATGACTTACTACACTCGACTCGACTCCTTAAAGACCCGACGCTTCTTCTTGCAACTACCTCTGCTTAGCCGATAATCCTGGAATCCACCAATGAAGCTTTAGGAACCCATCAACCACACATGGTGCCTTTCACCATATGAGAATGCCGCAGCGAAAAACAAAACTTCTTCTTTAAGGGATGTAGAAGTAAACCCAAACTTCCTTCTTTGAGTTGTAGAGAAAAGTCGGTGCCAAAACACTCTCCAAGATATATATATATATATATATATATATATATATATATATATATATATATATATATATACCTAAGAACTTGGAATAAACATAAACTGATTTTATGGGTGAAAACACATGTGTATAAGAGAATTTCTAATTAATTTTGACACATGAAAACAGGGACTTTTGTTATAAAATATTGGATCACAAAAATCTCTCAAGTAGGTTGCAAAATTATTAGAAAAGGTCTGTCCCATAGTTGCCTTTAAAACTATCATAAGATAGTTAGACAAAGTAATGGAAGAATGGGTTAAAACTGCAAAAAAAATTCCCACCTAAAATCTGGTTCGAATGAGATTTTTGTTTGAACGAAGTCTCGTTCGAACAAACCTTCTAACGAAGTTCCAGTGGCCAAGTGGGAAAAGTCATTGGCAAACTTGTTCGAACGACATTCTCGTTCGAACGACATTCTCGTTCGAATGATAATATCGAACGAACTGCCAGAATGTTATATTTCAATATTAAGCCCCAAATTTTTTTATTCATAGTTCTAAAATGAACTTCTAAAAATAAAATTCATTTTAAAATAAGATTACACCCAATGCAAAAATGTTCCAAGCTCCTATATATATATATATATATATATATGTAATGCATTCATACCTTAGGAGGGATTGGAACTAAGTTGATGACGTGAAATGAGGCACATGTAAATCGAAAATGATGTTCTCTTGATAAGCAGTTGGCAACGTCTTCAACTTTAACATGTCATAATCTTAAAGGATACACAAGAACACTATCCTATGACTCAAACGTTTTTGTCCGGAATTGAGCCAACACTACATTAAGACTCAATCGGAGACTTGTGTCCTTATAAATCTCCCCCTTTGGCTATTCCGGGACAAAAACCAAAACAAAATCCTAAAAGGGCCGTCAAAATCTACTAGACTCAAAAACATCAAGAACATCCCACCCAAACTAAAAATTTACATATCTTGACTCAAAACCCAAGGATCAGTATCTTTGTCGATGGCAGTTGCCATTTTAGAAGAATTCCTATACACTTAAGCAAACTATCAAACGCATAGGGAATAAGAATATTAAATGCATATAAAATAATACTCCCCCTAAATTAAGTATCACCTTCCTAAATTAATTCTCCCCTTTATCAAATAAATGACCTACTTAGAAAGATGTATCCCCCTAAGTTAAATCTCCCAAACTAAGATACAATTAAAATTGGATTTCCTAAATTAATTCTCCTCTCTATCAAATAAATGACCTACTTAGAAAGACGTCTCCCCCTAATGTTATATATCTCAAACTAAGATACGATTACAATAGGATTAGATACCATTTCTCCCCCTATCATTCTCCCGCTTTTTGCTAAGGAATAGACAAAGGATAAAAGAACTATTTACACAAGATGAAGCTTAGAGTGATAAGAGCATAAAATCATATGGGTAACAAAATCATAACTAATCCATTCAAATAATAACGGTTACCAACGAAGATGCAAAAAAAATGATACCAATATGATACATAGGATATTAAGCATGTGATATCAACAAAAATATGCAACAAGATAGATACTAATTATGAATTAGAAGCATAGATGGACTAGAAAGAAAGGCAAAGAAAAAAATACCATATATATGTAGACATAATGAATATCCCTAACGCACATGCACATATATATATATATATATATATATATATATATATATATATATATATATAGACACCACACATGGCACAAAAAAACAATAATCTTTTCACACTCCTATGGCAAAAATGTGTCATATGGAAACGAAAGTGTAGGGGTATGAACTATTAACAATTAAATTTAGACCCAATCACTTAAAACATGTTCACGGAGTTCTCATTTGATTGCAAAATTTATCGTATTTGAATGTAACCACATGTGACAATATAGATTGAACTCGGTGAACAAAAATACACAATGCATACATGCCTAGAATTTTGATGATTCTACAAACCAATAGAGTCATGACATTGAAAGAACAACTGGGATAAATGGACATTGTGCAAACCGTTGATATACCATCCAATCTCCCCCAAAATAAGCATATTAATTTTTGAATGACTATATCAAACTAAACAAATAGGCCTTGGAAAATATTTTCTTTTAATGCCATTATTCTTTTAGGCCTTTAGGCCACGTATTTCTTTTAGGTTCAAGAAAATGGTGGCTTACTCGCAAAGGATGATATTTCCTTTCGGAGCCCTTCCCCGTGAACATATATGTATATATAAAATATTTTATCACTCAATTCTCGCGTCCAATGGATTCTAACATGCACTAGTCCTCCTAGGTCACATAGCATGTAGATGACTAGATTGGTAGGAGAACACCTCATAAAGCTCAAATATACATGTGAAGTTAAAATTTCAAGTGAGCTCGTGCATGTGTGAATTGAGGCATATAAAAATAGAATCCATTAAAGCAACACAAAATCCAACTACTCCATGTAAGCATGGTAAAGAACATTTTAAGGATTGACAATCTTAATAAAAAGTTCTAGCCACATGGAAGCGAAAAAGAAGGGATTCAAACACAAGTATATGCCACATAGAGTGTGTCAAACTAAAATACACACAAAACAAAAAACTTTTTGAGTTTTTGAAAACAAAATTTACTCAAAAGACACATAAAAAATCATTTGTATTTTTCATTAAGCTTAAATAACTCATAAGATAAAACAAAAATGATAAACAAAAATCTTTTTGTATTTTTCATTTAATGCATACTTAAAATGAAGCAAATATAATACAAAAGATAAACAATTCATGATTTCTAGCATGAGATATGAAATAAAGCAATGACTAGAAAATGACTAAACATGCATACACCTAGCAATGATATATAATATGAATCACAAAATGCTAGAGTATGCAAACAACTAACACATTCAACCTTTAAGTTTAGCAAGTGAGGAAGCATGTGAAAGTAAATGAGAATCAAAAATCCTATTTTGTAAAGATACCAAGTCTGATCTCCTAACCCAAACTAATGACGAATGATGATCTCGAGGTGTGGTAATATTGGATAACTCGGTTGCCTTACGTTTGGATTTTCTAGGACCTCGTTTAAGATCAAAACTAAATTTCCTAAGATGTCCTTTTTGACTACAAGGTGAACACCTAAAGACTCGGCGACAAGACTTACCTAAGGAATGATCTATAAAAAATTTCCTAGAGGGTTCTCCTAAAACATTAGTTTTGGCTTTAATGGTGGAATCGTTGCAAGAATTGAAGCCTAAACCATAATTGTCATTTTTAATTTGGACCGTTCCTAAGATTTTATCTAATTTCTCTGAACGACTCTCTAAATCAAATTTGACTCTATTTGAGTATCTCAATTTCTTCTCAAGCTCTACAATCCTAGACTCAATCAAACCATTTCTCTCTTTAAACTCGAAAAGCTCCTTTTTCAAGGATTTCTCTAAGGTTATCTCTTTTGCCTTCTACATACTCAAGCTTCTCTCGAAGAGTTGTCTCACGTGTCCTAAGGTCTTTAATAAACATACTCTCATAAACGACCTTGACACGCTCTCTTAAACTTGCTTCTAACTTCAAAATTGCTATTTTTAATTTAATAGATTCTTCATATAATTCTTCAAATGCAAATTGAAGTTCACTCCCTTCAACCTCCTCATCACTTTCTCTTTCTTTCTTCTCCACTCTCACTACCATCATTTCTTCGGGATTCACAAACAATGGCCTTGGAAGTGTCATGTGTTAAAATTTCATCAATAAAGGAGTGCTCACATTAACTCACATGACTTGCCATAAAATCCACAAAGTTGGGCTTAGTGGGGGGATCGGGGCCCTCTTCCTTATCACTATCATTAAGGGTTGAATTATAGGAAATTGGTTATTTACCCTCTCTCCTTAGTTTAGTGGGGCACTCAAAAGCCCTATGTCCATACCCTTCACAATCATAACACCTATTTGACTCGTCCCTATTTAAATTTTCATTAAAAGTTTTAGGTATCTTTTCGACTTTGTAATGCTTAGAATTTTCAAATTTCTTAGAATCATTTTTAAATTTATCTTTGTTAAATTTAAGACATTTATGAAACTTCCTAGAAAACATAGCCATATCTTCTGAGTCACTATCACTTTCACTCCCTACTACTTGTTTTTCCTCCTTTCGGGCTTTTAAAGCAACGCCCTTATCTATTTTCTTTTCAGTTTTGGAGGGAAACATGTCTAGTTCATAGGTTTATAAATCACCTATGAGCTCTTCTAATTTCGTAGAGACTAAAGTGGGTAAAGAATTTAACACAATCACTTTAGGAATAAATATATGCGGTAGGGACCTTAAAATTTTCTTTGCTACTCGGTTGTCGGGTATTTTCTCTCCTAAATTAAAAGATGAATTAACTATATCGGAAAGTTTAGCATAAAATTCATCGAATGTTTTTTTTTCATCCATTTTGATGGTTTCAAATTGAGTGGTGAGGTTTTGAGTTTCGAAGTCTTAATGACACTAGTTCCCTCACGAGTGAGTTGTAATATATCCCAAGCTTCCTTAGTGGTTTCACATGTCATGATACGTTGAAATTCATCCGGTGTGACCGCGCTAAACAAGGCATTTAAACCTCGGGAATTAAAATTTACATGTTTAAATTCATTCTCACTCCATCTATCTGCGAATTTGGGAACTCATTTCCTAATAAATATGTGGGTGGGGCCCACCCGTTAACAACAGACAACCAAACCCTCTCATCGATAGACCTACGTGCCAATTTCATACGCGCTTTTCAATACGCGTAGTTGGAACCATTGAAAATAGAAACTTTCAAAAATGGGGAAAATTCCATTCTTTTTAACAAAAATATTTAAAAGGACCTTAACGCAATAAATTAGCGCTCCGCTCTGATACAACTTTGTAGGACCCCCAAATTTGAATTTTTTCAAAAAGAATTTCCTTTTAGATGCGGAATAAAGATGGCTCAACACGACACACACAAATAACAAATTTTAATTTCTTTCAAATTAAAATTAAACTAAACTCAAAGTGAAATTAAATTAAACAACAAATGCATTTTCACTTAAACAAAGTTAGTTCAACCCAAGTCCTCGAATTTTTCCTAACAAAAACAATTAATCCGTTTTTGCAAATTAGGCCAAACCAATTTTATTCAATAAAAATAATGATTTGAATTAAATTAATATTTACCCAAATTGAATTATAGCACCAAATTAAACAAGAGTAGTGAATTAAACCATATTTTATCTTTTAGTCCTAAGCATGCATTCTAGGTGATTTTTTAAGATGAAATAAATTCACAACCACTACGACACGATGTACGAGGAAAAACCCACAACGGGAAAAAACCTCGGACGGCCCTAGCCTTAAGTTCACTAAATACAGAATGAAAATTACAAGACGGATGACTTACTACACTCGACTCGACTCCTTCAAGACCCGACGCGTCTTTTTGCAACTACCTCTACTTAGCCGACAATCCCGAAATCCACCGAGACCTTGGAATCCAACAATGAATCTTTAGGAACCCATCAACCACACACGGTGCCTTTCTCCGTATAAGATGCCACAGCCAAAAACAAAACTTCTTCTTTGAGGGATGTAGAAGTAATCACAAAATTCTCTTCTTTGAGGTGTAGAGAAAACCCGGTGCCAAAACACTCTCCAAGTAAGTTATATATATTTAAGAACTTGGAAAAAACATAAACTGATTTTATGGGTGAAAACACGTGTGTATAAGATAATTTCTAATTAATTTTGGCACATAAAAAAAGGTACTCTTGTTATAAAATATTGGCTCTCAAAAAGCTCTCAAGTAGGTTGCAAAATTCTTAGAAAAGGTCTTTCCCGAAGTTGCCTTTAAAACTGTCATAAGATAGTGGGACAAAGTAATGGAAGAATGGGTTAAAACTGCCAAAAAATTTCCCGCACAGAAATCTCGTTCGAATGAGATTTTTGTTCGAACGACCCTTCTAACGAAGTTCCAGTGGACAAGTGGGAAAATTCATTGGCAAACTCATTCGAACGACATTCTCGTTCGAATGACATTCTCGTTCGAACGACAATATCGAACGAAATGCCAGAATGTTATTTTTCAATATTAAGCCCAAAAAGTTTTTATTCAAAGTTCTAAAATGACCTTCGGAAAATAAAATGCATTTTAAAATAAGATTACACCCAATGCAAAAATGTTCCAAGCTCCTATATATATATATATATATATATATATATATAATGCATCCATACCTTAGGAGGGATTGGAACTAAGTTGATGACATGAAACGAGGCACATGTAAACCGGCAATAATGTTCTCTTAATAACCCGTCCGCAACGTCTTCAACTTTAACATGTCATAGTCTTGAAGGATACACAAGAATACTATCCTATGACTCAAACATTTTTGTCCGAAATTGAGACAACACTACATTAAGACTCAATCGGAGACTTGTGTCCTTACAAATTATCCTATGACTCAAATGTTTTTGTCCGGAATTAAGCCAACACTATATTAAGACTCAATCAGATACTTGCGTCCTTACAAGTTCTTTAAAAATGGTGTTGATCGCCTAGAAAGATGTGGCACGATCTTCCTTTTCACCATTCTTAGATCTTATATTCTTCTTTTTTCCCCTATCTTAGTGACATTTACCTTATTGCTTTTTTTTCAAATTTGCGCGGCCATTGTCACTTTGGCCACTAGTGACCACATCCTCCACTTTTGTTCATTTATCTATGCATGACATGATATCATCAACGGTTTTGACCTATTTCTTAGTGAGACACTAGTGGAACATAGAGCTGCTAGATAGTCCAATCGGGAACGAGGCCACGATGACCTATTCGGATCAATCTTATACTTTATTATAAGCTTCTTAGTATCGCCTTGCATATTCGCACAAGGTTTCTTGGGGATTTTTCTTCATAGTAAGGAACATATAAATTATCTTAGGATGAGCATTATTAGTGATTAACTAAGTAGTAAACGCATATGTGAGTTTCTTAAAATTATTAAATCTACTTGTGCGACAACTTTTCAAACCATTTATGTATGATATCTCTCGAGCTGGAAAGGAATATATGGAACATAAGATCATCTTTGTTGTTAAAGAAGGTCATAGCCTATCAATACTAACGTAAATGGTAGATGGGGTTAGTCCCACTGTCACATATTTTAAACCTAGGAATTATAATTTATTTTAGAGGTTTTGGATCTTCAATATCCTTTGAAAAAGGGAACTTCATTTGTGTGATGACAACCCTCTTAGCAAGTTACTAAGTGGATATAGCCCCATGATGAGTGCGGTGTTGGTCCATTTATTTTTTTAGGAGGTCATGCGTATGATGGCATCCTTATTGGCCTCATCTAGTTAGAGGACTCCCATGCATGGGGTGCTCCTGATCAGGATGTGAACTCCTTAGGTTGTGAGCTTTACTCGCCTGAGGGATAGGTGTTGGAATTTGTATCCATAAATCTCTCGCTCCATTCTCTCTAGGCGATGATACAGACGATAACTCTTCTCCCCTTGGAAGGTTAATGTCACTAAGATAGGCGATGATACAGACGATCACTCTTCTGGTAGAGTCTCTACTCATAAGAGTCGACCAGTTATGAGATATGAGTAGATGTGGGGGGTCATTACTTTTCTCATAGTGTTCCTCTTAAGGTTGATAACATGCTACAGGAGTATTACGACTCATAGTGGGGTGGATTTTTTATCTAACCGTAGACATCAGGGGACCATTTTGATGATTGTCATTAAATGGAAGAAGAGCACAACGCGAATGATAGATGGTTTTTTATTGGATCTAATTGCACGAAACGAGGAAAGAATAATTCTAAACAACTAGAACTTAACAAGTAAAACAGTTCAAATAATTACAAAATAGATGAATATACGTGGTTTAGCAAAGTGCCTATGTTCATGGGGAGTTTCTGTCTTTCTTATTACTTAGCTCATAACAATAAGAATTACATTCCCCTTTTTCGAGGGGTTAGGGTTACACTTACAGAGAACATTAGGAGTTAAGTTGTCCATGACTCTAGAACTTCTTAATGTAGTTATGATGAGGCTAAACCAATCTTGCCCCAAGATTCTGGCTAATCAGACTCTCCTTTATTATTATCTCAAACTATGATCCTTTATCATATATTATCGAATAAGTGTCTCTTAGTTTAAATTATTTGGATTGTTCGAGTAATATCCCCACAATAACAACTTTCATTTTTCAAAAGCTATGTCATACCTTATTTTTATGCCATTTCAGGCTCTTAGCTTATGGCTCTTTTTCAACACATTTGGATTTTTTTCCAATGATTGGATTTTTACACGCATAGATGACACCAACCCAAAAATATTTGAATTTCCAAAGTGGGTGTAACCACTCTAGTGGTAGCCCTTATCAATGCTTTGAAAATGGTATGTTTTTAACTCCTTCATAGAATAAACCACTCAAAACGGCTCACACATGGTCCATATGAACACCAAAAAGATCTAGGGATTTGATCATGATCAAATTAAGCATTGAAATCCATAATCATGTAAGTGTAATAATATGAAATGGGTGATATGCTTGTGCTCAAGTAGTGTAAAATTCATACCATAGATTTTGAAAAATATGGCAATCAATATGTATCAAATAAGTTTCAACCTAACCATCAAATCAATCAACATTTTCAATTCAATGGATTTAAAACTCACTTTTAATCATCATTCAAGTAAAATCAATCATCAAATTAAAGGAATCAACAAATTAACCACATGTCATAAAAACAATAAAGATAAAATCTTTCAAATTTTTTTAATAATAATGATGCTTCTATTTACAAAAATCATGTTTATTAAATAAAATAGCATAGAAACCAAATGCATGGAAAATATACTTATTCATGAAATTTTTAACGAATCATGAAAAATTATACCAATTTTAAATTCTTTAACCCACAATGACTTATTTCCCCCACAAATCAATAATGAACTATGAATGTAAACCTACAAAAACCTCGGTATTACATTAGATAACAATGGATTCTTCATCCCTCGGGTCAATAGGATGAACAAAATTTACCTCTTTCACCTCAACTTTCCTTTGAGGTGCATCAATCTCAACCTTCTTTTTAGGTGAATTTTTTATAAAATCACTACCTACCCTCGGTATCCATCTCTCATCCTCCTAGGATTTTATTCCTAGTACTTGTAACTTGAATGTAATGCCTAGGCCTAGGTCTAGGAATATTACGTCTAGCCTCGCCCCTATTTTTCACTAGAATTATTATCTTTCTCATCAAATTACCAACTTTCCCTCTTAGTTCTTCAATAAATTATCTTTAAAACACATTTATCCTATTTCTAATGAACTTTTGATTTCTTTTCTTTAAGCACCAATATGCTTGGTTTGTGTGACCATATACTTGACAAAAGGTACAAAAAGTCGCATTTTTCTCACAAACTTCCTTTCATTGTTTTGCATCTTTTTCTTATAATATTGTGATCTTTGACAAACTCTTTCAACTCATTTTCTTTTAAAGTCAAAATACACAACATGATTCATATTTTTGAAAAATAAACAACCAAATCCATTTTCACGAACTCGAGCTGAGGCTCAACCTCCTTATTTTCAAAGTAGGAGTTTGTTCCTTATCGTTCTTTTAGAATTTGAACTTTCAAAATTTAATTTTGGTTTTTCACCCGTTGTCTAAACCTTTAAATAATTGAAACAAATTCCATGATTGTTATGTTTTAATTGAGCATTACTCAATCTAATTATATGAAGAACACGTCTATATCATACATTTCAATTTTCAAATCCTTAGCATGCTCAAGTTCAAGTTTCAAATTTAATTCTTAAGTTCCATTTCTTCTATATCTTTCAAAATGGTTGCATTTTGAGAGTTCAAAGACTCACATTCCTTAGTCAAAACATCAACCACTTTTTTGGGTTCAAAACACTTCAATTGAACACTTTCAATCTTTTCTTCTTTCTCATCTTGTTCATTTTGAAAAAACTTCAGTTTTGTTAAAATCATGATGTTAGACTTTTTAAGTTTTAGAGACTCTTGATAGAGTTTGTCAAAATCTTGTCGAGTTTCATCAACTTCCTCATTACTCCCCTCTTGAGAATTCTGGATTAAAGTGTGTGAATTTATGCTACAAACCGAAGACAAGTCACTCAAAGACATATCACTCAAGGTTTTCATTGTATTCTTTCTCATCGCACTATCTAATGACATTTTACCTTCACTTACTCTTTCATTTTCATCTAGCCTAACCATAAAGTTTTTTTTACTTCCACATTCTTCGCCAAAGTAACTTTCATCGATTTCATGTTTCAAGTTACTCAAACTCAATTTAAACACCTTGTTCTTCTTCTTATTACCTAATTTGTTTTTCTTAAATTTCCTCAAATGTGTATGGCACACATTGCACACATTAATATGATGACCAAATTCATCACAACCAAAACATTGGTCTTTATCCTCTGACTTGTTCTTTAGAAACTCACCATTCTCAACGATGTTTAGTAGGCTTGCGTGGATTTTCTTAAAAATTTCTTCTATTTTTATTTTTTTTGTTATTTATAGAAAACTTGCTAAAACGTTTAACAAAAGGTGCCATGTCCACTTCAACATTTTCCTTAGGTTTGTCAACACTCTTCGTAGACATGTTCTCACTTGAATCAATAACAAATGTCAAAACCTTATTTGGATTAGGATAAACCACACTTTGTTATTGACCATAATATGTAAGTTCCCATTAACTGCTCAAGGCTACACGTATTGGTATTCAACTTCATTAAAAATTTCAAACTTTGTGGAACACCTAAAAGAAAGAGTTCTAAGTATATTTTTCATAACCTTATTCTCGAGGATATTCTCACCAAGATTAAAATAAGCGTTAATAACTTCAGTCTACCTAGTGTAGTTGCCATTGAAAGACTCACTATCCTCTATGCTCATCATTCCAAATTTAGTTGCAATTTGTGCAACTTCTTACATTTCACGCTCGATGTTCCTTAATGAGTTACTCAAAAGATATCGCATGCCTCTTTTTCTTGCTCTCGGCTAAGAATGTTATTATACTCATGTGTTCTTGCAAAAGAAAACAAGGCATTCAATGCAATTTAGTTGTAATTGCCTCCGAATCCATCCAAAGAAATTTGGGTTTCTTCACCCTAACTCCATATTCCTTAATAGTTGGGTAAATCATTCCTTCCTCTACACTCATCCACACACACTCATGTTTTGACCGCAAATGTGTTCTCATTTTTACTTTCTAATGACTATAATTTGATCCATTAAATTATGCTGGACTATTAGTAAACTCGAATCAGGGTATTGATCCATGTATTAAAATGAAGTATAAAATCCTAAACAAGACATATGAGACCAAAAATAGAATTAATAGACAAACAATACAAGATCAACTCGAGCATGTCAATTCAACAAACACTTCTTCGCAAAATCTTCCATTTTCTCCATATCCCTACTCCTTTCAAGACGATTAAAAATGGATGTTTCAACTGAATCCATTAATCGCCCATGCCTCGCCATAGTTTGTGCGGGACTCAATATTTTGAATGATAATCCTAATCGAGTGTAAATAGGATGTGGTGATCAAAGATTTTGTCAAGAAGTGATGTATGAAAACATTCCTTCCTTTTGCTCACATTGCATAAATAAAGGCCATGAGGTTGATGATTGGATCTTACAAAATCCTCAAAATAAGTCTATAGATCCCAAATAAAACAAGCCTATGTACCTCATATTCAAACCAATCCTCAACCTCCAAAACTTGTAGTATCCAAATGAAAAACCACAACTCGTGAAGTTTCAAAGATTGTTGATAATGTATCCATTCCTAATCAAGAAGATCTAATAATCATAGAAGACATTCCCACTAAAGTAGTTTCAAATAATATTAAGTCATCCAGTGGTGAATGATAAATTAACATGGTTACTAACATCATAATAGAAAGCCGTTTAAATAAGATAAAGCACCGTGAAATTAGTACTGCAAAAGCTATGGTAGTGAATCTTTGAAATTTGTCTCCAAGAGCCACAGATCTTCCTGAGTATAATAAACATTTGGATTTTCATATGAAATACTTATCAGACTCAAAAAATAGTGATCAAATAAATATTCTTACTCATGAAGAATTATAATTCTTTGCCTCTTCATTCTATAGAATATGGAGGAAATTCAAATAAGGAAAAAAAAATTGCTCAAAATAACTCCCCCCTCCCCCCCAATATACTACTAGTGTCTCAAAAACTAATCCCAAGCCTCAAGATCCTTTGTTATAATACTCACCAAATTAAAGGCAAAGAAAATCTCAAAATATCTCCTCTTATACTCAATAACGTCCTTTACTTGTTAGAATGCTAGGTGGATTTTAAACTCCCCCACTAGAAGAAGAGTAAAAAAATTGTCAGAATTCAGAATATGTCTTCCATTGCTTTGTTAGACCCTAATGTTGAAAAGAATCCATTTTTTTCCATCAATTCAGATTGAACTTTGAAGACATTTACAGTAACACTTCAGGTAAAATTTGGTTTTGTGGGAATTTAGTTTACAAGTATCAATTATCAAAGATGAAGTTCAATTACTAAGTGTTAAAGTGGAGCACCAAATGATTAAAGATCATATTTTTCTTACCATTGTTTATGACAAATGCTCTAGAGTTGAACAAGAGCCTCTTTGGAATCATCTAAATTAACTGTGTAATTAGTTAAATAACCTTCCACACCTAATCATTGTTGACTTTATTGTTGTTGCTCACAAAAAATAGAAAATAGGTAGTAATGACATATATTTCCATGTTTTTTAATAGATTTCCATGTTGTTCAATACGGTAAAGATTTTATTTCATCCCCTGGTTTATTAGACCTAGGCTACTTATGTTCAAATTTTACATAGTTTAATTTCAGAACCGATGATCATTGTATTTGGACAAGTTTAGATAGAGGTCGATCTAACATTAATTGTAACTCCTCTTTTCCCAAGACCATAGTGAAATACCTCTCCAAATATTGTGCAAGTCACTCCCCGTTTCTTATTACTTTGAAATCTCAACTGGACAGTTGCCCAAGACTTTTTAAGTTCTAAAAGTGGTGTTCTCATCATTATACTTCCCTTATGATTGAAGATTCTTTGTCGATGCCTATTTTAGCTCCTCCTATGCAAATTTTTGACAAAAAACCCAAAAGACTTAAAATCTCTCTCAAAGAGTGTAATCGTTCCTCTTTCAAAAACATCTTCCAAAATGTCACTGATTTGAAACATAATCTCTTTGAAAAAGAGCATGCTTTTGAAGTAAACCCCATAACAACCAATCAAAGTGATATGAAGTATGCTGAAGCTCGGCTAAACCAAGCCTTGATGAATAAAGAAAAATATTGGAGACAAAAATACAACCTAAAATTATTAAAATAGGGATATCCAAACACAAAATTCTTTCATTCCACAATCAATGCTGAGAGGAACAAACTGTTAATCCACGGAATTAAAAACTCTAACTAAGTTAGGGTGGAAAATCAAAAGGAGTTCCATGAAGTTTTTATTAACCATTTCAAACAATATTTATCTTCTAAACCAACATTAAACAAACTTGATCTTCTCAAACACATCCACAACCTCATCTTAAACAGTGATAATAGTCTTCTAAGTGAATTTACTTCACAAGATTGAATCCATCAAGCAATTAAGGACCTTGATGAAAACAGTTCTCTTGGACCAAATGGATATGGAGGTTTCTTCAATACAAATTTTAGGACATCATAAAAACTTATCTCATATCATCCATCTATAGTTTTTTTCAAAAGAATACATCCTCATATCCTGGCCAAGCACAACCATCATCCTAATTCCTAAAAGCCATCGTCTATCGTTATGTTCCAACTTTAGACCAATAATCCTATGCAACTTCTCTTTCAAAATCATTGCAAAGTTGCTTACCTCAAGACTTGCCAACATCCTTCCCTCCATTATTTCTCCCAATAAAATTGGATTCACTAAAGTAATAAGTATCCAAGATAATAGACTCTTACCTAAAGACTTTACCAATGAATTGGGGAAAAAGGTTTATGGTTCTAATATCATTATCAAGCTAGACATGGAAAAAGCATATGATAGAGTTTCATAGATCTTTCTCATTAAAGTATCAAGGAAATTTGGCTTCAACAAAGGATCTATAGACATGATATTGAGGTTAATATCAAACAACTAGCTTTTAGTTCTAGTGAATGGGTAAGTAGGAGGCCTCTTCCAATCCACAAGAGGTTTAAGGAAAGGAGATCCTATCTCTCCTAGCCTTTTTATGATAACAACAGAGGTTTTGAGAATGGTTCTAAATCACTTAATTCTTTCAAATACTATTGTTCCATACAATCATACTAAATATCGTAAGCTAATCTTTGATCTCATTTTTACAACTGATATAAGTATATTCATGAATGGCATTACGACGAGCATAGTAAGTCTTATAAAGTTTTTATCTGTGTATAAATCAATTTATAGTAAACTAATAAATAAAAGAAAAAGTATTTTTTTCATTAATGGAAAATGATCTTTGGACAAAAGAAACTCTTTGGAAAATCTAAACAGCCTTCCATTTAAAAATCTTTCAATTAAGTATTTGGGATGTCCTTTATTCAATGGAAGAAGAAAAGCATCCTTCTTTACTAAGTTAATTGATAAGATTAAACACAAAATCTTTGGATGGAATTCAAGATTCTTATCTTAAGGGGACATATTAATCCTTATAAGTCATGTTCTCTCTACCATCCCTTTTTATACTTAGGCAACCCTTAATCCTCCCAAAATTATTATCCAAAGAAATAAAAAAATTATAGCTAAATTCTTTTGGAGTGGATTTTCAATAGAAGGATCAAATTTCCATTGGATAAAATGGGATGATATTTATGATCTAATTACTGAAGATGGTCTTAGTGTGAGAATTTTAATCAAGTTATTAATGCAAGAAGCGACAAACTCTGTTGGAATCTTATAAATCATAAAGATCTATGGGCCAATTTCAAGAAAGCAAAGTACAAAGACAAATTTTTCTCTGGACATACTAGATTAAATACTATTAAGAGAGTTAGGAATATCAAAGATGTGGTAGAGTCATTAATAAAGGAAGACAAT
This sequence comes from Sambucus nigra, assembly GCA_949130495.1. Lineage (NCBI taxonomy): Eukaryota > Viridiplantae > Streptophyta > Magnoliopsida > Dipsacales > Adoxaceae > Sambucus > Sambucus nigra. The sequence goes on from OX422212.1 coordinate 220,392,556, forward strand.
AATTAATTAATAAGGACTACTTCTTCTCATGTGGATTATACATTTAATTCAGGATTTTAAACCTTAAGAACTTCTTCTACTTCATCAATCAGTTGGAAACTATTATGGAACAATAATTCTCTAATAAAGATGTCATTGTTTGTTTGGAAATTATTCAAAAAATACATTCCCATTGACTTGGAACTCCACAAAGTAGGTGTCGAATTAGCCTCTAAATGTAGATGTTTCAAGAATTTTAAAGAATCAATCATGCATTCCTTTCTCCTAGGTCCAATTTCCCAATAAGTCTAATCTTAATTTCCATTATCGTAAATCAATGCTTATATTTTGGTGGTTAAAGTTTCCAAAAAGGGATTACCTTTGGGTTTATTTTAAACATCACAAAGTTCATCCTATGGGAGATATAAAAACCAAGAAATAAGTGTGTATTTGAAGATTGTATCATGAATGCCTTTGAGATTATTTCCAATTTTATCTCCCTTATTATCAACTATGGTAATTACATAGTATTCATTGATAAAGTTCCAAAGTCATAGATTTTTATAGTGAATCTTTCCATCTCAAAGTTAAACCCAATTAATATATCACACATGTTTCCAGTCTAAACCTCAAAGAGGATGCTTCAGTTGAACGCTGATGGGGCATTAAAATATAGGCTTGAATCAAGTTGCATATGAGGTGTGATAAGAGACTCTCATGGAGATTTCTTTACCAGCTTCTATATCTATGAATTCAGAAGATAGTCTGCAAGCAGAAACCTCTGCTCTACTTCATATAGTAAATTTATGTACGTCAAAAGCCTTTCTCTTGTCCTTATTGAGTCAGATACCCAGGACAATGTGCGTATGGTAAAGGGAAAATGGAAACCTACTTAGAAAATTCAAAATACAACCATACAAATTCAAAGAATCACTGATAAATGCAAGTTCTAGATTAAACATATTAGGAGACAATCCAACTCAGTAGCTGATGGTTTGGAAAGTCATGCTTTATTATCTCATATTTTAGAAGTTTACCAAACTTAGGATTCTATTCCCACTATTATCAAAGGTCTTCTCAAACTTGATAAGTTAGGATTAGCTTCAATTAGATATAAATGAATTTTGTAATGGAGGTACTTATAAATCTCCATATTTATTTTTGCATTATTCTTGTAGTGGGGATCTTTATAAATCCTCATATTTCTTATTTTTCTAATATTCATCAGTGCTTGTAAGAGCCACTAGAGAGCTTTTTCTCCATTTAATTTTTAATAATATGTATAGGAGTATTGTCCATCTTCTCTAAAAATTGATCACCTTGCTTTGATACCAATTAAGTGTGTATGTGTATGTTATTAATGCTTGTGTTTAATAATAAATAAAACTAGAGGGGTGAATAGGCTTAATCGCATCTCATGGTCAAGTTTTTAAATTTAATGATTTTTCTTGAACATTCCAATCACTTAACATATTTTTTACAAAATTTATTGTTCAATATCTTGATTAACTCATAGAATAATGTAATTAGGATAATCTGGATGAGAAAACTAGATCGAACACACCTAAGTCAATTCACTATATTCAAATATGATCTAAGTAGTGTGTGAGATCAAATGTGGGCATATTAATAGAAAGAAATAACAATTATATACAAGACAAGGTTAGTGAGAGGAAAAAAACCACCAAGGGGTAAAAATTCTTGACGCACACCAATTTTCATTTCTAATTGAAAATAAGTTTTACACAAGGCAAGAGTATACCTCTGACATGAGATCTCTCGTATTGTACCTATAGACTATGCAACTTTCTCTCATATAAGATGAAAATACACACCTAGATCCACGATGTGAATGAGAAACTCTAATATCCTCCTTGGAATCAACGCCACACTCCAACTTTTCCAATAAATCGACGCACCTCCTCTTTTACATCTAGGAGTATGTGATCATAAAAATTGAAAAGTGTAATTATGAATTGTATTAAGTTAGTTATGATATTATCAAAAATAATATGCATTTACTCACAGATTACTAAGATCAAGCCATAGATATAAATTTTAAAAAGTTTATGAGGATAAAGTGGAATTTGAATAAGAGAGAAGAAAAAATAACTCTAAAGGTTGAAAATATGCTCTCAGAGGTTTTTCAATTGTGTGAAATAAAAATATTACAAATTGGTAGGGAAATTGGTCTATTTATAGGAAAATTTTCAAAACATGACTTGATCATTTGTACAATGGACATTTTTTTTGTGTTTTCCATTCCAAACAATAAGGAATCGTGATAAAGGCCATGAGCATCGACACAAAATAATATCGTCCCAACTTAGGCCGTGCATAAGGGCACAAAACACTGTCCGACGAATAGTTAAGGTTGCAAAACTTCAAAAGCCTTAACTTTTCACAAGAACAAAGACCAACTTCCAAACCTCATTTTATCAATCTTGTGATATAGTTTTAACACTTGTTCCATCAAAATTTTAAACATCGTCACATATTTTTAAAACATCGTGCACGTGTGTGTGTGTGTGTGTGTGTGTGTGTGTGTTTGGTCATAGACAATTAACAATAAATCCGAATAGGATATCATCTTCAATCCAAGTGAACGTTTAGCAATGGATGTATTCAATGAGCGCCTTGCAAGATCTTCAATCTTCAAATATCCATGTGATATAAATGATCGGGACTCACTCAATCGTGTCAAGTCTATGTGACTTGAATGTATCAACGACTCAAATTGTTTGTCACGATAAGTAGCCAACTAATATTAGATACAAAATTATATTTTCTGAATTTATATAAGCTTAAAAATTCAATTAACTAATAAATGTTAGAATTAATAATTAATTTTACAACTCCATCTAGGACTTGTATTTTTTATCAATTTAAACCATTGTAATTAAGGTCTTGTGTGGTACAATTGTAGTGCAGAGTCGTAGAAGAGGAACATATATGGTAAAATTAAGGTTGAGGTCTCCTTGTGTCAACAACTATTTTTTTTGTAATTCACACGAATAAATTTCATATATATTTTATTTTCAAATTACATTAAATAGAAAGGAAATAATATGTATTTAAAAAATAAGGACAAAAGAATATCATACTAGAATTATTTAAAAAATAATCTTACATAATGTGCTCCATAATTATATTTATACTAAGAATTACTTTCGTTAATGAAAGGGTAATCCAAATATCAATAGTAAAAGGGACTCTTGGTTATCTACCTTGATGGACGATTAAGATTATGTGATTGTTGGAGATTTGGGTCTTGCCCCTGCCTATAAATAAGTGACTGATTTTCCATCATTCAGATACATGAAAAGACAACATAATGTAATTATAAGATAAGGGAGAGAAATCCAAAGACTCGGGTATATGTTAATTTTCAAAATACTATTTTGGTTATAAAACAATATCCAACTGTTGGAACGTGCTGAAATTGGAGTATGTCCTTGCCGTATACAAAAGGAAATCATGGTATGAAATTCAGTCCGATCGAACATCGTTGAGGTCAACTGCAACGTCAATCTTTCCATTTGTGACATGATGGAAGTATGTTATTATAATATCATTTTGTATTCCTCATAATAATTGTATGTGATAATCATGTTGATTTAAGATCCTAACATTAAATATATAATACATAATGTTTGTATTATTAAAGAACAAAAAACATATAAAATTGGATATTCACACATTAAATTTCTATATCCATATAAAAGTGTTAATTACGTGTTCTTTAATTTATGTTTACACATGGTATCAGAGCAATTGGATTCTGATCTCGTGATTGTCCATTAATAGTTTTTTACTACAACAGAATCTAGGTCAAAATAAAATTAAATAAATAAAACTTTATGAATTACTGATTTTTTTTTAGTGACAAATTTGTATTTTTACTCGAAATATTAGGAAATTCATATGGTGACTTGGAAACGTCAAAATAACCAAAACCCATTGTATACAATGGGCACCATCATATCTCGACGATTTGACATTGTTTAGACCCATAAAAATGTGTTTTTATCATTTTTGGTAATAATGTCAACGCTAATAACTCTCGATTAAAAATTGATTTTACGATTTCGCGAATTGAAGAGTGATCTTGAAGAGATTATTTATGTTATTTGTGACACCCCGCTTATCAAAATAAGAGGTGTCCTTCCCGATACTCTAATAATAACAAGAATCATAGATGGTCCATTGTTAGCATCACAAAAATTACAATAAGTATCCGAGATAACCACCCATTATTTTGAAAAACGGATTGTCATTATTTGTGTAAGCTAAAGAAAAACATTTAAACAATCCAATTAAAAAGAAGGTGTATATAACTAAAGACAGACAATAAATCGGCAACTATATACAACATAACCAAGTAAGTTGTCGGTTAACAGACATATACAATTGGGTTACACCGAGTATTAAAGTACAATATCACATTATATAATACAAGTACAAAACTTGGGCAACACGCCCGAATGTGCAACCGAGCATAACTAGAATACAAAAGGATGGAAGCGTCTATATAAAATATCCCATAACATTCGCAAAGTGTTACAGCTCCAGGACCCTAGAATAGGAAAGTCAATACGGGCATCCTTGCAGTGGAACACCTGGTCGAATATAAGATTCATTCAAAACAAAGAGATAGAAATAGGTCAGGGCCCGATTTGATATGATCACCAGGTGAATAATATGCATGACAGTTATGAACAATTAAATCATCAAGAATAAACTCATTTCAATCACCATAAGTAATGATAAGAAATCTAATTACTCAATCTAGAAGTATAACGTAACGCAATATCAATAACAATGATCACAATTCAACTATGCCGGAGAATATTGATAATATAATTCTAAATGAGGTTCCATTTCCTTTTATACACAATTCATTTCACTATTCCTTCTCATTAGGAAGCGTACTCAAAGCAATTGATTTCATAAAGTGTTTTTCCATCAATAATATCCCACTTTAATATGAATAGTTTATTACACACATATAACGATTCTAAGACCGTCCTTACGGTTTCCCCACTAGACGCGCCCCTAAATAGATATCATCTTCCAGGGCCTATCACCAAGACAACCTAGGCATACTACATCGCATAACGTTGGGAAGCGGCCATATACGTTCGACAGTGAGTCATAACCACATCCAGAATTACCTCACTTCGAACAATAATCACACAATATATAATAACCGGTCCTATGGCCGAGGACTATATTCACCCTGCATTCGCTAGCCAGGGGACTTCACCTCATATGCGTAACTTCCTCTGTGATAGCATTTAGAGAGGTGTGCATATACAAATTATCATTTACAATTTAATCTCATTATAAAATATACATCATGTTTTACCCGAAGCCATCAGTGTTGAAAGTCATACTTATAACCCTCAATGTTTAATTATCTCCAATATAAATTTCCATGAATTAACATTCATTCCTCAAACTATAATGTATGACATTACTTTAACCCAATTCTAGAAGTCCACCGTATCTCACTCTAACTCTCCCAAGGCCTAGACTAGTGTATTCTAGAAAAGAATAATTTATTTTCTTCTAATTTAACTAACTAAATTGATTCCCGAACTAAGCCCCAACTCTCATTTCTACTTAGGTTCTTAAATACCTTACTACTAGACTTTAATACTCTAGTTTTACTTCATTCAAGAAGGTTATTAAGTCCCAATATTAAAATAAAGGAGCTAGAGGAAACTAAACATTTAGAGTGAAAAACAGGGGACCGGTCGATTGGTCATTGGACCGCGGTCAACCGCGCCTCTTTGATTTTGCCTAGAAGGGAAAGTAGTAAGTTGATTTTGGAAGGCCCAGTCGATTGGTCCTGAGGCCGCGGTCGACCGCACTCTGAATTTATACTTATCGAAGAAAGCAGTATGCCTCCCCCTTAAGGCCAGGTCGACCGGTCCTGGGACCGCGGTCGACCACGCCTCTCAGACCCATGATTCTCTATTCTTCTCCAATGCAATATCTAAAACCTAAACCCTTTACTATTGAAATTCTTTCATTCTCATCAACTAACAACACAACCACAACCTCTTTACACTACAACTAACTCTCATGCCCAACATACATCATACAAACAACAAGAACCGAGGGTTAAACATCAATATTTATCAAAACCTAATATTTATTCTAGTTCTCCAATTACACAACTATCATAACAAATTATTTGCATTAAATCATATACTATCAAAAAAGAAACTTACCTTAAGCTGAAATCTCGAATTCTCTTTCGATAGCAACAAATCCAAGCTTCAATTTTCAATTCTCTTCCTCTTCTTCTTCTTTTCCCCAAATTCTTCTTTTCAATTCAATTCTAGGTTTAGGAAACATACACTTGATAAATAAGAGGGTTACAAGACTTAAATCGTTCCTTTAGCATTAATTCACATCTTTGAATGTTAATACACCATTAAAATGACTCGTAACTACATAATTAAGTCATAACCTGTTAAAAGTGTCCGGAACCCAAAAATACAATTTGGCACTTATTTTGACTATCTCGACTATTTTGGGACTAACCGCGCCCTCTAAACCGACATCCAGAATAATATAAATCATTTCAAGTTCCAACTTCATTTAAACCATAAATGTCGTTTAAAACACAACGACACCATGAATCATAACATAATGCTATTTACGTTCACATAACAGTAAATATACAAAATCTATTAAATGTTATCTTTTAATTCACTCAAAAAAATATTTACTCCATTATCCAATATTTTATATAATTACCTCACATGGCAAATTAATATAAAATCAATTACTCAAAAGTAAGGGTTATTACATACCCCCCCCCCCCTTATAAGGGAATTTTGTCCTCAAAATTAGGCGTACCTTACAAAAAGAGATGCGAATACTTTTCTCGCATATCGTCCTCACGCTCCCATGTTGATTCCTCAGCATTGTGATGACCCCATTGGACCCAAAACAAGGGCACCACTCGAGATCTTAGCCTACGCTCCCCGTGCTCTAAGATTGCAACTGGTTGTTCCTCGTATGAAATATCGGGCTATAATTTGATATCGTCCAAAGGAATGTGCCAGTGAGATCCTTCACACCTCTTGTAATTTTTCAAGGATGAAATATGACACACATCATGAATCTGTCATAAATGTTTCGGTAACGCAAGTTGATACGCTACTGGGCCTACCTTAGCAATAACGAGAAAAGGTTCGACGTAGTGCGGCGCAAGCTTTTCTTTCTTCCCAAATCTCTTTATACCCTTCATTGGCGATACTCGCACCAAAACTTGATCTCTAATCTCCAACTCCACATGACTTTTTTTGCATCAGCATAACTCTTTTGACGATCTTGAGCTAGTCAGATGCGATTTCGAATGAGTTCAATCTTTGAAGAAGTATCCTGAATCATTTCAGGTCCAAGAAATTTATTATCCCCTACTTACAACCAACAAGTAGGTGATCTACACGGTCATCCTTATAATGCTTAATAGGGTGTCATCTCGATAGTGAATTGGTATGAATTATCATAAGAAAATTCGACCAAGGGAAGATATTCTTCCTAACCTCCTTTGAAATCAAGCACACACATTTTGAGCATATCCTCCAACATTTGGTTGATTCTTTCTGTCTTCCTATCTGTTTGAGGATGATAAGAGGTGTTCAACTTCAATTCAGTTCCCATAGCTTCTTGGAAACTTTGCCAAAAATGGGAAATAAAAAAAAATTCTCGATCGGAGACTATATTAATGGCCTCCCCATGGAGTCTAATAATCTCCGTAATAAATAGCCGGTCATAACGATCTGTATTGTAGTCTGTACGTACCAATAAGAAATGTGTCGACTTAGTTAAACGATCAACGATAACCCAAATGGAATCATGACTCCTTTGTGACGTTGGTAATCCCGTGATGAAATCCATCGATATGCTTTCCCACTTCCATACCGGTATTTCCAAGGGTTGTAACAATCCCGTCGGTCACTGATGATCTACTTTCACCAGTTGACAAGTAGTATATTGGGAAATAAATTTAGAAATGTCCCGTTTCATAACCGCCCACCAATATTGATGGCGCATGTCTTGGTACATTTTTTCCCCACCAGGATGTACTGCAAATTTGGACCCATGAGATTCTATCATTACGGCCCGCCTTAAGTCCCCTTAGTTCGGGACAACAAGTCTCCCATGGAAGCATAACCCACCATCAGAACTTATGGAGTAGGATTTCTCTCCCTTGGTTAACAATTGGCATATACGGTCCTGATAACTTTTGTCCCTTCCATACCATGGCTATATCCCTCTCGGGTTTCTGACTCAATGCATCCACTACAACATTAGCCTTACCCGGGTGATAATGAATATCAAATTGGTAGTCTTTCACAAAATCTAACCATCGAGATTATTGCATATTCAAATCCTTCTGTGAAAATAAATATTGCAATGATAGTCCGTGAAAAGACAAAATTTCTCCCCCAAGAGGTAATGTCTCTAAATCTTAAAGGCAAAAACCAGTGCAGCAAGTTCCAAATCATGAATTGGATAACTCTTCTCATGGGTCTTTAGTTTGCGAGAAACATAAGAAATAGCCCGATGCTCTTGCTGTAACACACCTCCCAACCCTTGCAGTGATGCATCTGTAAAGACAAAATATTCCAAACTCAGCCTCGGTAACGCAAGTACTGGAGCAGAAGTCAACTTATCTTTCAGCTCATCAAAAGCTAGCTGATAAGAATCATCTCAAACAAACCTCACTCCTTTTCGAGTCAGATTTATCAAAGGGCTAGCAATCTTAGATAATCCCTTAATAAATCGGCGGTAATAGCCAGCCAAACCCAGAAAACTGCGAATTTCGGTAGGTGCCGTGGGCTGACCCCATTCCCTCACCACAACAACTTTACTCAGGTCTACCAAAATACCCTGAGCTGTCATAATGTAACCCAGAAACTGTACTTCCTACAGCCAAAAACCACACTTCTCAAACTTGGCATACAATTGATGATCCCTCAACGTCTGCAGGACAAATCATAAAGTCTTAGCATGCTCGGCTTCCATTTGAGAATACACTAGGATGTCATCAATAAACACGATAAAAAACTGGTCCAGGAAGTCTTGAAACACTCTATTCATAAGGTCCATAAACACTACGGGGGCATTGGTTATCCCTAAAGGCATAACCAAAAATTCGTAGGACCCATATCTAGTTAGAAACACAGGTTTCGACACGTCTTGCTCTCGTATCCATAGTTGGTGATACCCCATCCTCAAATCTATTTTAGAGAAGTACAACGCTCCCCTAAGTTAATTGAACAAATCATCAATCCAATGTAGTGGGTATTTGTTCCTAATGGTGACTTTATGCAACTCCCTGTAATCACCACACAATCGGAGAGAACCATCTCTTTTCTTTACAAACAATACAGGAGCTCCCCACGACGATGTACTACGCCTAATAAACCCCTGTTATAATAACTTATGAATATGATCTCTTAACTCCTTTATCTTAATACGATCCATACAGTACGGAGCTCTAGAAATCGGTCATGTCCCCAGTGCTAAATCAATTACAAACTCAATCTCCCTACTTGGAGGTAAACCCGGTATTTCCCGAAAAACATCCTCGAATTCCCTAACAAACGGAATTGAATCTAAGGAAACGACTACATCACAATAAGTCTCCTCCGCAATGCAATACAAATAAGTGCTAGAACCTCCCTCTGAATGAGGCATAGCCACTAAAAACATCTCTTGCCCCGGAATGGTAAAAATTATACTTTTCCCACAGCAATTTATTATCGCACGATACTTCACTAGCCAATCCATACCCAGGATTACATCATACCCGACCATATCAAGGACGAGCAAATCGGCCTCAAAACACAAGTTACCAAGATTTATTTCTACTCATTTACAAATAAAGAAAATGAGCGAACCATCACCCATTGAAGATTCAACACAAGTGAAAGTACTCTCTGCAGATTTAATTAGCTCCGTCGTTTGAGCAAAACTTCTAGAAATAAATGAGTGTGTTGCACCCGTATCAAACAATACAAGACCCATATGCCCCTGAATGGGAAACTTACCCTCAATAGCTAGCGGCACTGGTGGGGCTGGAGGAAGCATAGTATCTTGTATGTGGTAGACACGCACAAACTGTAGTTGCCCCTGTTGTGGAGGGACGACTGGATTAGGCACTGGCGGCTGTAACTGGGCCTGCTAATGCTATGGAATTCTAGGAAACTGTCCCCCAATCAACTGTGGACACGCCTTCCTATAATGACCCGTCTCCCCACATAGAAAATAGTGACCCGTTATATTTTCCTGATTACGGCCCCTATTATTTCTAAATTGTCCAAAGCCTTAGCCCAGATGGCCTCGACCCCCAATTATTACCCCTACCTACCTGACCTACCTGCTGCTGCTGCTGGGCACCTTGACCATGCCTGAAATTACTGCCTTCGAAATTAAATCCATGAAACGCTACCTTTTGGACAAATCCCCTTATTTGGCGTCCCTTTCCTTTTGCTTACCTCCCGATGATTGGGACGAGGGTAGTGCTCCCCCCCCCCCCCCCACACACACACACACCATTGCCTCCGGTCTTACTCGTTTGCCACACAACTGAAGCTTTCTTACTTCCCTGAATATGCAATCGATGATCTTGACAATGAAGTAACGCAACATTCATCACATCCCCGAATGTTTGTGAAGTTGGATTACCCAGCAAGTGTTGCAGTATCCTCCAATGCAAGCCTCCAATGAACCTTGATATTCTTCTCTCCTCCGGAGTTACCTCTTTCAGCACGAGTGAATTCTTCCTCATACTCTGCCACCGAACATTCACCTTGAACTACATCTTGAAGCTTCCTCCTCATTTCCCTTTGGACTACTGGAGGAAAATATTTTCGATCAAGCAAAACCCAAAAGTCAGCGATGGTCATAGTATCTCTTTGCTCTGGCATGGTCATCGACTCCCACCAGTGTAAAGCTTCTCCAACTAACTTAAAAGTAGCTAGGATTTATTTATGTTCTTCACTACAGTCTATCAAGAGAAGATGACACTGCATATCCTTTTTCCATTGGTTAGATACTATCACGTCAGAACCTCCCCAAAATTTTAAGGGATGACCCTGTAAGAAAGATTCTCTGAATCTTTCCCACGGAGAAGGTCCTGCAGGGGCTTGTACTTCCTGATCTCGTGGTTGTTGGGCTTGGGGAAATTGTTGAACCACGGCATTCATTGCAACACTGACTGCCTGGGCCATAATATTGGCTACTTCAATTGCATTAATAGTTCCTTGTCGTGGCGATGGAGGACATGCATCTTCTTCTACAACTCTATTTCTTCTCGCAGGGCGACCTCTCTTAGGCGGAATCTGAGAAGAAGAAACAACTTAATTAGAATACTATAAGGAACAGTTTATATTGCAGAAGATCGCAATCATAGACTATCAAAACAGTCTTAATATTTAGGTTCTATATCAAAGAACGCTAAGGTAGAATGTGACAAGTCCGCATAGATCCTAAAGTCTAGAACCTGAGGCTCTGATACCATCTGTGACAACCCCCCTTATCAAAATAAGAGGTGGCCAGCCCGATACTCCAATAATAACAGGAATCATAGATGGTCCATTCTTAGAATCACAAAATTTACAATAAGTATACAAGATAACCACCCATTATTTTGAAAAACGGATTGTCATTATTTGTGTAAGTTAAAGAAAAACATTTAAGCAATCCAATTAAAAAGAAGGTGGATATAAATAAAGACACACAATAAATCGACAACTATATACAACAAAATAACCAAATAAGTTGTCGGTTAACAGACATATACAATTGGGTTACACCGAGTATTAAAGTACAATATCGCATTATATAATACAAGTACAAAACTTGGGCAACACGCCCGAATGTGAAACCGAGCCTAACTAGAATACAAAAGGATGGAAGCGTCTATATCAAATAGCCCATAACGTCCGCAAAGTGTTACAGCTCCAGGACCCTGGAATAGAAAAGTCAATACGGGCATCCTTGCGGTGGAACACCTGGTCGAATATAAGATTCATGCAAAACAAAGAGATAGAAACGGGTCAGGGCCCGATTTGATATGATAACCAAGTGAATAATATGCATGATAGTTATGAATGATTAAATCATTAAGAATTAACTCATTTCAATCACCATAAGTAATGATCAGAAATCTAATTACTCAGTCTAGAAGTATAACCTAACGCAATATTAATCACAATGATCACAATTCAATTATGCCGGAGAATATTGATATTATAATTATAAATGAGGTTCCATTTCCTTTTATACACAATTCATTTCACTATTCCTTCTCATTAGGAAACGTACTCAAAGCAATTGATTTCATAAAGTGATTTTCCATCAATAATATCCCACTTTAATATGAATAGTTATATTACACACATATAACGATTCTAAGACCGCCCTTACGGGTTTCCCCACTGGACGCGCCCCTAAATAGATATCATCTTCCAGGGCCTATCACCAAGACAACCTGGGAATCCTACATCGCATTACGTTGGGAAGCGTCCATATACCTTCGACAGTGAGTCATAGCCACACCAGAAATTACCTCACTTCGAACAATAATCACACAATATATAATAACCGGTCATATGGCCGAGGACTATATTCACCTTGCATTCGCTAGCCAGGGGACTTCACCTCATATGCGTAACTTCCCCTATGATATCATTTAGTGATTTTTGCATATACAAATTATCATTTACAATTTAATCTCATTATAAAATATGCATCATGTTTTACCCGGAGCCATCAGTGTTGAAAGTCATACTTATAACCCTCAATGTTTAATTAAGCCCCAACTCTCATTTCTACTTACATTTTTAAATACCTTATTACTAGACTCTAATACTCTAGTTTTACATCATTCAAGAAGGTTCTTAAGTCCCTATATTAAAATAAATAAGTTAGAGGAAACTAAACATTTAGGGGTGAAAAACGGGGGACCGGTCGATCGGTCATGGGACCGCGGTCGACCGTGCCTCTTTGATTTTGCCTAGAAGGTAAAGCTGTAAGTTGATTTTGGAAGTTCCGGTCGACCGGTCCTGAGGCCGCGGTCGACCGCACTTTGAATTTATACTTATCGAAGACAGCAGTATGCCCCGATCGACCGGTCCTGGGACCACGGTCGATCACGCCTCTCAGACCCACGATTCTTTCTTCTTCCCCAATGCTAGATCTAAAACCTAAACCCTTTATTATTGCAATTATTTCATTCTCATCAACTAACAAGACAACCACAACCTCTCTACACCACAACTAACTCTCATGCCAAACAACAAGATCCAAGGGTTAAACATCAACATTTATCAAAACCTACTATTTGTTCTTGTTCTCCAATTACACAACTATCATAATAAATTATTCACATTAAATCATATACTAGCAAGTAAGAAACTTGCCTTAAGCTGAAATCTCGGAATCTCTTTCGATGGCAACAAATCCAAGCTTCAATTTTCAATTCTCTTCCTTTTCTTCTTCTTTTCCCCAAATTCTCTTTCTCTATCTTTCTTTCAAGGTTTAGGAAACATACACTTGAGAAATAAGAGGGTTGCAAGACTTAAAATGTGCCTTTAGCATTAATTCCCATATTTGAATGTTAATACACCATTAAAATGACTCGTAACTACATAATTAAGTCATAACCTTCTAAAAGTGTTCGGAACCCAAAAATACAATGTGGCATTTATTTTGACTATCTCGACTATTTCGAGACTAACTGCGCCCTCTAAATCGGCATCCAGAATAATATAAATCATTTCAAGTTCCAACTTCATTTAAACCATAAATGTCGTTTAAAACACAACGACGCCATGAATCGTAACATAATGCTATTTACGTGCACATAACAGTAAATATGCAAAATCAAGTAAATATTATCTTTTAATTCACTTAAAACAATATTTATTCCATTATCCAATATTTTATATAATTACCTCACATGGCAAATTAATATAAAATCAATTACTCAAAAGTAAGGGTTATTACATACCCCCCCTTATAAGGGAATTTTGTCCTCAAAATTAGGCGTGCCTTGCAAAAAGAGATGCGGATACTTTTCTCGCATATCGTTCTCATGCTCCCACGTTGATTACTCAGCATTGTGATGACCCCATTGAACCCGAACCATGGGCACCACTCGAGATCTTAGCCTATGCTCCCCGTGATCTAAGATTGCAACTGGATGTTCCTCGTATGAAATATGAGGCTGCAATTCGATATCATCCAAAGGAATGTGCCAGTGAGCTCCTTCACACCTCTTGTACTTTTTCAAGGATGAAACATGAAGCACATCATGAATCTGTTGTAAATGTTCCGATAAGGCAAGTTGATAGGCTACTGGGCCTACCTTAGCAATAGCGGGAAAAGGTTCGACGTAGCGTGGCGCAAGCTTTTCTTTCTTCCCAAATCGCTTTATACCCTTCATTGGCGATACTCGCACCAAAACTTGATCTCCAATCTCCAACTCCACATGACTTTTTTTGCATCAGCATAACTCTTTTGACGATCTTGATCTAGTCAGATGCGATTTTGAATGAGTTCAATCTTTGAAGAAGTATCCTGGATCATTTCAGGTCCAAGAAATTTATTATCCCCTACTTCCAACCAACAAGTAGGTGATCTACACGGTCGGGCATATAATGCTTCATACGGTGCCATTCCGATAGTGAATTGGTATGAATTATTATAAGCAAATTCGACCAAGGCAAGATATTATTCCCAACCTCCTTTGAAATCAATCACGCACATTCTGAGCATATCCTCCAACATTTGGTTGACTCTTTTATCTACCCATCTGTTTGAGGGTGATAAGAGGTGCTCAACTTCAATTCAATTCCCATAGCTTCTTGGAAACTTTGCCAAAAATGGGAAATAAAAATTTTGCCTCGATCGGAGACTATATTAATGGCCACCCCATGGAGTCTAACAATCTCCGAAATAAATAGCCGGGCATAACTAGAAGTATTGTAGTCTGTACATACCGGTAAGCAATGTGTCGACTTAGTTAAGCGATCAATGATAACCCAAATGGAATCATGACCGCTTTGTGACGTTGGTAATCCCGTGATGAAATCCACCGAGATTCTTTCCCACTTCCATACATGTATTTCCAAGGGTTGTAATAATCTCGTCGGTCGCTGATGATCTACTTTGACCAGTTGATAAGTAGTACATTGGGAAACAAATTGAGAAATGTCCCGTTTCATACCCGCCCACCAATATTGACGGCGCTTGTCTTGGTACATTTTGTCCCCACCAAGATGTACTACAAATTTGGACCCATGAGATTCTATCATTAAGGCTCGCCTTAAGTTCCCTTCGTCTGGGACAACAAGTCTCCCGTGGAAACGTAACCCACCCTCAGAACTTATGGAGTAGAATTCCACTCCCTCAGTTAACAATTGGCATATACGGTCCTGACAAATTTTGTCCCTTCCTTGAGCTTCCATAACCCTTGCCACTTTAGTAAGCGTAACGGTCAACACCAATATAAACGCCCTAGCAATAGCGTCCTCTTGGCTAAGCTCCTTCCATTTAGCCTTCCATGCCGTGGCTAACACCCAAGCAACTTTTGTGCATTTATGTTCCATGAGAGAAAAATTTTAGTAGACTCTATGAATTAAATATATAAGCGCAATTAGGAAATCAATTTACGATATCTATGAATGCAACCAACTGAATTAATGGTATATCTTTATAATCACATAAAAGAAAATTTCATAAGACGAGATTTTGCGTACCAAATTTTTATGGCCAAATTAAAATTAGTTTTGGTTCCCTTATTGTGATTTTCTTTTGCAACAATTTTAATTATGTCTTTAAAGCTGATTATTTTATAAAACCGTAAATCTGAATATTTTGAGACATTTTTAGTAATAGTTTTCTTATGCCTCTAATAAGTAATAATTGAGATTAAAATTTTCGAGTTACCCGACATTGATGAATTTTATTTTTATGTCAATCCGAAAGGATTTAATGATTAAAAATCACTATTTTATAGTGATGAACGTTGTTTTCACTATTTGAGGACGTTTAATCTCCTAAAACCTTAAATTTTTCATATTTGGTAATAAATTTGATAGCTATTTCTTTCTCCAATTTTTTTTCTTATTGGGAAGATTATTTTTAAGAGTTTTCTTAAAGTGATTACTCAGATTTTCTGCTATTGAAAATTATGGATTTCTCCATTTTATGTGTTTTAATAAATACATCAGTTGTCTTATCTTATTTGGTTCTCAAAATATTTTCGGTATATATCAAATATTGTTATGACTATTATAGTTATGGTTAAGTTTTGATATTAATATTTATATTAGATTAGATAAGGTGTCCATTCATAATCTATAATTATAAATATTAAATTACTGTGTATAAATTTGGCTGCCAGTGAGTCCGAATATAATGATGAGTGTTAGATTATTGATGCAATGATGATGCAGCTTGTTCATTGTTAGATTGACAAAAAAAAAATCGATTATCAAATGAACATTGATGAGAAATTTTTTTCGCATCAACTTAACATCGAAGGATTTAAATTTTTTCTTCAATATAATATTTACGTAAAATTTTATTCGATGTTCAACATTAGATCAAATGTATATATGCTTATTATGTCCAATATGAGTAATGTAACATGCTTTAAGGTTTTCATCTCAGTATTTACTAGGTTACATTTCAACCAAAGTGGTCTAATCTAATAAATTATAGATGTTGAATTTTGTGATAATATTCAGATACTATGTATTGGTAGCTCCAAAGATTCCAGATATGGTTTTGAGTGTTCCTGTTTTTAATGATTTCATTATGATTGCACCACTGGGGTTTGGTTTCTCCAAAGAGTCTAGTTGCAATGGTGAAGTTAATATTAAGGGGCAATATATTTGTTTAATAAGGTTGGTATTGGTTGCTCCAAAGAGTTCATAACCTTCTTCAATTTACAAGTACATTAACCATTTATTCCTTTTTGAAAATATTAATGCTTGCTGAAATTATTATACAATCCATAAAATAATGTAATATTACTATAATGAATAGTTTGGTAATCACCAAAATGACCTAACTAGAATGCTTGTGAATATTAAATTTAAAGATAAAAGTTAATTTAAAGATAAAAGTGGTGGTAATAACTCATCATGCTTATATATGTAAAGACAATAATGGGGTATATTTGATTTATTTCGTTAAGCAAGATAATTTTCCAAAGGAAATTTATTTTTAGTAACTAAAATAAATATTAGGGGATTATGCAATTAGGTGGTGAAAAGTTATCCTCGATAGTATGTCCATCTAAGTTACATAACATGATACCCAATAAAGTCATACATATAAATATTCAAAGTTATTACGAAAGAAAGTCCACATTTATAAACTGTTATTAATGTATGTGTTGTCAACTCATAGCATTAGTGTAGTGAGCCATTGCTTTCATTAATTTTAAATTACTTTATTTCTCTAAAACTCCATGTTTTATCCCTTTTAATGTCCTTGAGAGTGACATCTTAGAATGAAATAAAGAAGCTAAGTTTCACTTAAAAATGCTAAATCATTATAATTCAGTTTTACTTGAGGAACCCGCTATTAATGAATTAGTGTGTGAAACTCTTTTAAACCCTTGAAGAATTATTAAACGGATTAAGCATAGAGTTTATACAAAATCTCATAATGTTAGAGATTAAAATATGAGTACCCATTATATAATATACATACTTTAAGCTTTATTGTGTGAATTATAATCTATCATTCTATATGAATGAAATAATTTGTCTTGTTTTTCAAAAACTAGAGTGCTACAAAACATAGTTCTAAATTGATATGAGGATGTTGACCATACAAACCATAAAACAAACGATAAAGTCTTGGATTCTTTTCTTATGCTATTTTGGAATCATTTCAAAAAACCCTCAGTGAACTTTTAAAATATTTTTCTCAAGTATATAAAACATCTTTATGTCATATGAGAATATATTCTCCTTAATTATAGTATTCTCATTGGTGCTTTGTGCAATTATTTTTATGAAACTTTTACACGAGAAATAATTCTTATACTATATCATAATGTTGAACTTCAAATTAGCTTTTCGATGTTGTGTCATAATTGAATATCTTACTCTTTTAAATCTAGACTTACTTTGATGATTTAATATATTAGATTGTATATAGATAGTCACTTATGAATCTTGACACACGCGTTTGAGTTCTTAAGCTTTTATAATTATTGAACTATATAGTCCTTGAATAGTGGACCTACATAGATCATGTCAACCTAGATAGATCATGTCGTTATAACAAAAAGTCAAACGCAATAAGTTGAGATATATCCACATCATTTATTCACACAAAATTTATTTTTAAATTTTAAAAATGTATTATATAAATTCCACTTTACTTACCCAATTTGACACGCCTGCATGATTGGGAATGTCAATTACATGCATGGATTTAGAATCCACTAAAAGAATTGGAATTTATAACTCTGTATTGAAAGATGATACATTAATCACATTCAAAATCAAAAATGTCAAAAGTCAAATTCTTTACGAATGGTGAAATTAGTGGGAGTATCAAATCACCTACTATGGTTATAGAAGAAGTTAAGATACTCATATCATTCCTTTACCATCCAAAGTAATTATTTTTTTGGTTAGTGGATATGAATAGTTTTTAGAAGATCTTAAATGAGTTTCCTATTCTGAATGATTGTGGGATTTATCACCAGAATGTGAATTTGATAAAGGAGTAAGAAAATATTCAATTTTGATAATCAACGATATAAAGCTAGAATTATGGTCAAAGTTTTCATTACGAATAGAGAAAGAGGTGTAAATAAATATTTTCACCTATATTTTAGAATGTTAAAATTTTATAGTAGCTCCTTTTTAAGTAAGAGTTATATTTAGTGTTAAAACATAATTAGGTATATATACGTTGAACTCAGTGGGAGTAATTTTTTCTTGAATTTCTCTTAGTAATGAATAATAGATTAGAGAAATTAAAGAGTTTAAGAGTATGAAGTAATGAGATGCTTAAAATGCTATATGATCACACTTATGATAATTGTTCTCTCTTGATTAAGTAGGTTTGTTTTGGACTAGTGGCCAATATTATGAAAGAGTTAGAAACAATTAAATATTATATGTAGCGTGCTTTGGGGCTAAAGTTTATGGTTTATGGCTGTGAAAAAATTACTTTGTGACTTGGAGTTGTCGAGCCTATTACCAAGTCACTGAAATAGTATGATAACGCTGCTCCAATCTTCGTTATGAAGAACTGATAGGTATTTTAAAGAACCTAGGCACATTAGGATATAAAACCTATATGTGAACGAAGAAGTTTTGAAACAACAAGTGTCAGAAACATGCTTAAGATATGAGTTTTGCGTGTAGCCAATTAAGTATAAATGTTAGTGGATTATTTGGTTCTTATATTTTGGCACTGTACTTGATATCAATTAAAGTGTATTATGAACATTTCAATTTCTGTTTTGCAACATAAGTTTAAATTCATGTGATAGAAATATTCTTTTGTATAAGACATTATTATATCATTATTTAATAACTAGATTTTACACCTTTTTGGATGAATTGTTAATGTTGCAGTACATGGAAATGATCATGCTCTTTAATTATCATGTGAGCTACATGACTCTCATTAATGGTTTGTTTTATTAAGGTGTTTATGAAAAAAAAAGATTTTTTAAAGGATGGCTCAAAGATTAGTGCGCGCCTTATGATAATTATAGACTAAGTGGGAGAATGTTAGAATTATTCAAAAAATAATCTTACATAATGAGCTCCATAATTATATTAATACTAAGAGTCACTTTGGTTAATGAAAGGGTACTCCAAATACTGAAAGTCAAAAGGACTCTTGGTTATCTACCTTGATGGACGGTTAAGATTAAGTGATTGTTGGAGATTTGGGTCTTGCCCCTGCCTATAAATAAGTGACTAATTTTCCATCATTCAGACACATGAAAAGACAACATAATGTAATTATAAGATAAGGGAGAGAAATCCAAAGACTCAAGTATATGTTAATTCTCAAAATACTATTTTGGTTATAAAACAATATCCAACCGTTGGAACGTGCTGAAATTGGAGTATGTCCTTGTCGTATACAAGAGGAAGTCGTGGTTCGAAATTCAGTCCGATCGAACATCATTGAGGTTGACTGCAATGTCAATCTTTCCATTTGTGACATGATGGAAGTATGTTATTATAATATCATTTTGTATTCCTCATAATAATTGTATGTGATAATCATGTTGATTTAAGATCCTAACGTTAAATGTATAATACATAACGTTTGTATTATTAAACAACAAAAAAGATACATAATTGGACATTCGTACGTTAAATTTATATATCCATATAAAACTGTTAATTACGTGTTATGACACCCCGCCTAATTAAATACCGGGTGATCAGTCATTTATTAAATTAAATCAAAGTGTCCGGTTGGTTCATCCTTAGCATCAATGTCGTAAAATAATTTTCTTTATTAACACCCTAGTAAATAATTAAGCGCTGTGTCAAAACATTTTTTTGTGTGTGTTTAATTTGAATTCTATCGTGAAGGACTTAAGTATATAAACCAGTTTATAAATAGTACTACTGATAAATAAAAGAAACCATTCAAATGAGTTATGCCAACTAGATTACTCAATCCAAATAAATATCCATAACAACCGTCAACGTAATAGATAAAACAATCCCAAATAAAACAGAATACTGAAACCATAAGGGAGTACAAAATCTCTAACAAATCTAAACTGAAATCTGGAAATGGGCGACACATGTCCTAACTAAAGAGAAGTAAATCAGAAGCTGAGGAGTCAAAGGAAGAATCGTCTACTGCAAGGACTTGCAACTCCCACACAAGCTACAGCACGTCCAATGCAATGAATCTACGCATGACGCCCCTGTGGCTAGGCACCTGTAATATATATATATACAAGATTTAATTAAATTTTTGGGAATTTTTTTTTTAATTAAATTGGAGAATTTTAAACTTGGGAATTTAAGTCCAAAAATATAGGATGTTGTAAAGTATTCCGGATGATGATTTTGAGGGTACCATTGATCTCGGAAGGGTCGAGATAGTAAAAATGACTGTCATTGAGTTTTATTTCGGCTCCGGAATATTTTCAAGTCAGTTGACTCGAATTGGAGTAAACGAGTCATTTAAAGTGTGTATTAACATTTTAAATTGGGTTTATTGTTTTAAAGGATTTAAGGCTTACGGATAAAGCCTTCTCATTTGAGAAAAGAGAGAAAGAGAAAGAGAAAGAAAAGAGAAAGAAGAAGAATGAAAGGAGAGAGGAAGAAAAGCTTGGGGATTTTCGGCCCCAATCGCGACATCGAGGACGATCCAACCTCTACAAATCTGAGGCAAGTGTTTAATCTTGCTAAATAGCTATTTGTGTATTTTATTTCATAATTTTTGGATTAAAGAAATGGTTTTTGGGTATAAACATCAAAACCTAAATTTTGGTTCAAATCTTGAAATTGAAGATTTTAATTGGGTTTAAGGGATATAAATTGATGAGGTTAAATTTAGGATGTGTTTTGATGTTGGAAATTATGTTGGGATTCAAGATTAAGGGTTGGAAGTAGTATAAATCGAATTTTGGGGAATTTTGGGTTATGGAAAAATAACCATTTTCGTGGCTTTCTGAACTAGCCGAATCGATTCGCCCCTACCGAATCGATTTGCCAGGTTACAGAAGCCTCAGGTCTTTAGGACTGAATCGATTCTCCCCTAGAGAATCGATTTGGAGGGTTGCAGAATCTCAGGTCCCTTGGACCTAATCGATTCGGATGGGGCGAATCGATTTGCTATTGGGCCGAATCGATTCGGAAACAGAGCATTTTGGGTAATTTTCTCTTTAGTGAATTCAAACCGTTTTTGGTTGGGTTTATTGATTTGGGGCTTTCTCTTATGAAGTAAGAGATATCTTTTGGTGACTTATAGGGGGCTCTCACTTAGTATATGATAGTGGGGACTTCTTGGAATAATTGGATAAGAAATATCCATGTATGTTGTGAAATTTCTAGGCCGACAATTATGTCAAATCCTTATAAGGATAGGATATTGTTAAGATACAATTTGGGGCCAAATGGATGAGAGTGGTCGCATACTCTTAAAGAGTGAGGGGTCTCATATCCTTAGAAATGTTTAGACTAAGGAACAATTGATAACTCAATAGGAGTAAGTGTTCCTGAGATTTATTTGAACCATAGGTGAAATTGGGAACGTTTGGGATCGTACTATCGACGAGAATAAGCGGTAGCATAAATTCTAGTTAGGATAGCTTACACGTAATTATGGGGATATGACCATTGAGATTCCAATACTTGAAACGAGGATGGAATAATTTGAGGTTTTAGACTATTAAGTCATGTATATGCCTATGGTTAAATAGTACTAAAGGAAATTATGTACTTTTGAATATGGATGAAATGTGTAGTGATGGATTCCTACACAAAATTTTGGGTGATAACCCTAAGGTTGAATATATATGTATATACAAATACATATGATTTTGGGAGACTATTCATCATAGGAAAAATGATTGAATATGTTTCAAGTGAGGGATTGTATTCACATATCAAGGTAAATGATATGAGTTTGGTGTGACGGCTTGTATATTGAGGATTTATGTATACTTATAGCCGGGTTTGCATATCTTATACATATGAACGAGAACTAGTTTATATATATAGATATATGGATATGTGAATATGTGTATATATATATATATATCTGTATGCATATAAATATATGGATATATTTATGTTGTGGACATACATGGTATGGGTATTTAAACTGTATATGATGGTTTACTATTTGGTCATATGATGGGATCATATGGATGTATGTATATTGCTCATGTGAGAGATATATATACTTATGTGGTTAAGCATACCCCGTTCATGCTATCATTGGGAAGTTTTCGCGCAGAGGGTGAGAATCTTGGCATATAGAGCTGGGTGTGGATATTACCCAGGTCATAGTCGTCCCGTGTGTTATTATACGATAGATATATATTTTGGGATGAGACGTGGTGGGTATGTTTCGTCTCATTGTCGGTTGGATCTATGACCGCTTCCCAGGACGTCGTGTGTGTGAGTTATCACGACGTGGGTGTCGTTGATCCCCACCAGGTGGTCCCCAGTTTGCTACGTGAGCCGGGCATTGGGAAGATGATAGCATTGATGCAATTTTATCGGCGATATATATAGCCGGGTGGATTATGTGCATGTCCATTGTACATCAGATATGATATGTACACTTGGTCATGGGTATGGATGATTGGTATATATATATATATGGTGAGAATAAAATACCTATATATATATATTTATATATCCTATAGATTAAAGGATATAGAATCTTTGTAGAGTACATCTTGGATGATTATGGTGTACTAGATTGATGGGGGTTGATGTATCACATTTAAGGAATATTTCGATTACATCATCCCAAGGATATTATTGGAGTTTTAGTAGTAGTGGTAGTATTATATTGTATATATGGCATTATGGATCTCTAGGATCGACATTGTCAAGGAGTAGTGTAACGGGGTGGTTCCTTGTTTGGATTTCGCTTTGCGAGACACCCCACGCATGAAACGCAGTGCAGTGTTGAAATTGGAGAAAAGTGTAATAACCCTCGCTTATGAGACCGTATTTTATAATAATTACTTAGTATAGTAATTAGAGACCGGTGTTGGGTTATGATTTGAATGTTAATTCAATGTGGAAAAGTTGATATTTATTATGAGGTTGCATACATATCATAATTATGGGAAAATATTGTTATGTCATGCTTATTAATATCATCTGAATTTAAAATGATATTTGGCTTAATAATGAGACCGGAATCTAAATTGAATTTTTAAAATGTCCAAATGATAATTTGGAGGTTGCAGTTGATTCCGGAATGTGTGAAATAGTCAAATAATGTGCCATATTGTATTTTGTAGTTTTGGGCATTTTTGACTGGTTGTGCCTTAATTATGCTATTGCGTAATATTTTATCGCACTTTTGGTTAATTAAGTGGGGCATTTGCCTTAAGTCACGATTTAAGCCTACTAAGTCTTCTATTTCCCCAAAATCCCTTCCTAAACCTAAGAGAGAAAGAGAGAAGAGTGGAGAGAAAGCTTTGGAGATTGAGAGAGATTGCTACTACACCAAGGAATCTGCATATTTGCTTAATCAAGGCAAGTTTTTACTTGCTATTTGTGTCTTGAGATAAATGATTTGTTGTGGTAATGGTGTATTGATTTTAGTTTAGCAAACTTAGGGTTTTCTTATGTATTTTTGGGTTTTGATCCATTCAAAGATGATTCATGAGGTTTTAGATGATCAATAGTATCATTGATGTTATTTTAGGGTTGGTATATAAGTTTGGTTTGAAGAGATTGGAGTTGGGGTAGGAAATGGAGTCCAAGACTCCATAGCCATTTCTTGGCAAAATCGCAGGCCCGAATCGATTCGGCCCCCTGGGCGAATCGATTCGGCTAGGGCCAGTGCTCAGGTCTAGTTGACCGAATCGATTCGGAATTGGTCCGAATCGATTCGGCAGTTATGCAGAAACCCAGATTTTCAGTCCGAATCGATTCAGCCCTTTGAGCGAATCGATTCGTCTATTATGCAGAATCTCAAACTTTTTGGCCGAATCGATTCGGCCAAGGGGGCGAATCGATTCGGTAGCCCTGCATTTTCCAAATTTTTCTTTTTTTTCATTTTAACCCTTTTCTTTAGGATTATTGATTAGGGACCTTCTTAAATGAAGTAAACATAGGGTTTAGAGTACTAGTTGAGTTGGGTCGACACCCTAGACTCGAAAGGGTTCATCTAGGGTTCTTTCAAGGGGGAATTTAAGGTGATGTTTAGGCATCACTTTTGTCTTGAAGTTTTATATCGGTCTAGAATGTATTAAGGTCAATTTGGAGACTTTAGAATTCAACTTGAGTTACATTTTGACTTGATGGTTTATATTAAAGCCAACGGAGGCTTTGGGGATAACTTTGGAGTCTGAATTCCTTTTGAGGATGCTATGTCGGTACTACTTATACTTAGTCCTGAATTAGCTTATTCGGTTATATTAAAAATGGGAAATTGTTAAGGTGAATGATAATTTACTAAATCATGTAATGGAAATAAATAAAATGAATGTTACACACCTCTCTAAATACCATCTTAAGGGAAGTCCGCACGATAGGTGAAGCCCCCTGGCTAATGAATGCAGGGTGGATATAGACCTAGGCCATGGGAGCGCTTATGGTTGTATATTTTTCTGTGCTGGTAGGAAGATTCCGGGTGTGGTCTTGGCTACCACGCAGGCTCATGGCCGCTTCCCGACGCTTTCGATAGGATCCCAGGTTGTCTTATGTTAGGCCCTGGAAGATGATGGTTATTTAGGGACGCGCACAGTGGGGAAACCCAGACGGGCGGTCTTAGAATCGTTATATCTATATTTATGACTATTCTAATTATCGAGTTGGACTCGATGGATCATTAATGCCATAAAGAGCAAAATTATGCCGCAAAGAGCATGTTATTGTGATTTGTGCCATATAGAGCACATGATGATAATTATATTCCTGATAAGGAATGGAATAGAAGATTGAAATTGAAATATGATGAATGATGATAAAGGCTCACATGTACTTTTAATTCTGTTTTAAATGCATCTCACTCTATGTAGTCCTTTATCAGTTTTAGCTCCTTATATGATGTTACCATGCTAGACTATCATCCATGATTCTTGTGCATCATTGTCATACCTGTCATTTATCTATTGATCACATATACCCGGCCCTGACCGGTTTTCCTTTCTTGTTGTATATGTATATATATAATCCGTTCAGGTGTTCCGCCGCACGGTCGCCCGTAATGACCTTTCCTTCCATATGTTTTGAGGAGCCGTGACATTGTGCGGGTTTCACGGGAGTTTTGTGTAGACGCCTCTGTTTATGTTTCTAGTTATGTTCATTTCATTCGGGCTTGTTGCCCAAACAGTTGTAATTGTATAATGAATTTATTATGTAACGCTTGGTATTATATGTATGTTGTATGGTTGGCTTTGACCGACGATTTATTCAGTCCCTTGTATCTTTCGGGATTTCTTATATGCGCTTGTGGGGGGGGTTTCCACCCTCTATTTCTATTATGGGTTGTTGAAAATATTTTTCTTTTATTTCAAATCAAAGTTTTTGATAACCCGTTTCCTGGAATATAGAGTGGTTATTCCTTATACCTTGTATATTGTGGGGATGCTGAGAATGATATTTATCGATGATTTCCTATTTTATCGGGGTATAGGGCTGGCCACCCTTTATTCTGGATAGCGGGTTGTCACAAAAAGTTCTGCCAATTATGGTATGTACAGCATTATGGACCTCTATGATCGACATTGTCAAAGACTAGTGTAACGGGGTGGTTCCTTGTTTGGATTTTGCTTTGCGAGATACCCCACGCACGAAATGTAGTACATTGTTAAGAGTAGAGAGAAATTCTGTCAATATTTATGTGTGGCATAATGGATCTCCAGGATCGATGTTGACAAGGAGTAGTGTAACGGGGTGGTTCCTTGTTTGGATTTCTCTTTGCGAGACACCCCATGCACGAAACGCAGTGCAGCGTTAAAATTGGAGGTAAGTTGTGTCAATAATAATTTTGCATTCTTATTAATTAGAAATTTAATCATATGTTTCAACCCAAATGCATATTGAGTAAGTTATTAAATTTATAAATGGTTAAATTATAAACCGAAATCCACTAAGCCTAATAAGGCACATATGATTTAAAATAAATACTTAACCGTGTTTAGAAAAGGGGTGGATTCTCGGGGTATGATAGGAAGGTAGATCTCGTGGGTATAGGCTAGGCCTATGATAAGTTAGGGTGTCCTAATAATGGGGGTAATTTAACTAAAATTTGAAGACGCGAATAGGTGCGCTCCTTTAGATGAGAGGTGAGTTGGGGTTCCACGAGAGTGCGATTCCACTTTAATTATGAAATAAGTGCACCGGTATTTATTATGCACGGTTAACACACTTGCTAAATATTTTACACACTCGGGCTCTGACCCGTTTACTTTTCTCTCCTACCTATATATATATATATATATATATATATATATATATATATATATATATTAATACAGGTGTCCTACCGCATGGATGCCGGATGACTTTCTATCCAGAGTCTTGGGAGCCACGACAGGTGCGGACTGTAGCGGGATGTAGAATGTAGTCGCTTCCTCCTTTAAAAAAATTCTAGGTAGGATTCATGTTTTATATCGGGTTTGTACCCAAGGGATATTTATATACATGTTTATATTTATTCCATTCCAGTTATTGTATTGGCTATGACCCGACAGCTTATTCGGATCTACTTTTTGTAGTATATTCTGTTGTAGTTATTTATTACATTTTATTTCTAGCATTTCATTTATCTTAGTTCTTTTATCCATCTTTCTTTTCTTTTATTAGTAGTGTCAGTTTGTTGTCTATTGCATATTTTATTTAATTTTAACATCTCACTTGTATGATACCGGGTAGTTAGTCCTATATTATATTGTACCGACAGTTGATGTTGAGACTAGACCATCTGCAATTCCTGATTTAATGTAGTATAGGGCTGGCCACCCGTTATTATTTTAAGCGGGGTGTTACATTCTCGTCCCTCGAAGTGTTTTCTTTTACTAGATGTAAATTCAGTAGGTGTACCATCACTAACATACTGGTCTAAGTCTTTCTTGAGTCCCCCAATACCTCACTTAACGTATGCACGATTTCTAATAAATTTTATGCCCCTGTTATCCCACGATTACATCTCATATTAAATTTCATTTCTCGGACCCTACTTAGACCCTAATGGTCCTTCCCATGTCCCATCATGATCTTTAAATTATTCCCAAGGGTCCCTACGTATTCTGATCGAATAAATCCAAAAAGGGCGAAAATATTCAATTTTTAGGAGGGGTCGATCGATTGATGAAAAGGGGTCGATCGATCGACATTCTCGAGTTGATTGAGCAATTCTTGCCCAAATTCTGCTATTCCAACCTATGGGTTTCCTCCATAAAACTTCACTAAATCTCCATTAGTGAGCCCCAAACTCCCAACTAAACATAAGGAACAATATATAAACCATTATCCATGATTTCTAACATAAAACTTCCATAAATTCATCAAGAACCATCATCAAATTAATTGAATTCAAGAAACTATCCTTGAACCTTAGTCTATATTTTTACACATGAATTCCATTGATATTCAGATTCCTATCTCTACTAGACATAAATTTTGTTTTCACCAATTTAAAACCAACAAGGAAATCATTCTAATCATGATTCCTATTCTGCAATTTTCACGATATGTCCCAAACATCAATTATCTTTTTATGAAACATCAATATTATACTCCTACACTAGCATGGGTATGATATCAACCAAAATAACAGCAAGATGGATACTTACCTCAGATATGAAGGTCTGATTCGCTAGTGTTGATGGGTATGGTTGCGTCCCTTATTCCCCGATCTACGCATTGGTGGAGAAATTTAGCAAAGGTGGTGTAGCTAGGGTGGTTCTCTCCTTTGGAGTCTTCTCTCTTCTCCCTTCCTTAGCCTCTCTGCAACTCTACCAATTCTAATCCTCGAATAATCTCACTCCCATCAGATATACCCCTTTAATTTTCGTCCATAATTAAGCCTTAAAAAGGAAAATTACTAAAATGCCCTATCGGGTTACAGGTTAGGCCTAAAAATGTCAAGAGGCCCAAACTAAATCCCCTGGTACATTTTTCTGACTGTCTCGACCCTTACGGACACGTTGGAGCACTCTAAATGACCATATGGGCAACTTATAATTTTATTACTTTATATTCCATTAATTTAGTCCCAACATGACACAAGCGCATCCCGACTTAAATTCTATAATTGTCGTGTTATTCACTCGCGACAACATTAATAAATTCAATCTCATTTATTACTTTGCTCATCTAGTAATATTAAACGTATAATCACTAACTCTCGTCCCGCTAGTAATTATGTATTATAAAATTCGAATTAATATTAAATTAATTTAGCTCAATTAAATTTAATAAATCCCCAAATTAAAAGCCATAAAAATACGGGGTATTACACGTGTTCTTTAATTTATGTTTACATATCATTAGTATAATAGATCCTCCAAAAGAAATGAATGTTCTAATAAGGAGATCAAAAAGGGGAAAATATTTGATGGTTAATCATAAACCCTAACAAAATTTTCTTTCGACCAATAGATTAAATGTCTGATGCGAACTCAAAGGAGCCGAGCAATTTGTAAAATTTATCGAAAAGTAATGGCTTAGTGCACATAAGTAGATCACATATAATGTAAATAGTCTTCAACAAATGTTTAATGGAATGGAAATATTTTAGAGTAAATTTATAAATGCATGCAAACGTACTTCTCAACTCAAATATCTACTCTGGCATGTAACTTGAGAAAGAATACATTTGGTTGTCCCTGAACATCCCTTTAAAAAAAATTCCCATTATGTTTAACAAATAAAACCATTAACATGTTTTCTTCATAAGATTTGAAATGAGTATGGTAAGATTTTTGTACTAAAAATTTCTTTTTAATAATAATAATGCTTTATGATCAATTTTTAATGACTACAATAGAATGACGTTAAAAAATAATTCAACTTTATAGTTACTGAGTACAACATAATATGTATGACACATATAGTGCTCATATGATGTGTTGTGTTCATTTGAAGTAGCAATATTATAAGAGTTTAAGAAAGTTACTAAAAGTCTCTAATTTAGCCTAAACTATTGTTAGAACTTCCACCCTTCCTGTCCCATAATTAGCTAAAATAAAGTAAACATCAATCACCATTAATTCATAGTTAAATAAAATTAACAAAAAGTATCCTAATTAAAGTTATAACACTGTGAGATTTTACCACTAAGGATTGGTAACATCAGAGTATTCAACATTTAAACTAAATCATATCTCTACAAACAACAATCATATAGCCATAGATAAAGATTACATCACACACTCAATACGACTAATCTGAGAAGATAAGGAAATATAACAAGAGATAATCCTGAAAAGTATCTCTACTGCCCTGGTATTGAACTCTAATTACAAAGATGGTAACCCAAAAATTCATCATATCACACAAAAAATATTATGTTCTAATTTTCAAACTAGAAAAATTACCCTTTGAATGTTATATATCAGAAGAAAAAAAACTAATAACGATGTTTTAATTAAGATGGGAGTGTCTAAAATGACATTAATTAAACAATATTTTTTCCTATAATTTCAAGAATTGGATAAAAATTCCATCAACCATCCATAGTCCTTAAACACATCTTGTAGCTACATTCAAATGAATAATAATACAGAATATGAAGAGTCAAATTATGAAAGAAGATATGCCAACTTATGAAATCAAGATAAAACCCAACAACAATTTTATTAACAAAATTTGCAGCAAAAGAAGAAAAGTACAAATCCCACTTCATATTTGTATGACTTACATCCGTCATTATTGTAGAAAGTTAGTTATTATTGTATGATAAAAAAACTATCATTATAGTTTTTAATACCATTTACCTTGACATAATAGCCACAAATCTTTACAAACGTATAGAAATAGATTAAATTTACATGCAATTATAACCCTTTCCACCCGTGCTTCCTATCAAATTTGACAAATAAAAAAACATTATTAATATCCCTCGTTAACAAACTTCACCAAAACTATATGAAGGATTTTGGTATAAATTTGGCACAAAACCAAAATGAGGGATGTTGTAAGATCTACGTCATTATAGTGCTTAGACAATTAAAACACATGCCTACTTTATTATATGTGTGACAACTCGCACAGTTTAATAATTAGGGTGATCATGTCTAACTATTAAACTATATAGATTATTAAAACAATTAAATATCGTTCTAAGCATGAAATTGAAATAAATAATAATGGTAGACAAAATAGAGTGCAATATGAAAATACTCAATATAAAATAGTGTTTGATAATACTAAAATCCCATAAGATAATACAAGCCAAAACTTCTATCTCCACAATCTACAATAAAAAAAATAACCACCAACTAAGTATAATATCTAAAGAGGTGAAAATGAAAACCTCGCATCACTAAAAAAAAAAGAAGGGCCCAAAACCTACATCTCTAAGACTAATGATGACTGGGAGGGATGACTCGGCGCTCGAGTGAGAATAAGCTAAGTTTGGTGAACTGGAACTCCTATAATAGCGCAACGGATCAGGCCCACCGCGAGAAAAAAATTACGCAACTCAAGTAATAATACTAACAATCAAGAGTATAAATAATAAATCCAATGTTGTCAAATTAATTGTTCAATGCCTTTCCCCATCATTAACGATGTCATTTTCGTAATATGAATTTTACGATGTCTTGTAAAATACAAAAACTTCCCATGCATGAATATATCACTAGTATACCCAATAGCCACCATAATATATGTTAGAGAAGTAGACTAAAACCATACTTTATGTAATAGTTTTAGTTATGGATTTATTGTTATAATAAAATTAGTTATTCCTATTTCAGTGAGAATCATTTATGGACATAATCTTTGCAGTATTTTATATATTTTTGATGTCTTTTATTCTTCTTAGTAAGTGTTCTGGTGTGTAGAGTGCGACTTACACATAGAGGATCAGATCACCGGTTCTTGTGGAATATAAGCTTTAACGTTCACAGTTTTAGATGGAACTAGACATACCATCAGTAGGACTGTAACATAATATTTTAGTAGGTCTATCTTGATTACAAGATCTGATATAGTTTTAACTTATTATGCTAGTACACTTTGTGTGTATTGAACGGGACTAATTTGAAGTCATTGTTTTTATATAGATTTTAAAAGACAATGTACACCTCGTGATTATTAGTTTTACTTAAGACTCTTATTCCGGATATGATTGATGGACACATGCACTAGGTATTTATTGCTTGTACATATCGAGTGAGATTCATTATTGGATCAATAATCTTGATAAATTGGGTAATGGTGATCAATGTATGGTGAAAGTCATTTATGGATGGAATCCATGTCTCAGTATAGAGACTGGTGATACCCCCTTGAGATGCTTTTGAGTTTTGAATGTGTCAAACTCTGCAGGTGGATTATGTTAATCTGACACTACAAATAAGTTAAGTTGGACTGCTCAAAGACTTGAAGAGGTTGATCAAATAAATTACTAGTAATTTATTTTATTAACGGGTATTTGTAACCTTAACCTGGGGAGAATTAATTAAATAATAATAAGGAGCTTTAAATATAATTTTGAGTTAAGGAGTGGAGTTGCAATTATAATTATTTTGTGGTATTAATTATAATTAAGGAACTGTGATTAGAATCTGGGGAGGATTAGGTTTTCTCAGGCCCATTAGGAGACACATACTTATCTCTCCTTATGGTCCCTATTTTAGCCTATATATATGAACCTGAGGATCGTTTTTCCTCAACACATCCTTCACTCTTTGCTACTCAATAAACCCTAATACAAATTTGTGACGAAGAGAGGAAGCCAATAGGAAAAGAGAGACGAGAAGGTGGTCATAAAGGAATGGCCCATACTCTGCTCGTGACTGTTCATATCAGGAATACAATAGAAGATCGTGAGGTGTATCTGGGCTTGCACTCTTGATCAACTATCACCATATCTTGTTCGTGATAAGACGAGATCGAATCAAAGAGATCTCGCAGGTAAATCCTAAATCTACCTTGTAGGATTTCACGTATGTGTAATTTTTTTTGTAGTTCAATCTATAGGCATTTTCACCCTTGGACTTCGCTCCAATAATTGGTATCAAAGCCCTATTGATACCTCATAAAGATTGAACTCGGCCATGTTATATAATCAAAACAATCGTATATGTGCATGGATATTGGGTAGAATCTAGATCTTTACTAACTTCTATTTTGCAGTGATCTAATTCCACTATTATGGTCACGTATTTATGTTTATGTTTTATGCGATTGGATCCCAAAATGGTTTATTCATGGTTATTTTTTTACGCTGGATTAATGTAATATTCATGTATAATGTGAGATCCTTCATGGAGGCATAGGACATCTATAAATTCTTACTTTTTTATTTTAATTTTCAATGGAGGAGTTCGGAAGCAGATCTATGATCGAAAACTATTTAGCACAAAAATTAGCATGGACAATGTTAAACGGTGCATGAAGGTGGGGGCATTGCCCCCTAGTCCCCCATAAAGGCTGGCCCCTGGACCCCGTCACCTGACCAAGAAGATGGAACCCTGTGTCGTCCCAGCATAGTGGCAACATGATGTGTTTGGATTCAAGGATGACTATTAAGAACTCCAATCTACGACAGAGTTGTATTTCGAGAATAATAGTCGGGAATCCTTATTTATCTCGATTTTTATTTTTGTTGATTTATGTCTTTATTATTCATGTTTTAATTATTGGTTGTTAATATGTGTTAACGGTTCCCTTAGAATTATGGACAACATGGAATACCGATCAGATTTAAATCATGTAGATGATATATGTGAATAATTCATAATTACTTCGAATTGTGGACATTAATATGTGTGGTTAAAGAATAAAATAAAAATTGAGTGTTTTTTTCTTATAAAGATCAAGCGTATTTGAAAACTTTATTTATCACACATTTGATTGATATATTAAATAGGGAAATCCCGGTATTTTTGGAAATATATAAAATGTCCTACATTTTTCAAATTAATTAAAATTTGGAAACATTTTTATGGCTATCCTCACAATATCTTTTCAATTATTATGGCCTTGTTTGCGAGTTCTATTTTAGAAAGAAAAGAAAGGAAAGGGAGGGAAAGTGTGTTTCCTTTCCTTCGTTTGGGAGTTTAAGTAGGAAAAAAGTGTCTTTATCTCGTTTGGGAGTTTAAATAGAGAGAAAATAAAGGAAATTTTTTTTAAAAACTTTCCCTTCCTTTCTCTACAAAACTTTCTTTCCAAATAAAAAATAAATGGAAAGAAGGAAAAGTTTTTTAATGAATTGTACCTTCTTTCACTTAAAAAAAATATTTTCCTCCCAAACAGAAGAAAGAAAGTTATTTTATTTTATCTCCCAAACTCCTTTCTCATCTCTTCTTTTCTTCTATCTCTAATTAACTTTCCCTTATTTTATTTTCTCTCCTAATAAAATTTTCCTTTCTTTTCTCTCCAAAACTCCCAAACGAGCCCAAGTAAGAGAAGGAATTTCCAAGAGAAAATCCCACTACCTCCATCAACGATTTGTAGACTTTCAATAATAAGTAGGTCCTCCAATGAGGAATGCTAATTATTGTGGTAGTCAATATAAATTTCCTTAAGGATAATTTTATAATCATTATTCACATGGGCAACCCCCAAAGGTGGATTCTATGTGATATGAGATAATCTAAACTTAGTTGTTGGTATATACTTCATAAAATAATGATAAGTTCTCCAAAGAGGAATGCTACGATTTTATGGAACCAAAGTCTAGGAAATTTTAATTTTATTTGACATAGGTTTTGTCTAGATAATAAAATTAAAAGGAATAATCCTGCCTAATTTTTTAGGGGGGGGAAGTAGGTTCTCTAAATAGGAATACTATTCAAATGGTAATCGGGATGCCGACGAATTATTTTAAAACTTGACAAAGGAACATTAATTTTAATTTAGAATTCAAAAAGTTTTATGCCATATAATAATTCACTTTGTTGTTTGATTCTCAGTATTGAGATGGTAAGCTCTTTCAATCCAATTATTATCATTCTTAAGGAAAACAAATTAACTAGACCTAATTACATTGACTAGAAAAGGAAGTTGGATATTGTGTTGACTACTAAAGGGTATAAGTTTGTTCTCTACGAGATCAATCCTGAGCAACCTGGTGAAGGGGAAACTAAAAAGGAAACCCATGATTACCAGAAATGGATCAAGGCTGATGAGATGGCATAGTGTTACATTTTGGCATCTATGTTAAATATTCTGCAACATCAGCATCAATCGATGAACCATGCCTATGACATGATGTTGAATCTCAAAGATATGTTTGGGGATCAAAATCATGCTGCAAGGTAGGTTTTCGTCAAAGAACTTATGAACAAAAGCATGGATGAAGGGACCCCGGTGAGGAAACATGTTTTAAGGATGATATTTTTTCTTAATGAGATTAAAATCCTTAGAGATAAAATCTATGGGGAACCCTTGGCCGATATTGTTCACTAGTCATTGCCTGAGTCCTTTAAACAGTTTCACCTAAATTACAACATGAACAAACTTTCTTACCCTTTGGCGGAACTACATAAATAACTACAAGCAACTGGGGGTCTCATTAAGAAGTCAGTAAGTGCTTTTCTTGCTCAGAAAGGTTCTACTTCCAAGACTATAGTTAAGAATACAAAGAAGCAGAAGGCTCAAAAATAGGTTATGGTCCCTCAATCAGTTTGTGGGCCTCGGGGAGGTGTGAAAAGGCCCAAGGGCAAGTGTTTCTACTATAAGCTGCCAGGACACAGGAAGAACGATTGTCCGATTTTTTGCAATAAACAGAATAATACAGGTAAATTTAATTTATTTATCGTTGAATCATGTTTTGTGGTTCATACTACCAGTACCTGGTGTGTAGATACAGGATCCACTAATCATATATGCAATTCTTTATAGGGTTTCCAGGAATCCAGGCAACTAAGTGATGGAGAGAATTATCTCACTATGGGAGATGCTAATTGAGTAGTGGTAGTTGCTGTGAGAGATATTCATTTAAGCTTTAATAATGATAGTGGTTTACTTTTAAAATATTGTCTTTATGCACCTTCCATTAAAAGGAATTTGATTTCAGTTTCTTGTTCGGCCTTTAATGTATATTCAGTGTTTTTTTAATAAACGCGTGGTTATTAAGAAAAATAAATCTTTTATTTGTTCTGGTACATTAGTTGATAATTTTTATATTGTTAATCATATCTCTCCCACACAATAAATTAATATTATGCATAATTCAATTGGACCAAATTTAAAGAGAAATGAACCCTCCTTAGTAAACCAAACGTATCTTTGGCACTTACGCCTATGTCATATTAATATAAAAAGAATTCATAGATGGGTAGCAAGTGAGCAATTGAGCTCACTAGAAATGAAGGAACTTCCAGTTCTTGAATCTTGTTTAGAAAGTAAAATGACCAAAGGCCTTTCTCGACCAAAGGCTATAGAGCCAAAGAACTGTAAGAATTGGTTCATTATAATCTATGTGGTCCAATGACAACCTGAGAAAGAGGGGGATTTGAGTATTTTATTACTTTCACGGATGATTACTCAAGGTATGGGCACCTTTACCTAATGCACCATAAGTCCAAAAATTTTGAAAAATTCAAAGTGTATGGGGAAAAAGTGGAGAATCGTCAAGGTAAAGTACCAAGACACTACGATCTGATCGTGGTGGCTAGTATGTCTTAGGGGAGATTAAACAATATCTAGAAGATAAAAGGATCACATCCCAATTATCTGCACCTGGTATGCCTGAGCAAAATGATGTAGCGAAAAGGAGGAACACGACTCTTTTGGATATTATTAGGTCCATGTTGAGTTATACAGATCTCCCAGATTCCTTTGGGGGATGTGCTTTAGAAATGACCAATTATTTACTAAACTTGGTACCTTCAAAGGCGATCTCTACTACACCTAAGGAATTATGGATTGGGCACAAGCTTAGTACGAAACACATTCGGATCTAGGGTAGTCCAGCACATGTGCTGAACAGAGATCATAAAAAGTTAGAATCAAGATCAGAAGTTTGTTTCTTTATAAGATATCATAAGAAAACTAAGGTTTATTTATTCAATGATCCTAAGGATTAAAAGGAAATTATTACAATCAATGTCCAATTCTTGGAAGTAAATTATGTAATGGATCATAAACCCAAAAGTAAAGTTGGTCTTGAAGAGTTTCGAGGGACCAAATAAGATTCTTCAACACCACCAATACAAGATGAAATAACACAATGTGTTGACACTAGTACACTAGCACGGGGACTACCTCATTATAGTGGGAGGATTATATGTCAACCTAAATGGTTTATGTTCTAGGGAGAGTCTTATGACAAGGTCCCTGATGAACTTGAAGTCGATCCCTGTAACTACAACGAGGCTATCCAAGATAAAGATGCAAAATTTGGCTTAAGGATATGAATTCTGAGATGGAATTTATGTATTCTAATTAGGTCTTAAGTCTTATAGATCCACCCAAAAGGATAAAACCCATAGGATGCAAGTGGGTCTATAAGAGGAAAATAGGGGTCGATGGGAAGGTTGAGACATTTAAGGCACGACTTGTTGCGAAAGGATTTACTCAGAAAGAGGGAATCAATTATGTGGAAACGTTCACTCTGGTAACTATAATGAATTCCATCCAAATTCTCTTATCCATTGTGGCTTATATTGAGTATGAAATTTGGAAAATGGACGTCAATAATACATTTTTTAATATGAATCTTGACGAGTGTATCCATAAGGTGCCCAAGGCCAAAAGCATAAATTATGTAAGATTAAGACGTCCATTTATAGACTTAAGCATGTATCTAGAACTTCGAACATATGTTTTGATCAGCAATGAAAACTCTTAGTTTTGATCAATGTCCATATGAGTCTTGTGTATAAAAGAAATGCAATGGAAATGTAGTGGTGTTTTTAGTATTATAGGTGGATGACATTCTTCTCATTGGAAATGATGTTGGAGTGTTATCTTAAGTTAGAGTGTGGTGTCTAGCCAATTCGATATGAAAGAGTTAGGAAAATCTAGTCACATCCTCGGGATTAAGCTTATGCGTGTTCACAAGTACATGATGTTGGGTTTATCACAAGATTCTTATATCGATTCCATTATTTCCATATTTAGCATGAAATATTCCAAGATAGGGTTCCTCCCTTTCAGACATGGAATATCTCTTTCCAAGGATCAGTGTCTAAGACACCTGATGAGATAAAGAAGATTAAAGGCATCCCTTATGCTTTCGTAGTTGGGAGCGTTATGTATGCTATGTTATGCTATGCACTAGACCTGATATCTTCTTTGTTGTTGGTATGGTTAGTAGATATCAATCTAACCCTAGTCAAGAATAATGGAATGTGGTGAAGCATATACTCATATACCTAAAAAGAA
The DNA here is from genome assembly GCA_949130495.1 of Sambucus nigra. Lineage (NCBI taxonomy): Eukaryota > Viridiplantae > Streptophyta > Magnoliopsida > Dipsacales > Adoxaceae > Sambucus > Sambucus nigra. The sequence continues at coordinate 220,430,793 of OX422212.1, forward strand.
CATGAGACTATATTCTAGTTCACTAGGCAGAGAGTCTAGTTCCTATTGGGTACACCGATTCAGATTTTCAGTCTGATAGAGATTCCAAAAAGTCTTCAGTCTGGACATGTGTTTACCCTAGGAAGTGGGGGAATTAGTTAGAGGAGTATCAAGAAATCTTACATTATTGATTCCACTATGGAAGCTGAATATGTGGCATCCTTCGAAGCAGCCAAGGAAGCAGTATAGCTTAAAAACTTCCTAATGGATCTAGGAGTGGTACCTTTAGTTCAATCAACTATTATACTTTATTGTGATAATAGAGGTATAGTTACTAACTTAAAGCATCCCAAGAGCCATAAGAGAGGTAAACACACCGAGCGTAAGTATATTCTCATTCAAGAATTTGTGTGTGGGGTGGTGTCATAGTTATGAAGATTGCATCAGAGAACAACCCGGATGACCCTTTCACGAATAGCTTACCAGCCAAGACTTTTGATAATCATGTAGAGGGGATGGGAGTGAGATGCATTGCAGCATGGCTTTGAGTCTAAGTGGGAGATCATTAGAGAAGAAGAGTAAAACCATCATTTATGTAATAGTTTTATTTATAGATTTGTTGTCATATTAAAAATAATTATTCCTATTTTAATGAAAATCATGTATTGACACAATGCTTGCATTATTTTATATATTGTCAATGTCTTTTATTTTGCTCGATAGGCATTCTGTTGTGTAGAATATGACTTACACATAGAGGATCAGATCACCAGTTCATGTGGAATATAAATTTTATCATTCATAGTCTTAGATGGAATGGGACACACCATCAGTAGGATTGTAGTATAATATTTTAGTACGTCTATCGTGATTACAGGAACTCATATAATTTTAATTTATTGTTCTAGTACACTTTGTGTGTATTGAACGGAACCAATTTGAGGTCATTGTTTTTATACTAATTTTATAAGACAATGTACACCTTGTGATTATTAGGTTTAGTTAAGGCTCTTAATCTAGATATGATTGATGAACACATGCATTATTTATTTATTTATTTATTTATTTAACTTATTTGGTGAGCTTAATTATTGGATCAATAATCTGGATAAATTGGGTAATGGTGATTAATATATGGTGAATGCCTTTCATATATGGAATCGACATTTCAATATAGATACTGGTGATACCACCTTGAAATGCTTATAATTTTTTTATGTGTTAAACTTTGCAAGTGGATTATGTTAATCTGACACTACAAATAAGTTAACTTGGACCGCTCAAGGACTAGAAGAAGTTAATCAATTAATTATCAGTAATTTATCTTAATAACGGGTATTTGTAACCTTAAAGTGAGGAGAATTAAGTAATTAATAATAAAGGGCTCGAAATATAATTTTGAGTTCAAGAGTGGAGTTACAATTATAATTATTTAGTGTTATTAATTATAATTAAAGGACTGTGATTAGAATCTGGGAATGATTAGGTTTTCTCAGGCCCATTAGGATCCATATCCTTATCTCTCCTTAGGGCCCCTACTGTAGTCTATATATATATATGAACCTAAGGATCATTTTTCATCAACCCATCCATCACTCTTTGCTACTCAATAAAACCTAATATGGATTTGTGTGGAAGAGAGGAAGCACAGAGGAAAAGAGAGACCAGAAGGTGGTCGCAAAGGATGAGCCCACACTCTGCTCGTGACTGTTCATATCAGGAATACAGTAGAAAATCGTGAGGTGTATTTGGCCTTTCATTCTAGATCAACTGTCATCATATTATGTTCATGATAAGACGAGATCTAATCAAAGAGATCTCACAGGTATATCCTTAATTTGCCTTGTAGGATTTCACTTATGTGTAACTTTTGTTTTGTAGTTCGATCTATACACGTTTTCAATATACCCTTGGACTTCCACTCCAACAATATCCTTTAAAGTAAAATAGGGATTATCCCTAAATAAATACATGATACTAATATATGAAAACATAAAAAATGGACTATCCCCCATTAGCTAGAGGGAGGGTCACTTGTACACCAAATAACTCAAAACTATTACATGCCTAACTAAAGTGTCACTAGCACGTAAGTCTGCCATTTTTTAAATGGAATGAAAAAAATCAATCACAACCAGATCTTACTAACTATCGAGGTCACTAGCACAAAGTTCATTTTTTTTTGTAAGCTAAAATAAACTGGCATATACACCTTCACCCACATATACAATAATAACCAAAAAAACAACCATGACATTAACCCGAGCCATTATCATAGTATCATAAAGGATAATAAACATTTTTTAAACAATTAATTGCTTTTCCTAAATTTTATATTCCATATTTTTATGTTTCCAATATATATAAGGAAATCATCGAATGAAATCGCAACCTGAAAGTAACATTAAGTATTTAATTTTATACTTTAGCACTTTATGTGATAAAATTCATGGGGAGAATGTTCAATGTGTGAGAAGTTATAATAGTACTCAATTCCAAAGTAAGATACTGACACTTATCCAATAAATGTTTCTAATCAAATTACAACCTCGTATTTTCGTTATTTATACTAATTACTTATGAGAGTTAAATCCTTAAGAAATTCAACTTTTAGAGAAGATGTGAAGCAGGGTTTTTGTTCATATTTCCAACTAAAAGAGGGATTCATGTGTCGTTATTACAATTTTCATACTTTATTAAAATGTGTAAATTGTAATCCAAATTCAATAACAAGAAGGATTATTATACTAATATGTCAATTTCTATTTAACTAAAAAGTGTGTAAATTCAAACTCAATTACAAAAGGGATGAAAATATCTTTATGTCCCATATTTTCTAACATATGTGAATTGACATTTACCATTGCAATTCCAATGTCAAATTAGGTTGGATTAAGAACATGCATAATTGAAATCCCATAAGTTATATATATATATATATATATATATATAACATTTCTTACTTAATAATGATTAGTTGAATATTTAGACCTACTTGTATTCTAATCAATTTTATAATTATAATTAATTTATGTTGTTAGAAATTACTACTTATAGATATAAGAGGAGAGAGTAGTTTTATCTTGCCTTAAATAAAATTGAAAATGTGTAGAATTTGATGATGATTCAAGCCTCCAATTGTGTGAAATTCCCACTTGATTATTCATTTTCTTTCCTTCTTTTAAATCTCCTTTAGTCTTGCATTAATCTCTTCTTTTAATCTTTTTAAGCTTAAAATTTGAGTTGTAAGGTTTGTAAAATGATTAGGGTTTATGTGTGTGGAGAGTAGGGATAATTGGGGTTTGATATAGGAAAGTTTGACGGTTGAAATGAACAAAAATCCAGGTTAAAACCCCCTTAAATATAAATTTGTCAACTTAACTAGTGGGGAGACCAGCCACTTAATTGCAATTGCATCTTGGCACCCATTGGTGAGGCCCTTTGTCAACCCCCTCTTTTTGTTTTATTTTATCTTTATTTTAAAACCCATGAAAACTAATTATCTACATTAACTTATTTCAAATCATAAACTCTAACTCATATATGCGCTTGATCTACTTGCTTACCAAGATTAATTTTATGGGACCTAGGTTGTATGCTCGAAGGATGGGGGGATGTGGCATGCTTTTTGTGCACAAGGAAGACATTTTTCCCCAGTTCGCATGCATCTTTCTCATGATTCATAAGGGTAAAGTGCCTATCTCTTGGTCCTCGTCTACCCCTAAGATCAAGTTTATTGTGATTGTGCCCTTGGAAGCCATTCGACACCATATCTAGCTTAGTTTTCACACCCCTATTTAGTCCTAAGCCTATTCTTCCTATGAGGGTATTTTGGTTGTTCAAATATTTTGGTTTGTTTTGTATAAAAATAAGCAAAATGTGTAGGTTTATCCCTTTCAAGCTTGCCCTAACCTAGTTTGAGTCTTGCAAATTATCCAAAGATTCTCGGTCTGGCTTCAAGAATTGGGTGACAAGTGGAAAAGGTATTAGACACCCCACTTTTTCATTTTGCATCTTTATATATACACTTTTTTATTATTTTTAACATTTTATTTTATTTTAGAACATGTTGAGAGACCTTATTTTGATAATCGTTTAAAATGTAAATATATGCTTGGGTATAAAATATAGCGCTAGTGAAAGGTGTATAATGTCACTAAATCGGTATGGTGCACAAGAGTTCTTGTGAGTGAATATGTATTCAGATAACGGGTGGCCATTAGTATATGTATGTACGAGTGTGATAACTCTCGGCTTATATAACGACAGGTCGTTCATGTGAGTATGCATGTGTGAGAAGTCACAATTTGATATAGTCTGATATGTCGTCTAAGGTGTTAGATGGGGGTAAAAGTTCATATGAGAAGTGAAAGAATATATATTAGGATAATTCATCAAGAGACATATTTACGAGAATTTTTCTCACGAGAAAGACTCGGGATTGCACCTATATACCCGTGTATTAAATGTAGTCCAACCTCTAAGGTGATCCACATAAAAAGGTTCTAACGTGATGTGTATGGAACTATTAGTATTTGGCTTGAGAGGGGGTGTTTAGGTTCTAGTAGGATAATTTTAGTATGGGTGTCGAATGGGAGTGGACCTAGAGTCACCAAAAAGGATCCCTATATTTTTCTAGAGATCATTAACTCGAAGATGTTATAGTACCATTAGGTTGGATTGCATATGTGAAGGAAAAAATGATGTAAATATCCTTCACTGTCTGCAGGTACATGGACTGGGGGGTGTTGAAGATGTCATATTATAGATACTAGAGCCTGACCTTAACATGACACTTTGTATATGGAGTGGACCAGAAGTCGCTCACTAGTATCTATGTATCCTATATTGAACTAATAAAATCCCAAAGCTATTGTAGGGCCTCAGTATTGTTCAAAGCGGTGAATATGGTCATTTTGATAGGGTTATGTTTTGACTAAAGATTGAGGAATTGGTAAAGATGAGACGTCAAGAGACGTATTATAAGGATTGGCTCACGAGTGTAGTTCAGTATTACGCCTACGTACCCAAGAGATTTTAGGACCAAAGCCAACATATTTCTAACTAAGGGGAAATATTTATGGGTATTGGTTGTGGGATATCGAGTATATATTATACAACATTATGGTATTTATTGAGTTTAATACTTTGTATAGAATTTTTGTCTTGAGTCGGAGTATTGTATTCATATGTTAAAAATACGTAATTAAAAGACAGTTGTTTGATAACTACTCATACAAAACACATATTCCTAGGTGACGCCGTTGAAATGGGATTGTTTGCTCAGAGAAGTGGTAAAGAGTATTCTAATTTTAGACTTTGGTTTTATCAAAGGTTCGATGTAACTTGACCCACTGGCACTTTCCTGAAAATGGTTTTGAAAAGTATGTTTTCATGTTGGACTTATTTGTACCAGTTTTCATCATGATTATTTTGCATTTGAGTATAATATTCATCTCCAAAAATAGACTTGTTGGGAAAAACTAGACTTTAAAATATAGACGTTGTAAAAAATGCACACTAGTTACCTTGACGGGGGTTGGACTATATTTGTGCATTTTTATATCTCAATATTTATATAAGATAGAGACCCAAGATTTCTTTCAACATTTTTACCCTTCTGTAGGATGGTAGCGTGATTGGAGTTTATGAATAATTATAAATTTCTGAGGTGTGACCCACTTTAATTCAAGTTGCCTTCAAAGTAACAATATCTCCATAATAGTGGTATAGACAAAACGAAATGTTTTCAATATAATATTAATTTTTTCAATTACAACAATGAACAACAAATGATTGAATATAACTTTTCAATACTAAATAAAGGAATGTACCACTTGAGAACAATTACTATTTAACAGTATAGAGGCAATCACCTTAATATTTGGGAGATGGCGGGGAGAGAATATCTATGTGTAAGTTTGTACAGTATAACATTCTAAGTTATGTTATTTAAAATTGTGCCCTAAGTGCTCTATTTATAGCAAATATTAGGGATAATGTGTCATGCTCATGGCAAAAAGGATATTCCTATGTGACAAATATATGTAAATACTTTTGTCCTTATTACTATTTTTACTGTCTACCACGATCTGTCTGTTGTGGTGTGACACTTGATATAAAAGCAATTTTGTCTGCCATGATGCCAAAAAGTAATTTTTGTCTTTTTTATTAAAAGTAAATGGTTTCTTGTCAAGTAAGTTTTGAAAACTTGTAAGTGACCTTGACGGTCACTCTTTATTTGTAAAATAAAAATGTCTTGTGAACGCTATTTTATAATGTGAACTATGTAATGTGTGAGTGAGTACGAATGACCTCTTTGGTGCCTCACCTCAATATTCTCTATTTCCCAAAATATTGAATTAGTTTATCCTTAGCTTTATCAATAAGACTTACCTATCAGTTTCCAAACCAAAACTCTTAATAAGTCCCAACTAACCATCTACTCGAGCCCTTCTTTCTCGGACAAGGCAGCTTGCTAAGTAACTATGGAAAAAGCGACAATATTATATACTAGTAAAAAATATGCTCGTCTATTTACATTTTGTATGAGATATTTATGGCTTGGGACTTCTCGTATCTTTGTTTTCTCTCTCACATAAATTTCTGGAGCCTGGGGTTGCTTGTTCATACCTCTTAGTGTTATTGCTCAAATCAGGCTTACATGATTTGGACTTTCTCGCCCATTCATTCTTTATTGGTCATTGCTCGCTCAATCAGACTCGTGTATTGGATTTGGTCTTGCATTTGAATTTGGACTTGTTAGCCCATGAGTTAATTGGACTTTATCATCCAAACTAAATTTGTTGGTCACTCCTCACATGACTTTTTAATAGTTGTGGGGTTGTTTTTTCACCCCTCTACATTAGCCCCCTCGTGTAGAAGTCTTTCTTTTGTTTGAAGAGAAATACTTGGTAATGAAAAGACTTTTTTGGGATTTTAAAAATATTTTTTTCATCATTATTTAATTTACCTTGCATTTAATGCTCTGACATATTTGATTGTGTGGGAAAGTTGTTTAGTACCCCCCAAGGGCACACGTGTCACATGGGGAAATGTTTATGATTTAGGTAAACATTAGCCCAACTTTTACACCTAACTGCACCTTTGATCCTTTTCACACAAAATAATACCTTATAAAAGAAATATTTATAATGATCATTATGTTTTTAAGCTTGGCTTATTTTGTTACACCACAATTCACCATCATGTACATTCTCAAGACTTGAAGTGAAGACAAGTGTCAACTGAGACAAGTGGAGCTTGTTGTGGGGTATAGTTTAATTAGCATCGCTTCCTCTCAATAATAAGAAAGGAAGACATTACTGCATCACTTATTGGGGTATAAGTTTTTGTAAGTACATAAATGTCATTTTGTAATACCTAGTGTAATAGTTATGAATATAGGTTTTGACCGAAAGGGATTTTTCCTCATCTTGTGTCTTCTTAGTTTATGGTTTGTTTATCTCTATTTCGATCCATATATCTTGCATGTTTAGTTAACCTAATTAATGAATATAAAATGGGATTAAATAGAATTTGGCTTGTGTGTATGACCTAATCTATGATTTAACCATATAATTGGACCACTCCACAATTTTAAATTGGTATTAGAGGCTTTTTTAACAAGTTATTTAGATGAATCCTGGTGATTATATAGAGAACTCGTGCAATAGTCCATCATTTGTTATGGCACAAATTATTCCAATTTGAAATATCGAATGATATCGTATCCAAGGTTAATTAAGGAGAGCATTTGGCTTGCGATTAAAAGAGGCAGACTCCTCCAACTGTGACTAATGAGAATGTTGTTAGTCTCAAAACCATTGCAAATTGGACTGAAGATGATCTTAGAGTGTGCAATTTTAATTTACATGGTTAAATGATATTTTTGGTGTTGTCACGCCTGATGAATTTTAGCGTATCATGTTGTAGACCACGTATAAAGAAGATTGGGATATCCCCCTTCTCACACATGAGGGTATTAATGTTGTAAAATATCCTAAGCTTCAAAACCTCACCGCATAATTTGAGACTATATGCATGCTTTAATCTGATACTTTTGATGGCACGTATATCGGATATTGATAATTCTTATTTGAATTTGGGTGAGATAATTCTGAAAATGAGAGTTGTTAAGAAAATTTTGAGATCTCTCTCATCTTGTTTTAATGCGAAAGTTACCATACTTATATCTTTTGGAATTCTAAACACAATTAGGCTAGAAGAGATCTTAGGTGATCTCCAAACATATGAACTAGACATGTTCCCTAAAACCAGAAGGAAAAAGGAAGGAATAACTTTAAAAGTTAAATGAAAGAAAGAGAAAATTTCTTACTCTGATTCTGAAATTGATCAAGTTGATCTTGTCTTGTTTGCTAAAAATTTCAAAAAGTTTCTCAAATTCAAAAATGAAAATTCTTCCAAATTGGAAAATAAAAATTTTGAGAAAAACTAAAATTTCAAAGAACGTAAGAATTTTTTTTAGAATGATCGACGGAGATCTATAAAAGAGTATCCTAAGAAGGTTGAATTTAAGAGATACTATGAATGGGAGGAGATAAGACATAATACCCATGAGTGTCCCTCTAGGCGTTAGAGACAGGGCCAATACAAAGCTTAACTTCACCGCATTCATGGCTAGTAATGTTAGCACTTCTATTACATCTCACACCAATGAGGATATCTCTAAACCTAATATCCTCGACAATGTGTCGAACCATTATGGAGAGAGTGAGGGTGATGATTTGGGTGAGTGTGGTTATTTGAGTGAGGGGGAACAATGTCTCTAATGTGCATACATCAAACTTTACACCGAGTCCTTAAAAACTAAAAAGCAAAATAAAAATTTAACTCTTAGGGTGTTGGATATAAAAAGGGAGTCAAAATTTTTGAGAGAATGTGAGGTCTCGATGAGTTAAATCAAAAAGTTAAAAGTTTCTTTGTGTGAGAAACTTATTATGGTAAGTAGGGAAAAGACAGTTTTGACCAACAAACTGGCTAGTTTTACGAAAGATATCCAATCATCATTGGAGACTTGTGAGAAACATGCAGCCCAGGTTTCCCAACTAGATAAAGATCTCAAAAGTGCCCATGAGGTCAAGGTCACTTTAGAGGAAAAATTTAAGAAGGTTGGAAAGATGTTCCTCGATTCCACATTAGATTTTAACTACAAGCAAGGGACAAGTTACGAAGGTGCATCCACTTCCAATATCGCAATGGAACCAATTCTCAAGTTTGTGGTGGATCCTTATGGTCATGTTCTTAAACAACCCAGGTGAACCCGTCCTAGGCGTTTTAACTAAGGTTGACCCAAACCAATCTATGTTTATAGCCATTCCAAATAAAAAAAGTCAACTTGTTTAGTTTTGTTTCAATATAGGAGGAGTCTCTCACACACATGCTCCTAAATTCTGCCATAGTGACCTTGTTAGTCTTCAAGAGCAAGTTGAGTTTCTTATTAAGACCTCTCACAGAAATTTCAAAGGGCGTATTTTCCTTTTGAGAACACCTCCCGGACAAATGATTGAAGTCGGGACTTATTTCTAGTATAGGGTGATTTTCATATAACTATCATATGCCCCTATGACTAGATTGTATTCTTTTATTTATATACTAAAAAATTCCAAAAAAAAATCTTAAGTTTCCAAAATTTCCAAAATATTTTATTTTGATAAAATTTTCAAAAATTCAAAAAGATTTTTGTATTTTGTTTCACACTATATACGGATGCACATTTAAGATATTTGAGTCGTAATTACATTCCATTCTTTCATGTGACTTACTCTTTGTGTTGGGATACTTGTCTTAATTATATGTGTGCTTAAAAAATGCATGTTTATCATTGCGTTGTCCTTTCTTGATTGATTACTTCATGATAGACTCCTTATATAATCTTTATTATATATGCACGAACTTTTGAACATTGTGATTGATTGCATATGTCGAATATGATGTTCTCATCTCAACCGTGCTTAATAATGAACCAAATATACTAGGAACTAATTGACCCTATAAGAACCATTGCCAGGAAATTTTTTTACCAAAAACATTATTTATGTTTATGCAATGGAAAGGCGCTACGAAAAAAGCAATCTTCTTTGAATTAAATGCCACCAATGGCAAGAGCCTAAAAGATAATTTCGGCACATAAAAACAGAAGTGTCAAGGCCATTTTTTACCATTGATGCTTCATTAAATTGAGCAATATGATTCCTTCAAAAAATTTGAGAGTTTATTCTAATAATGTGATATTTTGAGGGTATTATAAGTTGAAGATGATTGGGTTTGCACAACAAAATTCTTTCAAAAGCATTAAATAGTGTGGCATTATTGATTTGAGAAGCATTTAAATTCATGGAATTTTGTATGAGTTGATGCGATTTCATTTCATTAAACATATTTTCACATAAGGTTTAATTGAGTTCTTTCTTTAGGAGTGTTTCTTTGACTTCGTGCACCATTGCAATGTATGCCTATGCTGAATTTCCCGTGCTTTAAGTTCACACCATTTTTTTCCATTTCAATGATTAAGATATTTTCATGTTATTCCATGATGTGTATTGTTTGTACTTATATATATATATTAAAAAAATTTAAAAATAATATCAAAAATACTCAATTGGTTTGTTGAGGTTTCATCATGTATGCTTAGTTAATTATTCTTTGTGATGGTATTTCATATTTGGATTCTCGGGATGCTAACTTTTCAGGATTAGTTGTTTAAGTTTTTGTTTTCTCTAAATCCATTCATCAAGATATGTCATTTGCTTCATTTTTGTAGGTATTTTCTTCTTTCATGATTTCTTGGACTAAAAGAGGAAGATTTTTATTTGAAGACAAAGTCACAAGTGTCTTCCTTTTCGAGTTTGGGAGGGAATTAGTTAAACTTGTCTTATGGGTTATTTATTTTCGTGTTATGTTTTGTACTGGAATAGGAAAATGGGGAGATGTGTAAGAGAAATATTTATAATGACCCTTATGTTTTTATGTTTAGCTTATTCCATCACACCCCACTTCACCATCATGTACATTCACAAGACTTCAAATGAACACAAGTTAGTCACCGAACGCAATAATTGAAGATCGATCATCACTTGATTTATTAGAGAATGTATATAAGGTTGTTTCTATGTAATCTTTTCGTTCAAGAGTATTTTTAAATGTTTAATAATACAAAAAAAAAATTAATTTTTGTTAAGTTGTTATAAGGATATTGGATGTCGTTCGAATGAGTTCTTGTAGCTCGTTAGTACAACTTCGAACATCGTTCGAATGAGATCAATTTTTACAACTTTGGTCTCACTATGGAATCTAGTTTGAAGAGTCTTTTAATGGATGTTCGAATAAGATAGGTTACTTTGTTCGAACGAGATGTACCTCGTTCGAACAAGCCCGCGAAAAATTATTTTTTATCAAAGTTTATATGCAATCTTTTGTGTCTATCTATTGGAGATTTTTCTCCCTTTATATAGAGATTCAAGATTACTTTTTTTATAAATAACCTTATGGAGTTAATTCTTCACTGCTGAAGGTAGGAGTATGGTTTTATGAGGTTTATCGATAGACACCGAGGCAAGTGGAGCTTGCTATGGGGCATTGATGGATCTGCATCACTTGTTGTCAACAACAAGGAAGGTAGACATTACTGCATCACTTAGGGTGTATATGTTTTTGTAAGTTTTTATATGTCATTCTATAATACGTAGTTATAATGGTGCTTAATATAGGTTTTCCCAGAGTGGATTTTTCCTCATCTCATGTCTTCTTTGTTTGTGTTTTTTTTTTATCTCTATTTAGATTCATATATCTTGCATGTTTAGGTTCACCTAATTAATCAAGATAAAATTAGATTATATAAAATTTGGCTTGTGTATGGCCTAATCTACGACTTCTAATATAACCGAACAAATCCGCATTTTCATACCTCTTTTCTTTCTTCTTTTCAAGTTATCTTCATTTGCAAATTTCCTAAAGAGAGAGTTATTTGAGTATTTTCATCCATTCACTATTTTTATCAAGCTGTTCATTTGTTTTTTGTGAAGGCTTTTTTATCTAATGTCATTTCCACTGTTGTTTACACCATCACTACTGAGATATTAATGTTTTCTTTACCCTTTTAGGTCATAATGACCACTTTAAATGTAGTCGTCACCTCCTTTGTTAGCTCAACCTTATTATAATCTTCTTCCACTATCTCTGTCACATAAGGTGGCATTAGGCCTTCTCAAAGGAATGTTGGTGGATCTATTTCCATTACAAAGACCCACATGTTGTATTTAGAGGTTAGAGTGAGGAAGTATTTCGTAATTTACAAGTTGGTTTTGATTTTTTAGGATGAGAATAGCTTTATGCCCTTGCTCGAGGGATTTGAGGTCAAATTTGTTGCTAGGATATGTGAGCAGCCACTTTTGGGATTTTTAAAGTCGTTTGATGCCTCTGTTGTTCTTGATGATAGAGTTCTTAGAAACTAAGTGGATAGGGGTGACTTGTGACACCCCGACTAATTAAATACCGGGTAGCTACTCCTTTATAAAATTAATTCAAAATGCCAAGTTGGCTCAGTTAATAGCATCACTGTCGAAAACATTTTATTATTTCTAACCACCTAGTATTTAAAAAGCAAGTTGCCAAATTTTAATTTAAGTCTGATTAACATGCAACAAGTGTAATGAAGAAATAAATAACACCATTCACCATACTGAATTAAAACGAATAACCATCACAATAGAGTAAATAAAGTCTGGAGGAAACTCCTCACTACAATCCCATAACTGAAATAAATAAACTGAAACAATACATGCTAAAGTCTGAAAACTGAAATGTAAAAGATGTCTCTAAAGAACTGGGCAACATGCCCTACAGCTGATAGATAGTGACTCTGGAATCCAAAAAGATAGAAGCGTCTACATGCAAATCCCTATAGCTTCCACAAGCAGCTACAGCTCGTCACCTGAATGAGTACCTATGCTTGGTGTCCTTGTGGATGGGCACCTAAAATGGTTTTACAAAGAAAAGAGATTTGAAAAGAAAACGGGTCAGAGCCCGAATGTGGAGTTATATTTTAAAAACCTGCAAGTGCTTTAACAACATTTAAAACATTAAATGCAAAGTACATGTTAGGACGTACACTCGCATGATATCCTCACCTCTCGTCTAACTGTGCACTCCTAACGTAAGTACCCATCTAAAACGACCCATACTACTAGCTAACTGACAACATAACTAGCTAGACTGCCAAAGGTTCTACCCATTTTACTCGGTTCCATTTAACATAATAACGCTCGAAATTAAATAGAGGTTTAACGTAAACTCCTTACTAAATATGCCATTTATATAAGTATCAGTTAACTCCTTATATATCACGAAACAATACCGTAATATTTTTACATCATTAATATGAGGATTCCCATTAATATAATGTATATTATTCACATCATAAATATACAATACAAGCACCCCGCAATCTAAGCTATGGTGCACACATACTCTGCTATCCATCCCGGTACATCACGTACATAAGGATTACATATTCCGAATCTCTCAGGAATAGTTCAGATAACACAAATCACAAATAGTGGAGGCGAACACAGTCACCATCACATGGGTCACGCACATACCTACGCTCCCATGGTCAGTGGACTTATTAATATCACAATAAGTCTTTCTATGACCTATGTTCATCAAGGTACCTGTCTATATCCCCCCCGTAGGCACACAAGGATTAGAGGGTCCTAAGCGAACGCAAACCTCCCGTGATAGCAAGTATGGTAAGTATGTCATACACACAATCCATATACTAATACTAAGTAAACACACATCTTAGTAATACCATATTTTAATCGTAGTACATATCGCATTCTTGTACTAACTATAATTATCACAATTCGTACTATTCCGGTTTGTAATTATACGTGCTATAATTCATCCTCACATCGTAGTAGACACTCACGTCTCAACCTAAATGGTTCATTGAATATAACTCTCGTATATAATTTTCTCCTCTCATAATTGTGCAAAAGTCCCAAATCTAACCTCACATCTATAAAGGAAGGTCATCTATAACTTCGAACAAGTTTACTGGACTCCAAAAAATCAAAACAGTCCAAAAAGGACCAAACTGTCAACTCGTTAGAAGTCTCGTTCGAACGAGGCTTCGAACGAGTTTGGACTGTCAGGTCGTTAGAAGTCTCGTTCGAACGAGGCTGTTCGAACGAGATCCCAGTTCGTTCGAACGAACTGACCCTTCTAACGATATCTCGTTCGAACGAGATATCGAACGAAAATCCCTACTCGTTAATAACGACTGGTCAACTCGTTAGAAGCTCGTTCGAACGAGTTCGTTCGAACGACCTGGGGCTGCTTCTAACGAGGTACCAGTTTCGGCCCAGATTTTTCCCCAATTCGTTTTTCACCATTTTTACTCCTCAAATCTTCTCCAAAATACGTCCCAATGATTGATTTAAGATGTCTAAACAATTCTAAACACAATATAACCACCTCCTATCACGTTTTTATGAATTAACTCATCCTAATCATCCATTAAATTTGCAAATATTAAACTTTTCCCCCAAATTATTCATGAACAAGAACCCTAATTTTCAAACCCTCAATTCATCAAATTAAATCCGTTTTTGTTTCACCCAATCATGTATAATCATCATATAATTTCGTCTCCATACTATTCAACTTACAAATGGTCCTCAATAATCAAATTCTAAGTCCAATTAACATGGGTTTTCATTTATCTTCCAAGAACAATTTGTAAAACATCAATTTTCTAACATGGAAAGAACATCCTTTGAAATTAAACATAGTTAAACCACTTGCCTTGTTTGTCTCTGAATTTGGTGTGGATTCGGTGTAGAATTTCTGCAGAATTCCTCTCTCTCTCTCCTTCTCCAAGCTTTCTTCTCCAAAAGGCTATGGTGGCTAGGGTTTGCTTTGGGGAAACTTATGAAAACCTAATTTAATAAACCTCCGTAGCTTGTTGGGTTAATAAGGGTTGGTTGGGTCAATTCCTTATCAGATTACAACTCTCAATTTTCGTCACTTTTAATTACCCAAAAATACCAAATTACTAAAATACCCTTTATGGTGCCGGAATGGCCTAAAAATACCCCGGGACCCAAACTATACCCCCGGCTAGTGTTTTCTGACTATCTCGACCCTTCCGGACGCGTTGGCGCACTCAAAACGACCATACGGATTATAGATTTTAAATTCACTTTTAATATCAAAATATTATACCGTGACGCGGCGGTCCCACGCGTCTCAACAAAATTTCTAAAATGCCGTATATAAATCCCACGAAAAATTTTATAATACCAAGTTCATATATAATCATATATGCACATAATCAAATACCAATTCGCATCTCATTAATATTTATGACCCGGATTAATTTCCAATTAATACGCATTTAATTAATTAATCCCAAAAATAAATATAGCCAAAAATACGGGGTATTACATACTTCCCCCCTAATAACTGAATTTCGTCCCGAAATTCGAAGCTAGAAAGTACCTGCTAAAAATAGCTCTGGATAACGTTCGTGCATCTCATCCTCGTGCTCCCATGTGGACTCCTCGACATTGTGATGTCGCCACTGAACACGCACTAACGGGACTATTTTTGACCGCAGTTTCCTCTCGCTTCGGTCCAAAATAGCAATTGGCCCCTCCTCGTAGGAGCTATCCGGCTGGAGATCGATGTCCTCCACAGCAATGTGAGAATGAGCCAAATCATCTCTAAGGTATTTCCTCAGCGAGGAAATATGGAACTCGTCGTGAATCCGATGCAAGTGCTCCGGTAGTCCAAGTCTATACGCAACGGGTCCGATCCGCTCAATAATAGGAAACGGCCCCACATACCTCGGTGCCAACTTCCCCTTCTTTTCGAATCGCATAATCCCCTTCATTGGAGATACCCTGAGCAAAACCTGGTCCCCCACTTGGAACTCCCTGAAAAACCTCTTCGCATCAGCATAACTCTTCTGCCTGTCTTGAGCGACCCGAATGCGACTCCGAATCAACTCAATCCTTGCCGAAGTATCCTGAATCACTTCCGGCCCAAGTAGTTTGTTGTCCCCCACCTCCAACCAACATGCTGGGAAACGACAAGGCCTACCGTACAATGCCTCAAACGGAGCCATGCCAATCGTAAACAGATAGGAGTTGTTGTAAGCAAACTCCACCAGTGGAAGGTACTGCTCCCATCCACCCCCGAAATCAATAATGCACATGCATAGCATGTCCTCCAACATCTGATTGGTGCGCTCTGTCTGCCCATCGGTCTGCGGATGATAAGCCGTACTCAACCGCAATTCCGTGCCCATGGCCTCCTGGAAACTCTCCCAAAACCTCGAAACAAATATCTTGTCTCTGTCAGACACGATATTTAGGGGCACACCGTGAAGTCTCACAATCTCTGAAATGAAGAGCTGGGCATACTGTCCCGTAGTGTAGTCAGTCCTTATGGGTAAGAAGTGAGCGACCTTGGACAACCTGTCCACAATTACCCAAACGGAGTCATGACCCCTCTGCGACGTAGGCAACCCCGTGACAAAATCCATGGATATGCTCTCCCACATCCACACCGGAACCTCCAACGGCTGTAGCAATCCTGCTGGTCTCTGATGATCCACTTTTACAAGCTGACAAGTGGCGCATTTCGAGACAAACTCAGCGATATCTCTCTTCATACCGCTCCACCAATATTGCCGTCTCATGTCTTGGTACATTTTGTCCCCTCCAGGATGTACCGCGAACCGTGAGCCATGCGACTCTGCCATCACATCGTGCCGCAATTCTTCCCCTTCCGGAACTACCAATCTCCCATTGAAGCGCAATCCCCCGTCTGAGCTAACGGTATAGGACTCGGCTCCCTCTGCTAGCAATCGGACTATCTGCTCCTGACAGAACGAGTTATTAGCCTGTGCCCATACTACCTTTGTGACAATCTGCGGGGTAACGGTCATCACAGACATGAAAGATCGGGCCACTGCATCCTGGTGTCCCAATTCCTTCCACTTAGCTTTCCACACCTCTACCACCTCATCTGCTGGCCTGCGGCTCAACGCGTCTGCTACCACGTTAGCCTTACCCGGGTGGTACTGGATGTCGAACTGGTAGTCTTTCACAAATTCAAGCCACCTACGCTGCCGCATATTCAATTCCTTCTGCGTGAACAGATACTGTAGTGACTTGTGGTCCGTGAACAGCTGAAACTTCTCCCCCAAAAGATAGTGCCTCCAAATCCGTAAGGCAAATACTACCGCTGCCAACTCCAAATCATGCGTGGGGTAATTCTTCTCATGAGGCTTAAGCTTACGGGAAGCATAAGCTATGGCCTGTCTCTCCTGCTGCAATACACCTCCCAGTCCTTGCAAAGACGCGTCGGTGTAAACCAAATACTCAACTCCCGGTCTCGGCAATGCTAACACAGGTGCTGAGGTCAACTTGTCCTTCAACTCATCGAATGCCAACTGACAGGCATCACTCCAAATGAACGGCACACCTTTACGAGTAAGATGTGTCAAAGGACCTGCTATCTCCGAGAAACCCCGAATAAACCTCCTGTAGTATCCTGCTAGACCCAAGAAACTACGAATCTCCGTTGGTGTCGTGGGCTGTCCCCACTCTCTCACCGCTGATACCTTCCCCGGATCAACTGATATTCCCTGGTCGGAAATAATGTGACCCAAGAACTGGACTTCCTTCAACCAAAACCCGCACTTCTCGTACTTTGCATACAACTCGTTCTGACGAAGTGTCTGCAAAACCTGCTTCAAATGCTCGGCGTGCTCCTCCTCTGTCCGAGAGTAAACCAGAATGTCATCAATGAAGACAATGACAAACTGATCTAGGAAATCTCTGAACACCATGTTCATCAAGTCCATAAACACTGCTGGAGCGTTGGTCAAGCCGAAAGGCATAACCCGAAACTCATAAGAACCATATCTCGATAAGAACGCAGTCTTCGAAACATACTCCTCCCTGATACGCAACTGATGATATCCCGACCTCAAGTCAATCTTCGAGAAGAAAGAAGCTCCTCTCAACTGGTCGAATAAGTCATCGATTCGAGGCAACGGATACTTATTCCGTATCGTGACCTTATTCAACTCTCGGTAGTCCACGCACAATCTTAGTGAACCATCCCTCTTCTTCACAAACAAAACTGGAGCGCCCCAAGGTGAGGTACTCCTGCGAATAAAGCCTTATCCCAACAACTGCTCTATCTGATCCCGTAGCTCTCTCATCTCAGCTGGAGCCATACGGTACGGTGCGCGTGCTATAGGTCTCGTACCTGGTAGCAAATCTATAACGAAGTCTATCTCCCGACTGGGTGGTAAGCCTGGTATCTCCTGAAACACATCCGAATACTCCCTGACAACCGGGATCGAATCTAAAGGAATCACAACCTCCTTAGAGGTATCCTCCTCAATGTAATACAGATGAGCGGTCGATCCTCCCTCTGGGCGAGGCATCGCCACTATAAACATCTCTTGCCCCGGAATGGCAAAAACAATGCTCCCGCTGAAGCAATCAATCATGGCCCTATATGCTACGAGCCAATCCATACCGATGATCACATCGTGAACATGCATGTCTAACACTAACATGTCTGCACGCAACACCAAACCACCAATCTCTACCCCCACTCCCCGGCATATAAAGAAAATAAGTGACCCACTCCCTAATGGTGAGTCGACACACGTCACTGTGCTCTCTGCCGTAGCTAACAATCCTAAAGCTTTCGCGAAGTGTGTAGCAATAAAACAGTGTGTAGCACCCGTATCAAATAACACCCGACCCATAGTGCCATGGATAGGAAACGTACCCTCGATCGCGGGCGGTGCCTGTGGAACTGCAGCCTGGTGAACGTTGTAGACACGTCCATACTGTAGCTGCCCCTGCTGAGCTGGGACTGCTGGAATGGGTGGCAAAGCTACCATCTGTGGCGGTGCAGGAAGAGCGGCGGGAAACATAGGTCTCTGTGGCTCCTGGCGAGCACCCTGCTGCTGCTGCTGTGGGGCCCTGCCCCTATCAGGACAATCCTGCTTCTTATGGCCAGTCTTGCCACAAGTAAAGCACTTCCCTGGGAAGTTCCCTCCCCTCTGCCCCTGCTGTCCCCGTCCCTGGTGGCCGTTACCATTCCTCCCTTGGCCCTGCTGGCCCTGATGAAACTGTTGCCCATTCTGCCCCTGCTGGCCCTGATGGCCGTTTGGACCCTGATGGCTCTGACGGAAACCTCCCTGTCCCTGCCTGTAGTTCCCTGACCGGAACCTCTTATTATCCCCCTGCTGGGTACCCTGCTCATTCTGTCTCTGCCCCTGACCGGTTTGTGCCCCGCTGGCACCATGTCCTCCAGTCCTGCCCTGATGGCTAGACTACCCCGACCGCTTGCCCTCGGCCATATGAAAACGGTGGTCCTGGCAGTGCAATAATGCAGCGTTAACCACATCGGAATAAGTGGCCAACGATAGGTTCCCTAGCAGATGCTAACGGATCCTCCAATTCAACCCATCAGTGAACTTCTCTATCTTCTTCTTCTCTGTTGGAATCTTGTCTGGAACGATATTCAACAGGTTAGTGAACTCGGCCTCATACTCGGCCACTATCTTGCCCTCTTGCTTCAAACTCATCAGCTTCCTCCTCATCTCTGTATGAACTGCGGACGGAAAATACTTGTGGTCGAACCGCACCCAGAACTCCTGAATCGTGAGGGTATCCCTCTCCTCCGCGGTGGTAATAGACTCCCACCACTGTAGTGCAGATCCCACTAGCTTGAAAGTAGCTAGCACCTGTTTCTGAACATCAGTGCACTCATGCATCCTCAAATGCCTCTGTATGTCCTTCCTCCATTGGCTCGACACTACCACATCCGAGCTACCTGCAAACTCTGGCGGATGCGCTTTCTGAAAAGCGTCTCGTACACGCTCCCAAGCAGACGGGAATGCATTAACCTGTGCTGGCGCGGCAACCGGCGCCTGAGGCGGTGCCTGCTGAATCACGGCAATCGCGGCATTTACCGCTTGGGCTACTATAGCAGAAACCTCAGCGGCGTTCATCATGCCCTGAACTGGAGCGGGCTGGGGTTCGGGCATTGCATTCCTGGGAACTCGTCGTGCACGTCGTGGAGGCATCTGAAATAAGAACAAAGTTTATAAGTTCGCAGTTTATAAACTTAAAATAGCTGAAGAACGAAGCATACACAAAAAGAGTACAACAGTCCTA
The DNA here is from genome assembly GCA_949130495.1 of Sambucus nigra. Lineage (NCBI taxonomy): Eukaryota > Viridiplantae > Streptophyta > Magnoliopsida > Dipsacales > Adoxaceae > Sambucus > Sambucus nigra. The sequence continues at coordinate 220,451,012 of OX422212.1, forward strand.
AAATATAGGGCTCTATATCAAAGAAAACGTAGCGGAAACATAATAGCCGTACAGATCCTAAAGGACACTAGAACCTGATGCTCTGATACCACCTGTGACACCCCGACTAATTAAATACCGGGTAGCTACTCCTTTATAAAATTAATTCAAAATGCCAAGTTGGCTCAGTTAATAGCATCACTGTCGAAAACATTTTATTATTTCTAACCACCTAGTATTTAAAAAGCAAGTTGCCAAATTTTAATTTAAGTCTGATTAACATGCAACAAGTGTAATGAAGAAATAAATAACACCATTCACCATACTGAATTAAAACGAATAACCATCACAATAGAGTAAATAAAGTCTGGAGGAAACTCCTCACTACAATCCCATAATTGAAATAAATAAACTGAAACAATACATGCTAAAGTCTGAAAACTGAAATGTAAAAGATGTCTCTAAAGAACTGGGCAACATGCCCTACAGCTGATAGATAGTGACTCTGGAATCCAAAAAGATAGAAGCGTCTACATGCAAATCCCTGTAGCTTCCACAAGCAGCTACAGCTCGTCACCTGAATGAGTACCTATGCTTGGTGTCCTTGTGGCTGGGCACCTAAAATGGTTTTACAAAGAAAAGAGATTTGAAAAGCAAACGGGTCAGAGCCCGAATGTGGAGTTATATTTTAAAAACCTGCAAGTGCTTTAACAACATTTAAAACATTAAATGCAAAGTACATGTTAGGACGTACACTCGCATGATATCCTCACCTCTCGTCTAACTGTCCACTCCTAACGTAAGTACCCATCTAAAACGACCCATACTACTAGCTAACTGACAACATAACTAGCTAGACTGCCAAAGGTTCTACCCATTTTACTCGGTTCCATTTAACATAATAACGCTCGAAATTAAATAGAGGTTTAACGTAAACTCCTTACTAAATATGCCATTTATATAAGTATCAGTTAACTCCTTATATATCACGAAACAATACCGTAATATTTTTACATCATTAATATGAGGATTCCCATTAATATAATGTATATTATTCACATCATAAATATACAATACAAGCACCCCGCAATCTAAGCTATGGTGCACACATACTCTGCTATCCATCCCGGTACATCACGTACATAAGGATTACATATTCCGAATCTCTCAGGAATAGTTCAGATAACACAAATCACAAATAGTGGAGGCGAACACAGTCACCATCACATGGGTCACGCACATACCTACGCTCCCATGGTCAGCGGACTTATTAATATCACAATAAGTCTTTCTATGACCTATGTTCATCAAGGTACCAGTCTATATCCCCCCCGTAGGCACACAAGGATTAGAGGGTCCTAAGCAAACGCAAACCTCCCGTGATAGCAAGTATGGTAAGTATGTCATACACACAATCCATATACTAATACTAAGTAAACACACATCTTAGTAATACCATATTTTAATCGTAGTACATATCGCATTCTTGTACTAACTATAATTATCACAATTCGTACTATTCCGGTTTGTAATTATACGTGCTATAATTCATCCTCACATCGTAGTAGACACTCACGTCTCAACCTAAATGGTTCATTGAATATAACTCTCGTATATAATTTTCTCCTCTCATAATTGTCCAAAAGTCCCAAATCTAACCTCACATCTATAAAGGAAGGTCATCTATAACTTCGAACAAGTTTACGGGACTCCAAAAAATCAAAACAGTCCAAAAAGGACCAAACTGTCAACTCGTTAGAAGTCTCGTTCGAACGAGGCTTCGAACGAGTTTGGACTGTCAAGTCGTTAGAAGTCTCGTTCGAACGAGGCTGTTCGAACGAGATTTTAGTTCGTTCGAACGAACTGACCCTTCTAACGATATCTCGTTCGAACGAGATATCGAACGAAAATCCCTACTCGTTAATAACGACTGGTCAACTCGTTAGAAGCTCGTTCGAACGAGTTCGTTCGAACGACCTGGGGCTGCTTCTAACGAGGTACCAGTTTCGGCCCAGATTTTTCCCCAATTCGTTTTTCACCATTTTTACTCCTCAAATCTTCTCCAAAATACGTCCCAATGATTGATTTAAGATGTCTAAACAATTCTAAACACAATATAACCACCTCCTATCACGTTTTTATGAATTAACTCATCCTAATCATCCATTAAATTTGCAAATATTAAACTTTTCCCCCAAATTATTCATGAACAAGAACCCTAATTTTCAAACCCTCAATTCATCAAATTAAATCCGTTTTTGTTTCACCCAATCATGTATAATCATCATATAATTTCGTCTCCATACTATTCAACTTACAAATGGTCCTCAATAATCAAATTCTAAGTCCAATTAACATGGGTTTTCATTTATCTTCCAAGAACAATTTGTAAAACATCAATTTTCTAACATGGAAAGAACATCCTTTGAAATTAAACATAGTTAAACCACTTGCCTTGTTTGTCTCTGAATTTGGTGTGGATTCGGTGTAGAATTTCTGCAGAATTCCTCTCTCTCTCTCCTTCTCCAAGCTTTCTTCTCCAAAAGGCTATGGTGGCTAGGGTTTGCTTTGGGGAAACTTATGAAAACCTAATTTAATAAACCTCCGTAGCTTGTTGGGTTAATAAGGGTTGGTTGGGTCAATTCCTTATCAGATTACAACTCTCAATTTTCGTCACTTTTAATTACCCAAAAATACCAAATTACTAAAATACCCTTTATGGTGCCGGAATGGCCTAAAAATACCCCGGGACCCAAACTATACCCCCGGCTAGTGTTTTCTGACTATCTCGACCCTTCCGGATGCGTTGGCGCACTCAAAATGACCATACGGATTATATATTTTAAATTCACTTTTAATATCAAAATATTATACCGTGACGCGGCGGTCCCACGCGTCTCAACAAAATTTCTAAAATGCCGTATATAAATCCCGCGACAAATTTTATAATACCAAGTTCATATATAATCATATATGCACATAATCAAATACCAATTCTCATCTCATTAGTATTTATGACCCGGATTAATTTCCAATTAATACGCATTTAATTAATTAATCCCAAAAATAAATATAGCCAAAAATACGGGGTATTACATGACTTCCCTTTTCCCAAACATTAACTTTGATATTTGTGGTGGGGCTCATAAAGGGTGGAAGATTTGGGTACATTATGTCATGTATTTGTCAAACTACGAGGAAATCATCAAACATCTTGGTTTGGCATGAACACGTGTCAATCTGAAGAGTTGTACGATTATTAAGAGCATGAGTGCTCTTAATGTCTTGGTGTCTCGTTGGAGCATAGACACACATACTTTGTGACTGGTTTGGGGGTAATTATCCATCATCTTGGAGGATATCTACAAGCTTACTCGTTTACCTATCTAGGGAAAGTCGTGTCTATTCTGATGGTTATGATGATGTTGAGGAAAAATATATGGGAGTGTGCCAACTGATAAGCACCCAAAAGTATTTATTTATACCCTAAATAAAAGTATTTTAGTCACTCGTTTTTAATAAAAATGGCCTTATGTTCGTATTTTTTTTACATTTTAGGTCAATATGCAGTCGCAGTATTAAATTATTCTAAATTGACATAATTGCAAAAAATAGAGGTTAAAAGCATTCAGTGAAGGAAATCAAAGTAACCGTGAAGTCTGAAGTCCTGTTTGAGCTTGCCTAGATGATTTTCGATGCCCCAAACCTAGTCCCAAACCAAACCTAATCCTAAATCGAGTCCTAGCCATCACCCGAGCCTCGCGTGTGTTTAATTGTATTTTTAGATTTTTATTTGAGTCGTATATAATTTTTAGGATTTATTTTATATTTTCTTAGTGTGCGTTGTGATTATTATGGTCCGAGTGTCTTTAGTCGGTGTTTAGAATATTTTTATATATTTTTAGGTAAAATAATAAGGGTATATATTTTTAGGTTTTATTATATTTGAGTCTTTCATATAGATTTTCATTTATTTATTTTTAGTTTTTAGGTTATTTTAGTTAGTTACTTTTATTGTCATTGTTTTATTTTATTTGAGCCTTTTATTAATAGGTTAAGAATCTAATTTTAGTAGACTTTATTTTTTTTATTTTATTAATTTTATATTTTAAGAGATTCTTAGATTTGTTTATTTGAATTTTTTAGATACAAAGAACACACACAACCTATCCATACACCACCCGACAACATAACATCACACTCATATATACATTCCTACCATACACCTCACCCACACACTAAAATAACCCATTTCATTTCCCCCACCAAGACCCATATGTTCTTTAACTTGGCCAAAAGGAAATCCCACAAAAATTGCTCCCATTAATCAAGAAACAAGTCGTGGGTATTATTATAAAAGGAGGGAAGCGTCTCAGTATAACGGAGGACTCTCACGTAAGACTATCATATAGGAGACTGCATAGAGAGAGAGAGAGAGAGACGGTTTAGTTTTGTATAGTTTGTAAATAAAAAAATTCAGAAAAATACAAAAAAAATAGTATAGCTTTAGAATAGATTTTTTGGTTTAGTTTTTATTTTTAATTGTGTATCAAGTGTTGGATTTGTGAGGATATTGGGATACACTTTCATAACGCGATTTAAGGAATCAATTTGAAAGGAGACTTTTGCATATTGTATTTCTAGCTCTTCTCCTTAAATTTGTGTTCTATGTTTATGACTGTGATTGATTATTTAATTATGCTTGGCTAGTCATCCCGTTCAAGGGGTGGGATGAAACTGTATTGGATGTTAAATTAATTAATTAATTTAATTAATTGTTTTATTTCTAAGAAAAATTATTTTTATTTGTCACACGTTAATTTACGTATCAAGAGATAGTGAGTTAATTTTGTTTTGATATTTGATTTTGGGAATCGAACTATAGATTGGCTTTTCCTAAAAATTGAATATTAACTCAAATTTGTGATTCTCGGATTCATATTTTTTATATATATAAATCGATCTTAGCGGGTGATTTCTTTAAAGAGAGTCTAAATCCATTTTGCAGAGTTGTGGCATTTTTAAATGAGTTTTTTGAAAAAAGAAATTATTGAATTTATGATTGTAACGAGAGTTAGATTATCAATTTAATATTATCTCGAAATATTTCAATTTAATAAATTAATAAATTAAAAATAACGAAACACGCAGCGTAATCTAAACTCTTGAATATTCTCACATTGATCACACTTGGTTGCATATTATTTTTAGTTATTTAGTCATTTCATATTTTTAGCATTAATTAGTTAATTCTCCCTTGAAGTTGTTTCAATAAAAAATAAAAAATAAAAAATAAAAAATAAAAAATAAAAAATAAAAAATAAAAAATAAAAAATAAAAAATAAAAAATAAAAAATAAAAAATAAAAAATAAAAAATAAAAAATAAAAAATAAAAAATAAAAAATAAAAAATAAAAAATAAAAAATAAAAAATAAAAAATAAAAAATAAAAAAAAAAATAAAAAAAAAAAAATAAAAAATAAAAAAGATTTTAATAAAAATTAGAATTGCAAATTTTCACAATAATTATTTCACCTTGAAAGTTGGATTGATACCCGTACTTACCGCGATACAAATTATTTACACATGTTTTTTAGGTAATTCAAGAGAATTTTTAGATTGGCTTTTGAAGATAACAACGATAAACAAAAAGCCAGCTATCCAATGGCGCTGTTGTCGAGGACTTGAAGATTAAAGCCCGTGAAGATTTGTAATTTTTATTTTTATATTTTTAGTGTAATTATTCCTACTTCGCCCTCATTAGACTGGTTGTTTAGGATTATTGAGGCCTTGTAATTAATTGGGGTGCATTTTAACACCATTTTATTTTTTGTAATAATTATTCAAACATTTAAAAAAGAGAAAAGGGAAACTGAACAAAGTAGAGAGAGGGCGTCCAAAGGCGGGGATTTTTGAAGCCTCTCTACTTTGGGTTGGTAGGACTCCCAAGGGACGACTGAAGTAGGCAAACTTCCCCTCGGTCGACTCAACTCTCTAAGATTGTTACTTATTAAGAGAAAAATTTATAAATATTTTATGTAGTTAGACTTTTATTTAGTTAGATAAAAAAACTCATTTAAAAAAATAACAAAAATAATAGCATGGGAGTGATTTTGCAATTATCTTCATACATTTAGTCTTCACACCTAAAAGTTGGATTGACACCCGTACTTACCACATGTCTCTATATTCATTTTGTCACATTGTGTAGGTAATTATTGGATTTTGAGCGAAAGACTTTATTATACAATGAGAACTTAAAATTTATTTCTATCATCAACTATGTTGGGATTTCTCTTATCAGAATGAGAAGACACTTTTTTTTCCAAATGGTAGAGATATCGGTTCAGAGACTTCGAGCATTAGTCCAAAGATGAGGCCAAAAATAAAGTGGCCAAAATTCAGGTTGGCCCAAAACTTCATTCCAAAAGTCATCTATTACGTTTTTCGTGACTTTCTTATCCAGATTTATATTCCAAGGGAAACCTAATGACAACCCTCGCGAGTTATTATTTTGCCGTACTGTCAGACTTGCTCATGGTAAAAATGTGTTACTCGTTGCCATAACTCTTGTCTCTATATATTCTTGGTAAGACTAAGAACAAATATATGTGGATAAGTCACATGGTCAATATAATGCTTTTAATTTTTCTAACTCATTTGTTCTGATGGGCTTTCATTTTGAGTGTTTCCTAAACTGAGCCCTAGAGCCCTGTTTGTTACATAGCAATATTAATCGTATTTCCAGGTGGCATAGGAAAACTCCCAACCAGTCACTCATGCCATTTCTGGATAACATTGATGAATTTTCTCTCTGTCCCTATTCGAGGAGATTACGAGGCGTTTACTCTTGGGGCTTCTTTCCTACCACCTCTCATGTTTTCAATCCCCCTAGTAAGATAGAGTCTGCAAAGGATTGTCCTTTTAACTATATTATGGCTTTCATCTTGCGTTGTATCCTTCCCTCTCAAACTGAGTTGGGGTAACGAGTAGAATTTTACCATGTTGATTGAGTAAGGAGACAACACAACTGCGATTAAGGTACTTACTCCCTTGAGTTTCCCACCAACTACTCGCCAGAAGAAGTATACGAGGAGTCTTATTCCAATTTTACCCCTAAGGGTATGATTCGTAGGACACATCATTTTAAAAACTTTTTTCTCCCTACTTATGATTTTCTTTTAACCATTATTTGCTCGCGATTTTCCTTGTGGCAACGTCAAATTGAGCTTATTAAACATTGCATTCATGAGGTTCCTTACGAATCATTTATTGAAATGATTCCTTCTTTTGATAAATACCTCACCAAAAGTACTTACAAAGAGGCTTTTCATTGTAGTCAAGTTACGAGGGTTGCCTAAAAGAGGTTACTCCTATCTTAGTGAACCTTGTTCGTGAGGGGTCTGTTTATTTGAAGCACCCAATAGAAGGGGAAGAACCATCGATCAAAGGAAAATCCAAGGATCCTTCCAAGAGGAAGAACCTAAACCATGACGTTTCAAATTTTTTTCCTGCTGAGCTTGGCGGGCATTCATTTCCACCATCTTCCGTTAAAATACGAACAACCAAAAAATGAAGTGAGCAATAAATCATATGGGTTCCACTGATGTAGAGGACTAGTGTTTTGGCAATGATACATTTCGTGTTAAGGAGACTTTTCTACATGTTTGTGATCATGGATATGAGGTTATTGAAGCAACTATCCCCCATCATCCACTCCAATCATTCAACCAGTGGATGGTATTCTTACTTCTCACTTACTTTATAAAAAATTTAATGGATATGAGAGTACTCACTCGACATTATTCTTATTTGAAGAAGAACTTATTAACTATGGAAGTACTCAGTCCCATGACTATCATAATTCATCTTCAAATGACATTGCGTCATTCGTTGTTAGTGAGGAGCGGATAACTCAACTCATTCCTCCTTTTTTTTCATCAGTTCCAAGGATTGTAATGGACTTAGAGCATCTAACTGATGATCATGACGAGTCAATTATTCACTCTACCAACTCATCATATCCTAATACTAGGACACTACTATAGGGTCTAGTTCCTCGCTCGGGACCTGTAAGCATTGTAACTGGCCTTGTTCATTTTTTATTCTTTCATTAGATTTTATTAGGACTAAATTAAGATTGACTTATTTCTTCGAGTAGGCTTCATTTATAGGGATGAGTGGACCCCTAAGAGTGAGTATAGTTACTTCCATTGCTCGTTCTCCTTCTCGTCCTCCCCTTACTCCTTTTTGTAGGGAGGAATTTCATGTCAGTTTCTTATCTGAGTTTAGCTCTAAAGGTGTGTGTATATATTTATAATTTTTCCTTAAAATTATATATATGAGGACTTCAAAATTATTATATTTCCTTGTATCCTTCAATGGTATACTCCACAACTGTTAGGAGCTCCTCAACGATTGTTCTTACTCCTAGTCGCACGTCGAACTCTTCTTCTCAGGTGCCACTATTAGTAATTATTTGATGTTTATGGTATTGAATTTCTTCCTAATACTTGCATTTTATTTATCTTATTTGATAGATAGTTCCACCTCTTTCATCTGCTCGTGACCCATCTTTGTCTTCAGAGGCGATCACTTCATCACATCAGCTTTCCACTAGTGATGGTACTAGTTTAGCGAGGTATCTTACCCCTATTTCATGCATTTCCCAACTTTTATCCTTTACTCCTTATTGTTTTTTTTTTAGGGATTTACTCCTTATTGTCAATAAGCTTACATGACTATTTATGTATGGGTCTTTTGGCAAGAAGCCCCCTTTCATTTGGGGGCATCCTTTTACCTACCGGGTGACCATCCCTGAGTTAACCTTTCATGGTAAGATTTATTTGCGTCGAGTACAGGTACCCATGGATAATAACCCTCAAGTTCAAGCTATATCTACTTAACTTATTTTTAGTATGGCTTAGAGATATCCCTCTTAAATTCCAACTGAAATTACCCTTATACATGTGGGACTTATTGTCGAGCAAGGAAGTAATACATTACCCATTCCCAACATAAACCTTTCTTCTAAGTAACAGTTAAACTTATATACTTCTTGATTATTCTCCACTTTTATTAACCTTGCTCTAATTGTGAATTTCTTACTAGGAGAGAAGACAGCTTAGGCTTTCGGGTAGTATGTTGAGTCACATTGGCATGCAAAGGAGCCTATTTCATTCAATATGCTAATAATTTTATTATTTACTTTATGCTTATATTTTGATTCCTTTGTTCTTAGGATCAAGAAGATGAGGGATATGAAATTGATGACGAGGAAGGAACTAGCAATGAGCAGGATTCTAAACCACTCACTCTAATGTGTTAGAGGATGAGAAAGATAGCAAGGAGTCTGTTGTTGATTTTGATGCTAGCTCAATGGATATAGGATTTGAAACTGTGTATATGGATGCTCCCAATGTCAATATGAATTACATACGGTGTGAGCGGCATGTAAATAGGTCTCATGATGAAGATCGAGCCATATTAGATCTACTTTTTTAGCATCATCCCAACACTTTTATGAGCATATCGGTTTGCAACATAAATGGCATCTCTATTATCAATTTGAAAGCACTCGTTAGTCATATTATTCGGTTTACTACTACTCTAAGTGAGATTACTCATGCTCATAATTTCTTGAATGATATCAAATGATATAGAGAACTTATATCATTTTAAATTGGATTGGCTAGATGATGTTGTTCGCAACCTTACTCATCCTTCAATGAGGAGGTTGATGAAGGCTCGCACTTCTGAGAATGCTAATACCGAGTAACATTATCAATGAGCGAATGCATTGGGGGGGGGGGGGTAACATCAAGTCTCTTAAAGATAAGTTAAGCCAAGATTTATATGGTGAGGAAGAGGCCCATTGGGCGATTTTTTTAAAGAAGCAAAACCTTGTTCTCCTTGTAATAGACTGTTATCTTTGTTCTTGCTCGGTTTATTTTATTCTGGAAATTTGTAATTTTTCTTTATCTTTTGAGCAGGCCATTTTTGAGAAATGAAATATCAAATGTTGTTTACCTTGTTCGTGTTCTTTTCAGTCTTCATATATTTTCCCTTTTATTGTGGGATTATCAACTCTAGAAAATCTTGCCACGCAAAACTTGAGTAAATATATACTAATTTTATTTTTTCTTTCCCATATACTGTGGGATCATCTCTTCACAATAAATATTCAAGTGACTATTGACACACTTATTGAATTTTCCTTTTTTAAAGGGGTTTAAATATATTGCTAGTAAACATTTATATGAGTAATGTGAAATATTTTCCCTTATGCAATGAGAATCTATTGCTATTCTCTCTCTATTTAATAATTGAGCTATGCAATTACAACTGCGCGAATCTATCCCTCGAAATATTGTAAACGGGGATAAACTTAATAATAAAAGAAAATTTTATTTTATATTTGTTCAGGCAAATCTGTGATGCTTTGCTCATCATATTTTTCCAGCAATGATGAAATTGAAATTCTAGAATGCATTGCTTGCCATATTTTGCAATGATGATTGACTTAAAAGTGTATCTCCTCAAAATATTGTGAGCAATGATGAACAATAGAAATTTACATTTCCTTATAATATGGAAATTTAAAGAAATACTTTGTTCATTATCTTTGGGTTTTAGTTAGAAAACCTACCCCCTATAAATATTACGAGAAAAAAAAATATTTCCTTATATTGTGGAATAATGATGTTTCCCTACTCTCTATTTATGTTACTTTAGGTATAACTTCAAAATGTATTCCTTTGAAATATTACGAGAAAGGGTAAATCTATTTTTTTAAGTGCATCGCGTCGCATATTCTTAATAGTTAATGCAAAACTGTTGGCGCTGATGAAATGAAAAAACTATAATTGGAATCACATACTTGTAGTTCATAGCAACATATTTGATATTCTCAGTTCTTTTCCATACAAGAAACTTTTAATTTTGTAAAAAAAAATATATAGATACTAGGATACCTCAAACGTAGTATTTCTTGGGCTACTTGCAATTGATCGACTGGATTCAATCACTCATACATTCTCACCAATCACAAGAACGGGTATATTTTCTTATCATACTTAATTATACCAGTTTTAATCAGTATCATTTGATAGGTAAGGTCTCGCTTTCCTTTGCCACTTAAGTGTACAACATCTGTCGTGCTTAGACCACTTCTTCCCTTCCCTAATGAAAGAGTCCACTGCATGCCTTAGTAGTCTTAGATAAGGCTTGTAGGTTTGTCCTTTTTTTGTACGTGATTCACTACCGAAACAAAGAAAAGGTTGGATCAAGAAAAAGGGGTACTAAGAATTTCGTTTAGAGGTTATTATGTCAGCAATAGTATCCCTACCTATGATAAATTTAAATTATTGGTGGCTCCAAATTTGAAAATGATGAACATGTTTTTCTTGTTTTTTACTTATTTATTTATGAATATATATTATTAAAGCTATATGCGTGAGACATAATCCGCTAATTAAAATGAATCTGAATTTTTTTCTTTCAAATAACCTACTATAACCATATCTTAGTCTCGTTTTCTATTTATAATACCTTAGGAGCTAATGAAGCTATTTTAGTAAAATTTAGCTATCTCAATTCTCGGGCAATTGCACCAAAAACTCGAGTTCCTCTTGGATTTCCTTCTTGATCAATGACAACTGCAGATTTTTTATCGTATCGTATATGTTATTCATCTCAAGTAGTATATAAAATATATACGTCGTAAAATGCATTCCAGGTCCCTTGATGGGGGTTGGACTATATAACTACGCAGATATGTACATTTCTTTATCCCAAAATTTATTTAAGATAGAGGCCCAAGCTTTCTTTCAGAACCTTTACCCTTGTTGTGTGACACAAGTTTTTCTCCAGGGAATGTCCCCTATAAGGTGGAACTATCGGACAAAGCTTCATTTGGAAGGGCTCTTCTTCGCGGGATTCACACATAGGTATGCCTCCATTCGTTAGAGTAAGTGACTTTTCAAAAATTGAAAACTTCTCTTGGGATTTCAAACAAAACTCGAGATTCTCAAATGCTCGAGATTGAATAAAGTTACAAACCCAAATTAATATTGAGTTCTTGCATGCTTTTGCCAATAGGGTGTGGGGCCCTTTGATGGATGTCATAGTGGGAAACCAATCATGCGATAGAAGGCTTAATTTACCATGTGGATGGGTTTTAGTGGGACATGTGTCGCAACGGATGAGTTTTGCGGGATAGGTTTCGCTGGTATATCAACCGTGCAGTTGATGATTGGTCTTAGTAATCATTACAGAAAGATTTTTAACCGTATGGTTGATGCATCTGCCTTATGATTAGGGGATGGTTTAATTGCATGGTTGATGAACTCACCCTTGTTAGTTTCTCATAGTTTGTGATTTTGGTTGATATCTTTGGGTATTTAGAGATTTTACACCCCATATATATATATATATATATATATATATATATATATAGAGAGAGAGAGAGAGAGAGAGAGAGAGAGAGAGAGAGAGATTTTCTAGCGAACCCAAAAAACAAACTTTTTAATGACCCTCATAAAACATTAAAAAATAACCCATTTAATTTTCATTCGTTGTTATAATTGTTCCGCGCTAGCGGCTCACACGCGTTTTTTTAATATATACACAATCCACCAAAACCCAAAACTTCGCATCTTCACACCTGATTTTGTTAATAACCGAGACACAAACCAAACTCACACCTGAATTTGTTCATTTCAAAATTAAAACTGCCACCGCAGAAGACATTGGGCCGATCCTCTTTATTCCTCGAGTCATGATCAAAACAGCAATCGGAGAAGAAATTGGTCTTCACCGGTGAGTTTGGTTCCATCGTTGGGTTCCAAGGCAAAATCGCTGGGTTTTGATCAGTGAATACATTTTGTTCATTTTTTTATTTTGGTTGGGTTTTTTGAAGATATTGGTTGGATTGGTATTTCCGGTGGGACTTGCAGTTGTATTTCCGGAGTTATAAGGTTTCCATTACTGCCCGAAGGGGTTTGGGAGTAGCAGGTGGCTTAGGTTTTGAGGTCGCGGAAAATGGAGGTAGGATGACCACAGAGCAGATTGTTTGATATGGCATATGGTCGGAGGACTTGAATGGTTAGGAGTTTTTGGGTTCTGTTTGGAGGTATAAGGCTGCCTGAGCTTACGGTCACCGGAGTTTGGGACGCGGGTCAGATTTCGGGGGTAGGGTTGTGAAGGTGGGGTTGTTTTGGGAGTCATAGGAATTAAAATTAATAAATTATTTTTTAATAATTTATTAGGGTCATTAAAAGGTTAGATTATAAGTTCACGAGAGAGAGAGAGAGAGAGAGAGAGAGAGAGAGAGAGAGAGAGAGAGAGAGAGAGAGAGAGAGAGAGAGAGAGAGAGAGAGAGAGAGAGAGAGAGAGAGAGAGAGAGAGAGAGAGGCTCATTTGCATACTAAGTTTGCACATTACTTTTTTAAAGTAGTAAAAAAAATATTTTTGAGTGCTGGCGCCCACCAATTTTTTTATGTGATATTTTAACATTTCAACGGACTCACATAAAAAAAATTAGGTGAATTTTTTTTTTTTTTGCTATTTTTAAAAAATCGGTCAAACTTTCGCAGTTTTTAAAGAGCTTAAAAGCATAGAAAGTTTGACCGATTTTTTAAAACTAGCAAAAAAAGTTTTTTTGAGCTGATTTTTTTTATATGGGTTCCTTGAAATGTTTAAATATCACACAAAAAAAATCAACTCAAAAATATTTTTTTTACTACTTTAAAAAAGTAATGTGCAAACTTAGTGTGCACAGGAGTCTGTCTCTCTCTCTCTCTCTCTCTCTCTCTCTCTCTATATATATATATATATATATATATATATATATATATATATATATATATATATATATATATATATATATATATATATATACTAGCGGATGCCCGTGCCCGAGGGCACGGTGATAAATTTGTCCCTGTGATACAACTCAGCCTATAATAACCGGTCATTTTTTAGAAAAAAAAAACTTCTAAAAAAAATAAAAAAAATATTTTTTTTTAAATATTTAAAAAAACTATTATTTTTTTAAATATTTTAATAAAAATAATAAAAAAATAATAATGCATGTATGTATGTGTGCATGGAACATATAAAATGCCATGCATGTTTATCATGCATGTCTTATCATACATGAGTTACTATTCATAACACCATTGTCCCATATTATATAGATATACTAGAGTATGTCCGTGCCTGAAGGCACGACAAAAAATTTCAAACAGTCTTAATCGCGAAATCGCAAAAATTAAATGGTCATAATTTCCAATAAAAGTTGAATGTAAATAAAATAATATTTTACATTAATTGTATGTAAAAAAAATAATTGTAATTAATATGATAAAATTTTCAATAAATTAAATTCTCATTTATCAACAATCGTGTGCCATATTTAATAAAAAGTGCTCGTCGAAACAAATTCACTATATAAGTCTTAAGGAAGTTTCAAGAAAGAAGTTAAATATTATATATCCATGTTTTGTCACAACTGAGGATTTAGATGTTGAGATACAATATTTAAGTTGAAACTGCCAAGAAAAAGATGATCAAAATTATGATAACAAAAAATAACTAAATATGAAGTAATTTAATGCATCACGTATTAATTTACATTCTCATCCTTAAAAAATGATTTGATTCCATTATCCTCCCTAAAAAAAGGACACAATTCAAAGTCCAAACCAACATGTCAACGTGTTTAGTAAAGTACAATAAGGATACATGTTAATAACACTGCTTTTAGATAATTGGATTATTTATCTAGGAACCATAATTATAATAAAAATTTATGCAAACACGGAACTCAAAAAAAATATAACAAACACAAAATTGAAACAACGGAGAATGAATCTCATATAATGAATAAAAAATAAAATATTATTGTAAGACATAATTTATTACCCCGTCTCCATTTATTAGCACACCTTATATTCATTATTGTTAGCCGTTAGTGCTTATGCTTATAGGTCGTTAGGTTTTTAAGTATGTCGGTTTCTAGGTGGTAGATGTTAGGTTTAAGTATTATTAACATAGTATAATACGTAGTGCTGTTAGTAAAAAAAGGTCGGCAAAAGTGTTGTATTAGATTGTTAGTTCTTAGTCTTCTAGTATTTTAGAGGTGAGTATAACTATAATAGGTTGAGAATAGTAGCTGTTAGGCTTAGGGATTTGGCGTGTAGATTTATACATTCTTGTTTGATGGTTGTCAAAGGTGATTAAGACAGGTGATAGGTTTAGGTCAACAATAGGTTGAGTATAGTATAATAGATGTTAGGTTGTAAAAGATGAATGCTTATGTCATCTCAAGTACACTATTTCAACAAAATCTTTAGGAGGCTCTAGAAAATAAAAGAAGTAAATTTTTCAATTTAATAACTATCACTTCATATTATCAGTGCAAGAATTTTTAAAAATTAACGTATTCAAATGGCTAGAGGTAGTTCAAACCAATAACAGTTAATGCATTTGATACCATCACCAAATGGAAATTAATGGAAAAAGTATTGTTTTAAAGACATAAGTCTCAGCCGTAGACAAAATAAAATGATCTTTGTTAATTATCACAAATAAGTCTCTTTTCATTGAGTAGTTCAATCAACTACCATGTGGGCGATCTTGCTCATTAGGACACATCACAATAGCTGCTCCCTATATATAGTCTACTATTCAGTTAAGTACGGTTTGACAGACCTAATGCTTTGTGAGGCTCGATATATTTCACCTGCTCCAAGAATTCTTTGTGAGGCTTGAAACCTGCTTACTTTTAAAGAATACCTTTTTTAATAGAACTTTTGAAAAATACTTGAACACGCAAGGAAGGAACACTATTTTTTATGCTCTGTGGTTTTCCTGTAAATAAAGTAATAGAAAAAAGTTCTGAAACATTTTTTATAAATAAACAAAAGCCATATATGTGAAAACATAAAAAAATTATTTAAAATCTATGCGCCATCATGGTATAGAGAAAAACAAATGGGAAAAAGGAAAATAAATAAAAATCCTCAAATTGTCATCAGACAGTATTAAACTGCAAAATCAAAAACATAATCTCAGTAAGGAAAAAAAACTTAACTACTGTCTTGTGAGAGTATTTACAATAAATTAAAAGTGGAATCTAACAGCTAATCTCTGTAGAGAAAAAAACTCAATCTTCCAAAGCAGTGTCAGTTTGTCTCCAAATTCCAACCATGAGCATAAATAGTCAATCCAAGTTTGCTCTCACATTTGTAAATCTGTAACACATCCAAAAAAAAATTCTTAGTTAATTATATAGGTAAATAAAATATTGAAAAAATATTCATTATTAAAAAAACTTAAATAAACAACATTCATCATTAAAAAGAACAATAAAATACACTTAAAACTCCAACACACCTTCTAAAGGCATTTTGTGAGTAAAATACACTTCAAGAACAAATTTTTAAATAGGAACATCTTCTCTCATTCTTTTTCTAGATATAATGTTTATAGAAAAAAATATCATACCTAGACAAAATCTTCATATATAACAATAAGAAATATATTACATAGACAAAATATTCTGAATTAAATATCAAATGAATCTATCTGATACATTATCAAGTGCACTGTGACTCATCTATCATCAAATATATAAAGAACAAAGGAGTAACAAAAATAGAAAGTAAGGCCACATTTCATTGATATTCAAATAAAATCGAGCCATATTCAAAACAGTAACACTGGGCAACAAATAAATTTCAACCATATTCAAATAAAACCACAATGCATTGATATTCAGGGGATGTTTGATATTTTACCTCATTAAAAGCATGTTTTCGTTCACCAATTAATGATTTAAATGCATCCTTTGCCTCCTAAATTTAAAAGCAAAATCATAAAAAATCAAAATCAAAATAATAAAGAGGATCGTTACAGTCAAATTTTATAACTACCCAAGAAATGAGCATAACAAATTATAACTTCGTACCTGCTTTGCATATACCAAATTATTAAATACTTTAAAAAAGGAAGTTGCATATATTCAGATCTGTCAGATCATGTGTAGTTGTCATTTGTGCTACACAATCCCTGCATACCTGACACATAACACATAAACATCATTCAAATAGAGTCTGGAAAGTTTGAAGGAAAGAAAAGTTACAAAACAAATATCTACAAAAATAAAGCCTGATATTAAATACAATAATTGAGACACAAATGAATAAAGATAATAAATTAGCCCATTATCCATTTACACCATGATGGCGCCCCTGTTCTGCCCCGATTACATATCAATGCCAAAAAAAAGGTCTGGCCCAAAAAAGTACTATGAATTAACATTATAATCACAATTTTTTTATATAAATAGAATTTCTCACAGATTAAAAATTCATTTGAGATTTCCAGACACAGCTTTTCTGCAATTCAACATACCCAAGCATATATGTCAACGACATCCTGAAAAGAAAAAGTCACTTGTTAAATATAATAAATATTTTCATTCAACCAAGAAAATACAAATCAACTTAAGAATACCACTTTTTCATTACAAATAAATCAAGGTTTGCGAGTTTATAAAAATGAGTTGGAGAATTTTTTCATTATTGAGGTAAAAAAATCAATTATTTATTAAAATACCTCTTTATGAGCTTCTCGAGGACTAAGCCCATTGAATGATTATTCATCCCTTATTTCAACCTCTACAATATAAATACCTGTTTTCATTTTCTAAAAATTAAAAGTGAGATATGGAGATCTAGAAATATTTTACTTTGAGTTGAAATTTGTTGTTTACGAACTGAATCTTTCAAATTTCGTATAAAAATGAAATAAACAAAATCCATTTCAGTTTCAGATCCACAAAAAAATTATTTTATGAAAAAAAAAATCAGAAATGGATGATATATTTAGATCTGAAAAAAAAATAATAAAACATTAAAACAAATAATTCGAAGCCCATGAGAGAGAGAGAGAGAGAGAGAGATACCCAGTTAGAGAAAAGTGGTGGAGAGCTTCATATAAATGGGTTTATTGAGATCATTCTGTATTGGAGAGAACGTATATTAGTGAACCCAAAAATGAAAGATTGAATCATGGGAGTGCTCCACAAAAATGGGAGAGCAACGGCAGTGCAGCTAGAAGGCCGACAGTGTGAGAGATGGTCGGCGAGGAGGTGAGACAGCAGGCGGAGAAGGGGAGCTGGGGCAGCATGGGGAAGGGGGGGAAGAGAGAGGGAGAGAATGGGGGGGAGGGAGAGAGGTAATGGGTTGTGCTTTGGAGAGTGGGAAAGAAAGAGTGAGGGAGAGTTTGTGTCAGATGGATTATCTCTCTGATAGCGTGTAAATGTCCTCAAAGTTTCCTTCCCAATAAACACAAATTTCAACCATTTCTTTAAAAATGTCGATTACGTTTCATCTCATCCCTCCATTTCCTACCTAGGTGGCTTTAATCTCAACCCTTAAATGTCTTAAAAACTTATTGAACAGTAAAAACACCCTTACTACTTATTATATAGATATATACAAAGTACTTTCTTTCTCTCGTGCATATCAGTCTACATTATAAGAGTGCGAACCGGACATGGGTCATCTAGCGGTGGGCCTAGAAATTCTAAGTTAAATTATAGGCGCGCTCTCTCTCTTCTGGGCTCATCGTTAGGTGATACATGTCCGGTCCGCACTCTTAAATTGCGAACTCGTATGCACAAGAGCAGTATATATATATATATATATATATATATATATATATATATATATATATATATATATATATATATATATATATATATATATATATATATATATTTCCCTATAGTTATGTGATTTCATGATGAGTGTGATTGAAGTTGTAGAGCTCGATTAAAGATCGGCGTGTCCATAGACGTAGTTAAAGGGGAGTCTGTAGATTCAGGAAAAGTTAAAAGGAAGAAATGCTCTACTTTTCCACTTTATTACTTAATGACTAAGACATTGCCTAAACAATTCTTATTAGTAACTAAAAAGTGACTAGAAGTTTAATTAGTTCAATACCAACCTCATTAATTCCATATAATTATTGAAGGAAATTGCAATTTGTGAAACCCCAATATAATGTGGATGCCTAGAACATGATAATGTAAATTAAAAAGTGTAATTATTGTAATGATGAGAAGATTTACATGCTAATTGGCCAAGAGTTTAATAACGTGACTTATTAACTTTGAGAAAAGAAATGTGAGCTACAAGTATGACTTGTCTCATAAAATTTTTAATATAAATTACTGATACTTATCTCGGGACACTTTTAATTATTAGGGAATCATATAGCTCCCATTTGAAATGAGTATAATTATTGGGTTACTGAATTTGTAATTTAAACCTTGGCAATTGGGCTATTGGACATGAAATTTCCAATAATGATGTAATAATAAAGAGATGATGTTATTCGAGACTATAACTATATATGTTTATCAAGGGGATCATTCTTTATCCCTATGTTGTTAGTGTTAAGGCTTTGATGTTTATTAGTCATTATTCTTGAAGATATTATGTTATAAGTTATTGATATTTATTATAGGTGTATTAATTCTTTATTATTTGACATCATTTAGTGTTGATGGGATATTAGTTCTACTATATTAAGAAGAATAGTGGTTGGGGATTAAATTTTATATATATGGTAGATGCGATATGTGTGATTTGATAATAGTTTCCATAGTGAAATTTTCTTGTTAGATAAAGTTTGTTGAGTATTGGGTTAAGGTGATGTATATATGATGTCGATGAGAGAATTAAGACCCTTAGGATTATTTATGGTAGAGGTACTTGGATTACGAACATGTAGGATATAAATAAGAGGAGATGGTATTTGAGTTTATTTGTATTATCATAAGGAGTTAGTATATGTATTGAGGTTATTATCATAAGTGGGTTATTTATATTATCATATGTTATTCATGAGGATTATTCCAACATGTAATGAGGTGATTAGATAATAGTAGAGTGAGATATGACTTTCATGTGAGTGGTGAGTATTAAATTGATTTAAGTTAAGGGAATGTATAAAAAGGCTACACTTAATGTTTGTCCACCCTCGACAACGACCAAAAATAGACAAAAGTGTATTGGGGGATTCCTTCTTCAGAATTCATATATGAGATTCCCTATGCACGGAGTCTAGATAAGGTAGGAGTATGATGTTTAGGTTAAATAAGTTATGTAAGTAATTTAGTGGTTAGGATTATAAGTAATAGGTAACTGGTTATTGAGATATGTAGCTTGTGACTATAGTTTATTTATAAATGATTAGATGGTAAGGGAATATGTGAATTACCTTTAAAGTGAATTAGGGGAACAATGATGAAGTGAATTTGTTATGGTTTTGTAAAGTATGTGATTAATGAGTAGACTGACATGCCTTAGTACATAGAATTTTGATATAGGAGTTTATTTGCTCAATATAAATATCCAATCAAGACTAGAGTCTATCTAGGGGGTTCCTTTTTCGAATTTGAGACATCCCACGCATGGATTTTAAAAAAGGCTAAGAGGTAGGAATTTAGGAAGTGTAAGTTGTGTATTGGTTCTTAAAAAAGTATATAGTTTTTATATGATCCCTATAGAGTACGACCACCTGACCTAGACATAAGTGTATTAGGGGGTCCTTATTTGTATTTCATTCATGAGAAGTCCGACGCTTGGAGTCTAGGGAATGTCATAACATAGGTGTTTAATATTTTCAAATTCCTGTAAAAAGTTATAATTGGGGGTATCTTTAGGTATTGGGTATAATGTCGATCGACTATGATGCATCATATGTTTGGGACCTACTGAATATGTTTATGGTTATTGGTGGAATTGCATTGCATTTAGTGCAGGCCTAGCATCTACTAACTATGGATATATTGTATGTGCAGGACTTAGACCGTCTGAAGATAGTACAATCTTGCATGAACTTAGTTTATGAGTATGTGAGGGGTTGTGAGTGAGACCAATTGGATATGTCATGGTATAAATGTGGTTTTGTAAGTTGGGCATGGTGTAAATATATGTATAACGATAATAATAATAATATATTATTTGATGTTTAAGGTCGTGGGAGAGGACAATGAATTATAATTGTGATAGTGGGGTTTACCATGATATGTTTAGGGTCGTGAGAGAGGTTAGTTTATTATAATGAAGTTAACGAGATAAGGATAACATAAATGAGATAAGAAAGATATAATTGGTTATTTTTTGTTTAAATTTTATATTATAAGGTCGATTGGCTAGAATAGAAGTGAAATATAAAATGGCATGATTTAATGAAAGTGAAATGATGTAATTAACAAGATATAAAACTGGAAGATGGGTGAAAGGGTCTTAACAATATATTTTTGAGTTGAACATTATAGGGTTGTTTTTATCAGTTGATAAATTGATAGTTGATAATATTCACCATTATAAAGATATGTTATTAATATCGATCTATGAGTAGATAAATATGATTGGCCGATATGATATGATTAGTTATTAAACCCTATTAAGAAATTGGGTAGTTATTTACACTCTTGATATTTTGAAACATTGATAAATCTTATTGTTATTTAAATAGTCATTTCTTTCGTATTATCTAGTAAACATTAATAAATATTTTTAGTTTAATTGTTAATGTTATGTAAAAGAATCTACGATGGTCATTATTTCATTTAATGCTTCTAACGGGCATATGCTACCCTATATAGGAAACGTAGTTAGTATTTTTGTAATGGGCCCCAAACCATTGCGTTGACTAACATCTCTGGTTAGGTTTGAGATTTTAGGAGCGGAGTGAATCTAAGTGAGCAGGCTGGACATTGGAGATTTAGTTTAGTTACGGCTTAGTTTCATTTTTGTCATGTATTTTCATACGATCCAACTTTTGAATTTATGATTTATTTGTGACTCCACATATGTATTTGGGATGTTCTACTAAGACTTTTGTATATTGTTATATCATATTTTTATCTCTCATGTGTTATATTGTTCGAAATATTTTAAATGTCTCATATTTTTATCACACGCTAAGAATGATATTTTAAATTATAAGAATTTGGATATTTTAATTAGGACTTCCAAACTTAATATTAAAATATGGGGGTTAATACATTTGGTATCAGAGCATGGTCCTAGGTCTCGAGGGTAATAGGTGTATACTAGTTTTTTACATGTCCTTCTTTCATACTTCTTGTTGATTTGTACTCTCTAGGCTTTAAGTATAATGTAAGTTTTATTCTTGTCCTTCCAAATGGATAATATTAAGATGGGGGGAAGTAGGAGACCCAAAGGGATAATGAGACGGTGGGCTACGTAGGTCAAGCAGAGCATGGTCAGTTTTTAATGTGAATCGGGCGGTGTCAATGATCATTTGGGATGTCACAATTGTCGGGGTTGAAATAGGGATTCACGTGGATATATTATGTATGTTACGAAGTAAGGAGTGATGACATTAGTTTAGGACAAGGTGAGGAGATTTTTTCACAAGGGTAATCCACCCACATTTTCTCGGGGGTTTGACCCAATGGTGGCTCATCAATGGAAAAAAAGACTTGGAGAGACACCTTAGGATGATGGAATGCAAATAGGTGCATATGAAAATGTTGGATACCTTTAATTAATCGATGATGCCTTGAAATGGTGGGAGTTTGTGACTACACTCTAGGAGAGGAACCATTTGATGCATGGGGGAGGTTATGGAAGAGTTTAACGACAAGTATTTTTCATATGCTATTAGGTTTGAGAAAAGGATGGATTTTGTCACTTTGGAGCAGGGTTCAGGCAGCATTGAAGAGTATGGGAAAGAGTTTATAAATCTATATATGTTTACCTAGAGGAGGTGGACATCAAGAAAAAGAAGAAGCGTTTCATTCATGATTTGACTTGGTCTATTAAGCAGGTTGTGTTAATAAACCTGACTTACACCCGTAATGCTTGGGTGGTGAATGTTGCTTTGATGCTTTGGCATGACTCCATGAACTATCAGAAAATATTTAGGAAGAGAGGAAAAGAGAGTGGTTCAGATGTGTCCATGATGGGGTGAGATTATTCTAGGATTGAGATAGAGGGTAAGAAGGCCTCACATTGCCAATAGATGTGACACTCCGCCCAATTAAATCTTGGGTGATCATTCCATTACTAAATTAAAATCATTAGTGGTTTCATTCTTAGCATCACTGTCGAAAACTTTTAAAACTTATTAATCACCTATTATTTAAAAAGGTTGTCTCAAATTTTATCGTTCTTATTAAAATGCATCAATTTAAACTTATGCAAAACGTTCACCATTCAACACATCAGATAATAAGTAATGAACCAAGTGAATAAATAAAATGACTGGATAAACATTCTAGGTAAACATCTATAATAATAGAATTTATAATGAAGTAAATACGACAAGTATAAATAAACTAAACACCAAATATGAATACACTGAAATACTATCTGAATAAGAGTGGGCGACATGCTCTAACTGAAATAGATACTCATACGAAATAGATGATATATATGGAGGCGTCTACTACCGAGGTCCTACAACTTTCACAACGTCTATAGCATGTCAAAGGAAAGGAATTCCTATGATTGGTATACCTGTGGCTAGGCACCTAAAAATGGTTTGACAAAAACAAAGATAAGAGATTTGCAACGGGTCAGAGCCCGAGTGAAAACAGTTTTAAAAAAAATTTAACAAGTGATTTAAAATGCAAAATCAACAGATATGATATACAAGTTAGGTTTACGTGCCCTCTCTTGAGATCCTCACCTCTCAACTAATGTGCACACCTAACGTATGTTTCTACTACCCGAACTAATTATGCTACCCCGTCTAATGTATGTTTTCACCCTTTAGCCCATATTGTACATTAATAAATTCTTTACATCAATTAGCCAATTATGAAATTCTTAATATATGTTTATCTATCCATATACTGAATTATTTACGATGTCACTAACTTTCTCATCTACTAAGCACGCAGTAGAATATTTCACAAGTATACATATTTATCACTCTTTATAATATATATACAAATACGACACCCCGATGCTAAGCTATGGTGCGGCACCCCTAGGCTAAGCTGCGATGCATGCATATATCACAAGTAAATATATTTATCCCTCTATATTATATATATTAATACGGCACCCCGAGTCTAAGCTGTGGTGCGTCATACTCTACAATCAAGTCCCAATACGTCACGTATAAAATTAAAGTGCTATCGGTTCAGAATAACTCTTGAACCATAAAAACAAATCACACATATTGGAGGCGATCATAGTCCAAAGCCTTTGGGATACGCACATACCTACGCACCTAAATGATAGATCACACCCTAGATCATCGTAGTGTGCATTACCCAAAGTTCTATGTCCTGAGGTACGAGTCAATATGCCCCCAAATAGGCTCCTCATACTAAGACTGACCACAATGCGAAACCTCCCGTGATAGCAAGTAGCGTAGGTATGTCAATACACATAAGAATCATATAATATGCATTCTTACCACCTATAAAAATTAGTAGGTATACACGCAACCTAGATATTATCATTCGTACGTAGTATGTTTCTCTCGAATACTCACCCTACTTATTAGTTATGATTTTTACTCGCTATCTTATTTATGTTGATTTTTAGACAACGCTAAGGGCCCTAGCTACCCCTTCATTATTTTTCAGTAGCTATTCCCGTCGTCACTACTAGTCATAAACATAAGTTCACTCATCACTACATCACCCTTCTCGAATTTCATTCATTTATCAATTACGGATATTTTCTCAATTATCCCAATACCTACTCGTCTCACTTTATGTAAACATAATCTCCCCTTTAGTCCTAATATCCTTATTATTTTAAAATAATCACAATCAATCAATCTAGGCAACCTCTAACGGAATAACAACTAACAAAAACATTTCTTAAAATTTTCCCCACGAATCTGCCCAAATTTTTAAAATGCAGTTTTAAGGCATTTCGGAGCCGTTTTTGTAGAAAACGTATTAGAGAACAAAATGTAGAAAATAGGATTTTCTATGAGGCCCTATGACCAGAATAGCCATTTTCAAAACCAAAACGGCAGAAAACTTTTTCTAAAACGACGGTTTAATTTATCCAATTTCATAGACTTCTTCAAATTTAAGAAGTTGTTCTACAATTCAATCCTACCCATTAAAACCCAGATTTCTACCATATAAATCATGACCCAATTATTGATTTTGTGATCTCTACATAAACCAATCAATTCTACATGCAAAATCCTTCCCAATAACATTTTTCTCATTCTCCAAATTAATCCAAAACATGTGATATTCATATAAAATTCATCTTATTCTAACATGGATGTTATATACTTATTAGATTGATCAAGATAAACACTTGCCTCTTATTGTAGGTCTGATTCGTTGTGGAAAAAAGGTATGGCTACATTTCTGTTACCCCGATCTATACGATGGCGGTGTTTGTGGTGCAAGAAGGTGGTTCTTAATCTTGGAACCCTTAGGAATACCTCTCCTCCTTCCTCATGTGGTCTCTCTCCTTTTTTGTACCTGATAACCCTAAATTCCTTTTCATATTAGATATATTAATTCTCCAATTTTCGTAGGTCCAATTTCTCCAAAATTTCAAAAGACTAAAATACTCCTCTAAGGTGTCAGTTTGGCCTAAAATTGACCCGGGTCCCAAATAAAACCCCCAAATACACTTTTCTAACTATTTTGACCCTTCCGAACACTTTGGCGCACTCGAAATGACCATACGGATGACTTAAAAATAAATTACTTTTTATTTTATTAAATTAAGTCCCGACACGGCTAACACGCGTGTCCCGACTAAATTATTTTAACTATCGTATTTTTCACTCGCGACAATTTTAATATAGTCATAATCCAATAATACTTTATTCATTAAGTAATATTCATTATAATTCACATTAATAAATACTAACCCTTGTTTTGCTAGTTAATATTTATTTTAACCCGAATTAATTTCCAATTAATTTCCCATATTTAATTTAATTAATCCCACATTTAAATATCATTAAAATACGGGGTGTTACAATAGCATGGAAAGAAACCCCGAGTGGGGAATGATCAATAGGGAGATAGTGTCCACAATTTTCTCAAGGTGGAGGTTGAGGACCACAACAAGGGGAAAGAGTGTAAGTTAGGTGGCTAGTCCACTTTAGAGGTTTGTGTTATGAATGTGGAGAGAGAGGACACGACGCTAAGAAATGTCTAAAGGTTCAGTTTTGTCAGGACCAGAAGATTTTAATTAAGGAGATATTGGAGGTCGTTATACCACTTGAAATTGAGTTGGGACCACTTCTTTTTTAAACCAGGCATGATTATTTTGGTTCATGTAGTACATTCTTCTATTTCCCATTATTTTTCATATATATGTGTGCTATAGCGTTACTTATGTATATGTCCCCAATGAATTTTGGGTGTATAAGACCTGTATTATGGTATATTATTATTATTATTATTATTATTATTATTATTATTATTATTATTATTATTATTATTATTATTATTATTATTATTGGTGCATGTGTCATATTATTATGTTGGGATGATATAAAGGTGTGAGTTGACCTGAATTATGATTTGTTGAGTAGGCGTAAGTGAGCGTTATAAATCAAATATCATCACAGAACCATGTCACACAATTAATTCCCACAATGAATCTTATTTAAGTGTTCCTTTTACAAAAAACCCGTTTTGTACCCATTTGTACCCAAAACGAATTTCTTATTTCCACATCAAAAAAATATGAATTGAATAACATCAATTGATATCATAGCAAGATAACCACTTGCCTTTTGGGTTCGTAGAGTCTGATTCGAGGGTGTAATTTGCAAGCTTGATGATGAACTTCCAGTTAGTTCCTTGTCCTGTCTCCAAAAGACTCCAATTTGCAGTGTAGACACTCTCTATGGGTTCCACTCAATACCTTAGGTTCTATCTTGTGTTTTCTGCCATTTTCCTATTCTCCCAAATTAGGTATTAAAGCTAAGTCCCGTTTTTAGCCTAATGGGCCAAGTCCGAGTGACCCAAATACCCCCGTGTAGGCCCGACTATGCCTAAAAACACCCTGAGACCCATTTACTACCTCGGGTACTCTTTTTTGACTATCTTGGCCCATTCGGACTCAATCGTGCACTCATAATTGACATCTAAATTAATTTACAAATTTTTTTATCTCACACCTAACTATGTCTATAACCGACTCCTAGCTGAGATAAGTAAATCTCACGTCACTAATACACGTATGACATAAATAATTTTTACTATTCACTTAGTAATTTAATTCCCGTAAATATTAACCATTATTCTCCCGATTAATATTTAAAAACTACTAAATGCCACCATTAGTGATAGTGAGTCGGGATCTGATCATGATGAGGCTCCCCATGAGCCTAACTTTACCGCCTTTATCACCACTTTGGACTTAGATGAATCTAGTCCCGAATCTTCCCTTATTAAATTAAAAGGTTGACAAAGATATTAAGCAATCCAATCCAAGTGCGCATGTTATTAGAAAACCTTAGAAACAGATGGATAGGATGAGCATGACATCAAAAGGCTTCACTCCAAGCTTTATGAGATGGCTCTCTAATTGCATAAGGTGAACCTTAAGCTATGATCTAAACTTGAGATATATAAGGAGGAGATTTGTGTCCTTACAGAGAAAGATACACTTTTGGGCACTTTTTAGACCAATGAGGCTACTCTTATTGATAATCATAAATAAGGGGATAAAGAGAGAGATATCGTACATGAGAAAGTCACTATTCTAAAACGACCATTGTTACAATTATGTTTTAGCATATTCCAAGGATATAATTCATGTTGTATCGGGGAGATTGAAATTCCCCTAATTTAAAAATGATTAGTTGAATGATTTAATAATTATTAATTATTAATTATAATGGAAGAAATTTAATTAAGTGAATAATTTGAAAATTATAGAATTTTCGATAAACTTAGGTAAATTAATTGGTTTAAATTTATCTTTTTATTTTTTTAAAATACATAGTGGGAACTAACATTACTGAGCGTGGGTAGTTTTGTCTTTTAGTATGTCTTGGTGGACAAGTTTGGGTTTAAGGGGAGTTTCTTTTCAGGGGTAGTTGTGTGTACTATCTTTGGATATGAGTGGATCTTATTCAGAAGAAAGATAAGGAGATGGGTGTGTGCCAAGTAGGGAAGCACAAACACGTGAGTACTTATCCGCGATCGCAGTTGTCTACAACGCGACCATGGCCCAGTGTAGTCTCAGCCCATTAGCGAGGGAATCTATTTGGGAGCCTTTATATGTTAATAAATGAACGAAAATTCATTTGTGAGCATTACTTTCTCTCAAAATAAACCGCTGGAACTTATTTCCCTCTCAAACGCTTAACCTACAAACCCTAACCCCATTAAAATACAACCTTCAAGAACCCCATTAGATGACCTTAAGCTTGGAATTTAGGAGTGCTTCAAGAGGAAAAACTTTTCAGATTTAAAAGGAGATGAGGGAACTCAAGTTAGATTTCAGATGAGTTAAATGCTTCCTAAACAACGCTTATTATTAATTAAAAGAGACTAGAATTTTTTAAGGACACAAGTCTCCGATTGAGTCTTAATGTAGTGTTGGATCAACTTCGGACAAAAACATTTGAGGCATAGGATAGTGTTCAAATGTATCCATCCAAGCCTATGACATGTTAGTTGAAGACGTAGCGGCCAAGATTATAAAGCTTCATTATATATTGGGTTTAGTGTGCCTCGTTTCTATGTCAACAACATTAGTTACAATGCTACTAAGGTATGAATGCATTTTATATATATATAGGAGCTTGGAAATTTATTGGGTGTACTTTTATAATTTTTTTATAAAATAATTTTAACGACTGTGTTTTACTCAGAATTTTTTTTAGAACTTTTCATAAAAAGTTTTAGGCTTAAAAAGAATATTACATTTTCTGGTAAGTCGTTCGAATGAACTGGACTAAGTCGTTCGAACGAGACTCCTTTTTCACTATGGAACATCGTTAGTAAAGTCGTTCGAACGAGAATGTCGTTCGAACGACTTTGGCGGGAACAGTTTTTAACTGTTTTCTCCATGTTCCCACTATGTTTTCCCCACTAATTTTTGACATATTTACTAAATGCGGGAACCAACATTTTGGAACTAACTTTTTCACATTCTAAGAGTTTTTAGAGAGAGCAAAACTTTCAAGAAAAAGTTCCATGTTTTGTGTTTGATTTTTACGGATTAAATTCACCAAAAACCATACACACCCAATAGTTTTGTTTATTACAAGTTCCTTAATATATCCTTACTTGGAGTGTTTGGCACCGGGTTTTTCTCTACACCTCAAAGAATATAAGTTTGGGTTTACTTCTACATCCCACAAAAAAGAAGTTTGTTTACTGTGACATACTCACTTGGAGAAAGGCTCCTTGTTCGGGTGGCGGTGGCCAGAAAAAGTCCAATCGGTGGATACCAAGACCGCGGTGGACCTACATGGTTATTCGCTAGGCAGAGGTGTGTACAAGAAGAAGCGTCGGGGCTTGGACGGAGTCAAGTCGGGTGTGGTAAGTCTTTTTGTCTTGTACTTGTAAAACCGTACTTTATGGATTTGAGGATAGGGCCGTCTGTGTTTTTTTTCCGTTGTGGGTTTTTTCTCGTACATCGCGGCATTATGGTTGTTTACTTATTTTATCTTTTGCTATAGCACATTAGATGCATGCTTAGGTAAAAAGATAAAATTGGTATAGTTAATTTGGTGCTAATTCAATTTGGGTAAACTTTAATTTAATTCAAGTCATTACTTTAATTTTATAATATTTGGTTTGGCCTAATTTGCAAATTGAATTAATTTGTTAGGAAAATTTTAGGACTTGGGTTAAATTAAGTTGTTTAAGTGAAAATCAATTTGTTGATTTTTTAATGTCACTTTAAGTTTTGTTTAATTTTAATTTGAAAGACATTAAAATTTTGTTTATGAAATTATTTAGTTGAGCCATCTCTATTCCGCATCTTTAAAAGGAAATTACTTTTTCTAAAATTTGAAATTGGGGGTATTTTGACACTCCAAATTGGTATCAAAGCGGGATCGCTCCTTGAAATATTTTTGACTAAAAATGGAATATTCCCCATTTTCAAAATTTCCAGTTTTCGATGGTTCCAACTACGCATTTTGGAATGTGCGGTTGAAATCGACACTTAGGTCTATCGATGAGAGGGTCTGATTGTCTGTTGTTAACAGGTGGTCCCCACCCACACATTTAATAGAAAATGAGCATGTTCCCAAATCCGCCGATAAATGGAGTGAGAATGAATTTAAACTTGCTAATTTTAATTCCCGAGGTTTAAATGCCTTTTTTAGCGTTGTCACACCGGATGAATTCTGATGCATTATGACGTGTGAAATCACTAAAGAAGCTTGAGATATTTTACAACTCACTCATGAAAGAACTAGTTTCGTAAAAGCTTCTAAACTCCAAAACCTCACCACTCAATTTGAAACCATCAAAATGAATGAAAAAGAAACATTTGATTAATTTTATGCTATACTTTCCGATATAGTTAATTCATCTTTTAATTTGGGAGAGAAAATACCCGACAACCGATTAGTAAAGAAAATTTTAAGGTCCCTACCCGATAGATTTATTCCTAAGGTGACCGTGTTAAACTCTTTACCCACTTTAGCCTCTACGAAATTTGAAGTGCTCATAGGTGATTTACAAACCTATGAACTAGACATGTTTCCCTCCAAAACTGAAAAGAAAATAGAAAAGGGTGTTGCTTTGAAAGGTCGAAAGGAGGAAAAATAAGTAGTAGAGAGTGAAAGTGATAGTGACTCGAAATATATGGCTATGTTTGCTAGGCAGTTTCATAAATTTCTTAAATTTAACAAAGATAAATTTATAAAGAATTTTAAGAAATTTGAAAATCCTAGGCACGACAAATCCAAAAAGATCCCTAAATATCTTAAGGAAAATCTAAATAGGGACGAGTCAAATAGGTGTTATGGTTGTGAAGGGTATGTCCATAGGGGTTTTGAGTGCCCCACTAAACTAAGGAGAGAGGGTAAGAAACCAATTTACTATAATGCAACCCTTAGTGATAGTGATAAGGAAGAGGGTCCCGATTCCCCTGATAAGCCCAACTTTGTGGCTTTTATGGAAAATCGTGTGAAAGTGACCACTCCTCTATTGATGAAATTTTAACACATGAAACTTCCATGGTCAAAGTTTATGATTCCCTTGTTTTTTATGGTTGTGAGAGTGAAAAATAGAGAGAAAGTTATGATGAGGTTGATGTGAGTGAACTTAAATTTGCATTTCAAGAATTATATGAAGAATTTATCAAATTAAAAATAGCAAATTTGAAGTTAGAAGCTAGTTTCAGAGAGCGTGTCAAGGTCGTTGATGAGAATGTGTTGGTTGAAAACCTTAGGACACGAGAGAGAGATCTTCGAGAGAAGCTTGAATATGTAGAAGGCGAGATAGATAACCTTAGAGGTCTAATGGAGTCAATGAAAAAGGAGCTTCTTGCGTTTGAAGAGCGGAATGTTTTGTTAGAGTCTAACATTTTAGAATTAGAAAATAAATTAAAAGTTTCTAGTAAAGTCAAAGTTGATTTGGAGTATCGTTCGGAGAAATTAGCTAAAATATTATGAACGGTCCAAATTAGAAATGGAACTTGTGGTTTAGGCTTCGATACTTATAATGAATCAACTCATAAAGACAAAACCAACATTTTAGGAGAATCCTCTAGGAACAATGTTATAGATCATTCCTTAGGAAAGTTTTTCGCCAAGTCTTTAGGTGCTCTCATTGTGGTAAAAAAGGTCATCTTAAGAAGAAAAAAAATTCATCTTAAATGAGGTCCTAGAAAATCCCAACAAAAGGCAACCGAGGTAGCCAAGATTCCTACACCCCGAGATCGTCATTCGTCATTAGTTTGGGTTAAAGAGATCCGACTTGGTAGCTTTGTAAAATAGGATTTTTGATTCTCATTTACTTTCACATGCTTCCTCACTTGCTAAATCTAAAGGTTGAATGTGTTAGTTGTTTCCATACTTTAGCTTTTTTGCTTCATGTTATATCATCATGCTAATTGTATGCTTGTTTTAATCCTTTTCTAGTCTATGCTCCATACTTAATCACATGCTAGAATAATAATTTTTGTTTATCTTTTGTATTATACTTCTTTCATTTTAGTTTGCATTAAATTATAAATACAAAAATATTTTTTTTATCATTTGTGTTTTAGCTTGTTAGTAACTTAGGCTTCATGAAAAATACAAATGTTTTTTTTGGTATCTTTTGAGTAAATATTTTTTTGGTTCAAAATTTTTCAAAAACTCAAAAGATTTTTGTGTGTGTATTTTAGTTTGACACACTCTATGTGGCATATACTTGTGTCTTGAATCCCTTCTTTTTCGCTCCCTTGTGGCTAAAACTTTTGGTTAAGATTGTAAGTCCTTAAAATGTTCTTTACCATGCTTACATGGAGTAGTTAGATTTTGTGTTGATTTAAATGGATTCTATTTTTATATGCCTCAATTCACACATGCACGAGCTCATTTGAAATTTTAACTTCACTTGTATATTTGAGCTTTGTGAGGTGTTCTCCTTCCAATCTAGTCATCTACATACTATGTGACCTAGGAGGACTAGTGCATGTTAAAATCCATTGCATGCGAGATTTGTGTGAAATATAAAATAATATATATAAATGTGCATGGGTAAGGGCTCCGAAAGGAAATATCATCCTTTGCGAGTATGACACCGTTTGTAATGAACCTAAAAGAAATATGTGGTCCAAAGGCCTAAAAAGAAAAAATGGCATTAAAAAGAAAAATAATTTCCAAGGCCTATTTTTAATTGATGTATTCATTCAAAAATATATATGCTTATTGAGGGAGATTGGATGGTATATCAATGGTTTGTACAATGTCCGTTTATCCTAATTGTCCTTACATTGTCATGACTCTGTTGGTTTGTAGAATCATCAAAATTCTAGGTTTGTATGCATTGTGTATGTTTGATCATTGAGTTCAATTTATATTGTCACATGAGGTTATATTCAAATGTGATAAAGTTTGCAATCAATTGAGAATTTCGTGAACATATTTAAGTGTTTGGGTCTAAATTTAATTGTTACTAGTTTATAACCCTACACTTCCATTTCCATATAACACATTTTTGCCATACGAGTGTGAAAAGCTTATTTTATTTTGTGTCATGTGTGGTGTTTATACCTAGTATATGTGCGTGTGTGTTAATGATATTTATTATGTACTCATATACGAGGTATTCTATTCATCTTTTCCTTGCTTTCTAGTCCATCTATGCTTCAACTTCATAATTGGTATCTATCTTGTTGGATTTTTGTTTATATCACATGCTTAATATCACATGTATCATATTGGTGTCATTTTCTTGCATCTTAGTTTGTATCCTCTATTATTTGTATGGATTAGTTATACTTTTTTTGCCTATATACTTTCATGCTCTTATAACTCTAAACTTCATCGTGTTTAAACTAGTTTTTATAGGGGAGAAATGGTATCTAATCCTATTATAATCTTATCTAAGTTTAGGAGATTTAACTTAGGGGGAGAGCGCTACCTTCTTAGGTCGATCATAGTTGATAAAGGGGAGCATTAATTTAGGGGGATTATTTATTTTATATGAATTTAATATTCTAATTCCATATGCATTTGATAGTTTGCTTAAGTGTATAGGAATTCTTCTAAATGGCAATTTTCATCGTCGACAAAGATTTGCTTAAGTGTGCAGGAATTCTTCTAAATGGCAACTTTCATTGTCGACAAAGATATTGATCCTTGGGTTTTGAGTCAAGTTATGTAATTTTTATTTTGGGTGGTATATTTTTTTAAGTCTAGTAGAGATTGACGGCCCTTTAGGATTTTTGTTTGGTTTTTGTCTCGGAATAGCCAAAGGGGGAGATTTGTAAGGACACAAGTCTCCGATTGAGTCTTAATGTAGTGTTGGCTCAATTCCAGACAAAAAAATTTGAGTCATAGGATAGTATTCAATTGTATCAATTCAAGCCTATGACATGTTAGTTGAAGACGTAGCGACCAAAATTATAAAGCTTCATCATATGCCGGGTTTAGTGTGCCTTGTTTCTACGTCAACAACATTAGTTCCAATGCTCCTAAGGTATGAATGCATTTTATATATATATAGGAGATTGGAAATTTATTGGGTTTACTTTTATAAATTTTTTATAAAATAATTTTAACGACTGTATTTTACTCAGAATTTTTTTTAGAACTTTTCATAAAAAATTTTAGTCTTAAAAAGCATATTACATTTTCTGGTAAGTCGTTCGAATGAACGGGAATCTCGTTTGAACGATATTCCCAGGTCGTTCGAACGAGAATTCTAACGAGAGTCCTTTTTTCACTCTGGAACATTGTTAGAAAAGTCGTTCGAACGAGAATGTCGTTCGAACAACTTTGACGGGAACAGTTTTTTGGCAGTTTTTGACAGTTTTCTCCTTGTTCCCACTATGTTTTCCCCACTACTTTTTGATAGGTTTACTATGTGTGGGAACCAAGTTTTTGGAACTAAATTTTTCACATTCTAAGAGTTTTTAGAGAGAGCAAAACTTTCAAG
The DNA here is from genome assembly GCA_949130495.1 of Sambucus nigra. Lineage (NCBI taxonomy): Eukaryota > Viridiplantae > Streptophyta > Magnoliopsida > Dipsacales > Adoxaceae > Sambucus > Sambucus nigra. The sequence goes on from OX422212.1 coordinate 220,485,612, forward strand.
AAAAACTTCCATGTTTTGTGTTTGATTTTTATGGATTAAATTCACCCAAAACACATACACACCCAATAGTTTTGTTCATTCCAAGTTCCTTAATATATAACCTTGCTTGGAGTGTTTGGCACAGAGTTTTTCTCTACACATCAAAGAAGAGAAGTTTGGGTTTACTTCTACATCCCACAAAGAAGAAGTTTGTTTGATGTGACATACTCACTTGGAGAAAGGCTCCTTGTTCGGGTGGCGATGGCCAGAAAAAGTCCGATCGGTGGATACCAAGACCGCAGTGGACCTCTGTGGTTATTCGATAGGTAGAGGTGTGTACAAGAAGAAGCGTCAGGGCTTGGATGGAGTCAATTCGGGTGTTGTAAGTCTTTTTGTCTTGTACTTGTAAAACTGTACTTAGTGGATTTGAGGCTAAGGTCGTTCGAGGTTTTTTCCCATTGTGGGTTATTCCTTGTACATCGCGGCGATGTGGTTGTTTACTTATTTTATCTTTTACTATATCACATTAGATGCATGCTTGGGTAAAAAGATAAAATTGGTATAGTTAATTTGGTGCCAATTCAATTTGGGTAAAAATTAATTTAATTCAAGTCATTACTTTAATTTGATAATATTTGGTTTGGCCTAATTTGCAAATTGAATTAATTTGTTAGGCAAATTTAGGACTTGGGTTAAATTAAGTTGTTTAAGTGAAAATCAATTTGTTGATTTTTTAATGTCACTTTAAGTTTTGTTTAATTTTAATTTGAAAGAAATTAAAACTTTGTTTATGAAATTGTTTAGTTGAGCTATCTCTATTCCACATCTTTAAAAGGGAATTAATTTTTCTAAAATTTAAAATTGGGGGTAGTTTGACACTTCAAATTTTAATTAGGGCAACATGAAACAAATTGTTTCCCTATTGTTGTTAATTTTTATTGAAAATTGTGAAACCCCTATAAAATGAGGATGCTTAGAAAATGTTAATTTAAATTCAATGGTGTAATTTCTGTAAATAAAAGAATATATAGATGTTAATTGGCTAAGAGATAAATAATGAGCCTTGTGAACTTTGAGAAAATAAATGCGAAGTATGAATATGACTTATCCCATGAATTTTTTTATATGACTTGATCATGCCTATCTTGGGATACTTTTAATTGTTGGAGAATCACATGAACCCCACTTGAAATGATTATAAATTATTGAGTTATGAAATTTGTAATTAAAACATTGCTAATCGGTTTATTACACATGCGATTTGGAAATAATGAATGCTATAAGTAAAAGAGGGTGTTATTAGAGACTATAACTATATATGTTTATCGAGGGGATCGTTATTTAGACATGTGTAGTTAGTATTGAGACTTGGATGGTAGTTAAACATTGTTCTTAAAATATCATGTTGTGAGTTATTGATGTTTATTGTTGGCATATTAATTTTTGATTATCTGGAGTCATTGAGTTTTGATGGGATATTGGTCGTGATATTATGAGAACAATGGTGTTATCGGGATTAAATGTTCTATATGTGATTTGTGGAGTTGTCCATTATTATTAATTATAAGATTTGGGCGATTTTATAGTAGTTGTCGTGTTGATATTTGTTGCTAGATAAGGGCTTTTGAGTACTGGTTTATGTTGATAGATATATGATGTAGATGAGAGGGTTAAGACCATTGGGATTATTGATGGTTGAGATTAGGTTACAGTACCTGGGTTGTGATCATATAGGACTTGAAATGGAGAAGGTGTTTTTCGATGTTATTTGTATTAGCATAAGGAGTTGGATTGAGACTTTAATGTATTAGTCGTTATTTATGAGGATTGTTAGTGTGAAACACAAAGTATTTCATGAAAAGGATTTTGCATGATAACAACATAATGGATTTGTGATCATATTTCACTATCTTCTCTCTAACATACTTGATGAAAAAAGTGCTCAATACATTATGGGTTACAACACAAGGATTATATCACCCTTGCAACCAACAAACCTCAAGATCACAAGCATTAGAAAATAATAAATGTTATCCAACACGAATCCGTATACACACCAAGTCGCTCAAGAATAAAATCATGCAAGCGAGATCATACCATACTTGTTTAATCTAGTCAGAGTCATTCATAATATATTTATAATGAAGAAGTATTTCTCCAAGCCAAGACATGCATTGAAAAAGTATTGCTCTAAGACCAAAATTTTCACAACATGTTCCCAATTTTTGTTTAATAACAAATGCTATGAAACCCATCATCAAAGTGTTCATCCACAACATGAGATTATTAAACAAAGAAAAGAAAGTTGAAGTGATCAAGAAAAAAAGAACCTTCTCAATCTATACAAGAACAAGCACAACATTTTATGTTCAAATAAACAAGTCGATAAAGAAATGTTTCAAAGAAGCAATTCATGCAAGAAACACAATGTATGATACAACTAAAGCAAGATCAAGTATAATTTCAAGTTACAAGAGATTAATAGAAGTCATAAAACTTCATCTCAAGTTTCATAGGTTTAAAAGTGATTGTAAAGACGTAAATAACCTAGAAAAATCAATTACAAACCCCAAACCACTTCCCTAAACCTTCCCAAACCTTCTCCAGAACAAAACACACATAAAACAAAACTTCCTACTTTAAAGTAAACTCTAAAGTTGTATAGAGTCGAGTCCAAGTGGAGATAGAGTCGACTCCAGCCTAAGGTATTTTAGTACATTCGATTGTGACTTTTTCAATTGAACCCAAAATCAAAAAGATAAGTTTTTAAAAGATCCCTTCATACATATTCGAGTCTATATGTGTAAAATTGCCCTCAAGGGTAGTCTGGACAAAGATTTAAACAACTCTAATTGGAATTTCAAAATACCAAAATTCTTGCATATTACCAAACTATACTATAATAACAAGTTTTTGAAATGCTTATAAAATGAACCTTTCAGCTTTGATTTCAAGCCACCAAGTTAATCCCAAGATTATGTCATCTTAATTGAGATTTCTAGAAAGAGAGACAAATTTCTAAGACCCATTTCCATATATGTGAAATTCAAACCCAAATCTCCATTGAAGAAAAACTACATTCAACCAATGCTTCAAACCCAAAATCCATTTGAACCAAGGCTTTAAGATCCAAACACTTTTTAGCCAAATTCCAAAATCAATACCCAATTATGCTAAAGATTCGGCACAATATCATTTGTTCCAAAATATAAGACCCGGCATCAAACCATTCTGATTTCTAAATATAGATATTAATACCCCTTTCGAAAGAGTAAAGTTGAAAACCCAAAAACCCATTTGAGGTTCAAAGTGATTTAAACTTAAAATCTCTCTTGAACTAAGATACCAAAAGTATCATTTGTACTTAGAGATTAAAACCCCAATATCCTAAGACAATATGTGGAGTAATTATCCAACATAATGAAAATGGTTAAAACTTACCCGATATTATTGATAAGTGATCATAGCTTGACGATAAAAATAAAAGCGGAGTCTATCAATGGATATCTCAGGCGTGGATTTTCTCAAATGGATCGCAAAAGGTACCCAAGGCCATAGAGTCGCACATGACTCATTCTCTTTTTGTTTTCCATAAATGTAACCCAGCCTCAGGGAAAAGGGGGTATGTAATATTGGTTTGAAGAAATAATTAATGAAAAGAAAGGTAATTACCCCTGGACGTATGCAGATTGCCAAACCATGTATATTTTGTGTTGTGTGACTTTGAATTTACATTCTTCTAGGATCAATTGTGTTGATCTAATTACAATAGTTTTTTACCCCCTATAATTTGCATCATCTATGGGAAATATATTACTTACCTCAGCTAAGCAGATTAAACAAGCAGATATGTCTCATTCACACAACCCCGTCTTCCATCTAAGACGAGTACCCAAATGATGAGAACGAACCTCCAAAGCATAGGGTCAATCTGAGATTCATCCAAACAGGAGTCGTAAGACTTCCAGTTCATGTTATCATTCACAAAATCAGCATATTGTGGAAAGTAATGATAAAGAAACATCCACCCAGATCACACAACTTATTGACGCTTATGAACGACAACTTTGCCAACATGAGTAAAGTTCCAAGGTTATATAAATTTAGTTCAATTTCATAGAATACACTATTTGGTACAAATATTAATTAGACCACCAAGCTGATACTTTCAAAATTTTAATCTTACTTATTAAATCCTAAGTGAGCATGCAAAATTATAAAAATGCAGCAAAAAAGCATAACCACAACAAACCGATATACGAGGAAAACCCAAATAGGAAACACATCGGACAGCTAGGCCTAGAAAAATCCACTACGAATATGGTTTTACAAAAAGACACAAAAGACTTACAGACTTGACACAACAAGACCCGTTGATACCGTCTTCAATACCTCCGTTTGTAGTACGCAAGAGTCCATCGCGCTGCATAACACCTCCAGTGTCTCGGTATCCACCAAAAGCTAAAAGTCGTCTCCAATCCAGCCTTGTGCGGACATCCACATCACCGAATCAGGGATGAATATAGACGTGTTTTGGGGTTTTGGTTCTTGAAAAATGACCAAAAGATCACATAAAATTATTGGAGACTTTTATGAAAAAGGATATGAATTTTCTCTTCAAGTTCAAGAAAGGTTCAAGTGTCAAATTTTGTCCTTTGTTCAGTTACATAAGTGAAAGAAGTGGACCGAGGATGTTAAAGACAAAAACTACACAAAATTTATAATTTTTCAAAACAATAATCGGTTGTTCGAATGACTTAATAGTCTCGTTCGAACGACGATGTTTAAACGAGATTACTAATAAGAATTCAGATACAAATATGGGGGAAGTCATTCGAAAGTCATTAGAATATACTCGTTCGAACGATATTGTTTGAACGAAACGTCGAACAACAATTAAGACAACTCCATAACACAAGTCATTCAAATGTCGTTTGAACATACTCGTTTGAATGACTTGGGAATTTTGCAAAATAAAATTTAATTATAAATGGCTTAAATTGATTTGAAAATTCCATCAAAAAGCATTTACCAAAATTAAAAATGTCTCCAACAACATACAAAAGAACCGTGTTATATAACTTTGGGAAAAATAGCAATCAGAATCAGTTTATTGAGAGATAAAAGACGGGGTGCTCAAAATCTTCATCGATGATAGATGTATGACACACAATGACATTAAATGTTTTGTCCAATGGAATTAGCCAATACTACAAATAGACTCAATTTGAAATTTTCCCTTACAAATATCCCCCTTTGGCTACTTCGGGAAAAAAACATAAAATAAAAAAATAAATTACTCTAAATTTGCTAAGCCAAGCCGTCAAGTCGATCCTAAGGCCCTTCTCCAAAAGCCAAAAAAGGATAGACTGACTCGACTGATTACAAAGATGCATCTTTGAGAGTAGGCAAGAAGATGGAAATAAATGGCTTACACGCATGAAACAATCAAGCATATAAAATTCATGGGGAAATTAAGAGTAAAATAGCCAAATTTTGAAGGTTAACATGTTCTCCCCATTTTTGTCCGGAAAAGACAAAGGGATAGAACAAAACCTGCAATGTTAGTGAATAGAGCATGAACCGAAAGATAGATAGTATAATGGAAAATAGAATCAAGACAATATCCACATCATAATAACTAAGGAAAATCATCCACAAAACAATATACCATAAGATGAAACATGCGATGATTAACATTAAAGACATAAAATTCAAGAGCATCCAACATAAAGACAATAATATCCAAATACAAGAACTAGAAAGGGAAATACAAATATCTCGTATAAATGACAGAAATACATAAAGAAAATGGAAATTTCTCTCTCTCACAAGTACATAAAGTGAAACAACTAGGAAAAAAACTAAATCATGAGTTGAAGCATCGGTAGCATCGCCGTCAGGAGAAGATTCGGTACCCAAAGATCCTGCACCATGACGCATCTCAGAACAACGTAGCTCTTCAAATTGCTACATGAGAATTGAGTCTCGCTTAGCCTAAGCCTAATGTCGATGAGCCTGGGCCTTCTATCTACGAGCATGAGCCTCCTCAGCACTCTCTCAGTCTCTCTGCATAGTAGCTAAAGCTTCTATAATATAAATCTATCCAGACGATGCTTCTCTTGAATCTACTTTACCTATAAATGCAAATACATAATATCCTTCGACTCTGTAGGGGGACGACGAGAAGTAGAGGGTTTATATTGAGCTGGAAAGGAAAAGGCTGTAGTGTGTCAAGACTCAGAGTTGGATGGAGTGGGCTGAGGTATCTCTTAAGGAAGGTGATCGCAAGAAAGACCAATGGAGGAGGTATCAACGATCTGATAGCGAGTGATAGGAACATATGATGGAAGGAGGGGCAACTGACCTCTAAACAGTGACGAGTAATAATAATCGCAAATGGTAGGGCTTGCTTAACAAGATTAGAGGGAGATATATGAATAACCATAAGAACTCCAAAAATGAAATCGGGAAGGTAAATGGAAGCCCTAATTCTAATAGCGTGCATAAAATCCATATGATCCTTGGAAATTTGAGTGTGGTTTACATGTGGAAGAAGCCACGCACAGAAGATCCAATTAAGGATCATAAAATCAGAATTTAGGTTTTTATGATATAAAATGGTGGAACCAAGATAGACCACACGACATACAGTCTCAATAATAAGGAGAAAAGTTAGCCTAGCGTCCTTGGGCTAAGGAAAGGCAGGGTTAAGGATGCGGGGCAAACCTGTGAGATGTGCAATTGAGTTGAGGGAAATGGTAATTTCCCTACCTAGTCCGTTCTCAGTCACAAGCATATAAAAAAAACTCACAGATGAGATCAGGATAAATGGGGTCGCGAAGATGAATGATAGTATCCTAACCTAGAGTATCAAGCCAAGTATGAATAATGGTGCCGAAAAGAAAGGCTAGGTTGACATTTTTTTCCCAAACAAAAGACCTAGTCACAAAACCTAAAGTATGATAGAGTGTATGGTTGGCATGTGACCTCCTCGTAGGTTGGGTATGAACACATCATCACCTGAGGAGTGACCCTCATTGGATGAATAAACACGCTGAGAGAGCCTACCTCCTCTAACCATATGGGCGAGAGTAAAGAAAACTACAACAAAACCAAACAAACCACCGCAACACCAACAAAACAAATAGCACCAACAAAATCCCATACTCCATCAGCAACAAGAAATAGAAATATATAAAGCATATATAAAAAAAACTAAATGCAATGACATGAATTTTTGCCAAGAAAAAAATGAATCATTGGAAAACAAATGTCAAAAAAAATCATGAGATAACATTTAATAGGGGCAAGACCAGAAATTTTTAAGAAAAAAAATGTGTACCCAAGAAAATATCTAGATAACATAGCCCTAACACAAAGTGCTTGAGAATATATTAAATGGGTAAGAAAAATATAACCCAAAAATGTTGTATGTTTTGAAGAATATACCCTAATCATATATGCTCAACCAATTTAAAGAAAACTAAAAGGGATGAAAACCAAGAAGATACCTAATAAAAACACATCATTGGAATAATCCAAGACCTTGAGAGTACAGTGGAGCGGTAAAAATGGGGAATGGGGAATGGGGGTTTTAAAAATCAAGTATGGTGGAGGAGAGAAATGGGGAAAATGGGAAGTGGAAATATGGAGAGAAAAGATGGAAAATAGAGATAGTGGAGATGTTGGGAGAAGACGCACGATTTTGACTAGGAGAGAGAGAGAGAGAGAGAGAGAGAGAAAGAAATGTAATGAAAATGCATGAAGAAAATGAACTGAACTGCCCAAAATAAAGCCCGATCGTTCGAATGAATTTTGGGACTCTCATTCAAATGACGTATTTTAAATGACATACGGACAAAATTTTGAACCAGAAATTAGTGCATGCCAGGGCTAAGGTCTTTCAAAATCTCGTTCGAACAATAAAGAAGTCTTTAAAACACTAGAAAAAATTGCAAAAATACATAGTATAAAGGCCTGAATTAGTGGATGTGAATAATGCGAGTGAGAGCATTATCTAAGACAATGCACAAGAGCAAAATGCCAAACAATATATTAACACAATATACACCCATATATGCCTTGTGAAAATATAAAGGAATACGATTGAACACTAGCCACAAAAATAAAAAAAACGCCTAGAATATTGATGATTCTCTGTCCAATAGCGTCACATAAAGAAAGCAGTACAATGATTTATTAGGCAACCCCATTGATCTTAAACCAATGTATCCCATAAATATCAAATATTCTTTTGAATTATTTCTTTTAAAAGATCAAACATGATAAACTATGTTGGCCTTGGCCACTTTTCAATGCCACACTTTTTAGGCTCTTTTTCTTTTTGCAAATGGGGGCTATTCAGGCAAAAACATTTTGTTTTTTGCAGCCCAAGTCCATTTCTAAACAATACTTAACCAGGTGAATATTCTTTTCTATTTCCAAATCCGTGCAATGGTTTTACATGCATTAAATAGATTGCTTATAAAATATGGTAACAAAATTTATAAGACAACACCTGACTTCACCTAGTGTATGCAAAGTGATGTAAATATCCACCATATTTCGTTAAAGGTGTGTGCAAGAAAGGCAAATATATGAGGCAATCATAGAAGAATATATCATAAACAAGCATCAAAGTACACAAGAGAGACGAAGTTCATACTAGGTACTCATCAAAAGCCACATGGACATGGAATGAAATAGTGATTCTAAAATATCACACACATAACCTATATGGACAAAGTTTTATAAAGGCCTTTCTACTCAAAGAGAAATGAAAATATTTTTTGGAATTTTTTAAAAATATATGCACAATATAATATAGTTCATAGATAAAGAGATAGACATGAGGCTCAACCTAAACTAGATAAACGACACCAAACTAATTCAATAGAGCATACCCCAATGGATTTCCTAAGGTTTTAAAACCTAAGGGCATATAGGGGTTTGGTAAAAATATCAGCCAACTAATGATCGGTGCCTACAAAGCTCAAGGAAACGACTTTCTCTTCAACTAACTCTTGAATAAAGTGTTCTCGAATCCTAATGTGATTTGTTCTAGAATGTTAAATGTGATTTTGGGAAATATGGATTGCAAGTGTATTGTCATAATAATTAGTCATTGTGCCTTGTGGAATACTGTAATACTCCAACATTTATTTCATCCAAATGAATTGAGGGAAACAACTCCCGACGGCTGTGTATTTGACCTTCACTATGGATAAAGAAATGATATTTTGTTTCTTTCTCATCCATGAGACAAGTGCACTACCAAAATAGAAACATCCTCCAGATGTGCTTTCACATCCATCAACATTTTCTGCCCAATCAGTATCCAAATATGTCGATCGATAATCATTAGTGTCGAAGGAATACCAAATCCTCAAAGATAGGGTCACACTAACATATTTAACAATACGCTTGATGGCAAGTAAAGGAGACTCTTTTGGGGAGGCTTGATATCAGGCACAAACTCCTACACGAAAGGAAATATCTGGACGACTAGCGGTTAATCAGAGAAAACTACCTATCATACTCCTAAAAAGGGTGTGCTTCACACCCTTTCCTTCCGTGTCCTTACTAAGATTAACAGATGAACTCATTGGAGTACATGCATGCTTGGCAGAGTCTAGATTAAATTTCTTTACCAGATCTTTTAAATAATTAATTTTGGATAAAAATATCCCGCTATTGAGTTGACACACTTGAAGACCTAGGAAGAAGGTGAGCTCGCCGACCATACTCATCTCAAATTCATTTTGAATTTCGTTCGAGAAGAGTTGAGTTTGTTTATCACATGTCAATCCGAAAACTATATCATCGGCATACACTTTGGAAACTAAGATCGTATTCTCATCTCGATGAACAAATAACGTCATGTCTACTCCCATTCTCAAAACGTCATGAGTAAGGAGATAAGAAGTAAGCCTCTCATACCAAGCACGTGGTGCTTGTTCAAACCATATAGAGATTTCTTCAAATAAAAGACATGATTAGGGTATTTAGGGTCCTCAAACCCTTTCAGTTGTTTCACATAGACGTCTTCCTGAAGAATACCATTTAGAAATGCACTTTTGCATCCATCTGATAAAGTTTGAACTTAAGATGATAAGTTATAGCTAGTAAGAGGCGAATGGACTCTAATGTAGCAACTAGATCAAAAGTATCGTCAAAGCCAATACTTTATTCTAGGTATATCCTTGGGCAACTAACCTAGCTTATTTACGAAAAATGACACCATTTTCATCCAATTTATTTTTTTTAAAATCCATTTGGTACAAATGACATTAGTATCACTAGGCCGAGGAACTAATTCCCAAACATCATTTTTTTAAAATTGAAGCGACTCTTCTTGCATGGAATTAATTTAATATTCATCTTTTAGTGCTTTTTTGAAATTTGAAGGTTTGATTTTAGAGGTGTAACACGAATAAGTAACCTTATTTTCTAGCTGCGCCTTAGTCTTGACACCTAATTCGGGATATCCAGTAATTTTGGAGGGGTCGTGACTTTTACGAACCCAGGGATATGGATCCTTTTTCTCAATTGTGGGGTCCACCGACTCATTATGAGACTCAATGTTTCAACACCGGGAGGTACATCACACTCACAAGATAAATCTTCCTCATCATCAAAAAATGTAGCTGGCGCATCATCTTTTATGACAACATTTATTGATTCCATAACTTTAGAACTTACAAAATTGTAAACTCTAAAAGCTCTACTATTTTGTGAATACCCTAGGAATATACACTACACCAAAAATAGCAATTTGGCGCGGTTTAAAACTGTGCCAGATCAAATCTGGCACGATTTTAAACTGTGCTAGAATCAGGTGTTCCAAAATGGCCATTTTTTTCTGGCGCGGTTTAAAAGTGTGCCAAATTTGACTAAATGGGAACACTTCTCACACACTTTTAAACCGTGCCAGAATTTGATATTTTTTGCACACTTTTGGCACATTTTATAATTGTGCCAGATTGAGTACATTTTGATACACTTTTGATACAGTTCAAAACCATGCCTAAATTTGATACACTTTTGGCACAATTTTGAACTTTGACAAATTTTTGGATCAAAGAAAAAAATTAATTATTTGAAAACAGAAAATTCACAAATTATGAATCTCGCACGTTTGTTTATAAACTTATGTACATACAAACTTAAAATATTACAAGTCTTAATAATTCTCTCTATTTTCTAGACATTCTAAAACCTACTAATATAAAACATGCGTGATGTAAAGCCCGCACGACCATAAAATATAACAATAAATTTACAAAAGCCAGCGCGGCCTTAAAAGTTAACATTAAAACTACAAAAGCCCGAACGGGCATGACACACAAAAAAATAAAATCCTGAACATTTAACGACGCTAAATAAACAACCTTCTTTTTATAAGGTATTGATTTCTTTGCGTGTTCCATGTGGATAAAAGCTAATGATAAAATATTATCCTGCAAAAAAATAAGATACAAAAAAGAAATGACATTAGTAACCAAGTAATTTAAAAAATCGTATTCAAAATGAAAAATTGCATATATGAGTTACAATTATCATCATATTTACAAATCTTGAATCTCGTGACAACACGGTAAGTTCGTACGAGTTACATTGGTCCCATGCATGGTGTTCGTGCCTCTCACGGGTACGTTTGGTGTTATTTTGAATTTTCTCCCTTTATTGTCATGTTTTTAAGACCAAGTCTAGATAATTTCAAACTATCATCATATTCTCAAACCAGGAGTCTCATGATCATACGATCTGTTACTACGAGTTACATTGGTTCCGTGCGAGGTGTTCATGCCTCTCACGGGGCCATTTGGGGGGTGTTTTGTTTTTTCACCCTCTAATAGTATTTTTAAGCCTAAGTCTAAATATTTTTAAATTATCATCATATTCTCAAATCGGGAGTCTCGTGACCATGCGATCAATTCCTATGAGTTACATTGGTCCCGTGCGAGGTGTTCATGCTTCTCACGGGGCCATTTGGGAGTTATCTTGCATTTTTTCCCTCCAACTGCATATTTTTAAGACTAAATATATATATTTTCAAATTATCATCATATTGTCAAATCGGGAGTCACGTGACCAAGCGATCAGTTCCTGCGAGTTACATTGGTCCCCTGCGAGGTATTCATGCTTCTCACGGGCCATTTGGGGGTGTTTTATGTTTTCTCCCTCTAACTGCATGTTTTCAAGCATAAGTATAGATTTTTTCAAATTATCATCACATTCTCAAACTAGGAGTCCCGTGACCATGAGATTAGTATCTATGAGTTACATTGGTCCTATACAAGGTGTTCGTGCATCTCACAGGTCCTTTGGGGGTTGGTTTGGGGTTTCACCCTCTAACGCCATATTTTTAAGGCTAAGTCTAGAAATTTTCAAATTATCATCATATTCTCAAACCATGAGTCTCGTGACCATGCGATCAATTCCTACGAGTTACATTGGTCACGTGCGAGGTCTTCGTACTTCTCACGGGGCCGCTTAGGGGCTATTTTGTGTTTTCACCCTCTAACCGCATGTTTTTAAGCCTAAGTCTAAATATTTTCAAATTATTGTCATATTCTCACATCGGGAGTCATGTGACCACGCGATCAGTTTCTACGAGTTACATTGATCTCGTGCGAGGTGTTAGTGTCTCTTATGGGTCCATTTGGGGGTTAGTTTGGAGTTTCACCCTCTAACTGTGTGTTTTTAAGCCTAAGTCTAGATATTTTTAAATTATAATCATATTATGAAATTGATAATTCCGTGACTGCGCGGTTAGTTCTTACGAGTTACATTGGTCCCGTACGAAGTATTCATGCCTCTTACGGGGCCGTTTGGGAGATGTTTTGGGTTTTCACCCTTTAACAGCATGTTTCTAATCCTAATCTATATATTTTCAAATTATCATTATATTCTCAAATTGAGAGCCCCGTGATTATGCCGTCAGTTCGTACGAGTTACATTGGACTTGTGCGAGGCGTTAGTGCCTCTTATGGGTCCATTTGAGGGCTGTTTTGGGGGTTCACCCTCTAATGGTGTATTTTTAAGCTTAATCTATATATTTTCAAACTATCATCATTTTCTCAAACCAAGAGTCCTGTGACTACACGGTCAGTTCCTATAAGTTACATTCGTCCCGTGCGAGGTGTTAGTGCCTCCTACGGGGTCATTTGGAGGTTGTTTTGGGTTTTTAAATACATATTTACAAGAGATTTTATTTTTCAAATACATATTTACCCCTCTCGCCCCTGTTTTTAATCAATATTATATGAATATGCAATCCATTTTCAAGATGTGGGGATTATAAATATGCAAGCCATTTTCATGGGTGGATTATTTTCAAGTAATTAAATACTATTATCCGAACACATACATTGAAGACTGCTTGGAGAACTTTCTTATCAAAACCATGCAATAAGTCTGAAAATGCTCGTGTATGGCCCAGATGATGGTTCCTGCAGGAGTACTATATACCCAGTTACAACATGTATACATAATTATGTACATTAACATACATAGGAACATTTTATTACAGATGGAGAAAAAGGAGAGATGGACAACGTAATATGTGCGAGTGGGAGTATGTTTATGAGTAAATTGCCCTTAAGCATAAATTTCTCCAAGACCTATCCCAGAATCAGATAATGAAGTTTATATCCCAACGCCCTCATGCTCAAAGGATCAAGTAGTTGGATGGTGACAAAATGAGGTTACCAGTTCGATTAAATTGCTCCAAGACCTGTCCAAACATTAACCAAGGATCGTTGAGTTTCATATCATATAATGGAGTAATTATTTTAGGACATTAGTATATGTGTAAATGAATCAATATCAAATAGATATATTGGAAAATAAATGAAAATACATAAACTAATGTTTCCAAAGAGACCCGAAGGGGAGGGGGGAATAAAAAGCTAACAATGTCCGACTTAAATAAAAAAAACTGACTCATAATTCAAGTGAAACGAGTAACCAGTCCTCGGTACCAATAAGTCCCTCTTTCAATCAAAGTTGGGCATTATATATATATATATATATATATATATATATATATATATATATATATATATAACAACAATTGTTATATATAGTCACTAAAGAGCACTTGTAGACTATTGACTCTCTTAAAGCTTGAATCGATCGGAATGACATTTTATCTATATCTGCACTACAAAACCAAAACAAAAACCAAGTTATAAGTAACATAGATTAATATTTTATAAATTAAAAAATGCATATTTTTTTCCTCAACAACAGGATAAAAAGTACCCTTAGTAATACCAGTTTATTTAATACCAACCTTGAATGACAACATAAGAATTGGGATAATTTAATGAAGCATCATATCATAAGAATTGAAGAATCACAACAAAATAATTTAATCGTCACGAGAAAAAAAAAATAATTAGTTTACTATCTAATGAATGCACTATGAAATTTCATTCTGAGCCTTAGGTAGGACATCACTACCCGTTTGATTTCAAAGGACACAAATGTCAAAACTGATACACTCGACACAAATCATAAACTTTTGACTTGTTAATGTCTTTCACAAAAAGGTGATTTTTTATAGGAAAAAGAGAGTACCCTTGATATTTATGTTAAACACAAAGAAAAATAGGAAAAAACTCTCTTATGTGGCTCATAATAAAGGAGCGCCAGACTGACCTCTCATAAGTTAAATCAAGAAAATGCCTACCCTATGATCCCCCACCTTTTTAATCCTCAAAGTAGTCAAGCCCATGCAGTCCATCTATAAGAGCTTCTGGAAGTATATCACTCACATAAAATCTATCTTGTCTACTTTTGTAAGTCCTCCCTCAACCGTTATGTATCTATACTATCATTACACTGCACAAATAATTCAGCTATGTTATTTAAACCATTCCTACAACCCTAAGCCTTTATCACAATTCAAATCATGATGATTCTCACTTGGACTGATCTTTTACAAATTTATTAATGTTTACCACATGTTCACTATAATATAATGTAAAATGGGAGTTATAAATAATGTAATTCATTTAAGGTGGATACCTAAGTAAATAAACTATGATAGAACTAAATTTGGTAAGTAGAGAACAACATAACATATAATATTCTATTTATAAATTTGTACCTATGATGATGAGATATGGACATGGAAGGTATGTACATTAATCAGTTAAGAGGATGGGTTTGCCATGCACGTGTAAGGGCGTTATATATGGACAAATTAGAATAAAGGGTTAATAATATTTCATTTGTCAATTATCCTAAAGAAACTATTCATTATCAACTCCACGATTTGACTAGTCATTATGTAATTTTAAACTAAAATGAAAGATCTCATAACAGGAATTTATCATAGACGTTATTTTGCTGATGATGTTGATTTAGAATAACAATTAGAGGACATACAAATTTTCACATATGGATTTGAAGACTCGTTACTTATTATCCTATCACAACCTTATAATGCACATGAAATTATTCATAATGAGAGAAATCTAGGAGAATTAGAGATACCTAGTTGGAGCGTAGAGGAGATACACCTTATAAGGGGCGAGGATTCGGCTAACTATAAGGAGGAAATGTTTAGATTTTTATGCATAAAAATGGCATGAATTTTTAATCAAGTCTGTATTTTGTCATACACTCCTAAGGATATGATTGTTGTTGGGTGAATATGGGTTTAGAAAGGAAATTAGTGCAAATGTATAACTTACAAAGCTTTACTAATGGAAAAAGATTATACTCAATGTAAATCTCATAAACTATAAAGAGTTCACCCATTAACTTTTATATAAGTAACATCAATATATAAAGATAAAACATAGTGTTCATAAAAAGGATAAGGTGTATATGAGTTACTTGTGTCATAACCAAAGAGGAGACCACCCATACCAGCTGATAAAGACAACTTCATAATGTAAGGTGTTCTCTATGTTATTCGCCAGCATTATGTGAATTCTGCTTTTATAAGTCCCCCATTAACCATTATGTATCTATACTATCATTACACTACACAAACAATTCATCTTTGTTATTTAAACCATTCATATGGCCCTCAGACTTTATCACGATTCAAATCATGACCATTCTCGATAAACATTCTTATAATATGCATTCTTATAATATATGTATAACCAGAAGAGGACTGAAATTGCAACATATGCGAACAGGTAACTAAACATTCTTATAATATACATGTACTAAACAATAAACTAAAGTCTAAGCAGGGAATATTCAATATACAAAGTATACAGGTACTAAACATTTGACAAATCAGAGGGTTCTCAATGACAAATATGTAAAAAAATATTACAAAACAGAATATTAAAAAAAAAGGGACCGAAAATGGTTTATAATGGTTTATACAAACGATTTTGATAAAAAAAATGCACCAAAAATGGTTTGACCGAAATTACAAACCATTACAGAGTTTTTTCCCAGTAATGGTTTGGTGTAAAATGACTTGACCAAAAATGGCTATACAAATGATTTGACCGAAAATGGTTTAACCAAAAAATGATTTGATCTCTCAATTCTTACAGGTGTTGCAACTGAGAGGTGTGAACGGCGACGGGGAGGTCTGAATGGCGTGACTGTGAGAGAGCGACGTAGAGAGAGAGGATTTGGTTTTAGGGTTCTTTTCATTCAAAGAGAAAGCGGGGAATATGTCTCGGGGCCTAAATCGAGATTAGGTGAAGAGCAGGAGGGAGAATTGGGTCAAGAGTGGGTAGGAGAATGATCAGCGGGAATGGATCTGAATGAAACGTCTTTTACTTTAGTATTTTATTTATTTTATTTACCCTTTTTTAATTGGGGACGATTTTGTCACATTTTAAAATCGTGCCAAATTTTGGCACAGTTTAAAACGTGTCAGATTCTCCTTGTCCAAGCAAGCCAAATTGAGTGTTTTGGTGTAGTGATACCTTCATCAATCCTCGAGTTGAATTTACCTAGAAGCTCTCTATCCCTAAGATATAAAAAGGACTCCTAAAGACACTAAAATAGGCTAGGTTGGGTTTTTTGTCGATCCACAATTCATATGGAGTTTTATTAGTATTGGGATGCAAGTATACCTTATTCACGGTGTGACAAACGGTGCTTACCACGTCCGCCCAAAACCTCTGAGGTACTTTCCTACCAAGGAGCATGGACCTTGCCATATCTTGTATCGTTCGATTATTCCTCTCAACTAGACCATTTTGTTGTGGAGTTCGAACGATGGAAAATTCATGCTTAATTCCAACTTCATCAAAAAAATCATTCACACTGAATTCCTTAAATTCAGTTTCATTATCACTTCTAAACCGTTCTATGGTGACACCATGTTGATTTTGAAGGACTTGACATTTAACCGTTAGCAATTCAACAACATCGAACTTTTCTCTTAGAAATACTACTATAGAATATTTTGAAAAGTCATCTACCATTACTAGGATATATTTATTTCCTCTTTTACTATCAGTATGAGCGGGACCCATAAAGTCCATGTGAATCAATTCTAAGATACGAGAGATGGTTATAAATTTCAACTTCTTATGAGGACCCTTAACTTACTTTCCAAGTTGACAAGGCCCGTAAATTGAGGAGTTTGGTTTTCCTAAGGATGGTAAGCCTCGAACTAGGTCTTTCTTCATTAGAAAATTAAGATCTCTAAAGTTTACATGACCTAGACGTTGATGCTAAACATCAACAGATGAGACCTTGGCACTGTTGCAAATAAAATAGGACTTTGGAACAATTCCATAAGAATTATCACTAGTCCTCACACCTTGTAGAATAGCCTCACCCTATTTATCATAAACGGTGCACTCTGATTGGATAAACTTAAATGCTAGGTTTTCGTCACATAACTGGCTAATGCTTATCAAATTATCTTTGAGTCCATCAACATAAAGAATATTTTCTAGTTTTGGAAAACGAGAGACTCCAATGGTGCCTCTACCCATGATTCGATATTTACTCCCATCGCCAAAGGTGACTTTACCATCTTTATAGTTTTCAAGAGTGGTAAAAAAGATATTTATCACCTATCATATGCCTATATAATCCACTATCAAAATACCATTGGGAGGTATTTTGAGAAACATGAATAACAAAAGCCTTCTTGGTCTTATCTTTCTTAACCCAAGCTTGAGTTGTGTTCTTCATTTTGTTGACTCTAGTATTTTGGTTGGAATAATTTTCTTGGGACATAGAGAACCTTAGAAACTCTTACATTAAACCTTTGGATGTGTTGACTAGATACTCAACTTATTTTTTAAGGATAGCTAAGAAGATATAGTGTGGCCTAGGAGTTGTGAAATAAGAATTCTTTCCAACCTCGTAACAGAAATCTCTAAGGTGACCACTTTTGTGGAAATAAGTACACACTTAGGGCTGATTTGGAGTCATTTTCATAGGTTGAATTGTTTTAGGTGGGTTAGGTTTAGGAGGGCATGTTTTTGTAACAAACTTATCTACGAGTTCAGATTTAACATTGGATTACTTGCCATCTTCATATCATATACCCTTTCTTTCTTTGTAACCTTTCTCCTTATAACCTAAAACTGAACCTAGGAATAATTTTCCCATTTTTTCAAAATTATCTTCAAGTGTGACTTTGACTTCTCAAGAGGAATCGAGATCTTTCTCAAGTTTGATTCAAGTGTTTTTAGAATCTCCAAGGATTCATGAAGATCTTTGTTAACACGACCTATAGAGTTAGTCAAATCATATTTTTCTTTACCCATTAAAATAAGATTCTGAGAGAGAGAAATCTTAATTATCTAGAGTTGACTAACTAAAATGTCCTTCTCTTTTAGGATTTTTAACTCCTTTTTGAATGTCAACACCTTAAAAGTTAACCTTTTATTTCTCTTTTGAATACACATAAACTCAATGTACAACTCAGAATAGGCGTACTTCAATTCACTTTCATATACATCACTCTCATTTACTTTTTCATCACTACCTTCTGAGTGAGTGGATATAACCTCAAGATCATGCTAAAAAATGTCAACACTAGAATGTGACTCACTTGAAGCACTAGCATGACTCACTATAAAGGCTGTGAAGTTATTTCTAGAAGGAACGAAATCATTGGAGTCTTCAGACTCATTCTCACTCTTGCTAAGATTTGTAACACCCCAAGATTTTGGGACTGAGATATTTAATTTTTGGGAGAATACAATTTTATTTAAATTAGAAAATTTGGAAATTTGGAAATTGAAGTCCAAAAATGGAGGACGTTACAAAGTATTCCGAATGATAATTCTGAGTGCGCCATTGGTTTTGGATGGGTCAAGATAGTCGAAATGACTATCATTGGGTTTTATTTCGGTTCCGGAATATTTTTAAGTCAGTTTGTCTTGAATTGGAGCAAACGAGTCATTTAAAGTGTGTATTAACATTTAAAACTAGGACTTATGTTTTAAGGGATTTAAGGGCTTACGATTTCAGCCCTTCTCATTTGTAAGAAGAGAGAAATAGAAAGAAAGAAAGAAAGAAAGAAAGAAAGAGAGAAAGAAAGAAAGAAAGAAGAAAGGAAGATAGAGAGAGGAGAAAGCTTGGAGATTTCTGGCCCAAACGCGATCTCGAGGAAGACTCAACCTCTACAACTTCGAGGCAAGTGTTTAATCTTGCTAAATATTTCATTTTTGTATTTCATTTCATAATTTGTGGATAAAAGAATTGGATTTGGGGTATTAATAGCAAATCCTAGATTTTGTAAATTAAATCTTGAAATTGATGGTTATATATGGGTTTGATAGTGTAGAGATGGTTGGGATCAAATATGGGTTAATTTATTGGTTTAGAATCATGATTTGAAGAAGGTTTAAGGGTTTATAAGTGAAAAGTTTAGGGTTTAGAATTCGTGGGTTTTGTGAAGGGGAAGAAACCTTCAAGTTCTGCAGACCCGAATCGATTCGCCCCCTAAGCGAATCGATTCGGCTTAGGAAAAAGTCCCAGGTCTGTGTGACTGAATCGATTCGGAACCAAGGTGAATCAATTCATCCTGGGACAGACTCCCAGATCTTTGGGACTGAATCGATTCGCATTGGGGGGCGAATCGATTTGCTGGGCCAAATCGATTCAGAAACAGGGTTGGTTTGTGAATTTTCTCTAAAATGATTTCTAACCCTTTTTGGTTGAGTTTATTAATTTGGGACATGATTATATAATGTAAGAAAGATGTTTTGGAGATTTATTGGAAGTGTCTCGCATGATGAGATCACGAGTACGTATCGAGTTATTTTGGGAACTTATATACTTATGTATTGGAGAGGGACATATCCAAAAAGTAGGTAATCTCATTGAGAACTGAAGTTCCATTTCGAGGTCATATTAGAGTTTACATATGAAGTACGGTTTAGAACTCTTTGAGAGAGAGGGGTTAGGGCGTGATGTGAAATGATGGGCCGATGAGTGTAATGAATCCAAATAGTGATAGGATTCTATTTAAGTTATGATTGGGTGCCAACGAGAGAGAGGGGTCACGTATCCTTATTGATGATGAATTTAAGGATTATATCGTTAATGTGTTAAGATTAAGGGTTCATGGGGACAATTGAACCGTAGTCGAAAATCGGGAGCGGTTGGATAGTACTACCAACTAGAATAGGTTGTGTTGAAATTCCAGTCGGGATAGAGGTAACAACGGGAATTCCAATATGTGATGGAACTTTGCAATAAATTTAAGATTGAGCTTGAGGTTTTATGCTATTAGTTTTGTGCATACCAATAGTCGAAATTAGTACTAGATACCGATGTGCTTTTGGATATTGATGGGAAATGTAATGATTGTTATACACATGAAACTTGGGGGTTATAACCTTAATGTTAAATATATTGGAAAACTACTCATATCATAGGGGCAATGGATGAATACACTTCAAGTGAGGGGTCGTATTTATATAAGGAATTAAATTAAATACATTCGGGACGACGACTAGTATAAAGAAGATCATATACACGTATAGCCGAGTTTATAAATTTCATACATACGCATGAGAGATGGTATGTATATATGTATATGTATATATGGGTATGAATATTTGTATATATGTATGTACTCATGGCATGAATATCTAAACCGTAGGTGATAGTTTAATTATATGATGTAATCATATGGATGTATATATATTGTGTATATGAATGATATATATACTGATATTGTGAAGCATACCCCTCACATGCTATCATTGGGAATGTAACACCCCGTATTTTTGTACATTTAATATTTAATTAATTCGGGAATTTTAAATTACTTGTGTGTGGTAATTTTAATTGAATTAATTATGGCAATATATATATTTAAATATTAATCGGGGAATGAATGGTTAATGTTTAGGGACATTTATTTACTAAGTGAATAGTAATAATTTAATTACGTGATTTCGGGTATTAATGATGGGGTATGCACTTATCCCAGCCGGGAGTCGGTATAGACTTAATGGGGGTGTGAGATAAGAATTTTTATAAATTAATTCGGATGTCAATTCTGACTGCGCGGTTGAGTCCGGATGGGTCGAGATAGTCAGAAAAGAGTACCCGGGGGTAGTAATTGGGTCTCGGGGTATTTTTGGGCATAGTCGGGCCCACACGGGGTGAGTTGGGCCACTTTAATTAAGCCCATTAGGTGAAAAACGGAATTAAGGGTTGTTAACCTAATGGGGAGATTAGAAAATCAGCAGCCATCAAATTCTAAGCCTAGGGCTTGAGAAGGAAATTGGGGGAAAACGAATCAAGAGCAATTGGAGCTTTTTGGAGCCAAATTGAGGGTCAACAACAACGGATCAGACACTACAAACAGTTTGAGCCAAGTGGTTAACTGTTTTGATTCTTAAAGCATGATAATCAATTTATATTATAGTGATGTGGGTATGAAAATCCGTTTTTGGGTGTAAATGGGTACAAAATGGGTTTTTTTTTTTTGAAATACTTGAATGAGATTCAAAGTAAGATTTAGATGGGTGATTGAAATCTGAATATGTATTTATGATTTGAATGAGAAATTCAGAATATAAAAGAGTGGAAATCGAATCTGGAAATTGGGATTTAAAAACAGATAATTAAATTTTAGTGAGAAAGACCCATTTCGAAAATTAAGAGATAATTAGAGGGGTTGATTAGCTTAATGATCTCTATGATGAGTAGGATGTGGATTGACCATGTGTAGAGGATGGGATGATGTGATTAGAGGTAAATTAGGGTTTAAAAACCTTGAAATTCGTTAATGGTGGAAAACAGGGAGAAGAGGAGCTGTAACGAAGGGGTCGATCGATCGGGGGAATCGATCGATCGACGATGGAAAATTCTGGGCAGTTCGGCCTTGGGTGAAGTATAAGGGGAAAGTAATTAAATTTAACTCCCAAGCATTTATTTAGTGATAAATAAATATGAAACAATTATTCCTAGCAATTATGGGGGAAAGTAATTGGGACTAGGATGAATTTATGTGGGGCATTTAACGGATGAATTTGAGAGATTTAATTCCAAAATAGTGAGGTACGGATCAAGTAAGTGAATCCGGGAATATTGGTAAAGTAACCCATGGTAGTGAATTAAGTTTGGAGATAAACTAAGTAATTTAGAGTCGGGGTATAGACTCGAGAAATATTTAATTTCGGGCCAAGTGAATCGAGTCCGGGTATGTTATTAATTATAAGCAAATATAATTGGGAAAAAAATTCTAGAAATAAAAGGTGTGACACATTGTAGGCAAAAATGTGGGTATTATATTATGAGATGTAAATTGGACCAAGTGAGTAAGTCCGGGTATATTGGTTAAGTGATATCAAGGTGTTAAATTAATTATAGAGAGGAAGTAATTAGTTTGGAGTCGGAACATTGACTCGGTAATGTGGAGGTAAGGGCCGGGTGAGAGAGTCCGGGGATAATGGTTGGGTGACACCAAGCTATTAAATTAATATGGGTATTAATTAATTTAATTAGATTCGGTTGGTAGACTCGGGTAGGATTAAATTAATAAGTGGGTTAATTAATTTAATTAGAGTCGGTTTGTAGACTCGGGTAGGATTAAATTAAAATGGGTGTTAATTAATTTAATTAGAGTCGGTTTGTAGACTCGGGTATAATTAAATTAATATGTGTGTTAATTAATTTAAGGAGAGTCGGACCATAGACTCGGGGAAAGTATTATATTAATTAAGGTGTGAATTAATTATATTAGAGTCGGACCATAGACTCGGGAAGAGGAAAAGTTATTAAGTGAGAAAATTAATTACTTTGAGTCGGGCCACAGACTCAGGAAATTACAGGCAGTGTACGGGATTTTGAGTACACGGTAAAGCCAGGTTTATATTATATATATATACGGTGTCGTGATAGTATATATATATATATGTGTATTTATTTTACGTGATACTAAATATCAGTGATTAGATATTTATTAAATTTATATACTCTAATGCTATCAAGGGAGGTTGCGCGATGTGGGTGAATCCCCTAGCTTGAGGAGTAGGGCGAGTATATCCCCAGGTCATAGCGTCCAGTATATATGGGTGAGGGATTTATCTCACTTTCAGGGAAGGAATATGACCGCCTCCATTTCGTTTATATTTTGGTCCAAGTTGGTGAGCGATTCTAACTTGGGGAAAACTAGGTTTTGTGAGCACACCTAGTGAGATAGCATTCTAGAGGGAATCATCCGGTGAGGGTATACTCGGAAGGATGGATACGCGTATGATATATGTGTGGATGTTAGTAAAGGTACGTATAATATGGTAGTAAATATTATATGTAGGTGATAATACAGTGCGTGATGTATTTACCTTATATAACTCGGGTTACATTTATATGTTGTTAATTAATGAGAAATTAATTAAGTTAATCATTTGTGGGAATAATACAGTGTTTGACGTATCTACTTTATATAACTTGTGTCACGGTTATATGTTATTATTTAAGAGGAATTAATCAAGTTAATGGTGAAATAACTTAAAATTCAAGAATCATTATACTCGGGTTCGAGTAGTATGGCAAAGGAAGGTTATACCAGGACTAGTTGGATGGGGTAGTACAACTAGGTGGGGTTAAGGTAACCGGTAGGTGTGCACAATAGTGGAGGGGTGAGAATGTCCACAAGGGAGTGCGACACTAACTTAAATATGAAGCACATTCATGCATTTTAAATTACTGCAGTTAATTCACTTGCTAAATATTTTTAAAATGTTTTGGGTTCTAACCCTTGCTATAAAACTATTTTCAAAACCTTTTAGGTGTCCAGCCACAGAGACGCCACGATTGATATTCTATTCCAGGGACACGGAGCTGCGGCATATGTGGATGCTAGCAGGAGTTTGGATTAGACACATCATTCATTCATTCCTAGAGTAGGAAATCTTGTATCAGTTTCAGTTTATTTGGGGCTTGTAGCCCAGACTTCTCGGTACAGTTTTCAGGTGTAATTTATTCAGGTGTTGAATAATTGTATTTGGATTATTTATTTGGTGGCCGGTGATTTATTCGGCAAGTTGTGTAATTATTATTCTATTTACTTTCATTCAGTTGTGTGAATGGTTTATACTTTAATTCCGCATGTACTGTTTTGTTAAATCAAAAAGTTAAAATTGGCACCAGTTTTTGGAATACTAGGTGGTTAGTAAGTTTTAAAAAGTTTTCGACAGTGATGCTAAGGATGATCCAACTGGGATTCCTGTTTTAATTTGGTATAGGACTGATCACCCGGTATTTTATTAGGCGGGGTGTCACAGGGAAGTTGCGCTATGAGGGTGAGCACTCTGGCTCGAGGAGCAGAGTGTGGATATTCCCCAGGTCATAGCGTCCATTGTGTTATTATGTGATATACATTTCTTTTTGGGATGAGACGTAGTGGGTATGTTTCGTCTCATTGCCGGTTAGGAACTATGACGGCTTCCCATGCATTGTGATTTGGTTTTGACCATGAAGTGGGTGACATTTAGTCCCACCGGTGGTCCCCAGTATGGTATATGAGTAATGCCCTGGAAGATGATAGCATGGTGCAGTATATTGGCATTCTATAGCCGGTTATATTTTGTGTATGGCAATTGTACATTATATGTGTTTTGTACACGTGGCTATGAGAATGAATGGCTATATATATATATATATATATATATATATGTGTGTGTGTGTGTGTGTGTGTGTGTGTGTGTATATCTTCTATAGGTGAAAAGGATATGAAGTTTCTATGACGTACATCTTGGGTGATTTTGGTGTATGAATTTAATTGTGGTTAAAGGATCGTACTTAGATATATTTTCGGTGATATCAACCCAAGGATTTAATGGAGACTTTTAGGTTGTTCTTAGATAGTAATCTAGATTATAGTAGTATTTTTTTGTTTGACATAATAGATCTCTACGATCGACGTCGTCAAGGAGTAGTGTATCGGGGGGTTCCTTGTTTGGATTTCGCTTTGCGAGATGCCCCACGCACGAAACGCAGTGCCATGTTGAGAGTAGAGAGAACTTTTGTCTTTTGTACTTGTATGTAGTTTTAGTAATAGATTTATGTGGATGACATAATGGATCCCTACGATCGACATTGTCAAGGAGTAGTGTATCGGGGGGTTCCTTGTTTGGATTTCTCTTTGCGAGATGCCCCACACACGAAACACAGAGCAATGTTGAGAGTAGAGAGAAGTTTCGTCCTTATTAAATTGTGCACATTAATTGGAGAATAAACTCTTAATTTGAAGCTTAATGTTAATATGTGAATTAATAAGATGGATAACTGATTAAGTTATAAATTGGAATCAATAAAGGCTAGTATGGCATATATGTGTATATATATATATATTTATAGTGTGATTAGAATGGGAAGGATTCTTGGGTTATGTTAGGATGACAGGTCTTGTGGGTATAGGACGTGCCCATGGTAAGGTAGGTTGTCCTTTTAGGAGGGGTAACTTAATTAAGATTCTAGGACGCGAATATGTGTTCGCTATTAGATGAGAGGTGAGTTGGGGGTTTCACGAGAGTGCGACTACACTTTAATTATGAAATAGTGTATTTATATTTATTATGCACAGTTAACACACTTGCTAAACATTTTTACCTCTCGAGCTCTGACCCGTTTATATTTCTCTTTTGCTATGTATATGTATGCATATATTATTACAGGTGTCCTACTGCATGGATGTCGGATGCTTTTCTATCCAGAGTCAAGGGAGCCATAACAGGTGCGGACTGTTGCGGGACTTAGATTGTAATCGCTTCTTATTTCCTTGTAAATATAGATAGGATTCATGTTGTATATTGGGTTTACATCCAAGGTTTATTTCTAGCTGTTTATATTTCTTCTTTTTGGATGTTGTACTGTCTATGACCCGATAACTTATTCGAGTATATTTCCTTGTATGTACTCATTTCATGTTATGCTAGCACTTTCTTTCATCATCATACTTATGCATTCTACTTTTGTTAGTAGTTGTACTTAGTTGGATTGATTTCCATTATATGTTTCATTTAATTTTGGCATCCTGCTTATATGTTGTTGTATAGTTTGTTGGTGCTGAGACTGAGCCATCTGAGATTCCTAATTTATTGTAGTATAGGGCTGGCCACCCGTTATTATTTTAAGTGGGTTGTTACAGAGTTGCATTATAAATGGCTTTATCCTTACCTTGTCTGTTAAGATTATTGGGGCAATCATATGCTCTATAAACTCATTCTTCACACATAAAACATCTCTCTGAATTACCCTTTTTAAAGTTATCTTTTTTAGCGTTGTCATTTTTAAACTTCCTTTGATTCTGATTATTAAAACTTCTACTTGCCTTGTTTTTGTTTTTCTCAAATTTAGGTTTATCAAATTTTGAGTTTTGCTTTTTAAACTTGAGAAACTTTTTAATTTTTTTAGCAAATAAGGCCATATCACAAGGATCCATATCGGACTCTTCATATTCGAAAATTTCTTCCTTCTTAACTTTTAGAGCTACTCCCTTATCTTTATTTTTGTTATTTTTAGGTAACATTTTTCATTCATATATTTGGATGTCACCTATAAGCTCTTCGAGTTTTAGTGAATTTAACACTCCTAAAGAATTAAGAACCGTGACTTTCGGAATGAAACAAATTGGGAGAGCTCTAAAAATCTTTTTAACTACTCATTTTTTAGGGATTTTATCACCTAAGTTGAAACATGAGTTAACAATATCGGAAATATAGGCATATAATTCATCAAATGTTTCACTTTCTTTCATGGTGATAGTTTCAAATTGAGTGGTTAAATTTTGAAGTTTAGATGTTTTGACTGCACTCCTTCCCTCACGAGTAACTTAGAGAATGTTCCATGCCTCCTTTGAAGTTTTACAAGTCATGATATGAAGAAACTACTCGGTAGTGATAGCATTAAACAATGCATTTAAACCTTTAAAATTAAAGTTACACAATTTCAACTCATCCTCACTCCATTCCTTTACATGTTTTAAAATTGTTTCTCCTTCAACAATAACAGTAGGAGGGACCATTCTTTTTCAAAAGAAACCCAAACACGTTCATCAATTGATTTTAAGGCAGACTTCATACGTGTTTTCCAATAGGCGTATCTAGTTCCATCAAACATAGGTGGCCTATTCGATGAAAACTTTCCACATAGCCTTCAGAATTCATCTAAATAACTTTTAGAAATCTTCTTTGATACCAATTTGAAGTTCCAAGTATATATGAATTTAGTTCAATTTTGTAGAATACACTCCTTGATATAAATATTGATTATGCCACCTAGTTGATACTTTTTAAATTTTAATCTTACTTACTAATTCGTAAGTGAGCATGCAAGATTCTAAAAGTGCAACAAGAAAGCACAACCACAATATGCCGATATATGCGAAAAACCCAAATGGGAAAAATCTCAGACGGCTAGGCCTAGACAAATCCACTACGAGTATGGTTTTATAAAAAGACACAAAAGACTTATAGACTTAATACAATAAGACCCGCTGATGCCATCTTCAATACCTTTATCGGTAGCACGCAAAAGTCCAATGTGTTGCACAACACCTCCAGTATCTCGGTATCCACCCAAAGCCAAAATCCATCTCCAATTCAATCTTGTGTGGAGATCCATCTCACCCCCACCAGGGACGAATGTATGAAAGGATGTGTTTGGGGTTTTTGGTTCTTAAAAAATTATCAAAAGATCATATAAAAGTGTTGGAGACTTTTATGAAAAAGTATATGAAATTTCTCTTCAAGTTTAAGAAGTGTTCAGGTGACAATTTTTGTCCTTTATTCAATTACATAAGTGAAAGAAGTGGACCAAGGAAGTTAAGGACAAAAATTAAATGGATTTTAAAAAATTTCAAAAAAATAGGTCTTTCGAATGATTTAACAGTCTCGTTCGAACGATGATGTTTGAATGAGCTTACTAATGAGAATTCAGACATAAACACGAGGGAAGTCGTTCGAGGATACTCCTTCGAATGGCATTGTTTGAATGAAACTTCGAATGAAAATTCAGACAACTCCATAAGAGAAGTCGTTTGATAGTCATTCGAAGGACCTGGAGAATTTTGCAAAAGAAAATTTAATTTTAAATGGTTTAAATTGATTTGAAAATTCCATCAAAAAGCATTCAACAAAATTTTAATATTGAAAAGAACTGGGTCATATACCTTTGGGAAAAAGAGCCATCGAAATTGGTTTGTTGAGAGATGAAAGACCGAATGCTAAAAATCTTCATCAATGATATATGTATGACACATAATGACACTAAATGTTTTGTCAAAAGAAAAAGCCAATACTGCAAATGGACTAAATTAGAAATTTGCCCTTACAAGGAGGTGCCACACGTCTCCAACAGAAGGAAAATGCTAGTTTGCAATATCGCACGGAAATAATGGAAAAAGATATATATGGGGACAAACACAAAATCCATGCCCACAAACATAAACCTTAGGTGAGTAGGAATCATAGGTGAGGAAGGGGTTCACGACTCGATCAGGAATGCTCCAGGTATAAGAGCCCGCCGGCAAAAAGAGATTCGGAAGGAGGATATCATAAGAATGGACTCTCCAACCCTATTCAGCACGAGATGGATGAACATCCTACTTATCACAGGTCCAAATCAAACAAGGATCTGACCAAGAGGGTTCCCATCGGTCAGATGGAGTCCCATTTCTCAAGGTCAATTGAGGAAGCAAAACCTCCTAAGAAGTTCACCATACTGTAATACCCGACATTTTTTATTGAATTGAAATTGAAAAAAAAAAAACTATGCCAGTATATATATTTGAAATGTTTGGAAATGAAACTATGTCAGTATATACATTCAAAATTTTTGGAAATGAAAAGTTAAAATGAATTCATTGAGATACGAATGTGCGACTTAAATATTAGAAGTGAATTAACCCGTAAAAGGATCGAGAGGGTTAAATTTGGGGCAATGACATTTTTGTAAATAAACTAACCCTAGGTATAAATAGAAAAAAAAAGAAGAAGTCTTCATTTTATTATTTCACAAAAGGGGGCTAGGGTTTGGTAGAGAGAGAGAGAGAGAGTAAGAAAAGAAGAAAGCTAAGAGGATTTTAAGAGGATTCAACTTCTCCATACAATCCAAGGTAAGTTTATAACCTATATGTGTATAATATGTATCTATAATGAAATTTCACATGAACATGTATTTGGATCCCTATATTAATATGAAATTGATGTTAAAAATGATATTCAATGTATTAGGATCATCCTCCATGTAGATTCAAATGCAATAACACCATTATAGGGATTGAGTTTTAGAACAATCTCTTCAATTTGAGAATCTATGAAATTGAGTAAATTGTCATATTAAAAACTGTTTTGAGCTGTTTTGGTTTCGAAAATTGATGTTTCGTTCGCGTTACCTGGTAGAAAATCATATTCTGGACAACTTTGTAGTTTTAATTTTTTTCAAAAACGGATCGGAAAATCCTCGAATATGCATTTTACAATTCTGTGCAGAAAGTTGTCGTGAACAGGTCCGAACTGTATATGTTAGTTTTAGGTCTATTTTAAGCAGGCTATAGTAGTGTGCAAGCATGTACTTGTAGAAAATCATGTTCCGAACAACTTTGTACTTTTAAGTTTTTCCAAAAACGGATCGGAAAAGCCTCAAATCGGCATTTTACAATTCTGTGCAGAAAGTTGTCGAAAACAGGGGTGAATATTATATGTTAGTTTCGGGTCTGTTTTAGGATGGCTATGACATTATGCTCACTAGTCCTTGTAGAAAATCACGTTCTGAACAACTTTGTAGTTTTAAGTTTTTCCAAAAACGGATCGGAAGAGCCTCGAATCTGCATTTTAAACTCTGGACAACATGTTGTTGAAATAAAAGCGCTAAGGGTGTTCATGTTTTTAGAAAGATAATTGTGGTGTTGTGCCTAATATCCTAACTTGATCACATACTTATGGTTATTAGGGATATATAACCTTGAAATGATTTGATGTTGAATTAGTAAATTAATGATGTAAATTATGTTATATTGTAAATAATAACTATTGTATAACTCGAGTAAGGGACTTGACACGATTCTATATATACATAAGCATGAAATTTTTTTACATGTATATTATCGAGTATACACTAGACTAGTCCTCCGGTCGACGTAGGCACATGTTGAATGCGATTTTTTGTGATTGATCTGGTTAGGTTCCGCTCGAGTTTCGTGTCAGAGATAAACCATCGGAATCAGACACATGGTTGTAATGAGGGTCGGATAGAAAGACCTTGGAACGCCATGTGATTTAGGAATTAGTATGATTTCCCTTGCCACGTAATATTGGGGAATATACGTGTGTAGGCCTAGTGTTACGACTTGTTCCCCTGGGTAATGATAGTGACCCGATATGACTTGTCGTGTGAGATATTATGCTTGTATCTTAAAGTAATATCTCGAATTGATGCATTTGATATTATACTTGAAGAAAATATTTTGATACATTAAATACTGAAATGAGATTAATAATCATTAATCATGATACGATATGAGATTACACGTTACTCGAGTTTGGGTTGGGTAGTCACGACATAGGAACATTGGTTGGGTAATTGAACAACTTAATTACTAGAGACGAGTAATGACTATTGTGCTTTCATTATAAGTATATCTTATAATCTTATAGCTTGTTTTCTTGCTTTGACGTTCGTCTATCTTTCTTCTTGCTCCTCTCCTATATATATAATATATGGCAGGTCCTTATCTCGCTGGACAATAGACTATGGAGCTTGATGAGATCATATCAATCTTAGGATTCCTATAGCCGTGGAGTTATTCTATTTTAATTTATGTTGTTTGTTTCCCTTTTCTTAAGGGTGGTATCAGAGATTAATATAATTTTATTCATAGTTGGGATTTGATAGAATTATTGTATTACTCTTTCCCGTTTTGTGTTAGGCCTTATGTATTAGAATTTTATATTTTCAGTTTGAGATTACTAATGGATTATTGCAGCTAATAGTTATGAGTTGGTGTCACTTTTAATAGTTGTTATGATGTGATTTGGTTACACGTATGAGAGTGTACATGTTTACTTTACTGCGTTTATTTAAATTCTATTTCTAATGCCAACATATTGACGCTCCGCTTTAATTTAATTGGGCATAGCTAACCGAATTATATATAAAAAGCAGGGTTGTCACAGTTGGTATCACAACACGGTTTTAGATCCTTTAGGGATCTGAGGTCGTCCGTTATATTTTATGCGCATCGTTTCCTTGATATGTAGAGCCTTACAATTAGGTCTTGTATTCGATGGCTTGGAAGATCTTCACGCTACGATTTCGACGGGCGATTTAGAGCTAAACTCGTGTATAGGGAGGGTTCCTTGTTTGGATTTCATTCGTGAGACGTCCCACACATGAGGTGAATCTCCGATCGACCACATGATAGTACGCGTGAGGTCCATGTGTGAGTACTTGTTGTAATTATGACTAGTTCTCCACTTGAATAATTTTTTTAGGATACGTATTAACTTACTATCTTTTAAGATGGTGATTTGATGAGACATGGACTCTGGGAGGGCATAGGGTCCAAGAATTTTAGGAGATCGTGATTCACGTGCAATTATCGTAGTTTAATCGCCCACCAGCAGGTGAGAGCATCGATGTTAAACTCAATGATTGATTTTACTTTTGGTTCTTTAGAAGGAGGAAACACCCATATATTTGTTATGCATTATCAACTTTGAATATCGTCGCTCTTATGGCTGTAAAGAAGTTGGTATAAGTCATAGCCCATCCTGTAGTACCATTGAGTTGTGGGTACCACCTGCATGTGTAGTTGTCTGAAGTCGTTTCCAATGTGGAAAGGTAGAGCTTTAGATATGGCATTCCTCAAAATGATGTGGTCCAATTGTTTTTGTGACGTTTTCCAAAGAAGGAATTATCGCGCTCCACCCGTGATGGGCAGACTGCCGAGGCATTCGGTGACGTATTAATCAGTGAATGGTTAATGAAGTAAGTCTTGTGGTAATAAGAGTATATTATTACTCATGAAAATTTAAAGGAAGGGTTGTAATTTGAGAGAGGACTACTCCAAATCCGTGTATGTCCCACCCCGTCAAAGGATGATTTGAGGGGTCCAATTTTGGTGTACATAAGAGTGTTATCGTACTTGTGAAAAGCACGAACTAGATTCATCCGTTTGATGATGTATAATGGGAGATTCATGAGTCTGAATCTGGAATGGATAAGTGATTATCCTTGAAATATTGTGTTGGTATCAGGGAAGTTTGGTAGGCATATAAACCTACACGTTGTCCACACAAGCAATAGATGTCGTATTGGGGTGACTAAGTGGTTTCATAGTGTTCTGATCTGATAAAATCCCATATGGAATCAACTTAAGGCCGATTAGGTGTGTGTTCGGTCATGCACAAGATATGTTAGTGGGTTGGGTACTCATATGTTCAGAGTGGAATGTTTTGCAAATATATCCCGAACAAGCTCATGAGAAGGTATCAATAATATTGCGATGTCTTGGCCAAGGACACTAGGGATGAGGAAGTCTGTATCGCAAGGTCATACGAGGATTGACATTGGAGAAGTCCACAATTTTCGAGGGAGTTTTCTTTCCATATTTGGTAATAATTGGAGTTCAGTGTTGTTCGTAAAGCCCTAGATTAGAATGGGTGTTCGATGAGATGTGGTTATCTTATTTTATAACATTAGTATATTTGTTAAAAGTAATCGAGAGCGGGACGTGAATATGGGTGTGCTAAGGGATGGACTTGAACTTGATTTACCAGTTGTGAACCTTACGGTGAGTAGCGAATCTCGAGGGATGAGTTGTCGAGTGAGAACATCACAAGGGAGTGTTCAATAGGCATTTTATTTTATGCGAGTGTGATCACTTGAGTTGGTGATATATCCACGAGTTCGGTTTTTATGTTGTCACCCGGTGATTGGGGGTACTAATTTGTTGCACCGTGATAATGGTGGTGCTTGATTTTGAATCCATCAGATATAGTAATGTGGTTGTATTGTGGCCCTCATTATGTATTGATGTGAATTAGAGCACGAGTGAGTAGTTAGTGACATGTTGTTTACTTAGATCGTATGTGATTAAATATGTGTTCCGAAACCAAGTGTAAGATGTTCGATTATGGTGACGTCTATACTAGTGAATATTCACACCATGATGGTCTTTTGATAATGGTAGAGATACGTATAGCTCAGTCAGTTTTTGCGTGATTGATGATAGTGTTGCCAATAGAGTGTCGTCATTAATGGCAAGGAATGAGACATTTTGGGTTTTCAAATGTTGGACCCATTCATCGAAATGATTGTCATAACCTCCACTATAGGAGGACAACAAGAGAGTGTTTCAACCGTTGGTGAGAAGTTTTGTAAGGAGGGTGTGTACTCTTGGGCAAACACCTGCAAATGGGTTCGTAACATATTTAATTTGCACTTCAGTTATGTGTGGAGTACTAAGTGTTAAATTGGGTCACAGTATGCGAAGGTACCCACTACTTTATATTTACGACCTTTGACCTGTTGGATAGCACACCGTTCTTCAAAAAGATCAAGTAGCGTTGGTGTGCTGGAAGATGAGTATCCGGATGGTGAGTGTTCCAAATTCGATATTTTGATTTGGTATGATAAGTGGGAATTTTTTGTCTTACCTCATTGCTTGGCAAGTGTACAAGCCTTATTCGTGGTTTGAAGAACCACGTTCATTTCATATTCGGTGAGAAAATTCTAATATACTCACAGTCCAAGGAAAATCCTGTCGGAGAGGTTGAATTCCTACACATGTTTTTAATAAAAGAGCGGTAAGTCGAATCAAGCGAGGGTCTGTCGCCTTGGGTTAGAGCGACCAAACCGTGAGAAGTGGGGGTGTGCAAGGGGACAATTGCATCTCGGGTTAGTTAGAAACCTTTAGATGAGGGATCTTTGATCGTCCAGAATGCAACTTTGTTGGTGTTGTCTCGTTTGAGAGACTATGAACCTTGCTGATATTATTTACCTAAGTCCAGACTTGGAAAGATGGAACAATATTTGTAAGTGCATAAAAGTTGTATGCTTATGCAAATGTGCAACCTTAGTGGATAAAAAGGGTTGCCATATCGGTTGACTCACTATCAATTTAAGTGCAAGGCAAGTGTTATTTACAACTCGGAGTAAAGTTAGCTTTTGAGATTTCCGTACCATCTGTTCGATGTCGTATATGATGTCTGGGATCACGACTCACAGTATAGCTGGGGCAACATTGTTAGTCGATTCTAAGTTGAGTATTGAAGCATGATTGATGAATAGTGACATCTGTATTGAATAGGCGAAGTTGTATTATTTGTTGTGTGATGAACCG
The DNA here is from genome assembly GCA_949130495.1 of Sambucus nigra. Classification (NCBI taxonomy): domain Eukaryota; kingdom Viridiplantae; phylum Streptophyta; class Magnoliopsida; order Dipsacales; family Adoxaceae; genus Sambucus; species Sambucus nigra. The sequence continues at coordinate 220,520,362 of OX422212.1, forward strand.
TTGAGTCCAGAGATAAGTTATTTTTGGAGTTAGATTATTCTTATATCAGTAGGGTTCTTGAGTTGACAAATTCCTTATCTCGACAAGCTAACAATAATGTATCGAAGGGGTTCCTTGTTTGGATTTTTCTTGCGAGACACTCCAGGCACGAAACTTAGCGAGTCGGGACTTGGGGGTATTGATTTCTGGATCAGCTTAGTAGTTTAGTTATCTTAGGCTTCGTGGTGAGAGTTCGGTTGTAAAGTTATAAATGGGAAAGTATGTCCATGGATTTGATTATTAGGTTACCAATATCGCAGCGCGATCATGATTCAATTTGGGTCATCATAGACAGACTGATAAAGGTGGCTCAGTTCTTTCCAGTGAGGACGGATTATACAGAATCACAGTACACCATGGTGTTTATTAATGAGATTATGAAGTTGCATGGGGTACAGCGTGATATCGTGTCCGACCGTGGCAGTGTCTTCATCTCACACTTTTTGGGCGATGCTCAGGAGGCGTTGGAGTTCAGTTGAGTTTGAGTACTGCGTTTCACCCTCAGTTTGATGGTCAAACGGAGCGGGTAAACCAAATTTTGGAGGACATGTTAGGATTTTGTGTTTTGTACTGTAAAGGTGGTTGGAATACACATTTACCACTAGTGGAGTTCGCATACAATAATAGTTATCAGACAAACTATTGGCATAAAACCATACGAGAATTTTTACGATAGGCCTTGTCGATCCCCTACATGTTGGTTAGAGTTCGGAGAGCACCGGATGTTGGGTTCGGATATTATTAGGGAGACCTCATAGAAGGTAGACTTGATCCGTGCATGGATAAATACCGCGAAAGATCGTTAGAAGACTTATGCAGACATAAGGTGGAGGAAGTTAGAGTTCTCCGTTGGGGACCAAGTGCTGTTGAGGGTCTCACCCATGAGAGGCGTTGTTCTCTTTGGTGCCAAAGGGAAGCTTTCACAACGATACATGGGTCCGTTTATAGAGTTGGACAGTGTGGGGTCAGTTTCCTACCGTTTAGCCTTACTCGACTAGCTCCAGCGGGTACACGATATTTTTCATGTATCCATGTTGAGAAAGTTCTCACGTCTCGAGGACTCACACCTACACATAGATTTAGTTGGGGTTGAGCTACAACACGATGGGATCTATGAGGAGAGGCCAATCAGGATCCTAGATCGTCGTGAGCAACAATTGAGGTCAAAATTCATTCCTCTTGTTCGTGTTATGTGAAGTAATCATGATGAGTCGTAGGCCACTTGGGAGAGAGAGGATGACTTGCGAATTAGTCACCCATATCTCTTCATGGAAGCTACGTGCGAAACTACCTTACTTGACTTGAATTGATTTGTTTTAATTTGGATTTCGAGGACGAAATCCCATTCGTAGAGGGGGAGAATGTAATAGCTCGCATTTTTTATTGAATTGAAATTGAAAAAAAAACTATGCATGTATATATATTCGAAATGTTTGGAAATGAAACTATGTCAGTATACATATTCAAAATGTTTGGAAATGAAAAGCTAAAATGAATTCATTAAGATACGAATGTGCGACTTAAATATTAGAAGTGAATTAACGCGTAAAAGGATCCAGAGGGTTAAATTTGGGGCAATGGCATTTTTGTAAATAAACTAACCTTAGGTATAAATAGAACATAAGAGAAGAAGTATTCATTTTATCATTTCAGAAAAGGGGGCTAGGGTTTGGTATAGAGAGAGAGAGAGTAAGAAGAGAAGAAAGCTAAGAGGACTTCAAGAGGATTCAACTTCTCCATATAATCCAAGGCAAGTTAATAACCTACATGTGTATAATACATATCTATAATGAAATTTCACATGAACATGTATTTGGATCCCTAAATTAATTTGAAATTGATGTTAAAAATGATATCCAATGTATTAGGATCATCCTCCATGTAGATTCAAAAGCAACAAAATCATTATAGGGATTGAGTTGTAGAACAACCTCTTGAATTTGAAAAATCTATGAAATTGAGTAAATCGTCATATTAAAAACTGTTTTGAGCTGTTTTGGTTCCGAAAATGGATGTTTCGTCATATTAAAAACCGAATTAGATATAAAAATGTTGGAATGTGAGGCCCCCAATTTTTGAAAATCTTTTACAACAAAAAGAAATTTCCTTTAAAATAGATGCGAAAGCAAGATGATAGTTCAATTAAAACAAATTTTAATTTCTTTTCAAATTAAACTTAAACAAAGTGAAATAGGGCAAAACACAAACACTTTTAATTTCACTTAAACACAATTAATACAAGTCCTAGAAATTTGCCTAAGTCATATTTTTCATTTAATCAAATTAGGGCAAACCAAATTTTAATAAATTAAATTAATGACTTGAATTAACTCCACATTTAAAGCATAAACATTACCCAAATTAATTTAGCACCAAATTAAACAAGTAGTGAAATAAACCAATTTTATCTTTTTACCTAAGCTTGCGTTCTAGGTGATTTTGCAAAAGATAAAATAAACAATAAATCCACTACGCCGCGATGTACGAGAAAAAAACCCAGAACGGGAAAAAACCTCGGAAGACCCTAGCCTTAAGTCCACGAAATACGGAATTACAATTACAAGCAAGATGACTAATAATCCTCGACTCGACTCCTTCAAGCCTCGACGTGTCTTCTTGTAAATACCTCTGCTTAGCCGACAATCCCGGAGTCCACCGAAACCTTGGAATCCACCAATGATGAACTAGGAAACAACCATTAACCACACATAGTGCCTTTCACCATGTGAGAATGCCGCAGCCAAAAACAACTTCTTCTTCTTTGAGGGATTTAGAAGAAAACACAAACACTCTTCCAATGGTACAGATAAACCGGTTCCAAAACACTCCAAGCAATGATATATATATTTAAAACTTGGATAAACAAACTTTGGGTGTAAAGAAAAGTGCTTTTAAAGATTTTCTTGAAAAAATTAACACTTTAAACAATGAATTTTTTCTTGGAAAGTTGAACTCTCAAAACTCTCTCTAGGAGTTGGAATAGTATGAAATAGTTAATTAGAAAAAGTTGATTTCCGCACTTAAGAAGTTATGTCAAAAGATAGTGGGAAAGCGGAAAAAAAAGTGCTCAAACTGCCAAAATACTTGTTCCATCCAAAACTCGTTCGAAAGAGATTTTCGTTCGAACGAGCCTTCTAACGAAGTTCCAGTTTGAACTCGTTAGAAATCTCGTTGGATATCTCGTTCGAACCATCATTCTAGTTTGAACAATACTTCGAACGACATTCCAGTGGCCTTTTCGGGAACTCGTTGGCAAACTCGTTCGAACGACATTCTGGTTCGAACGACAAACTCATTCGAACGACAATTCGAACGAACTTCCAGAAAGTCTGAATTTCAATTTTTTAGCCCAGAAACTTTATATACTTTATTTTAAAGTTTTAATAAAAAAAATTTGAAAATAAACAACAGTTTAAAACATAGTACACCTAATAAAACAATTGTTCCAAGCTCCTATATATATATATATATATATTAAAATGCATTCATACCTTAGGAGTAAACGGAACATTGTTGATGACGTAAAAATGAGGCACAATAAATTCGGCATTTTGATGAAGCTTTAAACTTGGCCACTACGTCTTCATCTTTAGCATGTCATAGGCTTGAAGGATGATAAAAAACCCTATCCTATGACACAAACGTTTTTGTCCGGAATTGAGCTAAAACTACAAAGGACTCAATTAGAAATTTGTGTCCTTACAAAAAAGCAAGGTTGTCACACATACTTAGATTCAAAAAAATTCGATGGGAAGAATGATCCGATCAACCATGTTCTATGACCTATGGAGCGGAAAAAAGGCCCTCATGTACCGTATATTTCCTTCTAGTTTTGGGTATATCATAAAAAGTGGTTTAAAAGTTACCACACGAGTCGGTCACTAGTTTCATGAAACTCGCGAAAGCCTTCATTGTAAGAATCATCACCAAAAGTTCTCACCCAAAGAGGAGGGATTCGCTCCCCACTATGAGGAAGAAGCACAAGGACACCTGGAAAGAATAATCTCATTGGTAATGGGAAACTTATAACGAATTAGAGGATTTCTTCAAGAAAGTTATCATGGCTTCTTTTAAGATTAGTTTTTCGAGAAACTCCATATTTCATCGATCTCTCACAAAAAATGAAGCAAGCACTATTGACGGCCTCTTGTCCAGATTTGTGAAGTGTGCTAAAGTGGAGGATGTGGTACCTATAACATTACACGATAATGGTCGGTTAAAGAAAATGAAAAATGGCAATGAAAATATTCTCCCAAGAAGGGGGAAAGCATTGAAATGACGGAGCCTAAATTAGTGACAGTGTTAACACCGCCAAGAGTCACCGAGCTATCAACATATCTTCAAAGATTTGATCTACATAATTCTGACCAAAATTAAAGATTATAATTTTTTCATGTGGCCAAGGGAGATGATAGGAGATTCGCTAAAAAGGATAATTTCTCTAAGATGTTCCTATCACAGAGACAGTGAACATAAAACAAATAATTATAAGGTACTCAGTTATCACTTGGAGAAGTCGGTCGAGGTCATCTATCTTGATTACTATGTGGAAAAAAAGGGCGCAGAGACCCCGTGGAACACGACCAGAAACCTGATAATGTCCGAGATAATGACGACAAGGGGCACGAGTTTTTAGTCTTCTATGGGGCATCAAGTTCAAACCAGAATCAAGGAAATATTATTTAGATAGTACTAAAATAGGTCATGATAGTTATGGAATATTTTTAGATAGACCATGCCAATACCTTAGGAGGTAAGCATCGTCGATCAGAAGATGTTGACTATAGTAAGCATATAGTCTTCCCCAAGGAAGATCTAGTCAGAGTCTGGACTCCGCATTATGATGCGCTAATAATCTCTCTCAGGATTACAAATTGAGATATAGAAAATCTACTAATTCACTAGGGGATATCCTCAAAGGTTTTACACCTAATGTTATTTAACAAACTCAATATCAGGATGGAAGATCTAAAGGATGCAACCATACCTTTAGTCACCTTCACTGTAAAGACGGCCATGCCACTAGGGAAGGTGATTGGAAACATTTTAATTTTAATTGATCTCCTGTTTGGGTACATTAAGTCCCTTTACAACTCTATCCTTGAATGAGGATTTATTAATGCCATGAAGGTCGTCTCTTCCACTTATCACTAAAAGCTCAAATTCATCACTGACTGAGGGATAATGGAGATATAGGGAAATTAGTCATTACACAGTAGTGATTTATCACTTCTATCGGGCCTAAGAAGGAAAAGAAGAAGGAAAAAGTGGTCATGGATGAGGAAACAAAGGACGTGAATAATCCATCCAAATAATAATTAAAGCTTGGAAGAATCAGGGTGGCCCCGCAGATAGAGATATTGAACCATTGCAAGAAGTAGTGTTCTACAACTCACACCCCAAAAGAAAATTTTCATCGATAACTCACTCACTAACCACTAGACCCGACAATATGTTTTTTTCAAGATGAACCTACCCAAGCACTACACCAAATATAGAAAATAGTCATGCCCGGTTGGTCACGGCCCAAGTCCCTGACCATCTGCTCGCGGACTTGGGCCGTGACCATCTCAATTTTTGGTGTGACCATATTCATTTTCACGGTGAGTCATGGATGCTTTGGAAGTGGTCACGGACCAAATCCCTGACCACTGTGGGTTACGAACTTGGGTTGTGACCATCTTGACGCCAAATTCGCGCAAAAATTCCCTTCAAGCTTGGTCGTAAATGGGTCACAGACTTGGGATATGACCATAGGCATGAGGCAACAAAACACACACACATATTAGGTCACTAATGGAGGCCATGACCATTTCTTGGCGTGGGTCACGGCTATGGGCCGTGACCAATAGGCGTATACATGCGACTTAACTTCATTAATGGGTCACGGTTGGTGGGTCACGGCTCTAGGCCATGACCTGTGTCAATCTTAAAAGAAAACCCAGGCACCTCATATTTTCATTTCCCGCCCGCTCATATCTTATAATTGTTCTTCCTCAAACACTGGTACTAGGTCAGGATTAGCATGTGCGATGGTGGGTAGCAGGTGCGATGGTGGGTAGCAGGTTTGTTGGTGGGTAGCAGATGCGAGATTTCTTCCTCAAACATTGGTACGATGGAGGAAAATAGGTGCGGTAGATTAGCATTCGTGGGTAGCAGGTGCGATGGAGGAAAACGTAAAAAAAAACATGTGTGATGGTGGTTTCGTGAGTAACAAGTGTGATGGAGGTTCATATTTAAGCCTCATTTTGTGATGTTTTTATCATATTTTGATAATTTTGGGGATTTTCTCTTTGCCTCGAGGTATCATTCACCATTTTTTGTGCCTAGATTACTTGAGTATATATTTTATGTGTGTTTGGATTGTGTATTTTTCTTCTAATTAGTTCTATTTTTTAGGTATACACCCATGATGTTCTCTCGCTCAAACAGTTTAATTTGGCTTTCTCTGTGTTTGAGAGGTATTGAATTTTTTATTTTTTATTTTTTTTTATCCGAGTTTGGGTTCTAATCTACAATCATTTGTTTCTCACTGGAAACATTGGAATTTCATTTATAATTTATTCAAAATGTATCAATTTTACATTTGGTGTGAAAAATGGTTTGAGCTTTTAGTCTTGCTAAATTTATTCAATTCATTCACTATTTTTTAGTTCATAGTTTTTTTGTCAAAAAGAATATAATTTATTATCTCTTCACACCCTCTTATGTTGTTTTTGTTCATTTAGTTTCAATGGCTCATTACCCTAGCAATGATTTAAGTGTATAAGAGTTATATTGGCTCAATGATTCAAGTGCATAATAGTTTAGACATTTATTGTGACGACTTTCTATCATGAAGAAACTTCTTTTTGTGTAGGAGTGATAGTTTTATTATGAATAAACTTCTTTTTGTGCCTTAATTCACTCATTCCTTATCTTTGACTCAAATTTTTACAAATAATTTTATGATTCAAATGAATTTTTGTGGGGGAAATTTTATAGTCTATATAGTTGTTTGATTGTTTTTTAACAAAATGCCCCCACGTAGTTTCTTCATTTGGCATGCTTATATTTTCAGCGTTGCTAGTATGTTAAGACTGGTCATCTGTCGGATGTTGGGTGTTTGAGCATTTCAGCGTTGTTGGTATGCTAAAAATGATAGTGTTGCTAGTATGTTAAATTACCAGCGTTGCTAGTAATTTAGGAAGCACTTTCAAGTAGCAAGCGATGATTCATTGCAAAAATTAACTACTATGTCAAGTTTATTTACGAACACGCAATGGAATCAGATGTCGGGGAAGTGATTTAACATAGCCATCGATTGCATAGTGAGTTGGGAGTCATTTTTTATTTAGATCGTCCTCGATGTCCAGATAGATTTCTCCTCAATGGCCAGACATTATTCAACTTTTCAATTTCATGTATTTGGGTACTTTTTTCTTAGGTTCAAATGCAGGTTTGGATTGGGGGTTTAATTTCAAACAACGTGGTGTATTTTCCAGGTTGGAGGTATTTTTGAGTACTTATTTGGGGTTTAGTTTCAAAATTTTCCTAGATTTAGGATATTATTTTTTATATGTACCAAAACGAGTACAATCTTTTATCATCTGTTCATGTTTAGTTTTCTGAGTAGTTAATACAACAATGAGATCAAATTATAAACACTAAACTAATTTAGAATATATATACAACATTATTGGTCGGTGAGAGGCACCAACACATCTCAAGGGACCAATGTAACTCGTAGGAACTGACCGCGTTATCACGGTACTCCCGATTTGAGAATATGAAGATAATTTGAAAATATGAGACTTAGGATTATAAACATGGCGTTAAATGGCAAAAACTCAAAACGGCCCTGGTATAGCCCCGTGAGAAGCACCAACACCTCGCATGGACCAATGTAACTCGTAGGAACTGACCGCCCGTTCACCGTACCCCCGGTTTGAGAATATGATGATAATTTGAAAATATCTAGACTTAGGCTTAAAACTTGGTGTCAAAGTGGGAAAACCCAAAATAACCCCCCAAGTAGCCCCGTGAGAGGCACCGACACCTCGCACGGGATCAATGTAACTCGTAGGAACTGATCGCGTGGTCACAAGACTCTTGATTTGAGAATACGTTAATAATTTGAAAATATCTAGACTTAGGCTTAAAAATATGGTGCTTGAGGTGGGAACCCCGAAACAACCCCCAAACGGCCCCGTGAGACGCTCCAACAACTCACACAGGACCAATGTAACTTGTAGGAACTAACCCGCGATCACGGTACTCCTGGTTTGAGAATACGACGATAATTTTAAAATATCTAGACTTAGGTTAAGAACTTGGCGTCAGAGTGAGAAAACTCGAAACAACGCGGCCCCGTGAGAGGCATCGACACCTCGTACTGGACCAATGTAACTCATTGCAATTGACTGCCTAGTCACGGGGCTCCCAGTTTAAGAATGCGACGATAATTTGAAAATTTCATACTTAGACTTAATTTGATTAATATTTCTGATAATTTGATGATTTGAATAAGATTTTTGTAAAACTACTTGGTTACTGATATCACTTTTGTGTATCCTATCATTTGCAGGATAACATTGTATCGTTTACTTTTTTGCACGTGGAACAAATGAAGGAGGCAATGATTTACAACATGAAGTTTTTTTATATAATGTTATGGACATTCAGGATTATGTTTTTTTATGTGTTACAACCGTGCGGACTTTTGTTGTTTTATTGTTTAGTTTTATAGCTGTGTTGGATATTATAATTTGATTGTTAAATTTTATGACCCTGCAAACTTTATAATAAGCTGGTTTTATATTAATAGGGTTTGGAATGTCGAGAAAACAGAGAAAACTCTGCCCAATTTTTTTTGGTCTGTGAATTATTAAGACTTGTAATATTTTTTGGTCTGTGCAAACTTTATACTAACAACGTTATCGATTTGCAATTTGTGATTTGTTTATCGTTTTGGCAATAATAAATATTTGTAAAACCTCATACTCGTCCAACGTTACACGTAGCAACCGATCGTGCAGTCACTGGACCCCCAATTTTAGGATTGGACAAAAAAAAACATTTTTTTTATTATAGTTAAATATGGTCATGCACTTTGTCCATGGCCATTTCTATTTTTTCTGTCGCGCACAAAAATGGTTGCGACTAAAGTCTATGACCCCCAGCCGTGACGAAAAATGGTCGCGGATCGCGACCAATTTTGTCACGGTTGGGGCTCACAGACTTTGGCCGCGACCATTTTTTTCCTTTTTTTCGTCCGGCTGTGGGTCACAGACTTTGGCCGGGCCAATTTTTGTTACGGTTGGGGGTCAAGGACTTTGACCGCGACCATTTTTTTCCCTTTTTTTGTCGTGCTAGGGGTCACGAACTTTGGCCGTGATCAATTTTTGTCACGGTTGGTGGTCACGGACTTTGGCCGTGACCATTTTTTTCTCGTCGCGGTGTGGGTCACGGCCCAAATCTGCGACCATCTGCTGTGAACTCTGAGGGTCGTGACCCCAGATTGATCATGGACTGGGGCCGAAACGCACAAAATTGGTCGCGCCCAAAATGGTCACGGCCCAAGTCCGTGACCCACAGTCTTGGTCAGCGATTTTGGCCATGAACAATCGCCAGTTTTGGTGTAGTGATGACCCACCTAAAATAATGTGTTTGGGGCACATTTATTTTGTTTGTGGGTTAAGATGGTCTGAGGGCCCCAAAATATTGGTTCACTAATGGGTCATTCGCTATAACCAAACCTCTAAAAAACTAAACCCAAAATTTTTCAGCTAAAAAACATATCTGTTACAAAATAAGGGTCGCCTATCTCTCTCCTCCAACTCAATTTTTTAACATGTGACTGTTGTCGTGATGTGTTGCAGAGAGAGTAGGTATGTAGAAATGTGCAGTTTTCTAAAGCCATTTCTCTCGTTCCTTTTTCCCAATAAAAAAATGGTTTCACCCCATCTAAACCAAATCTGATTCGATCCAAATTTGACCCAAACTCATACATTTTACACATTTTGGCCCGCCCATATTTTACCAAATCCATTTTTGACCCGTTCATAACCGTCCATATTCGCCCGTTTATCGGGTCTACTGATCATGAAAAAGAAGAATTGATTTGTCTACTCAAAGATAATCAAAATGTATTTTCCTGGAAGCCTTATGATGCCAGTTTCATGTGAACCGAGCATTCCCTACAATAAGATAAAAGAAGTTCGGAATAGCCCTGAAAAAAGGGCAAAGTTATGGAAGAACAAGTAAGGAGACTTACGGAGGAAAGGTCCATTAAGGAAGTTAAATTACCTAGGTGGATATCTAACCCATTTATCGTCAAAAAAAAGTAATAGAAAGTGGACAGTCTCTATTGACTTCACCAAATCGAATAAAGCATGTCCCGAGGATAGTTTTCCTTTGCCAAAGATAGACCAGTTGGTCGATGCTACGTATAGTCATTGTAACACCCCATGATTTTGGACAAAAAAATAAACTTTTTTTAATCAAAAATCAGAAAATATCTTTATTAGAAATTATTGTTTTTGGTATTAAAATATGTTGGTTTTGATATATAATAATTAAAGTTTTAATTGGATTCAAATTCGAGAACAAAATCAGATTTTTTTTATCTTTTTTTCTCAATTGAACAAGGGAGAACAGATTCTCCCTTGGGTGGGACAGACCCGCCCAGGGGGAATTGATTCGGACCTAGGGAGAATCAATTCGGCCTGGGGCGAATTTAGTAAATTACCTTGTTTTTAAGTGTTTGAGTTGGTTTCAAAATCTTTTGTTTTTCTATATAAAAAAGGATTGGGTTTAGACTTTTTCAAAAAAATTTAACTCATCTTAGAAACTAGTAGCCTCCCAATTTATTCTCTCCTCTCTTCTACAAAATCAAAACCTACAAATTAATTTTCAACTCAAGTTTTGAAGATTTGAATCAAGTCTTCTCAAGATGAACCAAGAACGAGTCTTTGTTATCTTCGTGAGAGGATCTTAACCGTATAATCAGATTTTTTAATCGACTTCTTATGAGGCATGAATATCTATATTGTTCCCCTTAAATATTAAATATTGACTAAACCCTAATTAACCATGATTTCTTAAAAATAATTAGAAAGAAAAATTAGAGAAAGTGAAAGTAAATTTAGGGATACTTAAAAATATGATTTAAGACTTAAAACAATCGCATGTTTAGATTAGTGCTTTCAGTTACGATAGATTTGTGGGACGATTTTCATGTTAGAATTAAAATATGAACTTGGAATAATGTTTCGACTCATAAAATTATGATATTGATGTGTAGGTTGTAGAATGGAATTATTGTTGTGTAATATTGTTAATACGCATGTTAAAATGGAATTGTGTGTTAGTTGGTAAAATATCACTTGTATTGAAATGATTGAATTTGACAACTTGTGTGACTATTTGGTAGAACTTGATTATTGCGTGATCAAAGGGACGTGATTTCGATAGAATTGAAATTATAGGATTGATTGGAGGAGAGTAGTGATAAATTAAATATATAATTTACATACAGACTATTTGTGTTAACATTTCAACACCGCGGGAATGTTGGGTTTTTTAAAGTAGTTGTAATATCACTTATTTATAGGTTGCTATCTAGGTATGGGACTAGTAGGTAGACTTTGTTGTTGTTGAAACTTTCTCTGTATGGAACGAATGAGTGTATGCCTATACAGTTAGGTAATTTTCTAAGTGGGTCTAGGTAGTGAGTTGTTACGTTATTCCTTTAGCCAAGGTGAAAGACTAGGTGATGATTTTTTGTAGGTTTCGTCCATGGTGATTGACTAGGTAATACTTATGGCTTGGTGATCTCTAGGTATAGAACTACGAATGGTTTTGGATTGTGATACTCGAATTATGAATGGGGCTAATTGTGAACAAAGGGAACTTGATTAAGAATTAACAATTGATGCCTAGGATAATAGACGGGTGTTAAAACGGATTTGGCATCACCAATATATGAAGGACTAACGATAATTGGGTCAGCTGGATATAGTGGCTTGGGTGTTTCTTTGCATCGCCAATATGTGCAGAATTAATGGTAACTGGGTTGACTGGCTCTAGCGAAACGAGTGTTTGTTGGCGTCACCAATATGTGTAAGGCTAACAATAATTGGATTGTATGGATATACTGATGAGACGTGCGTGGAACATCACCAACATATGCAGGGTAATGAAATTGGGTCGTCTGGATATAGTGGTGGGAATATGTGTGATGTGTTGAGAATTTTAGGCGTTCCCAAATATATACAAGATCAATAGAAAGATCTATTTTCTATAGTGGTGTCACTTTAATAATTGTTTAATTGCATTAAATTAAGTTAATGGCTTTAACATAACTAAACTCACTGTTGCAATAACATAAATGGGATTTGATTAAAGGGGTGACTTATTTATGAGGGTAGTTAGCGTTGTTTTACTTTACTCTCATGTCCTTTTATCGTTTAATTTAAAATACTCTATGGTAATATTTATCTTGTATGATGCCTATGTCTGGATTCACGAGTCCTAATTAGGAGTAGTAGATGGCATTCATGGGATGGGCTCTGATCCATTCGGTTGACTAACATTTCAGGTATAGTTGTTGGAGTTGCTGCATCAGATTAATTGGATATTCGAGAAATGCAACTGAAGTTCTATTCTACTTCTTTAGTAGTTTAGATTTTTCCATTCCATTGCTTTATTTATGAGACAGTTATTTATTAATTTGGTGGGCCATTCGGTTCCATAGTTGTTTATAATTTCTTTTTAGTTAGAGTTAAGATGTGATTATATCATTTAAGTATTAATCTATCTTTTGGAGTTAGCATGGTGATGGAATTTCTTGTGTGGATGTTTTTATTCGTTGAATTAAATTTTGGATAATATCTTGTGAAAAAAAATTAATGTCTATTTTTGTCATAGGTTAAGAATGGTATTTTAATTCTGACGCTAGACGTGGGTTGGCAGCGGGTATTGTCCACCTCCAATGTCAAAATATGTGGGGTGTCACAGTCAAGAATGAATGATCTTCTCAGATGCATACAAAGGGTATCAGGTACCATTGTTTGATACCGATAAAGAGAGATTTTTTTTACTAACACCTTTAGCTTCTATTCTGACATAGTCATTTCGTTCGGACTCAAGAACGTAGGGGCGATTTACCAGTTATTGGTCACCAAGATTTTCAAACACCAGTTGGGAAACATAATGGAGGTCTATATGGATGATATTTTCATAAATAGAAGGCATAAAGGCGACCACCTGCAGGACTATGTGAAGACGTTTGAGGTCCCGAGGTACTACAAGATGAAACTCAATGACTCCAAGTGTTATTTCAATGTACATCCTAGGAAGTTCTTGGACGACCTGGTTAGTCAATGGGTAATCGAGGCAAACCCAAATTAGATTGAGGCAATTAATAATGTTTGGCCTCCCAATCAAAGACGTCCAAAAGTTTATCAAAATTCTAGCTTCACTTAACCTCTTCATCTCTAAATCTTCTAAGAAGTTTCAACCATTGTATAAGCTCTTGAAGAAAGACAATGGATTCACTTGGAGGGAATAATGCTCAAGGTCACTTGAGAAATACAGTCTTATCAAAGCCAACCACCTCTGCTTGCGATCCTAAATTTGGGAATCAAGTTTATCTATATATTACGGTATCCAACCATGTAATAAGTTCAACCTTAATATAGGAAAATGAAAGGAAATAATCCATGATTTATTATGTTAGCAAGACGCTACTGGACGTCAATAAATGATACCTTCTTGTGGAGAAGTTAGATCACTATTTGGTAATCACTTCATAAAAATTAAAGTACTATTTAGAAGATCATCCATTCATAGTCATCACCTCTTTTCCACTCAACGCAGTCCATAGAAAGGTCGACCTTTCTCGATGAATGTCTAGTGGAATTGGGGAGGTTCAATATCCATTATCGCCCAAAAATTGTAATCAGGGGAAGGAATAGGTAGATTTCATCCCCAAGTTAACTGAAGAGTAAGATCCCTATGAATTAGAATGTGCCTACTAACTAAACGGTGAAGAGTTTGACCAATTCAATAAATGGATACTCTATGTCGATGGAGCCTCTAATTTAAAAGGGATAGGGGAAGTAATTATCCTTATAACTTTAGAACAAACCATGATCGAGCAATGAATTAGACTTGGCTTTGAGTCATCTAATAATGAATCATAATACGAATCCCTCATTCCTAGATTGAAGAAGGCCCTAAATCTAGGCGCAAGTCACTTTCTTATTTTCTGTGACTCAAGGCTAATAACCAATCAAGTATGAGGAGACTACAATGCCAAAGACGAAAGAATGTCAGCATACTTGAAGGTAGCCTAGGACTTGATCTCCCAATTCAATAAGGTTGTGACACCCCGCTCAATGAAATACCAGGTGATCAGTCCTATATACAATTAAACAGGAATCTCATATGGATCATCCTTAGCATCACTATCGAAATTTTGATAAACATTACTAACCACCTAGTATTCAAAAGCCTATGTCCAATTTTAATCTTTATTAATCCAAATAAAATACATGCGAAAATTAAAGTAACACAAGCCATGCTGATAGAATTAATCATCACATGTAATAACATACTTCTTACCGAATATACCCTCGGCTATAATCCAAAACCAACTTAAATAACAGACATAGATAAATCCCATATAATCTGAAAAAGATACTAAATAAATCTGGTATCAACATGTTCGAAGTAAACTGAACTGGATCCATACACTATGAATAGAAAAGACAGAAGAGCCTATCCAAATTCGGCAACATCCACATGTGCTGTAGCAGCGTATCCCTGGAATGAATTAAGTTTGGCGTCCCTGTGGCTGGACACCTAAAAAGTTTTGAAAATATTTGATAGCAAGGGTTAGAACCTAAAACGTTTTGAAAATATTTAGCAAATGATAAACTTTCAGTAACATAAAATGCATGAATAAGCTTCATATTTAAGTTAGTGTCGCACTCCCTTGAGGACATACTCACCCCTCAACTAATGTGCACACCTAACGCTTCCCTTATAACTCACATAGTTATGTATCACGTAACTAGCTCCTTTTATAACTCTTTCTTGACACCCTACTCTAGTCCGCATATATTTAATATAGTTTATAAGTTATTTCTCACCTTAACCTAATTAATCATTTTCCCTTGAAATCCATATAACATTCACTAGTTCTATAAACAATACAACATTCTCCATGTATTTAGATTACCCGTATATAATTATTCACCCCATTATATACATAAAGTTATCTTACAACAATCACACATATGTTGAATATGAATATAACCCATATATAATTCATACAATTCACTTCATGTATTTAATTACCCGTATATAATTATTTATTCCATTATATACGTAGAACCACATTACAACATTCATGTGACACCCCGCCTAATAAAATACTAGGAGATTAGTACTTTATTAAATTCAAATCAAGGTGAACAGTTACTTCATTCTTAGCATCACTGTCGCAAATAAAATATACCAATTTAAACACCCTAAATAATTAAGCTAAGTGTCAAAACAATTTAAAACTTTATTTCCATTTTATTAAATCCAAATATGTAAACCTTTTTAACAACCAACAGTTTAAGGATGACAAAAACACACAAGAATTAAAACCATCTAGATAAACCAGACCAGTTTAAAACTATAAATGAAACCATCTTGACAATAGATAACTCCCAATGAGTACAGAATATTGAAAATACAAATAAACATAGATCTATGATATATCCAAACCTAATAGGGAAACGGGCAACACATGCCCTAACTATGAATAACTAAAACAGGAACTGAATCAATGAATAGGTCGTCTAAAATAAAGGCCTGCAACTCCCACATAAGCTGCAGCACATCCAATCCAAAGAACCTATGCATGTCGTCCCTGTGGCTGGGCACCTGTAATACATATACATATATATAAAAGAGAGAGAAAGACAGGAAACAGGTCAGAGCCTGAGTGTAAAATAGTTTAAAAATAGTTTAAAAAGTATTTAAAATGCTTACCGACTAATGCAACAACCATGTTAGTATGCGACACTCTCTTGAGAATTCTCACCTCGCATCTAGTGTGCACGCCTACAATACTACTAAACCTCATAAGTCTATCTCACTTATTCTCCACAAACTTTTATCTCGAGAAATAACAAGGTTATGATATTTAGTTTATAAAATTAATCTCTTCAAGATTTTTTATGCTATTTATAACAAATCAGCACCGTTATGAAGTTCCCTAACACTTATAATAAAGTTGAAACATTTATTCATTACTTAACTACTTATTCGCACAGTAGAAAGTTCCCATTTAATTATACGTATATATATTAGTCTCACAAATAATATATATACTAACGTCACCTCACATAAAATCTATGGTGTTAGCATACTCTGCTATCAAGTCCCCGTATCACTTGTACTAAGGGAAATACTAGTTCGGAATCACTCTCGAACTATATTAACACAAAACATATACAAATGGAGTCCAAGCATAGTTCCAAGTCACTAAGAGGCCAGCACATACCCTCACGTCTCTTAGGACCGTCTGACTATCAATTAGATAGCCTATGTTCTAGGGTACAAGTCAATATCCCCCATAAAGGTCCCATCAAGATAAGACTGTCCCGGCGCGGTAACCTCCGTGATAGCAAGTAGCGCATGTATGATTATGCACAAGCATAATATAAATATGTATACACATGCATTTAGTTATATATATCAATATTCTCTTTTTTTCCAATTGGGTTCGCACACGACCCAACGATAATAATTATCAATCTCACATTGTAAAACTTTTACCCAATTACCTCACATAAATGATTTGTCACTTTTATTCTTAATTATAATCATTTCATACTTACTTCTCATCTCTTGAAGTAGTCTCTCTTTCTTAAATATAATCTCAGTAGGTACAAACTCTCTAACTTTCTAGTTTAGGTCTTTCACGAGTCTTTAAATTATCTAGCGAACGTACGCATAATTTCTAAAGTGTAACGAAACTCCTCGTCAACCCCAATTTCATCCTATATTAATTCTCACTCAACGGAGTCTACTTAGACCCTACTGGTCCTCTTTGTAACCCATTATACTCCATAAATAATAATCAAGGATTTCTACATATTTTAACCAGATTAAACAAAAAGGAGAAAAATATGCACTTTTCCAGGAGGGATCGATCGATCGACGAAAGGGGGTCGATCGATCGATCGATGTTCTTGGTCGATCGATCGATCAAGCAGTTATGACGAATTCTTCCACTGTTAAGTTATGGGTTTTCTTCTCCAATCTCAACCAAATCTCCATTAACGGTCCCCAGACTCCCAAAAAACATTACTACTGGTACTATATACCTAGCCACATGATTTGCTATGTGAGACATGTTCAAATTCATTTACGATGTCGAATTAATTGTGTAAAATTGACATATTCTTCAAGAACCCTAATTTTGGAAGAAATATCCATTCTTATAATTATTTCCCAGATTTCTTGTTTCTAAATTCATAGTAATTCGTGGGTAATCCTCTACATATGATGGGTATGTCCTGAATATATTAAATCTCTCTAAACATGCGATTTAAAGTCTCTAAACTATCAATTTCTTTCATAAAACCTGATTTTGATAATCCTAAACTAACATGGGTCAGACATTAACTAAAAAAAAGGAAGATGGATACTTGCCTAAAATTTAAGGTTCCGATTTGTGGATGAAAAAGGCATGGTTGTGTTCCTTGTTGTGCGATCTACGTTTTGGTGGTGGTGGTGGTGTAAACGGATGAGTTCTTTGCCTTGGATTGCTTGGAAAGGTTCCTATCTTCTTCTCTAATGGACGTTCTAAGGTTCTGTATTTGCTAACCCTAAGAGACAACTCCAAATGGCTGATATAACCTAATTAAATTCGTGGGTTTAATTACTCAAACATACAGAATGTCTATAATACCCTCCCACGATGTCAATTAGGCCTAAAAACGCCCCGAGACCCAAACTAAACTCCCGGGTACCCTTTTCTGACTATCTCGACCCTTTCGAACACATTGGTGCACTGGAAATGACCATACTGGCGACTTATAATTTATTGACTTTATATAATAATAATAATAATTTAGTCCTGACACGACACAGGCGCGTCCCGACTTAATTTCCATAATTGATCTTTTATTCACTCGTGACAATTTTAATAATCTTATATATTACTTTACTTATCTAGTAATATTCAACAAATTTCCAATAATTACTAACTCTCGTTACGCTAGTAAATATTTAAAACTAATTTTCGAATTAATATTAAATTAATTTATCTCAATTAAATTTTTTAAATCCCTAAATTTTAAAAGCCATAAAAATACGGGGTATTACATACCTCCCCCCTAATAATGAAATTTTGTCCCGAAATTCAAAAAATAAGGCGTACATGGTAAAACAATTATGGATACGTTATCAGTACGCAAACTATCTACATAGTAAGACGCTCAATCACTATAGCCCCCGCCTCACAGCAAGCTTGTTTAACACTCTCATTAAAGACACTTCACATTGTGCTCCTATCCGACAACATTTGCATAAGACACGCCTATACATTATTAATTCCCATTATGTCAATATCATTGGGAGGTCGCACCTCACTACATGACAACTACTCAGATTTATCTAAATACAAAACTCCTATTCTGAGAGAAATCGTACGAATATCTGCCCATTCTTGTTTGCCTAAAATAGTCATGGAATTCCACCATAGTCATCAGAATCTAAATCAACCAATCCAAAATTTTGATTATTCGCCCATCTCTTAACATTCAGAGTGAGAAAAGGTAAGGTTTTTTCCCCCACCAAAGCCTTAATAAGCACCTTGTTCACAATAAACAGGTAGGAGTGCTCCCATGGAACCCTACCATTAGGTAATATCCTCCCACAATTACCGTACTATACTCCACTTGCTAGCTATAACCGTTGTGGAAAAGAAATTATCACAATGAATCTAAAAATACCTCCACACTGCTCCACTAATGGTTAGTCACTGCTCGCCTACTCCCCGGATTATGGGTGATACAACCTGCTCAAAACAAAACGTTATCCCCGTTGCTTCCTGAAATCCCATATTGAAGGTGGGATTCAAAAATCTCATCTTAATTTAGAAAAATACCGTGTAGGACCACGTACCAGTGCAATCCTTCCTTTCAAAGGAAGACTGGGGCACACTAGTTAATATTGTAAATCACCAACCCCATAGGAATATCAATCACTTCCTTCTTGGCCGACTTGTTCCACGTGTTCGGATGAACCCTTGATCTTGCCTTGAGGATGGCAACCCATCCAAGAAACTTTACCAACTTTATCGGCCTCTTACATCATAGGAATTGTCGATAGCCACAAAATTCTATGGTTGATCCTCTTATTCCAACCGGTTTCTATCTATAAGTGGTGCATGCAGAGACTACTCACTATGTCTTGCTAAACATCGACCTTTCCTTGAAATGTCTCACATTAAGTGACACTTAATACTTCCTTTCTTTCCTTGGCGTATACCAAAAGTCTTGATCCGTGCACTTTTCTCCACGATGTGCACTTCTGGACCTTTTATACCATACTAACATTATCACTCTTTGTATGCACAAGTTGCACTCACATTTGACTAATTACAACTCCGCTCCGAGTGTTCTCCATAATAATTAAATTCTAACCTTCTTAAGGAATACCCCTTTTAAATGGATTCCCACATCCTTCCAACCAAATTCGGGTGTGCTACTCTGATCGCACTCATATATTTGGATTTATCGTCTTTCACATGACGCTTAATCCACTCTACCACTTCTAATTTTTTATGTTAATCCCATAAACATATATTCGTCATGTCTATTACCATGTCCCTTCAACTCAGACGATTCAGCTAACTAGGATGCCCACACACCCTATAAATCGTCCACACTAGCGTAAGCATCACATACGCTTTACACATAACACCCAACTCTATATTTTCCGTGCGCTCACAACTTGATTACAACACTTGGGTATTCTCAATCACCCTAGAAATCGAAATTTTAAATCCTCGTTATCATCGTTCCACCCCTCAACTCGTGGTGATAAAACAAAACTTTTAATGCTTTCTTACCACACAGCCGGCTCCACTGGCCTTAAATCATAATACAACTTATAACTTACAGATATAATTACTTGCTCCAATTACGACTGAGGTACTGAACTCATGGACTAAGGACCAAACATCTCCCTATTTCAAACCTTACGCTAAGTTTCATGCGTGGGATGTCTCGTAAAGAGAAATCCAAATAAGTAACCCCCCAATACACTACTACCTAGCATTGTCGGTTATCGAAATCCCTTAGGCCCTCCATCCATAGCATGTACCCCTATTATTCCATCTTTTCACATAAAGTTACATCTCCTCCCATTATTAAACTTAACAAAGAACATTTCACCAATTGCACTATCGTTCAGTATTGGTGGTAATCACATTCCATAAACCTCGAATACATACAATCAGGACTCTCGAAATCCTATCCCCAAACATACGAGTCTAACTCTTAACACCCACATTTCTAAAGGATAGATATAACAATGCACTCTTCCTATCACGAAGACCTGAGCGCTAAACATAATAATGAGTTCAATATTTTCGCTCAACAGTAAACCCAATACATACTGAATCATAACAAAAAAGTCCCTACACACACCGGGATCAAATATCTCGAGCCCACTATCCCCTCCGAAGTCTCTAAAATAGATAATATAAGTGTGAGTCCGACCCTCTCGCAGGTGAGACCTCGCCAGAGAAAAACATGCTACACTAAGGCAACCACTCCGATAGCCTTATAATAACTGCCTACAATCGAACTAACCAATACTATAAAGTTGTAACCAAGACAATATCATATTCGTATATCACATCCCTAAAACGAGAAATCTCAATCAAGTATATAACACTATTAATACACCCATTCATCCTCCACGAATAGCACTAAGGATAATCCCGCTACATTAGGGAAAAATATTAACAGAAAAATGACGTTTATAGTTATACGTACTAAACTCGTCTCACATGGTAATCTAGCAATGAATAAAATACAGTGACTCGCTTGTGTCACATAAAACACGCCTCATCCTCCAAGGATAAAACTCATACTTCTACCTTGCAAATCGTCTTAACTTGCACAAATGATCTCCGGACATAACACGCCTGTCCAAATCAAAACAAAAACTACTTTAATCGTTTTCCTTTACTAGGTACCATTCTCTTGTCCCCTATACTCGCTTCGGGAAAAATCTAGCGCATGTGATTTCATTCTCCACAAAATACCTCTACACATAATCCACTTATCACATGTCATACTAACCATACTAGGATTGTCCCTCTCTCGGACTTTGGTAGGCTCGATTCCTGACGGCTACCCCCGTCGTTCCCTTAGCTTTGTTGGCCCTAAGGAACGTGCTACTGGATTCAATAACACCTACTGAATTCACCATCGCTTGGTAAAATTTTACCTATCCAAATCATTTAAATGAGTCCCCTGATGGGTCTCCCCCTTGCGGTGCATTGCTAACTACATTTCACCTAGTCTCACTCTCTGATAAAGCTTTCGATTTCTTTAACTCCC
Source organism: Sambucus nigra (assembly GCA_949130495.1). Lineage (NCBI taxonomy): Eukaryota > Viridiplantae > Streptophyta > Magnoliopsida > Dipsacales > Adoxaceae > Sambucus > Sambucus nigra. Next base: position 220,542,024 of record OX422212.1, read on the forward strand.
TTCACATATGAGCGTTAACATTTCTACTAACAATACATGACATTGTCACCATATGGATCGACAATCCAACAGGATTTCCTTTCAAGTGTTATTAACTATTTTTACGAGTCGATCACCCACTTGGAATCCTCTGCTACATTTGTATCTACATTCTCAGATACAAGATTCACTAACGGTTTAGATTCATATTCACAAATGGACCTTTGTCAGGTCCTCATGTGACGAGTTAAAAATAATGTTCACTTCTTATCTTGAACATCTGATGAAGGAACATGCGGTCAAACTGTACCGTAGATTCTCCTATAGGCATATCATTCCACTTCTCAAAGTAGTGGTTGTCTCCCACCACGATAACTTTGTTCCGACAAGTCAAGAAAAATTTTACTCCAAATTTTCACTTTCAGTCAGCCACACTCCGTCATATGTCCAAACCTTTGGATATTTTACCTCCTTTGCCTAACACACACAATCTTCGCATTTTTAGAATTTCCACTAACAATTCTCTTCAATGTTTCATCTGACCTTTTTTCCCAGTCATACCACGTCTCGTGAGTCTACTCTTGCACCACTTTTGACTATAGCAGCACATGGAAATCATAGGTTGTGCCCTATCCGTCTTTATAGTCTTAGCTTCTCATTCCATAATAGGGGTGACCTTAACTACGATCATCACCCTCGAATTTGCTCTACAATCTCAACTAAGCCTTGATACCTTTTATCCGCCCAACGGCCCATGCCTGCCATATTCCATTGTTCGAACATGCCTGAACGCAATTTAAATTCACTATTGTACATACGTTATAGCAGGAGAACGGAATCTCACCATATGAAACAACAATCCTAAATAAAGTGCTCTATATCAAACAAAGTAACGCTGAAAGCATAGTAAGCCGCGCATATCCTAAGGACACTAGAACCTGATGCTCTGATACCACCTGTGACACCCCGCCTAATTAAATACCGGGTGATCAGTCCTTTATTAAATTAAAATTAAGGTGAACAGTTAGTTTATTCTTAGCATCACTATCACAAAATAAAATATACCAATTTAAACACCCTAAATAATTAAGCTAAGCGTCAAAACAATTTAAAACTTTATTTCCATTTTATTAAATCCAAATATGTAAACCTTTTTAACAACCAACAGTTTAAGGATGACAAAAACACACAAGAATTAAAACCATCTAGATAAACCAGACCAGTTTAAAACTATAAATGAAACCATCTTGACAATAGATAACTCCCAAGGAGTACAGAATACTAAAAATTCAAATAATCATAGATCTTTCATATATCCAAACTGAATGGGGAAACAGGCGACACATGCCCTACCTATGAATAACTAAAAAAGGAACTGAATCAAAGAAGAGGTCGTCTAAAACAAAGGCCTGCAACTCTCACATAAGCAGCAGCACGTCCAATCCAAAGAACCTATGCATGATGCCCCTGAGGCTGGGCACTTGTAATACATATACATATATATACAAGAGAGAGAAAGACAGGAAACGGGTCAGAGCCCGAGTGTAAGATATTTTAAAAATAGTTTAGCAAGTATTTAAAATGCTAACCGGCTAATGCAACAACCATGTTAGTATGCGACGCTCTCTTGAGAATTCTCACCTCTCATCTAGTGTGCACGCCTACCGTACTACTAAACCTCATAAGTCTATCTCACTTATTCTCCACAAATTTTTATCTCAAGAAATAACAAGGCTATGATATTTAGTTTAGAAAATTAATCTATTCAAGATTTATTACGCTATTTATAATAAATGATCACCGTTATGAAGTTTCCGAACACTTATAAGAAAGTTGTACATTTATTCATTACTTAACTACTTATTCGCACAGTAGAAAGTTTCCATGTAATTATACGTATATATATTAGTCTCACATACAATATATATACTAACGGCACCCCACATAAAATCTATGGTGCTGGCATACTCTGCTATCAAGTCCTTGTATCACTCGTACTAAAGGAAATATTAATTCGAAATCACTCTCAAACTGTATTAACACAAAACACATACAAATGGAGGCAAAGCATAGTTCTAAGTCACTAAGAGATCAACACATACCCTCATGTATCTTAGGACCGTCTTACTATCAATCAGATAGCCTGTACCAAGGAATCCTAAGTTCTAGGGTACAAGTCAATATCCCCCATAAAGGTCCCATCGAGATAAGACTGTCCCGGTACGATAACCTCTGTGATAGTTAGTAGCGCAGGTATGATTATACACAATCATAATATAAATATGTATACACATTCATTCAGTTATATATATCAATATTCTCATTTTTTTCCAATTGGGTTGGCACATGACCCAACGATAATAATTATTAACCTCACATTTTTACAACTTTTACCCAATTACCTCACATAACTAATTTGTCACTTTTACTCGTAATTATAATCGTTCCATACTTACTTCTCATCTCTCGAAGTACTCTCTATTTCTTAAATATAATCTCAGTAGGTACAACCTCTCTAACTTTCTGGTTTACGTCTTTCACGAGTCTTTAAATTATCTAGCGAACGTAAGCACAATTTCTAAAGTGTAACAAAACTCCCCGTCAACCCCCAATTTCATCCTATATTAATTCTCACTCAACGGAGTCTACTTAGACCCTATTGGTCCTCTTAATAACCCATTATACTCCATAAATAATAATCAAGGATTCCTACGTATTTTAACCGGATTAAACAAAAAGGAGAAAAATATGCACTTTTCCAGGAGGGATCGATCGATTGAGGAAAGGGGGTCGATCTATCGATGTTCTTGGTCAATCGATCGATCAAGCAATTATGGCGAATTTTGCCATTGTTAAGTTACGGGTTTTGTTCTCCAACCTCAACCAAATCTCCATTAAGGGTACCCAAATTCCCAAACAACATTACTAGTGGTACTATATACCTAACTACATGATTTCCTACGTGAGACATGTTCAAATTCATCAATGATATCGAATTAATAGGGTAAAATTGACATAATCTTCAAGAACCCAAATTTTTGAAGAAATATCCATTCTTATAATTATTTCCCAGATTTCTTGTTTCTAAATTCATAGTAATTCGTGGGTAATCCTCTACATATGATGGGTTTGTCCCGAATATATTAAATCTCTCTGAACATGCGATTTAAATTCTCTATACTATCAATTTCTTTCAAAAAAACATGTTCTTGATAATCCTAAACTAACATGGGTAAGACATTGACTAAAAACAACGCAAGATAGATACTTGCCAAAAATTTAAGGTTCTGATTTGTGGATGAAAAATTCATGGTTGCGTTCCTCGTCGTGCGATTTATTCTCTAAAGTTCTATCACACTAGGTGTGCTCACATAACCTAGTTACCCCAAGTCGGAATTTCTCACCAACTTGGCCCAAAATATAAACGTAGTGGAGGGGGTTACATTCATTCCCTGAAAGTGAGATAAGCCCCTCACCCATATAACGGACGCTATGACCTGGGGATAACCTCTCCCCGCTCCTCAAGCCAGGGGGTTCACCCACATCGCGCAACCTCCCTTGATAGCACTAGAGCCTATAAATTAAATAAATGTCTAGTCACTGATATTTCATAACACACACACACACAATATATATATATATATATATATATACACACACTATCACCACACCGTATATATATAATAATTAGTGCCCCGCATTACCATGCAAAAAAACCCGTAGCACCAGGCTATATTTTTCCCCGAGTCTGTGGTCCGACTCTAAATTAATTAATTTATCCCTTATTTAATTTATTACCTTGGTGTCACTCAAGCAATATACCCGGGCTCGCTCACTTGGTCCGTATTTTAATATTTCCCGAGTCAATAATTCCACTCCAAATTAATCTACTCCTCTCAGTAATTAATTTAACGCGTTAGTATCACTCAACCAATACACCTGGACTTGCTCACGTGGCTCGGAATTAAATATCACTCGAGTCCAATCCCTGACTCCAAATTAATTAGTTTTCCACTATAATTAATTTAAACGAGTAGTGTTGCCCTACTACTATACCCGAACTTATTCACCCAGTCCGTTATTTTATTTTTCAGAATTTATTTTCCAAAATTCATTTGTAATGTGTCTCACTTAATTCCCCCACCACTCCCAATTATATTCCCTTATAATTGTTAAGAATTAACTCCCATAATTAACTTTTCTCTTTTAATTATACAAGGTGGGAATTGCAACTAAGACTTTTGCCCATACAATTTCCATGGTCAAACTGCCAAAAATTCTAGAGGGTCGATCGATCGACCCCGGGCGTCGATCGATCGATCGAGCAGGTGGTCATCTTCTTGAGGTTCTGTTTTCACCATTAATGAAACTTCCAATTTCTAACATTTCCCCAGGTATAACCCAAGCACACTCATCGCCATAAATACATAAGAATATGATCAGGTACTCTCACAGAACTTCAAACACAATTTAAATCTCACGAATTTTTACTTTTTCGATTGGGGCAATTTGCGGGTTTCCACTCGTTAAATCCCAATGTCATCTATTTATCCCAAATTCGTCCATACTTTCTACTGGGCTTTCACCTTCAATTTGGGTATTTATCTTAGAACCATGTAACACAATTAATCCTTACTTTGAATCGCATTCAAGTGTTCCATTAACAAAAACCCCATTTTTGTACCCCTTTATACCCAAAACGAATTTTGGTTTACACATCACAAAAATATGAATTGAATATCATAAATAAACATCACGGCAAGTTAACCACTTGCCTTTTGGATTCGTAGAGTCTGATCCCTTGGTGTAGGGGCAAGCTTAATGAAGAACTCCGAAATTTATTCCTTGCCTTGTCTCCCAAAAGATCTTCAATTTTCACTATAACTACTCTCTATAGGTTTCTCTCAATACCCTAGGTTTTCACTTTGTGTTTCTGGCATTTCCCTTATCTTAGAATTAGGTATTAAACATAAATCTCGTTTTTAGCCTAGTGGGCCAAGCCCAAGTGGCCCAAATACCTCCATGTGGCCCCGATTATGCCTAAAAATGACCCGAGACCCATTTACTACCTCCGGGTACTCTTTTCCGACTATCTCGGCCCATCCGGACTCAACCGTGCACTCAGAATTTATATCCGAATTAATTTATACAAATCCTTATCTCACACCCAAATTAGTTTATACCGACTCCCTGCTGAGATAAATAAATGCCATGTCACTAATACACGTTATGACGTAAATAAATTATTACTATTCACTTAGTAATTAAATTTCCCTAAATATTAACCATTTACCCTGATTAATATTTACATATATATTACCATAACTAATTCAATTAAATTACGACACACAAGTAATTTAAAATTTTCCCAAATTAATTAAATATCAAATGCACAGAAATACAGGGTGTTACATACTCCCCCCTACAAAGGAATTTCGTCCTCGAAATTTGGTCATAATTGCGGAGAATAAATCTAGATACTGCTGCCACATATCCTCCTCCCGCTCCCACGTATACTCATCAATATTGTGATGACCTCAATCCACTACACTCTAACTGGTAGTACTACCTTAGACTGTAGCTTGTGCCCACATAGCTACTAGTTTCTCCTCATATGAGGTGTCTTATTGCAAGTCATTCTACTCGAGTGGAACGTTCCCAAAAAGCCCTATCGCTCCTCCTGTATCTCTCCAGCTATGCCACGTGGGACACATCACGTATCCACTGAAGATGTTATGGCAAACCGAGTTGATAATATATCGGTCCCACCCTCTCAAAGATAGTGATAGGACCCACATACCTTGATGTTAACTTCACTTTCTTGTCGAACTTCACCACTCCTTTCATAAGAGACACCCGACCCAATACCTGGTCACAAATCTTTAACTCGATGGCCCCAGACAACATAGTGCCCCAAAAGATGAGCCTATACTCCACTGACTCCACTATCTCTATGTTTGGAAATTCCCCTCCTTACGTCCCTAAACTATACGAAAGGATACAACTTAATCAATTCCCACTGCTGGACCATAACCTATTTCGGGTCATAGCAGCTTGTTATTTCACCACCTCTTATCAACCAAAGGTGTATAATGAAACATTTCCCATAAAGTCTCCTCAGGTGTCATGCAGATACTAAACTATTTCGAGGCATCACACGTAACTCTACATGTGGTAATTACTACTCCCGAATTACCCAAAAATCTTGAATGCACAATCCTCACTTCCCGTCTACCCATCAACTTATGGGAGACACATTCAACACAATATGTAACTCTGTCCTATCACCTCCTGACACTTTTTACCAGAGGTGGGACTGAAAGGTCTCACCCAAATTCCCAATAACATTGGATGACACCTTGTTCTATTTCACTCCTTCCCATTAATAGTAAAGTTGGGCATACTACTCGATAGTATAACCTATTCTAAGACAACAATTTGTGTTCAGGTCAATCCATTGAACAACCCGATGGAAACCTTGACCCCACCACGATTTTTACCAACTTGAGCATTAATTCCATCTCTGGAACCATAAAATTTCAAAAACTTCCTGGTTAATACCCTCAAATCAACCTTTTTTCCTTTCATAAATGGTTTATCTGGAGAAAAAATCACTATGTCTCACTCAACACCAATTCCCATGCTCAAGAACTATATTCTTTGTGCAGTTTTCTCCAGATAGGAATCTACACCTTGTTTATGCGTAAGACCACTCTAAGCATATAACTAAGTGATACTCTTTTCTATTTTCCCAGAAACAGGACTTCTTTCTTGCCTTAGGATATTTTGTTACATGCGCCTCCACCGTCTTTACACTCCTTATGGTGGAGATAGTTCACCTTGATACGTGTATAGTCGGATTGTTTCCTCCTTCAAATGGATTTCAGTTCACTTCACTTTCCCACTTATTTTTTGACTGCCCTCCACGCATACCTTCAATATGTTGATTCACACATCCCTTTATTTAAGACAAATATGAAATCACACTAAACAGGGAGCCCATACACTCTATATCCCATGCACGTTTACACTGTAATTCTTCTCGATGCTGCCCCACCCATTACTTTGTGGTGTAAAAGTTTTCTCGGTGTTCCTTTCGCCACACTCCCCGACTGTATAGGCCTTATAGTGCAATAGCTCTCAGTTCAAAGTGTTTTCTCTACACATTCATTAATCGCCAGTTAAACTGATGCCCTACCATCAAATAACGTCTCTCCACTACCGATGCTCATTTGGGCTTATGCTTTTCATAAACGAGACCAAAAGAACTTTCCCCAATGCATTAAACACTAGCATTGTCGTTCATTGATTTTTATAGACCCGAGCATATAACCGGGATGTCCAAAACTCTATCCCTGTACTCACAAGTCTAATTGTCGACTCCCGCGTCTCTAAAGGTGTTATAAAATGTTGCGCTCGAACTATCACTAAGTCCTTAGCGCTAATTCACTAACAAGATAAATCTATCCACCCTATGGTCAATCCGTCATGCCCTGAATCACATCAGTAAAAGTCCCTACGCCTCGGGATCCAATATAGCCAGACAACTGCACCCTCTGAAGTCTACTTCACACTAAAATTTGTCGCGAAACCGACCCTCTTTCAGGTAGAATATCATAAAAATAAAATATACATCCTACCTTTGAATAGAGAATACGATAGTCTTTTTATAACTGCCCATCCCGCTTACCCATCGCTAACCAATCTGTACCCAGGATAAAATCATGCTCGCATAGTACTTCTCAAAATGAGTTAACCTTATAAAATGTACCCTCCCAGTGTTCACACCTGCTTCCCTACAGGTAAAAAAAAAGAGAGCATCATTACCCTGTGGTAAACATATACTTAATAGTAACACTACGATACACCCACTAAACTCATCGCCCTCACGAATATAGTGTTAAGAAGAATACTGTGACCACTCATGTCACAAAGTTCACCCCATCTATCCGAGGATAAAACTCATACTTCCAGTCGCCTACACACCGACAACCCAAATGTTTCCTGGACATAATATTCTCATCCAACTGAACTAAAACTTCATAATTGTTGTCCCTACTGGGCATCCCAATCCTATCCCCTGATTCACTGTGGACATAATCAATTGTTGTGGTCCCACTTGCCACACATAAGACACTTCTCTGTGTCAATACCCTGCCTCTGGCTCCAATGGCCATGTCGAGGTTGTCCCTCTCGCGTACTTGGTAGTCTTAACCCAAATTTTGACCCTTGTTGTCCCTTTGGCTTTGCTATCCCTATGTTACTCGTTGCTGGCCTGGATAACTCAGATTAAATCCACCATCAATTGATAGGAATTTAACTGATATAAATCATATAGATGGGTTCCTTTACTGGGTATCCCCTGGTGGTGCAGTACTAGCACTGCTAAATACGATCTTTCCTTTTGGTCAAATACTCCACCTCCCTTGGCTTCCTTCTCATAGAAATATTGATATCAAATCAAAAATATACTACCTTGATGACTATAGCCCCAGTCATCCTAGCCAGAGTTTTCCATCCACACTTGTGTATTACCCACGTGTCCATTATTAACTCATGGACCCCTTCTTGACCTCCACATCCACCTCATTGAGTACGAAGTTTGTTGCATAATTCAATTTTCCCTTATGTACGGCCAAAAGTAAGTACTAAAATCTCCTTTACCTACCGGTTCAAACGGATCATGCGAAGATTTACGGTCAAACCTCACCCTAAATTCCTTAATATTTATGGTATTTCTCCATGTTTGTGGTGAGTGACTCCTACCACTACAACACCGCCCCACTGGGCCAAAATTTTATTCAAAATTTAGTCCTGGGTGCCGCCGCACACCACCTTACACATTTGTCTTTGGGTTATTTCCTCCCATTGACTTATCGCGCTACTCTACTACTCGAATCCTTATAGATGGCCCTTCCAAAAGGGACCTTAAACACTTTCCCCACCTTTTCCTGACTCCATTGGGTGAGAATGAAATTGTACCACCGTTATCTATAACAGCGCTTTAGGAGACTATCGCTCCCAGGTGATTATTCTATCACCACCAGCCTGAACAACAATCAAGGTAATTCCTATCACTATCACCATTTCTAGAATACCCTATGTCTTCTGTTGAGTCTCTCCTCCTGCAATCCTCCTATAGCCCTCATTGATCGTCCTAAAGAATGTTAGGTATATAGAGACGAACTGAACTCGTGTATGAATCACATCACTATACTTGATAGCAGGAGAACGTAAGTCGCATACGTAGAGGAATACAACAATCCTATCACTAGGCTCTGCATCAAAGAACGCTAAGCTGAAATGTGAAAAGCCATAGAGATACTAAGGAAACTAGAACCTAATGCTATGATACCATCTGTGACACCCCGCTCAATGAAATATCGGGTGCTCATTCCTATATCCAATTAAACAGGAATCTCAAAAGGATCATCCTTAGCATCACTGTCGAAATTTTATAAAAATTACTAACCACCTAGTATTCAAAAGCTTGTGTTCAATTTTAATCTTTATTAATCCAGATAAAATAAATGCGGAAATTAAAGTAACACAAACCATGCTGATAGAATTAATCATCACATATAATGACAAACTTCTTGTCGAATAAACCCTTGGCTATAATCCAAAACCAACGTAAATAACAGACATAGATAAATCCCATACAATCTGAAAGAGATACTAAATAAATCTGGGAGAAATATGCTCGAAGTAAACAGAACTAGATCCCTACACTATGAATAGAAAAGACAAGAGCGCCTATCCAAATCCTGCAGCATCCACATGTGCTGTAGCAGCGTATCCCTGGAATGAATCATGTCTAGCGTCACTGTGGCTGGACACCTAAAAGGTTTTGAAATTTTTTGATATCAAGGGTTAGAACCCAAAATATTTTGAAAACATTTAGCAAATGATTAACTTGCAGTAACATAAAATGCATGAATGCGCTTCATATTTAAGTTAGTGTCGAACTCCCTTGAGGACAAACCCACCTCTCAACTAATATGCACACCTAACGCTTCCCTTATAACTCACATAGTTATGTGTCGCGTAACTAGATCTTGTTATAACTCTTTCCTGACACCCTACTCTAGTCCGCGTATATTTAATATAATTTATAAGTTATTTCTCACCTTAACTTAATTAATCATTTTCCCTTGAAAGCCATATAGCATTCACTAGTTATATAAACAATACAATATTTTCAATGTATTTAAATTACCCGTATATAATTATTTTCCCCATTATAAACGTAAAGTTATCTTACAACAATCACACATATGTTGAATATCAATATAACCCATATATAATTCATACAATTCACTTCATGTATTTAATTACCTGTATATAATTGTTTATCCCATTATATACGTAGAACCATATTACAACATTCACACATATGTCGAGTAGATATATACGTAACCCATCCTCCCGAGTAATATCTCTCTGAATGTATTCTCTAAAGTGCTATCACACTAGGTGTGCTCACATAACCTAGTTACCCCAAGTCGAAATTTCTCACCAACTTGGCCAAAAATATAAACGTAGTGGAGGGGGTTACATTCATTCCCTGAAAGTGAGATAAGTCCCTCACCTATATAACGGACGCTATGACCTGGGGATATACTCTCCCTGCTCCTCAATCCAGGGGGTTCACCCACATCGCGCAACCTCCCTTGATAGCACTAGAGCATATAAATTAAATAAATATCTAGTCATTGATATTTAATAACACACACACAATATATTTTATATGTGTGTGTGTGTGAGTGTGTGTGTGTGTGTGTGTGTATATATATATACACACGCACTATCACCATACCGTATATATATAATAATTAGTTCCCGGCATTATCGTCCACAAAAATCCACAGCACTAGCCAATATTTTTCCTTGAGTCTATGGTCCGACTCTAATTTAATTAATTTACACATTAATTAATTCATTACTTTCCCGAGTCTATGGTCCGACTCTAAATTAATTAATTTATCCCTTAATTAATTTATTACCTTGGTGTCACTCAACCAATATACCCGGACTCGCTCACTTAGTCCGTATTTTAATAATTCCCGAGTATATATTTCCACTAAAAATTAATCTATTCCTCTGAGTAATTAATTTAACGCCTTGTTATCACTCAACCAATACACCTGGACTCGCTCACGTGGCCCAAAATTAAATATCACCCGAGTCTAATCCTCGACCCCAAATTAATGAGTTTTCCTCTATAATTAAATTAAATGAGTAGTGTTTCCCTACTACTATACCCGAACTTATTCACCTAGTCCGTTATTTTATTTTTCAGAATTTATTTCCCAAAATTCATTCGTAATGTGTCGCACTTAATTCCCCCACCACTCCCAATTATATACCCTTATAATTGTTAAGAATTAACTCCCATAATTAAATTTTCTCTTTTAATTATACAAGGTGGGAATTGCAACTAAGAATTTTTCCCATATAATTTCCAAGGCCAAACTGTCGAAAATCCTGAACGGTCGATCGATCGATCGAGCAGGTGGTCATCTTCTCCGAGGTTCTGTTTTCACCCTTAATGAAACCTACAATTTCTAACCTTTCCCCAGGTCTAACCCAAGCACAATCATCACCATAACTGCATAAGAATATGATCAGGGACTCTCACATAACTTCAAAAATAATTTAAATCTCACGAATTTCTACTTTTTCGATTAGGGCAATATACGGGTTTTCACTCGTTAAATCCCAATTTCATTTATTTATCCCAAATTCTTCCATTCTTTCTACTGGGTTTTCACATTAAATTCAGGTATTTATCTCAGAACCATCTAACACAATTAATCTTTACTTTGAATCGCATTCAAGTGTTCCATTAACAAAAACCCCATTTTTGTACCCTTTTATACCCAAAACGAATTTTGGTTTGCACATCACAAAAATATGAATTGAATATCATAAATAAACATCACAACAATTTAGCCACTTGCCTTTTGTATTCGTAGAGTCTGATCCGTTGTTGTAGAGCCAAGCTTGATGATGAACTCCCAAATTTGTTCCTTGCCTTGTCTTCCAAAAGATCCCCAATTTGCACTATATCTACTCCCTATAGTTTTATCTCAATACCCTAGGTTTTCACTTTGTGTTTCTGTCGTTTCCCTTCTCTCAGAATTAGGTATTAAACATAAATCCCATTTTTAGCCTAGTGGGCGAAGCCCGAGTGGCCCAAATACCCTCGTGTGGGCCCGACTGTACCCAAAATACCCTGAGACCCATTTACTACCCCGGGTACTCTTTTCCGACTATCTCAGTCCATCCGGACTCAACCATGCACTCAGAATTTTCATCCAAATTAATTTATAAAAATCCTTATCTCACACCCAAATTAGTCTATATCGACTCCTTGCTGAGATAAAGAAATGTCACGTCACTAATACACGTTATGACGTAAATAAATTATTACTATTCACTTAGTAATTAAATTTCCCTGAATATTAACCATTTACCCTGATTAATATTTAAATATATATTACCATAACTAATTCAATTAAATTACGACACACAAGTAATTTAAATTTTTCCCGAATTAATTAAATATTAAATGAACAGAAATACGGGGTGTTACAAATATCCATATCCAATAATTCCCCCAAGGAAATAAAAGCAATGTAGATGCTCTGGCCACCTTGGGCTCAGCCATTGACTGCAACGTCAAATGAACAATTGAGGTGGAATACTTATCCCAACCAAGCATTATGAAACCAAAGGAAGTCAAACATGTTCTCACTATCCAAAAAGAAACTAGTTAGATGGATTTAATAATAACTTACTTAAATGGAGAAATATTACCTACTAATAAGAGGCAGGCTCATCGAATTAAGGTAAAAGTTGCTTGCATCTACCTATCACTTGAAGTGAAACTCTATAGATGATCTTTCTTAGGTCCACACCTTCAGTGTGTATGTAGACACCCCATTATCGTACCCCTTAAACTCTCCTTAAGTCCCTATCACCTCCCTTCATCACTACCAACCTAAGTCATACCCCAGGTACTGACCTAGAGACCATCGGACGCTCCCAGGCTCCATTTGACCAAAAATTCAAACTCTTCATTAACTGAGACTAAATAAATCATCAAAGGGAGCTAAAACCCCTTTCCAATGGTTCATCCCGTGCGTGATTCTGACTCACCATGCGGACGAATGATCCGTTTTCCCCCAAAACCAGATCTAGAGGCCACTAGGCGCTCTCGGGATCCGTTTGACCAAAGTTAACTCTTCATATCAACCGATACTGAATGAATCTTCAAAGGTCACCAAAACCCCTTTCCAACGGTCCACCCCGTGCGTGATTCTAAGTTACAGTACGGAAAAACGATCTGTTTTACTCCGAGAGGTCACCAAATGCTTCCAGGGCCCAGTTGACCAAAGTGAACTCCACAAACCAGGTCAAACTCTTTGTAATGTCAAAGTAAATCTCCTAACCTTTCCAACGGTCCACCGTATGCACGATTCTGACTTACCATACGGACGAACGATTCGTTTGCGTCCAAAGTTTCCCCGTACAAAGAACCAACGAGCGCTTCAGAGCCACATTTGACCCAAAGTCAACTACCAAACCTGGGATAAGTCCAAGGACTTTATAAGGTCTTTAAATTACCTTTCAAATGATTTTCCCCATACACGATTCGGATCAATGGTTTGCGCTCAGCAACCAATTTTCCAAAGGAACCTGAAAGTGACTGCCAAACGGCATGTTCAAGACCCTACCGATTGGCCAGACCAGGGCTATGTCGATTGGCAATGCTCTAGGCCTATAAAAAAGAGGGCCTGACCTCATTACAATGGGATCCTAGATCTAAAATACCTCACTCTCAACGAATCCAGAAAACCTGTCTCGAAGTCAGCGTAATTTCCACATCCAAATCCCTTTCCGAACTTCACTTTTCATCAAACTTGGTGAATTAACTACCCTTCATCATCATCCAAGTACAAGGGCTGATCTCCAACATTAAATATCAAGCTCAAGATCTTCAAGAAGGTCCAACTTTCTCAATTCTCTCCTTAAATTCTCATAAATTCGCATTAACTTGTTTTATTACTTAGTACTTTTATTCTCTCATCTCATATATCCTAATATACTTTTTATTTACTATTATTGCACATCTCTTATTTACATATAAATAAAAACCCAAAAAATAAGAAAATAGGGTTTGTTCATAAATTCCAAAAGGGAATTCTCACACTTTTCTCACAATTAAAACACTTTTTTACACACACACACACACACATATAAGAGAAGCCCCCGGTTGGATTTATGGGATAAACCCCACCCCTCATTTTGCATGCGAACTATGTAGACTTTGATGCCTCTATAGGCTACGTAGGCGTCTCAGGGTAAAACCCGAGACTCGAGTCCAATTCTTACTCTTTCTCTCATATTCTATTTTCTTTAAACTCAATTCTCTTCGACTCTATATATTTATATATGAATATATTTGTTCTTATTGGCGTACTATTCCACATGCGTTATTGTTCCATTCTAACGATAAACGCAAGAATAATCACGTAAATCCTATTTTCTAACATTATTTTTAGGAACATTCCTACGGATGACTCGCTTTATCTCTTCCATGATACAAGCTGATGATTCCTATCTCCACTACGTATACACATGCACACATATCCCGAGAAAATAAAGGAAAATAGCAAAAAATCCATGAGAGACCGTAAGGGCGGAATGGGTGTCTAACACCTTCCCATTTCATAGCTTAGCCTCCGAACCCTTTTTGAATCATTTTGGTTTCGTATGTATGAGTAAATCTTTGGATGCTTTCCCTCGGGATGGCTCCATTTTCTTTTATCTGCTTTGAGTTAAATATATTGGCGACTCCATCTCTCTACATTTTTCACCTCATCAATGACGCCGGCCGAAGCGCTCTCGAGAGGGACGCGCGGGACCTAGGATCCTCTCTCTCACTGGCCGTGAGGATCGGGGGATGGCCACAATGGCAACTCCGCTGGGGATTTTATTCTTGAGATCTCGTCTCTGTTTACATGGGTGTTATGCTTGTTTATATTTTCTCCCATTTTTGCATGTTCCCCTTTTCCATGAGTACCCCATGCTTATGCTTCTATTCACACACTTATAGAAAATTCTCCATGTACACTTCGCACCACGTGCACCTAGGATCACATATATCCACATGCTGCACGCATCACCCATCCATACTTGGTGAACCATTGGTACTTGTACTTTGGTCCCTGTTTGGCATAATCAAGAAAGATATTCTCATCATAAGATACTTATAAGAGAATCATGCATGATTCACACGACATCACCAAAGATCATTGATATTTACCAAATTCTACCCAGTAACTAGAGGGTCAATTCGTGATTGGAGCTGGTCCAGCAGGTCGTAGTTATCCTAAACGATATGACTCTCACCTTCCATTGACCAAGTACCTTCAATGTATATCAAATGGTTCTCTTACATCTTACCGCTTGACTGAAGAAATGACGGGAGGTATATCGCAGAAAAATTGTTCATGTACGCCGAGTATATTAAATTCTCTCTCACACGTACCATCCCCACGAGGTATATAGTGAGGCCATTCACGTACACTCAAGTATATCAAATGACTTGCCTACACATACCGATTGCCCGCAAAAGCAAGATGTATATTGTGGAAGTCACGCCAAAGGAGGGAACCCTTTTCGATTCACCCAACCAACTACATCCCCGCATATAGGTGTGATGCCTAGGACACATATAAGATTATCGATTTCAACCTGAAACTCTGTCAAAATTTTGGCTCGGCCTGCAGTCCAAATTTTCACTCAATTTTAAAATGCGACCCTATCCATGAGCCTGGTTACAAGTCCAGCCATAGCTTTACATATATTACAAACCCAATTTTTCCAGGCTCAGGTCCCATTCGGAATTTTATTTTGCATTTAAGAGAATTTAATACAAGTGAGAACATAATAATTATAATAATCATGTTGAGTTCCATCTCCATAAACATTTCTCCTTTCTTTATCAAAAATCCAAAAACATTTCTCCTTTCTTTATCAAAAATCCAAAAAATATTTTGTCTTTCAATCTCAAAAAGAAAAAAATGTCAAAAATATTTTCATCCTTTTTCTAAAAAATAAATCCCATTTTGCGCCTTCTCAGGTCGATCGCACGCTCTTGGCCTGGCTCCTTATTGGCTTCGGTCTTCAGTTAAATCACCCCAAAGTTCTATCCATTCCCCTGTTACTTCTTCTGAGTCTAGAATCCATTCACTTTCCATGGAGAACACAGATCAAGTACCCGTTGTGCAGTTGGATCTGACGGTAGTCCTAGCTCAGATCGTGTCCAAGATTGACAACCTCCAGACTGAGGTCTGAGAGATGCAATGAAACCAGGTTCCTGTTCCTCAAGAGCCCGAGGCCCTATTCCCTCACATTATGGGTCCACTCGAGCCTATCTTGGTTCCTGAAAAATATCAGCATGCTCCACATTCCCCTCCTGCTAATGGGTCGCCACCTGCCCAGCTTTCGATGCCGAACCTCGTCCAGTCTAGGGCTAACTTGCCTATGATCATTGATCCGAAAGAGGAAGAGTTGAACAAAGTCAAAGAATATCTCAAGATGCTAACTAAGAAGTTCGACCATGTCAGAATCTTAGGTAATTACGTGGACTACACCCACATGTCTCCTTATCCTAAGGCAAGGTTACCCGAGAAGTTCAAGATGCCAAATATCGAGAAATTCAAAGGAAGTGGACCCCCGATTGTCCATTTTCACAATTATCACCATGCCATGACTCTTCTAGGGGATTCTGAAGAAGTGATGGCCCAATTGTTTCAGTAAACTTTGAAGGATAACACCCTCCGATGGTTTTTATCTCTTGAGGAGTCCAGAATTCGTAGCTAGGAGGATGTATCCCGAGAATTCATATCGCAGTACAAGTATAACGAAGAGCTTGAGGTGACCCGTCCTGATTTAGTTTTTCTTAAATAGAACTCTGGGGAATCAGTCAGTAACTTCATAGCCCGATGGGGGGAAAAAGAAGCTACCATGACCAATCGGCCTTCTGAGGAAGAACAAGTCAGCATTGTGAAGAAGAATTTCTTACCCCATGTTCGAGCAACCATGGGAGGATAATACTATCCCCACTTTCGAGCTCTCAGAGAAGCAGGAGTAGAAATCGAGGAGGGTATGGCTAAAACAGAAGTTGAACCAAAAAAGGTGTCCGGATAATTCACCCCCAGAAAATATGACAAACCTGCCAGTGCTACAGTCTCAACCATCAATAACATCTCTCAACCGACCATATCATGGGCACGAGAAAGTCGCCATGTCCTAGTCCAAAAAGAATACACCGAGCTCCATACTCCCCTATCCAAAGTTTATCAAGCCCTGTTAATCCAAAACCGTATCAAACCCTTGGATCCCCTTCTATTGCTAAATCCACTCCCAAGAAACATCAAAACAGATGCCCATTGCACCTTTAAACAAACCGCTAGCCATACCACTGACCAATCCTTTCACCTCCGAAACATAATCTAAGGTCTAATTTATTGGGGTACCATTTCCCCACAAGCCAATCCTAAGCGAAACACTACTCACAACCCACTCCCAAATCATGACAATGCCATCTTCCTAAAAGAGAGCCCAGAATTTGATCCCTCAACTCAAATCACACCCATATACTCTCCTAAACCTCTCCAAATTTTTCAATATTTCCTCCTACACCCTGTTAGCCTCGCTGATCAGGCACTGTCACTCCTTACCAGAGCATGCATCGTTGTCCATACCCGTTCTAAAAATGGAAGCATGAAATTATCATAGGTCTTAAAGCAACTCCTAGAGTTCGGGCTGAAATTTCCCTCACATATGACCATTGATTGCCAGAGGTTCAGTACACTATTCCTGGAAGCAAGGAAATGGGCTCGAGAATCAGACCATTGGGTAGTACCAACCGATGAAGTCATCCTAGATGATGTTGTCCAGATCATGGAAAAATTATTCAGGAAAATCAGCAATATTTTTAGTATGACCGAGTTACTGAACACTCTAAAGCTACAAGGGTGCCTGGTCCCTTCACCCCTACACATCCCCACAGAATGGGAAGACCTGTATGAAAAAGGCGTTAAAGTTGTGTAATGCATTGAGTTTACATGAAAGATAGAATTATTGCCACCGGATGGGGAGAAGAGTTCAAAGATTCGAATGAAGAGCAAGCTTCAGATAAAACTGGCTCGGTAGCCGACATATGTGGGATGATATCATTTGAAGAACTCCTTAGAGAAATAAAAAAGGTGGCAGAATAACTCGAGATTGATGAGGAAACAGGATTCATGTTCTTCCCTTCTTCAGTAAATCACATGACTAAATTAGGGAGGCGTTACCAGATCCCAAGCTCAGTATCAGCAAATGACAAAGGGAAGGGCGTCAAAAACCTTCCTATGCTAGAGTTGTCCCTCGAGGAAAGCAATATCCTCGATTAACGGAAGAAAACTCAAGCTAACATCACTCTATCGGGGCTTTTCATGTCTTCTCAGCTGCACAGAAACGCTTTGATCAAGTTTCTCACTGAACCCACAGTTCCTCCTTCTACCACACCAGAAGAAGCGGTAAATTTGGTCGAATCCTTGACCTCTACCCGAATGCTATCCTTTTACGAAGAAGAAATCCCCAGAATTAGGCCAAACCACAATTATGCACTCAAGATCTCTGTCGAAGTTATGGGGAAGGTTGTGCCACTTTTGCTTGTCGATAATGGATCTGTCTTGAATGTCTGCCCACTAAGAACCTTTAGATGGTTAGGACTGAAAGAAAGGAACCTCGCTCCAACCTCTGTTGTTGTACGTTCCTACAATAATACTCGTCGGGAGGTGATGGGATCCATAAAACTTTTAATAGGGGCAGGACCTATAAAACCTATCGTTGAATTCCAAGTTATTGACATCCCAGCTTATTTCAACTTGTTTCTTGGACGAACTTGGCTCCACAGTATCAAGGGTGTGTCTTCCTCGCTCCATCAGAAATTGAAGTTCTTCGTCGACGGACGGGTCATCACTATTTTGGGCGGCAACGATAATGCCGAGGATGCAAGCACCAGTAGTCCAATCCTCAAGATACATCACCGGTCAAATGATATGCTCCTATCAAGATTCCGAGTTGAGACACCTCTACTCCCAATAGGGGACGATTTCAAAGAAAGGGTTTTTTCAAAATAAGACCCTCATGGTAACATTAATGTGATTCAGATGTTCAGAAACATGCACTTCATGCTCGGACCGAGTCTAGGGAAAAGACAGTAATGGATACTTGAGCCCATTGAACTAAAGAAAGCTTTCCCTCCTTGTGGTTTGGGGTATCAACCATAAGAACAAGAACTCAGAATGATTCACCAATCTCGATCAACGAGGAGACTAGATCGCGTCTAGACTAACCCAAGTGACTCCTTGAATGGACGATTGATCAAAGAGGGTGAAGACTTCTCCTTTTTTGACTTTTCAGAACCATGGTATGACCACACAGACAAAAAGATAAAGCCTGGAATGGAGATCTTTTTCCAACACAGCTACCCATGGGCTGAAAGTTCCCAATACTATGTACAACTGCTCATCAAAGATACTGAAGATTCTGAGTAAATTTACTCCAAGGACTCATTCAACTTACAAACACTGGTACTGACACTCTGCATAGTTCATTCAGGAACAACATCACTGGATCCATCCCACCAGATTAAAGTTGCTGATACACCTCTCCTCAACTGGCATGTTGTGCCAGTTCTACCTGTTAAAATCCCACCTAACCTTAATATTTACCCTATTTCTTCATCTGTTGTCTATCCTTGCTCAAATTTAATCGAGACCTCCTTTGATGAGGTTCTCAATGTTGTTTTTCCTATCAATGAAATAATGAAGATTTTGAGTATCTTGTTGTGCCTTACATTAACTGTTTGGATTCTAATCAAACCTTTGATGATGATGATTTTACAAATGAAAAATTCTTAACTGGTCTAAATAAGGTTAATAAAAAACAACATAACAAAATTCAAGTTAATGAAGAAGAAACTGTTGTTGTTGACCTCGGTTCTAGTAGCCAACTGCGTGAGATTAGGATAGGGGCTACCCTTGATGGGCATGAACGCGCACAACTAGAAGAATTGCTAAAGGAATTTGTGGATGTATTCACATGGTCCTATGATGATATGCCCGACATTGATCTCGAAATAGCTCAACATGAGATCCCCACTCTTCCAGATTACAAGCCGGTTAAATAAAAGTTGAGAAAGGTACGCATCAAATGGTCGCTCAAAGTCAAAGAAGCGGTGGTCAAACAACTGAATGTGGGCTTCATTCGTGTGATCGAATATCCCACATGGCTAGCCAACATAGTGCCCATTCGAAATTAGGAGGGAAGTTTCGGATGTGTGTAGACTACCGGGACTTGAACAAAGCCTCTCCAAAGGATGATTAGCTTCTACCCAATATCGACATGATCGTGGACAACACACCCAGTCATGCTCTTAAGTCACTTGTCGACGAGTTTACCGGATATAACCAAATCAAGATGCACCCAAATCACTAAGAAAAAACCGCGTTCATCCCCCCATGGGGAACCTTTTGCTACACTATTATGACATTTGGTCTCAAGACTGCTGGGACTACCCACTAGAAGGCTGCCACAACCATCCTTCACGATCTGATTCATAAAGAAGTTGAGGTCTGTGTGGATGATATGATTATCAAATCCAAAACTAGAGAAGGACATGTTCCCACTCTCCGAAAGTTCTCTAAACGACTGCGACGGTATCAGATGAGACTCAATTCGCAGAAATGCATCTTTGACATTACAAAGGGAAAACTCTTGGGATTCATGGTTAGTGAGAAAAGGATAGAAGAAGATCCTGCTAAGATGCATGCCATACTTGAGATGCCACCTCCCCGAATGGAAAAAGAAGTCCGAGGTTTCCTTGGGAAATTGTAATACGTCAGCCGGTTTATCAGCCAGTTAACCTCCATCTGTGAACCCATTTTCAAGATCCTCCAAAAGGATTCAACCAAGGTTTGGAACGAGGCTTGCCAAGAAGCTTTTGATCGAATCAAGCGATATCTGACCTAACCTCGGTACCAATGCAACCATAGCCTGGTCTCCCTTTGCTCCTATACCTAACCATAACTTACACTGTAGATGGGGCTTTGCTAGACCAATACCTTGAAGATTCTCGTAAAGAAAGAGCCATTTATTATGCCAGTCGTAAATTGGTCGGATACAAAGTCAACTACACTACTTTGGAAAAGTCATGTGTCGCGCTTATCTGGGTCACCCAAAAGTTATGGCACTACTTGCTCGCCTTTCCCATCAAACTTGTATCCCGAATGGACCCCATCAAATATATGCTTGAGAAATCTGCCTTGTCCAGATGAATGGCCTGGTGGTTAATGCTCCTAGCCGAGTTCGATATCGTGTACGTCCCGTAGAAAGTTATGAAAGAAAGAGCCATCTCTGACTACCGCGTTGATTACCCCATGGATGAAGTAGATGTTTGTATCTCTGAATTCCCAGATGAAAACATCCTCTTCACGGCCCAAGACAATCTCCGATGGTAAATGTTCTTTGACGATGCTTCCAACAAAAAAGGATATGGCATTGGGATACTTCTGATCGCCCCAGGTGACTCCCATACTCCCATCGCCATCAAGTTGGATTTCCCTTGCACCAATAACATGACTGAATACGAGGCATGCACGGTAGGCCTCAAAGTTTCTCTCAAGAAAGGTATTCAATTCCTAAATGTCTACGTGGATTCTACCCTCATCATCGGTCAAGCGCTCAGAAAGTGGAGAGTCAAGGATGATAAACTCCAACCCTTCCATGCCCACTTAGAAGAATTAGCCTTCCAATTCCAAGATATCACCTTCCACTACCTACCTCGAGCAAAGAATAACCTAGTCGATGCCCTTGCTACATTAGCCTCTATGGTCGATATGCCTGAAGGAATAATAATGACCCCCTTCTTAGTTCAAAAGCAAGATAAACCAACCCATTGCTACCACATTGAGCTCGTCACCACAGAAGATCCTGAGCTATCCAATTGCTGGTACTATGATATCTGGAACCTCCTCAAGCATGGTAGGTATCTCAAGGGTTCCAAAAAGAAAGACTGAGTAACCCTCCAAAGACTGGATGCCCATTACATCATCTGTCACAAAGCACTACTCAAGAGGAACTTCGATGGAACTCATCTACACTGTATTACAGAGGCTGACATTGAAGAGGTAATACAAAAAATCCACAGTGAGGAATGTGGGCTCCACATGAACGGTCACATGCTTGCCAAGAAGATCATCTGATAAGGTTACTACAGGACCACCATGACCCAAGATTGCACCGCCTATGTTTCGAGATGCCTAAAATGCCAACAGTACTCTAACATTCACCATCTGCCTCTATGAGAATTATACAACATGACTTCTCCCAAGCCATTCTCTACCTGGGGTAGCGACATCATAGGGAAGGTTACACCAAAGGCTTCCAACAGGTATGAGTTCATCCTAGTTTCCATTGATTACTTCACCAAATGGGTCAAAGCTGAGTTATATGCAGTTCTGAATGCCAAGAAAGTAGCCAAATTCATCAAGAAAAACATCATCTGTCGATATGGGGTCCTACACGAGCTAGTATCAGATAACGGGTTGCATTTCAAAGAAAAAGTTACAAAAGTGGTCAATGAGTACGGGATTCAGATACACAAATCTTATCCCTACTGAGCTCAGACCAACGGTTCAGTCGAAGACACTAATAAAAACCTCAAAGTCATCATCAGTAAGATGACCGAAATCTGTCGAGATTGGGCCGACTGAATCCCTTATTCCCTTTGGGTCTAATGGACCTCAATCTGAACCTCTACTGGGGCTACCCATTACTCTCTATTCTATGGCATGGAAGTAGTCCTACCCACGGAGCTGGAAATACCCTCGTTGCGCATCATGTTTGAAAGCAAGGTCAGCGAAGAAGACTGGTGCCAAAGTCGTCTTAACGAGCTGACCCTCCTAGATGAAAGGAGATTGAAAGCTTTATACCACATACAAGGGTACTAACGTCGAATAGCGCGATCATTCAATAATAGAGTCAAGGACCGTGGTGTCCGAGAGGGGGATTTAGCCCTCAAATAAATAATAGAACCCATCTGGGACCCCAGAGGAAAATTCAAGCCCAATTGGAGCGGCCCATACATTGTCAAGAATATCTTATCCGATGGTGCCAACATGCTCACCAACCTACATGGAGAAGAGATGGCTAATCCAATCAACCTATATCGTCTCAAGAAATTTTACCCCTCTTCCAAAATCTCAGCGCGCTACGACTCTACTCAGCTCCCTTCTATTCTAAAAAAAATATTCATTTCCTTCTACCCAGAACTACGTGGGCCTGATCCTCTGCAAAAACCATTTTCAAAAAAATTAACAATTTAAAACAAAAACAGACGTACGTATGCAACTCATATATCTTACATGAGCACGTCCCTTTCTTTTTCACAAAAAACTATTCTTTTCTTATCTCCGAGAACGACAGTTCATTCTAACATATACCTGAACAAAAAGGATTATGTATGCCTTAGCAATAGGTATAGATAATTCAAAAATACAAAAATCATCAAAAGGCACAGCTGGATGATCAAAAACTTATTTATTTCACTAATAGGAAATTAGGGTACAAATTACATGAGAAAAGGAACGGATAATTCCCCCCTCCCCCCCCCCCCCCCCCTTACCTTCCTAAAAAGCCAAATAAAATCCCCACACTTACCCATTACAAAATAAACTCTCCAGGAGTCCTATCCACAGCTACCTGAGGAGCCTGCTCCATCATCATCATCATCTACATCTTGGGGTCCCCAAGCTTCCCTTACCTGAATAAAGTGCCGGAGACGCTCCTTGGATCGATAATCTCGAACTAGCTTCGAAAAAGCCACAACACCTCCTTCCATGGTATTAAATAAGAAAAGCCACATTTGTCCAGTCTCCACTGCCAATATATTGCTGACTACTCTCCTCCACAACCACTTCATATAATCCCCAGGAATATGCCAAACTCTCCCAACAGACTGAGAGGGACGGGTCGACGGATGCCGACTCTCCCACAAAGAGCCAAGGTGCATGCGCAGACGCTCGGTCAAATCTTCTATCCGAGAGAAATCTAGTGTTCGAGGTGGCACAACCTTCTCCCAGCCAAATTGGCGTAGAAATAACCAAGGGAAATAAAAAGAGGTCTGTCCGAGGCCAACCAGCCGAACATATTGGTATTTTCCCAGCTCCAGAATAGGCAGCAACTATCCCCACCAAGGTACTGACCAGCCCCATGCTCCATAAACCAGTTCTCCCAGCTCTCAATATCTAAGCCGATGATAATGAAATAATGCGAGAAGAAGTTGGGTACAGCCGACAAAGGACATTCTGGAGGAGTCACCAGGCGAAGTCTTTCAGACAACCACATAAATAGCATCACGGGGCTACCCCTCAAAAAGTTAGAATAACCTTCTCGCTAAGCATCCAGGCCGTTTAAAGTCTCAACCAGTATCACCGCCGCAAGATTACGACGGTATGACATCCATGAAGTAATGGCTGCAAGTTGTGGGTCCACTAGCAGTTCCCCAGTCACCAGCAGAAATTTTGAAACCAAGCCCAGAACAACGGCTCCGGCGTATCCAGCATCGCCAACCTCCTACAAATGCACCGATTGTAACACCACCGAAAGGGAAATCATTCCTCCAGCAACCAATGGTCTGACCGTCGAAACAGAAATATGAAGAAGCCCGGCCTCTGGGAGAATGGGAAAACTCAGGAAGAGTTACAGCAACACGGGGATTTATCCCCAGCATGGCAGAAAATTCCTTGTAGGTAGTATAAACCACATCCAAACCAAAGCGGAATACATGGTCTTCGGGGTAACAAAATTGTATCGCCACCATCACCATGTTCCACACAATGGGTCGATTGCGCCACAAAGAGACTCGACGCATGTTGAAAGCATCATAGTCGACATTATAAGATCACATTGATTCCAGGGCTTCGAGGTAGTTAGCAAACTCAATGCTACCAGGGAGAGCCATCTTGCAACACTAAGAAATAGTAAGCAAATGAGAATGTTGGAATGTGGGAAAGGAAGAAAGTGAAAGTGTGAGGAAGAAAGACCCATCCACACCCGCTTTTTATACTTGGAAAGCCCCTCACAAAAGACATAACCCCTGCAGAAATCGGAGGGAATCCTATCCCACAAAGTACAAAAGGCAGAAGAGGGCACCCATCAAAGCTTTGAATTGATGGTACTGGACTTGACTACCGATAGGTAGGAGAAGGTACTTGCCGATCGGCAACCCCCCATTTTTGGAAATTTTTCTTTTTCCTCTTTTGTCAAAATCAGAACTCAATAAAAATAAATTGATATTCTCAACAGAATTTCAAAAATCCCCTTCCACCCTTGTATAATTTCTCATTTTTAAAACTTTCCTTATAAATCCTAAAATATCTCTTTTTACAGTCTCAACAGGAAAGTAAAAAGCGCATGTGCATGCATTCATTCACCATTAACAGAAGATAATTCAAAACTATATTGCATTGCTCAGATATTTTTCTATGTTACATCAAATTTTGCAGGAAATAAAGAAAAACAAAAACAACGGGACACAACCCAAACCCACATTCTCTCTCTCTCCCTCTAACCTAAACTTCACCCCCTGTGACGCGCTCTAGTTCCCATGAAATGAGATGATGCACCACCGCTACCCGAGCCAGACTCCTCTCCAGACGAAGCAGACGGAACCAAGCAAGAAGGAACAAGAACCGAATCTCGAATATAGGCAGTCGCCGAAGATATCCAGTCTCTGATATCCTTCAGTCAAGTGATCAACACCCGGAATTGTTGTAAGAAAAGGCGGAATCATTATCAAAGCAGAAAAGAAATTAAAAAGAAAGAAAGAGAGGAACGGAAAAGTATACCACAGGATGAAAGACCTCCTCTTTCAAGACCAACTCCTCCAGATCCATCGCATGAGGATGATGCAACATAAGCACCATCCCTCCATCAGCTCATCGGATGTTGTAAGAAGGAGTATGCAACCGCACAAAGAGAACCTCCAAAGTCCTCACCGCCGTAGACGTCGACGGAACACCACTGTTGTGGGAATACCCCACTGGCCGACTCGAACCCGCAGGAGGGAACAGAAACACATCATATATGTTAGGTGCCATCTACCAGCTCGTCACAAAGTCCATGTAATCATACGGCACAGCCGTATCAGTGTAAAACAGGTAAGACTCGCCGATCATCATCGCGATCCTCGGATTGTCAAAAGAAAAACCTTGACAAAATCCAAGAAAAAAAAGGAAAATCACTGGAAAAAAAAGAATAAACAAAAGTCATTTTACCGACATAACCACCGGGGTTCACCACCCTTAAAGAACGATGATGCGACGTCTCTCGCAGCAAGGTCTGCTCATCCGCAACCGACTCGAATGCATCAAAAGAGTTCTCGCTCCCCAAAGCAAGAGGCTCCATGGCCCTCCATTCCACGTTCGTCCAGTCGTCAACAGTCAACCACTCCCTGTGTACAGCAGTGCTAACAAAAGAGACCATTTTTTAGAGACCATAATGCTAGAACGATTTGCAAACGAAAATCGAAGAAAGATAGAAGGTGATAAGCTATGAAAAATTAAGGTAATTCTCCCCCTTTATATAGGATGCCAAGGGTCATGCCGATCGGCACTGACCCCAACCCTACCGATCGGTATTAACCCTTTACCTTCATGAGGCGGTCCAAATGTCCATGCCACTGCCGAATGGCACCCTCTACACCATGCCAACCGGCACCCCTCTTAAAATTTCATACAAAAATTCCCCAAAAATACCAGAAATCCCTGAAAATCCACAAAAAATTCCTAAAAATCCCAGGAAGGATTGAGAACATTTTCACCAAGAAAATTCCGCACTCCCTCAAGCGGAACCCCTATTTCCCCAGCAAAACTCTCAAAATCCAAGTGAATCCCCTCCCGACAACATCTCTAAGGATCACCTCCTATGACCCAAAGGTCCCAAACCTCCCCGAGCGATACGTCCAATACGTGGACCACCTAATCACTCCCATAGTGGAGTTTATAGATCAAATTTTCCTTTTCTCCTTAAGATCTACAAAATCACAAGGATTTCCCCAGTAATCGATTCCCCAGCCCAAAATAAAACCACAAGGTAATTTCCCCGGCAGAGTTCCCCGAGAACATCTCCACTTAAGCCCGCAAAATTGGCTTCGACCCGCAGAATTGATCATCTCAATTTAAGCCCTCAGAAACGATCACCCTCATCTTCAAGCCTGCAGAATTGGCTTCGACTCGTAGAATTGTTCATCTCAACTTAAGCCCGTGAAATTGTCTTCAACCCACAGAATTGGTCATCACAACTTAAGCCCACAGAATTGGTAATCACAATTTAAGCCATTAGAATTGGGTTCGACCTGCAGAATTAGTCATCTCAATTTAAGCCTGCAGAATTGGCTTCGTCCCGCAGAATTGGTCATCACAACTTAAGCCCACGGAATTGGCTTCGACCCGTAGAATTGGTCATCATAATTTAAGCCCTCAAAATTGGATTCAACCCGCAGAATTGGTCACTTAAACTTAAGCCCGCAGAATTAGCTTCGACCCGCAGAATTGGTCATCATAATTTAAGCCCTCAGAATTGGCTTCGACCCGCAAATTGGTCATCTCCAATTAAGCTCGCAGAATTGGCTTCGACCCGCAGAATTGGTCACCTCAACTTAAGCCCTCAGAATTGGCTTCGACATGCAGAATTGGTCACCTCAACATAATCCCGCAGAATTGGTCATCACAATTTAAGCCCTCAAGATTGGCTTCGACCCGCAGAATTGGTCATCTCAACTTAAGCCCGCAGAATTCGTCATCTCAACTTAAGCCCGTAGAATTGGCTTCGACCCACAGAATTGGTCATCTCAACTTAAGACCACAAAATTGGCTTCGACCCGCAGAATTGGTCACCTCAACTTAAGCCCGCAGAATTGGTCATCTCAACTTAAGCTCGAAGAATTGGCTTCGACCCGCATAATTGGTCATCTCAACCTAAGCTCGCAGAATTGGATTTGACCCGCAGAATTGGTCATCTCAACTTAAGCCCTTAGAATTGGCTTTGACCCGTAGAATCGATCACCCTCATCTTCAAGCCTGCAGAATTGGCTTTGACCCACAAAATTTATCACCTAAAGTTAAGCCCGCAAAATTGCCTTCGACCCATAGAATTGGTCATCATAATTTAAGCCCTTAAAATTGGCTTTAACCCATAGAATTGATCATCTCAACATAATCCCATAGAATCAACCTCGACCCTCTGAATTGGTCATCCCTAGCACACTCCTTAGGTCCTCAGAATCGTCCTCGATCCTCTAAATTGGTCATGCTCTCTCAAAGGCATCTTGTGGTGTCTATTCGACGACAATCGTTTGTTCTAAACTAACACGTCTCGTACACCCTAAACTCTTCTTAGGTCCCTAGCACCTCCCTTCATCACTACCAACCTAAGTCATACCTCGGGTACTAATCTAGAGGCCATCGGATGCTCCCAGGCTCCGTTCGACCAAAAAGTCAAACTCTTCAACTCAACTAAGATTGAATAAATCTTTAAAGGGTGCTGAAATACCATTCTAACTATCTGTCCCGTGCGTGATTTCGACTTACTATGCAGATAAATGACTCGTTTTCCCTCAAAACCTAATCTAAAGGCCACATGGAGCTCCCGGGCTCCATTTGACCAAAGTCAACTCTTCAACTCGACCAAGACTAAATGAATCTTCAAATGGATCTAAAACCCCTTTCCAATGGTCCAACCCGTGCATGATTCTGACTTACGATACGGACGAACGATCAGTTTTACTTCGAGAGGCCACCAATTTCTTCCAGGGCCTGATTGACCAAAGTCAACTCCCCAAACCGGGTCAAACTCTTTCGAATGTTGAAGTATATCTCCTAACCTTTCCAACGGTCTACCCCATACATGATTCTAACTTACCATACGGACGAACGATCTATTTACGTCCAAAGTTTCCCCGTACAAAGAACCGATGAGTGCTTCAGATCCATATTTGACCCAAAGTCAACTCCCGAACCTGGGAGCAGTCCAAAGAATTTTTATGGTCTCTAAATTACCTTTCTAATGATTTTCCCCATGCACGATTCGAACCAATGGTTTGCGCTCAACGATCAATTTTCTGAAGGAGCTTGAAATAGACTGCCAAACAGCACGTTCCAGACCCTGCCTATCGGCAATGTGCCTGAACATACCTGCTGATTGGAAGGACCAGGGCTATGACAATCGACAATGCCATGGGACTATAAAACGGAGGGCCTGACCTCATTTCAAAGGGAACCCATATCTGAAATACCTCACTCTCAGCGAATCTAGAAAACCTCTCTCGAAGTCAGCGTGATTTCCACATCCAAATCCCTTTCCAGCCTTCACTTTTCATCATCCTTTTCATCAAACTTGATGAATTAACTACCCTTCATCATCATCCAAGTGCAAGGGCTGCTCTCCAACATTCAAGATCAAGCTCAAGATCTTCAAGAAGGTCTAACTTTCTCAATTCTCTCCTTAAATTCTCATAAATTCGCATTAACTGGTTTTATTACTTAGTACTTTTATTCTCTCATCTCACATATCCTAATATACTTTTTATTTACTATTATTGCACATCTCTTATTTTCATATAAATAAAAACCCAAAAAATAAGAAAAAGAGGGTTTGCTCATAAATTTCAAATAGGAATTCTCACACTTTTCTCACAACTAAAACACTTTTTTACACACACACACATAAGAGAAGCCTCCGATTGGATTTATGGGATAAACCCCACCCCTCGTTTTGCATGCGAACTACGTAGAGTTTGATGCCTCTATAGGCTACGTAGGCATCTCGGGGTAAAACCCGAGACTCGAGTCCTATTCTTACTCTTTCTCTCATTTTCTATTTTCTCTAAACTTAATTCTCTTAGACTCTATATATTTATATATGCATATATTTTTTCTTAGTGGCGTACTATTCCACATGCGTTATTGTTCCATTATAACGATCAACGCAAGAATAATCGCTTAAATCCTATTTTCTAACATTATTTTTAGTAACATTCCTACGGATGACTCGCTTTATCCCTTCCATGATACAAGTTGATGATTCCTATCTCCACTACATATACACATGCACACATATCACGGGGAAATAAAGGAAAATGTCAAAAAAAACATGAGAGATTGTAAGGGCGGAATGGGTGCCTAACACCTTCCCATTTCCTAATTTAGCCTCCAAACCCTTTTTGAATCATTTTGGTTTCGTATGTATCAGTATGTCTTTGGATGTTATCCCTCGGGATGGATCCCTTTTCTTTTGTCTGTTTTGAGTAAAATATACTGGCGACTCCATCTCTCTACATTTTTCACATCATTAATGACGCCGGCCGAAGTGCTCCCAAGAGGGATGCGTAGGACCTAGTATCCTCTCTCTCACCTGCCATGATGATCGGGGGATGGCCACAGTGTATATCCAAGAGAAGTCGACCAAGTCTTATATGAAGTGCATAATGGAATATGCAAAAATCACACCGGAGGAAGGTCTTTGGAATTTATCTCTATCAAAGAAGGTATTGGTATCCTTACATGCAAAGGGATGCAGTATTATATGTCATAAAGTGCAAAAAGTATCAAGAGTTCTCACCCATACTCCATCAATAGGCCAACAACCTCAAGTCGGTAACTAGTACATGGAATTTCGCTTAATGGGGGTTAGATATTGTGGGGCAGCCTACATCTCCAGGGAAACAAAAGTATTGTTTGGTTGGAAAAAAATAGTTATTACTCAAGTGGATAGAGGTAGATCCTTTGGCATAAATAAGGGACATCCACATGATCAAATTCATTTAAAGAAACGTCATAATACCTTTTGGCATCCCAAGAATGATCATCATTGAGAGTGGGACAAAATTTGAGAGAGGACCATTCTAATAATTCTGTAATGTCTACATCATCAAATAGACCTATAGTTATATAGATTACCCTCAAAGCAATGGACTAGATGAGGCCTCTAAAAAAATGGTTCTCTATGACATGTTAAAAACAATGGAAACGTTAAAGGGGGCTTAGGGGGATGAAGTTTCCCACATTATCTGGAATATTTGGCAATGGTGACGGTTAAGGAAATTACTTTTGACTTAGCTTATGAAATGTAAGACATAATTCCACTAGAAGTTCGATTGTCGGGCATGAAGACGAACATTGCTGATCAAAAACTGAACGGAGAAATCATAAGGACTTCAACGCCGTCGACGAAAGGAGAGAACAAGTTTTAATCAAACTAGATTCCTATCAGCAACAGTAGCCAAACAATAAAGGTGTCAATATGATGAAGTTTCAGATGAGAGATTAAATCCTCAAAAGGTCATTAGCAGTGTGAGGAAGCCATCGAATTACAAGTTAGGCCTTACGTGCGAAAGACCTAAGAAAGTCACAAAAGACGACCTTCATAGAGCCTACCATATAGAAATAATGGGGGCGGGGAAATCCCTAGGGCTTAGAATGCGAAAAATCTTAGGAAATTTTATTTTCAAAACTTTATAGCCTTATTTCAAGTTTTGAGCTCCATTTCTTATATGATTTAAAGTTCAATTAATGTAATTATCTTTCTTATTGTTATAAATGGCATGAAATTTTAATTAACTACAAGTTGACATCTTCATTAAGTTGACACTTAATTTAATAACTTAAGGTCACATGTTTCCGTTACTAACAAACACGAAAACACCATGAATTACCCAGGAAAGAAAATGACCTACGGCGGATCCCTAGGCACTAAGTGTCCTGACCTTGGTCGGCTAAAAAACTAAACAGGTGGAAAGCCCGATGACTAGGTACAATTTTTCTTAGGCCTAAGATTGTGTGACGACACTTTCTAAAAGGTATGGGAAATAACAATATACATGCCCAGCATATAAGCCAGGAAATTGTGAAAATATGGCATTAAATTACATAATTTCATTCGTAGTTAATTTTTTTACAAAATGGCCAGATCGTCACAATAAAAATCAAAATAAAAAGTTATTTTCAAATCACCCTCGATGCTATCTCGGTCATTATTTTGGCACGATGAACATCGACTGGATTAGGATAAAATTTGCCGGCGCTATCATGGTCGATAAGGTAGTTCCATATTAACTAGATGGGGATGGAATCATCAAAAATCCAAGATTCTAAACTCCATAGGGGGGAGCTGAACAAAGGGGCAATCAACCCCATACCAATACTAAAACTGAGAGTCACGGGGAACTCTCATGATGGTAAGTGAATTTAACTATACATGCTTGTACGCGACCTGTCTAGCTTCATCCAAATGTGGAAAGCATCCATCCAACCTTCATCATAGATCGATGCCAAAACTTTGTGAGGGCCATGGAAAAATTGGAAGCATGACCTTATCACATGTTGATATGGAATCCTCTTGGCTACCTCATCCTCTCTAAAATATGGCTCGGCCTTGTTGAGATCCTCCCTCAGAGCATTATTCTCCCTCTATAACATCTTGTCAATATTGGCCATGTCTTTAATCTCAACCCTAAATGAAGAGACCTCACTAACCTTCTCTCCGTAAGCAGTTATCATTTTTTGAAGTTCTTACCGAATAGACAGGAATGTTTCACTATCTTAGGCATAATATTCCCGAGAAAGTATCAGGTCCAAGTATTCATTCCATTAAACAAGTGTTAAGTCATTACCAGACTACACAAATAAAAGAGAAGAGATTTGAGAATGGGGAAACAAAACAAGCGTCCATAAATAGTTAAAACAAAATTAATAAGCCAATTATAGGGCAAAAACAAAACTTTCTCTTTGAAGGACAAAATTGATAGAGCTCTTATAATACAGAGAGAACATGAGACTTGTAAATACATATAATAAGGTGTTTTGGTATAATCTAACTATCCTGGCCTTCTTTCCCCTTCTCTTTCCCCTTCTTTTGGTTGGCCAAGCCCTTATTCAGGTTTGAGGCCTACTTCATTTGCTTATCCCTATCCTTTTCTTGGTCGTTAAATAAAGTCATGTCCTTATCCTCATCTAGATTTGGGGGTAGCATGGACCATGATCGTCAAAGAGGTCAAACGCAGAAGGGACCACTGCCTTAGCTAGTGTCGTGTCCCAACCTCTTTTAAAATAATACTTATGAATATAATAAAACTGATTTTTATCCTAATGGAATGAAACATCCCAGACTTGGTCGTAGGCTTGATCCTTTTGACAATAAGGCTATCGATAAGGTCTGGCTAGATACCTCTATGACCTTCTTCAACTTCTCATTCTCATATGCCAGCTTATCCACTTTCATATATTTGGCCTTAATGTCATCCTCATGGGTCTTTTTAAGAGTCTGCAAACCCTTTTGTGTCTCATCTAAAACATAACTCAGATCGACATTAGCTTTCACCTGGTCAACCTTTATATTAAGAATGTCAACAATTTCCATCGAGAGCAACAAGAAAATTCTAGTAAAAAATTAGTATCATAAAATCGTCTAAGTAAAGGTCCAAATAAAGTATATGTACCTACTAAAGATAACATCTGGTCGGCATGGGACACCAAATGGTCATTGGTCTATTTGACGATCACCTCCTTTTATGCTAGTAAGAAGACCTCTTCAATAGAGAGGGTTAAAAGTTATATTTTTGTCCACTAACATCATAGCAGATCCCTTCCCCTTTCTAGGCAATCCACTTTTGTTAGTAGGGACAACATCGTGGTGGTAGAAATATTGGTTTCATTCTTTCTCTTCTTCGTAAGTTGGGCTTGCATTTTGTTATAGGAATCCCCAAACGTGACAGGGACAGATGGGCCTTCGACCTCCTTCCTAATGGAGGACTGAGATTTTGGATATATAGGGGTGTCAAACTCATCCAAAAATTTAGGAATCTTCGTTCTTATCTCCATTTCTTACTCCTATGTATATGGGACTATGACACGAATAAAAATGGCATCCATAGATTCAATGGGTGCTAAAGTACATGGACTTTAGGACTCTTTAATACTAAAAGGGATTGAGAATTCAGGCACTGTATCCTGACAATGAAAGAGGTGGTAGTGGTAGTGTACTCCAATAGTAGTGATTTCGATCTGGAATGCTCGGAGCACGTATCTAAACGTACCCTAAGATTCCAAAACCTGCTTAGCTTAGAAAATTTTATGTGAGTGTGGTTGGGCTCTTTCTTCTTAGAAGCTTCCACACAACACAAAGAAAGAGAGATGTTAGTAAAACTTCACACAAAACTTGGTCAGTTCTAACAAATGATAATAAGAAATACTAATTAACCTATCTTCTGCCCTCTATTAGGACACGTGAAACCCTTTAGGGATCACCACCTTGAGGAACTGATGGACACCCCCATTGCTTCAGAATAAATCCATGGGACTAATAAACCTTATTGGAGTGTGGAAATTTTACCACATCACTCTCTTTTCCTTCTTTGCCTCCAAATAGAAGGTATTGTCATTTGTTTCTATCCACGAGTAACAATACCTGATTAGAGTGATTCATATTTGAATTTGATACAACTTGATAATTCTATAAACCCCATTCATTATTCTCTAAGTGTTTGGGGAACATTGGGCAGGAAATACTCTGAAAAATTCACAAAATTCCAAAAATAATTGGTTTGGGGGGGAAGTAACGCCAACCTCAGCAATAAATTGGTAACATCTAATGAGCCCCTCTATATTATAAAAGTCTTCTGGTTGTTCTCCAAACTTTATAAAAAACCCAATCAAGAATGGAAAACCTCCTTTTAAACCATCTTATGGCCCTCTCACCCATTGGATAAACCATTTTTCAAAACTCAAGAAAAAGAACAACATAATATATGAAGATAATCGCTTGAGAAAATTGTAGAGAGATAAGAAATGAGAGAGAGAAGAGAAGACTTATAGTTAGTAGAGAAGATTAGCGAACTCTGGAGAATTTTGAATAAGTGAGGAATGAGTTGTGTGGGATTTCACAAGATATAAACACAAAAACCAACATGGGATTTCACAAGATATATACACAAGATATAAACACAAAAACCAACATGATCCAAGTTTGTGTGATTGCTAAAAAACTTGCATTTCTAGAGATAAAAAGTTCCACCCATTTCAAAAGATTTATCTAAATAAACATATCCTTCCAAATCAAAAGTCACACACAAACACACACACACACACACACACTGAGAGAGTTCTTGTTTAATAAAACAAACCCTCAAAACCAAAATAATGAAAGTTCCAGTCTCAATAATTTTCCAAAAAAGATTATTTTGTTCAATCCAATATGGAGACAATTGTATTGTACTTCAATGTTTTAAATTTAGTCATCAAATATAGAATCATTGTAAAATTATTTAAGCTATAAGAAAACTCAAATTAAATATTGTAGCCAATCTATGGAGCCCATGATGTCCTCAGTTTATGGAGACCTGAGAAACCCATGAAGAAGTACATTATATCTTCACGATTGATGGTGACAAGGTGTGGTAAATTCTAACATATGTGATAAATCATATGGGGTGAATTAAATCTTGGTGAGCTTTTATAAATCCTCATAGGTGTGATAAATTCTTGTGTGATTGTTTGCCTTAATGAAGCGAAGATATTGGAGCTTTCTGAGTAATGTCTAGGCATGGATGTAGGAAATGTCGAACCACATAAAAATATATCATCATTTTCTTCTCCCTTAGTCTCTTTACATTCATGATTTACTTTAATATGATTAATACCTATATTTATTAAATGGAAATGGGAATGGGAGTGTCAATGTATATGGATACAATACAATAAAAGATAAATCATTTTCGCAACTAACTAAGAAAATATTTTAACCAAGTTGGAAAGTCTATAAATGATTTGTGAAAAGAAGGAAAGATAATCGAATTTGTGAGAATTCAATTAAATATTGATATCCCAATTCACCCCCACCCCCCACCCCCCCCCCCCCCCCCACCCCTCCCCCAAGGTA
Organism: Sambucus nigra; assembly: GCA_949130495.1. Lineage (NCBI taxonomy): Eukaryota > Viridiplantae > Streptophyta > Magnoliopsida > Dipsacales > Adoxaceae > Sambucus > Sambucus nigra. Next base: position 220,578,063 of record OX422212.1, read on the forward strand.
TTAGAGACTAGTTCATAGAAACTTATTTTTAAAAACAATATTTTGACTTTAAAGATAAAATCTAAAAGAGGTTTATTCAAAAAATTATTTTTAAGGGATATTGTGCTAAGGAAGAATGAGTGGATTCTTGCCTTCAAAAAAGTGTTTATGAAAATGAGAAAAGTCTTTGAGAGTGAAAATAGATTTTGAAAAAATATTATTATTAAAAACCATAAACACTCGTCATCATGCTTTCCTTGATTTAATATTATTATTGTAGATCTTGATCATATCTCTTACATGATGACTACACTTTAAATTTATTGTTGAACACGCGCACATACACTCTTGAACATAGTAAAAGTCCATACATTAATACTTATTGATCAATGATTTTTACCACAACTGTCACCATACAAGGAGAAGTCAAAGTGACTTGAAGATAAGAACCCACATAGCTTCCTAAAATAAATTTTCAATAGTTGAATATAAAAAAATTTACTTCATGGATATCTATCCTAGAATTTTACGTAATAATTTCATTGGTCAAGCAATAAAACACGATGACTTCATCGAACTACACTATGCTTGAAAAAGAAAATTTGTCTAAGTATCTAACCAAGAAAATCAAGGCATAGAAACGTTGATAAGTAAAAAGAAAATATATTTTCCTAAAACTTCCATCATGGGTGATTAAAAAGAGGAAAATGACTTTGTAAGAAACATAATTATATTTCAACCTTGGAAACCCATGAGAAAATTTGAAAGTTCAGTTTCCTTGTACTAATTGTAAGATTGCTTTAAAAAGGTAGGAGAAATTTATAAAAGAGTTTTTGAAAAGATTTTATAAAGATGATTAACACTCATTGAAATACACTTGGACTTATAGTATTTGAAAAAAAGGTGATGAATCTTTGGATTTGACAAGCTTAAAACTTTGTGAAAATATGTTTTACACACATAGATGCTCCCTTGATTAGTCTATTGGCGTTATCACAGAGACGATAACTAATACCCATCTAATGTGATACATGTCATTGATGAAAGCCTTTGTAAATGCTTAAATGTGAGTATACATTATTGTGATACATACCTCCTATTTTTAAGACACATACTATAGGGGTAGGTCATGTTATTCACCTACGCATTCAATAAATACTTTCATCATTACTACATGACTCGTGAATTAAAATTCTTACACTATATGGTTCCGGTGCATAGAAATTGTTGAAATTCATTTTTAATATACACTTGATATGTTATGATTTACCTCAAAAGAACTATATGTTACATCTATCATTTTGCTCTATGTTCAATAAAATTCTTAAATGTTTTTACATGTTTATCTTGTTAAATTAAACCATTATTTAAAGAGTCCCACCGGAGACTCGTAATCACATGTTTAAGAATATGTGTATTTGAATATCTTACTCATACGAAGTCATATGTTGTTTTACTCCAGATCTATACTCAAGTAATGTTTTAAACTTGCAGACATAATCTCAAATTTGATGGTATTCGCAACGTAGTGAAAATGGAATGGCAGATTGAGGTGTAAATCCTACCTTAATGAATATCGAATATCACTCCTATCCATATGATATTTTGGTAGCAATCCTACCTTTATAATAAAGAAATAAATTCCTTCTTTTATAAAATAAATCTTAGATTGAATATACATTCTCACTTAAAAGTTATGGAAGCCCCATCATCATAGGATGTCGTATTTAAGAGAATGGCCTTCCCATATTCATATATACATGATATATTGCCATATCTGCAAGAAAGCTCTAGTAATGGAAATCCAATTACAATGTGAGAATAAACCTATATATAATCATAAAAGTGTGAAAAGCATGTTACTTTATATATGACGTCTGACTAGCATTGAATTTGAAAGATCATGTATTATGTTATTAGCAATTACATTAAGTTATACTACTACTGAAAAACTTCAAGTGTATATGTGAACATTGAGATCTTCAGGATCAAGACGAAAAATACAAAGTCAAGTGACAATTTTAAATAAGTTATCATTATAAAGTCAAATCTTTGGCAAATACGGATGAAAATAAGTCATATGAAGAATAGGTACCCAGAATACATTTTAGTGTGTACACGCGTTTTATTTTAAAAAAATCACCTTGACTAAATTTCACACTCATTGTCATATGAATACTATACACATATTATGGGAGGTAGATAACTTCAAAAAATTAACCATTGTTGTATAGGTGAGCAAAACAACACATTTTGATGAAATATAGAAAGAAAAGATAAGTCCACCTTCCTAAGAACTATTTTGAGAAAAGTTTCTCTTACCTTGATTAATGGATAATGCACTTTTTGAACTAGGGGTGAAAATCGATTCTTACAACCACATGGATAAGATTTTTTGTCACACACCTTGTCATATGGACATAGCCCTTGATGTTATAAAGCTATAATTGTTACACTTAATTCACCTAATATTCTTACCTCAATATACACACTATTTTATTCAATGCCAAAATTTAAATTCCATGATGAGTTCCAATAACTTTTGTTGAATCTTTCTTTAGGAACTCATCATGTGAAAAAAGGGATAAAAATTATTGAAGTCTTTTGTATGAGGGATAAAAAGATTTATTCCTATTAAACTTACAAATATGTTTACCAAGAATATCCTAGCATATAAACTTTTCACCTTAAACCATGACTTTAAATGACATTGTTTAGAATAGAAGGTTATGCATCACTGCCTATTTAAACTATAATACATGGATGTATTTATCTATTGCCATGTCGTATTGACCGTCATTGCAGAAAGTCCACTTCCTCACATGATAACTACCCAAAATGTTTAAAAAATATAAGTTTCGAAACGCTGCCTTTTTGCTAATGATAAAGGGAGATAAATGATATTTTTGAGAAAAAGAATAAAGCTAAAATCAAGCGGAGTTCAACAAAAAATTGGTAGCTTGATTCGATTGAATTGTCATCATTAAATGGGGGAGATTATGAAACATAAAGTATTTCAACACACTTGATATGTGATCATACTTCAATATCTTCTCTCCAATGTACTCGATATAAAAAGAAGCACTAAATACATGATAAGATACAACACAATGATTATTTCATCTAAGCAACCAACAAACCTCAAGATCACAAGCATTGGAAAAGAATAATGTGATCGAACACCAAGCCATGTTAACACCAAGTCACTCACGAATGAAATAATGCAATAAATCACATACCATATCAAACCATATATGTTCACTCAATTCCAATTCATGCACAACATATTTCAAAAGAAGAAGTATTACCCCAAGACAAGACATGCATTGAAAAAATATTACTCTAGGACCAAGATTTGCACAACATGTTCCCAAGCATTATTTAACATCAAGGCTAGGTTATGAAACCTATCATCAAATTTTTCATACACAACATAAGAGTATAAACAAAGAAAAGAAGATATGAAATGATTAAGGAACAAGCAACCTTGTCAATCTATATAAGAACAAACACAACATTCCATGTTCCAAAGGAAAAAGTAAACAAAGTAGTGTTTCAAATAAGAAAGTCAACCAAGAAACAAAGAGTGTGATCCAACCAAAGTGCTCCAAAGGATAATTTAAGTTACAAGAGATCAAGAGAGAAACAAGAAAAGTTCATCCAATTTTTTAGGTTTATAAGTGATTGTAAAGAAGAAAACAATCTCACAAAGCATATATAAAATCCAAACCACTTAAATAAACCTTCATAATCCTTCCCTAAACCAAAACACAAAAAAATCATTTCCCTCTTTTAGATTCGACTCCAAAGTGGTATAGAGTTGAATCCAAATGGATATAGAGTCAACACGAGCCTAAGGTATCTCTAGCCTTTTGATATTGACTTTTTTCAATTGAAACCAAAATCAAACAAATAAGTTTTCAAGAGATTCCCTTCATATAGAGTCGAGTCTATATGTGTGAAAATGACCTCAATGGTTGTAAGGACATAATTTTATAAATGTCCGGGGTAGATTCTAGGAATTTTCTGTTTACTCCTAGATCACAGTTCATATGTATGATACCGCTACATTCGGCACGTCAACACGATCATCCTCGACGGCTTGTATCCGAATTCAGTGCATCCACTTTCTTCACGTGCATAATGCTACAGGTAACATGCTGCTCAGCTCATTCCCACTACTCCACTACGCTCTATCAGTGAAATGTTTTATTGGAGTTTTAAATATTTGCATAAATATTTGGGAATTGTTTTTGAAAATTATTTTTGAAGTCTGAATTACTTTTTTATCAAAAGCAGAATTTTTCTAAGTGTAGAAGCGAATGGCCTTGATCAACGAGCTCGCTCAAACGACTTTGAAAGTCGTTCGCGCAAGATAGGCATGCCGCGCGATATCGTTCGAACGACTTCTGTCCTTCGTTTGAGTGACATGGCTATCTCGTTCGAACGAGCCACTGCCTCGATTTTTGTATAAATATCTGATCTCCTTCTACACGTTTTTTAAGTCTTTCTGCAATCTCAAATTCTGTGAAAAACAGCCCAGAATTAGACTTCACCTTTTAAGGTTTTCTAAATCTTTTTGATTCACAAAACCATTCCCATATATGTGTGTGAATCCTTAAACCTTCAAGAAGATCATTTACTCAACTGGAGTAATTTATGAGGAAGCCGCTCTCTTCGTCACTGCTGCCCTACTGGAAAGGGATTGTTCCAGCCGTCGACAACAGAACCGACACCCGAGGGTATTTTTGTGTCATATATTTTCATTATAATCTGTTGTAAGCCGTTTTCTTACAAAATTATTTTGAAAATAAAAGGTTTTGCCCCGTTGGGGGATTTTTCCTCATACTTGTGTTCGTGCATGTTTCATCATCGTATTTAATCACATATAGATGCATGTTTAGGACTTAAGTGGTAAAAATTGTGTTTAATTAATTAACTTCCTTATTTGAACGCAAGCGCACTCTTCTCAAATTGGTATCATAGCCAGTTACACAATTTTACCGTGTAATTTTCCACAAAATTTTTTCTTAGATATCAATTTTCTGAAAAATTGATCGTTGAAAACGAGTGTGTTCATTATGGAGAAGTTATATAATAAAATGCCAGTTTTTTACGAGACAAACTATGCATATTGGAAAGCCCGTATGAGATCTGCATTAAAAGCAATTGATGAATGTGTCTGGATTTTGGTTGAAAGAGGGTGGACACCTCCCTCTGTCACAGTTGATAATGTGGTCAATTTAAAACCTGTCACTTCTTGGACTGAAGACGAATTCAAATGGTCATCATTCAATTCTAAGGGTCTAAGTGCTATTTCTGGGTCTGTCACACCTGATGAGTTCAAACGCATAATGACGTGCACCACGTCAAAAGAGGCGTGGGATGTTTTACAACTCACCCATGAAGGAACTAATGCTGTGAAAGAGTCTAAATTGCAAAATTTGACAACTCAATTTGAAACCATCACCATGCATGAGACTGAATGTTTCGATGATTTTTATGCTAGGCTTTCTGACATTGTTAACACTAGCTTTAATCTTGGTGAACATATTCATAATGCTAGAGTTGTTAAAAAGATTCTTCGTTCTTTGCCTAAGCATTTTATTCCTAAAGTCACTGTGCTAAATTCTATGGGTAATTTAAACACGCTAAAATTGGAAGAACTTGTAGGAGACTTGCAAACATATGAAATTGATATGTTCCCTAAAACTGCTAGGTCTAAGGATAAGGGAATTGCACTAAATGCCCAAGAGAGAAAGAGTGAGGGGTCGGCTAGAAAGAGGTTAGAGTCATCTAGAAATATGGAGACTAACACGTCAGATTCTGATTGTGATTTTGACTTAGATGATTTGGCTCTTTTTGCAAAAAATTTCAAAAGGATTCTCAAAGTTAAGAAAAATGGCAATTTTAAAGATAAAAGGAAATTTGAGAAAAATAAGTTTGAAAAGAAAAATGAAAAAGATTTTAAAGATCCTCCTAAGAAAGAAAGTGAGAGATGCTTTGAGTGCGACGGTAGGGGTCATAGAGCCTTTGAGTGTGCCACACGTCTGAACAGAGAGAAAGGGAAAGTTGTCCTTAATGCTACCCTTAGCGACGACAGTGAGGTCGAGTCGGTGGATTCTAGAGTCGAGTCACCGCATGAGTGTAACTTCACCGCATTCATGGCTAGTCATGTGAGCACTTCTAGTTCTTCTCACGAGGATGAGGATGCTACTTCACAGGGACACCTCAACAGTGAGATCGATGTGAGTGAGGGGGAGGATGACACAAGTGAGAGCGAGAGTGATATTCAACGTGCCTACGCTGAGTTATATTCTGAGTCATTTAAAACTAAAAAGCCTAAGAAAGCATTAGTTCTTAAGATCACCAGCTTATAGGAAGATTTAAGAAAAGCGAGAGAGAGAGAGAGAGTCCTCCACCTGCATCGCCCTGAGAGAGAGAGAGAGAGAGAGAGAGAGAGAGAGAGAGAGAGAATCTGCCTGTGTTGAGAAAGAGAGTTTTTAGAGAGAGAGAGAGTATTTTTGAGAAAGAGAGAGGGGACTTGACTAAACAAGTGGCTAGTCTTACGAGTGATCTCCATTCCTCCGTGGAGACTCGGAAGAAACTTGAAGCCCGTGTTTCCCAGCTGACTCATGATCTTGAGAAAGCACGGGAAGTCAAGGTACAAATCGTGGACAGATCTGGGAAAATGGGAAAGATGCTCCTCGGCCCCACTTTAGGTTTTGGTGATAGGCAGGGAATTGGTTATGATGGTGCCTCCACCTCCCAAATTGCACCTGGACTAGTTCCTGAGTTTACTACGACTCCTTATGGCCATCGTCAAAAACCTCAAAGGAGAGTTCGACCAAGAAAAGCAAACCAAGGTCCGCCTTTGACTGTGTTCTTTTGTACTTATTGCAAAAGAAAAGTCCACCTCAGGGAGTTTTGCTATAGCATGGGTCGGACACGACGTACTACTACTCCACCACGTCATACTGGTGAGTTTTCTAATCTGAGATAGCGCGTTGAGTTTTTAGCCGCCACATCACAGAGTTTGATGGAGGAATTACGACGGATGTCATTATCGTCTGTACATACTTCTCACATTCCTGCTAAAACCAACAACAACAAGGATAAACAAAAGGTTACCACTTCTTGGGTGCCTAAGAAAGATAAGAAAGCCCTTGTTGTTCATGTTGCTCTCAAAGCACATAATACCTCACAGTGGTATTTTGATAGTGGATGCTCGAGACACATGACAGGTGATGTCTCATTTTTTACCCACCTTGAGGATTATAAGGATGGTAGAGTCACCTTTGGAGATAGGAGCAAGTCTAGCATTGTAGGACGAGGTACTGTAGAATTACTAAGATTCCCTATGCTAGAGAATGTGTTGTACGTCAAAGCTTTAAAAGTAAACCTTCTCAGCATTAGCCAGCTGTGCGACACTGACTTTACAGTAAAGTTTGACCGGGACGCGTGTAATGTCTACAATCAAGCAGGTAAACTCTTAATGCAAGGGGTGAGGACCGAGGATAATTGTTATGGGAGTGTTCCTATTTCCTCACTTTTCTGCAATAGCGCCACGATCACTCCTATGGATCTGTGGCACCAACGTCTAGGTCACGTAAATATTAGAGATCTCACTCGCTTAGCTAAAAAGGACCCAGTACGTGGCTTACCATCTCTTCGAAGGCCAACTTCGACGGTTTGTGGACCCTATCAGTTGGGAAAACAAATTTATAGTCCCCATAGGAAGTTTCATTCCATTACCACATCTCGTGTTCTTGAGCTTATACACATGGATCTTATATGTCCCACTCGTACCGAGAGTCTGGGTGGTAAGAGGTATATCCTCGTGATGGTGGATGATTTCTCCAGGTATTCCATTGTAGGTTTTCTGAGAGAGAAATCCAATGCTGTAGAATTTTTAACGACCAAGTGTCGTGTCCTGCAAAATCAACACGGAGTCACTATTAAAAGGATACGTAGTGACAACGGCACTGAATTTAAGGAAGCAAAGGTAGATTTATATTGTGATAGCCCTGGGATCAAACATGAGTTTTCTGCTGTGAAGACTCCTCGACAAAATGGGATTTTTGAGAGAAAGAATAGAACGATCCAGGAGATGGATAGATCTATGCTTCTAGGTCGTAAAGTTTTTAGGAGATTTTGGACAGAGGCAGTGTCTACTGCATGCCACACGATGAATAGGGTTTATCTGCGTCCTCACACACTTCAGACACCTTATGAGTTGTGGACTGGCAAGAAGACCAACCTTGCATATTTCTGTGTTTTTGGGAGTAAATGCTACATCCCACGGGATAGAGAGCAATTAAGAAAGTTTGACTCCCGAAGCGATGAGGGAATACTGCTGGGATATTCATCGAATAGTAGACCATACCGGGTTTTTAACCTGAAGAGCTCTAAGGTTATGGAATCAATAAACGTCACCATGCAAGATGAAGAACCGTCGGCGTTTATTGACTCTAAACTTCAGTGTGAGGTTGAGGATATTTCTAGCAGTGATTTACCTGTACCTCTCCCACACTCTGTGGACCCTACTCCAGTGTTAGGGGACACACCCGCTTGGGTTTGTAAGAGTCATGACCCTTTTGCCATTATTGGTGATCCCACTCTAGGGGTCAAGACTCGTTCTCAACTAGAGAACATTGTCAGCTATTTTTGTTACACGTCCAAAGTCGAGCCCAAGAATCATAAAGAAGCACCCAAGGATGAACACTGGATATCTGCTATGCAGGATGAGTTACTTCAGTTTAAAAAGAATAATGTCTGGGAACTTGTCCCCCGACCTAGTGAGACAAATGTGATAGTTACCAGATGGATTTTCAAGAATAAAATGGATGAAAATGGTACCATAATCCGAAAAAAGGCTAGGTTGGTTGCTCAAGGCTACACATAGATAGAAGGTGTAGACTTTAGGGAGACATTTGCTCCTGTTGTGAGGCTTGAGTCCGTCCGTCTACTACTCACCATCGCATGTCATCTACACTTCAAGTTATATCAGATGGATGTCAAGAGTGCCTTTCTGAATGGCATTCTACAGGAGGAGGTTTACATGGAACAACCAAAAGAGTTTGAAGACCCTTAGCGCCCGGAGCACGTCTACTATCTGAGGAAAGCCTTGTATGGTTTGAAGCAAGAACCTCGTGCTTGGTACGAGAGGCTTACTTACTATCTCTTAGCCCATGGATTCAAGAGAGGGGGAGTTGATATGACGTTGTTTGTCAGGAGAGATGATGGTGCAATTTTGGTTGCCCAGGTCTATGTGGACGACATAGTCTTTGGATCCACGTGCTCTCAATATGCTCATCACTTTGAAGAGGAGATGAAAAGTGAGTTTGAGATGAGCATGGTTGGTGAGCTTACTTTCTTCCTCGGTCTCTAGGTTCGTCAGCTAGAGGATGGGAAGTTCATCTCCCAATCCAATTATGCTAGAGTCCTAGTGAAGAAATTTGGTTTAGACTTCGCTAAGCATGCACGTACACCTATGAGTACCACTACCAAGCTTAGTAAGGACACTTCGGGTAAGGACGTAGAGCAAACCTTATATCGGAGTATGATATGTAGTCTTCTCTACTTGACTGCCAGTCGTCCAGACATAGCCTTTAGTGTTGGAGTCTGTGTGCGATATCCGGCGTCCCCAAAAGAGTCACATTTACTTGATCTAAAAAGTATTATTAAATATGTGAGTGCGACTCTCTCACACGGTATTTGGTATTCCTTTGATACTGATGACCGTTTTTTCGCCTATTCAGATGTCGATTGGGCCGAGGATGTAGATGGTTGTAGGGGCACTTCTGGTGGGTGTTTCTATTTTGGCTCTGCTCTTGTCTCCTGGCTGAGTAAGAAGCAAAATTCCATCTCTTTGTCCACTGCGGAGGCTGAGTACATAGCCGCTGGGAGTTGTTGCACGCAACTCTTGTGGATGAAGCAAATGCTGGAGGATTATGGGATTTCACAAGACACCATGACCATTTCCTGTGATAACACGAGCGGATACACATATCCCGCAATCCAGTCCAGCATTCGTGCACAAAGCACATCAGGATACGTGAGCACTTTATACGAAAGTTAGTTGAGGAAAAAGTCGTATCCCTGAGTTTTGTTCCCACCGACCGTCAGTTAGCCGATATTTTCACGAAACCTTTAGATGCCCTTAGATTTGAGAGTCTTAGGAAGTCTTTGGGAATTTGCACAGTTGACTGAGGGGTTGGTCTATGTCTAGAATAGGATGCTTTTTCATGTTCATATCATATGCTTCCTATTGCTAGTTTGTTTTATATGTATCATTGCTTTGTTGTACAGCTATTTATTTATTCTTTTGAAAAATCCAAAAAGATTTTCGTTTTTTTTTGTTGTATATAAAAATTCCAGAAAAGCCCAAAAAGATTTTTGTATTTTTTTATGCACCTTTTATGGACGAACATTTAAGATAGCCAAGTCACACCTTCATTCCATTTATCCTCGTGACTGTTTGATAGAGATTTGAGTCACTACATCATTTCATCCATGTGCTTTACACTGCTTGGAGTCTTTGAGATGTGATTCGCGACATCTTTTCTACATGTTTGACTCCTATCTCCTTTATTGTACACATGCACGACTTTATTTGATTATTGCACTTGTCTATCAGATGTTGGCTTGAGTGTTTCCATATCAATTCTGTCTATACAACTTATAATATGCGATAAAACTTGACAAGATTGGAATGCATGTAAAAACCGTTTTTATGAGACTGTGTGTTTGTTTAAGAATGGGGAGGGGCTGCGAAAGGTAATTGTCTCTTCTTTGCGCAAAATCCACCGTTCAAAAGGACCTAAAAATGGAGAAATTTTATTATCCGGGGTCCAAAAAGGTAAAAAGAGCCCGAAAAAATTTAAAGGCGATAAAAAGCAATTCATGCCACATATGGGCCATTTAGGTTTCACCATCAATTCTCCAAAGTTTGAGAATTTAGAAAGCCTCTATTCAAAATAAAAATCTAAGGGAGTTTGGTTGGAGAACATAAACGGGTTTGCACTTCCTTGAAAATCCTGAAAAAACATGAAATAGTTTTGGACGTTATTGGTGTGAAAATAACTTTGAGCTTTGATTTGTCGATTTGATTAAGTCAATGTATCATATTACCACCTTTTTACACCAAAGGAAGCCTTTGAGTTCATTCGTTAGGAGTATCCGATATTCATCGTGCACATATGTCATGTTTGTATGCATTGATTTTCCTATCGAATTTGATCACACCCCTTCATTTTTGCTATCATTGACTTGGTTATTTTTGTGATCTTCCATGGTGTGATTCTTTGTTGTATACTATGTGTGAAAAATTTTGACAAATACAAAAATAGCAGTTTATTTCCGTGTGTCATTCTCCATGTGCATTCATTTCTGCTGCTCATATCTGTCTATTTGGGGACATCATAAAAAGGGGGAGAAGAATTATGGGGGAGAAATTGTTTTGGTGTTTGGTTGTTGCATGAATGATTTGCTTGAGCTTAATTGATCATCAATTTTTGCATATCATTATATTTTCAATCTGTTGCTTGTCACAGGTATTTGCTTTATCTCATGTGTGTAGGTACAACATCGATCATTATTTGATTACACACCCTGATGAGAAAAGCTTTGGAATATTTGGAGAGCTGAAGATTTGGAAGACATGTCATTTAGTATTCTCAGTTTGAGGGTTTAATGCGAATATTATCTTGTATGTAATTTGATTGCATAATTCGGATTTTTTATGTATCTATCGGCATACACATAGGGGGAGATTGGTAATGACATAATTTTATAAATGTCCGGGGTAGATTCTAGGAATTTTCTGTTTACTCCTAGATCACAGTTCATATGTCTGATACCGCTACATTCGGCACGTCAACATGATCATCCTCAACGACCTATATTCGAATTCAATGAATCCACTTTCTTCACATGCATAATGCTACATGCAACGTGTTGCTCAGCTCATTCCCACTACTCCACTACACTCTATCAGTAAAATGTTTTATTGGAGTGTTAAATATTTGCATAAATATTTGGGAATTGTTTTTGAAAATTATTTTTGAAGTCTGAATTAATTTTTTATCAAAAGCAGAATTTTTCTAACTGTAGAAGCGAATGGACTCGATCGACGAGCTCGCTCAAACGACTTTGAAATTCATTCGCGCGGGATAGGCATGTCGCGCGATATCGTTCGAACGACTTCTGTCCTTCGTTCGAGCGACATGGCTATCTCGTTCGAACGAGCCGCCGCCTCTATTTTTGTATAAATATCTGATCTCCTTCTACACGTTTTTCAAGTCTTTCTGCAATCTCAAATTCTTCAAAAAACAGCCCAGAATTAGACTTCACCTTTTAAGGTTTTCTAAACCTTTTTGATTCACAAAACCATTCCCATATATGTGTGTGAATCCTTAAACCTTCAAGAAGATCATTTACTCAACTGGAGTAATTTGTGAGGAAGCCGCTTTCTTCGTCACTACTGCCCTACTGGAAAGGGATTGTTCCAGCCGCTGACAACAGAACCGACACCCGAGGGTATTTCTGTGTCATATATTTTCATTGTAAGCCATTTTCTTACAAAATTATTGTGAAAATAAAAGTTTTTTCCCCGTTGGGGGATTTTTCCTCATATATGTGTTCTTGCATGTTTCATCATCGTATTTAATCACATATAGATGCATGTTTAGGACTTAAGTGGTAAAAATTGTGTTTAATTAAATAACTTCCTTATTTTAACACAAGCGCACTCTTCTCAATGGTAGTTTGGAAAATGATTTAAAAAAATTATTTTGAATTTAAAAATACCAAAGTTCCCACATATTACTAAATTACCCTCCAATGGTCAATTTTTTAAATGCCTATAAAGACCATTTTGGGTTCACTTTCAAATCACCAAACTAATTCGAATATTGTGCCATCCTACTTCAAAGTTAATATCCCAATTCGACCCCCCCCCCCTTAAGGATAATATTCGGGACAACAGTTAGGACTTGTAATGAGGTGTTTAGGTAATCGTAAAGTGATATATGAGTTTCACGTTAGTGTTGTGTTTTCAGTTAATTAGAGTTAAGATAATGTATATAGAGGGTTAGGTTAATTATTCTGTCCACTTTTGAAGACTACATAATCTAGACAAAAGTGTATTGGGGAGGTTCCTTATATGGATTTTATATATGAAACATCCCATGCACTGAGTCTAGAGAAGGTAGGAGCTTGGAGTTTTTATTTAGCAAGTCATATAAGTAATTTTAGTGGTTAAGAGTATAAGTAATGCGTAAGTGATTATTGAGATGTGTATCTTGTGATTATAGTTTATTTATGAAGGATGAGATGTTAAGAAAATATGTGAGATATCTTAAAAGTGAATGAGGGGAGCAGTATTAAAGTTAATCTTTTGCAGTTTAGTATATTATGTAATAGATGAGTTGAATTAGCGCCTTAGTACGTCGAATGTTGGGATAGTTTTTTTTTTGCTCTCACTGACTGCCCAATCTATGCTGAAGTGTATCAGGGCTTCCATTTTTAGATTTCATTAATGAGACATCCCACACATAGAGTCTAGAGAAGGCCATGAGTTAGGATTTTAGGAGGTGTAAGTTGTTTAGTGTTTCTTAAGTAAGTGTTTAGTTATTATATGAGTACTATAGAGTCTCGATAACCACCTGACCTAGACAAAAGTGTATCGGGGGGGTTTTGTTTCAATTTTATTTATAAGATGTACCATTCGAGTCCGGGGAAGGTCGGGATTTAGGAGTTTAGGATGTTTAAATTAATGTAGAAAGTAATGATTGGGTGTCCATATATGTATTTGTGTAGTGTCAAGCGACTATGGTACATTGTATATGCAAGACCTATATTAATTGACAATTTTTATAGATATCAGTGGATTTGTGTTGCTATTGGTGTGGGTCTAATGTTGATCGAATTTAAATATATCATATGTTCAGGACCTACACTATTTGGAGATATTAATGGTTTGAACAAACTATGTTTATGAGCATGTACAGGGTCTTGAGCGAGACCATATGGCTATAATATGATAGAAATATGGTTATGTGTGTTGGATGTGGTTATAGATATTCTTATAATGGTAATTCTAGTATATTATGTCATGTTCAAGGTCATAGGAATGTCCGACGGATTATAATTTTGATAGTAATAAAGGTATAATGGGGTATACCGTGATATGTTTGGGGTGTGAGAGAGGTTAGTTTGTTATAATGAAGTTAATAAGATAAAGATGGAGTAAATGAGGTAAGAAAGATATAATTAGTCAATTCTTGTAAAAAAATAATATTGATAAGTCCTATTGGCTAGAATAGAAATGAAATATGGAACAATGTGATTTAATGAAAGTGAAACGATGTAAATAACACGATATCAAACTTGAAGTTTGTTGAAAGGCTCTTAATGGTATTTTTTTTAGATTGAACATTATATGGTTGTTGTATCGGTTGATAAACCAATAGTTTATAAGATTCACTTTTATAACGAGATGTTCTCAAATATTAATTTTTGAGTATATTGTTGGGATTAGTCCATATTATAACGTTTGTTCTTAGACCCTGTTTAGTAACTAGATAGTTATATATACTCTTGATATTATGAAACATTGATAAATCCTATTGTTATTCAAATATTCATTCTGTCATATTATTTTGTAAACATTGATAAAGATTTTGATTTAATTATTTATTTTTATAAAATTCTCTATTGTGGTATTTCTTTCATTTTGTACATCTAGTTGGGTTATACTACCCTATTTGGAAAACTTATCTAGTATTCATACAGTGGGTCCTAACCGGTGGTGTTGACTAACACCTCAGGTTAAGTTTGAGATTTTAAGACCTAAGTGGATCTTAGAGAGAAAGCTAAACCTTGGAGATTATTTTATGTAAGGTTTAGTTTTGTTTTTGTCGCGTATTTTCATATCGGAGAACTTTTGGATTTATGAGTAATTTGTGACTTCACAGTTTTATTTGGCATATTATATTGAGACTTTTGTATATTGTTGCCTTATTAGAGGATGTCATAGATGGACTTTATATTTTATGATCATTTATATTATTATCTCTCATGTCTTATATTGTTGAAAAAAGCTCTCAGTGTCTCATAAAACTATCACAATCTAGTTATGATATTTTAAATTACAGCAATTTGTATGTTTCAATATTCGGACTTGATCAACCTTGATATTAAAATATACGGGTTATTACGTGTCTCCTCTCCCCTATCTCTCAGAACAACCTTACGATTGAGCAAATAACCCTGACAATGTGATCAAACTAGTCCTCTTTAGCCTTTAAAATAGCATAACTACTATTGCTGATAAATAAAACATGACTTCTTTATAACAACTGATGGCATTTGATGATGAGTCACTCAGAAACCATGTAAAGGGGTCATCGAATGGAAAAAAAAAAAGCATTCTTAATTTAAACAAATACTATATATATATCTTTTGTGAGAGAAGAGGGATTTTTTATTGATATAATGTGACATCATTTTGATATATAGGGGTAAATATACAATTTGAGAAATGAAATTTATTTTCCATCTTGCTATTATATTTTATATGCCATTGGGTTAAGTTGTGATGTTTAAATTATATAATGAACCAAAATAATATTTAAACATTTAATTTTTCACAATGGTGAAGGCGGGAGGAGAAAGGAGATTCCAAATAGAAAGAGGAAAAAAGGATTAATCCACACCTCGAGGGAAAATATTTTCTCAGATCAATATCAAAGTTTCAATTATTTTCTCTCCAAGTATGTACTGAAGAATCAGTTCGCTTGTCACTCCTCATGTGATGCGAAAACTACAGGTTGTATTGTTCATATATTAGCGTATGAGTATATTTAGTGTAACACATGTGTGTTGTATATGTTGTTATTAAATTATTATTATTTATGCTCCTAACCTTCAAAGTTAAATTCTTAATTCATAGTTCTCCCTAATTTACTCTTCACGTAATATTATAGATGAATTATTAATGTAAGCACTCAATAATGTCCTTCTAAATCTTTTAAGCCGGTTTCTAAGCAATTACTAAATGGTATTTAGATTTTATTTTGTGAAATTTTAAACCACAAATGACTGTTTATAAAATTTACGATCACTCAGATTTACATAGTTAGTTTAGGGGTTAATTTTCCTTTTGTATCGAACTTCAGTTTTGATCAGGGGTAACAGTTTTGACACGTGAAAAGTATATCTAATAACTTGAATAATGATAATACAATTTACCTTTTTAATATGAATGGTTATTTTTCACATTCCTAAGACTTTAATGTATAGTATATGATTATGAAAAGCAGTTAAAATTAAATATCATTACAAGGTCATTTAAAACTTGAAAGAATTGAAAGGTCAAGAGACAAAACTTTAATAGTGAAACCACTAATAGGATGGTGAAAGGACAATTAATCATTTAAAGAATATGTATAAATATATTTCATTTAATAAAGAAAGTGAAAAGCAAAGAGGTTGAAAATTCATGTTTTAATATTAATTTATTCTAAAACTAATCCCAACGAAAAAATATATTTAGAGCTTGATTTCTAAATTACAAATAATTATTTTGAGAACTTTTAATATTCATACCCCATGAATAATAAAAAATTTAAATTTTGATTTATGGTATATTTTATTAAAGCCTTAGGTCCCAATATTTTAAGCAACATGAGATATGTAATCCTCATATTTTCAATAATAATTAGAAAAAAAATACATCCTAGTTATAAAAAATTATTTATGAAATTCTAGTCATGAGAATCATTACGGATCTTCATAACGAAAATTATAATAATTGGGAGACTTCTGGTCTAAACCTTTTTTATAAGACAATGAAAACTTCAGGTAGTATAATATTTTCTTTGAGACATTAGGTTAGAATAATTCAGAAACCTTAGGTTACATATGTAAATGATTATTGAGAAAATTCATTTCTCAGTTATAAATAAATAGGGGAATTTTAGGCCCCAAATTTAAATATTTAGAGAGTTTTAGGTCTTAATATTGTATGATGTTGGCATTTAAAGACCCAAATTAAAAAACCTATATGGGAACTTCAGGCCGAGACTAAAATAATGTATGAAAACTTCATGTCCCAATTTAAAATAGAAATTAAGAACTGGAAGACCCAAATTTAATTACAAAGGGAACTGCAGGTCCTAGATTGGAATGATAATTAGGAACCTAGGGACTTAAGAATAATATAGGAAACTTTTGGCTCCAATTTTAATTTTATTATATATTATAATAAAAAATTCAAGTCTTAAAGGACTTCTAAAAAATTTATCAATAGAGATATAAATATGGAAACTATTAGGATGAAAACGGGTTAATATAGATATAATCAAAGTCTCATAAATGAACTCTTAGCACCATAAAACAATATGGTTAATCCATATATATGTAATTCAAATATAATGAAATATTATATTTAATAAAATAATATTATGCATATTCAGTTAAATTAACCATACTTACCTTGCATGTATTTTATGCACAAAAAAAGTGTCACCTTATGAGGATAGAACTTGGAAAGGTACTTACTTACTGTACATCTCACAGAGCACCAAATAGATATCTCTTTGGTTAGTATGGTGGTTGATGGCCTTATTTTCTTCTGTTGTTCTAGATTTAGTTGGTATGATCATTCCAGGTCGATCCTATTATTCAACCTTACAATGATTCCATTTGATCAATGAATTATATGGCCGACTTGGGTTGAAGATCTTGTCAGTCTAATGATTCTAAGAAAATCAAAATGTGATAAGTGATGAAATGATAAAATCTTTCGTATACTGGACAATCACGGAGTTCTGTTAATCATTGTTTTCTAAAATTCTTTCCATTCTTGTTGAATTTTTGAAAAAACGTGACGATGGTGTGTGATACCGATTTAAATAAATTTGTAAGATTCCAATTTAACCTTATTTAATTATAGTCTATTTTTAAACCAAATCAAATCATCCCCTACACATGCAATTATGTGTGTGCGTGTGTCAAACCATAAATACATAAAGCATGCGACACAAATTTAAGGAAAAAATCCCCGAAGGGAAAAACCTTTTTATTTCTAGAACTCTGACAAGTTTACAAGATCACTGACTTACATACAATCTTGCTTTAAACCACAAGAGTAACGCACGGTGTCTTCGTCAAACCTCCAAAGCAACGTCCAGAAATCAGTAGTGGTTCACAAGAATATTTTCAAAAAGGATTCAAAAAAATATGGGAATGATGTGTGAATCAAAACATGAGTTTTTGGGACTCAAAAATATGAAGACTTGAGCTAATACAACTCTCAAAAACGTCTCTCCAAGTCTTGCAAAATAACTCCCCCGAAGTTGGCTTTTATAAGGAAACTAAAAGAATTTTAAGTCATTGGGACTCTTTACAGCATCAGATACCCCGAACCAGCTCGGCAAGTACCTCGAACCTGTTCGCCCCCCCGAACCGGTTCACTGTGGGGTTCGCAGTACCTCGCTGGTTTTGGGGCTATAATAAATAGCATTCTTCTAAGAATTTTCTCCATCTTCAAAAGGTCATAACTCCTTCAGCGTAGCTCGGATTGAGGTGTCGTTTCTTCCAGTATCTTCGTGGCATCGATCTATTCAACTTTATAGTTGACCATTCCTCTGGAATATGACTATAAAATTACCAAAATTCCCGTAAACTTTCCTATCTTGCCTTTCTTTCATTGTTTTGACTTTTCTTGCGTACCACTTGCATAAAATCCCTAAAATCGTGGAGTCGTTAAGGCAGAATGTGGGACACTTGATGGAGATGTAGAATACTTGATCCCTAGATTTCAGATAGAGGCCATCATGTGAGATCGTGAAGTGGCGAGCCAAATGTAGCGGCATACGACATACACAAATATAACATATCGAACTTGAGAAACATGTCCTTAAAAATATCCACCTATATCTATGCCGGTACATACATAAGAATATCCAAATTAAAAAATACCAAATTGCCTATACGAATCTTCCCTCCCATAAATCTCAAAACTGAAAAGGTACAAATTTGCAAGTTCTCATACTTTTCTTCAAAAATCTTCATCAAATGTCAAATATTTTCTCATCAGGGTGTGAAATTAATGATCATCAATCTTTGTACCTACACACATGAGATAAAGCAGAAACCTTCATGATGCATCGAGTTTGAAATGATATAAGAATAAAGCATTAATAAATCAAATCTCCCCCATAATGGAAAAACTCCCCCAAAAGATGATAATTCTTTCTCCCCCTTTTTATGATGTCCTTGGGGATAAAAGACATAGCAAACAAGGATCAAACTACGCGCATGCAGAGGAGTATCTCAAAAATTTCACAAACTATTTTCTATTTTTCAAATTTTTTTTATACAAATATAAGATACCAAAAATCACACCATGTATTTAAACTAAACCAACCAAGTCGTGGAAATGGAATGTATGGGTGCTAACACATTCGATAGGTAAATCAACTCAATCAAGCATATGTGCACGATGCATACGTGTACCCCGAATGAATGAACATTAAAAGTATCCTTAGGTGTAAAAATTATTGAATTTAGATGACATCGTCTTATGCAAATCAACAAATAAAAGTCAAAGTGATTTCCACCCCAATAACGTCCAAAACTATATAGCGCTTTTTCAAGACTTTCAAGGACGTGCAAACCCATTTAAAATTTCTAACCAAACTCCCTAAGATTTATATTTTCTTTTAGAGGTAATCTAAATGCTCAAACATTGGAGAATTGGGGAAAAAATCTATATGGCGCATAATTGTCATGAATTTACTTTTATTGCCTTTAAAAAAAATCGGGGCTCTTTTAAACCTCTTTGGACCTCGGATAACAAAATTCCTTAATTTTCTAGGTCCAATTTAAACGGTGGCTTAGTATTCGCAAAGGCCAAATGAACCTTTAGCAGCCCTTCCACGTTTTTAAATAAAGCATAAAAACTCACAAAACGGTTCTTATATGCACAACTTTCTTGTCAAGTGTTATTGCACTTGGTTCATTTTAAAGGATAGGATTGAAGTGAAAACACCCAACCAACATGTGATAAGACAAGCACAATAATCAAACAAATCCGTGCACGTGTGCAATAAAAGGAAATCATGAGTCAAACATGTAGGAAGTAACACTTAATTACATCTTAATGACTCCAAACATTATAAAGCACAAAGATGACATGATATATTGTCTCAAAACACTATCAAATAGTCACATGAAAGAAATAGAAAGATGTTGTGACTCGGTCATCCTAAGTGTCCATCCATAAAAGGTGCAAACAAAACACAAAAATCTTTTTGGATTTTTCAAAAAATTTATCAAAATAAAATCTTTTTGTATTTTTCAAAATATTTCCCAAAAAAAATAAAACATACAAACATGATACATACTAGAAATAGGCAAATAATGTCATCATGAAAAACATCCTATGCTAGTAAACAAGTCAAACCTCAATCGTTAGGTGTAGAGGGGTTTTCCAAAGGTGGTGTCAACTTATGAAAAACCTCCATTAAATTTTGTGAAGTTTTGACTAAAAACTTAACTTGCTCACCTAAATGTGCAAACTCTCTCCTGTAGTCTCCAAGAGCATGTAAAGTATAATGTGTGGGTGCATGTGTGGAAGAAACACGTGTAGTAGCAAAACATGACACATAACCAAAATTGAAGCAAAATTCCCTAAGGTGACCTCTCCTCTTGAAATGTGAACAAACATAAATAGGCCTAGGAACACATCTCTCAAAAACTCTAGGACACGCTTTCATAATAGGAATGGGATGCCTACGTGGGTTAGGGTGAGACTCACGTGAATCTAACACTAAAGGGGGAATCGTCTCGAGTGCTAATTGGGAAGTAGAATCACCATCATGACTTATTCCTAAATTCTCACCTTTACCCTTAAGAACCACCTTTTCAACTTTCTTAGGTGCATTCTCAAAATTGACTTTGACCTCCCTGGCACGTTCGAGATCACTCTCGAGTTGGAATACATGTGTCGTTAGACTAGACAACGTGTTGGTCAAATCACACTTCTCCTTTCTTAAAACCTCCTTCTCTCTCCAAATCTAAAACCCGACGACCTAAATCTCTATTATACTTATTCGTTTTCAAGGTCTCGACGTATAAATCTCTTCCTCACTCGAAGAACACAAAACACAATCATCGCTCTTGTGTGCACTCTCGTGATATAAAGTGGGTGTGCTCACACGACTAGAAAAGCGACAACCATCCCATGTGCTAAACCTTTATCGGACTCGTCTCCCTCATCACCTTCATCACCCTCACTATCACTAAGTGTGGCAGGCATGGGCACTTTCTTTCCCTCTCTCCTAAGTCTAGTGGCACACTCTACGCCTTATGCCCTTTACCCCCACATTCAAAACATGTCAAATTTTCCAAATTTTCCTCACTCCCACTTTATTTTTCTCTCTCCTTCTCTTTCTCACCGCTTTATTTGGCCTTTTTATTTTTCTCACAATATTTCTTATTGGAAGAATTATTTTTGTTCATGTTGAGAATTTTTTTAAAATTTTTCGCAAACAAGGCCATATCTTTAAAATCAAAATCTTCCTCACAATCGGACTCACAAACTTTTTCTTTCTTTTTCTTAAAATGAGTCTTTAAAGCAACGCTATTATCCTTAGCCTTAATGGCTTTGGTAAACATGTCAATCTCATAGGTTTGAAGATCTCCTACAAGTTCTTCCAACTTAAGTGATTTCAAATTTTCCAAAGAGTTCAAAACACTGACTTTAGGAATAAAGCATTTTGGGAGAGATTTCAAAATCATTTTAACGATAAGAGTGTTATCAATCACCTCACCCAAATTGAAGTTTGTGTTAACAATGTCCGACAAACGTGCATAAAAATCATCAAAGCATTCAGACTCAGACATGGTGATAGTCTCAAATTGGGTGGCCAAATTTTGTAATTTTGATTCTTTAACCGCATTTGTACCCTCATGTGTCAATTTCAAAACATCCCAAGCCTCTTTAGATGTGGTACTTGTCATAATTCGGCAAAACTCATCAGGAGTGACAACTCTAGAAATAGCACTCAGTCCTCGGGAATTAAAATTCGACATTTTAAAATCGTTCGCAGTCCACTCTGACACAGGTTTTAAAGAAGTGATATTATCAACGATGACAGTGGGAGGATTCCATCCATTTTCGCAAAGCAACCAAACACGCTTGTCAATATCTTTTAAACTAGATTTCATGCGAGCTTTCCAATAGGCATAATTATTCCCATAAAAAATAGGAACCTTATTAAATGAACGTTTCATTGGAAAAATTGCGATTTTTCACAAAAACTTATTTTTAAAAAAATAATATCACACAATTTTGCAGAAAATAGGAATACGCGATAAATTAGCGCAACCCGCTCTGATACCAATTTGAAAAAAAGTAAGGATGGCGTGTGATACCGATTTAAATAAATTCGCAAGATTCCAATTTAACCTTATTTAATTAGAGTCTATTTTTAAACCAAATCAAATAAGCCCCTAAACATGCAACTATGTGTGTGCGTGTGTCAACACATAAATACATAAAGCATGTGACACAAATTTAAGGAAAAAAATCCCCGAAGGGCAAAACCTTTTTATTTATAGAACTCTAACAAGTTTACAAGACCATTGACTTACATACATTCTTGCTTTCAACTACAAGAGTAACGCACGGTGTCTTCATCAAACCTCCAAAGCAACGGCTAAAAATCAGCAGTGGTTCACATGCAGCTATACCACAAGGACAAGTAGTCCTAGACACGCGGTCTAAAATCTTCACAAGGACTCCCTTCATAATAGTACGCAGCTGTCGGTTGTAGAGCTTTCCCCACAAATAATGAACAAACAGCAAAATATGTTCTTGGGTTCTAAAAAGATTCAAAAAATATGGGAATGATGTGTGAATCAAAACATGAGTTTTGGGGACTCAAAAATATGAAGACTTGAGCTAATAGAACTCTAAAAAACGTCTCTCCAAGTCTTGCAAAATAACTCCCCCAAAGTCATTTTTTTTAAGGAAACCAAAAGAATTTTAAGTCATTGGGACTCTTTGCAGCGTCAGGTACCCCGAACAGGTTTGGCATGTACCTCGAACCGGTCCCCCCCCCCCCCCCCCCGCGAACCGGTTCACTGTGGGGTTCGCGGTACCTCGCTGGTTTGGGGGCTAAAATAAACAGCATTCTTCTAAGAATTTTCTCCATCTTCAAAAGGTCATAACTCCTTTACCGTAGCTCAGATGAGGTGTCGTTTCTTCTAGTATCTTCGTGGCGTCGATCTCTTCAAATTTCTAGTTGACCATACCTCTGGACTATGAATATAAAATGACCAAAATTCCCTTCAACTTTCCTATCTTGCTTTTCTTTCATTGTTTTGACTTCTCTTGCATACCACTTGCATAAAATCCCTAAAATCGTGGAACGTGGAGTCATTGAGGCAAAATGTGGGACACTTGATGGAGATGTAGAACACTTGATCCCTAGAATTCGGATAGAGGCCATCATGTGAGATCGTGAAGTGACGAGCCAAATGTAGCGTCGTACAACATACACAAATGTAACATATCGGATTTGAGAAACATGTCCTTACAATTATGATTAAGCATTGCGTATGCCTTATTATCGCTCATGAATAGGCCATAAAATGTATCCCCTTTCGAGAACAATGAGATGACCTATGATTAAAAAATTCCCACCAGAAAATAGTCATCTTCTATTTCCTAGATATTACAAATAAACGTTTTAAGAGATCATGAGATTATTCCAAAGCCCCATTGATTAAAATTAAGAAATAATAAGCAAATTCTCTACAATGGAAAGGTTATCCCAGTTAAAGTAAAAAAATTATGTGAATATATATATATATATATATATATATATATATTTCACACAGTCATAGACATGGAGATGGAGGACTTTATTGTGCAGAATTGTTTGATAAGCTAAACAACATAAAAATTACAAGGAGATCCTTGATCCCCTGATTGATGAAATGAGAAAATGGGACCAGGCCTACCAATCATGAATCTCAGAGAAAAAGTAAAATCTACCATTATAATTCTGACTTATATTCTCTTATCTCCTCCTTTTGGTAGGATTGGCCTTTTATCACGTTTCTCACAAACAGCTCCAAATTTTTGGGGATTAAAATCGCCGAAAGGGGGACCCACAACAGTGTTGAACAATTTAAAAGTAAATACAAAAGGCAAAAGATATATGTGGTTCATCCAACATCGACCTATGTCCATCATAGCGGTGAGGGTGTTTTCATTAATATGAAGAGAGAATTTGCATGAGAGTGTTCTCAATACTTTAAGCCCCCTTAGTGAGAGGGGTCCCCTTTATTAGAGTTTACATCATACTAAAATACTAATATTATGACATGATCATCCTTTTATCCTCATTTAGACTTTTGTCTACTCCATCTTGTCAATTTATTCATGTAGTACCACAAGGAATGTAATCGGCCAAGACTAGCTTGGTCGGTCACGTGCCGGATACTAGACAAGAGATTTTCTTTCCTCCCTTGAGAACTATCTTGGAGACCCCTAGACACATGTCATATTATTATTGGAGGAAATTTTTTATTTCCCACACTATCAATAATATATAACATGAAGAACAAAAGCTAGAGTATGAAAAAATTCGAAAAAAATCAATCATTATATATAGAATGAGAAGAATCATATGCAAGCCTGCTAGAATCACCAAGCCTAACCTTTAATGCCTCCACATTGAATTTCCTAACCCACAAAGGTGTAATGTTACAGTCTTAGGTTTTGTAAACCTTGGTGACATTAGACTTAAAATTTCGATGACCTTTTGAATTATTATAACAAAAATGCTTAAGGTGACCTTTCTTAACACAACGAATGCAAGTCTAGACACGAGGAATGTTACTTATGGGCTGAAATTTTCTAACATCCTTGGCAATGATTCACCCTCTCAAAAAAAATTTATAGGCTTTAGTAGTGGAAGAATTTGAATCATCAAAGTCAATTCCAACATTTTTATTTTTTATTTGGACGGTGCCTAACATCTTATCTAAATTCTTCGACCTAGACTCCAAATAAAATTTGACGCGAATTAAGTCTTTCAATTTGTCTTCTAACTCCAAAATCATAGACTCAAGAAAAAGAAAAGACTCATAAAAAACATGGTACTCCTTATTCAAAACTTCCATCGATCCTCGAAGGTTATCTCTCTTCCCTCAACGAGTGAGAGCTTCTCCCTAAGAGTCTTCTCACGTGTCCTTCAAATTTTTAATCAATTTTAAATCATCATTGCCTAGGACATGTTGTTTCAACTTAGCTTCCAAATTCAAGTTCGCCTTTTTCAATTTCAACGAATCCATTTACAACTAATGGAAGGAAACTTGAAGCTAGATATACTCTTTTTTTCATCTTCTTCTTCTTCCTCATCATCACTCACTTGAGAATCACATGACTTGGTATCAAAATTGCCATGCACAAGATTATGTTTGTCAAAAGACTTTTCATTAAGTATCATATGACTGGTAGTGAAATATGTGTAGTTATCCTTCACATGGGAATCGGGTTCCTTTTTCGATTCACTATCACTAAGGGTAGCATTGTATGCCTTCGACTTCTTGCCTTTCTTCGTTAGTTTAGAGGGACACTAGATGGACCTATGTCCATAACCCTCACACCCAAAGTATTTATCAAAATTATCCCTTTTGAATTTATCATTTTGATTCTTATTAAAGTCACGATCATCATGAGATTTTTCATCCTTATTAACTTTTTTCCTCTCAAATTTCTTTTCATAAAACTTTGAGTTATGTTTCTTAAACTTGAGAAATTTTCTATAATTCTTAGAAAATATAGACATATCATCGGAATCGATGTCTGAATCATCATCATAAATGAGTGTTTTCTTTTTCCAGGCTTTCAAAGAAATGCCCTTATCTTTTTTTATTCTTTTTGGAAGAAAACATGTCGAGATCATAGGTTTAAATGTCACCCACAAGTTCCACGAGTTTCATAGAGTCAAAAGTTCCCAAAGAATTCAAAATGGTGACTTTGGGATTAAATATTTTAGGTAAGAACCTTAAAATTTTCTTGACAAATTTGGTAGTGTTCCTTCTCCTAAGTTAAAAAATGGGTTAACAGTTAGAGAAAGTCTCACATAAAACTCATCAAAGGTTTCACTATCATCCACCCTAATAATCTCAAATTGAGTTGTGAGGTTTTAGAGTGTGTAAGTTTTAACAGCACTAGTACACTCATGGGTAAGTTAGAGTATATCCTAAGCCTATTTGGATGCTTCACATGTTATAAAATGATGGAAATCCTCGGTGTGATCGCACAAAACAAAGCATTCTGATTTCTAGAATTATAGTTACACAATTTATTCTCTTCCTTAATTCAATTCTCAAGAGGTTTACAGACACAAAGTTCACTTACTAAAGTTATGGGTGGGGTCCAACCCTTTATTATAGCTAACCAAACCCGCTCATATATGGACTTAAGTGTTGATTTCATATGCATTTTCTAGTAGGTATAATTAAAACCATGAAATAAAGGTGGTCTATACATCGATTGGCCCTCCATATAAAAACCTCCTGAATTTATGCCTAAACAATTTATAGACACACGCTCTGATAGAAATTTGAAAATTTTACTAGTGTTAAGGGATTATATGGGTTGTCAAAGTCGATGTGTTTCCTAAGAAGAAGATTTATAAGGGCATTGGTTTGAAATCCTGAAAGTAGGAAACATTTGTTTCTAATGATGGGTCTCACATTGATTATGATTATATGGCCTTGTTAATTAAGAAATTGAGAAAATTTCTCAAGTTTGACAAACATAACTTAAAAGTTTATGGAAAGACATTTGAGAAGAATAAAGTTGATAGGGCTAAAACATTTCGTGATGATCATGACTTTAAAAAGAATAAAAATGATAGATTTAAAAGAGAGGAACTAAAAAATGCTTTAGTTACGAGGGTTATGGCCATAGGGTAATCGAGTGTCCTGCAAAACAAACGAAGGAAGGCAAGAAGATAAAGGCACATAATTATACGCTTAGTAATAGCTAATCGTAAGAGGAACTTGATTCTCCCTTGCAGCGTAACTATAGCGCTTTCACAACCAGTCATGTGAGACTTGATGAAAAGCCTTCCGTTAAAGATGATAATATACATGAAAATACTCAGTATAAGTCATGTGAATCCCAAGTGAGTGGTGATGAGAAAGAAAAAGAAGATGAAGAGGGCGAGAAGAGTGAGCTTCAGGTTGCCTTTCATGAGTTGTACAAAGAGTCATTAAAATTGAAAAACGTGAACTTGAAGCAAGAATCTATGTTGAACGAATGTGTCACATCTAATAATGATTCAAAATTTATTGAGAATTTAAGGGAACATAATAAAACTCTTAGGGAGAATCTCACACGCGTTGAGGGGGAGAGAGATAACATTAGAGGATTAATGTATATTTTGAAGACGGAATCCCTAGTTTTTTATGAATCTTATTTTTTGCTTGAGTCTAGGATTGTGGACTTATGGTAGAGATTAAAATAATCAAGTCACATCAAATTTTATTTGGAAACTAGGTCAGAGAATCTAGATAAAATATTAGGCATTGTCCAAATAAAAAATGACAGGGTTGGAATTGGCTTTGATAATCCAAATGCTTCCGTTATTGAATCTAAGACAACATTTTAATTAGGTTGACCATATCCATAGACACTAGAAATGGTTAACCCAAGGGTAATATTCCTCGTGTTTACACTCTCACATTGTGGTAGGCAAGGTCACCTAAAGCATTTTTATTATGATAGTCGAAAAGGTCCTAGGAAATCTAAATTAATGTCACCAAGGTTTCCTAAACCCAATACCATATCATTATACCTATATGGGTTAGGAAATCAGATTTGGAGGTGTTAAATGTTAGACTTGTTAATCCTCGTATGCTCGCACGTGATTCTTCTCATGCTATATCTAATGGTTAATTATGTTTGCCTGTTTTTATACGCTAGATTATGTGTTTCATATCATATATTATTGCTAGATGTATGATTTTTATGTCTTTTATATTTTGATTTTTGATTTTTTGGGTTTATATTAGAAAAATACAAAAATATTTTCTTTATCTTTTCAGTCATTTTGAAAAATATTTAAAAACTCAAAAATATCTTTTGCCCTGTTTTAAGTAATGTGGTTTTACGCATTTTGTATGGCATATCGGTGTATTTGAATCCCATTCCTTATGTTTTCCATGTGAGTAGGACATTAGAGTATGGTTTACAATTATTAGGATTGTTTTAATTCATTATTGCATGTAGCTATTCGAATTTGAGTTATTTCATGGATTCGCTTTGTATATGCCTCCTCACACACTTGAACGAGATTTTTTGGATTTTAATTACCTATTTTTCATGATCTAAGTGAGGTGTTCTCCTATCAATCTTGTCATATATAGGTCTATTTAATTGGAGGAATTGTGCATGTAAGAACCCCTGCTGGTGAGTTTATATTTTATTGAAAAATATATGTGCATGAGAAAAAGCTACAAAAGGAGTAAATATCCTTTGCGTAAAAGGCCACCGTTAGCTAGAGACAAAATAAAATAGAGGCAAAAGAAATAAAAAGAATTGCCAAGGCCAATGTTTCAAAATGGATGCTTCAAAATTAGTATATTCAAAATGAGAGAAAAATGATATATCTATAATTTTGAGGGTGTTTAGTTAAAGATCAATGGGTTTATACAATGAGTCCAATTTAGTCTAATGTTTGACGCTATTAATTTGAGAATCGGCATTATTTTTCTAGGTGCATTGTGTATGTTTACCCTTATGAGTTCTTTATTTGTCACTTAAGGCTAGACCGAAGTTTGATAAATTATTTGCGATCAAATACAACTCCTTAGACTCTATTGAGAGAGGGGGACATATTATTTTCTAGTTCATGCCCCTTCACTCCATACCACATTTTATTTAGACACATTGATGCCATAAGAGTGTGGAAAGCTTAAGTGTTATATTTTATTTTTGTTGTGTTTATACCTATATATATTTGTGATCCATTGGGATCTTTACTTATTTATATATATGGTATGTTTATTTTGAGTTTTGTGTTATGCATTTAATCCATGTTTACCAAATAATTCATCTTCAACTCAAATTTGTATGCGCTATGATCATACTGGTATATTTTACTTCTTTATTTACATTGGTATCATTTTTTTATTGTTTGGATTATGTATGCTTGTGTTTCCCGAGTTATCGTGTCATTGCATGTTTCAATTCACATAATTACATGATATAATTTATTTCCTTTATGTTTAAATGTTTTGCATTTAGGGGGAGAAGTTATTTTATTCTAGGCATTTTTATATTTATCTATTCCTCAACAAAAAGGGGGAGAAATGATAGCTAATTCATTAACTCAAGGGGGACAAATTTTTACCTTAGGGGAAGATATATTATCTTAAGTGGATAATGTTAGACAAAGGGGGATGTTTTTTATTTGAGGATTTATATATTTTATATATTTTCTTTGCATTTGAAAGATGTGTTTAAGGGTGCGGGTTAGGAATTAAATGACAAAAATTCCCAAGATCAAATCTACTCTCATTTGTGTCAGTCAAATGTCTATACTTTTATCTTTTGGGGCTGGAACTGAGTCTTTAGTGAGATTGACGACCATAGGTTTTTATTTTTGTGTTTTGGCTCGGAATAGACAGAGGGGGAGATTTGCAATAAAAAAAATTCGATTGAGTAAATTTGTACATATTTTGTCTTAATTCTATTTGGTCAAAACCATTGGAGTCATAGGTTAGGACTTTAGTTGTTAATTATTCAAGCATATCATGTGTGATTGAAGATTGTAGCAGTTAAGTAAAGAGACTTTGTCATCGTGTCGTGTTTTCCTACCGAGTTTCATCTTTAACGTCCATGAAATCTCAAGATGTATTAATGTATATTGTGTTGATCCTTGGATTTAGTTTTGGGTGTTTAGATTTTAAAATCACTGAGGATTATTTTCAAAAAAAAATTTAAGAAATAATTTTTATTTTTTTGTGTCATTCAAATGAGGTTCGAATGATGCCCAAACGAGATTTTTCTATTATGTTGAAATTTTTTTATCAAAGCACGTTCGATGGTCGTTCAAATGAGAATGCATAACACGTTCGAACTACTTGCCTTCATTTATTTAAATGAGTTTGACTTGAAATTTGTGCCACATTGTTATTCATGTATTATATAAATATCAGAGCTCGCATAACTTTTTCAAGAGAGATTTTCGCAAAAATTATTTCGAGAGACAAACATCGAGACTCCCAAACCCTAGTTCACACCTAATAGTTTAAGATCCAAGTTTCATCTTAATAGTCTTGTTTGAGATCTCCAAAGTTTGTTTACTCTTTATATTTTCCGACTAAGATTTCATACAGTGGATTCCATGTGTGTTGTGATTTAACGCGATGGACTCTGTGTTGTGGTGATGGTTTGTTGAGCCAAGATCGATAGATATCGAGATGTGTGTGGATCACTCATTATGGTAGTTTATGGATGGAATTTTACATGTCTTTATGAACAAGTAATTAAGACTTGTTAAGACTTGAAGGGAGTCGAGTCGATTGACTAAGTCATCTGTCGTCCTTAGGAAATTTTGTATATTATAGTGAATTTGCGTGGCTGGATTATTCGAGGTTTTTCCCGTTGTGGATTTCCCTCTTACATCAATGTATTATGGTTTCTAATCGTACTTAATTCACATATATTCATGCTTATGGCAAGATAAAATTTAGCTAACTATTTTTCACAACACAAGTTTAAATTAGTGAAAGTTAAAAACTGGTTTAATTAAATTTGAAAAATTAAAAATTGGCGTGATTTTGGCAATCCATATAATCCCTTAGCGCTAATAACGCTTTCAATTTGGACTGTCTTATGTCATTTGAGGAGTAGTTATTCACTCTTCACCACTTAAATTTTTTACTCCCCAGTGAAAAATTCTCTCTTTAGGATTTACAAGGGCCTTCAACCTGTTCTTAGAGTTTATTGTCCATTCATTCTACGCTATTAAGATTTTTCAACCTCTAGATATTTTTTCGATAGTTATTTTAGTTTATAATTATATATCACACACTTTTAAAATCATTAGGCACATTTAGTAATTTGTTCATCACTATTCTTTCTTGTGTTCTTAAATTTTAGCATAGTTTGATCTTCAAACTCAAATAGTACATTATGTTTTTGAATTTTTAAATACCCAATCCATTTTATGAGTTCTTGAAAGAGTTTAGGGAGAATATAACTAGGGAAACCCTACATGATGAGAGATTAGCCTCTGGGTATTATTAGTCGACCCCCTTGTTAGTTATTCACCAACATAACACCCATACAGAAGGTTATCCTCCTCATTGCTAAGGGTATTTAGATCCCATAATTTTGTTGATTGTGACCCATCGTCGTGGTAATTTCTTTGTCAAAAATAATACCATGAAATTGAATGAGGAATCCTTTGAGGCTCCCATGGATAATGTTCCTACTGGGGTGTCGATTCATCATTCCGGAAACATCATAACCTTAGAATCTTCTTCTTACACCATTACAAACATTAAGAATGTATCCTCGTCATCTTCATCTGGATAATCACCCTCACCCTCTAAGGCATTTTCCTCTTCAGACTCTAAGGCTACTTCTTTCGATAAAGAGCCTAATAATCAAGAGGTTATTGGCCTCGAAGAGTATGATGGAGAGTTAGAGCATACATCCTTTATAGATCTTGTCACTATTTATCCTCCTCTAAATCGTGATATTCAGTAGGAGACTGTTGATGATGAGGATGTTTACACATATGATCTTTCACGAGTCTATCTTTATAGGGGTATCATGGATAGGATGTAGGTTCATCTATCATTGTAACTGCCCATGGGTAATATAAGAGAGTTTATAATATGAAGAATGCTTAAGAGGTTTCCCTTTATGAATTCAGGTTTCATTCGGTTTTATCTCCCATTCCACAATTGCATACGAGACATTTTATCTCACCTTGGGGTTGCACCCACATAGCTTAACCCTAATGCTTGGAGGATTATTCTTTGTTCCCATATAGTCTGGTGATGTTTTCATGTCGATATCCTCATTGGGTAAATATTCATGAGTGTTTACACACTCGTATCCACACAAAAAATTGGGTGCTACTTTCTGAGTCCTCGCAGTCCAAGGTGTGGACTTGTTAGGGCCTCCCGTACATCAACTCATAACTGGAAGGATGGATTCTTTTATGTTAACGGAGACTAGTAGTTTTTGGATGGAGGAGTTAAAGAAAGAGATGTGAGGGTCATGATGAATAAGGAAAGCCTCCTTTGAACAGTATATTTTTTTCCTTTATCTTTTCATAATAGTCATTACAAATTTTACTATTGATATTAATATTCCAAGCCATTTTTTTCTTTTGCAAATAGAGTATACTCAATTTGATTGCTACCCATTGGAAACTAGTAGACAACATTATTAGCAGTAGGATTATAACTTTATTAACACCAGGATTAAAATTTTTTAAGAGCAATCTCCTTTTGAGATCATGAGGAGTTTGGCATCATCTATAATGGACAAGGAGAAATGATGAAGCATTATTGAATGATCAAGAAAACAAAGTGGCCCTAGATGATTATGAGGGAAAGTATGACGCCCTTGTTGGCAAGAGTAACACTAAGCTTGCTGGGTATAAGAAAAGAAAGTTGAGGTCTCCAATTTGATAGTGAAGAGTGGGTCTCTTTA
Source organism: Sambucus nigra (assembly GCA_949130495.1). Lineage (NCBI taxonomy): Eukaryota > Viridiplantae > Streptophyta > Magnoliopsida > Dipsacales > Adoxaceae > Sambucus > Sambucus nigra. Next base: position 220,610,815 of record OX422212.1, read on the forward strand.
GACAACACGGTATGAGTTTAAGAAAAATACAAATGATGCCCTTGCTATTATCGCCAAGAAGTCCAAAGAAGAATCCATTCCTGAGTCCTATGACTTTATTTAATTTCAGGACCTTATTTTATTTTACATAAACCGAGGCTATGAGGAGATGAAGGTGAGGATGTCTCAAGAGTACCCCCAATCTTACTAAAGAGGCCGTAACTTGGAAAATTAATGATGTTACACATGAGGATGAGAAGGAAGCATCTGAGGCAGCTGCCAATGTTAAGGTTGACATTACCCAGCATGTTGAGGGCACTATGGATGGAGATATGATGTTGCTAATGATCCCACCCTCTATGATGGTACCTCTAAGGATGAAGTAGCTTATATTTGACATTCTTTATCTATTTTTTATTGAACATTGATTGTTACCTATGTGTCCTTTCATGAATATATTTATAAAACATTTGGCATGTAATCCTTAACATTTCTCCCCTTCTGAAGGATGATGCTTTAAACTCCTAGGAGCTAAATTTTTGTTATGATAAAGATCTTTGATGTTTTATTCTCATATATTTGATGTGTGTGGTTGTTTTATGAGTATTTTGGTTAAGCATGTCATGTTTGTATGCTCCCTAATAGTGCCCACATACGCTTGACCTTATTACTTAAGTTCAACATTGAATCTAAGGCGTAACCTTATCAGGCCGAACTTTATGTAACAATTGTGGCTTTAATGACTCAAATTTTTTTTTGACCAGTTCTTCTTAAATTATCCGAACAAATTAATGTAATATTAATTTGTCCTTAAAATGACTTTTACTGAAACTAGCCAAACCAATCGTTAATTTTTTTTCCAAGTAAAAGTTGAATTTTTCTTTTCCTCTTATGCTTGTTCTAGGTCGTATCTATATTTTTGCATTAGGATGAAATTGATATTGATATTGATATCAATGCAATAATTATTAGTCATCAAACTTGTTTGTATTAAATTAGTCGAACAATTAGATAATATCAAAAAAGACTTTCCTTTGAACTAATTTTTGTTAAACTTGTTGAAAAATTAATATTTGCCTCTTAAGTTTATCTTGGATTATATCAAAGTTTTACATTTAAGATGAAAGTGACTATGTTTTGAAGAGGCTCTCTTACTTGAGATTTAGCTCATCACTTTTTGAGTTATGATTTCTAACTTTTACTAGGGGTCTTTATGCCGACCTTTTTATGAAATCTTTTTACCATTAACAAAATTTGACCAAGACCTATTAGGTTGTATATGGTAGTTGTGGGTCTTGGATTAAATTTTATACTCTTGAAGCTTGTTTACCCTCATTTCTTTGTCCTAAAGATGGTCTGAGCTTTTGTTGGGATGTTCTTTTTTTGGAGTCGACAGTCATCTATGTCATAGTCTGAGAAATGTATATAAATTCAGATCCTTTGAACATTTCCCTTTTTATGTTACATACGAAGTTTATCAAAAGAAGGAGGATGGAATAAATTGACAAGTAAGATGATAGGGAAATTTCTATATTCATTCATGAACATGAGAAAATATACATCATTCAAAAAACTCTTATTTACACAATCCCTCTTTATATCCCTAATGGTAGTACTTCTTAAGATGCTCCACATTCTAAGGATTGTCAAATGGTTATCCTTCAAGTTTTTCAAGTCGATAGGTACTTGGGACTACTTCTTTCGGTAATTTTATAAGGATCGTGCCAGCTTGGGTCTTTTGACTAACTTTCATGAGGATGTAATTCCCCACCTTCAATGGTCAACTTTTAACCTTATTGTTATAGTATCTAGTGGCTTTCTGTTGATATATTGCTTTTCGCATTTGTACATCTTCTCTAATGCCTTAAACCAGGTCTATATTTAGTTTTCTTTCTTCATCATTATTTTCCTTGCTGAAGTGTTGTACTCGATGCCCTTGTAAAAAATATTAGTGGGGACTACATCCTTTGACCTATATGGTGATATGAACGAGGTTACCCTGGTAAGAGTCGTTTGATATTCCCACAACATATTGTACAATTCTTCCATCCATTCCCCCTTTGTATCTTCAAGTATTTTTTATGCCTAAAAGTAGAGTTTGATTTATTAATTATGTCTGACTATTGGTTTGGGGATGAGCAGGAGCCAAAGAGAAATGCTCTATCACTTGGTTTTCACAGTACTCCTCTAGTGAGTTATTAATAAACTAATTTTCATTATCGGTGATGAAATTATAAGGGATTCAGTATTTTCACATGATGTTTTACCCTATGAATTGGAAACACTTCTTACTGGTAATATCGATAAGAGGTTCAGCCTTTACCCGTATTATGAAATAATCAACCGCCACTATCATAAACTTGAATCCCCTTGGTGCTTGGGGAAGAGGGCCTATGATATTCACATCCCACTGAGCGAATGACTAAGAGGTAGTGATAGGAGTTATGGGATAATGAGGCTGAAGGCTTATATTGGCATGTCTTTAGCAGGAGTCATATTTTTTTACATAAGCATAGGCATCCTTAGACAAGGTTGGCCAATAATACCCCGGTAAATAATTCTCTTCGCAAGTGAATGCTATATAATATGACTTTCATAAGAACCTACGTGTACCTCTTTGAAGAAGAAGAAGAAGAAGAAGAAGAAGAAGAAGAAGAAGAAGAAGAAGAAGAAGAAGAAGAAGAAGAAGACGGAATCCTCTTTTATACAACATGTCTTCAATGATAACAAATTTAGCAGCTCTGAGCCTAATTTTTTTCCTCTCTCTTTGATTCTGGGAGCTTCCCATACCTCAAAATTTTGATGAGTATACCCATCCATGAGGGGCTGAGGGTGAGGTTGAATATTTTGATTTCCCGATCTTCTTGTTTAATTCAAAGTTTGACCAGTTGCTCAATTGGCACTACTCTTTCGAGTTACGTTGTTTTGGCCAAAACAAGCCTTGCTAAAGCTTATGCTTTAGTGTTATTTAACCTCAGGAGTCTTTGCTTCTTTACTCCCACAAATCAGTAAATGAACGACTTCACCTTGGCTAGGTACTTGGACATTTTCTCATTTTTGGCCTCATATTCCCCTGATATTTGCCTTACCACAAGCTTTGAATTGCTATGCCATTGAATTTTATTTAGTCCTATTAACAAAGAGGGGTTGAATCTATCTATAAGTTCCTTATACTCCTCATTACTGGAGGCATATAAGTTAAATTGGAGTGCATATTTAATATCAGTTTCATCTGAGGTCGAGAGTGTAACTCTTGTGCCACTTCCTATTGCACATGATGAACATCCCACGTATAATTTCCAAACATGGATATATAAAGAAAATTATTAGTGATCTTTCTCCAGTTGACCATCTAAGATATTCTCAATATATATATATATATATATATATATATATATAGTTCCTTTTCCTTTCTTTAGAACCAAATATGCTTTGGCAGAGGCCGAGGCTTGAGAGGGAGCTTTATTGACTAGAGTTAAACCTACTTTCGCTAAGTCCAAGGTTTGAGAGGGAGCCTGAGTTGATGAATCTGAGTATGTTTTAGCTGAGGCCAAGGCATTGGAGGGAGCGTCGACTTATGGAGTCGTTACTTGTTTTGAAGGTCCTTACTCAAAGGATGAAGCATCCTTTGACAAATTGGATCCTCCCATGTGAATTTTGCAACAAAATCAGTAAGTGTCTGGCCTTTAATTGTTGTACGAGGTTAATAGTATATGTTATATGCCCTAATTTCAGTGGACAACACCATAACCCAACCATATTTATATATTCTATGCATAATTTGCCTAAGAGGTTGATCTGTTAACATAAAAATTGCATGAGCTTAGAAGTACGATTACATCTTACTCGTTGTGTGAATGAGTGAAAATGCTAGTCTCTCCATTCTAGGATATATTATTTATGTCCCTTGGAAAGATTTGCTTCTATAATATACTAGCTTTTGACCCCTAATCTAGTCAAACCATCGCTGAGATTATTGTTGATTGTGAGACTGCCAAATATAAGTATAACTTTTTACAATACAGGGATTCTAATAACAAAGGAGAAGAACTTGAGTATACCTTTGATTCTTGAAACACTTTCTCATATTCGTTATTTCATTCAATGATTAAATAATATTCTTTTCTTTATTTCATTCAATGATTAAGAAATATTATTTCCCTATCACTTTGAAGAACATTAGGCATTTATCAATGGTGTTGGAAATAAATTTTTCAAAGTTGTTGTGCATCCCGTGAGCCTTTGAACTTCTTTTTGGCTTCTTGATTGTCGTCAACTAGTGCCTTGAAATTTTCTAGATTGTATTTTATTCCTTTTTAATTTACAATGACACCAAGGAAGTTTTTGTACCTAGACCCAAAGACACACTTAGTTGGATTCAATTTCTTCTGGTTCTTTTCCATTGTATCAAATGTTTTGACCAGACCTTTCATATGATCTTCAACTCAGCATATCATCCATGTAAATTTCCATATTTTAGATGATTTTGTCTTCATAAATTTTGTTCACCAACCTCTGATATGTGGCTTGAGCATTTTTTAAGTCCAAAGGCATCATTTTGTAACAAGAAATGCCTTTATTAGTTATAAAGTAAGTTTTCTCAGCATCATCCTCATTCATAGGCATTTGGTTATAATTATTATAGGCATCCATGAAACTCATGAGTACATAGGAGGCAGTGGCATCAACCATTTGATTTATTTGAGGCAAAGGAAAATAATCCTTTAGACATGTCGCATTCAGGTTAGTGAAGTTAATGTAAATACGCCACTTGCCAATTTTCTTTGGTACAAGCATAACGTTAGAGAACCAAGAAGGATTCTTGACCTCTTCAATTAACCCTAGATCCAGGAGTTTTTTTACTTCTTCTTGAATGATATGATATCGATCTAGGGCAAATTGCCTCCTCTTTTTCTTGACTTTTTTTGTCAAAGGTTCTACATCTAAGTTATAACATATTGTTTCGAGGTATATCCCTAGCATATCTTTGTGAGACCATGCAAAGATATTCGTACACTATTTCAAAAGTTTAACCAACTTGACATTGAAATTAGGTTGTAAGGACGAGCCGATTTATACTATTTTTTTAGGGGCCTCTTCATGGAAAACCATCGATTTCACCTCTTCCGTTGACTCACCCTTTTCTCAATTTCTTCTCGTCCATTGGGTTGAGAGTATCAATATTGTAAAAAAGTAGTCTTGTGCTTATAGGCTTCCCTCTTATCAGAGTATGTGAAGTAGCATTCTCTACTTTAACTTCAACTCAAAATCCTTCCCCTTCCCCAAAATGAGTGAGAAACCTCATTATCTGATGAACCGTAAACGGAAAAACTTCAAACTATTTGAAGAAGAGTCATCTTAAAATAATATTATACGACAATATCACGGGTTGATCCATGACAAAGAAGTTTACCTTCTTCATTAAATAAGTTGACCATTTCCCCATACAGACATCTAGCTATATCATACTGAGGGGGAATACTTTTTTCCCACTCAAGCTAATAAGGGGTTGGTGATAGGGTTTCAGTATTTTCACATTTAGCTTCAGACCCTTGAAATAGTCCTAAAAATTACTTATGTACGGCATCCTCCATCAAAGATGATTCTAGAAACACTTTACTGGAAAACCATAAGGCTCAAGATTAATGGGTCATCTTGTGGGTAAAGGATATTCTTAAAATCCATTCTAAAAATCCAACGATCAATCGATCGATGTTCACTTTTCAATAATAAATATCTTCTTCCTTTTACATTGTAGGATTTATATTCATTCATCAAGATCCATCTCTTGCTTCTCTTATGTATGCTTTTTGGTTTGCTAGTTCAGTTCGTCCACCTGCTCAAATTATGTATATGCTAAATGAAATCATGCATAGGTTTGATTTTGGAGCTTTGGGTAACTTAACTTCTTCCCTAGTGGATTCACTATCGGAATCCCTATATTTAGGATTTTTACCATCCTTCTTATGTGATTTATCTTTTGAGGGAGACCCTTGGCTCTTCCTTTTCTCTTGAGGATGACCGTTCTGATTAGCAAACATGTTCAACCGACCCTTCTTGATAAGGTTTTCAATCTCATCTTTAATAGCATAAAAATTATCGGTATCATAGCCATGGTCTTTATAAAATTCACATTACGTGTTTTTGTTTCTCTTAGTGGGTGGGGATTTCAGTTTTCCTGGAAATTTGAGCTCCTCTTCATCCTTTATAGTATTTAGGATGTGATGAACCTCCATAGTGAGGGTTGTATAACTAGTCAAATTATCCTAAGACTTATTTCATCCTTACCTTTGCCCTTATTTTGAGAATATTTTCCTGACCCATCTTCTTTGAGCTTTCCCTTCGTAAGCTACCATTGCTTCCTCAGCCGCCATGACCTTCCCAGCCTCAATCGAAATTTCATTCATTGTGGTAGGAAGGTCTTTTGAGCCCAATAGTCCAGTTGAGATACCATTAATGGGTTTATCATTACGAGTTTTTAATCATAGTTGTTCATGTAAAAAATTAGATTATATCTAATTATTTAATCATAGATAAAATAAAGTGAGACAAAGAAATTTTAAAGTGGTTCAGCCTTATAAGAATGGCCTACGTCCACTGTTTCTGTTATTCCTTACTGTTTGGGAATTCTCAATTATAAGTTTTATCAAGAAATTCCCGGTCCTTTTACAATGAGGATGGTATAATGTATTTATAGCCCTCAGGTTGTACATGTGAAAGGGTAGTACATAGCTGTTCATTAGGCGTATACATCTGTATGATAATAATAAGCATTTAATGCGCAGTTAATCTGTTGGTTATCCTGCTATTAATGCTCTGTTCGAGGTGCATCTCGGACCGCCTAAGTATCTCGGTACTCATAAGTTTCTCGGTGTATTAAAGTTCCTTGAAGAACTCTTGTTGGCCGGAGCGTCTGGGTTGATCGGGGAAGCAAAGTTCCTCGTTGCAGTATGGTTCCTCGGAGAGCATCTATTGCTCAGAGTATCTGATTGGGTTAAGGTGTTGCTCGGAAGTATTTGTTATTGTGACGCAGAATGCCACGTGTTTTCACTCAATTGAGCCATGTCAACAGACTAAATTTGGTATCAACAGAAGCCCCCAATGTTTCATAGTTCAAAATTTGAGGAGTGTGGAACATTCTTTCTTGAAATATGGCGGTTTTAAATGATCATCCTGAAATTTAGGATTATTTTCCTTTGTATTTATTTCTCCTTCCAAATTCATAGAATCGGACTTTTTGAATTTTTATGACCGCTTCGATTCCCGTGCCCTTTTTTGCCTTTTTAGCCGTCGGTAACGTAACCATCTCTTTTTGCAATCATTATCTTTACCCATTCCCAAGGCAAAGTATTTAAACGTTGCAGAAAATCCCATTGTCTTCTACTTTTTCATTCTTATCTCTTTGAGTTTTCCATTATTTCTCTCTCCCGTACGTTCATCTCTTTCATCATTTGTTGTCAACAGACTCATCCTTTTCCTGTAAGATTTTCTTCTTTCTCTTTGATTTCCTTCTTTCATCGTGGTTTATCCTGTAGAATCGATTGATAAGTTTCGCTCTGATTTCTTTATTCCCTCATGGGTTATTTTAGAAGAGCTTTCTGAGCCTTCAGACTATTTTCGTTTGGCTGAGGGACATTGGTTCCCCAGTCTCTTTGTCGCTGAATGTGGCTTTTCTTTTCCCCCAAACCCTTTATGTCTGGAATTCGGTCAATACTTTGACGTGGTTCCTGCAAGAATAGCCCCCAATACATGGAGAATAGTTGACGGAGTTTATAGATTAAATCAAATTCATGGAACTCGTATAGGAATTCCTGAGATTATGTTTTGTTATAGATGGGTTGTGGGTGATAATAATTTTTATTTAAAAATCTAGGTTTTTAAATATAGCTTTAGTGGTCAATCTCCCAGATGCCAATAGGGACTACTTTGAGCACGGGGTTGTTATGAGAAATTGGCAACACCCTCCATTAACTGGAGCTGATGTTTACCAGGGTCCCAGATGTCCTCCCTATGGCAATGGGATAGGTTATTTTTATTTTATTTTCAAAATTATGCTTCCTTTGTGTTTGATAAAATGTGTCACTGATATTTTAATTTTGATTTATTTGCAGTTGACAGCAAAAGAAAATCTCCAAAAGAGACAGACGTTAACATAAGGGATTTAAAACTTATCTGGAGTTTGCATCAGACTGTTACCGACGAGCATATTAGGTCAGCTTCATATTTGCTACAGTACAAGAGTTATACCTCCTCTTTTACTGCTCGTCCGGTGATAAGCGAAGTAGAACCAATACCAGCCTCTACAAGTTCTTCACCTGAGTCACATATTCCCTTGAGTGAAAGGATGAAGAAAAGAAGACCTCCTACCCTTTTTGAGAAATCTGCCTCTGGTGCGGGAGAGGCAAAGAAAAGTAAGCTTGATGTCCCAGGATAAGGGACAAAGAAAATTGATGCACCTCCTTCGGCTGCTCCTGTGAAGGTTGTCGAGAAGCCCCCAGTGGCCCCGAGCAAGGCTGCTTCTCCAAGCGAGGTGATTGTCATTTCTCCGACTAAGACTACATCGTTAGTAGAGAACGTTGATGCTCCTCTGAGGAGGCTGAAGAAAAGATCCTCTATCAATTTGGCTGAATCCATCTCTCAGCCCCCGACTAGTGGTGTTCCCACTTTTGTTGCCCCGAGCTCTGCTAATGAACTCGATGAAGACTTGGATCATTCCCGAGATCCAAGGTATTGAAGAAAACCTTTCTCGGGACATGGTTACCACATTAGCAGCTCGACATATTGCTTCTGTAAGTCCTATAGTCTTAAATTTTCATTCTTTCCTTTTTGTATCTATGCACTGACTTGCTTTTATTTTCCCAGTTGGTGGCCTGTTTTAATACAATTCTGAAGAAAGATGAAGATATTAAAGCTTCAAGCTCCTCATCAGGTGTAGAGGAAGCCTTGGTAGGTCTGACACAATCCCTGAAGGATTCTCGTCAGAAGTATGCTGATGACAAGGTAATTTGGGAGAAGATGCTCACTTCGACCGAGCAGGAGAAGGCTCAGGTTATTGAGGTCTCCAAAGGGTTGGAGGAAAGAATAAATGATTTGGAGGAGAAGAATAAAGAGCTCGAAGGGAAGCTCAAAAATTCTGGGGAGCTTGAAAATAAGCTCAAGACTGCTGAGGAGGAGTTGGGTCGACTTAGGAAAGTAAGTCGTCAGAAGGAGGAAGTTGAGAATAAATTGAAGGCTGCTGATGATCTTCTTTCCGAGAAGCTTTCCTCGGAGAATACAAAAAGGAAATTGGCTGTCAAAAAATCCTTCAGCGCCGGCTGGGATAAAGGGTGGAATAAAGGTTTGGCTGCCATGATGTCGCAAGTGGAATATGGCAGCCTCAAATACTTTAGAGATGGATGGGTCGCTGCTCTGCAAGAGATGAAAGTTGATGAAAATTCTGAACTATTTCAGCGACACATCCCGGGCCCTCCTCCAACTCCTGAAGAAGAAGAAGAGGACGAAGCTGCCTCTGAGGAATCTTCCATGGTGATGGGAGATCAAATTTCTCATCCCCCAGCTATCCAGCCCACTGGCGAGGAACTTGAACTACCCGTTACTTCATCCAAGCAACCTCAAGCACTTCTCGAGCAAACCTTTGTTCCATCCGAGCAACCTACCTCCTCATCCCAGCCTCCCGAGAAAGTTTTGGGAGACAAGGAAAAGGTGTAGAGTTGTTCGGATTTCTCTCTATTTTATTTTTCTTTGTCAAATGTAACTCTGAACTTTGTACTTCTCCTTTATGATGTAATAAAATTTGAACTTTTGCTTATGCATACTGTTGATTCTCTTCTTATTGATTCTTGCTTTTTCTTCCTTTACTAGTTTCTGGCCAGGATGGACTTATTATCTGCTCACGATACAAAACTGTTAAGGCAATGCAATGAGTATTTCAAAGCTGGTCATTCAGACATGAGTGCAGCTCAAATCATTTACATCCTCGGTCAAGGTGCTTCAGAGCAAGCAATTGAAGCCTATCAGTATTTGAAGTGCCTGCTCGACCGTGCAGTGGCTAACAACGTAGCATACTATGATATGATTGAAGATCTCCAGGGCACTCTTAAAGAACTTCAGCAACAATATAAGGAATCTACAGCCCTTTTGCATGAAGGATACGAGAAGAAGCATCAGTAACTCAGTGCTGATAAGGGATACGATAAACTGTTTGCTGCTTACGATGTGAGGGAGAGAACTTTGAAGGCTGAGGTCGAAGAGCACAGACAAATAGCTGAGTTGTTAGAGCAAGAAAATAATGACCTGCAAAGAGAGGTGTCTCAGTTGAAGTCTGCAGGTTCCACCTCAAACGCTTTGGTCCCTGTGAATGACAAGGGATTCTCTTTCTTGGAGGTCGAAAACGTCAAGCTGAGGGATGAATTAGAAACCTTGAAGATAGCTGGACCTTCTACATCTACTCGGGGATGAGCAAGAGCTCCTCGGGGATGAGCAAGAGCTGCTCGAATTACTGTCGAGGAACAAAGAACTCAATCTGCTCTGGAGAACCAGGCCTTCCAACTGATGGCAAAGAACCTGACATTGGCTGAAATGTCTAAGAAGATCAGGAATCTGGACGAGCAGCTTTCTGCGCAGAAGTCTGCCTTGGAGAATAAATAACTCTTTATAAAAAGTCTTCATGAGCAGTTGGAAAGGTTGACTTATTAGTTCCACAAGCAGCCCAGAGAATTTTGGATGGCTGGCTATAATGAGGCTCTTTACCATTTGGATGATCGGATCCAAAATGCGAATAATGAAGGTTACAAACAAGGGTGGTTGAATGCCTTAGGTGTACTGCAACTGGAACAGGGTCATTACCTGTGGGATTACCATAATCCTGGGTTGCTCGACCTACCAGTGCCACCATTCAAGCTTGACATGAGTTGGATCCCTTCTCGGGCCATCCCTCGGTGTTTGATTTCGAAATACAATGTTGAGATATCTCGTCCCGAGCACTTACTCGATTGACCATCTGTGATGAACATCAGGATGCTTAAAGATCTTATCTTCATAAATTCCCCTTATGCTTTGAATGATCCACCTGCTGGCGAGGAACCTGTTTCAAAAGCAGAGGGGAAGAAACCAATAGAATAGGAATCTCGATGTAATAAATTTGTATTTCATTCTTGATGTATTTTGTTCTACATTTAATGAAATAATTTTATTTGCAAATCTTGACTACCATTGTCTTGTAATCATAAAACACTTTACATATGTGCATGTATATCTGTTAAAAAGATAACAACATTGTGTTATTTGTCGATCAACTGGAGTTTGTTAAAACTTATTGTCGACAATCTTGAATTTGTGGTAATCATTTGACGACTAACCAAAATTGATGATACTTTGTTTCTCGACCAACTTATTGATCCTTTTCACATACTCATATTTTAAAATGATTCTAACCAACTATAGTTAACCTTTAGTTGGCATTTTTGGGAATAGATTTACTTCCTAACCAATTTTAGTTGGCATTTTTAGGAATAGATTTACTTCTCGACCAACCTTAGTTGGCATTTTCGGGAATATATTTACTTCCCGACCAACCTTAGTTGGCGTTTTTGGGAATATATTTACTTCCCGACCAACCTTAGTTGGCATTTTCGGGAATAGATTTACTTCCCGACCAACCTTAGTTGGCATTTTCGGGAATATATTTACTTCCTAACCAACCTTAGTTGGCATTTTTATGAATAGATTTACTTCCTAACCAACCTTAGTTGGCATTTTTAGGAATATATTTACTTCCCGACCAACCTTAGTTGGCATTTTCGGGAATATATTTACTTCCCGACCAACCTTAGTTAGCATTTTTAGGAATAGATTTACTTCCTAACCAACCTTAGTTGGCATTTTTAGGAATAGATTTACTTCCTAACCAACCTTAGTTGGCATTTTTAGGAATAGATTTCTGAAATCACGACCAACCTTAGTTGGCATTTTCGGGAATAGATTTCTGAGTAGTCTGAGTAGTACTTTTGCTGAATGCGTAGCACGAGTATTCCGCGAAAAATTTCCAACAAAAGGAGAGAACTGGGCAGAATATTGTCACTTTATTCATACTAACGAAAATGTTTGAGAGTTTACATCACTGATAATACTTGCGCAAGAGTTCTGCATTCCATGCTTTCTTAAACTCCTGCCCTTCTAAAGTTGCTATTCTGTAGGTTCCTGGTCGAACAACTTCTGTAACTCGGTAAGTTCCATGCCAGTTTGCTTCCAATTTTTTGTGCTTTTGAATCACTTTCTTTAGCACATAGTCTCCTTCTTTCAAGTCGCACTTCTTTACCCTCTTGTTGTAGAACAAATTTATTCGTTGTTGGTAAGCAGCATTCCTGATGGATGCTTCTTCTCTAACTTCCTTGAGCATGTCTAAATCCAATATTCTCATTAAGTCGCTGACAGGGGAATTGAAATTCAATACTCTGTGTATCGGGAGACCCAACTCGGCAGGTATAACGGCTTCGCTTCCAAATGCCATCATATATGGAGATTCCCCTATTGCTGCTTGGGGAGTAGTTCGATAAGCCCATAGTACTGATTGTAGCTCATTGATCCAATTTGCTTTCGCGTCATTCAGTCTTTTCTTTAAGCCATTCAGTAGCGTTCTGTTTGTTACTTCAGTTTGTCCATTTCTTTGGGGATGGCCTGGTGCCGAGTGGATCTTCAGATATTTGACTGATGACAATAGGCAGCGAACTCCTCATTGTCAAATTGTGTTCCATGGTCGGTAATGAATGCATGGGGAAGACCATATCTACAGATGACATTTTTCCAAATAAATTGATACACCTTCTCGTACGTCATGTCGATAAGAGGCTCAACTTCTACCCACTTAGTAAAATAATCCACTGCGACGACGAGATATTTAAATCTTCTTCTAGTTGTTGGAAGGGGTCCGACCAAGTCAATTCCCCACATGGCAAATGGCCAAGGGGAAGTAATGGGTGTCAACAACGCTTGGGGAGTTCTTCGGATGGAGGATAAACGCTGACACTTATCATATTTCTTGGCGTAGGCTATACAATCATCCCTCATCGTTGGCCAGTAGTATCCTTGCGTCATAACCCTTTGTAAAAGCGTCCGACCTGCTACATGGGCTCCACAGGACCCTTCATGGATCTCTTCAATCAAGTCTTTCACCTTGGTGGGATGCACACATCTTTGCAAACTTGCTATAATTCCTCGTCTGTACAGAATACCATTATTCAGTACATAACGAGCAGCTTTAAACTTCAGTTTTTTGGCTCCAAGTTTGTCAGTTGGTAATTCCCCCTTCTCAATATATGCCCTGATGGAACCCATCCAATATGGTCATAAAATTCATCGTAAAATCTTCATCTATACTCTGACCAGCTAAAACTTCAATTGGGATTGCTCTTCGTAGCTCGGTACGAGTAGCTGATGCTAATCGAGCTAAGGTGTCGACCCTCGCATTCTCCATTCTTGGTATTCTGACCAGCTGAATAGCAGCAAATTCTGATACCAATTCCCTTGACTTTGCATGATACCTGATCATTAATTCTTCTTTGTCTGCATATACTCCCATCATTTGATTTATGATCAATTGCGAGTCACTGAAGACAATAACCTGCTCTGCCTCCATGGTTTTTGCCAAACTAAGACCTGCAGTCATGGCTTCATATTCATCCTCATTATTCGTAGCTTTGAATTGAAAGCGTAGGGCATATTCAATGTCGACCTCGTCTGGACTATTAAGAACAATCCCTGCGCCACAACATGTTGCGCAAGATGAGCCATCCACATATAAACTCCATATAGGCAACTCGTCTTCAAATTTCTGATCTGATAGAGTTCCTTGATGGAAAATTTGTTGCTTCCTTTCACCCTCTCCTAATATTTCTTAATGTTCGTCGATCATCACTTCTTGCCCTTTTACCAATCTAAGTTGGTCTGGGCTTGAGTTTGATGATTTTGTAACATCCACAGGTTGATCGGTGAGCAGCGTTTGCTCCTCGGTGGTATCAGGATAGGTGAACTCTGCTATAAAATTTGCTACTGCTTGCCCTTTAAGCGATGATCTGGGCTCATAAATTATGTCATATTCACCGAGCTCTATTGCCCAATACATCAATCTTCTTGATTTTTTTGGTTTATGAAGAGCCTGCCTCAATGGAATATCGGTATATACGACTATAGTATGAGCCTGGAAGTATGGCCTCATTCTTCTACTTGCCTCGATCAATGCTAGTGCCAATTTTTCCAGCTTTGGATATCTGATTTCTTCTCCTCGGAAGGCTTTGCTAGTGTAATAAATCGATTTTTGCACTCCATTCTCCACTCTTATTAATGCCGAGCTAACTGCATTCTCTGACACGGCCAGATACAAGTACAATTTTTCTCCCATCATTGGCCTAGACAATAGTGCAGGTGCTCCCAGATATTTCTTCAAGTCTTGAAAATCCTTCTCACATTCATCATTCCACTCAAAAGTCTTTCGGAGTGTTTTGAATAATGGGAGACATCTATCAGTTGCTCGCGATACAAATCTATTGAGTGCTGCTACTCGTCCTGTAAGACTTTGCACTTCTTTCTTCGTCGTTGGGGATCGCAGCCCTAACAGAGCTTTGATATTTTCAGGGTTAGCTTCAATGCCTCGCTGATTGACAATGTACCCGAGAAACATGCCTTCTCGTACTCCTAATATGAACTTCGTCGGGTTCATCTTCATTTGATATTTATCTAGTTGATCAAAGGTTTGGCCTAAGTCAACTAGATGATCAGCAGCTTTCTTGCTCTTTATCAGCATATCGTCAACATAGACTTCCATATTGCAACTGATTTGTTCTGCAAACACTTTGTTCATCAGCCGCTGATATGTTGCACCTGCATTTTTCAAACCAAAAGGCATAACATTATAGCAATAAGTTCCCCTAGGGGTAATGAAAGAAGTACTCTCCCTGTCTTCAGGTTTCATTTTAATCTGATTGTAACCAGAATAAGCATCCATGAAGCTCAGCAGCTCGTGTCCCGAGGTAGCATCCACTAGTTGATCAATTCGGGGCAGAGAAAATTGATCCTTTGGGCATGCTTTGTTGAGGTCGTTGAAGTCTATACACATCCTCCATTTGTTGTTCTTCTTTTTCACCATTACCACATTTGCTAACCAGTCTGGAGCTTCTCGACTTCCTCCTGTATAGCTTGATTCTTCTCGGGACTGAATACTCTTCTTCTCTGCTTCACAAGCTTTATCTCCTTATTCACATTGAGCTTGTGACATAAGAAATTTGGGTCTATCCCAGGCATATCCTCATAATTCCACGTAAAAGTTTGCTTTCTGCTTCTTAGGAAAGTTATCAATTTCTGTTTTAGTGAGGCTTCCAACGACGAACCTACTTGAATAGTTCGTTCAGGGTGCTCGTTTTCCAGAATGATGTTTTCAGTAGCTTCCACCACTTGACCCTTCACGAGTTGCGACTCATCTCTAGAATCCAATGTTTTAATTTCTGCACCTTCATCCACTTGATAGGTAGTAGTCTTTTTCCTTGATTCCTCCAGTTCCTCTTGCTCGACGGATGAATAATAGCATTCCCGAGATACTTTCTGATCACCTTTCACAACTCCTACTCCAAAATTTGTTGGAAATTTTAGGCATTGATGTACCGTAGATGGTACAGCCTCGAACTTCTTCAATCCTACTCTTCCCATGATGATATTGTATGCTGATTGAACATTCTTATCCATCGCGAAGAAGCGTATTCTTTCTGTTCAACAAGCAGGCCATGTGCCAATGAATATATCCAACTTGATAGTCCCAAGTGGAAAAACTTTCTCACCAGAAAAACCCAGGAGGGGTCTGTGATAAGGCTCCACTTGAGATAGTTTTAGATTTAAACTGTTAAAGCACGAGTAGAACATGATGTCTGCCGAGCTACCATTATCTACCAATACTCTTGAAATCATCACTTCCTTCATCCTCATTTTGATCACCAATGGGTCATCATGAGGATATAGAACACCTGCGAGGTCGTTCTTTGAGAAACCAATGACCAATTTCTCTTTGTTTACCTTTCTAGGGCGATCCTCCTCAGCTAGATTTATTCGTTGAATGTATGAGCAAGCTTGAGCCTCACAGAGGTAAGCTTTTCTCTCTGGAGTAAGGTCTCCTCCTCCTGCATCTCTACCTGTAATAACATTACAATCAAATGACCCAAAGCGTACCGAAAATACCTCACGTTCTGGCTGCCTTAGTCTCTTAGGAAGATCGGGGTCGTCTTCTGGATCAACTTCATGGTCTCTTTTCTTGTTCTCCTCTGCTCGATGAGGATCTCTAGACCTCTCTCTTGTTCGGTTGCTATTTTTTCTTTCATTTCTATGATCAACATACTTTGCCAGTTTTCCTCGTCTGATGAGTGTTTCAATCTCATTCTGAAGAGCTATGCAATTTTTGGTCATATGGCCATGATCTTTGTGAAACTCACAATATTTTGCCTTATTCCTCCAGTCAGGGTCTGCCTTCATTTTCTGTGGCCAGTTTAATTCCTCGTTGTTCTTGATTTCTTCTAGAACATGGTTGATGTCTTTCTTCAAAAGAGTATAATTATCAAATTTCTTCAATACTTCCCATGACGACCTTGTTTTTGAGTGTTTATCACTACCATTGTTCTTATGCTCTTTCTTCTTAGCTTTATCACTTTCCACCTTGGTTTCTTTGGCATCCATATTCTTCTTCACAGCCGTAGCCTCCTCGGCATTCATAATCTTGGTCATTTTTCCCATCAGTTCTGACATGGTTCTAGGTGGATCTTTGGCCAAAGTGTAGTACAACTTGTTGGGCAGTAGTCCACTCATCAAAGAGGTAATCTTTGTCTTTTCCTCATAATCAATGACTTCGAGCTTCTCGTTATTAAAATGAGTTATATAATCTCTGTTACTCTCACCAGCTTTTTGTCTAACACTTAACAAATGCGCTACTTGTTTAACTGGCTTTGCCCCAAAATAGAAATTGCCAATGAATAACTCGGCCAGTTGAAAGAAAGTTGAGATCTTTCCCCGAGGAAGATTATTATACCATATTTGAGCAGATCCGATAAGAGTTCCTGAGAATGCTCTGCATCTCATCTCATCTAGAACAGCATAGATGTTGGCTGCAGCTTGGTATTGTTCTATATGAAGGACAAGGTCGGTCTTTCAATCATATTTGGGGGTCACAACAGGTGCTTTGAACTTTGATGGTGTGGGAAAATATACAATGTCCTGGACAAAAGGTGTTCCTTGAACAAAAGTTCGTTGTAGAGGGTTCTTGGCTTTAGCCATTTCCCCTAATCTATCCTCCAGCCTTTGAATAGAGCGTTTCCATGCATCGTTTCCTTCCTCGGGCATGTTGGTTCGAGCAACTGATCGTGTTGATGTGGCTTCCTGGGATCTATCTTGACGAGCAGCTGGTTGCGATTGGGCAGATCCTTCCCTTAAGTCTGATGGTCGTCGAAAGCTCCTCGACGCAGCCTTAGGAGGACTTTTATTCCTCCTAGGACCTAATCGATCAAAAGGAGATACCCAGCTTAACCTTTCTAGCGCACTAGTCCTTTTCTGGAGAGAGAGTGATACGTTGTTTATTATCTGTGGCTCGTAATGACGAAGTTCGTCCAGGTTGATAAGAAAAATCTTCAGACTCCTCAGTACGATATGAATCGGTACGCCTAGTACGCGAAGAAAGTAAACGGGTATTTCTTTGAACACTTAGATGTCCTGAATGGGTCAATACTCCGCCATGAAGGGTTTGTATGAGTTGTCTCATAGTTTCTTACATGGTTGTCTGGCCCTGGGACAGATTTATCATTATTCCAGCCAGATCTGGAACGTTTGGCGGAGCGGATGGATTTGGAGGGCTTCCAGCGTTTCGATTATTGGGTTTTGGATTATTAGCCATTTGTAATGAATTATTTTTGATGAAAAACGATATTACCAGTCGTTTCCCACAGACGGCGCCAATATGTTGATGTAAAAAATTAGATTATATCTAATTATTTAATCACAGATAAAATAAAGTGAGACAAAGAAATTTTAAAATGGTTCAACCTTATAAGAATGGCCTACGTCCACTGTTTCTGTTATTGTTGACTGTTTGGGAATTCTCGATTACAAGTTTTATCAAGAAATTCCCGGTCCCTTTACAATGAGGATGGTACAATGTATTTATTGCCCTCGGGTTGTACATGTGAAAGGGTAGTACATAGTTATTCATTAGGCGTATACATCTGTATGATAATAATAAGCATTTAATGCGCAGTTAATCTGTTAGTTATCCTGCTATTAATGCTCTGTTCGAGGTGCAGCTCGGACCGCCTAAGCTGCTCGGACCTCCTAAGTAGCTCGGTACTCATAAGTTGCTTGGTGTATTAAAGTTCCTCGAAGAACTCTTATTGGTCGGAGCGTCTGGGTTGATCGGGGAAGTAGAGTTCCTCGTTGCAATATGGTTTCTCGGAGAGCATCTATTGCTCGAAGTATCTGATTGGGTTAAGGTGTTGCTCGGAAGTGTTTGTTATTGCCACGCAGATTACCACGTGTCTTCACTCATTTGAGCCATGTCATCAGACTAAATTTGGTATCAACAATAGTCAACAACTTTCAATTTTTCATTATTCAACCTGGAGATGAAGTCTCCGAGTGTTTCCCCTTTCATTTTCTTGACATTCAGGAGGTGGGTTACCATCCTGGATAGTTTTAAGCTGGAGAAAAAGTTATTTATGAACTCATCAGCAAGTTCTTTGAATCGTTTTATATGCCCCTTCGGAATACTTGTGTACCATATACGTGCTACCATTATGAGGGTACTTGAGAATGCCTTGTATCATATTTAATCTAGTAATGAGTAAATATTGATAGCCGGTTACTAGTTTTCTACATGATGAATAGGATTTGAACTTCCATTACATTTTGTGTCACCACCGGAGGTATAAACTTAGCAGGAGTGACTGAAAATTATTTGGATGAATGACGACCCTTCTATATATCGCCTTTCAAAAGGGTTCCTACTCTTCATCAAATCTCCGAACTTGTTCCAACCTCGAAATTAAACTTGTCCAAGGCCTATCACTTTTAAGTTGATTATCTCCAAACCTTTATTTCCTTGATCCCCCTCTACTCCTATTAGTCAGAGTATGAGATAGATCTTGAGGTCTTACATAGCTAGAAATCCTTGGGGTCAGTGTTCCCTTATATTCCTCAGAATACTTACTCGTGTCAAACTTGATGTAAGAAGTAGGTGGGGCACGATGTCTAGGCCCTAGCCTATTAAAGTCAAATTATTTTGTGAGCTAGTGAAAGCAATAATCATTTGATATGATGGATGCTTTATCAATGTTGCTAATATTTTTATTAGGATAAATGATGTCATTCGTGGTTTGTAAGAGTAGTCTCGGCTTCTTGGCTATGATTTAGCCTCTGCCTCCTTTATTTCTAAACTTTATCGTATGATTTCTCCTTACATCCCAACTCAAGCTCACGGGATCCTTCAATATTCCCCGATGGTATAACTTTCTTTAAAGCATTGATTAACTCCATTGGGGGGTTTCAGCTACCTCAAACACTGGCGTATGAGGGTTTGCGATCCCTTATGATGGTCATCCTACCAATGTCTAGGTAAGAGATAACATTTATGATTGTATCTGCTCTTGATTTTCTATCATCATTTTCAATGCTCTGCTGAGATCTGCTATATCTAATGGTGGTGTACTTCTTGAAGCATGCATCCCATCGGGAGGCGATGGTGGTAAGTCCGATGATATTTTCTGATCAACAAATTGAAGTTTTCAGCAAGAATTTCAACCCAAAAAATTCTAAATAAGAAGTCAACAATAAACAAAAAATTTACAGATCTGGGCTAATATTTCAACCCTTAATTTCCATATCTATCAGAGAAACAGAATTTAAAATGAGGTGGTGATGATTTTAAGATCAAAATACTAGAAATATGATGGTGAATAGTGATTTCACCCAGAATTGAACTTAAACTAAGATCAAAATCATAAGATACCCAGAAACTAATTTGAATATAGAAAGTGTAAAGCCTTAACTTAAAAATTAAAACTATAAATCCAAATCTGATCTAACTCATATATGTTCCTATAATCAGGTTGTGAACGAGTTTACTTGTGAAAAACACCTGAGTTAACAATCAATTCCAACAGGCAATGCCAAGATGATGTTACATGAAATGGTAACAAGTATTATAAAAGAAGAAGAAGAACTCAATGATTCATTCACTTAGTAATTCATGGGTATGACTATGAATAATAAATGCGGTATTTAAGTGCAGAAAATAAGATATGCTCCATGTAAAGTAACTCATTATTCACCAATTCAATAGTGATCTACAAGTTAAAGGTTTAGTACTTTATCTTTCTAGTAATATTTTAATGGAGTAACAGTAGTTCTTTAAGAAGGTACAATCTATTTTTAGGTGGCTTGGGGTGTAGTGTGCACCCAAGTCACATGGAGAATGTTGATTGATATGATCCTCTTTATGGTTGACACTCGTCCTTCTAGAAGATGCATGAATGCATTATTATTCCCCCCACATGCAATACAAGCATGTGCACCCACTTGTGCAAGCTTGAAATGAATGAAATGTCCATTCTGGTGAATTTTATGCATTTTTAGTTGTTTGATGTATGTGAGGACGAGGGTCCCAAAATGACTATTATATAAAGGAGGACATTTATTAAACCATCAATAAAACTCAAAAAAGTTGACAACTATATCATGGAAAATTATATTAATTGTCCTTTCACTAGTGGCTCCTACATTCATGAACCCAAGTGGTATTTTGATCCATTTGAAGGTTCCTTAGTTACTAGGGAACCTAAAGGAATTTTTTTGCATGTTTTCTTCAACTAAACATATCTGGTTATAACCACAATGACCATCCATCATAGACATGACATCATGATCAACTGATCTGTCAACCAATAAGTCTACCACTAGCATTGGCTACTCATCCTTTGGAGTCGCTGCATTTAGATTGCTAAAATAAATTCACACTCTTAGTTTGTCATTTTTGAACTATTAAAACTTTATTAAAAAGCCATTTAATATACGTGGAAGTTCGAATGAACCCATCCTTTAAAGAGTCTTTATATTTCCTCTTTTATCTTTGTTGTGACTTCTGGAGTCATTTGTCTTGGCAAATACTTGATAGGCTTATATACCTCTTTGAGTGGTAATTTGTGTTCCACCACTTTCACTTCCAAGCCAGATAACTCATTATATTTCCAAGCGAAGTAGTCCTTGTACCGATACAAAAGGTTTGCAACTAACTATCGACCTTATTTGCTTAGTTTGGCACTAATATATGTCACCCTTTTATTTTGTTTGGTTCCTAAGTTGATTTGAATCAAATGATTTGATTGATTCACCACGAGTTGCTCATATTATACTGGTGAACTTTCTAATTCACCATTTTTACGAGGATCTTCATCCTCTTTATTTATTTCGAACATATAGTCAACCCAATTAATCGTCCTTTCTTTATCAATTTTTGTGCTTAACTCCAATTCAATGAATTTTTATAAAGCTATTGCCAAAGTCTCACTGGCCCTCTCAACATTGATGGGTGAGCTACCCACTAATCAACCATTTTGTTTTCTTCATTTGATCCCATCTAACCAAAAGTTAACTCATCTGAGACTTCTCCTTCTGAAGCCTCTATTACGAAAGCTTTCGCCTTTATTGGTTCCACATTTTATTGGTAAAGTCCAGCCTCTATACACTTAGACATAGTGTGAAAAGTTAATACTTTTACCTTTTCGTTATTCCCATCCTCCTTCATCAAAAGAAATTTCTGATGCTCGAAAAAGGAACACATTTGTTAGAGTGAATCTAATATCTACCAAGTAATGCCCCAAAGCTTGGTGTACCTTCAATGATAAAGAAAATAATTTTAGATTTGTTGGTGCCTACTTTAATATCAATTAGTAATACACCTTTAGTCGACTCTTTATCTCCCGCAAAACTAGAGATTATAATTGAGTCTAGACTAATTTAGCATTTTTTTTATTCTGGAAAGCATGGTTTATGGCATTGTGTTAACAACTACGGTGTTATCTACCAGTATGTTATTGATTAATGTTATGTTTATCCAAGATTTTATAAATAAATGATTAATATGATTAACCATATTCTTAGTAGGCTCTATATTTCTTTGTAACATTGGGTTTGGATTAGGTGATGAGGAAGTAATCCTTTCTGATCCAATTGGGCACGCAATCTTTGAAGCTTCTTTCTTAGCCCTGTATTTTCTTCTGATTCTCCTTTATTGAGCACGAGAGATCAAAATATCTGGCTCCTTCTTCTTTAATTTTGGTAAATGTATCAAATTCCACATACTAGGGGCCACTTACTGATGCTTCACTATTTTCACCTTCCACGCATTTCATTAAACTACTACGAAAGTTTTGGGTCTTGATCAACCAACCAACAAGGAAGACTCTTCACCACTGAAACTAATTTTTGTATTTTCATATGACCTAAAGCTCCTAAATACTGGCGAGATTTGGCTTCATTGAAACATGGCATCATATATTGAGAGTTCCTTGATGATTTGGTATTTATTTGAGGGTGATACAGACCAGAAAATGGTCTCATTTTCCAAAAGAAATTGCCTTGGAATTCTTAATGGAGATGTTATTCCCAATCTTCTTGACTTTATGTTTTTGTTTCCCTTTTCAAATAATAAAGTCGAATATCTCAGCATATTGCTCTCCACACCTAATACACAAGTGATTTATGACTTTGTGGTTTGGATCCTCACTTGTTTCTAGATTAGAAACCTTAGATTTATCCCCATTCTTGATTTTAAATTAAATATGTCCTTTTTTTTATGGCAGTTGAACGTACTACATGTTTATTCCTTCTTGTTTCAAGTTTAGTAACGGGTCTTCAGCAACCCTCGTGTTATTTTCCTCTTTCCCAGGAAACTTGAGATTTCCTCTCCTTATTAACTCTTGAGTCATGTCTCGAAAAACTAAACAAACATTAGTTGAATGAGAGAAAACATTATGCCATTTACAATAATTTTTTCCCTTAGCATTATTTGATGTTTCAGCATCATTAGATAGTTTTTAACATCTTAGCTTTCAAAAGATTGTAAAAAATCTCATCTCCCCTAGTAATATAAAAGATATGTTATTCAATCACGTCGTTCGATTTTCGGGTATAAGATTTTGTTGTTGAGTTTTTTTAACCAATGATTCACAAACTATAATTTCTCTTCCAATAATCTCAACAACATCTATTTCAAAATTTGGATCCTTATAATATGTTTTAAAATAACAAGTATTGTGAAACCAAATGTATTTCAACCAAAATGATTTTTTATGATGACAACACAATTGATATAAAGATCATACGTCACTGTTGATGTAAAAAATTAGATCACTCTAATAATTCAATCACAGATAAATAAATGAGACAAAGAATTTTAAAGTGGTTCAGCCTTATAAGAATGGCCTACTTCCACTGTTGTTTTATTGCTGAGTGTTTGGGAATTCTCGATTACAAGTTATCTCAAGAAATTTCGATCTGGGGTCCTTTTACAATGAGGATTGTACAATGTATTTATAGCCCTGAGGCTGTAATGTGAAAGAGTAATACATTAAATGATATACATATGAAAGGGTAATACATTTAATGCCCTTTTTGCGTGTGCGTCTGAATGATAAGCATTTAATGAATTAGTTGAACTGTTGGTTATCCAGCTATTAATGCTTTGTTCGAGATGCAGATCGGACCGCTTGAGTTGCTCGGACCGCCTAAGCTTCTTGGTATTCAAGAGTTCCTCGGAGCGTATGAGTTCCTCGGAGTAAGCAGTGTTCCTCGGGGAACTAGTCTTCCTCGTTGTAGTCTTGTTCCTCGGAGCGTGTGGGTTCCTCAGAAGTGTTTGTAGTTGCTATGTAGATAGCCACGTGTCTTCATAGGATTGGTCCACGCCAGTAGATTAAATTTGGTATCAACAGAAGCCCCCAATGTTTCATAGTTCGAAATTTGAGGAGTATGGAACATTCTTTCTTGGAATATGGTAGCTTTAAATAGTCTTCCTGATTTTTAGGAGCATTTCCCTTGTATTTATTTCTCCTTCCAAATTCGTAGAATCATGCTTTTTTGGACTTTTCTGCGTGCTTCGATTCCTGCATCACTTTTCGTCTTTTTAGCTGTTGTTGTTCGCTTTGATTCCCGCGCCAATATTTAATGCCCTTTTAGCCTCCGGTAACATAATCATCGTTTTTTGTAATCATTACTTCACCATTTCCCAAGGCAAGGTATTTAAACTTCACAGACACTCCCATCGTCTTCTACCTTTTTAAATTTTCGTCTTTTGAGTTTTTCATTGTCTTCTACTCTCTTGTGCGTTCATCTCTTCCGTCGTTCGTTGTCAACAGCCTCAGTCTTTTTTCTGTAAGATCTTCTTCCTTCTTCTTTATTTCTTTATTCACCATGGTTTACCTTGTTGAGTCTCTTGAGAAACTTCGTTCTGATTTCTCCATTCCCTCTTGGGTTGTCTTGGAAGAGCTTTCTGAGCCTTCTGATTATTTCAATTTGGCTGAGGGACATTGGTTCCCCAGCCTCTTTTTTGCTGAATGTGGATTTTCTTTTCCACCCAATTCCTTGTGTCTGGAATTCTGTCAGTACTTCGACGTTGTTCCTGCACGAATAGCCCCCAACACATGGAGAATAGTTAATGGGGTGCGTAGATTAAATCAAGTGCATGGAACGCGTATAGGAATCCCAGAAATCGTGTTCTGCTATAGATGGGCAGTCAATGAAAATATTTATTATTTAAAAATTAGATTTTTAAACAGAGCCTTAGTAGTCAATCTCCCTGATGCCAACAGGGATTATTTTGAACATGGGGCTGTCATAAAAAATTTGCAACACCCTCCATTGACTGGAGATGAGGTCTACCAGGGTCCCAGATGCCCTCCTTATGGCAATGGGATAGGTTATTTTATTTCATTTTATTTATTTTAAAATCATGTTTCTTTTGTGTTTGATATAATGTGCCACTGATAACAATGTTTGTTTATTTGCAGTTGATAACAAAAGAAGGTACCCAAAAGAAGAAGATGTCAACATAAGGCAGTTGAAACTTATCTGGAGTCTTCATCAAAGTGTTGTAGACGAGCACATTAGGTCGGCTTCGTATCTGCTCCAGTAAAAGAGCTACACCACCTCCTTCACTGCTCGTCCTGTGATCAGTGAGGCAGAGCCAGTACCAGCCTCTGCAAGTTCTTCGCCTGAATCTCATATTCCTTTAAGTGAAAGGATGAAGAAAAGAAGAACTCCTGCTCTGTTTGAGAAAACTGCCTCCGGTTCTGGGGAGGTAAAAAGGATTAGGATTGATGTCCCAAGGGAGGGGTCAAAGAAGACTGATGCAGCTCCTCCAGCTGCTCCTACTAAAGTCATCGAGAATCCCGCAGTGGCTCCGAGCAGGTCTGCTGCTCCGGGAGAGGTGATTGTGATATCACCGACCAAGGGCTCTTCCTTGGTTGAATCAGTACCAGTTCCCCCGAGGAGGCTAAAGAAGAGCTCCTCGGTCAATTTGGCTGACTCCTTTGCTCAGCCCCCAGCTGTTGGGACTGTAGTTCCCACTTTTGTTCCTTCGAGCTCTGCCATGAGCTCGGTGAAGTCCAGGACCATTCCCGAGGTCCAAGGTAATGAAGATAATCTTACTCGGGACATGGTTAATTCTTTGGTTGCTCGTCATCTTGCTTCAGTAAGTCTCTTTACTTTGAACTTTTCATATTTTCTTTGTCATTTCTTATTTCTAACTTGCTTTCTTTTTTTGTTCACAGTTGACGAGCTGCTTTAACATAATCCTGAAGAAGGATGAGGCAATTAAAGCTTCATGCTCCTCATCCAACGTGGAGGGAGCTTTGGAGGAAACTAAAAAATTTCTGCCAGATTCTCGCCAGACTTATGCCACTAATAAGGCTGTATGGGAGAAGAAGCTTGCCTCCACCGAGCAGGATAAAGCTCGAGCTATTAAAGCCTCCAACGAGTTGGAGAAGAAAAACAATGCCTTGGAGAAGGCAAATAAAGAGCTCGAAGAGAAGCTCAAAGCTACTGGAGAGCTGGAAAATAAACTTAAGGCTGCTGAGGAGAGGTTGGGCCAGCTTCAGGAAGTAGGTCGGCAGAAGGAGGAGGCAGAAAATAAATTGAAGGATGTTGAGAACCTGCTGTCCGAGAAGCTTGCCTTGGAGAAGACCAAGAGGAAAGCTGCTGTGAAGAAGTCCTTCAGCTTTGGCTGGGACAAGGGGTGGAACAAGGGGTGTGCTGCCATGGTATCTCAAGTGGACTATGGCAGTCTAAAGTATTTTAGGGATGGATGGGTTGCTTCCCTTCAAGAAATGAAGGTCGACGAATCATCCGAGCTCTTCCAGCGATATATCCCTGGTCCCCCTCCTACTCGATAAGAATTAGAAGAGGATGAAGCTACCTCTGAGGAGTCTTCAATGGTGATGGGAGATCACCCCCCAACCATCCAATATGCTGCCGAGCAAGTCGTTTCTTCTTCCGAGCAACAGCTGGTGCTTTTCGAACAACCCACAGTTCCCTCCGAGCAACTTGCTTCCTCTTCCCAACCTCCCGAGAAAGTTTTGGGAGATAAGGAAAAGGTGTAGTGTTGTTCGGGCTTATCTTTATATTTATCTTCTTTTGTCAAATGTAATCCGGAACTTGTAACTCTGAATTGTATGATCTAATAAAACTTAAATTTTCTTCATACTGTTGTTCATCTTTTATTCATACTCTGCTTGTTTTTCTTATTGATGATTGCTCTTTCTTTCTCTACTAGTTTCTGGCCAGGATGGATCTGCTATCTGCCCATGATACAAAGTTGCTGCAACAGTGCAATGAGTACTTTAAGGCTGGTCACACAGACTTGAGTGCTACACAAGTTGCCGACATCCTTGGTCATGATGCTTCGGAACAGGCAGTTGAAGCATATCAGTACCTGAAGTGTCTACTTGACCGAGTTGTGGCCAATAATGTGGCTTATTATGAAATGATCGAGGATCTCCAGTGTACCCTCGAAGACCTTCAGAATCAGTACAAGGAATCAACTGCCCTATTGCATGAGGGGTACGAAAATAAGTACAAGTTGATCATGGCTGACAAGGGCTACGAGAAGCTTTTTGCTGGGTATGATCTGAGGGAGAGAACTTTGAAGGGTGAGGTCGAGGAATGCAGACAGATTGCTGAGTTATTGGAAAAGGAAAACAATAATTTGCAGAAAGAGCTATCACAGTTGAAGTCTGCAGCCTCTTCTTCAACAGCCCTAATCCCAGTGACTGACGAGGGATTTTCATTCTTAGAAGTTGAGAATGCCAAGTTGAGGGAAGAATTGGACGCTTTGAAGAGGTCGATCCCTTCCACATCTTCTCGTGGTCGAGCAAGAGCTCCTCGGGGACGAGGAAGAGCAGATCGGGTCCTTGTCGAGGAACAGAGAACTCAGTCTGTGTTAGAGAACCAAGCTTTCCAATTAATGGCAAAGAATCAGGCTTTGTCTAACATGTCAAAGAAGATTAGGGACTTGGAAAAACAGCTCTCTGCGCAGAAGTCCGTCTTTGAGAATAAGGAGATTTTCATCAAGAGTCTCCACGAGCAGCTAGAGAGGCTAACATATCAATTCCACAAACAGCCCAGGGAGTTCTGGATGGATGGATACAACGAAGCACTATTCCACCTGGACGATCGTATCCAGAATGCCAACAATGAGGGTTACAAGCAAGGCTGGCTGAATGCCTTAGGTGTGTTGAAGCTCGAACAAGGCCATTATCTGCGGGACTACCATGATACCGGGTTGCTCGACTTGCCTGTGCCACCATAAAATTTAGAGATGGATTGCATCCCTGCTCGGGCCATTCCTCGGAGCTTAATTTCAAAGTACCTCGGTGACTATAATCTTCACTCTCAAGTCGAGGTATCTCGTCTCGAGCATCTTTTAGATCGACCTTCTGTGATGAACGTCAGGATGCTGAAGGATTTGAACTTTATCAATTCTCCTCAGTCTTTAAATGATCCGCCTGCTGGCGAGGAACCTGTGTCAAAAGCTGAGGGGAAGAGACCAGTAGAATAGGAATTTTTTATGTAACAGTTAGTATACATGTCAATGTAACTGTAATTTCATTATCAATGTAATTTATTTTGAATTCAATGAAAGACTTTCATTTTTGTTTGCAAATCTCAATTGCTATTATCTTGTAGTTATCAAACACTTTACATTTATGCATATCTGTTAAAAATAACAATATTGTGATGTTCGTCGACCAATTCAGTAATAATTATAAAGTTCCAAGTTTCAATAATATTGCTCGATCACTTAATAATAAAGTCACGAGTATCATCCAATCAAGGTTGTTAAATTATGCTTGTCGACCAACTACGGTTAGTGAGAGTTTATCCCCGACTAACCATACTTGGTAAATTTTTGTCTTTTTCATAAAATGTGTCCGACCAACCAAGGTCGATAAATTCTCCTCGTCGACCAACTACAGTTAGTGGGTTTTTATCGCCGACCAACCATACTTGGTACAGTTTGGAATATTTCGTTTCCTAGCCAAACAGGTTGGCATTTTTAGGAATATTTCTCCTCGTCGACCAACTACAGTTAGTGGGTTTTTATCCCCGACCAACCATACTTGGTACAGTTTGGAATATTTCATTTCCTAGCGAAACAGGTTGGCATTTTTAGGAATATTTCTCCTCGTCGACCAACTACAGTTAGTGGGTTTTTATCCCCGACCAACCATAGTTGGTACAGTTTGTAATATTTCGTTTCCTAGCCAAACAGGTTGGCATTTTTAGGAATATTTCTCCTCGTTGACCAACTACAGTTAATGGGTTTTTATCCCCGACCAACCATACTTGGTACAGTTTGGAATATTTCGTTGAGTAGTCTGTCGAGCTTTGCCGAGTAGTGCGTAGCACTAGTATTCCCCGAAAAATTTTCAATAAAAGAAGAGACTTTGGCAGAATATCTTCATTTTATTCATACTGATGGAACTGTGTTACATATACATCACTGATAATACTTGAGCAGATGCTCTGCGTTCCATGCATTCTTAAACTCCTCGCCTTCTAAAGTGGCTATTCGATAAGTTCCTGGTCGAACAACTTCTGTAACTCGGTATGGTCCATGCCAGTTTGCCTCCAGTTTGTTATGCTTTTGAATTACTTTTTTCAGCACATAGTCTCTTTCTTTCAGGTCGCACTTCTTCACCCTCTTGTTGTAGAACAAAGTTGTTCGCTACTGGTAAGCAGCATTTCTAATGGCTGCTTCTTCTCCAACCTCCTCGAGCATGTTTAAATCCAGTCTTCTCATTAAGTCGCTGATAGGGGAATTGAAATTCAGTACCCCGTGTGTTGGGAGGCCCAACTCGGCAGGTATGACAGCTTCACTTCCAAACGCCAGCATGTATGTTGATTCTCCAGTTGCTACTCGGGGAGTTGTTCGGTAAGCCCAAAGTACTGATTGTAGCTCGTTGATCCAGTTTGCTTTTGCATCATCCAATCGTTTCTTTAACCCGTTCAACAGCGTTCTGTTTGTCACTTCAGTTTGTCCATTGCTTTGAGAATGGCCTAGTGTTGAATGAACCTTCAAAATGTTTGACTGATGACAATAGGCGGCAAACTCCTCGTTATCAAATTGTGTTCCATGGTCTGTGATGAAGGTATGAGGGAGACCATATCGGCAAATGATGTTCTTCCAAACAAATTGGATCACCTTCTCGTACGTCATGTCAATGAGTGGCTTAGCTTCTACCCATTTAGTAAAATAATCCACTGCGACGACGAGATACTTGAACCTTCCTCGGGTCGTTGGCAGTGGCCCAACCAAATCAATTCCCCACATGGCAAATGGCCAAGGGGAAGTTATGGGTGTCAACAATGCTTGTGGAGTTCTTCGGATGGAGGAAAAGCGCTGGCACTTGTCACATTTCTTGGCGTAGGCTATGCAATCAGCCCTCATCGTCGGCCAGTAGTAGCCTTGCGTCATCACCCTTTGTAAAAGCGTCCGACCTGCTACATGTGCTCCACAAGACCCTTCGTGGATCTCTTCAATTAATTCTTTCACCTCAGAGGGATGTACACATCTCTGCAAACCTTCCATAATTCCTCGTCTATATAAAACACCATTAGTTAGTACATACCGAGCAGCTTTAAACTTCAACTTTTTGGCAACGAACTTGTCAATTGGCAATTCTCCCTTCTCGATATACGCCCTGATGGAATCCATCCAAGATGGTCCTAAATCAAGGGCGATAAAGTTCATCATCATATCTTCATCTATGCTCCGACCAGCTAACACTTCAATTGGGATTGTTCGTCGTAGCTCGGTGCGAGTAGCTGATGCTAGTCGAGCTAGGGCGTCTGCTCTCGCATTCTCCATTCTTGGTATTCTGACCAGCTGAATAGGCGCAATTCTGACACCAGCTCCTTTTCCTTTGCATGACATCTGATCATTAATTCTCCTCTAACTGCATATACTCCCTTCATTTGGTTTACAATCAATTGAGAGTCGCTGAAAATCACTACTTGCTGCGCCTCCATATTTTTTGCCAAATTAAGTCCTGCGATCATGGCCTCATATTCAGCCTCATTGTTGGAAGCTTTGAATTGGAAACGCAAAGCGTATTCCATGTCGACCTTGGCTCGGAGTGCTCAAAACTATCCCCGCGCCACTTCCTGTAGTGCAAGATGAGCCATCTACATATAGCCTCCATATAGGTAACTCGTCTTCAAATTTCGAATCAGTTAGAGTTCCTCGGTGAAATATTTGCTGCTTCCTTTCATCCTCCCCGGATTTTTCTTGCTCTTCGTCGATCATTTCTTCTTACCCTTTTACCAACCGGAGTTGGTCTGAGCCCAAAGTCAATGATCTTGTAACATCCATTTGCCATTTTACCAACCGGAGTTGGTCTGAGCCAGTGTCTGTTGATCCTGTAACATCCACAGGTTGATCAGCGAGCAACTTTTGTTTCTCGTCCAGAGTCCTCACAACCATCTATGTATCACATCATGTAACATCCACACGCCCTTTTACCAATCGAAATTGGTCTGAGCCTGTGTTTATTGATCCTGTAACATCCACAGGTTGATCAGCGAGCAACTTTTGTTCCTCGGAGATATCAGGATAGGTGAACTCTGCTATAAAATCTGCTACAGTCTGCCCTTTAAGCGATGATCTGGGTTCATAGACTAAATCATATTCATCGAGCTCTATTGCCCAATACATCAATCTTCCTGATTTTTCTGGCTTATGCAGGGCTTGCCTCAATGGCATATCAGTATATACTATTATGGTATGAGCCTGGAAATATGGCTTCATTCTCCTACTCGCCTCAATCAGCGCCAGTGCCAATTTCTCCAACCTTGGATATCTGATTTTTGCTCCTCGGAAGGCCTTACTTGTGTAGTAAATTGGCTTTTGTACTCCATTCTCCACTCTGATCAACGCCGAGCTAACTGCATTCTCGGACACAGCAAGGTATAAGTATAATTTTTCTCCCATCACTGGCCTGGACAACAGTGGAGGTGCTCCCAAGTATCTCTTCAAGTCTTGAAAAGCCTTCTCACATTCATCATTCCACTCAAAAGTCTTTCTGAGTGTCTTGAAGAATGGGAGACATCTATCAGTTGCTCGTGACACAAATCTATTGAGTGCCACTACTCGTCCTGTGAGACTTTGTACTTCCTTCTTCATCGTTGGAGATCGCAGCCCAAATAGAGCTTTGATCTTTTCAGGATTTGCTTCAATGCCTCGTTGATTGACAATGTACTCGAGAAACATACCTTCTCGTACTCTAAAGATGCACTTCGTCGGGTTCAGCTTCATTTGATATTTATCTAGTTGATCAAAAGTCTGGCTTAAGTCAACTAGATGATCGGCAGCTTTCTTGCTTTTTGTCAGCATATCGTCAACATAGACTTCCATGTTGTCACTGATTTGTTCAGCAAAGACCTTGTTCATCAGCCTCTGATATGTCGCACCTGCATTTTTCAAACCAAAAGGAATAACATTATAACAATAAGTTCCCCTAGGGGTAATAAAAGAAGTACTTTCCCTGTCTTCCGGTTTCATTTTGATTTGATTGTAGCCAGAATAAGCATCCATGAAGCTCAGTAACTCGTGTCCCGAGGTAGCATCCACCATTTGATCAATTCGGGACAATGGAAAATGATCCTTTGGGCATGATTTGTTGAGTTCGGTGAAGTACAAACACATCCTCCACTAGTTGTTTTTCTTCTTTACCATCACCACATTGGCTAACCAATCTGGATATTTAACATCTTCAATGAAACAAGCTTTCTGGAGCTTCTCGACTTCCTCCTGTATAGCTTGATTCTTCTCGGGACTGAATACTCTTCTTCTCTGCTTCACAGGCTTGATCTCCTTATTCACATTGAGCTCGTGACATAAGAAGTTTGGGTCTATCCCAGGCATATCTTCATGACTCCACGCAAAAGTTTGTCTTCTACTTCTAAGGAAAGTTATTAATTCCTATTTTAATGAGGCTTCCAACGATGAACCTATTTGAGTAGTTCGATCAGGGTGCTCGTCATCCAGAATGATGTTTTCAATAGCTTCCACCACTTGACCCTTCACGAGTTGCGACTCATCTCGAGGATCCAATGTTTCAATTTCTGCACCTTCATCCACTTGATAAGTAGTGGTCTTTTTCTTTGATTCTTCCAGTTCTTCGTGCTCGACGGATGAATAATAGCATTCCCGAGCTACTTTCTGATCACCTTTCACAACTCCTACTCCAAAGTTTGTTGGAAATTTTAGGCACTGATGTACTGTAGATGGCACAGCCTCGAACTTCTTCAATCCTACTCTTCCCATGATGATATTGTACGATGATTGTACATTCTTATCCATCATGAAGAAACGTATTCTTTTTGTACGACAAGCAGGCCACGTACCAATGAATATATCCAACTTGATCGTCCCAAGTGGAAATACTTTCTCGCCAGTAAAACCGATGAGGGGTCTGTGGTAAGGCTCCAGTTGGGATAGCTTTAGATTCAAACTATCGAAACACGAGTAGAACATGATGTCTGTCGAGCTACCATTATCGACCAGCACTCTCGAAATCATGACTTCCTTCATTCTCATTTTGATCACCAGTGGGTCATCATGAGGATATAAAACACTTGCAAGGTCATTTTTTGAAAAACCGATAACCAATTTCTCCTTGTTCACCTTTCTCGGACGATCTTCCTCAGCTAGATTTATTCGCTGAATGTACGAGCAAGCTTGTGCCTCACCGAGGTAAGATTTTCTTTCTGCAGTAAGGTCTCCTCCTCCTTCATCTCCTCCTGTAATAACATTACAATCAAATGAGCCAAAGCGTATTAAAAATACCTCTCGTTCTGGTTGCCTTGGTTTCTTGGGAAGATCGGGTTCATCCTTTGGATCAACTTCATGGTTTCTCTTCTTGTTCTTCTCTGCTCGACGAGGAGATCCAGATCTCTCTCTAGTTCGGTCGTTGTTTCTTCTTTCGCCTCCCCGATCAACATACTTCGCTAGCTTTCCTCGTCGGATGAGTGTTTCAATCTCATTCTGAAGAGCTATGCAATTTTTAGTCATATGGCCATGATCCTTGTGGAACTCGCAATATTTTTCCCTATTCTTCATGTCAGGGTCTGCCTTCATTTTCTTTAGCCAGTTTAACTCTTCGGTGTTCTTAATTTCTTCCAGGACGTGGTTGATATTTACCTTCAAAGGTGTGTAATTATCAAATTTCCTCAAGACCTCCCATGACGACCTATTTTTGGATTGTTTGTCACCACCATTGTTATTATATTCTTTCTTCTTAGCTTTATCACCTTCCACCTTGGTTTCTTTGGCGTCCATATCCTTCTTTGCAGACATAGCCTCCTCGGCATTCATAATCTTGGACGCTTTTCCCATCAGGTCCGACATGGTTCGAGGTGGATCTTTGGCCAAAGTATAAGCAGCAATCCACTAATCAAAGCGGTAATCGCTGTCTTCTCCTCATAATCAATGACTTCGAGTTTCTCGTTATTAAAACGAGTTATATAATCTCTGATACTCTCCCCAGCTTTTTGTCTAACACTTAACAAATGTGCTACTCGTTTAACTGGCTTTGCTCCAAAGCAGAAATTCCCAATGAATAACTCGGCCAGTTAAAGAAAAGTTGAAATCTTACCCCAAGGAAGATTATTATGCCATATCAGAGCAGATCCGGTAAGAGTTCCCGAGAATGCCCTGCATCTCATCTTGTCTGGGACAGCATAGATGTCAGCCGCAGCTTGATATTATTCTATATAAAGGACAGGGTCAGTCTTCCCATCATACTTGGGAGTCACAACAGGTGCTTTGAACTTTGATGGTGTTGGAAAATCAACAATGTCCTGGACAAAAGGTGTTCCTCGAACAAAGGTTCATTGTAGAGGGTTCTTGGCCTTAGCTATTTCCCCTAATCTATCCTCCAGCCTCTGAATAGATCCTTTCCATGCATCATTTCCTTCCTCGGGCCTATTGGTTCGAGCAACTGATCGCGTTGAAGTGGCTTCCTGGGATTTATCTCGACGAGCAGCTGGTCGGTCATAAGATCCATCTTGACGAGTAGCTGGTCACGACTGGGAAGATCCTTCCCTTAAATCTGATGGTCGTCGAAAGCTCCTCGATGCTGCATTAAGAGGACTTTTGTTCCTCCTAGGGCCTAAACGGTCGAAAGAAGAAGCCCTACTTAACCTTTCCAATGCGCTGGTCCTTTCTGGGGAGAGGGTGACATGTTGTTCAGTATCTGTGGCTCGCACTGACAAAGTTTGTCCAGGTTGATAAGAGAAATCATCAGATTCCTCATTGCGATGTGAGTTAGTACGCCTAGTACGCGAAGAAGGCGCACGGGTATTTCTTTAAATGCTTCGCGGTCTGGAATGGGCTGATGCTCTGCCATGGAGGGTTTGGATGAGTTGTTGCATTGTTTCTTGCATGACGGTCTGGCCTTGAGCCAGATTTGCCATTATTCCAGTCAGATCTGGAATAATTGGTGGAGCAGACGGATTTGGAGGGGTTCCAGCGTTTCGATTGCTGGATTCAGGAATATCAGCCATTGGTAATGGATTATTTTTTATGAAAAACGATATTATCAGTCGTTTCCTATAGACGGCGCCAATCTATTGATGTAAAAAATTAGATCACTCTAATAATTCAATCACGGATAAATAAATGAGACAAAGAATTTTAAAGTGGTTCAGCCTTATAAAAATGGCCTACGTCCACTGTTGTTTTATTGCTGAGTGTTTGGGAATTCTCGATTACAAGTTATCTCAAGAAATTTCGGTCTGGGGTCCTTTTACAATGAGGATTGTACAATGTATTTATAGCCCTGAGGCTGTAACGTGAAAGGGTAATACATTAAATGATATACATATGAAAGGGTAATACATTTAATGCCCTTTTGCATGTGCGTCTAAATGATAAGCATTTAATGAATCAGTTGAACTGTTGGTTATCCAGCTATTAATGCTTTGTTCGAGATGCAGCTCGGACCGCCTAAGCTTCTTGGTATTCAAGAGTTCCTCAAAGAGGTTTGTTCCTCAGAGCGTATGAGTTCCTCGGAGTAAGCAGTGTTCCTCGGGGAACTAGTCTTCCTCGTTGTAGTCTTGTTCCTCGGAGCGTGTGGGTTCCTCGGAAGTGTTTGTAGTTGCCATGTAGATAGCCACGTGTCTTCATAGGATTGGTCCACGTCAGTAGATTAAATTTGGTATCAACGGTCACCATCTTCTCTCTAAGGTACTTGAGATTAAAATAAGGGTCACCTCCTCATTTTTCTCATAAAACCGGCGTTCGACAAGTTACACTTTCTTACACACGTGGACATCTACCAATAATATTCTTTACAACAAGAATAAAATTTTAGCAAGCTTGGAAAAAGTATTAAAATATAATGCTTATCGGTTCATGTTGAGTTGATGAGATTTTAAGAAAATATGCTAGCGAACATATAAAGGTATAAAGAATGATCAGTGTAAGAGTATTTTAATTTGTCCCATTTATATTACATTGAGAATGACACAATTTATGAGTCATCGTGAATAAGTCAGTAAAAGGGATAATTACCAAAGATAGCATAACTTTTGACAAAAAGGTGACCAATTTATAATGAAGACAAAATGTAAGATACTATTAAAGTTTAAAGATGAACCAATATATTTTTGTCTTTATAAATTAAAAAATAAATGGTTTAAACAGTTAAGATTATTATAACACACACACACACGTACATACATACATATATATAATTAGAAAAATAAATAATAGATTATACTATAAATATTCTGAATCAATATTCATTAACACACATATTATTCATGAAGGATAAGTCAATATTTGTAATTGTTATAAATATTTGTATTTGTCCTATTTAAGTGGATGTCCACTCCTATTAGGATTCTACCAAAGTATACTATAAATAAGGGGTGATCCCCCACCCCATTATTGACACACCAATTAATAAGAAACTCTTTCTCTCTCTAAATTCTCTTTGTGGCCTATTTCTTTTAACATGTTATTAGCAAAAAAATTACCTAGCTTTTTTCAAACTCTGCTCAAAATATCTTGTACAAATCAGTAGGTTCCTTACAAAAAAATTTTGCCTAGATCTGGTATGTTCTCGTAAAACTCACTATTAACATACACTTTTCCATTTCCATGTTAGATTTAAACATCATTGTATGACTAAAAGAAATTGGTAGGCTAAAATCTTTTAAGGGTTACATGTGATACTTTAATGAAATTCTATACTTTCATAGCCACGGACATATGCATAAGTATATGGGTTGTTCTTTATAAATTAGTTTCTTTTTCCTGTATTTATAACATCATTGTATTTATTTCTTTATAGATCTAAAAATATATAAATACTCCTAACTACTATGTTTGTGTATCCATGGATTTTAATAATAGTATTATTGTTAAATTATTCTTATTTTTTTCTTCACTAGTTGTTATTGAATATGGAATAAAAAAAATTATATCAGTTTAATCATATACATGAGAAATTAAATAGGAATAGAAGTCCAATAATTATTAAAATTTGGGGCTTGAAGTTCCCAATTGCAATATAAAATTTTGGGGTCTGAAGTTCCCAACTACTATTTAAAATTTGAGATTTGAAGTCCCAATTACTATTATAATTTGGGGATCTGAAGTTCCCTAATTATTACATGGACCTAAAGTTCCTAATACTATTTATAATTGTTGTCTGAAGTTCTCAATTACCCTTTAAATTTGGGAGTCGAATTGTTATTTAAATTATGGATCTGAAGTTCTAAATAATATATACCCCTAATCAAAACCTGAAGTTTTTTTTATTATTTGTATATTAAGGTAAAGGACATTAAATATCCCCACATAATTAATAATTTTCACCTGAAGTTTCAAATATTTTTTCCTTTTTGACACAATGGGGTGGGGATTTTAAAATCCCAATATATTAACAAAACTGAACCTGAAGTTATATTGTTTTATGCGTTAAACCCAAAGTTCTCACATATAAATAGCACGAACATGAAGTTATAATTATTAAATCAAGGACTTCGAATGCTAATTGCACACATGATGTTCTAATTAATATTGAATTGTAATTTTCCTTTATTATTCATTATATATTTTTTATTGTAATTTATTAATCGAACAGTTTAAAATGTTAATTATTTCTAAACTCGAATTTAAAGCACAGAACTTTCTGGGGTGAATTATCTTAATTGGTCTCAGGATGTTGAACTCCACCTTTATGATCGGAACCTTGGTAATGCAATAACACTTGAAAATGCCATCTCCCGGCAAGAGAAAGCTAAGGCTCTAATATTCCTTAGGCGTCACATACACAATGATTTGAAAAGTGAGTACCTGAATGTGAAAGATCCTCTAGATTTATGGAACTCCACGAAAGAGCGTTATAACCACCAAAAATTGGTTATACTTCCATGTTCACAAAATGAATGACTCAAATTGAGATTTCAAGATTTCAAGAATATGATTGAATACAATTCTGCTATCTCAAAATTACCTCCAAGCTAAAACTAAGTAGGAAAAAGGTAGAGGATGCACATATGTTGTAGAAAACTTTCTCAACTTTCCATGCCTTCAATTCTAACACCCCGTATTTTTCATTATTTTTATATGGGGAATTAAATGTGATTAATTAAATTATATTTGGAAACTTAATCCAGTTAAATAAATATTAATTACCGAGATAAGATTTAATATTTATTTATATTGAATATTACTTAGTGAATGAGTAATAATAATGATAAGAAAATCATATAATTTCCGTGAGTGAAAATACGGCAGTTACGGTAAATTTAGTCGGGACACGTGTGTCAGTCGTGTCGGGACTTAATTTGAGAAATAAAATATAATTTTACCTTTGATGTTCCATGTGGTAATTTTGAGTGCTCCAGTGTATCCGGAAGGGTCGAAATAGTCAGAAAAGTGTACTCGGAGGGTTTAGTTTGGGTCCTAGAGTAATTTTAGGCCAAACCGACATCCTACGAGGATATTTTGGTGTTCCGTATATATAAGGAAGGAAGACCCACAAAAATTCTAAGCTTATACCTTCTGGTAGATTAGAAGAACTAGGTTTAGAAGTTGCAAACTCACAGAGAGGCCATAGGAGGAAGAAGAGACGAGACACCAAGGACATATCACACCTTTTTTTCACTACAAACACCACCATCGCATAGATCGAGAGGAGAGGATCACAAACGTACCATTATTCTATAGAGGATCAAACCTTCAAATAGGGACAAGTATTTATCTTTCTTAAATTATAAAACATATACCATCCATGTTAGAGTAGGAATATTAATCTATGAACTTCATGTATTTTGGGTTAATTTGGAAGATATAAAACAAGTTCTTGGTTAAAATTGAGACAGGATAAATCCTTTTATGTATGTAGGACGAAACCCATACACTAATGTTAAAATTTGGTGAAGAAATCTGGAATCTTTGTTGGAGTTTTAAACAAATATGATAATCTAGGGTTTTTAAGAATTTTGTTGGATTAATTCGATTTAATGATGTTTCTTGGTGATTTGATGATTCTACCACGTTAGAAACCATGTACATATGCTAATATGATGTTTAGAATGTTTGGTTGGGAGTTTGGGTTCACGTAATGACGGTTTGGTTGAGTGAAAATGGTGAAAATCGTAACTGTTTGGGGAAGAAGATGCAGACATATAGTAGGTGAATCGATTCGATCCAAGGCCGAATAAATTCGGCTGCCCAGATTTTGAAATTTTTTTCTCATTTTTCTTAGAACGCGTGGGAAACGACCGGGTTAACTTTTGAGGTAATTTTTAAATGTAAAGGGAGTTATTTTAAATACTAGTAGGCCAAGTATTATTTGGAGACTTAATCACATGAGGAGAATTTTGGGAAAAGTTAATTGAACATAATTATATGTTGAGATTTAAATTTAGGGAAACCTTATCGTGACACGAGGATTCCTTGGGAACTGGTGACTTAGACCAGTAGGGTAGGAATGAGATAGATACTTAATTGACTTAAGGGAGGTATATTAATAGTGTAGGTAATTCGATAGTTATATAGACTACGTGCGAGATATATTTTGGGGTACGTGCTTACATTTATTAAACTTATATACATAGGTCATGTGAATACCTAATGTGTGAATTAATACGTGTATGACATACCTACGCTGCTTGCTAGCTTGGGAGGTTTGCAAAGGGGACAATCTTATCTTGATGAGCCATCTTGGGGGATTTTAGACTTGAACCTCAGAACATAGAACTCAGGGATGGCCACTGCTTGTGTGAATGAGGGTGTGCTCAGTCATTTGGGTGTGTAGGTATATACGTAGCACAAAGTCCTAGAACTATGTTCGCCTCCAATTATGTGTGAATTGTATATTGTGGTTCGAGAATGATTTTGAAGTGATAGTCCTTTATTTAGTACGTGATGTATCGGGACTTAATAGCAGACTATGCATGCACTGCACGTATATGTATATATATATATATATATATATATATATATATATATGCACTTCTGGTTTATCCTATTGTGTGTGCTTAATAGATGAGAAATATAGTGATATCCAAAATAACCTAATAATGTGGAAACGTAACATCTATTAGGTGAATTCTTAATTGATTTAGTTGATATGAGAAAACAAGTCAATAACGTATTGTATGGGTAATATGGGTGGGAACCACGAGTAAGTACGTGTATTAAGATAATGGATTTGAACTAGTTAGGCGGGGTAGCAAAATTAGGACGGATTAGTATAATACGTTAGGCGCGCACAATAGTTGAGGAAAGAGGACCTCAAGTGAGAGCATGTGAAACTAACATGTATATAATATCAGTTGATTATGCATTTTAAATACTTGCAAATATTTTTAAACTGTTTTACTCGGGCTATGACCCGTTTTCCAAATCTATTTTGTAAAATCATTTTAGGTGCCCAGCCACAGGGACACCCTGCTTAGGAGTTCATTCTCATTTGGCGTGTTGCAGTCATTATGGAGGCTTATAGGACCTCGGTAGTAGATGCCTCCATTCCTTTCAGATCATATGCAACATTATATCTAGTCTAGTCGGGCATGTCGCCCCCATCTTCTACTAGTAATTATTTCTAAAGACACTGTACCTCATTTATTTTCAGTTGGTGGATTCAATTTTATATAAAGACTATTGTATTGGAGTTTTAGGCTGGAGTGTTTATTCCTGCTATATTTTATTTGAGTCAGTTATTTCACTATTTATGATGTTGGTCAATTGGAATGTTGAATGTGGTTTGTTTAGTTATTTAGTTATATTCAAATCATTGCATGTTAATTTAAAAGATTTAAAATTTGGCACTAGCTTACTTAACTAATGTAGGTGACTAGTAACTAACAGCTTTCGATAGTGATGCTAAGAATGAACCAACTGGATATTTTATTTTAATTTAATAAAGAAATGATCACCTAGAATTTAATTGTGTTGGGGTGTCACAGATGGTATCAAAGCATTAGGTTTTTGTATCTTTAGGATCTCTGCGGCTTACTACGATTTTCAACGTAACGTTCTTTGATGTAAAGCCCTATTATTAGGACTGTTATACTCTTAAATGCGCTATATTGAGATATATCAAGATGATGACTTATATAAATTCTTTCGTATTTTTAGATGCCTCCTCGATGTGCATAGTGAGTCCCTAGAGATGCACATACAATGCCTCAGTCAGCTCCTACCCAGGGTACCATGAATGCTACAGAGGTTGACGATATAGTTGCACAGGTGGTTAATGCAACATTGGCTACAATTGCATAGCAGGCACCATCCCAGGCACAGTTTGTGGCACCAGCTTAGACGCAGGAATTCCCATCTGCTTGGGAGCAAGTTAGAGATGCCTTTCAGAAGGCACACCCACCCAAGTTCCAGCGGAATTCAGATGTGGTGGTTACTAGCCAATGGAAGAAAGACATCCAAAGGAATTTGAGGAAGTACGAGTGCACGGACGTTCGGGGGTTGATTCTTGCTACATTTAAGCTAGTTTGGGCGGCATTACAGTGGCGGGAGTCTGTTACCACTGTGAAAGAGAGAGACAGTATGGCGATACGGGAGTTCTGGGAGTGGTTTGACAGCAAATACTTCTCATCCACCATCCAGACTGAGATGAGGTGGAAACAATTAGATCTCACCCAAGAGAGGAAGATCTTAGCTAAGTATGATGAAGAATTTATGAGGTTAGCTAACTTCATCCCACGAGAGGTACTTATAGAGGAGATGAGGATACAGTTATTCACGGATGACCTTATTTGGAGGATCTGACAACACCTGTTGGGAAATCCTGCATTAAAGACATACATTAAGGTAATGAATGCTGCTTTATTACATTACCATTATCACTGCTTCCATGTTAAAGGAAGCAAACGAGTAGGAGAGTCCATCCTGTAGGGCAAGACAGGGGGTGACAGTGCCATTAGGGCATAATCAACTCAAACCCAATCTAGGCAGGGGAGCAGGTGTGATACCCCACCTAGTAAAATACTGGGTGATCAATCCTATACCATATTAAAACAGGAATCTCATATGGTTCATTCTCAGCATCACTGTTGAAAACCAATATATTACTAACAACCTATTAGGTCGGGCATCAAAATTTTAATTAACTAATCTTTTTAACCAAACCAACCATAAGAAGAACAATCACAACAGTTTATATAAACATAATTGAAATGAAATTAGATAACCGGACTCTCAGTACAACATATAATACAACCAAATCGAAGTGTCGCAAACTAAAATGCGGTAAAATAATAAATGAATATAGTTGGGCCATCAGCTCGAATGTTACTACAATACCACCTCCTCTAAATAGTGCACAGCT
Source organism: Sambucus nigra (assembly GCA_949130495.1). Classification (NCBI taxonomy): domain Eukaryota; kingdom Viridiplantae; phylum Streptophyta; class Magnoliopsida; order Dipsacales; family Adoxaceae; genus Sambucus; species Sambucus nigra. Next base: position 220,653,225 of record OX422212.1, read on the forward strand.
GCTGCAGTAATGTCTGACTCGAAGAATCATCATCTAGGCGTCTCTGTGTCTGGACACCTAATATATATAGATATATAGCAAGAGAGGGGGAAAATAGAGAAATGGGTCAGAGCCCGAGTTTTGAAAATATTTAGCAAGTGCATCAATTGAAAAAAAAATTAAATATGAAATCTCTCGTACTTAAACTAGTATCGCACTCCCATGAGATACACCTCACCCCTCCTCTAAATAGTGCACACCTATCGTATACACTTTTAAAACAACCTAGTTAAGCTACCATGTCTAACTAATATCTTACACCCATCCTCTGAATTTTCATAACTATCACTTACCCGACGTGATATTATATAAGTTATACCATAAGCTATCACAAAAGCTTTAATATCTATAATCATCGATTATATATATATATATATATATATATATATATACCGTTCATATTTCGAAACTTTCACTAGTTTAAATACCATTTTCACTTTAGTATATAATATCCCCTATATATAATTCTCACTTTAATATATAAATCACAGTTTAAATTCGGATAAAAGTCTCCTGAAATGAGAATAAAATTTTATTCCTCTTACACTTTACACAAGTTTAAATTATATGATTTTAATCTTCATATACATGCAGTATACTATACGTAACAAGTATATTTATACTCATATCACAACCATAAGTAGAATAACCATCCCACCGAGCTATAACTCGAGGATGCAGTCTCAGAGTGCTATCATTATCCGGGTATGCACAGCTTAACCCAGGTACCAAGTCCGACTCACTCAAGATCATGGTAAAAATACTAAACGGTGGAGGCGGTCATATTCCCTCCTGAAAGTGGAATCATCATCGCACCCATATGCAGGACGATATGACCTGGGGACTATACTCTCCCTTCTCCTCACGCCAGGGGATTCATCCACATCACACAACCTCCTTGGATAGAACTAGAGATATATGTATACATAAATATATCATTCACATACTGATATATTTATAACCAAATCATATATATACTATAATAACACCCGTATATATAATATATATCACTTCTCAATATACCATGGCCATAATTGTCGAACTCTCATAGCGATAGCCAAAATCCCGAATGTTCCCATTCGTAATAGTATATAAGTATACACACTTAAAATACTTGACCTATAAGTATTTTCTTACTTAAGATTTAACTCACAGCTTAATCACTTTTAAGGATTTTATATAAACTCGAATATACCGATTCGTAATAATTCAATAAGTATATTCCACAGGTATCGCATCACCTATGATAATAATCGTCAATATAGACTTACCGGATAGTAGCTTAGTCCTCTCTATCCCATATCCTAAATTCCATCCTACTCCCATCCTAGGATTCACTCAAATGTAATCAGCCCATATTTACTCTCTACACGTGAATATATAAACACACTTGCCAAAGACTTCTCCTGAATGTTACTCATCCTAAACATTCATTAAGTCCATACCCCGGATTATACACACCACTAATCCAAGGTTCTCTCTTTTAACCCAAGGTTTACTCACCCTCCATTCAATTATTTAGGAGTCCTAATATCACAACGAGAATCCCCGACAAAAATCTCCAATTTATGATTTAATTACCCATGCACTTCAGAAAGAGAAATTTTCAATTCCTGCTATTGCAAATCGATTCACCCCAACTGCAAATTGATTCGTCCAAGCGAATCGATTCGGTCTAGATACGAATCAATTCGAACAGGATCAGTACTCAAGTCTTTCATGTGCGAATCGATTCGCACCAAATGCAAATTGATTCGACCTGAGATAGTCCTACAGGTCTTCCTCAGTAAATAGATTCACCCCAAATGAGAATCGATTCGCTCGAACCAGAGCTTTCAATTCGGGCGATTTCATCTTCTCCAAAATCCTAAAAATTATCCCAACCTCCATTTTTGTGGTTTCTAATCCCAACCAACAACAATACAATCATCCAATCACTGATCTATAACTAACACATCAATTATTTTATGGGATAGAACAATTTCTCTTGGATTTGAGCCCTAAAATCATTTAAACTCTCACTTCTCATTTCATCCCATTTCTACCCATATATACACACACCATTAACATGGGTTTAACACTAAAATTCCTAACGAGTTAACAACACATCAATTTCTGAACTAAAAATCAAATTTCCCAAATTTATTTCAAGGGTTTCAACCCAAAAATCATATAGTTTACCAATTATAATATTAGATACACACACTCAATTGAATAAATCAAGTAAACACTTGCCCCGTGGATAAAATCAGATGACCTGGAGTTAAATCCCGCAGAGTTTGGCTGGAAATCCCCTTTCTCCTCCTATTTTCCTTCCTTTATTCTCTTCTTTCTTTTCCTTTCTCTTTATCTCTCGTCTGTTATAAGAGAAGAGATAAGGTTTATCCCTTATAAAACCCAATTTTGACTCGTATACTCAAATGTGAGTCCCTACTAGTCCAAAATCCCTCGGAACTCAAACACTACCCCGGATACTCTATTATGACTAACTCCGCCATTTCGAAACCAACCGTGCACTCAAAATATACATCCGAGTCACGTGATTAAATTTCACTAATCGGACCCGACACTTCTCAACACGCATTTTCTCCAACGTGAAATAATTCTCATCGTTTTACCCAACTGTGACATGACATAAAATATTTTGACTCATTTACTTAGTCCCAAAAATAGATGTAACACACATCGATAATCATCTAACACTCATTAATTCCAAAATTACTATTCATGGTAATTCCTCTAATTATCAAATTACACCCACTTATGTAATTTAAATATCCATAAAAGTACGGGGTATTACATACTCCCTCCCTTACAAAGGAATCTCGTCCGCGAAATTAGGATACGACTGGTACCACCAACCTAGGATTGTTAATCACACTATATCTCAGTACACAAAAAGTCGAATGGTACTAACCCAATGGTACTCTACCATATATCATTCACGGTACCCACCTATCTCAAGGCTTATTCTCTAACTAACCAGCTTAACCACAAGCTTGACTACATGTCTACATGCCGAAAGACTACCTCAGGCCATGTGTCACCTAGTGCTTCTATGATCGCATTTAAAGAAAATGAGCCTACAATCACAGCTCTAACGTATCAATCCCATGGTAAATCCTCCACTCTCTGCGTCCGTTCGTCTACATCATGACATAGAATTTCCCCCAAAAAGGAAATTACACTTGACTGCTCCCATAGGCCTTCCATCTCATCTCAGGTGTTCTAACTCTTATTACACCTTTATTATTGGATTGTTACATACCTCATACGACGTGCCATCCAACACACCCTAATTCCATTTATAATTTCCCTAAAGCATATTCTTTAGCTTTATATACTACGACCCTTCTATCTCGGACGGTATATAAAACCAACTTACCAACGTTCCCACACACCCTATAACCCATGCATATCTGCACAACTATTTCAATCGTCACATAGGTAACACCTTCTCTAAAAATGGGCCTCACTTCTACGGTCTGGTGCTAACACCTGGGTACTCTCAACCTGAACAGCTCGAAATTCAGTTCTTCCTATACCTGGAAATTTAATCCTTCTCAAGGTTGACCCACCAATCTTCTCTTGCTTAACCTACTACAACCTCCCTATCTCAGCGCTACCAACCCCACTGGCTTTCATCATGACACTCTAGGATTGGTGTGCTTTCCTACACACGTAAGATGAGTATTATACTAACTATATCCCTAGTGCCCAAGACCTTTCTCAACTTCCAACATTTGCTCGGTTTCATGCGTGGGACGTCTTGCAAAGTGAAATCCAAATAAGTAACCCTCCTGTTACACTATTACCTCGCATCGTTCATCATCAAGATATGATGGTCTAAGACACACAACCGGGACATTCAAAATCCTACCTCGCAAATACTAACGTGCTTCTAGCTCTATGTCTTTCCATTTGGCGAAATGGAAAGTCTAACTAATCGGGGCGCCTATACTCTGCACAAGTGTCACAAACATCACACAAAATATATTACCTAAGTATTTTCCCCCTGATCACGGCATTCTTATAAGCCTCAAATCAATTTCCTTAACCCTACCTCGCCCATTTACTTACGGTGAGAGAAACATTTTAGTGTTTTTCCACAGCACTTCCGTCTCTATAAGCCCCTAATCATCACATGGCTCTCAGCTTATAGTGTTTTCCCCACACTTGATAATTTATCATCAAAACCAACATCCTTGCATACAATAACATCTCTCTACTCCCAACGTCTGTGTGGAGTGTTTCGTAAGCGAAATATAAACAAGGAACCCCTTCGATACACTACTACTTAACTTTGTCGGTCGTGGAGGTTTGTTAGCTTAATACATGCAACCGGGACATTTCCGTCCCATCTACCCAAAAAACATGGTCAAAACTCCTACTTCTCTCAAGGATACATACCACAAAACGCTTGTACTAACACTAATTCCTTTGTGCGAACAACAGCGAGCTTAATCTCATAGCTCAATAATAAATCCTGCATACCTTAAATCATATCGATAAGGTGGCCACACACTAAAATCATGATAATGAAACATATACTCATAGAAGTTCCATCTAAACATATACTAAAGGCGAGCCCAGCCCGTAACCAGGGAGATATCGCAAAAATAACCCGTTCCACCCTGGAACCACGGATACGATAGCCTTGTAATCACTAGCCTCCTATCGATCTGACCATCCAAGAACCGAATATACTCAGAATAATACCATACTCGTATAACACACACCACATGAGTAGTGAAATCCAGATATAGGCTCACAACAACACCCGCTTCCATAGTGAATGAAGAGAACAATAGAAACCTTCTACCACAGAAAAACATATAGATATACACTGTATAATAGTATCGATACTACCACTAAACTCGAATCACACACGCGAATCTAGGGCTAGAAAAATACTGTGACTCAATCTTGTCACACAAAATATACCTCTTTCAACCAAGGTAAAACTCATAATAATAACTTTTCCAATCACCCTGGTTGGTCCAAATGGTTCCCACTCATAGTACACTTGTCTTAACCGAACCAAAGACTACTTTAATCAATGCCACATCTAGACACCCTTCTCTTGTCCTTTAACTCATATTAGTCAAGGTCAAAGTGTGTGGTTCTACGTCCCACATCACACTATCCCCCATCTCTAGACACCCTGACCATGTTAAGGTTGTTAGTATCTCGGACTTTCATAGACTCGATTCTGACAATCGCCCTCATAGTTCCCTTAGCTCCTCCGACCAAAGGAAACACACTACCGGCCTCAACTTCCCTGTTTCAATTAATCCCCGGGTGGATGTCCACCTATGGGGGTGGGGATCATGAACACAAATTCTCCATAAATGTTAGCAACACTTACTGGTGAGCCTATCATTCCAATGAAGGATTCTCTCTTCATTGTACCTACCTCATCAGGTACAAAGTTCACTTAGCTATATAAATCTTATTCACTGTTGGCTCCTGATCGATCCTTATGTAGGAAATTTAGAAATTGTATTCTCTTCATTTCTGATAAATTAAAGGAACTCGTGGTTAAAACCATCCGTAAGATTCCTCTATGAGCAAAACATTCTTCTCCCCCAAATATGGTGACCACTGTTCCCACTATTTCAACATTGCTCCAACGAGTGAAATTTTTTCTCAAATTTTAACATTAGGGAATTTTTATACCCTGCTCTTAAGACAAAGCTTCTGAGCATTCTACTTCCATTGGATAATGCTACACTGTTTCCGCATAACTTAAGCTTCAAAGAATGGTCCTTATCAAAGACCCTTCAGACTTTTTCCCTTTTTTTCTTCACTGGGTAAGTCAAATTTAACACCACTCTCAACTATAGCAGTATATGGATAATTATAATTACTACACTCTAGTAGTCATTGCAGTAATACATGCCAATGCCACAAAAGGAGTGACCTCAACTGTAGTCCTCATCCCCGAATTCAGCTTACAGATCCAACTAAGCCCCGCCTCCCACTACCCTAATAACGGCCTTCCCTAGTCGCCCTTCATCAATCAGCACACGAATATCACACGAGCGTACAAAAGATTTACTATAATCTTACATAATAACCAGAGAATAAAATCTCATAATACGAATCTACAATCCTAATAATAAAGCTTTATTTAAAATCGAAAGCAACGCTGAAAGAAAAGTACGTCTGCACAGATTCCTAAGGACACTAGAACCTGATGCTCTGATACCATCTTTGACACCCCTCCTAATAAAATACCAGGTAATCAATCTTATACCAGATTAAAATAGGAATCTCATGCGGTTCATTATCAACATCACTGTCGAAAACCAATACATTACTAACAACCTATTAGGTCGGGCGTTAAAATTTTAATTAACTAATCTTTTTAACCAAACCAACCATAAGAAAAACAATCACAATAGTTTATATACACATAACTGAAATGAAATAAGATTATCAAACTCTCGGTACAATATATAATACAACCAAATCGAAGTGTCGCAAATTCAAATGCGCTAAAAGAATAAATGAATACAGTTGGGCCATCAGCCCGAATGTTACTACAATACCTCCTGTTATGTGTATAGCCATCAGCCCGAATGTTACATCAGCCCGAATGTTAAAATAGCCATTAGCCCGATTGTTACATCACAAGGATAGAAGCGTCTAAAATAATCCTGTTGGCATATGCTGCAGCAACGCCTAACTCGAAAAAATCATCATTCAGGTGTCCCTCTGTCTGTACACCTCATGTATATACATATATAGCAAGAGAGAGGAAAAATAGAGAAATGGGTCAGAGCCTGAGTTTTGAAAATATTTAGCAAGTGCATCAAATGGTATATTTTTTAAATATGAAATCTCTCATATTTAAATTGGTATCGCACACCCATAAGATACACCTCACCCCTCCTCTAAATAGTGCACAACTATCGTATACACTTTTGAAACAACCTAGTTAAGCTACCCTGCCTAACTAATCTCTTCCACCCATCCTCTGAATTCCCATTACTATCACTTACCCGACATGATATTATATAAGTTATACCGTACGCTATCACATAAGCTTTAATTGTTGTAATCATATATATATATATATATACATACATACATATACCGTTCATATTCTGAAACTTTCACTAGTTTAAAATACCACATTCACTTTAGTATATAGTATCCCGTATATATAATTCTCACTTTAATATATGAATCACAGTTTAAATCCGAATAAAAGTCTCCCGGAATGAAAATAAAATCTTATTCCTCTTACTCTTTACACAAGTCTAAATTATATAATTTCACATCTTGATATACGTGCAATATACTGTATGCAAAAAGTATATTTATACCTATATCACAACCAAAAGTATAATAACCATCCTACCGAGATACAACTCGAGGATGAAGTCTCAGAGTGCTATCATCATCCGGGTATGCACAACTTAACCCAGGTACCAAGTCCGACTCACTCAAGATTGTGGTAAAAATACTAAACGGTTCCCTCCTAAAAGTGGAATCATCATCGCACCCATATGCGGGACTATATGACCTAGGGACTATACTCTCCCTGCTCCTCAAGCCAGGAGATTCACCCACATCGCGCAACCTCCCTGGATAGCATTAAAGATATATGTATACATAAATTTATCATTCACATACCGATATATTTATAACCAAATCATATATATACTGTAACAACACCCGTATATATAATATATATCATTTCTGGCCATAATTACCAAACTCTCATAGCAATAGCCAAAATCCCGAATGTTCCCATTCGTAATAGTATATAAGTATTCACACACTTAAAATACTACAGCTACAAGTATTTTCTTACTTAAGATGTAACTCACACCTTAATCACTTTGAAGGATTTTATATAAACTCAAATATACCGATTCGTAATAATTAAATAAGTATACACGCAACTTATTTTAATTCAACAGGTACCGCATCACCTATGATAATAACCGTCAATAAAGACATACCGGATAGTAGCTTAGTCCTCTCTATCCCATATCCTAAATTCCATTCTACTCGCATCCTACGATTCACTCAAATGTAATCGATCCATATTTACTCTCAACACATGAATATATAAACACACTTGCCAGAGACTTCTCCTGAATCTTACTCGTCCTAAGCATTCATTAAGTCTATACCCCAGATTGTACACTCCACTAATCTAAGGTTCTCTCTTTCAACCCAAGGTTTACTCACCCTCCATTCTATTATTTAGGAGTCCTAATATCACATCTAGAATCCCCTACAATAATATCCAATTTATGATTTAACTCCCCCTACACTTCAGGAAGAGAAATTTCCAATTCCTGCTACTGCGAATCTATTCGCCCCAACTGTGAATCGATTCAGCCAAGCGAATCGATTCGGTCTAGATCTGAATCGATTCGAATAGGATCAGTACTCATGTCTTTTAGGTGCGAATCGATTCGCTCCAAATGAGAATCAATTCGGCCTGAGATAATCCTACAAGTCTCCTCGGTGAATCGATTCACCCCAAATGCGAATCGATTCACTTGAACCCGAGATTACAGTTTCGGTGATTTCATCTTCTCCAAAATCCCAAAAATCATCCCAACCTCCATTTTTGTGGTTTCTAATGCCAACTAACAACAATATAATCATCCAATCACTTATCTATAACTAACACATCAATTTATTTATGGAATAGAACAATTTCTCTTGAATTTGAACCCTAAAACCATTTAAACTCTCATTTCATCCCATTTCTACCCATATATACACACTGTTAACATGGGTTTAACACTAGAATTCCTAAAGACTTAACAACACATCAATTTGTGAACTCAAAATCAAATTTCTCAAAATTATTTCAAGGGTTTCAACCCAAAAATGATATAGTTTACCAACTATAATATGAGATACACGCACTCAATTGAATAAAGAAAGTAGACACTTGCCTCGTGGATAAAATCCGATGAGCTCGAGTCGAATCCCGTGGAGTTTAGTCAAAAATCCCCTTTCTCTTCCTATTTTTCCTTCCTTTCTTCCCTTATTTATTTTCCTTTCTCTCTCTCTCTCTCGTGTGCTATAGGAGAAGAGATAAGGGTTATCCCTTATAAAACTCAATTTTGACTCGTATACTCAAATGCGAGTCCCTACTAGTCCAAAAGCCCCTGGAACCCAAACACTACCCCCGGGTACTCTATTCTAACTAACTCGGCCATTTCGAAACTAACCGTATGCTCGAAATCTCCATCCGAGTCACTTAACTAAATTTCACTAATCGGACCCAATACTTCTCAACACGCATTTTCTATAACGTGAAATAATTCTCGTCGTTTTACCCAACTGTGACATGACATAAAATATTCAACTCATTTAATTAGTACCAAAAGTAGATGTAACACACATCGATAATCATCTAACACTCATTAATTCCAAAATTACTATTCATAATAATTCCTCTAATTATCAAATTACTCCCGCTTATGTAATTTTAATATCCATAAAAGTACAGGGTATTATAGTAGGGTTGCCACCAGGGAGATCCTTCAAAGAGATTCAGATCTAAAGACTTTAGGTAGGGACAAAGAGGTTTCAGGTAGGGCCATCAGGTGCAACAGAGTCAATAGGGCCAGCAGCGCTTTTAGCAGGACGAGTAGGGCTAATGAAGGGTTGGTAACGTCTAGCAGGGGCGAGGAAAACAGGTTCATAGGGGAGGAAATTTTACTAGGAGATGTTTCATTTGTAGTAAGAATGTCCACAAGCGTAAGGATTGCCCCGATAAGGGCAGGGCCCCGCAGCAGTAGTAGGGTGCTCGCGAGGAGCCACGGAGGCCTATCTTTTTAGCTGCCCTTCCAACACCAACACAAATGCCAGCCTTGCCTTCCTTACTAGCTTTTCCTGTAGCCCCACCTCAGCACGGGTAGTTAAAGTATGGGAATGCATATAACGTCCACCAGGTAGTAGTTCCTGAGGCACCACCCACAATGGAGGGTATCTATCTCATCCATGACACTTTGGGGCATATTTTATTTGATATTGGGCTTCACACTCATTCATATCCACTAGATTTTCATGGGCCACTGGGTTGTTAGATACATCAAATAGTACAGTTACATGTGTAGATTTGCCATTGGGTAATGGGATGTTGATATTCTTTATCTGTCGGGAAGTGGGTATGAATATTAGGAGACTTCTTTTGCCCGCTGATATGCTTATGTTAGACACGTCGGAGTACGACACCACTATAGTCATGGAATGAAATGGATTGGCTAGACACTTATAGGGCCATGATAGATTGTTAGTATAGGATTATTGTCTTCACTATATCGGGCCATAAGATATTTTTGGTGGCAATGCCTCGTCCTGAGGGAGGCTCGTCCACCCACTTATATTACATAGAGGAGGAGAACTTTAAAGGGGTAGTTATTCCCTTGGACTTGATTCTCATTGTTAGTGAGTTTGTCGATGTGTTCTAGGTGATACCAGGATTACCACCTAGCAGAGAGATAGAGTTTGTGATAGATTTAGTGTCAAGCACTTGGCCGATAGCACGTGAAACTTATCGTATGGCTCTTATGAAGATAAGGGAGCTAGGGGATCAGATCGATTATCTTTTAGGATATCGATTCATCAATAAGAGTACCTCGCCTTGGGGTGCTCCGGTTTTATTTATTAAGAAGATAGATGGGTCATTGCGACTGTGTATTTATTACCGAGAATTAAATAAAGTCACGATACAGAACAAATATTCGTTTCCCAAATTGATGACTTATTCCATCAATTGAGAGGATCCACCTACATCCCGAAGATAAATTTGAGAGTAGGTTATCACCAGTTACGCATCAGGGAGAAGGACGTATCTAAGACTGCCTTTTTGATGAGATATGGGTCCTACGAGTTTCGAGATATGCCCTTTGGGATAACCAATGTGCCAGTTGTGTTTATTGACTCGATGAATAGGGTGTTAAGATAGTTCTTAGATCAGTTTGTCATTGTCTTCATAGAAGGCATCCTGATATATTCCCAAACTGAGGAGGAGCATGTTGAGCATTTGCATAGAGTTTTCCAGACACTGAGTGAGCATCAGTTTTATGCTAAGTATGAGAAGTGTGGGTTCTGGTTGTGAGAGGTACAATTTTGGGGGCATATAGTGCCAGACGGGGGGATATCAGTGGATCCAAGCAAAGTGTCAGCGGTGATGGAGTGGGGACAACCCATGACACCGATCAAGATACGTAGTTTCTTGGGGTTAGTCGAATAGAAAATATGGTTTATTTGGGGATTCTCAAAGATTGAGGGTCCATTGACTAATTTGACTCACAAAAGTGTATCGTTTGATTGGGATGACGCTTGTCTGTTTGCTTTTAGTGGGATGTAGGTCAAGTTAATTTCAAAACCAGTCCTCGAACTGCCCAAGATGGGAGTGGAGTACCTTGTCTACACTAATGCGTCCCTATAGGGACTTAGGGGTGTGCTTCAGCAAGAGGATCTGGGGATAGCTTATGCTTTACGCAAGCTTAAGCCTCATGAGAGGAATTACCCCAGCCACGAGTTAGAGCTGGAAGCAGTCATTTTTGCATTACGAATTTGGATACATTACCTATTGGGGGATAAGTATCGCATGTTCACAGATCATAAGTCCATACAGTACTTGTTCACTCAGAGAGACCTGAATATGCATCAGTGCAGGTGGCTTGAATTTCTGAAGGATTATCACTTCGATATCCAGAATCACCCAGGAAAGGCTAACATGGTAGCAGACGCATTGGCCACCGGGTGAGGTGGTCAAAGTTTGGAAAATGAAATGGAAGGAGTTGGGATATGAGGATACTGAACTCGGTCGTTTATGTCAATTATGACCATTACCCCCCAGATTGTCACGAGGGTGGTAAAGGGACAAGAAGTAGATTCTTTTTTCAAGAGAGAATCAGATAACTCCTAATAGGGGGAGCAGAGTCTTACTCAGTGACTTCAGAGGGAGGTTTGCGCTTCAATGAAACACTGATTGTTCCATAGGGAGAGGACTTGCTACACGCAATGAACACTTCAATGAAACACTGATTGTTCCATAGGGAGAGGACTTGCTACACGCAATGATGTCAGAGTCACACAGATCTTGATTTTCGGTACATCCTAGAGGGAATAATATGTACCAGGACATCAGACGACGATACTGGTGGAATGTGATGAAGTAAGACATCACCAAGTTTATTTCGAAGTGTTCCACTTCTCAGCTAGTAAAAATAAACCATTAGAAACCAGCAGGGTTTCTACAGCCAATCCCTATATGGAAATATGAGAGAATTTCTATAGATTTTATTATTGGGTTGCCTACTTCACTGAGAGGTTGCGATTCCATATGGGTGATAGTGTATCGATTGACCAAGGTATCTCACTTTCTTCTAGTTCGGACTGATTATACTATGGGATAGTGTGCCCAGAGTTTTATTGTTGAGATAGTAAGATTGCATGGGGTGCCATTAGACATTTTATTCGATAAGGGCAAGATTTTCTTATCTTAATTTTGAGAGAGTTTCCAGGAGGCTATGGGTACCGAGTTACGTTTGAGTACGGATTATCACCCACAAATAGAAGGGCAGATGGAGAGGACCAATCAGATGTTGGAAGATATGTTACGGATGTGTATCCTTAATTTTGGTGGAGGTTGGGAGCAGTATCTTCCACTGGTGGAGTTCACGTACAATAACTCCTACCAGTTCACTATTGGCATGGCTCCATTTGAGGTGTTGTATAGTAGACCTTGTTGTTCTCCCGCTTATTATCTAAAGGTAGGGGATAACAAGCTTCTTGGGCCAAATTTAATTCAGGATACTTCATCCAGGATTGAGATGATTCAGAGTCGTATACAGGTAGCTCAGGACAGACAAAAGAGTTATGTCGATATCAAGAGGTTCTTTCAAGAGTTTACTGTGGGGGATTAAGTACTACTATGTGTATCTCATATGAAGGGGATAATGAGGTTCGGGATGAAAGGAATGCTGGCATCAAGATATGTGGGGCTATTCCTTATCATTAAGCGGATTTTCCCGGTTACATAAAGACTTGGGTTGTTGGAATACTTACATCGAATTCATGATGTCTTTCATATTTCTTCGTTGAGGCGATATCGCTGGGATAAGCTGGCTCACACTCACATTGCTTTGCAGGATATTGATTCGCAGTTGCATATTTCATATGAGGGGAGGCCGGTTGCTATCTTAGACCATAGCAAGAGGAGATTAAGGTCGAAGGTGGTTCCACTTGTACGGGTCCAATGGGGGCATCATAATGTTGACGAGTCCACTTGGGAATGCGAGGATGAGATGAGCGAAAAGTATCCAAAGTTATTCATACCAGGTATTACCTTTTTCCAAATTTTGGGACGATATTCCGTTATTAGGAGGGAAGTAGGTAACATCCCATATTTTTTATGATTTTTACATTGGAAATTAAATGAGATGAATAAAATTATATTTGGAAAATTAATCCAGGTAAATAAATATTAATTAGCGAGATAAGGGTTAATATTTATTTATATTGAATATTACTTTGTGAATGAGTAATAATAATGATAAGAAAATATTGTAATTGCCGTTAGTGAAAAATACGGCAGTTATGATAAATTTAGTTGGGACGTGCATGTCAGTCGTTTCGGGACTTAATTTAAGAAATAAAATTTACTTTTGATATTCCATATGGTCATTTTGAGTGCACGAGTGTGTCTAGAATGGTCGAACCGACACCCCGAGAGGGTATGTCGATCTTTTGTATTTTTTGGGAAGGAAGACCCACGAAAATTCCAAGTGTATAACTTCTGGTAGGTTAGAGGAACAAGGGTTAGAAGTTACAAATTCATAGAGAGGCCATATGAGGAAGAAGATAGGAGACCCCAAGTCCATATTTCATCTTTCTTTCACCACAAATACAACCATTGCGTCGATCAAGAGGAGAGGATCACAAACGTACCATTCTTCTACAAAGGATCAGACCTTCAAATAGAGGCAAGAATTTATCGTGCTTAAATTATGAAAGATATACCGTCCATGTTAGAGTAGGATGATTAATCTATGAACTTCATGTATTTTGGGTTAATTTGGAAGACAGAAAATAGGTTCTTGGGTTAAAATTGAGATAGGATAAATCCCTTTATGTATGTAGGATGAAATCCATATACTAATGTTGAAATTTAGTGAAGAAATCTGGAATCTTTATTGGAGATTTGAATAAATATGATTTTCAAGGGTTTTTAAGAATTTTGTTAAATTAATTCAATTTAATGATGTTTATTTATGATTTTACCATGTTAGAAATCATGCACATATGTTATTATGATGTTTAGAATATTTGGTTGGGAGTTTAGGTTCATGTAATGAAGGTTCGGTTGAGTGAAAATGGTGAAAATTATAACTATTTAAGAAAGAAGATGAAGACCTGCAACAGGAGAATCGATTCGTCTCCCTGTCTGAATTGATTTGGCGGGCGAATCAATTCCATCCAAGGCCGAATCGATTCGGCTGCCCAGAATTTAATAATTTTTTCTTGTTTTGCTTAAAACGCGTGGGAAACAATTGAGTTAACTTTTGAGGTAATTTTTAAAATGTAATGGGAGTTATTTTAAATACCATTAGGCCAAGGATTATTTGGAGACTTAATCACAAGGGGAGAATTTAGGGATAAAGTTAATTGAACATAATTATGTGTTGAGATTTAAATTCAGGGAAACCTTATTGTGATGTGAGGATTCCTAGAGAAATGGTGACTTAGACCAGTAGGGTATGAGTGAGATAGCTGTTGAATTAACTTAAGGGAGGTATATTAATAGTACGTAGGCTATTCGATAGTTATATAGACTATGTGTGGGATATATTGTGTGGTACGTGCTTACCTTTACTAAACTTATATACATAGGTCATATGAATACCTAATGTCTGAATTATCATGTGTATATAATACCTACGTTGCTTGCTATCATGGGAGGTCTACAAAGGGGACAGTTTTATCTTGATGAGCCATCTTGGGGCATTTTAGACTTGTAACTCAAAACATATAACTTAGTATGACCACTGCTTGTGTGAATGAGGGTGTGCCCAGTCATTTGGGTGTGTAGGTATGTGCATAGCCCAAAGGCCTATAACTATGTTTGCCTCCAATTATGAGTGAATTGTATATTATGGTTTGAGAGTTATTCTGAATCGATAGTCCTTTATTTAGTATGTGATGTACCAGGACTTAATATCAGAGTATGCATGCACCGCAAGTCTCAGCCTAGGTGTGTTGTATTAGTATATATATATATATATATATACACATGTGGCTTATCATGACAAAGGTAGTGATATCTAAAATAACCTAATAATGTGGAAACGTAACATCTATTCGGTGAATTATTAATTGATTTAAATGATATGAGAAATTAGATCAATAACGTATTGTATGGGTAATTTGGGTGGTCACCACGAGTAAGTATGTGTATTAATATAATGGATTTGAACTAGTTAGGTGGGGTAGCATAATTAGGACGGGTTATTGGAATACGTTAGGCATGCACAATAGGTGAGGGGTGAGGACCTCAAGTGAGAGCACGTGAAACTAACATGTATATAAGATCTGGTGATTATGCATTTTAAATACTTGCAAATATTTTTAAACTTTATTACTCGGGCTCTGACCCGTTTTCCAAATCTATTTTGTAAAAATTATTTTAGGTGCCCAGTCACAGGGACACCCGGCTTAGGAGTTCATTCTCATTTAACGTGCTGCAGTCACTGTGGACACTTGCAGGACCTCGGTAGTAGATGCCTCCATTCCTTTCAGATCATATGCATCATTATATCTAGTTCAGTAGGGCATTTCGCCTCCATCTTCTACTAGTAGTTATTTCCAGAGACACTGTATTTCATTTATTTTCAGTTGGTGGATTCAGTTTTAGATATAGACTATTCTATTGGACTTTGGGGTTGGAGTGTTTATTCCTGTCATATTTTATTTGAGTTAGTTATTTCGCTATTTATGATGTTGGTAAGTTGGAATGTTGAATGTGGTTTGTTTATTTATTTAGTTATATTCAGATCATTGCATGTTAATTTAAAAGATTTAAAATTTGGCACCATCTTAATTAACAAAAGTAGGTGACTAGTAATTAACAATTTTCGACAGCGATGCTAAGAATGAACCAACTGGATATTTTATTTTAATTTAATAAAAAACTTATCAACCGGCATTTAATTGTGCAGGGTGTCATAAATTTTATCAGAGCATCAGGTTCGAGTGTCTTTAGGATCTAAGTAACTTACTGCGATTTTTAGGGTAACGTTCTTTGATGTAGAGCCTATTATTAGGACTGTTGTACTCTTAATTGCTCATTTACGCCTTTGCTATATTGAGATATCTTAAATTGAGGAGTTATAAAAATTCTTTCTTATTTTTAGATGCCTCCCAGACGTGCATAGTGAGTCCCTAGAGATGCACATCCAAAGCCTCGGCCAGGTCTGGCCCAGGGTACCATGAATGCTACAGAGGTTGTCGCTATAGTCCTATAGGAGGTTAATGCAACATTGGCTATAGTTGCACAGCAGACACCTCCCTAGACACGGGTTGTGGCACCAGCTCAGGCGTATACATTCCCGTCTGCTTGGGAGCGAGTTAGAGATGCCTTTCAGAAGTCACACCCTCTCGAGTTCCAGGGGAGTCCAGATGTAGTGGTTGCTAGCCAATGGAAGAAAGACATCCAAAGGAATTTGAGGATATACAAGTGCACATACGTTCAGAGGCAGATTTTTTCTACTTATAAGCTAGTTGGGCCGGCATTATAGTGGTGGGAGTCTGTTACCACTACAAAGGAGAGAGACAATATGCCAATACCAGAGTTTGGGGAGCCATTTGATCGCAAATAGTTCACATCCGCCATTCATACTGAGATGAGGCAAAAACTATTAGATCTCACCCAGGAGGGGAAGATCATGGCTGAGTATGAGGAAGAATTCACAAGGTTAGCTAACTTCATTCCAGGATAGGTACCTACAGAGGAGAAGAGGATACAATTATTCATGAATATCCTTACTTGGAGGATTCAACAATATCTGTTGGGAAATCCTACTTTCAAGACATACATTGAGGTGTTGAATGCTACTTTATTACATTGCCAGGATCACTGCTTCCATGCTAAGGGAATCAAATAAGTAGAAAGTCCAGCGAACCGGGCAGGACAGGCGGTGACAGTGCCAGTGAGGCACAATCAACTCAGACACAGTCTAGGCAGGGTGAGTAAGGTTCCCACCATGGAGATCCATCTAAGCGATTCATATCTGAAGACTTTAGGTAGGGGCAGAGTGGTTTCAGGAAGGCCCATCTGGTGCAGCATAGTCAACAGGGCCAACAACACATTCAACAGGGCCAGCAAGGCCAATGGAGGGGTGGTAACCGCCAGCAGGGCCGAGGATAGCAGGGTCAGAGGGGAGGAAATTTTACTGGGAGATGTTTCATTTGTGGTAAGAATGACCATAAGCGTCAGGATTGCCCTGATAAGGACAGGGCCCCACAGCAGCAGCAGGGTGCTCGCCAGGAGCCACAATGGCCTATTTTCCAGCTGCCTTTCCATCTCCAGCACATATGCCCGCCTTTCCTTCCATACCGGTTTCTCCTATAGCCCTACCTCAACAAGGGCACTTTTAGTATGTGCGTGTATATAACGTCCACCAGGCAGCAGTTCCTCAGGAAACACCCACAGGGGAGGGTATATTTCTGATCCATGACACTTTGGGGCATATTTTATTTAATCCTGTAGCTTCACACTCATTCATATCCGCTAGATTTGCATGGGCTATTTGGTTATTAGATATAATGGATAATACAGTTACATGTGTAGCTTTGCCATTGGGTAATGGGACATTAATATTCTTTATCTGTCGGGGAGTGGGTATAAATATTGGGAGACTGATTTTGCCCGTCGATATGCTTGTGTTAGACATGTCAGAGTATGATTCCATCATAGGCATAGATTGGCTAGCCACTTATAAGGCCATGATTTATTGTTATAATGGGAGTATTCTATTCGCTATACCGGGCCAGGAGATTTTTTTGGTAGCGATGCCTTGTCCTGAGGGAGGCTCATCCACCCACTTGTATTACATAGAGGAAGAGACCTTTAATGGGTGGTGATTCCCTTAGACTCGATTCACGTTGTTAGTGAGTTCGATGATGTGTTCTAGGAGATACTAGGATTACCACCTAGCAGAAAGATAGAGTTTGTGATAGATTTAGCATCAGGCACTCGTCCGATAGCACGTGCACCTTATTATATGGCTCTTATGGAGATTAAGGAGCTACGGGATCAGATCAAGTGGCGTTTAGGATAGGGATTTATCCATAAGAGTACCTCACCTTGGGGTGCTCCAGTGCTATTTGTGAAGAAGAGATACGGGTCATTTCGACTATATGTTGATTACCAGGAATTGAATAAAGTCGCGATACAGAATAAGTATCCGTTACCCAAAATTAATGACTTATTCCATCAGTTGAGAGGAGCCTCCTACTTCTCGATGATAGATTTGAGATTACAGTATCACCAGTTACGCATCATGGAGCAGAAAGTATCTAAGACTTCCTTTTTGATGATAAGTGGGTCCAGTGAGTTTCGAGATATGCCCTTTCGTCTAACCAATGCGCCAGTTGTGTTTATGGACTTGATGAATAGGGTGTTCGGAGAGTTCTTACATCAATTTGTCATTGTCTTCATAGATGACATCCTGATATATTCCCAAACTGAGGAGGAGCATGCTGAGCATTTGCATAGAGTTTTCCAGACACTGTGTGAGAATCAGTTGTATACGAAGTATGAGAAGTGTGGGTTTTGGTTATGAGAGGTACAATTTTTGGGGCATATAGTGTCAGACAGGGTGATATCAGTGAATCCTAGCAAAGTGTCAGCAGTGTGGGAGTGGAGATAGCCCACGTCACCAAATGAGATACGCAATTTTTTAGGGTTATCCAGGTACTACATACGATTTATTAAGGAATTATCAAAGATTGCGATTCCGTTAACTAGTTTGAATCATAAAGGTGTACCGTTTGTTTGGGATGACTCTTCCAGTTGGGTTTCGGAGTGATTAAGGACATGTTAAATTCAACACCAGTCCTCGCACTGCTCAGGATGGGAGTGGAGTACCTTATCTACACTGATGTGTCCCTACAGCGACTTGGGGGTGTGCTTCAGCAGGAGGACCAGGTGATAGCTTATGATTCCCGCAAGCTTAAGCCTCACAAGAGGATTTACCCCACCCACGACTTAGATCTAGGAGCAGTCATGTTTGCATTATGAATTTGGATACATTACCTATTTGGGGAGAAGTTTCGAATGTCCATAGATCATAGCATGTGGCTTGAATTTATGAAGGATTATCAGTTTGATATCCAATATTATCCAGGAAAGGCTAACGTGGTAGCAAATGCGTTGAGTTATAGGACAACAGACGAGGTGGCTGAAGTGTGAAAAGTGAAATGGAAGGAGTCGAAACATCAAGGATTTAGTTGCCCGGTCGTTTATATCAGTTATGACCATCACCCCCAGATTTTCACAAGGTTAGTACAGGCATAGGCAGCATATTCTTTTTGTCAGGAGCGAATCAGAAAGATCTTAGCAGGGGGAGAAGAGACTTACTCAGTGAGTTCAGAGGTAAGATTGTGTTTCAATTAAATATTGATTGTTCCATAAGGAGAGAACTTACAACACGCGATGATGTCAGAGTCACACGGATCTCGATTTGCGGTACATTCTGGAGGGGATAAGATGTTCCAGGACATGAGACGAAAATACTGGTGGAGTGGGATTAAGCGAGACATCACTGAGTTTGTTTCGAAGTGTGCCACTTGTCAGCTAGTAAAAGTGGACCATCAGAAACCAGTAGGGTTTCTACAGCAGTTAGAAATCCCTAAGTGGAAATAGGAGAGCATTTTCATAAATTTTATTACCCGGTTGCCTACTTCACATAAAGGTCATGATTTTATATAGGTGATAGTGGATCGGTTGACCATGGTAGCTCACTTTCTGCCAGTTTGGACTGATTATACAACGGGATGGTATGCCCAGATTTTTATTGCTAAGATAATGAGATTTCATGGGTGACATTAGGCATTGTGTTCGACAGGGATAAGATTTTTGGGTCTCAATTTTGGGAGAGTTTCTAGGAGGATATGGGTAGCGAGTTGCGTTTGAGTACGACTTGTCACCCGCAGATGGACGGGAAGATGGAGAGGACCAATAAGATGTTGGAAAATATGCTACGGATGTGTATCCTTGATTTCGGGGGAGGTTGGGAGTAGTATCTTTCGCTGGTGGAGTTCCCGTAGAATAACTCCTACCAGTTCACTACTGGAATGGACCCATTTAAGGCGTTGTATGGTAGACCTTGTCATTATCCCTCTTGTTGGCTAGAGCTGGGGGATAATAAGCTTCTTGGGCCAGAGTCGATTCAGGATACTTCGGCCATGATTGAGATGATTCGGAGTCATATACGGGTAGCTCAGGATAGACAAAAGAGTTATGTCGATACCAAGAGGTTATTTCGGGAGTTTAATGTGGGGGGGACTAGTGTTGCTATGTGTATCTCCTATGTAGGGGATAATGAGGTTCGGTGAGAAAGGGAAGCTGGCACTAAGATATGTGAGGCCATTCCCTATTATTGAGCAAATTGGGTCGGTCGCATACGGACTTGGGTTGCTAGAGCACTTACATCGAATTCATGATGTCTTTCATATTTTTTCCCTGAGGTGATATCTCCATGATGAGTTGTCTCACACTCACATCTGTTTAAAGGAGATTTATTTGTAGCCCAATATTTCATATGAGGATAGGTCGGCTGCTATCTTAGACCATAGCGAGAGGAGACTGAGGTCGAAGGTGGTTTCACTTGTACGGGTTCAGTGGGGGCATGGATGAGTCCACTTGGGAATGTGAGGATGAGATGCGCAAAAAGTATACAGACTTATTCATACCAGGCATTTCTTTTTTTTCAAATTTTAGGACTAAATTTCGTTATGAGGGGGAAGTATGTAACACCCTGTATTTTTCATGATTTTTATATTGGGAATTAATTGGGATTAAGTAAATTATATTTGAAAAATTAATCCGATTAAATAAATATTAATTAGCGAGATAAGGGTTAATGTTTATTTATATTGAATATTACTTAGTGAATTAGTAATAACAATGATAAGAAAATATTATAATTACCGTGAGCGAAAAATACGGCAGTTACGGTAAATTTAGTCGAGACGCGCGTATGAGTCTTGTCGGGACTTAACTTGAGAAATAAAATATAATTTTACTTTTGATATTCCATTTGTTCATTTTGAGTGTGTAGTGAGTCCGGAAGGGTCGAAATAGTCAGAAAAGTGTACTCGGGGGTTTAGCTTGGGTCTCGGAGCAATTTTAGGCCAAACCGACACCTTAGGAGGGTATTTCAGTCTTCAGTATTGTTTAGGACATAAGTCCCACGAAACTTCTAAGTGAATAACTTCTGGTAGGTTGGAGGAACTAGGGTAGAAGTTGCAAACTCACAAAGAGGCCATATGAGGAAGAAGAGAGGAGACCCCAAGGCCATATTAAACATTTGTTTCACTATAAACACCACCATTGCGTAGATCGAGAGGAGAGGATCACAAACGTATCATTTTTTTATAAAGGATCAGACCTTCAAACAGAGATAAGTATTTATCTTTCTTAAATTATGAAAGATATACCATCCATGTTAGAGTAGGATGATTAATCTATGAACTTCATGTATTTTGGGTTGGAAGACATAAAACATGTTCAGGGGTTAAAATTGAGATAGGATAAATCCCTTTATGTATGTAGGACAAAATCCATAGAATAATGTTAAAATTGGGTGAAGAAATCTGGAATCTTTATTGGAGTTTTGAACAAATATGATAGTCTAGGGTTTTTAAGAATTTTGTTGAATTAATTCAATTTAATGATGTTTATTGATTATTTGATATTTCTACCACGTTAGAAATCATATACATATGTTAATATGATGTTTAGAATATTTGGTTGGGAGTTTGGGTTCATGTAATGAAGGTTTGGTTGAGTAAAAATGGGGAAACCATAACTGTTTATGGAAGAAGATAAAGACCTATAGCAGGGGAATCGATTTGGCTCCCTGGACAAATCGATTCTGTAGGAAAATCGATTCGGTCCCAGGTCGAATCGATTCGGTTGCTCAGATTTTGACAATTTGTTCCCGTTTTGCTTAGAATGCGTGGGAAATGGTCGGGTTAACTTTTGAGGTAATTTTTAAATATAATGGGAGTTATTTTAAATACCAGTAGGCTATGTATTATTTGGAGACTTAATCACATAAGGAGAATTTAGGGCTAAAGTTAATTGAACATAATTATGTGTTGAAATATAAATTCAGGGAAATCTTATCGTGACACGAGGATTCCAAGGGAACCGATGACTTAGACTAGTAGGGTATGAGTGAAATAGTTGTTGAATTGACTTAAAGGAGGTATATTAATAGTACGTAGGCTATTCGATAGCTATATAGACTACGTGATGGATATATTATGGGGTACGTGCTTACCTTTACTGAACTTATATACATAGGTCATGTGAATACCTAATGTGTGAATAATTATGTGTATGACATACCTACGTTGCTTGCTATCGCGGGTGGTTTACAAAGGAGACATTCTTATCTTGATGAGCCATCTTGGGGGATTTTAGACTTGTACCTCAGAACACAGAATTTAAGGATTACCACTGCCTGTGTGAATGAGGGTGTGCCCGGTCATTTGGGTCCGTAGGTATGTGCGTAGCCCAAAGGCCTAGAACTATGTTCACCTCCAACTATGTGTGAATTGTATATTGTGGTTCGAGATTGATTCCGAACCGATAGTCCTTTATTTAGTAAAGGATATACTCGAACTTGATAGGAGAGTATACATGCACCGCAAGTCTCAGCCTAGGGGTGCTGTATTAGTGTGTGTGTGTGTGTGTGTGTGTGTGTGTATGTGTGTGCATATATATATATATATATATATATATATATATATATATATATATATATATATATATATATACTTGTGGTTTACCCTACTGTGTGTGCTTACTAGATGAGAAAGATTGTGATATCTAAAATAACCTAATAATGTGGAAACGTAACATCTACTAGGTGAATTCTTAATTGTTTTAAATGATATGAGAAAACAAATCAATACGTATTATATGGGTAATACGGGTGGGCACCACAAGTAAGTATGTGTATTATGATAATGGATTTGAACTAGTTAGGTGGGGTAGCATAATTAGGACGGGTTAGTAGAATACGTTAGGCGTTCACAATAGGTGAAGGGTGAGGACCTCAAGTGAGAGTACGTGAAACTAACATGCATATAATATCTGGTGATTATGCATTTTAAATACTTGCAAATACTTTTAAACCGTATTACTCGGGCTTCGACCCATTTTCCAAATCCATTTTGTAAAAACCATTTTAGGTGCCCAACCACAGGGACGCCCAACTTATGAGTTCATTCTCATTTGATGTGTTGTAGTCACCGTGGACGCTTGTAGGACCTCGGTAGTAGACTCCTCCATTCCCTTTTGGTCATATGCATCATTATATATAGTTTAGTCGAGCATGTCGCCCCCATCTTATACTAGTAGTTATTTCCAGAGACATTGTACTTCATTTATTTTTTATTAATGGATTCAGTTTTAGATATGGATTATTGTATTGGAGTTTCGGGCTGGGGTGTTTATTCCAGTCATATTTTATTTGAGTCAATTATTTCGCTATTTATGATGTTGGTCAATTGTAATGTTGAATGTTGTTTATTTATTTCTTTAGTTATATTCTGATCATTGCATGTTAATTTCAAATATTTGAAATTTGGCACCCGCTTAATTAACTAATTTGGGTGACTCGTAATTAAAAAATTTCGACAGTGATGCTAAGAATGAACCAACTGAATATTTTGTTTTAATTTAATATAATACTGATCACCCGGTAATTAATTGGTCTAAGTGTCACACGAATATTCTGCTGCAATAGCAATATTGAGAGCGAGGGTTTAAAAGGTACTCAAAACTAATCTCATGTCTCCTAGTTACTGAGAAAAATAATGATTTACTGATAAAGAATCATACATCTAGGACCCACTATATTTGTAGCACTGTAGTGAATGCTAACTCTGCTCAGAATAATGAAATGGGCCGAGGAAATATGTGGCGAGGTCATGGCAATGGCTACCATAACTAAGGCCCTAGAAAGAATACAAAATTTAAGAAATACTAGAAGTGGAATTATCATAATAATAAATGGAATTAGAAGTCAAATCCACCAAATCCAAATGATATTTGTCATAGATGTGGTTGTAGTGGGAATTGGACACATACCCTATTGTTAGTATAAGAAATTTTTGGAAAAATATCAGACCTCGAAAAAGGGAGCATAAACAAACATTGTGGAAGGTCTTGCAGACCATTGGAGACTTGATGATACTCATCTCAATTTTAATATTTTTTATGAAGATGAGGATACAAATGCTATTAATGAGGGGACATTTGATAACATGCTTGGAGAACCACCTAAGATAATCCTGAAGATCTAAATGATTACGTTTCATTTATTTATTTATCTACTTCATATTTACTATTGAAACATTAGTAGTTTAGCATTAGAGCATAAAGAAAATTATTTAATATCTTTATTTGAGCATTTATTAGTTAATTAAATGGTTTTAATAATTTTTTTACAATAACTATATGATTATTGGACTTAATTTCAATGTATATCTAATCATGTTACAAAATTTGGATCTAAAAATAAGAGCAAACGATGATATTTGTCTGGTAGACAATGGGACAACCAACACCATTTTGAAAAAACAAAAGTTTGTCTCAGACTTGTTATATAATACAACGAATGTTTCCACTATATTTTTTCCTACTAAGATCATTGAAGTCTTCGAAAGAACCCACTTGATGTTACCTAATGGTACCCACTTATTCATAAATAATGCTATAAAATCAAGAAATTCTAAAAGATATTTATTGAGTTTTAAGGACATAAGAATGAAGGGGTATCATATGGAAATATTTAGTGAAGGTAATAAACAGTTCCTTTGCATTAATTCTAGTGTTGGAAACCAAAATCTTTCACTAGAGAAATTGTCTGCACTATCCATGGGGTTATACCATACAATAATTAATGTTGTAAAATCACATACTATCAAGAGCTGGAAGCTCAATGATCCTAATAAATTAATATTGTGGCATGATCGCTTGTGTCACCTTGGATTAAACATATTGCGTGGAATCATAAATAACTCACATGGACACTTGTTAATAAATAAACAACTTACCTTACCCGGTGATCATTTTTTGCATCCTTTATTCTCAAGGTAAATTAATCACTAAGCCATCTTTATTCAAAATAGATTCCGAGTCACCATCCCTTTTACAAAGAATTCAGGGGAATATTTGTGGTCCCATCCACCCTTTTAGTGGAATTTTTAAATACATTATGGTTTTAATTGAAACATCCACTCATTGGTCACATATTTATTTGTTATCTACTCATAATTTGACCTTTGCAAAATTACTTGCTCCAATCATAAAAGCTAGAGCACATTGTCCAGATCAACACATTAAATCCATCCATTTAGATAATGTGGGAGAACTTACTTCTCAATTTTTTCATGATTATTGTTTATCACGAGGAATTGGTGTTGAGCCCCTAGTCCCTCATATCCATACCCAAAATGGTTTAACTGAGTCTTTAATTAAACATTTGTAACTCATTGCACAACCTTTACTTATGCAATCCAAACTCCCAATCTATGCTTAGGGACATGTTATACTATACGCTGCTAAGTTAATTAAGCTTAGACCTACTTCTTATCATCCCTTTTCACCCTCTCAACTTGTGTCTAGATGTCAACAAAATATGTCACACTTTTGTTAATTTGTTTGTGTAGTGCATGTGACCATCCCCCCACCTTAGCGTACCAAAATGGGTCATCAACGTTTTTTGAGAATATATATTGGTTATGATTTGCCATTAATCATTCATTATATTGAGCCATTGACATGTGATACATTTAGTGCTAGATTTGTGGATTGTTATTTTGATGAGACATTATTCCCGATATTAGGGGGAGGAAAGAATGTACTAGAAGTACGGTTCATTCCTGAAGAACGATGAGAATTAATATGGAACACTTTCACTTTGTCTCATCTACAATTCTGTAATGCTCAACATGAGCATGAACTGCGAAGGATATTGCATCATTAGGAAATTACAAATAAATTACCCGATGCATTCAATGATGCTGCAAAAGTAACCAAGTCTCATGTGACTACTACAAATGTGCCAGCCAAAATTGATACACCAATGGGATAAACTTTTATTTCAGCAACAAATGAATCTGTTGCACGTTAGAAGTGTGGAAGGCCTATAGGTTCCAAACATTTTGCTCCCCGGGAGCTGAGATCAAGTGAAAAATCATGCCCACATAACATTCCTGGAGAGGTTGTGAATAAAAGATCCATTTTCTCTTAAACCCCTAAAGAGGTTATTATCTCTGAAAAGAAACAAGTCCCTAAAGTGAATATACAAGCCCCTGAAGAGGCAAAGGTATCTAGTGATAACAATGAGATCTTAATGTTTTATACATATTCAGGATAAATATGGTATTTTAAAGAAAGTGTCATCAATGACATATTTTTATATGCAGTAGCTACATAAATTCCCCAGGGCAGTGATAATGATAATGAACCATGTACTCTAAATGAATGTCGATAAAGAGTTGATTAGACAAAATGGGAAACTTTCATTAAGTTATAACTTGAGTCTCTATGCATGCTGTTTACTTTATTACTTATAGTTTGTTGTTGAATATATTTCTTCTTCCTCTAAGAACTTTAAAAAGATATTAGGCCCTAGCGTGAGTGAGAAATCTCTTCTGTCATTTATAAAGGTTTACAAATGCGTTGAAGGCAAGAACGGAGATATATAAGGAATAAAATCTACTGATCACCAAATTAAAGTAAGATTTCTGGGACTTAGAAGATATCAACTCCTTGATGCAAAAGGAGATCACCGACCTTAAGGCCCAGCTTGCAAAGAGCAAGGATGTAGGCAAGGTTGGCGAGCTAGTTAAATTGGAGAATCACGATCTGAAGAAGAATATTTTCAAATCAAAGAAAGATTCTTAGAGGTATTCGGGCAGCATAAAGATATAAAGAGGCTCAAGTTTTTATTTGGGATGGGTGCACAAGCTTCATGGTCGATAGGCTATGATGAAGACTGGCAGGATACCCCTGTGAGGTTAAAAGAGGCACACACTACAAGAATTATGGCTTTTATCAAAGAAACAAAATTGTTGCAAAAGTTATGTTTTCGTTGCAAAATACCTTTTGCAACGTTTTTTTCTTGCAGCGTCCCTCGCATTAGCCATCATGTTATAGATATTTTGCAAGGAAATTTTGTCGA
Source organism: Sambucus nigra (assembly GCA_949130495.1). Classification (NCBI taxonomy): domain Eukaryota; kingdom Viridiplantae; phylum Streptophyta; class Magnoliopsida; order Dipsacales; family Adoxaceae; genus Sambucus; species Sambucus nigra. The sequence continues at coordinate 220,680,743 of OX422212.1, forward strand.
CATCGCTAAAAATATTTTGCAATGAAATTGTTCGTTGAGGAAAATGAAAAATTTCGTTGCAAAAAAGTTCTCGTATCTTGATTAAAAAGCTTTTGCAATGAATATTTCGTTGCAAAAAATACTAATAAATCCTCGCAAAAAATATTTTGATATAATTAAAATTCCTTACTAAATGTTAATTTTACATTGCTAAAAGCCTTTTGTAACACTCGTTTTCGTTGAAAAAAAGTTCTCATATTTTGACTAAAAATCCTTTACAACGAATATTTTGTTGCAAAGGATACTAATAAATCCTCGCAAAAGATATTTTGAGAGAAATTAAAATTCTGTGGTAAATTTTAATTTTACATTACTAAAAATCTTTTGTAACACTCTTTTTCGTTGCAAAAAAGTTCTCATATTTTGACTAAAATACGTTTACAACAAATATTTCGTTGCAAAAGATACTAACAAATCCTTGCAAAGGATATTTTGAGATAATTACAATTCCTTGCAAAATGTTAATTATACATTGCTAAAAGTCTTTTGTAACACTCTTTTTAGTTGGAAAAAGTACTCGTATTTAGACTAAAATTATTTTACAATGAATTTTTTGTTGCAAAAGATACTAATAAATCCTCGCAAAAGACATTTTGAGGGAATTAAAATTCCTTGCCAAATGTCAATTCTTCGTTGCGAATAGTCTTTTGTAACACTCTTTTTCATTGCAACATTTATTTTGTTGCAGAATTATATTAAATAATGAAATAAATAAAAATAAAATTAAGTAAACACACGTAATTAAAATATGTTATATTATATTCAAAACATAAATGTACTACTGTTCATGTCACAGTGAAACTTAAAAGTAAATAATACTTCATAACTAAGAGATGAGTTTAAACTAGTTTTCTCATCATAGACAAAATGATAAAATCAACACTTGTCATCATGCAACTTGATTCGAAGGGCCAGAAGATCCTTCAGGAACATCTTCCTCGGGAGCAGTGTCTTTATCTGGCAGTAAGGTGGCCTTCACGGTAGCTATCTCTGACACAAGACCTTGGACTATGTTTTTCAAATCTACGATCTCTGTTTGTAACTTTTTGTTCTCCAAATCAAAATTTTGTCTGCATAGTGATTTTAAAGGTCGGGTACCGAGGCCCTTCATGTATCCCAACCTCTTTCCAAGGACTTTTTGACAGATTGATGCTTCATTAGAATCTTCTGAGCTTTTTTGCAATTCAATCATCTCTTTCTACAAAGAAAAAGAAAATAATATGTTACACTATCGATTTGACTATTTTTTTAATTTTAAAAAACAAAATCGACAAAGATTCCTTAGTTTATTTAAGAAATTCAACACACAAATCCAACCCTTCCACCGATTTCACTTCATTTTAAAAAAAATCGGCAGAATTTCCTTTATTTATTCATGAAATCCAACCTGTTGTGACATAAATCAATAATCCAACAACTCCCGTTATCCCATTTCAACAAAAATCAATCAAACCCGCACGACTTGGAAATAATGATTTATGTTTAAGCATGTAAAATTATTTTCTTTTATATACTTACATAGTCAGACTCTGCTTCTTCACTAACCCACTTGTTGTCCTTCGTCCAATGAGTTCATAAAATACTTCAATTTGTCCTTTAGGCGTCTCATATGCATTACCTTCCTATTAACATACGAAAATAAAATTAATTACATGTATCCACATAAATTAAAATTTAACAAATTTTAAGTGCTAAAAAAATTACCCTGTCTTCATACAAGTATTGGACAAAAGACTTTGTCCCACTGCGATGAACATACTTGGCATTTAAGAGACTAGTAGAGCAAGCACCAGATTTATGCTACAAAAAAGTGATATACTTCCAAGTTAATTTACTGAAACTTAAGAAACCATACAATTTTAACATAAAACATACATCGAAAATTATTACCTTATGTTCCTCTGTACTAAAAAACGAGAAAAGAAATTTCCAATCTTCGTCCTTCTCCACATCACTAGGTTTGTTCTTGTTCGCCTCCTCAATATTCGAAAATTTAGAAAAATGTTTCTTCAATGTGTTACGGAATCCACTATAACGTGGGGACATTGATGCATGCAAATAGCTCACAACTGTCGGATTTGTGATGTCTAACTCAAATTTTGACTGCACAAGTTTTAATGAGTTCAGAATATAAAATCACAATTTTTTAAGGGAATGGAACATAACAATTAAATATACCAAAACTTGATCAATCATTGATGTCTTCTCCTTCTCTTTAATATTTCCCCATTTTTTCACCTTTAACGGGGCAAAATTTCATATAACAAAGCTAATTTCATTAGCCAAAGAGGTAGTGGTACGTCCAATTGGTTTATTATGCATAGAGTCCCATTGAACTGGAATTTTAGAACCCCTAAAACTTTTAATAAGAGTAGGGCTGTAAATCGGGCTGGGTGAGCCGGGCTTGGGGTTGCTCAAGCTCGGCCCGAACTCACTTACCCATGCTCAAGCCCGAGCTTGGCTCGAATTATTTTTTCCCACCTAGGCCCGAACTCGGCTCATATATATTACGGACTTCGAGCCCGATTTCGAGCAGGCCCGATTTCAATTATTTTTGTTAAAAAAGTTTGAATTAATTTTTTTTCTTGTATTTCCATCATGAACATAATTACACATTAAAATCTAATTGATATTTCATGAAATAAAATATATAATTATGAAATGTATTAAATTAAAATGAGGGAAATAAGAGTGAAACCTACAAATGCTTATTAAATTTCACACATTTAGCAAAATTTGATCACTAACAAAGGCCTATTGTGACTTGAGCAATTATTAAATCAAATACCCATAATGATAATAACAATAAAATCACAAAATTGAAATTCACATGTAATCTAATGTTTTATGACAAATGATTTTTTTTAAAGTCGTAAATGAAATAAAAGAACGAAACCTAATTAAAACAATGTTAACATAAATATGTTATATTATATAAATTATTTATTTATTTATTTATTTATATATATGAAGTTCGGGCTTCGGGCCCAATTCGGACTTGGCGAGGTTCGGCTCAAGCTCGGCCCGAAATTCATTCGGGCTTGAAATTTTGGCTCAGGCTCGGCTCGGCTCAAACTCAAATAAATCTCGGCCCGAAAATAGTGGGACGAACGGGCGGGCTTTGGACCTCGGACGCTCAATTTTACAGGCCTAAATAAGAGCATCAATTGCTATCCCACGTGTTCTGCCACGAACTTTTTTCTTGGAAGTGGATCCAAATTTTGAAAAACACCACAAATATATCTAATAAATTTTGTATCCACAATAGCATAAACATGCAAGTATACCATTATAATACAAAAGTCAACTATATTTAATTGGAAGTTACCATTTTGTAGTAAAGGATATAAAAAATTCAAAACCAAATAATAGAGATTCAGCTATAATTACAGTACAGATATATAGACAGAGCTGGTTGCGTGTGCGCACGTGTGAAATCAAATCCACACCGCCCCACTAGCTTCTACGAGTCCATTTGATTTTTCCATTATAAACAAATAATACATAGATCTGAACATTTTTCAAGGTGTGCATTTCACCAGAAAATTCATGAGTATTCGCAGAAAACTTGGCACAAAAGCTCATACATCCAACTTTTCACAATAAAACAAAAGCATAGCAGAACACTAAAGTGCATCAAAAATCCAGATTTTACAGGCACAAAGAAGGTAAGAATCAACTTTTCACAATAAAACAAATTCAACTAGTCCAGGAAGGCATAGCAAGGCTACTATTATTTTGTATTTCCCTATAACCGAGATCTTTCCTTAGAACAAATATCATACAAATTAACTAATAAAATTAGCTGATAAATATCCATACAAACTAACTATCAATATCCATAAATTTTCATCAAATATAACAAATCAAAACTTTATAAAAAAATGAAAAAAAATGAAAAAAAAAATGAAAAAAAAAATTACCGGTTTATGACGACCGAGAAGAGGGCTGATGCTGAGAGAGGAGGAGGGGCTAGGTAGTGGCAGACGTCCTCATTGTTGTTGCCGATGATGATGGTTTTCGTCCGAGACAGTGGGCAGGTGAGATATAGTGGCCCAGGGAAGAGGATGAGGACGGAAGGGAGAGGAGAGGAGGAGGGGAGGGGAGGGAGAGAATCCAGGGATATAGAGAGAGCAGGGGAGAATATGGAGTGAAAAAATGGGAGAAAAACGACTGATAATAGGTGTAGATTTTAGGTTTGATTTTAATCTTGAGTCTATTTACGTATCCCCCCAAAGTTCTAATTCCCTTATCTGCTTGCCTTATCTTTTAAAAACCTTACACATAGCAGTTAGAGTCAATCATCCTCAAGTATACATAGTTAGAGTCAACCTTACACACAGGGCATAGGCAGCAGCCTGTGTTGGGGTGAAAGGCATGGGCAGCAGCCTATTGTTATAGTCAATCATCCTCAAGTAGATACCCTCGTAGCAATCTCCACCCACATCTACTACTCCAAATCAGACCCATAATAGTTAAAATGAGGTACCTAAGAGGTTAAAGACGAGATCTAGAATGGAAGTAGGGGGACAATACATAAACTTTGCCAACAGTCCTGGGGTTAATTTGCCAACAGTCCTAGGATGATAATGATTTTTTAGCCCCACTAAATAAACTTTAAAAGAAGACAGAGAACGTTATGGGGACAATAGAAATGCTACCCAAACTAAAAAAAATCAGAAGAAAAAGAAAGAGGAAAAATCAGCCTTTTAACCTACCTGTTTTTTTTTTGGGAGGGAACCTGAGCAACCACTCAAGCATTTCCTATACTACCATGTTCATTAATGTTTACCACAACATGATTTTTGAGTTTTCTCAACTAGAAATCACATGTATCCAATTGTTAGATTCTGCTTTACATAATTCACATTTTCCCCACAAAATTTTGAATGTTGAATCAAAACATATTTGAAGCATCTTTATTTCTCTATTTTCCTTTCTATGCACACTATATAAAGAAAAAAATGAGTGTAAAGAAATAAAAATGCTGATTATGTATCCACTTGCCCCATCAACAAAAGATCTAACCTGCAGCCAAAATCCAAAACATAATTAAAGTCGATACAACTATCGTTATCCGGCTCAAGAAGGCCAAAGAAACTGCCAATTGGTATCTTTGGCATTCTTCACCAAAACCATAACTTCCCAAGTCATTAAAGTACAACACCATTATTCCAGCTGAGGAAGAAGCTACTGCAAGGGACAACGCTGCTGTAACCCAGTCTCTGACCACAAAGAGGCTGGACAAGCTACGATTGTGAAGGACTTTCTTCTTTGCTAAAGCGTAAGCGTCCAGGAATGTGAGTCCTAAGCTCCAGACGGCTTACAAGCCCAGTGAAGCAATCAAGTAGTTGAAAGCAGTGTAATTAATGAAGGATTTAGTATTTGCCATAGCAATAATTGAACCCACTGCAAATAAGCACTGTAACATCCTGAGAATAAGCCCTATAATAGTCCCTGGAGTCCCAATAAAATCCTTCATTTCTCCCTCCCAAGGGAATGAAAAAAAATTCAAGAAACTTTCAAGCTCCTTGATGAGTTATTGGAAACACCAATCATTCATCAATAATCTTTAACCTACCTGCTTCTATTAGTAAGAATATTAACAATACTTATAACTAGACACTGGCCATTTCACTAAATGAACATCAAACTTATCAAACCCAAAGTGACCAAAAACAAAGAAAATATTGGATGAGTTGGGTTAAGATGAAACCTAACTGAAATAAGTGTCTCGGTGTCTCTAAGAATTCCTTTCTGCCAGTCTTCTTTTATTTATCAGCTTCTACTAGTAAGCAGAAGATAATGAAAATATTATAGCACTAAAACAATCATGAAAGGCTATCTTTTTTGCCCACGTTAACTACAAAAATAACTTCAGCCCCTCATCCATATGCATAATTTTTCCCAAACTCTTGGGCAGGGTACTTGCCCAATCCACCTCCTCTATAGAATTGCAATGGAATTGAACATGAATTATTACAGGTCTAAATTTATACATAACAAACTACATCCCTTGACATGTTACAAGAAAAAGAATATGCAAGAATGGTATGAAACCCCAATTATACTCTTCTTCGAAATCAAGTACTATCAACTGAATTTAATCAACATACGCGAGTATAAATTGTGACGAGATTCACAAACTCAATTACTCCAAATCTAAAACCTATTCCTTACATAAATCAAGACAAAACAAATAAACAAAGAAAAGGGTAAGCCATTAATTTATAGAAACTCAACAGAATAGTACAACTTATACAAGAACAACCAGAGGTTGAAAAAACGTAATCAAATAATGTAAATCAATGTAATCAGATAATTTACAGAAACTCAACAGAACATTACAACTTATACAAGTGCTTCACCATTTGCATTAAAGCGTCAGGAGCTTAGTCCTCCAATACATTGTATGAAAATTAAATTAACACAGTTTATAGTAGGGAGAATATAAGAAAGCTTCCAAATTGAGGTGGCGTTAGATAAAAAATAAATAAATAAATAAAGATCATTCTTGTATGGGGCGTTTATGTAAGACCCCATGAATGGTAATTAGTGTTGTAAAAAAACACTCGAACATGTTTGATTAATAAAATACTAAAACAATACAAATGGCAAAAAAAGAAAAAATGAACCATTATATTTCTCTCCACTTTAGGGCAAGAGGCTTATATACACTAGCGAAGCGAGTACTAATGATGTTAATTGCGCAAATGTTGCTTCGAAAATACACGACCTAGGAGTTATGAATGTCATGAGTCTTGATGCAATTAAAGGAGATGCTAAGAAGATTTACAAGTATAATATCAAGTGGAAATCGCAATTAAATGATATGACATGTACCATTAGAATTAGGCTCAAACGTATAATTTGCACCCATCATTTGTGCGCCATTCGATGTCCTAGATGCAATTTCATTAGGTATTGAATTATCATGCGTAGTTGAATCTTGCATACTTGGTGGATGTACAAAAGCAGTAATTGAAGAACCACGTCCACCTCCACGTCCACGTCCACCAGGTGCCATATAGATGGTAATAATCCTGATCAATTAATCAAAATAATTCATTTACAAATATAAAATTAGAAAAGCAATGATAACGGAACCAACTCAGTTAAGTAGCATATAATTTATAGTTTAAATAAAATAAACCCAAATCCTTCACACATCACAGAAATTTAACTAAGTTCAACTAACATCACAAATAACAAGTACATAGGACTTTAACAAGTTCCATCACATAATAACAAGTGCATTGTGTTTTAAATAACAAAAAAAAAACTCATATGTATAATCTTCCTTCACTCGCTGTCATAATCATCATCACTGTAATTTTCTTCATCGCTATAGTATTCTTCTAATGTGTCATCTTCCTCATCATCACCGTCACCATTGTCAAGATTATCATCATCACATGCTTGCAAATCATTGCTTTCAATAATGTCTGGTAGAGCATCGGTCCTATCCATTTGACTCAAGTCCAAATCTACCTCTTGAATAACCATTTTAATATCAGAAAATTCTTCTTCTTAGTATGCAGCATTACTTGGACAATCATTGGTATCTCCTGCATCAGCTTCTTCTGGAATGTCCAAATGTGTCTATATTTCACTTTTTATACTACTTTCCAGTTAGGACCCAGCTTGTAGTCATCTAAGTAAAACCCTTGTGTTGCTTGAGTTGCAATCATAAAGGGATTATCATTATACCATGTCGAACTAACATTTATAGAAGTTAGGTGATATTCCATTTATACTCTCTTCTTCTTGGGATCAGTGTTGAACCACTCACACTCAAATATAGAAACATTGTACTGATTTAGGTACTTCATTTGCATGACACTACACAAACATCCATAAAAATCAACCACTTCATCATTGTGCCCTTCGGGAACAAGAATTCCACTATTTTGATTTGTGCGACGATCGTCACGATCCTTAGCATGAAATTGAATCCCATTTACAATACAACCAGAGTATTTGTCCACATGAACATCTAGATCGCACACCAATGAATACAACACATTTGTGGCTTCTAGTGACCCTTGATGATGCAAAGTTTTCATCTATATAAAGAAGATGTTAGTGTTATATTTACTATCATGTTTTAATATCAGAAAGTTAACAAACGCATTATTAAAATTATCAGCTTACACGGTCCGCAAACCACTTTGGAAATTCACGTTCTTGCCTTTGAAATAAAATATCGAGAGATTCAATCTCTAATTGCGGCATATGTTCACTACACATGCAAAATAAGATTTAGTTTTATTTTGTGAAATATTAATAAAAGATTACGTAAAACGATACTTACTCAAGATAAGGTTGTATTTCTTAGCAATTAATCAAGATATACTAGTGGACCTTATTAATAATGCTTTGGGACAATCGAGTGGGTTGCGCAGCACCCAAGGGACGAACAGATTGAGAGAAAATCGAGAGTTTTGCATTACGTTTTCCTCCATATGTATCATCATTCTGTTCTCCTCGATTGAATTTGGTTTCGACCTCACGAAAGTACATTGAACAGAAAGTTACGGCTTCATTAACAACGTACGCCTCTGCTATTGATCCTTCGGGTCAAGCTTTATTTTTTACGCTTAACTTCAGCGATCCCAGATTCCTGGACACATTGAATCTTATATAGATAAATCATTTTGCACATTGAAAGTTCATAATTAAACATATGAATAAATATTTTTAAACTACCTCTCAAAAGGGAACATCCATTGCGTATTTACCGGACCGGAAAGCATAGCCTCGCGTGGTAAGTGAACGGCCAAATGGACCATAACATTAAAAAATGATGGAGGAAAAATTCGTTCAAGCTTGCAGAGTATAAGAGCAATCGCTTCTTCTAGTTTCACCAAGTCCTTCACATTCAAAGTTTTTGCACACAATTGCTGGAAAAAGTTTGACAATTCAACTAATGCAGTATTAACATCCTTCGACAAATGTCGACGTATGCCGACAAGGATAAGTCGCTGCAAAATAACATAAAAATCATGACTTTTTAATCCCTATATCTTTCCATCCTTGATGCTCACATTTCTAGATATATTCGTTGCATAACCATCTGGGAATTTGACCGAGTTTAAGAACGCACAAAAGTCCTTTCTGTCTTCTGATGTTAAGGTATAAGATGCATGTGGTTTCAGCCATTTGTTACCTTATTCTTGTAAATGCAACTCCTTTCTTATCTTCATATAAGCTAAATCCAGACGAGCCTTGTCTGTATCTTTTGTCTTTCCTTCCATGTTCATCAACGTTCCAAGAACGCTATCACATATGTTCTTCTCAATATGCATTACATCGAGATTATGTCTTAATTTCATCTTTAACCAATACTCTAACTCAAAGAATATGATTTTTTTCATCCAGTTTAGTTCCTCTGAGGTGTGTTTTCTCTTCTTATCCTTATTGTTTGGATGCTTACCCGGTTTCAGAATTTTCACCTTCTCTAACTGCTCCAATATGTTATCTCCAGTAAAATCCCTCGGTGCTGGTCTCTTTTTTTTTCTCCCATCATGTAGTCTACTCTTTCGCTAAGAATGGTTGGAAAGAAAATAACGACGATGACCCATATAGCATATTTTAATTCTCAATCGTTGCAAATATGGGTCTTCATTGCATACTGTACATGTATTGTACCTTTTCGTGCTCCATCCAGATAAATTACCGTATGCCGGGAAGTCATTAATCGTCCATAATACAATTGTATGTAAACAAAAATATTCCTTACCAAAATTATCCCATGTTTCTACACCAACATGCCAAAGATCTTTCAACTCATCTATCAAGGGTCGTAAGAAGATGTCCATGTCCTTACCCGGTGCTTGTGGACCCGAAATTAACAAATCCATCATGAAAAATTATTCCATCATACATAGCCAGGGTGGCAAATTGCAAGTCATGAGAATTACTGGCCACATGATGTATGAGTTACTCATATTTCCAAATGGATTGAAACCATCGGAAGCAAGACCCAACCTCACATTACGAGAGTCATCCACAAACCAAGGGTACTGCTTATCAAAATCTTTCCATGCCTCAGCATCGGCCGGATGCCTTAAAACATCATGCGTATCGACTCGTTTTTCCTTATGCCACCTCATATCAGCAACTGTATGCTTTAACATATACAATCGTTGCAACCTTGGTTTCAATGGGAAGTAGCACAATACTTTATGAGGAACATTATTCCCTTTCTTATCATCATACTTGTACCTAGGCTCATCACATACCGGACACCTATTCGGATTTTGATTCTCTTTCCAAAATAATGCACAATCATATTTTCACACGTGAATCGATTCATAACCGAGTCCCAAATCTCATAACTTTTGTTTTGCTTCATAATACGAAGAGGGGATATTTGAATCTGGATAAGATTCCTTCAACAGTTGGAGTATCATATCAAAGGATTTGTTGCTCCAGCGATTAAGAACCTTAACATGCATTAACTTTATAAGAAATTGAAATGAGGAGAATTTTTTACATCTCGGATATAACTTTTCTCCCAGTTCACCAAATAATTTATGATATATACTAGCAGCATTTCCACTATGGTCGGGAGAACCATTGGGGCCAAACATATCATTTAACAGCCCGAACATGTCATCATCTTCCTCCTCAACTGCTACATTTTCCAGCACTTGTGCACTTGAAAAGTTTTGTTCATCATTCACCTCCTCTCCATGATTTATCCAGCAAGTATAACTATAAGACATTCCACGACTCAGCAAATAACTTCTGATAGTTATCAGATCATGGAAATATGCGTTTTGACAATCTCTACATGGACATCGTGACTTGTTATTTTCATCAAGGTGGTCTCTTGCGATCTCAATGAACGAATCAACACCGGATTTATATTTCTTAGACATCTTATTAGGCAGAAGCATCCAACTCTTATCCATCTTTATCTTCCTGTTATTTCACATCAACATATCATTACTTGTTTGGAAAAATAAATTATGATTGTCATAATTAATCATTATTAATTAATTGTTAAACCTATTAACACCAGAGCATTATCGTCACATATATAAAACATAAAACAGGGCTTTAGTAACCAAAACACAACGCCATCATTTACCTATAACTTTTGTGACTTTAAGCAACCATAATCTAAATCTCAAGATTCATCCAAATTCAATCATTTTCAATCACCAATTCTTAGATACAAAAATTAACTATTTAATTATTTAATTCAATCTTTAAAAATTCATCGGTTCTATTAATCCAACAAAACTTCAAAAATTATACCACTCAAAAAAACCATAATTTTATAAAGAATTCAAAAGTGGTCATCCACAACCCACATCCCACAAAATCATAATAATAAAAGCAAGTTAAAAACAGAGACCCTAATGCCCAGTGCATAATATATTTTGATAAGAAAATAAATAGTGGTCCACAACCCACAAAATCGCAATAATATAAGCGAGTTAGAAACAGTGATGTATTGAGTGGCTCTCACTCTTTCAAAGTGTTTAATTGACAAGTATGAAACAAAGAAATAGATAAACTTGCGGTCCAAATTATCTTACAAAATAAATTGAAAATAGTATGCATTTATTATATCCACAAACACAGAATTCAACTACACTCTAATTTGTCAACTCTTTGCAATAATGCTTCTGTTCGCCCCCAATATATTTGGAAGAGAAGAATGATAAAACAGTGAAAAAGAAAAAATAGCATTCTCACAAACATTTAGGTGTCAGACACCATTTTAACCATGGGGCCATTCATATATTTTCGACCCGACAAATTCAATGTCAACTAAAATGACAATTTACTAGTATCCAATATTTTTATCGAGTAGTTCTACGCAAATTTAGGATTCTGACTCATCTTTTACGACACACTGATATACCATGTCTAAGTCCGTTAAGTATTATTCGAAACACAAATCAATACATTATAATACATCATTGTGCCGCACAAAATGACCTAAAATGTTTAGTACCTTTAGAATTACTCTATTTGTATATCTAACAACTCCTCACACGGTGTGCTAATACCTAATTTGAATTTATTATAAGTTAGTGTAATTAATGAGTTTGACACTTTTGCATATGAATTCGAATTACACGGCTCATTTTATACCCCTTTCAACCAAAAACAAACCTGACGTAATAACACACCCGTGGTTTATAAAACATTTTGGGGCCTTACAAAATGTCCTTAGGGAATAACGTCTTGTACAGACTAAATTTTTTCCGTTCTAAAAATAATGATTAAAAATCCCATAGAAGAAAAACATGGCCACCGAAGTTCCGTACGATGCAGCACCGAGTGACAACATCCCTATTTGGACAATCAACTTTTTTAACCTTATCTACTTGTTACGTACCTGTTTGGACAATCAAATAACATTGTGGCCATACATATGCTTCTTCCACCCTTCCCTCCTCAAAATTACCCAAACTAACAGATATGCATACAATTCATGAAACAGTATAAATAAATAAAATAAAAAATAAAACAAAACACAATAACAGATATGCATACAATTCGTGACTAAACATTTATACATTGTTGCCCCTTGTGGGTTCGATTCTATCACAATCATTTTTGAGTTTCAAATAGATATGGAACTGACAAATAAAAAGAATGAAAAAGAGATGGTACCAGGGGAAGAAGCGGAATCAACAGATACATAGTGGGTTCGATTCTTCAGCGCTGACGGATTGAAAGGGGGGGAGAGAGGATATGCCATCTGAGATAGAGAGGGACGAGGGGTTGAAATTATATTTCTTTACCCTAAATTTTTTAACCGCGTTATAGTTTAAGCACTTTTTTATGTATATTTTATTTTTTTCAAGGAAAATAATTAAAAACATTGCAATAAATATTTAGGATACTAAAAAAAGAGCGGGAAATTTTACCTCCATATTTTTTTGCAAGAATTCTATTTTCCTTGCTAAAAGTTACATTTTGAAAGGAAATATTTCCTTGCAGAATGTGTATGACAAGATTATATTTTTAGCAATGCTTTTTTATTTTCGTTGCTAATAATGCACTTTTAGCAACGAAAATTACTTCCTTGCTAAAAAATTCGTTGCTAAAACCAAATTTTCTTGTAGTGACAGGACATGGTGTACAAGCATGGGTGGATGAATGCCCATAAAGTGTTCAAAGAACCTAAGGATTCCCAGTTGTATTATATATACCAGGTGGATTTCCCAACGTATCATCGACCTCCCTTTGGGAAGGACGAGAAGTGGGACCCTCTAGATGTTATCCTTCATAAGTTGCTTAATGACTTCGAGGTGGATCTTGGTAGTGAGGACGAGTATGCCCCCAATCCATACGATGGTCGAATAGCGCAAATAGCAGAGTTTTTGGCTCGTCGACCATGAATAGTCTATGTTCTTATAGCATAATTTTTGTACTTCTTTCATGCACTTATTACCATGTGTACTTTATATTATCAAGTGTAATCTTGTACTTTTTCAGGCCTTTACCAAATGAATAAAGTCTAATTATTAACGTTTGCATATTTTTGGCACTTGGCTACTAAATATAGTTAATAATAACTTTTGTATGTCTCAACTGGGAGGACTTGATAATAATTATTAATCTTTTGGGCCTTTTGCCGACCAAATGAGTTAATATTAATTGTTTATCAATTTGGGGTTTTATCGACTAAATGAGTTGGTTAATAACTATTTGAGCATTCTTCCAGTCCAATATGACTTAACATGTATCATTTCATCTCTCTTACTTTTTTGGTTGTGTCATAATACTCCCTTAGGCCTAGGAAATATAATGGCAAGAATGCACCTGATTAATGGGCCATCTACCCGTTCAGGGTTTTTTATCAACTAATGTAGTTGGCTTTTTGCCTTAGGATGCTAGTAGGTTTTGTTATTGCCTGGGCAACTCCTCAGGTCCTTTGTGTTCGATATGAAAAAGACCTGAGGATTCCCTTAATTAATTAAAATAAGCTTAGTAGCTTACTGTAATTAATCTGAATCCTATTCGGCGCGAGGAGATTCCTTTAATTAGACTAAGTTGAATGACTTATTGGAATCAAGTGAAATTATGTTCGGCTCGAGAAAATTCCTTAGCTGAAATAAGTTGAGCAGCCCATTGTAACCAAGCTTAGTTTTTGTTCGGCTCGAGGAAATCCCTTAGTTGAAATAAGTTGAGTAGCTTAATGTAACCCAGTGTATTCCTACTTAGTGTCCGAGAGTAGAGATATCGCTTGGAAATGGTGCATAATAATGAGATAGTCCGGACATCATATAAAGTTGAGATAATCAAGAGTGATAGCACAATGGGCCTTTATTCATTAAGTATTAACTTGGGAGCAACATAAGTCATAAATAAAAATTTGCATAAACTAGATGTGCTATAATAGAGGAAGAAGACTAAAAATAGAACTTCTCGAGGTTAGACGTATTCCATGCTCTTGGTGTCTCTCTGACCTCCAGTATTTCCAAGTCATAATCTCTTTGAATATTGTCCTTGATCACCTTGAAAGGTCCCTCCCAGTTTGGTCCTAATTTTCCATCTGACGGTCTTAATATACTACCGAGGAATTTACTTAGGACATAATCTCCTACCTGGAACTTCTTCGAATTGATCTTTTTATTGTATAGCTTTTCCAGTTGGTGATGGTATGAGGCCAGCTTAATCATGGCCTATTCTTTTCGTTCATCTACTAGTATAAGTTTAGTGCCCAAGTCATCATCATTAAGTCCTTGGTCGACCAAGTTGGTTCTCATAATAGGGAGACCACCTTTAAGTGGGATGATATGTTCCATTCCATATGTGAGTGTGAAGGGTGTTTCCCCGATCAGCCTTCTAGGCATAGTACGATAGGCCTAGAGGATATGGGGGAACTAGTCTATCCAAGCGCCCTTTGCTCTTTCCAGCCTCTTTTTTATGCCATCGAGCATCATTTTATTGGAATCCTCTTCCTGGACATTGTTCTGAGGATACGCTACTGAGATGAAGTGATGCTTAATGCCATTCTCATCATAAAAGTTCTGGAAGAAACCACTCTCAAACTGTGTGCCGTTGTCTGTGATAATTTCTGTTGATACCCAAAAGCTTATTATGACGCTCTTCCAGATGAACCTCGTTATGTCGACGTATCTGATGTTATCTAGTGGCTCTGCCTCTATCTACTTAATAAAGTAATATTTGTCGACCAATAAATACTTACGGATTTTAGGTACAATAGGTAGTTACCCCACGATGTCCAACCCCCATTATGGGAATGGCTAAGGACTGGTAAAAGATTTGAAATTATTAGCCGATTGATGAACCGTTGGAGAGCACATATGGAATTTCTCGTACTTCTAAATGTAGATGCTCGCATCTTTCTGCATATGTGGACAACAATAGCATTCTTTGATTACCTAGAATGCAAGAGATCTTCTCAAAGTGGTAATTCATTTACCTCCGCAAGGAGTATAACGTGGAATACTCACATACGAAAAACCATAAATTATTAAATGAGAAATTGTAGCTCAAAGTACTCACTTGGAACATGGAAAATAGTTGAAGTGTTTAAGTTAAAGCTTATCCCACATAGGAAGAATGTGTAAAATAGGTGTAGTATAATATAATCCAATTTGGCTTAAAGGCTTAGCGCCCTTGGGATATCCTAACAATTTGAAGGAGGGAGGAATTACATGGGATTGGTTTAGATTCCAAGCCCACATGCGCGCGCGATCCACCGCCACCGCCCGCCCTGCTGTGCTCGGGCTCGGGGGTCGTGGGCCTTAGGGCTTTAACTTGTCTAAAGTATAAACTTTTGGGGCCAAACTTTATTAGGCTTTTTATTATTTTTATGGGTTATTCTTATTTAGTTTTTGGGTTCGACCCAGTCCAGTTTATTTCATTTTTTGTTTTTATTCTTTTCTTTTACAGTTAATTTCGATTATTCCCAACAATTGACTATTGGGATTTCCAGCCGTTTTTAACTGCTACTTATTTTGTATAAATAAGTGACCCAGGGTCTCATTTAAAGGTAATGAAAATTCAGTCCATAAATTCAGCGAGTTCATACCTTATTTCTCAACAGTTGGTTCAAACACACATGTAAATTGGGGTGCTACTTTTGCAAGTAAATACTGTTGTATCTTGGGAGATGATTGCCGTTACGTTCGAGAAGCACTAATTCGGAGAAAAATTCAATTTAAGGTCAATCTTGACGCTAAAAATTCACTTGTCTACATGGAGCACTAAGCAAGGGACACCTGTCATCCTACGTGGCAATATTCACACTTGCTCGGCCCCCGAGGTGAGTTATTCGGCACATGAGGATAGTTAGTCAGCGTACCGCCCGACCAACATAAAGAAGACCAACCATACAGAAGATCAAAAACCACTGGTGTGGAGTAACCAACAGTCATTGTACTAGAGAAGACAAATAGTTATATTAATTGTATATAGACATAAATGTCTGAATATATAAATAAATTATATCTCTTGGACTCCCATCACTCTAAATACAACCCCTCCCTTAGCTAAAGGGGCAAGTAATTCATTCCATCTCTCTACACATCTCTCTCTCTCTCACTCACTCACTCACTCTCTCTCTCTCTCTCTCTCTCTCTCTCTCTCTCTCTCAAGACATGAGAATAATTCAATCATTGTCATCACACTGTAGTGTGCTTTTGTAAACCCATGGGAATGAAATAACAGTGGACGCAGGCTTTCTTCAACAGCCGAACCACTTTAAAAACATTTATCTCTTATATATTTGATGTGATTTTTTATCTCCACTTCATCTTCAATCTCATCTTATTCATACCTTCAATTTAACTATTGTTGATGCCTATAAGATAACATAATTTCTAGTCATCAACATATTGGCGCCGTCTGTGGGAAGAGACACAATTATCATTCCATTTTTATTAGAAGAGACGAAGATCATCTACAAGAGATAAGTTTTTCTGTCTTTATGTCTAAATAATTATATGTCGTGCATATCTCTTTTAATTTGATCATGATCCTCATATGTTCATGTTCACAAATTGTTTATTCAATTTTTATTTAAAAATCTGCAAAACACTGAATATTATAATCATAAGTTTTGTATGAATCCTTGAAAGTAGGGAAAACATATATGTTGATTCCCATAATTTAGATTTTTTCCAAGAGGTTTGATACCTAAAACATTAACCACTCCGTTTTATTCATATGAATTAATCGTACACTCATTTTTTTGCAACAATCGTATGCATGCTTGATATTAAATGATCATATATGATACTATTCTCTCTCTAAAATACCCAATTACCCGTCTCCGAAAGAAGTTGAAAAATGAATCGGCATGAATACGATTCTTGATTTCCATAAGAAGTCACCTTAATTTAAGACTTCGAGCAAAAAAAAATTGGAATGAAAATTTCTCTACAATTTCTCGATTCAACAACTCAATGAACAGAGCATCAAAATTCTATCAATTATCAAGATTTATATATTCGAGCGGCGAAATATTTTTATCTTAGTACTTTAGTACTTGGGTTTGGTAAAACTGCCAATCGTCAATAAGAACAGGACCACCATGGTGGAAAAGTAATCTACAATTCAAACTGGTCAATACTTCTCAACTTTTGAAAGATAAAGCATTGGAAACACTAAAAAATTTAGTCTTTTTGAGTACTTTTTACCAGCAACTTTCCTCATCCATCAGTGCAAATGAGTCCAACTGTCATGGTCTTCATTTATATGCGACAAATGGGTACATCGGCAAAAACCATTATACAGCTTGAGGGATCCTCGACCACCAGCTATTATTGTCAATATCAGCTATTACTGGTCTCCAGAACAAATTATTGGTCGGCAACAAGTACAGAACCAGATCTCTCATTTTCTACGGCAGTACCCGTTATTTGGTCCATGCAAGTCAGCATCACCTAATCTTAGTCGGCGGAAAAGAAAAAACACGGGAAATTGATCGTTGGCAGCTTTTACTAGTAGACATCATTTTTTATTGGTCGACGATCAATTTTATTACAGTGATCGGCAACGTTTACTGCCAGATCCAATTCTCACCAGTAGATCCATAAAATTCTTCTGAACAGGAGTTCGGTCAATTTATTAAATTCCACAGGCAAATGATTCAGTCCCGACGAATGCTTAACCATAATCCTAAATTGTTGGAAATATTATTGATGCTCGGCACTATACAATTTTGCCTCGGCATATAATCCAGGCTCTATTTATTTTCTTATTGCTTCGATGGATGATCGATCTCGCTACAACACTTTAATACCTGAAAAATGGTTGGGCACGATTATTTCTTATATTCAACGGATGCTCTATTTCTTCAGATTCATTATTTATTATCTGTTTCTCAACCTGAAAATGCCTATGCGTGTTCTATATTCCTCTCGGTAGAAGCTCGACAAAATGTTTATTGTCATATATTTAGTCTTGAAGACATCTGCAATATTTATTATATTTCACCCCTAACAGACAGTTAGTCGGGATAATACTTATTTATATTCAATCTCGATAAACGGTCGACATATTCGACCTATCATCGATATTACATTTATTATTATCACTAATCAAATGAATGATCTGGAAATCTATTCTTCTCTAACAATGCAAGATCATTCGGTCCCCTTTCTTATTATGTATTTGTATTTCTCATTAAGCCCTGACAGATGATCGACGCTCTTATTATTTATATGGATTTCTCCCTAGCATGAATATTCAATGCAATTTATATAGCCTCGATAAATTATTGGGCAGTATCAACCGTTTGTTCATCCAACATTATATTTACAAGCTCGGACATGCTTATTATTTGATCTTATCACATGATCTACACTACACTGCAACAAAGTCCCGATTGAAGCATTATTATTATCGAATATTCTTATTATTGTTCAGTTTTCTCTTCAAAAAATGGGGGCTCATAATTCCAATTTACATATGAAGACTTGCAGCCGAGCAAGACTTTTCCGAAAGAGAGCTCAGATTTAGAAAGAACCAAAAGGATGAAATCATCCTCAACAGCAGACAAAAACCTAAGTAAAGTAGGATATTAAGTCCTTGAGAAACTTGGTCAATGGGACAAAGATAAAATAAGATTTTATCTACAATAAGGATAAAACAAGATCTTTATCCTACTGGGCAAAGTGAAGGAAGAACGTTATGAAGATTCCTAAAAAAAGGAATGTAAAACACATATTCCACATACGCCTAGTCACACCACTAGTAACTAATGCAGGAAACCTAAAAATTTAGGTGCATTAGTAGAACCTATGGAGACACATGAGTAACTAGTGCCAAACTTTGATTTTGATCTAAGTGTACTAGTAGAATCAATGTACTCATTGGTAATTGATGCTAAACTTAGGCCAAAGCTTAAGTGTATCAATAGAACTAATGAAACAAAGAAGACATTTACATCTAGAGATCAATAAGATAAGTTAATCAAATACTTTTCATTCATTTGAATAATGATTACATGCAAATATTATTTTACAATTGAAATAAAGGACAATTACAAGAACGCTATTAAAATATTCTACAAAGTCTAGCAGGTCGACTTCCTACCACCAACGGTATTTAAAGACCGAGAAAGTATTCAAAGCTCATATTCCACCATTGGGGGCTTATTGTTCATGCTGCTAAGAAATTCCAAGAGGTGCAAGGAGAATTGATGACATCATCAGCAAAGCATCAGACTCGGCTCTAGATCATAACATGGTCGGCATATTAGGCAGTCATCATTCAAGAATTACTTTTTCTATCGAAGGTCAAAATTCACATTCAGGAGTTATTTATGCTATCGAATATCAAAGTCACATTCAGCATATACATCACTTGGATCTCCACTACTATTGCTTCGATCAACACTGAGTAAGAAGTTGTACTTATATATAGATTGGCTACTAGATCGACACTAATCATATTGAAGAATGGGTTGTCAAAAGCTATCATGCTACACCAACAAAGCATTCAGAAGAGCAGAAATCAGAAAAATCAAACATGTACAGTCAACACTCAGTTGGTCGGCTCAAAAGATGGTTGGTCGGCTAACCAACCAACCAATCCACCTAAAGATTATGATAAGCAATAAGCTGCAAATTATGACAGATCTCATTGCTGCATCTAAATTCCATGGGGTGATCCATAGCATAAGTTTGCCTACCGAGCATAGTTCCTCAAAAGAAAGATTAGCTCCAACATATCCATTGTTCAGCCTGAGTCATCCATTGTCCAGGATATAACCCACTCATATGTTGAACAAATAAAGAAGTCAGAGAATATTATTCATTATGTATGAGCACCGAGAAACTTTTTAGAATAAATACTCCATCCTCTCAATAAATCATCAAGTATGGAGCATTGGGGGCTTCTGTTGATGCTAAAATTCACTCGTCTACATAGACCACTAAGAAAGGGAAAAATGTCATCCTACATGGAAATATTCACACTTTCTTGGTATAGAAGACACTTAGTCGTCCCCCGAGGAGAGTTAGTTAGCACATGAGGATAGTTAGTCGGCGTACCGCCCGACCAACCATCCAGAAGATCAAAAGCCACTGGTGTGGAGTAGCCAACAGTCATCGTACCCGAGAAGACAAATAGTTATATTCATTGTATATAGATATAAAGCTCTGAATATATAAAGACAGTTTATCTCTTGGACTCCCATCACTATAAATACAACCTCTCCCTTAGCTAAAGGGGCAAGTAGTTCATTCCATCTCTCTACACATCTCTCTCTCTCAGGACATGAGAATAATTCAATCATTCTCATCACACTGTATTGTGCTATTGTAAACCCCTGAGAATAAAATAACAGTGGGCGTAGGATTTCTTCAACTGCCGAACCACTTTAAAAACATTTGTCTCTTGTATATTTGATATGATTGTTTATCTCCACTTCATTTTAAATCTCATATTCTTCATACCTTCACTTTATCTATATCATTTATGTTATCTTATAGGCATTAACAGTCAGAGTGTTTAACACTTGCCTCAATCTACTTTTTGGTGTTATGGAATTTAAATTTTGTAATTTTCTGTAATCATTCTGTAATTACAAATTTCGTAATATTTGTAATATAATTAAAAATCATATTGGATAACACTTTATTATGTGAATATGGAATTGTTTAAATTAATCTACTTTGTTCTTCTCAAGATTTGTAGTGTGTAAATTATATTCAAAACATAATGAAGTTTAGATTACTTTGATTTTATATCAGTATTTAATTGCAATTGTGCCATATGATTATACATTATTTTTCTAATTCATATTAAACTAATTTTTTTTACAACGTAATCTCTTTAATTTATGATTGACCTTATTACGATGGTCTGAAGATTTACAATACAAGTAGAATAATTTGCGTAGAAACCCTATTTCGATCATATAAACATAAGTGAATTGAGTTTCCTTTTTATTTATGAATTATGTTTATCAATTTTTATAACAAATAGATCAAAGAATTTAACCATTAGGTAGAAATGAGCTAAATAATGATTGGTTTATGAGATAATGTATGTGATAACTGTTAGCTAGGTAAATGTAAGTTTAATTAAATTTATACTCACCAGTTTCTTCAATTATGATTGTTATTATCTATAAATTAGCTTATTCTCTTACGAATTCCTTAGAAACAAAGTTTGAATTCACTGTTTCCTAGATGGATTATTTGCCTCGATGTTCTCATTATGGACTAAGACTAGGTTAGCGGGTTGGGTATTAATAATATGATTACATTAATATCTATCCTGAGATAAAATGGTTACTTAATATGATACTCATGCTTCATATTATTTTTTAGCAATGATAAAACTAAAGCTCCATATAATCGCTCTAGCTTGGGCATGCTCGCAAAAATTCTATTATTCTTCTTCAAATGATATTGTTCTCAATAGCTGATGACACTACTACTTAAATCACCAATTCATTGACAGTCTAGCATATGACATAGGATGGATGTGAAATGATTGGTGTTATCCCTTGGGGACAAAAGCGCCCTTGGACGGGTCACATTGGTATTCTTTAGTTTGACCTATTTGATATATCAATTTACTACACAGGCGATATATCACTTTTGACAACAAATGTGACAACGGTTTATATAAACCTAGAAGTTCAAGTCGTTACAATTTTAGGCTTTATTTCAACAGGCCTGAAGTTTGGGATGAAGTTCAATGATTTAAGAAGTTTAGGATCATCTTTGACACCATTGCTATAAAAGATTAGATCGCTTACGACGAAATGCCACATTTGATTTTCTATCGATAACTTCATTGATGCAACAATTTTATTACCTTTTCTTCTGGATGATAGATGAACAATCATGATATTATTGTGGGTGTCTGAGTTATTTATGGATATGTGAATATGAAGTTTAGTTATGCATTATCAATAATGTGCTTCTACATTTGTCATTTGAAACTATTCAACTTCTCCAAGTTTGTTTATTATAGGGGTGTTCAAAAAATCAATTGGACCGGTGGATCGAACCGGACCAAACTGGACCGCTCTATTTTTATCGTTTTTTTTAATCGGTCCAGTCCAAGTTTTTTTTTTGACAAACCGATCTTGTCGGTCCGGTCCTCGATCCGCCTTATTTAATAACCGGTCTGGATCGACCCGGTCCGGTTACATATTGATATATATTTAATTATATTTATATATAAAAAAATACTCAAAGAAGGAAGGAATGGGATCTCGGGGGTACGCTCGTCCATTTCAATTTAGACAAAAGAAAGAGAACCCTAGATCTAATAATCAGATAAACAAAACACACGCACATAAGTTCATTTCATAAGAAAACCCACCATTCTTCTCTTCTTTCTCTCATGGTGCTCTCAAGCCTCTCATCTTCGGATCTTCACTTCGTCGCTCTCTCTGAGAAACAAAACACATGCTGCCATAATTGGTTCACTTCTCCCGCTGCTCTCATGTGCTGGTAGTGGCCTGTACAGGATCTTCGAGTATCTATTATAGGTGGGGTTCACTTTGATCTTGTTAAATTGGTTTTACGAGACATACAACGCGCTGACCAAGAACCAAAAGAAATAATCCATTAAATATCTGAAACGGTTTGCTCTTGCTAATCCTCATTTTTGTACTTTCATTTTTATATTATTAAATTTCAGTGAACTCCATTTCAAGAAAATATAATGGGGTCATTCTTTTGCGTAGGTGTATCCAATGTATAAAGCTTTGATTGAGCCAGATCTCCAGATAACACAAATAAGAATCATCAACAAATTTAATCCTTTCACTGGATTTCAGTGCTCTACTTATATTTTAAAGGTTAGTCTCCCCCTGCGAACACCCCTTTTTATCAAAAAAATAAATAAATCCTCTAAAAAAAAAAAAAAAGGGTCCAAGGGTGCAGACGCGAGAAATCCAAAATGAAACTCGCGAAAGGCATATGACACGTTGTGTTCAAAGTTGGGAGCAACCACCGCAAAAACATTGACCAGTTGACTAGTGTACACATGGGGTCATGTCGAGCACGAAGTAGCCCTAATTTGACCGGTGTTAGATCCTATTGTCGTACCACCCACCCATTTCCATACGCAACACCCCCAAATGATTAATCAACTCCACCCTACCCCTCTATGTCTATACCCATAAATCTCACCTCCCAACGTAAACTGGGCCCACAAGTTCCAACTTGTTGTCGGCAAATCAACCCCTCCCTCCATCCCATCCAACGGTTTAAAATCAAGAGGGCAAAATTCCCAGATCCATCTAATCTTATAGTCCTGTTGAGCCGACTTTCACCCCCTCTTTCCCTCTCAATAAAATCCTGGTTATTGTTCAAGACCAGGTCCCTCTCTCTCTAACAAACACCCTCTCAAAAATCCACACCAGAGAGAGGGGTAATTACTAATTTCAAATTACTAAATTAAATCTGAGAGGATTGAAAATGATGCAATCAACAAACGGAGGTGATTTGAGTCAACAACAGCAACAGCAACAACAGCAGCAACAACAATGGATGGCTATGCAGCAGTACCAGCAGCAATGGATGGCGATGCAGTATCCAGCTTCGTCAATGGTGATGCAGCAGCAGCAGCATCATATGATGTACCAGCAGCCGCAGTACATGCCGTATCCTTACCAGCAGCAGCAACCGCAAGCACAGTCTCAGATTCAAAGTTCAAGCGAAGATAACAAGACGATCTGGATTGGTGACCTACAGAACTGGATGGACGAAGCTTATCTTCAAACTTGTTTCGCTCAAACAGGAGAGGTTAGCTTCTTCTTTTTTTTTAATCACCAAAACTTCTATATTAGTTACTTAACGCTCGGTTAAAGTGAATCATACAAGTTACTATGCTTATTTTTTTTCCGGTGATATAGAGTTACGATCTCCTTAGATGTAGGATTATAGTTTCCGAGCTTCAGAGTAAGTTTACGTTTTTATTTATATTTTTTTTATGTGAATCTGAGGTCTGAATTGATGATTTTATATCTGGATTCAAGGCTATTAAGTTGTTAGTCTCTTAATGTTTTAAAAAACAAACAATATTAAATAGCTCTTAAATAACAACTCCTAAGTTTGCTCACAAGAAAAGTTCTCTGACAGCTTTTAGAATCTTGTAAATTGTAATGCAGCGCATTCTTGATGTAGTGTTAGTGTAGTTTCATAAAAATGCTTAAAGTTCAATGAGAGTTGTTTTACGTTACTTGAACTTCTCAGGATGTTATGTTAAGATCACACTATATAGCCTTGCTACATACATTGGAAAAATACATTGAAAATACTGCAATATATATGTGAGTTTTACACGTCTAAGTTGTGCCATTTGCGATGGTATACACTTCAAATAGGATAATAGATAGACTGAGTTGCTGTTAATCAGATGCACTACATGGTAATACTATATGTCTGAATAGGGTACATGTTCCCAGGTTTACATTGAACGGCAGAACCAAAAGTTTGACCTATGGTAATCTAACGTCAAGGTGTAAATATTGCAAACTTTGGAGAATACCAGTTTCTTTTGAACATATATATATTAGAGGAGCTTATGATGAAAAGAAATGCTTTTTTTTTTTGTGGTAATGGTGGAGCCTATAATTATAACTAGATATCTATATGGTAATGCCATTAAATTGAAAATTAAAATTTTGGAGGGGTCTTAGGTCTTCCTTATTTGTTTTGCTTAAATAGTGAAGGACTATTGATATCTCTGACGATGTTTACAATGAATAATAGGAGAAGGAATTTTGGAGGTCTCTAATGAGTCAAACTACCAAACAAACGACTTATAAGATGAACCTTAGGTCTCCTAGATCTTGTCGCATTTCGCGTATGCGAGCCTTGCGAATAGGGTATGTTGTTTTTGAAGGATCCGATTGGATTAACACTCGAGGGCTGTATCTGAATTGTATCCTGACTTTATTCTTTTGCAAATTAGTCAACAAAACGTTCTTGTCTTGATTCTTCATAAATAAAGGATCTCTCAACTCTAGGACATGTGTTTCCAATGACAATTTATATTACGCATTTTGGTCAACATCTTATGAATCCTACTAAGACTAATTGATATATATGCTTTTGTTTCTTTAAAGGGAAGACTTGGGGGAGAAGATTTCTTGCATCACTACACAAAAAATCAACAACTATTGAACTATAAGTGACTTTGATAGGCTGTAGACTGACTTGGAGTATAAAACCATGGTTGCATACTCAAGGTGTAGAATGAGAGGTAGGCTTTATGATTGAAAATGACATATAACACTTTCGAGAAGAAGTTTCTTTCATAACGACACAAACAGCCTATAACCAATGAACTTTAATTGACTCTTACTGGAGTTTGAAGTCGGGTTTCGAATGAGAGTTAGGATGGAGAGAGTAGAGAGAATATTATAATTTATATAAATGACATAAGAGTGACCTCACTAGTGAGGTCGTATAATGAACATTGTCATTATACTGGTCCCACGCCTTTTAGTGTAGCAATACCTATTAGCAGAATAACGAGAGAACATACTAGGTAGGTAGTCAGTCACTTTAAGTACCTTCTCATTTTAGGGTCTTAAAGTGCAAACCCTCTTTTTTATTTAATGTAATTTATATAACTCTAGTTGGGAAATAATTCACAACTAGAGCTATTTTCTATTAAAGAATAAAGATCAATTGTGTAACTGAGGTAGGCCGCCCCATTTTAAATCTGCCCCGAAGAGGTATGAAGTTGTCCCTACAAGGATTTGAACCTTGCCCACCTCTACAGGAGGTACCCACCATGTGAGCTATAACACATTGGTTCAAATCCTCTTATTCTTTATATATAATGTACATACTTTCATCAATCCATGAACAATTTTTTTATCAGTATTGATCAATGAATATTATATAGAGACTTCCACTTTCTGGGTTTTTTCAAGTTTTATTCGTATTTTTTATTTTGTATCTTATTAAATCAATTAGTATTAAAACGAGGTCGCTTGTGGTGTAGTGCTTCGTAGCCAGTATACGTTTGTGTGTGGAGATCATGTCACCCAAAGGGTTGCAAGAACTCAAAAATGGAAGAATATCCCTGAGAATATTTAAAAACAAAGGACGATGACAGCCGTGGAATCTAGATTTGACGCACAGATTGAGCGACTCGAAGGGAGTGGTCCAACTCCCATTCTGACCGCCCAACTCACATGTGTCGACAGACCAAGGCATGTCTCATCTAGCGGTTCAGCACAGAAACTTGCTGTTGCACCACATACGTACGAGTAGCTGTGGCTGTTGCACCCCTGCGCTTCGAACACCAAGCCCCTTTCAGCCTCTAATCTGCAACCAATGTAAAAAGCGCTGGACGCTAGGCGGCCACGAGCGTCTACGCGTTTTTCTTTTTTTACACAAAACACCAAGTTTGCTGCTTTAAAGTTCAAGTTACAAAGGATGTTCTTGGCACATGAACATTGGTAACATTACTAACATTTCGTTAAAGTCCCATACATAATTAAAAGATTGCTAATGCTAATACATAACAAAACTATTATGCACAAAACTATTTTGTATTATTTATTTGATTCCTAAAACAAATAATAGAAATATTACACATAGAAAAATAGTGCAATTGTAGATATAAAACTGTGTAACATTTAAAAATATTACACAAAAAAGGCTACTATAATCATTGTATATATACAGAGCTTAAAGCAACATTCATACATATGATTTATGTATATATAAATTTAATATATATCTCTATGTATATTTCATTGTTATTGTAGTACTATGTACTTTGTAAGTAGAATTGGACAATTTTTTATAAGTGACGTTTTTTTTCCCCACCTGGTTCGCTTTCTTGTCACTTAGCCCTTAGGCGAGGCACCTGCCCTGCGCCTCGAGCCTAGTAGCCGCCACACCGCCTTTTAGAGAACGCTGTCTACAACATTCTTGTAGACCCAAACTCTTAAATTATGTGCAAGTTATTCATGACATGATGAATCAATAAATTCAAGATATTCTCTAATATCACCTGTTAACCTAAAAGAAAAAAAAGAAAAAAAATGAAAAGACAGTTCTCTCTAAATTCAAGTTCGCAAGAATTTCTCTCGGATGAACTTAATGTTTTTCTTAGCGGCTTCTTTTCCGTTTCTTCTAAGAATTTACCAGCTTAGCCGAATGCTTTTTATTCTGCGACGGAAACGACTTTGCACCACGTTAGAAAAGGTAAAGGCAGACTTTTTGAAATATATCCATGGTCTATCCTCCAATTTGGAAATACACTAATCTGACACGGTGTCCCATTCCCGTACCTGTTGACAGAGTGTCTGTGTACCCAGTCGGATATATTTCCCTAAATATGCATCTACCACATTTATTCTTCACTTCGCACAGCTTGAGCTGTACTGCAATATGTTTTGAACTTCAAGGCATGTACAGAATTTTGAAAGATGATCAGCTAGTCCCCGTCTATTTACTGTCTCTGTACAAAAGCATGTTGCATTTTGAATCTCTTACTATGGTCTTACCAACTGATTTTGGATTTCATGAAATATGCAGGTTATATCTGTGAAGCTTATACGCAATAAGCAGACTGGTCAGTCAGAGCGATTTGGATTCATCGAGTTCCTTTCTCATGCAGCTGCTGAGAAGGTCCTACAGAGCTACAACGGTTCTATAATGCCAAATACAGAGCAACCCTTCCGCCTGAATTGGGCATCCTTTAGCACCGGTGAAAGGCGCCCAGATTCCGGTTCTGATCTATCTATATTTGTAGGAGATTTGGCTTCGGATGTTACTGATACAATATTGCACGAAACGTTTGCTAGTAAATATTCATCTGTTAAAGGTGCAAAAGTTGTCATTGATTCCAATACTGGCCGTTCAAAAGGTTATGGTTTTGTTAGGTTTGGTGATGAAAATGAGAGGTCAAGGGCTATGACTGAAATGAATGGTGCGTATTGTTCTAGCAGACCCATGCGCATTGGTGTTGCAACCCCCAAAAAGCCATCGTCAGGACAGCAACAGAATCAACAGTACCAACAACAACAATATTCTTCACAAGGTTTAGCACAATTTCCCTGTTTTCCAATTTCTTAAAATCTTAATAGAAAATTTATTCCATTCGCTCTCGAGCTAATTTGTGGCTGTCAATTATGCACTTGAAAAAGCTAATGCTCATTTTTCTTTGTTTAGCTGTGGTATTAGCTGGAGGGTATTCTTCAAATGGTGCTGCACCTCAAAGCTCCCAGTCTGATGGCGATTCGTCTAACACAACAGTGAGTCTGTCTTCCCTCGCTGAATTAATCATCACCAACCCAAATTGCGTCATTAACCCTTGTTATGCTGTAGATATTTGTTGGAGGGCTTGATTCTGAGGTCACTGATGAAGAACTCAGGCAGACCTTTTCTCAGTGTGGCGAGGTTTTCTCCGTAAAAATACCAGCTGGAAAAGGATGTGGTTTTGTACAATTTGCTAACAGGTTGTCATCTGTGTAGTTCAGTTACATTGTGTAATAAAATTACAAGATAATTTTTTTTGACCATCAGTCACTATTGGTTGGAATATTTAAATAACAAAAGAGTAACTCCCATGGGTCTCTCTGTTTTAAACATCCAACCAATAAGCAACGAAGTGAAGGTGACCCTCCTCCATGGATGGAAACTAATTTGAACTTTACTATTGCTGTTTATGTTGATAGGATTTGATGTTTTGAGTGCCCACCATTAATAATGTTTTTGTTATATTATTGAGAATATTTTAAATATGAACATTGTTGTCTTAGAGGAAATAGATTCCATAGAGTGAAGAAAGTAGTGAATTGTTATTGTAAATAGCAATAATACCATTTGAAAGAAGTTGCATCTATAACCATGAAATGAACCCCATTTCTTGTTATCTGTATATAGAACCAACGCTGAGGACGCAATGCAGAAATTGAGTGGAGCACTTATTGGTAAGCAGACAGTTCGCCTATCTTGGGGTCGAAATCCAGGGAACAAGCAGGTATATTTTGTCGTCTTTTACTTTCTGTAGGCAATTCACCTTTAGATTCTATGAGGTATTATAATTCATTTATTTGCATGAATACTGAAAATAAAATTGTATGAGGACTTCCCTGTCAAGTGTAAAGAATAGAAGTCGAAGAGTGTCAAATATGCACTTTTTCCCCTCTACTATGTATTGTTTTACTCAACTCAACAAAGCCTTTTCCCAAATTTACATGGGGTCGACTACATGGATCTTGTTTTTTGTCTTTGTTCGTTCTGTTAAGTAGCATACTTGGTTAAACCATAAGAAATTGTTATCTGCATTCAAATTCTTCCTATTTATTTAGTTATGGTTTGCCATTGAAGTTTTGTGGAAGCTTTAGCTTTCAATTTCTTTACATTTAGTGCTTGTTTGTTCTGAGTGTAAGGAAAGAAGTGTTTTCCAAGCTTTTACAGGAATCATGAACTTTCTATGTGAATTTATCATTTTAGAAATCCCAGAAAATCCCAGAACTTGAACCAAAACTAGCACTTGTGCATTACTGACTATTAAAAATGTTTGGGAACCCCATTTCGATGCCTTGGAATTGAACTTTTTCAATTCAAAGTTGAACATTTTGAACTGAAAAGATTAGAAATCCAATCCTGGAGCATGAAATTGGGTTCCCAAACATGAAGTTTGAAATTAATGATAAGTTTAAATGATTTGCAACTTTCCGTGCACTCCACGACCAAGGCAAGCAAAGAAGAGATGTGATAAAAATTAAATAAAGTAAAATTATGAAAGGTTTTTATGTTTGGCTCTTATCACCAGCTGGTTTTCCTCATTCAACTGTTTCCATACATTTTCTTATGGTTTGGCAGTCGAGAACAGATTCCGGTAATCAATGGAATGGTAATTATTACGGAAAGCAAGGTTACGGTGGTGGTGGGTATGGATACAATGCGCAACAGAATGATCCAAGCATGTATGCTGCTGCTTCGAATGGGTATGGCAATCACTAGGAGCCTACAAGCTGAACTTACTGAGTAGACTTATAATATTTGAGTCATGAAAGATAATTAAACTAAGACGACATTTATTTTTCCTCTTTGAAACCGAATTCTGTAGTGGTGAATTTTGTTTCTGGATTTAATTTAATGTCATGGAGACTTGTCTAGAATTCTGTTGGGACCTATTTTTTGAAATTATCGGGTGCACATCCAAGGAGGTTTTTATGAAGGGTGGTAGTAAGCTTTATTAACTTACAATTCTTGATTGTGTTGTGAAATCATGTAGAATTTGACAACACCTAAAAGCTTGTATGACATATAATAATACAAAGTTTAAAAGCTAAAGGAATCTGAGAATCAATACAAGATGTTCATTGGAATGCAACAATTACAGTTTGATATTGGATATGAGTTCATAATTATTAGAATGTTTAATCTGAGCTGGACTTAATTTGTGTCTCGCAATTTTACCCCTTTTATGCCTTACAGTAGTAATGAGGTATCACAAAGAGAGTTGTCCTTTTCGGGTCGTGTTTTGAAAGTGAAAAATGGGTGGGGAGATTATTCTCTTAATACAAAGACAAGAAACCCTTGGGGTTATCTCCATGTTAATTTGCCCAATGCTGTTGATAATTTTTCCACTAGAGAGCATTAAGCAAAACAACATTTAATTAAAAAAAGTGTCATATTTGAGAGATTCTGAAACTTGCACCCTAGGTGTGACAAACATAGGGGGCGTATGATCCTCCAAATCCCGTGTCCATGGTACTCATGGCAAATAAAGTTTTGTGCTAACGCAGCATTTTTTTCGCAATTTAATAAATAACGCAATTGATTAAATAATCGATGTTAGCATTTAAACACTATTAACTTGACAAAATTAGAGCATAAAAGGCTAACATCTTTCAAAAAAAAAAAACATCGTTCACTTGGAAAATCAAAATTTCATTTTGCGCTAGTTTCGCTTGATTGGTTGATAGCTTTGGCTCCCAGGTCTTGAGGGTGATTTGCCATTTCTCTTTCTAATATGCGCGGGCACATGATCAATTGGAGTAGTCGCGGTTCACTATTATTTCATATTTTTATCTTTCCATCGCCTCTTCTGGGATGATTCTTAATTTTGTTTTCAATAGGGAATGCCTAATTTGAGCCTTTGCAGAGTGAGATTGGTCCAGGGAGCCCATGCACGCGCTTAGGTTGTGATCAGAGTGGGTACACACCCATCTGATGTTGATGAGGTCCTAGCTTTCTTATTAAACCCGGATCGTGTTTAGAGCTCGTAGTTCCATTTTGAACTTTACTTCAAAGAAATGTAGCACTTCATAAGCATAAAAGGCTCCTATGTCTTCACATTTTATGTTTGACAGATGAAGAGAAGAATGACATGATTTGTGTAACTGCTGCTCAATCCTTATTTGACTCCCAACAATGACACATAATATGTTCATGCCTTACTAACAATGCCAAATCACGTTATGAGAAAGACGTCGCTTCTATTTTCACTGCATATGGCTTGTCGTTAATTTTTTGGGCAATCTTTTCCAACATAGCCAACTTCCTTTTGTTTGCATCGTTAATCAAATCTTCAACAGTATTAGGCCACACAGAGAAAATGAACGTCCTCATCCCCCCATTAATTTTTCTTTCGGTGGCTCCTCGCATTTTTTGTGTTTGACTTTTTGGTGTTGAGTTTCAAAACTTAAATGATCTTGTTGGGATTGAGAGTAGGATTCCATTGATTTGAAAATAAGTGTATAAACTAGTGAAAAAAAAACAAAGAAGTAAATTGAGTTTGAAATTCAAATTAGCGATAAGATATGTTCAATTTTGGAAGGATATATACAGTTGTTAAAATCTAGCCGATTAAAAGCTATTGGAATTGGTTGTTGGTCCAGTGGCATTCTAATTATCGCAAAAATGTCCTAAATGCCTAAAGCCCCATGACTTATATATACTCATATTACGACTTTTTTAAGCTAGCTTTTTGAATTCCAAATATAAAAATCAATATATTTAATTATTAAAAATAATTGCATCCAAAATTTTATTTTTCTCCGATTTCCAAAATAAATTTAAAATTTTCAATTTAAAAAATTCGGGTTGTTACACTGGTTATGTTTTCAAGTTAAGCAAAATACCATAGGGCCTTTTGGTTAATAAAAAGTGTTCCATGCATTGGTGTCGGGTGTCTTGATCGACGATATTTGCCAAAGATTCCATATTCTCCAACTTCAGCGATGTTTGATTACACAAATTTGCAATGGTAAATTTTTCCACAAAAGTAAAAGGTACAACTTCATAAAGCATAAAATTTTGCATTTTTCAACTTATATTTTCTTACCTTGCCCCCAAAGAAATATTTTCCATGACAAACTTTCATTGTTTAGGCCTAATTAAACTCATCCTTTTCTATCTTTTTACACAATTACAATCAGATATATAAAGAAGTAAATTTAGCTTGGTAGAATTTTCCTTGCAATAATTTAAATTGCAAAAGTTTGCGTTTTTCATCTTTTTTTTAATCAAACACACCCTTAGATCATCTCCAAGGCCCGATCATCATGCTTAAGGAACAGGCTCCAATGCTATTTTGCTCCTCCAGCAAAGGGTACAATCTCCAAGGCTTTGGGTATACTCCAGCTTCTTGCTACACTTGAAACGTCGTGACACAAAACTTAACGCAGTAGTTCAACTGCCACAAGGAGTTGCGGTATAAATCCCCAAAAATAAAGATGGGCGGCATTTTAAGAGCCGCTCATAATTCTCTCTAACATATTTCCCAAATTTTCTCACTGGAATCATTAATATTACCATACTTTGTCATGGACTAAGGTTTGCACGCAAACAACACACCGGTATGCACAGTGCGTTGTCCTCACGCTTCACTCACCATGCGATTAACGAATCTGTATATATTTTGACAATGATGACATTATGAAGTTGTCCCCCTAACCCGTTCTACAGAGACACATTGGTCGTCTAGGATATTGGCGGGCAAGGTACAAACGTCATTTGATTTAATATTTTTTGTGTTTAATATTTGACTTAGGGGTAACTCATTTTAATTATTTAATAATGAAGTAATTTGGTAAATTTATAACTCTTTTAATTACACTTAAAAATGATTTTAATTAGGAATTCAGGGATAAGAAAATTCATTGTGCGGTATGATCTGTCCATGCATAGTGGAACGATATTTCCCGTGCAGGGTAGGTTGTGCTTGGATTGTTGAGCACATTGAGGGTAGTATTTTTGGGGATATCATTACTATGCCCTATATGTGGACTGATCGGGGAATCATTCTAGCTATACTTGAGAGGTGGTAGAACACGACCCACACATTTCACTTCCAGTGCAAGGAGATAGGGTTCACCCCTTTGGGCTTTACCATGTTTACTGGATGGTAGGTTTCCAAGTGAGAGAATGTACCATTTAAGAAGTCCATGATACATATAAGTACACCCATCAGTACTCCCTTATCCTAAAAAGGGCAAATTACATATAAAACAACATATTTTTCCAAAGTGAAGCTTATGGTGGAGGATTACAGGGAAGCTGTGGATCATATATGATATGTGTTGGGAATTGACATAATAAAAAATTTGCTACCCTAAGTTATTTAATTGATCATGCATTAGAAAGAATAACAAAAACTAGGTTTAAATCTTAAACCAAGGGTTCATGATACTTTTGTGAATCTTCTAGGTGATTCGGATGAGGAGAAATATGTGCTGTAGAAGATGAAGTGGTTGGCTTTCTTCTTTTTGCAAAAGCTTGCTATAATGCCCTCAATGTGATCTTCCAGTCTATGAGACCACCCCTCCAAAGTAAGCCTTGTGTTTTGGAGAGATGAAAACTTAAGTGAAAATTACTTTTTTTCTCATCACCCCTTCACAAAAATATGAATAAGTTTTCCTCTCTCTAACCCTTAGGATGTGTATGCCGCTTAAACCCCAGACCCAGACCCAGACCCATATACATAGGTACATGAAGTGGATTTGGTCCAATTAGGGTTTCCAGAGAGTTTGGGCCTATTACTTGAGTAATAGAATATACCAGGGACCCAAGGCTAATAATTAAGTTGGATTCCAAATGAAAATATGAAAATCCCAAATTACTTCTCGTATTATATTTTATTTCCCGTTTAATTAGAATTAATTTCACTAAATAATTATAATTGCACTTCAATTTAATTATCTTATAATTAATCGATTAATGAGGTCTTGCTTGCAAATTTTAAATGGCGCATAATATGATCCAAAACGTAAATCATACAAATATCTTCTTGGTGAAATTCAGTTCGTTCCTAATTAATTTTCACCACCATCTTATTTATTCTTTGGTCTAAGACTTAACTTTTTTGATACTCTACCATATTATAAAATAATTCACTAATCAGGTTTACTGGTAGAATCAAAACTTATAAGTTTATCAAGGAGGTATCACAATCGATGATATTTTAGTGATGCGAATTCCTTTGGAATATGATCTCAGACATGTACACCCAATGATTGCCTAACTTGCGGGGATCTAGACCTAATAAATTGGATTGCACCTATAACAATCAAAACAATAGTCGTGGGCAAATGATTATATAATTATGTTGGGGACTTTGGAGGGCAGTATTTAATATATAATTATGTATTATATGTTTTGGGTTTGGTTATTCTGTTAAGCCAAATGATTCGGGTTACTTGGTACGAGTACGATAAATGTTTACTATTGGGTCCGAGTATATATATGTATATACAATTCATTAGTTCGGGGTGAGGATATTTTAATAATCACATTAAATGTATACATATCGGGATTCCGGGTGATTTGTAATTAGGGCATTTTTGTTTCGGTGGTTATGGTTAGGTTGGTATATCTTTTTGTATATGCGCATATGTATACATGGGATTTATAAATAGTTTATGAGACTAATTCGGTAATATATCTATATACATTAAACTTAAATCAAGACGTGTACATAATGAGGAGAAAATATTAAAATGCATTGGGGGTGGGTTATCATAACCAATATATAAAGAGTAACAATATATGGTTATGGTGCGTATGTTAATGATGGTTTGACTTAGAATAGTTGTACTATCTGTATGGTTTTAGGTTGGGGGACTAAATTGGTTTATTACTCGGCTATATGAAGGTTAAGGTTTGCTTTATCCATGCAAATGATTGTACAATATGAGTTGAGTGATTACTCTAAGTTGGAACGATCCAGGGTTGGTTAATTACTCTGAAACAACATAAAGCTTTATGTTGTGTTGTTTAAAGTATAGCATAATTGGTTTTGGAGCCGGATGATTGGTCTAAGTAGGATGTCTAGGTTATTTATTTGGTTCTTGTTTGGTATATCAGTTGTTTTAGTACTCTTGGGTAACAAATATGGTTATGGAAATTTGGGTTTATTGGTTTTTCTTAGGGAGCCTCGTACCATTGATTATGATGAATAGTCCGGCTAAGCAGAAGTGTATTCGGAGGGAGGGGAGGGGTCGTTGTTTGGATTTCATTCGTGAGACATACCATATATGGAGTTTAGTTCGTTCGGGAGTTAGGAGATATCATGCATGATACTCTTAATATGTATCTAGTAGGAGACTCTTGAGTAATTAGCATTTGTATATTGATTATGGATACGATGTACCGGTAGTTGGAATGGTTTGAGGTTAGAGGAGACTTGAGGTATAAGTATGAGTGTTGATGAGATATGACATGAGGCGTAAGTGGGCGCATTTGATACTGTTAAGTAATATATATATTTTTTACAATGCTTGGGCCTGACCCAAATCTATAACAATCAATTTCCAGGTATTCTAGGTGAGATTAGCAGGCCCGAGAAGTCAGACTTTCATTGGATAGATATCCAGTTCTTCATCCTTGGTGTAGTTTTTTTTTTATTTCATTTGAGTTGACATTCTAGTTATTAATGATTCATGATCTTATTTATGGGTCGAGGTGGTCCCAACTTGTTTATATTTAAGTTTGAGATTATTTATTAATGCGGCGTTTATTTATTATTGGTGGATTTAGTTTTACTTTGGACAAACTACTACTACTACTACTACTACTACTACTACTACTACTACTACTACTACTACTACCGCCACTGCTCCCACTGCTGCCACTGGTCCTACTCCTACCACTGCCACCACTACCACCACCACCACCACTACCACTACCACCACCACCACCACCACCACCACCACTACTACTGCCACTGCTCCTACTCCTATCACTGCCACTGCTACTACTACCACTACCACCACCACTACTACCACCACCACCACTACTGCTACTACTGCTATTACTACCACTACCACTGCTACTACTACCACTGCTACTACCACCACCACCACCACTACTACTACTACCACCACCACCACTACTACTACTGCTACTACCACCACCACTGCTACCACTGCTACTACTATCACTACCACTACCACTTCTACTACTACCACGACCACCACCACTACTACCACCACCACTACCACCACCACTACCACCACCACCACAACCACCACCACCACTACTACTACTACTACTACTACTACTACTACTACTACTACTACCACCACCACCACCACCACCACCACTATCAGTACCACCACCACCACCACCACCACTATTACTACCACGACTACTACTACTACTACTACTACTACTACTACTACTACTACCACCACCGCCGCCGCCACCACCACCACTACTACTACTACTACTGCCACCACCACCACCACCACTACCACCACCACTACTACTACTACTGCTACTACTTCCACCACCACCACTACTACTACAATTTTGTGTTAGTTTTTCTTATTCACTTAAATTTAGTTCAAAAGGGACATCCTCTTAGGGAAATCTCACCACCACCACCACCACCACTACTACTACTACTGCTACTACTTCCACCACCACCACTACTACTACAATTTTGTGTTAGTTTTTCTTATTCACTTAAATTTAGTTCAAAAGGGACATCCTCTTAGGGAAATCTCACCACCACCACCACCACCACCACCACCACCACCACCACCACTACTACTACTACTGCTACTACTTCCACCACCACCACTACTACTACAATTTTGTGTTAGTTTTTCTTATTCACTTAAATTTAGTTCAAAAGGGACATCCTCTTAGGGAAATCTCTTGTAAATCCTCATCTTTTGGAGGATTAATAATATGATGATATGGGAAAAGCATGAACCCAATTTTTCTTGAAAAAAACTCTATGATGACTCATTTTTTGTTTTGATAGTTTTTGACAACTTAGAAATAAAATGTTGCGTCTATGGTTGATTTATCATTCGTATTTTATCTATCTTAAATTATGATTTTGTTTTGGAAAAGGCAGTTATGATTTTGTTTAGAATGAAGTGATGAGAGATGTAGAAAATATTTCATTGTCATGGGTCTGTGAAGGTTAACATGAGTGTTTGATTTTCTAAACTTTACTGATCGCGTGACTCATGCAATTCAAAATTGATTGAGGTTATTGTAAAATGAAAGTAGGATGTTTAAGTTTGATCCTCTAATGGGTATTTAGTTTCCAAGTAATTTAATAATTTTTCAATGTGTTTGATGTTTTATGAGATATGAAATTTAAATAGTACGCGCATCGCGCGAGTTTAGGCCTAGTAATACATATTTTGCACAACATAACTTTTGATTCTGAGTATGATTTTTATTTTCTGCAGGGAGATAATATTGTAGGGAAGCCGGAAACAAATTGAGCAATGAACAATCAATCCCCCATACAAAAAACCTAGAATTAGAGACCAGGATCTCACTCGCCCCCACATAAAACTGATCCTGACAATCCACTGCTCAGACTACTTCGTCAAACCAATCGATGAGTGGATCCTGAAAAGCTCCCTCATCAACTTGCTCAAATCCTCCTTCTCCCTCATCGCCCCTAAAGAATATCTCCAAATTAAAAAAATTCAAAGACCTTAAGAAATGCAAATGCTATGATCCCGTCACTCTCTTCATTCACGACCAAGGGTCTCTCTCCAATCCCTTCAGCTCCAGAGATATGATTATTGATGTTGCTAAGCTTTTGGAAAAGAAGTTTTCTAATTGGAGAAAATCTCTTTTTCATAAAATGGACAGGATAGAACTGAAGTAATGTTGGAGTTAAGTTTAGACTCTTTGATGAGGTTCTGCAATTGGGTGATATTGATGGAATGCAAGAACTTTTTGCATTTGGTGGCCATTCAGAGCTGGGGGGACGATAGTCTGATACAATTGTGTTGACAGGTGTTCCAACACCTGTCGTGCAGGTTTTGCATAACCAAGAGTTTCGTAAGCCTTCAATAATTGTCTTCATGCAGGTTTGGAAGGAGAGTAGCTATATTTGTGAGATTTGCATATGGCTTTCAATTCGTTCCAAAGGCACTCTAAAGATTATCCATTGTTTGGTTGGTATTCTAATATTTGTTTTTTAATCTTTGTCCGTCACTTTTAAAATGAACTTGGTTTTCATATTTTTATGATGTCATTGTTTTTTTTTAGCTATTTTTGTGCGCTTTTTTGGTATTTTGAATTTGTTTTTGTCTAGGTGGAGGATTGGAGTAGACCATAATATCGAAGTGATATTTAATTTAATTGAAACGTGTAGTTATCTGATTTTACTCTTTAAAAAAAAATGGTTATGTTTCATATTCATATTTCGGTTCTAAAATATTTACATATTTTGATTTCTGGAAAGAAAACAAATTTGAGGTTTTGAAGTTAAATTTATGGCGATGTAATTTATGAATTTATTAAATGATTTATAGCTATTAAAACATCAGGTATATATAATTTTATGTACTCTTTTCGTCTTTTCCTTCATTTTATTTTATAGAGAATTAAGATAAATGTCATGCTTCTTTCTATATTTGGATTTTTAGGACAATACTTTTCAGGTTTATAAATCTAGTCCATGTGGTACAATAACATTTATAAATCTAGTCCCCGTGGTACAATACCTTTGTTTTTTTGGTCCGCCCCAGCGGCACTATTTTTTACCATTTTTCATGGTATTTTTAGTACAGGGACTAAATTTATAAAATTATATGAAGTGTCATATTTTTATACACTTTGAGCACTATGAGGAACTTTTTTCAAAACTCCCTTTATTTTAAGAATATTCAAGTTGAGTAGTGAATATTTTAGCCCTCTTTGAAATCAAAGACAACAATTATATGTTTAAAATGTTGGAAGTCTCTATATTCTGTCCTTTCCTTTCTCTCCCTCTATCTCTTCTCTTATGACCACTCCATCCCTCTCTATAAAAACAATGCCATCAAAATAAAAAAATGTTCTAAAAAATATTAGAAAGTGCATTAAAAAATACTTAAACTATTTGAAAGCGTAAATAAAATAAAAGAAAATAAAAATTATTTACACTCTAAAAAGTAAGTAGTAGTTTCAAATATTTTACATAACAAAAAGTTTTACTGTTTTTTACAAAGATAAAACTTATTTAATAAAATAAACATTTTTTAAAAAAAAATTAACTATTTTTATAAATACATTTTTTAAGTGCATTTTTTTTATTAAAAACTTCAAAAACGCAATTCATCCTTTTGACGTACAATGTTGTTAACCAAAAGTTTTCCACATCGATTATCCCTTAGACTCCATCTAAAACATTTTTTTTCTCTTTAGTTTTCAATCTTCTTCATCCACTGTTATTGAGAGTTCTGTTCATAAATTTGAGAGATATTTTCTTTTTTATTTTCCACACATTCCGCATTGTTTACAACTAGTTGATGTAAATAATGGAAACGTGCTGTTATTGTTGACTTATTGTAAACCTAATCACAATAATTATTTTAACTATTAATTTATAATAGATAACATGTTTAATGGAGATTTTGGTTGGTGGATTAATTAAATCTATGTTAAAGATGAACCCAATAAATAACACGTTAAATCAAGATTTTTGCACCATGATAATGTAATTAATCATAGTATAGTACTATTATAATGTGAGGTTTTGAATTACGGATGTTTAGGATTAATTATGAGGAGTTTTGGATTTAAATTGGAGATCCTAAAATCATTAATGGTGGCATGGGTTTATGCATAATTCATTTAGTGGCTAAATGATGTTTTTGGAAAAGAGGCTTGAAAGTCAGGAAGAATCCCTGCTATAGAGGCTACCAACCTGCTATAACGCCCCTAAGGCCGCTATAATGGTTGTACCCTAGACGCTATGGCGGTTGGGGTTTCATACCGGACATGGTATCTATTTTTTTTCAAATTTCTTTTTAATTGGAAATTTCCTTTACGGGACCTTTGGTTATACATATATATATATATATAGGAAGAGGTTCAAAAGTAAACCAAAAGAATAAACTTTTTAATGAATCTACTAAGATATTAAAAATTGATCCTTAATTTCTTATTGTAATTGGTCCGCGCCAGCGGGGGATTGAAAAATTATTCATTGCCGCTGGCGCGGATTAATTATAACAAGAAATTAAAAATAAATTTTTTAATGTCTTAGAAGGTTCATTAAAAAGTTCATTCTTTTGGTTCACTTTTGAACCTCACCCTATATATATATATATATATATATATATATATATACACACTAGGGTATGCCCGTGCCTGAAGGCACGACGAAAATTTCAAAGTACGTAATTGTAAGACGGTAAAAAAAATTAACAGTACCTAATTACAAAATGACAAAAATTTTCAAAATACGTAATTGCAAAATAGTGAAAATTTCATTCTCCAGCAAAAAAAGTGTAATTTAAAAAAAAATGGTGATTAAAAATTTGGGTAGAGTTTCTTTTTACTATCCACTATGCTTAAGAAATAAAAAATACGCCAACAAAACTAATATTCCGTAATAAGATAAACATAACATATTTAACTTCAAAAATAAACAAAAGAACATAATGTTTTTGAAACAAGCATGTAAAGGTTTTACAAAATGGTTGAAAATAGTTTTCGAAATGTTAATCGTTTTTCTACTAAAAATATATAGAAAACTATTTTTAATGAGTAAACTGAAAATAAAAAAAAAAATTCTGGAAAAAATATAAATAAAAATATTGCTCATGCTTGAAAGGACGAAGAAAATTTTCTAAAGTATTAAGTCATGTATAATTTAAGATAAAAAAAATTTATATAACACAAAACATTGTAAACAAATTAAAAAGTTGTGTATCGCCCTTGCAGATCAATGAAAAGTTAAAAAGTTGATGGCGCGGTGAAAATAAAAGTTTATTTTTCATATTATAATTTCGTATACGAAGAAAATAATGTGTGATGAAAACATTAATTTGAGACAATGATTTAAAATTAGAAATTTATTTTCCAAATCTTAAAATAATATAACGTCAAGATTTCCTAACACGAAATCATCTCATAATCCTGTCAGAATTACGACTCATGCTAATCTTGTCAATGAGGTGTGTCAAAAAACACATGATAAAATATAATTAATAAAAGTGATTAGTTAGTCAAATTCAGAATAAAAATTATTCTAAGCCATGGTTATTATTATTATAAATTGGTTTATGTATTTTATTGTACCGTTTATTTTAAATATCAATTGTTTGAAAGATTTCAGTTGTTGTCCTTTTCACGGAGTCGTATTATGTCATGTTCGTGTCAATTTAGTGTGAAATTTACAAAATTATGTTATTCGTGTCATGTTTATTTCAACCATGTTTGTGTCAACTAAAAGAAACACGAATTTGCATCATGTCGTATCCGTATCCAAAAAATCTTTGTCGCGTTGTGTAGTGTCGGCCCGAAATGCATTCCAAAAATATGAATTGCCACCCCTAATTATGTTTCACACCTATGTACAAAATTTACCAACCTCAAGTCACATGTGTTATTTTGCCATTTTATATGGAACCACTATTTTTATCCAACAAATTGTCTCACTCAATTTTAAACCTTAAAAATAATATAAAGCCACAATTACATAATTACCAACCCATAAATTATATAAACGAAATAGTGTTTTTTGGCCCTTTTTACTCCTAACAAACTATCTTTTTTTAATGAGCCAACTAAGGTCACAATTATTTTATTCACAACAAACAATTTTCATCCACTAAATTGTCCGACTGAATATGAAACATTATCAACCAAATAATGTACAAACAAAACAGTGTTATTTCAACCCTTTTTTATGTAGAGCAAAATGTCTTTCTTATGATCCAACTATGTTTATAATTTTTTATGCACAGCAAAAAGATT
This sequence comes from Sambucus nigra, assembly GCA_949130495.1. Classification (NCBI taxonomy): domain Eukaryota; kingdom Viridiplantae; phylum Streptophyta; class Magnoliopsida; order Dipsacales; family Adoxaceae; genus Sambucus; species Sambucus nigra. Next base: position 220,723,408 of record OX422212.1, read on the forward strand.
TTTTATTCGAGTAAATTGTCTCACTTAATTTGGAAACTTAAAAATAATTTAAAACATCGATTACAGAAATCAGTCAGAGCCATGCTCTCCACAATCCCAAGAAAAACAAAACACGTGTTATGACATGAAACCAAACAAATTTGAAAACCACCTATCCAAAAACCACCAGCGGAAAAATACAGCATGCACGCATGAAGTTAGCTCCGGCCAACAGGAGTAATGGGCAAACATCTATTTCTGAATAAAATAACTTTGCTAAACACTTTACAACGACTTTAATAACCTTTAATCTGAAACAAAATCAAAATTAAATACTGTTAATGCATAAACTCCTCCTTCAAATAAACCTCTTCATTATTGTATACATATGAATTTATGTATAATTGTATACAAGGCTTTTGGGTTTAATTATTTAGCCTATGAATAGTAACGAGTATATATGTGTACATACGAATACTTCATTTGTGGTGAAGATAATTTGATAATATATTAAATGTATTAAAGTTGGGATTTCGAGTTTGATTTGTAATTAGGACATGCGTGTTTCATTGGTTATGGTTAGGTCGGTTTATGTTATTTATATATGAGCATATGTATACATGGGATTAAAAAATAGTGTCATGAGACTAATTTAGGAAAATACCTTTATATATTAAACTTAAATAAGGAGGCATACATAACAAGGTAAAAATGTTAAAATGCATTGGGGTGGGTTAATCATAACGAAGAGATACTGATTAACATTACATTGTTGTGGCACGTTCATTAACGATGGATTAGCTTAGAGTAGTTGCACCCTCTGTATGGTTTAATGGTGGGGACCTTAGTTGGTTTATTATTTGGCCATAGGACGATTATGGTTTGTTTTATCTATGCAAACAAGAGTACAATATGAGTTGGATGATTACTCTATGTTGGGATGGTCCAGGGTTGGTTGATTACTCTGAACTAATATAATAATTTATGTTGTGTTGTTTACAATGTAACATATGGTAGTTTTGTAGATGGATGATTGATTTAGGTAGGATGGTTAGGTTATTGGTTTGGTATATCAGATGGGTTAGTGATCTTGTGGAACATATATGGTTATTGTAGGTTGGGGTTATTGATTTTGCTTAGGGATTCACGTATCATTGATTCTGATGAACAATTCAACAAAACATAAGTGTATCAAGGGGGTTTCTTGCTTGGATTTAATTCGTGTTACATCCCACACATGAAGTTTAGTTCGGCCGGGAACTAGGAGATATGTAAAATGAGTTTCATGGGGTAGTCCAGTTATATGGTAAAATAAAAGAAATTATAGAGTAGGTCACATACAAGCTAAATTCAATTTAATCCCAATTTAATCTTGATTAATTAGGAGAGCCCAAACATGCAAGATATTTAATCTAAATTGAATGAAACAAACCACAAATACAAAAGATGAAGAAAAAATCCCTTTTGTGAAAAACATTTTGTTTTTCATCATTGTTATAGCAAGATATTACAAAATGACACGGACAGACTTACAAACTTAGACATCACTAAGTATTACAGTTATGTCTTCCTTCCTTGTTGTTGACATAAAGAGATGCAGATCTAGCAAACCCCCACGCAGTAAGTTCCACTTGCCTCGGTGTCCAATGACGTAAGGACATGATTTTATAAATGTCCGTTATCAATTGAGTATGTTGTATACCGCTAAAACTGTCGAAGAATGTTCAAGATCAATATGCATCGAGATGGATCCGAATATCAATCTTCTTCAACATTCAAGCCTCTACAAGGTTAATTTCGATGAGTAGTATTTAAGTCCCTTTAAGGTTCACTTAAAAGTGTTGAGATAATTTTGAAAAGAGGTTTGAATATTTTTCTAAAATATTTTCTAAGTGTTGAGACAATGTTTTTCGTCAAAATGAATTTACCAAGATTAAAAGAAGAATTTTTGAAATAAAAAATTAAATTTATTTTTTGCAAATTTTCTGGTTTGAACGACATCAAATCTCGTTCGAACGACATTGGAGCGCGCCGCCTCAATTTTTTTTATATAAAGCATGTTAAATCATTCTGTTTTCATTAAGGAGACCCAACGATTTTCGATACCAGTAATCTGCTAATAGTAGAACACTTCGTCTTCTTCAATTTTAGGGTTTAAAACCTTGTTTTTCAATTCACTAAACATCCCAATTCTTTAGTGAATTATTTTGGAACCCAAAATACGTTCTTACTGATCTTTCTCTTGTAGAGAGGGTAAATCTACATCATATGGCTACGTGTCATTGAGGATCTTGCTGTGTGAAAGTTCTTTGTTGATTTGGATTGAGGTTCATAGGGAGTTATGCCGTATTCCTGGGCTGGCGATTGGACTGCGGTTCTGGTGGGTCTGCTGTATGTGGATCCATTGCTGATGACATCAATCGACATCTACGGATATTTGATTATCAAAACTGTATTTCATTATAACCGTGTAAGTTGTGATTTACAATTATAGTGAAATAAAAGGTTTTGCCCATGTGGGGGATTTTTCCAGAAATTTGGATTCCTTTACATTCTTATGTATTTATGATTTCATATCACTTAGATGCATGTATTAGGACTGAATTAAAACTTGGGTTTCATTAAAATTTGTTTGGTTGACACACAATTAAAATTGATTTATTTGAGAAGTTGCATTTATTTCACTCTGGCACTTTTTCAAATTGGTATCAGAGCAGGTTACTCTAAATTATTGAGTGATCCTAAGTTTTAAAGTTTTTTCCTGATACAATTTGACTACTCACGTCGTCAAATTGGCATCAAAGATTGTTGCACTAAGTTATTGTGTTTGATCCTATTTTTCTTAAAAAAAAGACTTTTGATACTTTTTATTATTTTCGATGTCAACTGTTTGAAAAGTCTAATTGGAAAATTCACACAAACCTTTGTTTTAAATCTTTCGTTGAAAATTATTTTGATAGGTGTTCGGGTTGTAAGGGTGTTGGTCACACGATAAATGAGTGTCCCACAAATTTAAGGAAGAAATTGAATAAGCTGTCATCTCATATTTCTACCCTTAGTGATAGTGATTTGGAAGAACAAGTTTTTTATGCTTCTAGGCGAGATATTCCCACCCGTGTGATTAGTGATGATAGTGAGAGTGAGGATGGAATTATAGATGAGCGCAGCTAGCAAACAACTTTCAATGAACTTTATGCTGAAGCTTTGAAAATAAAGAAAGAAAATTTGAAATTGAAAGCTCAACTGAAAGAGCGTTCCTTAAAAACTAATGATCTTTTAGTTGAAGATCTTAGGAAACGTGAGAAAATTTTGAGAGAAAAGCTTGAGTACATTGAGGGTGAGAGAGATAGTTTAAGAGGGTTGATGGAGACTATGAAAAAGGAGCTTCTTGAGTTTGAGGAATCTAGGCGAGTACTTGAGTCGAGGATATGTGAGCTTGAGAAGAGTTTGCGAGAATCAAGCAAGGTAAAGTTTGATTTGGAGTCTCGATAAAAAAAGCTTGATAATATTTTGGGGACTGTCCAAATTAAGGAGGATAGGGGTGGTATAGGCTTCTATAAGAGTGTCGCACCCATTGCCAAAGCCAACCCCACACGTGTGAGAGAGCCTCCTACAGCTGTTAAGAGAGAGACACCAAGGGTTGTCAAGCGAGAGCCTCCTAGGATCATTAGGAGAGAGCCACCTACGAATTTGAGGAGTACGCTACAAGGAATTTGAGGAGAGGACCACCTTTAGGTAACATTCACCAACCGGTTTACACTTGCACACATTGTGGAAAGCAAGGACATCTTAGGCGTTTCTGTTACAAGATTTTAAAAGGACCTAAGAAGTTTAATAAAAAGTAAATTCGATTCCTCAAACCCCCACACCTCGTTACACATCGATTTAGGTGAGGAAATTGGATTTAGAGGCTTATGGTCTAATTGTTCACGACTCTCGTTTGCTGGCACGTGATTCACCCAATGTGAGATCGTTTGGTTGATTGTGTTGATATTTGTCATATACTAGTTGTGCTCTATGATATACTCTTACTAGTATTATGACTCACTTTATAGTAGCTTACATTGTTTTATGAGTTTATCTACTGTTTAGCACTATTTTTGAATCTGTCAGAAGCTTTCAGGTATCGTTTTCTGGAAATTTTGTAAACTGGGAAACACTGTTTAGCTTTCGAGGGAGATGTGAAAATTGGGTTTCTCATTCAAACGAGATTAGTCTCCGTTCGAGCGATTTATGATCTCGCACGAAGCCTTCTCGTGAGATGCTATGCCGTTTGAACGACAAGCAGTCTGGTTTGAGCGACCTGGTTGACTTTGACCATTCTGTTTACAATACGCTCTGTTCTTTCGTTACATTATCTAGTATTGCTGGGTTGATTCTGACATTTTATATGCAGTCATTCTTAGTATTCATGCTTAATGGCTTATACTGCATTATTTGTTAAATCACACCTGCTTCGATTGATGATTCCTTATATGATTTACTGTTTGCTAGCATAGGATGTTGCTCATGCCGATATTATGCCTATTTCTACTGTGTATCATGCTTGTATTTATGGTTTTTTGTTTTTTAAAATTTTTTAAAAAAATACAAAAATATTTTATTTTGATAAAATTTTTGAAAAATAGTTTTGTATTTTGTTTTACATTGTTTATGGATCAAAATTTAGGATGATCAAGTCACAATTTCATTCCATTTATCCATGTGAGAATTTGATAGTGTTTTGAGACAGTATGTCTTGTCATCCATGTGCTTTACAATGTTTGGAGTCATTGAGATATTATTAGTTGCTACTTCCTACATGTTTGACTCATTATTTCCTTTACTGCACATGTGCACGGATTTATTTGATTATTGTAATTATCTATCACATGTTGGTCGAGTGTTTTCATCTCAATCTTGTCCTTAAAATGAACCAAGTGCAATAATACGAGAGTAATAAAAGTAGTGCATGTAAAAACCATTGACCATGAGGAATTTTTTTACATTTAAAAAATTGAAGAGTGACACGGGAAAGGGCTGCGAGTGAATAACAATCACGTTGTGAAAGCCACCGTTTGAAAAGAGCTCGCACCAAAAATTAAGTCAATAAAAAGATGAAATATGCCAAAATTTGGGCCAATAGGTTTTCTCTAAGTTATGAATTTAGTACCTCAGTAGATAAAAAATTGCATTATTATATATGAGGGAGTTTGGTTGGAAAGTAATCAATGGCTTTGCACATCCTTTGAAAAATTCTCGAAACGGCACTAAAATAGTTTTGGACGTTATTGGTGTGAAAATTACTTAGGCTTTGATTTGTTGATTTGGTTTAGTCGATATCATCTAAATTCAAGAATTTTACACCTAAGGATATTTTTTATGTTCAATCGATAGGAGTAAACTTATGCATCGTGCACAAATGCTTGATTGAGTTTTATTACCTATTGCATCTGTTCACATCCATTCATTCCATTTCCACGATTTGGTTATCTTAGTGAAAATTCATAGTGTGTAACTTTTGTAACATCATTTTTTCATTTTTGTATGAAAAAAATTAAAAAATTCCAAAATAGTTTGTTTGCTTTGTTTCCCGTGACACCTAGATTTGCTTTATGTGATTTATTCCTTTCCTTGTCTATTTCGGACAAATAAAAATGGGGAGAACAAATTATGACTTTATGGGAGAGTTTTTGAATTATGGGGGAGATTTGAGATTTTATATATGTTTGATTTTATGTTGACTTTATGTTTATCTCATTTCAAACTTGATATGTCACGAAGGTATTTGCTTTGACTTGTGTGTAGGTACGAATATTAAAGATTATTGATTGCACACGAAGATTGATTTATTTGAGAAGTCACATTTATTTCGCTGTAGCACTTTTTCAAACGATCAACCTCAGGAATATCCTTTCCTATCTTCAGCAATGAGAACTGACTCCAGAAGATTTTTGAACAAAAGACGTGTTCTTCAGATTTTGATAAAATGATCAAAAAGCATCTAAGGGGTTTGGATTTTAAAAACTGAAGTGTTTGATCACAAAAATATTTCGAAAAGGCATGATTAAGATTTCATGCTCGTATCTCTTTATAAAGGTAAAAAATCTCCAAGAGATAGACTTGAAAGATTGCATTTGAAATAAGGTAAAAAATAAAATTTTTCCAGCTCATTCGAATGAACTGAACCTTGTTCGAATGACTTATGAAACGTCGTTTTAACGATATCAAACGACATTTCAAAGCGACAAGGAATTTAGTTCGTTTGAAGTTTGTTCAAACAACCTCGTTCGAATGACCCTCCGTACCTCGTTCTAACTATCTACCTAAAAATTTAATTTTTATTAAAAAGTTTTGAAAAACTATTTTCTATTTTCAAACACTTTTAAAATACCCATGAACATAAAGATTACACATAAACAAACGCATATACCTTCTCCGATGATTGTTAGTGACGATCTCAACTCTTCCGTCTTCGATTGCTACCTTCAACCATTGACTTGTCTTCGATAGAATGTACATAATGGTGAAGAGATGCAACGAAATATGATAATCTAAACAAAAGTGATGAGCAATTATAAAATTTTATTTTACAAAGAAAATACCTACACACATCAAACAAAGAAAATACTGTGACGCATGGAGTTTAAAGAAAATAACCCCCCTTAATATGTTCTTCCCCTTTTTATGTGTAATAAAAAATGGTTAGAAGCTGGACCTTAAAAGATAGTATCAAGAGAGTCTAAACTTTAAATATTACCATAAAGAATAAGAAATTAAACATATGCAATGAAACTTCAACAAACAATGTAATACCCCGACCCAGATTTGGTCTGCCATTGGGTCAACCGGCACCGAGTCAAGGTGTTAAGGGGGAGAGTCCAATTTTATTATCAAGAAAATCCTTTAATTTGCACCATTTTATAAGGAATGAAATATAATTTAATTGATTTTAATTTAATATTTAAGTTACCACTTTAAGTAATTAAGTCAATTAACATGATTTATTTAGAAAATTCCATTAAATCCAACAATGCTAATAATAACGAAATTAAACCATAAAACTCCTGTATTATTATAAAAAATGGCCCAAGGTTTGAATAAAAGAATTTTATAAAATGCCGTAATCTGAAATACACATTTTGAAAATGCCATGGTAGAGCTCTAACAACAATTAGTGCTCTTTGGGGCCTTATCAACATCCTTACCGAAAGTACCTGGGGGTGGGGATTTTAACATAAAAAGTAGGGGTGAATAGAGTGGGAAGTACTAAATAATACATTTTTATACGAAAATAATACACATATAACATTTATTTTAACAATTCTGAAAATATTATCATTTAACAGGTATAAATGCAACTACCATGCAATACAACCCGAGTTATGTGCTCAAACCCACACTTGTCCACATTACACCAACTATTCAAATAATTAGAGACCATTTAATCATCTTTATCCACTAGTGTCCATTTAATCATCCCGATTAGGTTGTCTTTCTTATATTTTCCATTCACAATGTTATTTATTTCCACTTCCATCACTCCTTTATCAACATTATCTCTTTCTCGAAAATTTACCAAATAACCGTGCACTTTGAAGGGCTCCACACTGCCGTCTACCCTACCATATACCCTGGCCAGTGATTTTGGATCTTTACCCACAGGGCACTGGGCCTTTCTTAATTCTTTCCTGATTGCATCCGAGTCCATATTAATTAGTTTTAACATTTAATCAAATGCTCACATTATTCCACCATTCTTATCATTATTACGGTTCACATTTACATTTAACACCGTTTTTCAAATGAGGTCAAATGAGGAAGTCCAATTTTACCAAAATACCATTTCGCCACTCATTTTCCAATACTTTGTGTAAAACACACTTTTATTATTAAGATATCAAAATTGTCATTTTATGTTCGAAACAACATACTTCATCATTTTACTTCAATAAAGTTCCATTTCTTCATGTTTCTTTACAAGAAATACATTTAATATTATGAAGGCCATTTTGACCAAAATATCCATTTAAGCCTTATAATCATATGTTGTCTTAAACATCAGTTTTCCTCATTTTATCAATACTTTACAACATATTTAGGGGCTGAAATTATCAACTTCCCTATTTCATCTTGAAACTTATTTTTTTCTTCATTTATCATGTTTATGTGTTCTCTACAAATATACTACAAGAGTCTACACATATGAGGATGGATTTGAACCTAGAAATACCATAAAAATGAGCCTAAATATGATATTAACATGAAATCATATTTTAAGTTCATATTCATCATATACCAAGATTAAAATGACACGTGTTCCTAAAAAATCCTTTCAAGTTTAGTAGTTTTCTTTAAAACTTGCATTTTTCATAAGAAAAATCTGAATAAACATTCTAGAAGATAACTTTGCAAAATTATCTACATTCTAGCATGCCTCATAACATGTGGCTTAGGTTTTAAACATGAAAAATAGTGAGGAAAACCCTATAATGAATTTGAAGAGGAGAAACTAAGAGTGATGACTTAAAAGCTCCTAAAATTCCAAGAAAGCTCAAACTCCTCTTGAAAGCTCCAACAACTCTACAACCTAACTTCTTTATTGGATAAGGCTCGAAAGAGGTATTAAAGTCTTGGAAATGGGTTAAATTTTGCTAAGAATGAAGGTATAAAGCTTGGGAATGGATGAACTAGGGTCGGGAATGGAGGAGAAGGCTTGGAAGGGTAGAGAGAGCTAGAGTGTAAAAATCTGATGGAAATGGGTTCTCTCTACCCCCGTACCTTTATTTTAACCCAAGAGACCATAAACTCTTTATCTTTTGGTACCCCAAAGCTTTGACCCTCGTTTGATCTTATCCATTGGGAGCTTGACAGATCAACCCATTGGAGGGTGCACATTGTGACAACACAAAATTTTGCAGATTTTCTAAATTTTTCAGTCTCGTTCGTACGAGACTAGACCTCATTTGAATGACATTGAATCTTGTTCAAACGTGTTCTAATAAGAATCTAACGAGGCTGGAAATGTGTTCAATATTTTTCGTTCGATGTTCATTTGAAGATTCGTTCGATCGACTAATCTTTCTTGTTTGAACGACCAAGAACTTCGTTCAAATGACCCCAAAACTTTATCTATATAAATTTCTGGCGACTAACTTCAATTTTAATTGCACAACGACCACAAGAACAATTAAAAATAGACTGACATCCATTATATTAAGTCCATGGCCAATAGGCATGCAAATTAAAGGAAATAAAGCACAAATCTCGGGTACGATCCCCAAATCCTCCCCTACTTAGGTGATTTCATCCCTCAAATCAACACAACTAAGATAAACAAAGAGTTTTAGGTGCTTATCACTCATATCTAACTCGTACTCCTAAGTCGCAACTTCTACACCTTGTAACTCCTAAAAGACCTTCACTGTCGGGATGGCCTTATTGTGCAAAACTTTATCCTTGCGATCCAAGATGGACATAAGTCACGTAGGAAATGAAACGTCTTCCTCCAGCTTGATGTGGTCCCGATTGATGATGTGTTAAGGATTCGGGGAATACTTCATTAGCATAGACACATGGAGCACACAATCAACGTGGGACAACTGCGAAGGTAATGCTAAGTGATACGATACTTCTACGATCCGCTCTAAGATCTCAAAGGGACCAATATACCAAGTGGCAAGTTTACCCTTATGACCAAACTGCTAAATATTGGTTCTCTCTCTAACCTTCAATAACACATGGTCACCCACCTCAACTCTAGAGGTATTCATCGATTATTAACGTAATTCTTTCGTCGACTCTGAGCTGTCATGAGTCTCTATCAAATGACCTGAATTTTATCGGTCATCTCCCTAATCATGTCTAAATTTATGAGATGATTTTCACATACTTAGGCCCAATATACTAGAGAGAGGAACGAACTCCCATAAAGAGCTTCATAGGGATCCATACCAATGCTGGCCTGATAACTGTTGTTGTAGGAAAATTCTTCCAGATGAAAATTCTCCACCCAACTACCTTGGAAATCAAGCGCACAAGCCCTCAACGTATCTTCTAAAATTTGAATGGTTTGTTTGACTTCCCATCTATATTGGTATGGTAAGATGTACTCATGTTCAAATTGGTACCCAATTCTTACTGAATCTTCCTCCATAACCGAGACACAAACTGAGGATCCCTGTCCTAGATGATCGAGAGAGGGACGCCATGAAGATGAACTATCTCTCAAACATACAACCTTGCCAACTTACCCGCACTGTCCGTGACCCTATTCGGTAAAAAGTGCGCAGACTTTGTAAGATGATCCACTATAACCCAAACTACATTTTGACCACGTTTAGACCGTGTTAAGGATACAAAAAAGTGCATCGTAATGTGCTCCCACTTTAATCCTGCTACTGGTAGTGGTTGTAACAGTCCTACTAGCTTCCTGTGCTCCGTCTTCACTTGCTGGCAGGTATAACACTTGGCCACATACATTGACGCATCCTTCTTTATACCAGACCACCAAAAGTCTCTGCATAGTTCCTTATATATCTTACTAGCATCTGGTTGTTTGATAAATCTTAAGTGATAGGCCTCCACCATAACCTCATCCTGAAGTTCATAGATGACTAGAATAATTAACCTTCCCTTATGTCGCACACCTCCATACATCTCCACAGTAAGTGTGTCGAACACCTCACCGCTTTGGATGCGGTCATGATAATGTGCAAACTCGGTATTTCAAGATTGTGCTTCCAACAGCTTCTGCTGAATGAGCGGTCTATTTACCACTCCCCTAAGATATTCCCTATCTCAACCGCGCTGAATAAGCAAGTCAAACTTCTGTAACTCGCTAAACATCTTTACTCGATAACACTTCATTGCTGCTAAAGTGAGTCAAAAATTTCAATTAATAGCATCTGCCACCTTATTGGCATTTTCGGGATGATATTCCAAGGAAAAGTTGTAGTCTTCCATCAACTTAACCCACCTCCTCTGAGGAAGATTTAGATCGCACTGAGTGAAAATGTACTGCAGGCTATTGTAATAAGTAACCCCTAAAACTGTTCACCGCACAAGTAGTATCTCTAGATCTTTAGCGAAAACACCAATGTGGCTAACTCCAAGTCTTGGGTGGTGCAGTTCCTCTCATGCACCTTAAACTGACGGGATGCATAAGCGACCACCTGACCATTCTGCATCAACACTGAGTCGAGCCCTGATTCGAAAGCATCACAATACACTATATAACCCTTGCCTAATTCTAAGAAGATAAAAACAAGCCCCGAAATCAACCTAACCTTTGATTATTAAAAAGCTGACTCGCAATCCTCTGACCACTTGAAATAAACATCATTTCTTGTCAACAGAGTGAGAGGAAATGCAACCCTCGAGAAATCTTGCACAAATCTCCTATAGTAAGTGGCCAAACCCCAAAAACTATGCATCTTCGTAACTATCTTCATCCTATCACAACTCAGAACAAATTTAAACTTGGATGGATCAACAAAAATGCCCCCACCGGAAATTACATGGCTAAGGAACTTGACCCTGTTCATCCAAAACTCGCACTTGCAAAATTTTATGAACAACTAATTCTCCTTGAGCACTTACAGTGTCGTGTAAAGGTGCTCCTCATGGTCCACATCCAACGTCTAGTAGACTAAAATATCATCCATAAAGACAACCACGAATCAGTCTAAATACGAATGATAGATATGGTTCACCAAATCCATGAATGCTATTGGGGCATTCCTCAAATCAAAGGGCATCACTAGGAACTCATAATGCTCACATCGCATTCGAAGTGATATCTTAGGAATGTATTCCTCTCTAATACATAACTAATGATACTCGGATCGAAGGTTAATCTTCGAAAACCTTTCCAACCCGCGCAACTGGTTGAAAAATTCATTGATATATGGCATATGGTACGCATTCTTCATATTCACCCTGTTCAACTGCCTATAATCGATACAAAGTTATAGGGACTTCTCCTTCTTGACAAAGAGGACTGGAGCTCCCTAAGGGGATACATTGGGCTGAATGAAACCCCTGTTGGTCAATTCTTCCAACCAAACCCAGAACTTTATGAATTCCACCGGAGCCATCCCATGAGGTGGTCTAGAGATAGAAGAAACCCCATGATTCACCTTTATAGAAAAGTCCACCTCCCGGTATGGGGTAAACTAGGGAGATCTTTGGGGAACACATCGCGAAAATCTCGCACCACTGGATAATCCAACAACATTCGATTAGGATCCTTCTGAGCCACCATACTGCTTAATAACCTAAAATACCACTTCTTCTCTCGCATGGTAGAAAACTTGTAAGGATAACCCTCATCCTTCTCTCTACTTAAATGATGGCGAGATTCATCTGGGAGAGACACTGAGCCACTATTTCGATGACGTTAAATGGTAGCATAAAAACACGACAGCTAATCCATACTGAGGATCACCTTTAATCCATCCATGTCCATTAGAATCAAGTCATATTCCAAGACATAATCTCTAATCATAACCACGCAACTACGAAAAATTAAATCCTATCGAGAATTTTACCACCATCGGACGAAAGTCCTATGAAGATAGAAGGGTAACACTGATATTCTTCTAAACCCAAGATTCATGCTAAAGAAATCGAGATAAAAGAATGAAATACGCTTGAATTGAATAATGCCTTTACATAAGTGCTGAATAATAAAATCATACCTTCCATAATCGATGAATCATCGAAGGAGCTACAAACTGTTATATGGCATAAGCGCGCCCGGGGGTTGAAGCTACTACTTAGACCATTGGGTACCTGATCTTGCCCATGACTAATCCGACCCGAAAGGGATGTGAACCATCCATACTGTGCCTTATTGGGTGATGATACCCGAATGGAAACTGCTACTACTGGGTGGATCCTGTGTAACTGGAACTCCTACTAGGTACATAATTGACAGTCTACTAACTTCCCTGCTAGTTCCTAGAAGCTCTGTCATGAAAGTCCCTCTTGAAATGGCCTGGGTACCCACATGAAAAACACGTCCTTTCAGTAGGGGCTATATGGTTCTGATCACTAGTACACTAGGAAGAAGATGAACCAACACCCATAGCAAACTTAAGCTTCACAAAGAAGCCTCGAGCACCACTCCTAAACTTTTTATGACCACTGTCCTGGTACCCGCTAGTCTCCATCTCCTTCTCAAGGATGGCCTTCTCGTCCTCTGCCTTAATATCAAGCCTGGTGGATTTATTAACTGAGACCTTAAAGTTTTGCAGGTCCAAACCATCCATAATCTGTCGGATGCTAAGATTAAGGCCCTTGATAAACAACCTCATATTTTCCGATTCATTCTTTTGCATCGCATTTACATACTTGGACAAACTCTCAAACTTGACCTAGTATCGTTGACAAACATCTTTCCCAGAATTAAATGAAGGAAATCATCCTTATTGGCATATTTAATTGCCTGAGGGAAGTACCCGCTCCAGAATGTAATCCTAAAACCTTCCTTGTCCACGGTCTTTATAACGTTGAATGAGTATGTGCTCCAACAGTGCTGAGTTTTCTCGATAAGATGAAAGGTCTCTATCTTAACCTTGTATCTAGGTGTCATGTAAAGGATGTACATAAACCTGGTGACCTCATTTAGCCACTCCTCTATGACATCGGGGCTAACTGCCCCATGAAGGTTGGTGGGTTCAGCCTCCTAAACTCCTTCAAGATAGAGGCCAAAGTGGAACTTTCCACCATCTCCCTGCGGTTGTCTCTCTATTATTGAGAGAGGGAGTTGGCAAGCTAACACACAACCTATTCCATGTACCCGAGCTCACTATTTCTAGATCCACTAGCAGCATTGCAATGTGTAGTCATATACATGAGAAAGAAGATTTCAGTACAACAACGACAAAGAAAATGAAAGAGAAAATTATAACGGAACGCATAAGGAAACACACTAAAAAAGAGTAAAACACTCCGTCACACATGAGGATCCTAATTCTCCGATACCATTTGTAACTCCCCGACTCGGATTTGCATTATCGTTGGGTCAACCCGCACCCGAGTCAAGGTGTTAAGGGGGGAGGAGGAGAGTCCAATTTTATTATAAAGAAAGTCCTTTAATTTGCACCATTTTATAAGGAACGGAATATAATTTAACTGATTTTAATTTAAGAAATAAGTTGACACTTTAAGTAATTAAGTCAATTATCAAGATTTATTTATAAAATTCAATTAAATCCAATAATGCCAATAATAAGGTAAATAAACCATAAAACTCTGTTATCACAAAAAGTGGCCTAAGGCCCGAATACAAATTGTTTAAAGTGCCATAAATTCAAATGTTCGAAATAAATATTTTGAAAGTTCCAAGGTTGAGTTATAATGATGACTAATACTCTTTGGATCCTTATCAATGTCTCGACCAGAAGTACCTGGGGGTGGGGTTTTTAACATAAAAAGTAGGGGTGATCAAAACGCTCAGTAATGTGGGGAGTGCTAAGCCATACATTTTTATACGAAAATACTGTACATATAATTTTTATTTTAACAATTCTAAAAATATTATCATTTAACAGGTACAAAAGAAATTACCATACAATGCAACCCGAGCTATGTGCTCATACCAACACTTGTCCATTCTACACTGACTATTCACAAAATTAGAAACCATTTAATCATCTTTATCCACTAGTATTCATTTACTCATCCCCATTAGGTTGTCTTTCTTTCATTTCCCATTCACAACCTTGTTTATTTCCACTTCCATCATTCTATTATCAACATTATCTTTTTTCTCGAAAATTTACCAAGTAATCGCATATTTTAACGGGCTCCACACCGCTGGCTACGCTACCATATGCTTTGGCCAGTGATTTTGGGTCTTTCACCCCAGGGCTCTGAGCCCTTCTTAATTCTTTCCCATTTGCATCAGAGTCCATATTAACGTGTTTTAACATTTTATCCAATGTCAACATTATTTCAACGTTCTTATCATTATTACAGCTCACATGTACGTTTCATACCATTTTTCACAAAATGACTGATAAGGACAAATGAGGAAGTCCAACCACTAGGACCCTCTATTTTTTTCCAAAATCACCATTTTTCCACTCATTTACCAATACTTTGTGAAACAAACTTTTATTATTATGACATCAAAAATTGTGATTTTATGTTCAAAACAATATACTTCATTATTTTACTTCAAGAAAGTCCCATTTCTTCATATTTCTTAACAATAAATACACTTAATATTATGAAGGCCATTTTTACCAAAATGTTCATTTAAGCCTTATAATCATATGTTGTCTTAAACATAAGTTTTCCTCATTTTATCAACATTTTATAACATATTTAGGGGAGAACTTATCAACTTCCTTATTTCATCTTGAAACTCACTTTATTCTTTATTCTTCATTTATCATGTTTATGTGTTCTCTACTAACTAACTACAAGATTCTACACATGTGAGGATGTATTTTTACTTAGAAAACACTTAAAAATGAGCGTAAACATGATATTAACATGAAATCATATATTATGTTAATATGCATCATACCAAGAATAAAATGATACTTGTTCCTAAAAAATCCTCTCAAGTTTAGTTTTCTGTAAAACTTGCATTTTTCATAAGAAAAATTTGAATAAACATACTTGAAAATAATTTTGCAAAATTATCTAATATCTAGCATGCCTCCTAACATGTAGTTTAGGTTTTAAAATTGAAAAAATAGTGAGAAAAAGCATACCTTAAATTTGAAGAGGAAAAAGTAAGGATGATGACTTGAAAGCTCCTAAAATTCCATGAAGGCTCCAAGAATGCTCCAACTCCTTTTGAATTATCCTACAACAACTCTACAACCTAATGTTTTCATTGGAAAAGGTTTGAAATAGGTATTACAAGCTTGGAAATGAGTTAAATATATCTAAGAATGAAGGTTTAAAGCTTGGGAATGGATGTACTAGGGATGGGAAGAAGGGGAAGGCTTGGAAGTGTAGAGAGAGCTAGAGTATAAAACTCTGATGGAAAGTGAGATAAATGGCTTTCTCTACCCCCCTTACCTGTATTTAAACCCAATAGACCTTAAATCCTTTATTATGTTTGATCTAATCCATTTTGAGCTTGACAGATCAACCCATCGAAGGGCCCACATTGTGATAACACAAAAATTCTACAAATTTTGTAAATTTTTGCATCTCATTTAAACGAGACTAGAACTCATTCGAATGACATTAAATCTCATTCGGACGGGGTTCTAACGAGAATCTAAAGAGGATGGAAATGTGATCAAGTATTTCCCTTTCGATTACCATTTGAAGATTTTTTTGAACGACCAAGCTTTCTCATTTGAATGACTAAGAACTTCATTAATACGACCCCAAAACTTTCTCTATAGAAATTTATGGCCATTTAATTCCATTTTAATTGCACAAACGCCAAAAGAATAATTGAAAATAGACAACCATCCATTATATTAAGTCCATGGACAATAAGAATGAAAATTATAGGAAATGAAGTACAAAACTCGGGTACGGTCGTCACATTCTCCAATACTTAGGAGATTTCGACCCCCAAATAAACAAAACTAAGCTACAAAAAGATTTTTGGGTTCTTATCACGCATCTCTGACTCATGCTCCTAAGTCGCACCTTCTATACCTTGGAACTCCCAAAGGACCTTCACTATCGGGATGACCTTATTACGCAAAACTCTGACCTCATGGTCCAGGATGGACACATGTCGCATAAGAAATGAAACGTCTTCCTCCAACTGGATGTGGTTCCAATTGATGATGTGCCGAGGATTCGGGGCATACTTCTTCATCATAGATACGTGGAGCACACAATAAACGTGGGACAATTATGAAGGTAAAGCCAAGTTATATGATACTTCTACGATCCACTCTAAGATCTCAAAGGGACCAATATACTAAGTCGCAAGATTACCCTTCTTACCAAACTGCTAAATGTCAGTTCTCGCTTTATCCTTCAATAACACATGGTCACCCTGTCAACTCTAAATGTATTCGTCAATTATCAGCATAATTCTTTCGTCGAATCTGAGCTGTCACGAGTCTCTATCGAATTACCTGAATTTTATCGGTCATCTCCCTAACATGTCCGAGTTTATGAGATCATTTTCAACTACTTATGCCTAACATACTAGAGAGAAACATGGCCTCCTATAAAGAGCTTCATAGGGATCTATACCAATGCTGGTGTGATGACTTGATATAACTATGATAAATTCTATTTTAATCATACTTAACTTATGTGATATGGATAATGTGTAATTAATATATATATATAATGTTAGTTTATTATAATTAGTCTAATCCTACCGTTAAAAATCATAAAAGATCGAATTGGCTACAAACATAAGATTTTAAAGTTTTTAGTAGGAATTTTCATGGTGGAGACAAATTTTTATCCTTATAATATAACAATTGACTCAAGGTGAAAACTAGGTAGTTATAGATATATGAGTTAGGTATGTAAAAAAATAAGCGACATATCAAACGGATGTCTGAGTAAGAAGTTATATCGAATTTACGAACAAAGAGAAAATCTGTCCATTCCTTTTAAGTGGTAATTTGTCTTTTTAGTAAACCAAATGGTTTAATTTGATTGGCTGAAAAGGAAGGCAGCCTTTGAAGACTTAAAACTCTCAATCTAACCTTTTTATTCAGTAAATTTAACCATTGGTTCAATTATGATAGTTTTTAGATTAAGGAAAGAGAAAGTAGAAGTTTAAGGAAGAAAGGGTTACAAGAAAAGCTAGGAAAAATTCCAAGAAAATTCGTAAGGTGTTCACAATGTATAATTATGTGTTAATATTATTTTAATCTTGGATTATACGCAATTAAAAGTATATAAATCATCAATTATTGGTTAAAATTCCATCCTCCTTTATAATTGTATGTATTTGTTCATACGTGAGATAAGTGGTATATGTAACCCATATTGCTTTGAATTGGACTCCCTTGTATTAAAACTTGCATATATTTTTGTATGCTTACTGAAATTAAGAAATTCCAATTTTATATGAAGCTAGACTCAAATATTCATAGCATATCCGAAAATTAGAATTAAAGTCCTTGTGGTTAGGCCTTAGTGATGGTTGTAAGTTTGTACATAGTTGCTGTTTGCATAATTCATTTTAATATGCCCTAAGTTTGGTAAATATTTTGATAGAGCAAATGAATTCTAGAAATTATGAAACTTTTATATTTGTATTATTCAATATATGTATTGAAAATGGGTAGAAAATCATAGAAGTTTATGATGTAGAAAAATTATGAAAATTCTTGGAAGTTGAAGGAACAATAGAGGAGCTTGTAGGGAGGATTTACTATGTTATAAAGAAATGGTCATAGCTTGCTCTAGGGAGCTTGTAAAATTACACCGTCACTTGTAATGGAAAGTATATTTAGATATGTTTTCATATTGATAAGTTTGGACACCTATTTTTATAAAATTTATTAATATAGGATGGTTAAATATCTTGGACAATAAATTAATGCCATACTGAGTACCCTACGAAAGAATGTTTTTATCTCCTCATTCCAATGTTTAATGTTGATACACATTGAGAAGTATACTTTAATGTTTACTTGGTTTTATTTATAAATTCATTACGAGGTATTTTCTACGGTTTATGTTCATAACTTTATTATCATATATACCATTGCATTGTCTTTTCTCATGTTTCATGGAATTCGACTTAAGTGGAATTATATTGTGGTTGTAGTCAATGAAAGTTACATAAATATATTAAGATAATACTTATGATTGGGATTCAGTATTGATTTATTTAGATTGACAAGTGTATGGTTTAATCCACCCAGTTCACCTCCACCCGAAGGAAACGTAAAGAGAAGTAGATTCAATCCAAATTATCTATAGGGAAGTGATACAGAATATTCATGGCTTGAAGGGAAGAAATTTCAGTATGGTAGAGGTATGGGAAGTGGTTCGTAGAGGGGTAGAGCTAGTAGTGGATGGGGTTAAGAAGTTTCAACACAAAGAGATTCAAATGCTTGTTTCTTTTGTGGGACATCATGTCATATAAAGAGAAATTGTCCAAAGTTGTTGGGTATCGAATGTTTTAACTGTCATCAAAAGGTTCATCTGAAAATAAATTATCCCATGTTATCAAGATCAGTTTCAGTTAGTTGTGTGGGGCCTAGTAAAGGATCATCTCCAAGTAGTACAACCAGGGAAAGAGGTACAGGACAAGTAAGTGGATTGAAGGAAGGAGGAAGAGTGTTTGCGATGGTGTTGCACGATGCCCATGCTACACCAGAAGTGGTTACATGTAAACTTTCTATTAAAAATAAAGATTTATATCCACTCATTGATCGTGGATCTACGCATTCATTCGTAGCATTACCTATTGTTTCATATTTGGGTAGACTATGTTCATTTCTCAATTGTGACTTATATATTTCTACCCCAATGGAAAGTGTAATTCTGGTTGAGCATGTTTATAAAAATTGTGCCTTATGAATGGGTGAGCAAGATTTATATGTTTATATGATACCGTTGGCCATTCGAGATTTTGATATTATATTGGGGATGGATTGGTTATCATCATATCATGATTCCATTAAATTTTTTCGAAAATAAGTTACATTTTATCTGCCAGGTGAACCCTAGTTCCATTGTACAGGAGAAAGGAATGTTGTTCCTGATTGTCTTATACTAGCAATTAAAAGTAGTAGGTTGTTGAGTAATAATGTACATGGTACTTAGCTTATGTTGTTGATACTAGTAAAGAGACACTTAAAATTGAAGATATACCAGTGGTTTGAGAAATATTTGATGTCTTCGTAGAGGGATTTCCAGGATTGCCGCCCAATAGGGAAGTATAGTTTTATATGGAATTAGTTTTAGGTGCTGGTCCAATTTCTCTTGCTCCATTCAGAATGGAACCACCAGAGTTGAAAGAATTCAAAGTGAAATTACAAAATTTGATAAGCAGAGGTTTTATTCGGCCTACTGTTTCTCCATGGGTCGCCCCAATGTTATTTATGGAAAAAAAAGATGGGACAACGCGATTATGTATTGATTATCGACAACTAAATAAGATGACCATTAGAAACAAGTACCCTTTATCTAGTATTGATGATTTATTTGATCAATTGCAAGGGGCCACCGTATTTTCGAAGATTGATTTATGATCAGGTTACCCCCAATTGAAATTAAAGGATACTGATATTACCAAAACAACTTTTCAGACTCGATATGGACACTATGAGTTTTTAATGATGCCATTTGGATTAACTAATGCTCCAGTAATTTTTATGGATATGATGAAGCGGGTATCCCACCCTTTCATTAATTCGTTTGTGATCATATTCATGATGATGTGTTGATTTACTCACGTATCATGGAGGAACACGAGAAACATTTGAGACTTGTATTACAAATTTTGAGAGAGAAGAAATTATTTTCAAAATTTAATAAGTGTGAGTTTTGGTGTAATAACCCTTACTTTTGAGTAATTTATTTTATATTAATTTAGTGTGTAAAGTAATTATATAAAATATGGGATAATAGAGTAAATATTAATTAAGTGAGTTAAAAGATAATATTTACTAGATTGTTGCATATTTATTGTTATGTGTATGTAAATATCATCATGCTACGTTTTATAGTGTCGTGTGCTTTGAACGACATTTATGGTTTAAATGAATCCGAAACTTGAAATGATTTAAATATTTCTGGATGCTAATTTAGAGGGCGTAGTTAGTCCTGAAATATACGAGATAGTCAAAATAAGTGCCATATTGTATTTTTGGGTTCTGGGTACGTTTGACTGGTTATGACTTAAAAGGGGGTAGTTACGAGTCATTTTAATGGAGTATTCGCATTTTAAGTTAGAAACTAATGTTAAGTCCCCGATTGTAGTCTTCCAGTTCTCTTATTTTTCCCAAATACATCTTCTTAAGCCTATAGAGAGAGAGAGAGAGAGAGATAAAGAAGAAGAAGAAGAAGAAGAAGAAGAAGAAGAAGAAGAAGAAGAAGAAGAAGAGAAGAAAGGGAAGAAAATTGGAGATTAAGGCTTAGAGTTGTTGCTACTACAAGAAATCAGCTTCAGGAAAGTTTCTTACTTGCTAATATATGATTTAAGATGAATGAATTGTATTGATAGTTAGGTATTGGAATCAATGGAGCAATTATGGTTTTTAACAATTTGTGGTGTTTGAAACCTTAATCATTGTTTTGATTAATGTTGGGTTGAAAATTGTAGTTAGTATTCATATAGGATGATTTTGGTTGGATTAATGGTGGTTGATGTTTGTAGAAATGGAGGAAAAATGGAAATTGGGTAAACTAGGGTTCATAACCCATAGCCCCATTCTTGGCAAATTCGCCAAGGCGAATCGATTCGCTAAGGGGTGAGGCTAGAGGTCTGGGAATCCGAATCGATTCGGGTTAGGCCGAATTGATTCGGCATGAGACAGAATGTTCGTTTCTTTATCCAAATAGATTTGCTTTTGGGCGAATCGATTCGCTGCCTGGGGCGAATCGATTTGGCCCTAGGGCGAATCGATTCGAAATCTTGCTGTTTTGAGTTATTTTTCTAATTAATTTTAACCCTTTTTTTTTAGGTTTAGGACCTAGTAACCTTATTTTATGAAGTAAACGTAGTGTCCTAGAGCCTTATATTAGTAAGGTAACTACCCTAGATTAGAAAGGGACTAGATGGAGCTTATTTCTAGGATTGCCAACTAGACGATAAGGTATTATTTTCCTTTAGCAAGTTAGTTGATATTTGGAGTGATAAGATTATATATCGGGGGATTTTAAAGACTCGATTGAAGTATACTAGACTCGATGGATTATAGAAATGTCATGATTTTTTGGAGACTAATTTGTGAATTTATTAAACGTGAAGTTTATAATGGTGAACTTAAACGATTATGGTCTCGGATATAAAGTAACGTATATATTAAAATGGGAAGCAACTGTAATGGTAATTTACATAAACACACCTCTCTAAATGCTATCATAGGGGAAGTACGCGCATGAGGTGAAGTCCCATGGCTAGTGAATGCAGGACGAATATAGTCCTCAGCTATAGGACCGGTTATTATATTTATCGTGTGATTTTTATTTCGTAGTGAGGTAATTACGGGTGTAGTTATGACTCACCGTCGAAGGTATATAGCCACTTCCCCACGTCACGCGATGTAGGATGCCCAGGTTGTCTTGTGTGATAGGTCCTGGAAGATGATAGCTATTTAGGGGCGCATCCAGTGGGGAAACATGGAAGGACGGTCTTAGAAACGTTATATATTGTGAAATATAACTATTCTTTTTTTTTAAGTGGGATTAAATTGATGGAAAATCATTCTATGAACTAAATTTCTTTGATTACGTTTCCTAATGAGATACGAAACAGTGAAATGAAATTTTAGAATAAGAATATTAAATCTCAGTTAATAATATTTTTATTCATATTCTCCTGCACAATTGAATTGGGATTATGGACATTACAATTGCTTTAGTTTATGCTCTTAAATTGAGTAGTTAGATTCTTATCATTATTGATTATGATGTTTAACTGTTCATAATTTTCATACTCTTTATTCATCTGGTGATCATATAAAACTGAGCCCTGACCCATTCATATTTCTTATTTTGCATGAAACTTTTATTCGCTCAGGTGCTCTGCTGCAGGGAAGCCCGTATTGACTTTCCTATTCCGGTGTCTTGGAGCCGTAATACCTTGCGGACGTTACGGGATATTTTGTTATAGACGCCTCCATTTTTGTATTCTAGTTATTATCGGGTTATCTATTCGGGCGTATGGCCTAAGCTTTTGTAATTGCCTAATGAAATGTACTATGTAACTTAATTAACTTGTTTTATATGGTTTGTAAGAGACTGTTAACCGACAACTTATTCAGTTATTTTGATGTAATTATTGTTTATGTAATATAAGTTTTTTTGGTATCCACTTTCTTTTAAATTGAATGGTTCAAATGTTTATTTTAAAGTACAAATATTATTTTTGGCAGTCTTTTTTTCTAAAATAGTGGGTGGTTAACTCGTACACCTATTATATAATTGTGATGCTAAGAATGGACCATCTATGATTCTTGCCATTATTGGAGTATCGGGCTGGCCACCTCTTATTTTGATAAGCAATTTGTCACAGATGTTATCAGAGCATCAGGTTCTAGAGTCTTTAGGATCTATGCGAACTTATCACATTCTACCGTAGCGTTCTTTGATATAGATCCTTAATGTTAGGACTGCTTTGTTTGCTTATAATTGCGATCTTCTGCAAAGATAGATTGTTTTTAATAGTATTCTAATTCAAATGTTTCTTCATCTCAGATGCCGCCTAAGAGAGTTCGCCCCACGAGAAGGAACAGAGTTATAGAAGAGGATATAAGTCCTCCACCGCCACATCAAGGAACTATTAATGCTGCTGAAGTAGCAAATATTATGGCTCAAGCAGTTAATGCTGCGATGACTGTCGTAGTTCAACAATTGCCAAAAGCCCAACAACCACGAGCTTAAGAAGTACATGCCCCTGTGGGACCTTCTCCGTGGGAGAGAGTTCGAGAATCCTTTTTAAAGGGCCATCCTTCATAATTTTAGGGAGGTTCTGGCGTTATGGTAGCTAATCAATGGAAAAAGGGTATGTAGTGCCATCTTCGCATGATGGAGTGTAGTGAGGAAATGAAACAAATCCTTACTACTTTTAAACTAGTTGGAGCAGCCCTACATTGGTGGGAGTCAATGACCACGCCAGAGTAGAGAGATACTATGACTATAACTGAATTTTGGGTTTTTTTTGATCGTAGGTATTTCCCTCCCACAGTTCAAAGGGAGATGAGAAGAAAACTTTAAGATGTAGTGCAAGGTGAACGTTCAGTGGCGGAGTATGAGAAGGAATTCACTCGTTTAGCTAGTTTTGTGCCGAACGAGGTGATTCCAAAGGAGAAGAGAATATCAAAGTTCATTGGAGGTTTACACTAGAGGATACAACAACATTTGCTGGGCAATCCAGCTTTGCAAACTTTTGGGGATGTGATGAATGCAGCGTTACTCCATTGTCAAGATCATCGATTACATGTTCAAAGTAGTAAGAAAGATGCAGTTGTGGGACAAGTAAGTAAGCCAGGAGGCAATGGTGCAGGAGGTGGAGCACTACCCTCGTCCCAATCATCGGGAGGTAATCAAAAGGAAAGGGACGCCCAATAAGGGGATTTGTCCAAAAGGCAGCGTTTAGGGGGATTTAATTTTGGAGGTAGAAATTTCAGAATAGGTCAAGGTGCCCAACAACAGCAGCAGGTGGGTCAAGCAGGTAGGGGCAACAATGGGGGTCGAGGCCATCCGGGCCAAGGCTTTGGGCAGTTCAGAAACAATAGGGGCCGTAATCAAGAAAACATGACGGGTCACTATTTTCAATGTGGGGAGTCGAATAATTATAAGAAGGCGTGTCCACAGTTAATTGGGGGACAGTTTCCTAGAATTCCACAGCATCAACCGGCGCAGTTATCGCCACCAGTGCCCAATCCAGCCGTCCCTTCACAACAGGGACAACTACAGTATGGGCGTGTCTACCACGTTCAGGATGCTATGCTTCCTCCAGCCCCGCCAGCGCTGCCGGCTATTGAGGGTTCGTTTCTCATTCAGGGGCATATGGGTCGTGTATTGTTTGATACGGGTGCGACACACTCGTTTATTTCTAGAAGTTGCTCACTCGACGGAGCTAATTAAGTCTACAGAGAGTAGTTTCACGAGTGTTGAATCTTCTATGGGTGATGGCTCACTTATTTTCTTTATTTGTAAACAAGTAGGGATAAATTTTTGGTAATTTGTGTTTTGAGGCCGATTTGCTCGTCCTTGATATGGTCGGGTATGATGTAATTCTGGGTATGGATTGGCTAGTAAAGTATCGCGCGATAGTAAATTGCTATGGGAAGAGTATAGTTTTTGCCATTCCGGGGCAAGAGATGCTTTTAGTGTCTATGCCTCATTCGGAGGGAGGTACTAGCACTTATTTATATTGCATTACGGAGGAGACTTCTCGGGATGTAGTCATTCCTTAGATTCAATTTCGGTTGTTAGGGAATTCGAGGATGCTTTTCAGGAAATATCGAGTTTACCTCCAAGTAGGGAGATTGAGTTCATAATTGATTTAGCACCGGGAACGCGAACGATTGCTAGAGCTCCGTATCGTATGGCTCCTATTGAGATGAGGGAGTTAAGAGATCAGATTCAAAAGTTGATAGAACAAGTGTTCATCAGGCGTAGTACATCGTCGTGGAGCGCTCCGGTGTTATTTGTGAAGAAAAGAGATGGTTCTCTTCGGTTGTGTGTAAATTATCGGGAGTTGAATAAAGCCACCATCAGGAATAAATACCCATTACCTAGGATTGATGATTTGTTCGACCAACTTAGGGGAGCATCGTACTTCTCTAAAATAGATTTGAGGATGGGGTATCATCAGTTGAGAATACGAGAGCAGGACGTGTCCAAAACTACGTTCCTAACTAGATATGGGTCCTACGAGTTTCTGGGTATGCCTTTCGGGCTAACCAATGCCCCCACAGTGTTTATGGACCTTATGAATAGAGTGTTTCGGGACTTCCTGGACCAGTTTATTATCGTGTTTATTGATGACATCCTAGTGTATTCTCAAACAAAAGTCGATCATGATACTCATTTACGGTTGGTCCTGCAGATGTTGAGGGATCATCGATTGTATGCCAAGTTTGAGAAGTGTGGGTTTTGGCTGGAAGAAGTACAGTTTTTGGGTCACATTGTTACTTCCGAGGGAATTTCGGTGGACCCGAGCAAAGTTATTGTGGTACAATATTGGGGTCAGCCCACGACACCTAATGAAATTCGTAGTTTTCTAGGTTTGGCTGGTTATTATCGCAGATTTATCAAGGGTTTTTTGAAAATTGCTGTCCCTTTGATAAATTTAATTCGAAAAGGGGTGAGGTTTATTTGGGATGATTCTTCTCAGCTGGCTTTTGAGGAGCTGAAAGATAGATTGACTTCTGCTCCAGTACTTGCGTTACCAAGGGCGGGGTTAGAATATTTAGTCTTTACGGATGCATCTCTGCAAGGGTTGGGAGGTGTGTTACAGCAAGAACAACGATCTATTGCTTATGCTTCTCGCAAGCTAAATCCTCATGAGAAGAATTATCCAGTTCATGATTTGGAACTTGCGGCTGTGGTTTTTGCCTTGAAGATTTGGAGACATTACCTCCTGGGGGAGAAGTTTAGTCTTTTCATGGACCACAAATCGTTGCAATATTTATTTCGAAGAAGGATTTGAATATGTGACAACGTCTGTGGTTATAGTTTGTGAAGGACTACCAATTTGATATACATTATCACCCGGGTAAGGCTAATGTAGTGGCGGATGCGTTGAGTAGGAAACCCGAGGGGGAGTTAGCCTCGGTATGGAAGGCTAAATGGAAGGAGCTTAGACAAGAGGATGCGGTTACTAGGGCATTTATGTCGGTGTTGACCATTACGCCTACTATAGTGGCAAGGGTTGTGGAAGCTCAAGGAAGGGACAAAAGCTGTGAGGACCGTATACGCCAATTGTTAATCGAGGGAGCGAAATCCTACTCTATAAGTTCAGAGGGTGGGTGACATTTCCATGGGAGACTTGTTGTCCCAGATGAAGGGGACTTAAGGTGGGCCGTAATGACAGAATCTCATGGGTCTAAATTTGCAGTACATCCTGGTTATGACAAAATGTACCAAGACATGCACCGTCAATATTGGTGGGCGAGCATGAAGCGGGATATTTCTGAATTCGTTTCCCAATGTACTATTTGTCAATTGGTAAAAGTGGATCATCAACGACCGACATGATTGTTGAAACCCTTGGAAATTCCGGTATGGAAGTGGGAAAGAATCTCGATGAATTTCATCAGGGGCTTGCCAACGTCACAAAGCGATCATGATTCCATTTGGGTTATCGTTGATCGTTTGACTAAGTCGGTACATTTCTTACCAGTACGTACCGACTACAATACTGCTCGTTATGCCCGGTTGTTTATTGCGGAGATTGTTAGATTCCATGGGGTGACCATTAATATAGTCTCCGATAGAGACAAAATTTTTGTTTCCCATTTTTAGAGAAGTTTTCAAGAAGCTATGGGAACCGAATTGAAGTTGAGTACCTCTTATCATCCTCAAACAGATGGGAAGACGGAAAGAGTCAACCAAATGTTGGAGGATATTCTTAGAATGTGTGTGCTTGATTTCAAAGGAGGTTGGGAACAATATCTTCCCCTGGTCGAATTTGCTTATAATAATTCATACCAATTCACCATCGGGATGGCACCCTATGAATCTTTGTATGGACGACCGTGTAGATCACCCACTTGCTGGTTGGAGGTGGGGGATAATAAATTTCTTGGACCTGAAATGATCCAAGACACTTCTTCGAAGATTGAACTTATTCAAAATCGAGTTCGAATCGCTCAAGATCGTCAAAAGAGTTATGCTGATGCAAATAGAAGACATGTGGAGCTAGAGGTTGGAGATCAAGTTTTGGTACGAGTATCGCCAATGAAAGGTATTATGCGATTTGGGAAGAAAGGAAAGCTTGCACTGCGCTATGTAGTCCCTTTTCCCATTATTGCTAAGGTAGGCCCAGTAGCGTATCAACTTGCTTTGCCCAAACACTTACAACAAATTCATGATGTGTTTCATGTTTCATCCTTGAAAAAGTACAAGAGGTGTGAAGGAGCTCACTGGCATATTCCTCTAGATGATATCGAATTGCAGCCCGATATTTCATACGAAGAACAACCAGTTGCAATTTTAGATCATGGGGAACGTAGACTACGATCTAGAGTGGTACCGTTGGTTCGAGTCCAATGGGGTCACCACAATGACGAGGAGTCAATGTGGTAGCATGAGGACGATATGCGGGAAAAGTATCCACATCTCTTTTTGCAAGGTACGCCTGAATTTTGAGGGGAAAATTCCCTCATAGGGGGGGGGGGGTATGTAATAACCCTTACTTTTGAGTAGTTTATTTTATATTAATTTAATGTGTAAAGTTATTATATAAAATATGGGATAATAGAGTAAATATTAATTAAGTGAGTTAAAAGATAATATTTACTATATTGTTGCATATTTACTGTTATGTGTATGTAAATATCATCATGCTACATTTTGTAGTGTCGTGTGCTTTGAACGACATTTATGGTTTAAATGAAGCCGGAACTTGAAATGATTTAAATATTTTCGGATGCTAATTTAGAGGGCGTAGTTAGTCCTGAAATATACGAGATAGTCAAAATAAGTGCCATATTGTATTTTTGGGTTCTGGGCACTTTTGACTGGTTATGACTTAAAAAGGGGTAGTTACGAGTCATTTTAATGGAGTATTCACATTTTAAGTTGGAAAATAATGTTAAGTCCCTGATTTTAGTCTTCCAATTCTCTTATTTTTCCCAAATACATGTTCTTAAGCCTATATATAGAGAGAGAGAAGAAGAAGAAGAAGAGAAGAAAGGGAAGAAAATTGGAGATTAAGGCTTGGAGTTGTTGCTACTAAAAGAAATATGAGATTTCAGCTTAAGGCAAGTTTCTTACTTGCTAATATATGATTTAAGATGAATGAATGGTATTGATAGTTAGGTATTGTAATCAATAGAGCAATTATGGTTTTTAATGATTTGTGGTGTTTGAAACCTTAATCATTGTTTTGATTGATGTTGGGTTGAAAATTGTAGTTAGTATTCATATAGGTTGATTTTGGTTGGATTAATGGTGGTTTATGTTTATAGAAATGGAGGAAAAATGGAAATTGGGTAAACTAGGGTTCATAACCCATAGCCCCATTCTTGGCAAATTCGCCAGGGCGAATCGATTCACTAAGGGGTGAGGCTACAGGTCTGGGAATCCGAATCGATTAGGGTTAGACCTAATCGATTCGTCCTGAGACAAAATGTTGGTTTCTTCATCCGAATCGATTCGAAATCTTGCTATTTTGAGTTATTTTTCTAACTCAATTTTAACCTTTTTTCTTTAGGCTTAGGACCTAGGAACCTTATTTTGTGAAGTAAACTTAGTGTCCTAGAGTCTTATATTAGTAAGGTAACTACCCTAGATTAGAAAGGGATTAGATGGGGCTTGTTCCGGGGATTGCCAACTAGACGATAAGGTATTATTTTCCTTTAGCAAGTTAGTTGAGATTTGGAGTGATAAGATTATATATCGGGGGATTTTAGAGACTCGATTGAAGTATATTAGACTCGGTGGCTTATAGAAACGTCATGATTTCTTGGAGACTAATTTGGGAATTTATTAAACGTGAAGTTTATAATGGTGACCTTAAACGGTTATGGTCTCGGATATAAAGTAACGTAAATATTAAAATGGGAATCAAAAGTAAATGGTAATTTACATAAACACACCTCTCTAAATGCTATCATAGGGGAAGTACGTGCATGAGATGAAGTCCTCTGTCTAGTGAATGCAGGGCGAATATAGTCCTCAGCCATATGATCGGTTATTATATTTATTGTGTAATTTTTATTTCGAAGTGAGGTAATTCCGGGTGTGGTTATGACTCACTGTCGAAGGTATATGGCCACTTCCCGATGTCACGTGATGTAGGATGCCCAGGTTGTCTTGTGTGATAGGCCCTAGAAGATGATAGCTATTTAGAGGCACGTCAAGTGGGGAAACTCAGAAGGACGGTCTTAGAAACATTATATATTGTGAAACATAACTATTCTTTTTTTATAAAGTGGGATTAAATTGATGGCAAATCATTCTATGAACTAAATTGCTTTGATTACGTTTCCTAATGAGACACGGAACGGTGAAATGAAATTGTAGAACAAGAATATTGAATCTTAGTTAATTATATTTTCATTCATATTCTCCTGCACAATTGAATTGGGATTATGGACATTACAATTGCTTCAGTTTATGCTCTTAAATTGAGTAGTTAGATTCTTATCATTATTGATTATGATGTTTAACTATTCATAACTATCATACTCTTTATTCATCTTGTGATCATATAAAATCGGGCCCTGACCCGTTCATATTTCTTATTTTGCATAAAACTTTTATTCGCTCAGGTGCTCCGCCGCAAGGACTCCCGTATTGACTTTTCTATTCCGGTGTCTTGGAGCCGTAATACCTTGCGATTGTTACGGGATATTTTGTTATAGACGCCTCCATTTTTGTATTCTAGTTATGATCGGGTTATCTATTCGGGTGTGTGGCCCAAGCTTTTGTAATTGCCTAATGAAATGCACTATGTAACTTAATTGATTTGTTTTATATGGTTTGTAAGAGACTGTTAATCGACAGCTTATTCGGTTATTTTGATGTAATTGTTGTTTATGTAATATAAGTCTTTTCGGTATCCACTTTCTTTTAAATTGAATGGTTCAAATGTTTCTTTTAAAGTACAAATACTATTTTTGGCAATCCGTTTTTCTAAAATAGTGGGTGGTTAACTCGTACACCTATTATATAATTGTGATGCTAAGAATGGACCATCTATGATTCCTTCTGTTATTGGAGTATCGGGCTGGCCACCTCTTATTTTGATAAGCGGGGTGTCACATTTGGTTGAATGAAATTGTGTTTTTAGGGCATGTTGTCTCGAGAAATAGGATATTTATTGATCCAAAGAAGGTAAAAGCCATCGTTAAATTGGAGAGTTCTAAGAATGTGAAAGAAATCAGGAGCTTCCTAGGATTGGCAAGTTAATATCGCAGATTCATTAAGGGATTTTCATCAATAGCATTACCATTGAGAAATTTGACTCATAAACAAGTGAAATTTATATGGGACGAAGAATGAGAGAGGAGTTTTAAAGAATTAAAGAATCAACTGGTTTCTGTTCCTATACTTACTATTCAGTGTGGGAATGAGTCTTTGATAATTAGTACAGATGCTTCATTTTAAGGGTTAGGATGTGTTCTTATCCATAATGGGAAACTAATTGCATATGCTTCCAGACAATTAAAGACACATGAATGAAGTTACCCTACACATGGTTTGGGGCTAGCTGTTATTGTTTTTTCTTTGAAGTTGTGGAGACTTTACTTGTATTGAGAAAATTGTGAAATATTTACGGATCCTCAAAGTTTGAAGCACTTTTTTACACAAAAACATTTGAATTTGAGAAAGAGGAGTTTGATAGAGATGATTAAAGACTATGATTGCACCATCCATAATCATCATGGGAAGGCCAATGTGGTAGCAGATGCCTTGAGTCGAAAATCATCTGGGATTCTGGGTTGCATACAGTGTGAACACATTGGAAATATTCTTGGCTTGGCATCGAGGGCGATTAAATTAATGTTTTCAAATAGGGGAGGATTATTAGCACATGATATAGTGATACCTTTCTTGACAGAACGCATACAAAATTTGAATATCAGCGATCCATTCCTTGAGAAAAAGAAATACGAATTTCAGGATGGAAAAGAGAGTTACTTTGAGATTAAGAATGATGAATCGTTGTGTTATAAAAACATAATTTGTGTACCGAATTATCCATCCTTAAAGAAGGATATATTAGAAGAGGCACATAATTCTATTTATTCTATGCATCCTGGAAGTACCAAAATATATAGAGATTTGAAAGAGTATTACTGGTGGAACAATATCAAACGTGAGATTGCAGAATTTGTAGCTAAATGTTTAGTATGCCAGCAATTGAAGGCAGAGCATCAGAAGCCTGCATGATTATTACAGTCATTGTCTATTCCAAAATGGAAGTGGGAGAAAATAATGATGGATTTTTTTAGAAAATTACCACGATCACCAAAGGGGCATGACCCTATTTGGGTGATTGTAGACTGATTAATGAAGTAGCTCATTTTCTTCCAGTTAAGATCACCTACACTGTTGACAAGTATGCACGTATGTACGTTGCTGAGATTATTCATTTACATGGGGAACCAATGTTAATTGTATCAGATAGAGATCCAATGTTCACTTCTAAGTTTTGGCCTCATTTACAGAATACCATGGGCACAAGTTTGAAGTTCACTATTGCATTTTATCCACAAATCGATGGATAATCAGAAATGACGATTCTAATATTTGAAGATATGTTACGATCTTGTGTATTTTTCTTCAATGGTAGTTGGGATGATCAGTTTCCATTGATGGAATTCTAGTATAATAGTAGTTTTTAGTCCACCATTGGTATAGCTCCTTATGAAGCTTTATATACGAAGAGAAGGTCATTGTGTTGGGATGAAGTAGGTGGAAGAAAAATTTTGGGTTCGAAATTGATAGATTTGATAACTGAAAGGATTAAAATGATTTAGGAACGGATAGAGATAGCACAAAGAAGACATAAATTTTATGCAGATAAGAGGAAGTATCCATTGAAATTTTAAAAAGGAGATTATCTATTCTTATGTATTTGACCATGGAAAGGCGTCATGTAATTTGGGAAAAAGGGGAAGCTATGTCCAAGATACGTTGGACCATATAAAGTGCTGAAAAGAATTGGAACCCTGGCATATATATTGACACTACTTCTAGAGTTTTTGAGTTTACATGATGTGTTTAGTGTATTGATGCTTCGTAAGTATTTGGCAGATCCATCTCATCAATTGAAAACTAAATCGATTGAATTGAAAGAAGACTTGTCGTACATCGAGGAACCGTTGAAAATTCTTGATCGTAAGGAGCAAACATTAAGAAATAAAGTTATTACCTTACTTAAAGTTATGTGGATGACACAAGGAATTAAATAAGAAAGTTGGGAAATGAAGGATATCATGGAGACACAGTATCGCCATTTGTTTGGTAAGTGACATTCATTTTAAATTTTAGGGACGATTTTTTTTTTTTTTTTTTTTTTGGGGGGGGGGGGGGAAGTTGTGACAAACCGGATATAACTATGATAAATTATATTTGAATCATGCTTAATTTATGTGATATGGATAATGTGTTATTAATATATATAACTTTATGTTATAATATTTAGTCTAATCCTACTTTAAAAATCATGAAATATCGAATTGGCTACAAACACAAAATTTTGAAGTTTTCAGTAAGAATGTTCATATTGGAGACTAGTTTTTATCCTTATAGTATAACAACTGACTCAAGGTGAAAACTGGATAGTAGTAGATATATAAGTTAGTTTTGTAACACAACAAACAACGTATCAAAGGGCTATCTGAGTAAGAAGTTATACCAAATTTACAATCAAATGGCAAATCCGTTCATTCCTATTAAGTGGTAATTTGTCTTTTAGTAAACCAAATGGTTAAATTTGATTGATTGGAAAGGAAGGCAGACTTTGCTGACTTAAAACTCTCAATCTAACCTATTTCTTCAGCAAATTTAACCCTTGGTTCAGTTTTGAGAGTTTGTAGCCCGAGGAAAGAGAAAGTTCAAGTTTAAGGAAGAAAGGGTTACAAGAAAAACGAGAAAAAATTCCAAGAAAATTCTTAAGGTGTTTACAAGGTATAATTATATGTTAATATTTCCCTAATCATGGATTATACTCATTTCAAAGTATATAAATAATCAATTATTGATTAAAATTCCATCATATTTCGTAATTGTATGTATCTTTTCATACGTGAGATAATTGGTATATGTAAGCCGTATTGCTTATACTGAACTGCCTTGTATTTAAACTTGCATATATTTTTGTATTCTTACTAGAATTGAGAAATTCAAATTTGATATGAAACTTGACTCACATGTTCATATCATATCTAAAAACTAGAATTAAACTCCTTATGGTTTGGCCTTAGTGATGGTTGTAAGTTGGTACATAGTTGCTGTTTGAATAATTCACTTTGATATGCCCTCAGTTTGGTAAAGATTTTGATAGAGAAAATGAGATCTACTAATTATTAAACTCTAATATCTATATTATTCAGTATGTGTATTGAAAATCGGTGGAAAATCATAGAAGTTTATGATGTAGAAAAATTATGAAAATTCTTGGAAGTTGAAAGAACAATAGAGGAGCTTGTAGGGAAGATTTAATATGTTGTAAAGAAATGGTCATAGATTGCACTAGGAAGCTTAAAAAATTACACCGTCACTTTTAATGGAAAGCATATTCATATATGTTTTCATACTGATAAGTTTGGACACCTTTATTTATACAATTTATTAATATAGGATGGTTAAGTATTGAGGACAATAAATTGATGCCATACTGGATACCCCATGAAAAAATGTTTTTTATCTCCTCCTTCCAAAGGGTATTTTGAGTACGTGTTTAATGTGAATATACATTGATAAGTATACTTTTATGTTTATTTGGTTATAGTTATAAATTCCTTATGGGGTATTTTCTACGGTTGAATGTTCATAACTTTGTTAACATATATACCATTGCTTGTCTTTACTCATGTTTCATGGGATTCGACTTAAGTGGAATTATATTGTGGTTGTATTGTCATTAAAAGTTAGATAAATATATTAATACAATACTTATGATTAGTATTTAGTAATGATTTAGTTAGATTGATAGGTTT
This sequence comes from Sambucus nigra, assembly GCA_949130495.1. Lineage (NCBI taxonomy): Eukaryota > Viridiplantae > Streptophyta > Magnoliopsida > Dipsacales > Adoxaceae > Sambucus > Sambucus nigra. The sequence continues at coordinate 220,757,847 of OX422212.1, forward strand.
AAGGTCTAATCCACCCAGTTCATCTCCACCCGAAGGAAACGTAAATAGATAGTTGACAACCCAAGGTGAGTGAACTCACTGGAAAAGATGTATTTGTATACTGTTATGATATGATCAAAATGTTATGAATATGAAATTATTCATTTGAGTTTATCGAAATGGGAGGTTACTCGCCGACCCGAAATGGGGGAGAATAGTCTATCAAAGACAAGGGGTTACTCCTCGACGAGGAATAGGGGAGAATTGTCTATTACTAATAGGATATGTGAATCATGATTCAAAAAGTTGGGTCATTCATTATGAGTGGGTGGGATAAGTTTATACATTATTATATGGATATGATTTAATGCATTTAATTTAATGCAATAGTGTAGGTGTGATGCATTCATTGAGCTATTTTGCTCACCATTCCTATATTTATGTTTTTAAGGTAACGTGAGGTCACTAAAAATATAGGAGGTCGGATTAGGTTACCCAGGAATTGGTAAAAAAATTATTTTGTTTAAATGTAAATGATGTAATTAAGTTAACTTATCCTTCAAGAAAGTTTGTATAATCATATGTACTTTAATGTTGTAAAAAGTTTTTAGTTTTATGGACTTACATTGATGACTCCATATTTAAGACTTATGTTTGTGGTTTAGTTAATTTAATTATGGTTTGACTCACTTTAACTTGCAAACTTAATTATAAGTAACTGGTTTGGAGTGTGTTGGCTTGCCTGATAACTGTTGTTGTAGGAAAATTCTACCAAATGCAGATTCTCCACCCAACTACACTGGAAATTAAGCACACAAGCCCTCAACATATCTTTCAGAATATGAATGGTTTGTTATGATTGTCCATCTATCTTGGGATGGTAAGATGTACTTATCTTCAAATCAGTATCCAATTATTGCTGAATCTTCCTCCATAAATGAGACACAAACCATGGATTTCTATCTGAGATGATCGAGAGCAGGACACCATGAAGATGGACTATCTCTAGGACATATAACCTTGCTAACAGGACACCATGAAGATGGACTATCTCTAGGACATATAACCTTGCTAACTTAGCCATGTTGTCCGTGACCTTATTCGAAAAAAAAGTGTACATACATTGTAAGCTGATCCGCTAGAACCCAAACTACCTCTTGACCATGTTCAGACCGTGGTGAGGCTATGAAAAAGTCCATCATATTTTGCTCCCACTTCGATTTTGCTACTGGTAATGGTTGTAACAGCCCTGTCATCTTCTTGTGCTCCGCCTTCACCTGATGGCAAGTATAGCACTTAGCCACATTCATCGCCACATTATTCTTTAGATTAGATCACCAAAAGTCTCTGCATAGGTCCTTATACATATTAGTGGTATATGTATGCTGAAGCATGAGTGATGGGCCTCCTCCATCACCTCATCCTGAAGTTCATAGATGATCGGAATAATCAACCTTCCCTCATGTTGCACATACTTGTCCAAAATAAGTGTGTTGAACACCTCATCGCTTTGGTTTCGATCACGATAGTGTGCAAACTTGGGATTTCCATATTGAGCTTCCAATACTTTGTGAAAAAATACACTTTTATTATTATGACATCGAAAATTGTCATTTTATGAACATACTTCATCATTTTACTTCAAGAAAGTCCCATTTCTTCATATTTATTTACAATAAATACATTTAATATTATGAAGGCCATTTTTACATCAATATCCATTTAATCATTATAATCATATGTTGTCTTAAACATCAGTTTTCCTCATTTTATCAACACTTTACAACATATTTAGGGGATGAAATTATCAACTTCCTTATTTCATCTTCAAACATACTTTTTTGTTCATTTATCATGTTTATGTGTCCTCTACTAACATACTAGAATAGTTTACACTTATGAGGATGGATTGAAATCTAGAAATCCCATAAAAATGAGCCTAAATATGATATTAACATGAAATCATATTTTATGTTCATATTCATCATATACCAAGACTAAAATGATACTTGTTCCTAAAAAATCCTTTCAAGTTTTGTTTTCTTTAAAACTTGCATTTTTCATAAGAAAATCTGAATAAACATTCTAGAAGATAACTTTGCAAAATTATCTACATTCTAGCATGCCTCATAACATGTAGCTTAGGTTTTAAACTTTAAAACATAGTGAGGAAAACCCTAATATGAATTTGAAGAGGAGAAACTAAGAATGATGACTTGAAAGCTCCAACTCCTCTTGAAAGCTCCAACAATAACTCTACAACCTAATGTCTTCATTGGGAAAGGCTTGAAATAGATATAACAAGCTTGTAAATGGGTTAAATATTTCTAAGAATGAACATTTTAAGCTTGGTAATGGATGAACTAGGGTTGGGAATAGAGGATAAGGCTTGGAAGGGAAGAGAGAGATAGAGTGTAAAAATATGATGGAAATGGAGAGAAATGGGTTCTCTCTACCCCTTACCTATATTTAAACCCAAGAGATGTTAAAACCTTTATCCTTTGGTCCCTCAAATATTTGGCCCTCATTTGATCTCCTCTATTAGGAGCTTGACAAATCAACCCATCTAAGGGCCCACATTTTGACAACACAAAAATTATGCATATTTTCTAAATTTCTGCAGTTTCGTTCGAAGGAGACTAGACATCGTTCGACTATAATCTAACGAGGATGGAAATGCGATCAAGTATTTCCCCTTCAATGGTCTTTTGAATATTCGTTCGATCGGCCGAACTTTCTCGTTTGAATGACCTTGCACTTTGTTCGAATGACCCCAAAACATTCTCTATACAAATTTTAAGCCATTCAATTTCATTTTAATTTCACAAAGTCCACAAAATAATTCAAAATAGACAACCATCCATTATAGTAAGTCCATGTCCAATAGGCATGAAAATTATACGAAATGAAGTATAAATCTTGGGCACGGTAATCACAAACCTACAAACTAGTTTTGAAAATTTTAAGTACATAAATATACATACAAATACAAATACAAATACAAATACAAATACAAATAATCACCCCATGGAATAGCATAAAAAAATTCGAATCATGAATATGAAATTAATTGGTGTGAACTTAATACACGAGAAGGTCAACATAGGTATACTTAGCGATGGTGCACAAAGTGAAAGAGACCCTCTTAAAGAAAGAACTCAATTAAACCTTTGTATATGATTTCGAACAAAGTGAAATTGACTCAACTTATACAAAAATCATGAAATTAAATGCTTCTTAAATCAATAATGCCAAACTATTTAATGTTCTGGAAGGAATTTATTGCGCAAACCCATTGATCTTCAACTTATAACCACCTCAAAATATCATATTTTAAGCATATGCTCTCAACTTTTTTGAAAGAATCATATTGATCATTTTAATTGAGCATCAATGAAACAAATTGACATTGACACTTATGTTTTTATGGGCGATTCGTCTTTTAGGTTCTTGCCAATAATGATTTTTCATTTAAAGAAGGCTGCTTCTTTCATAGTCTCTTTCCATTGTTTCAACGTAAAATAATTTTTTGATAAAAATACGAGAAATGGTTTTTACAATCACAAATAGTTCCTAGTACATTTGGTTCGTTATTAAGACTGATTGAGATGAGAACATCTGATTCAACATATGTCAAGCATGTACAATGTTCAAAAGTTCATCCCTATGTGCAATCAAAGAGATATACTGAGTCTAGCATGAAGGTACTAATCAATAAAGAACAACGCAATGCTAAACACACATTATTAAGCACAAAAAATAAAGCCAAGTATCACGACACCATGATTAAGTCATATGAAAGGATGGAATGAAATTGTGTTTTTGAACATATTAAATGCGCCTCCGTATATGGTGTAAAACAAAATACAAAAATCTTTACAAAATTTTGATTTTTTTATCAAAATAAAATCATTTTGAAATTTTAAAATTTTTTAAAAAAGAAAATAAAATATTTTTGGAATTTTCAAAGTATACACATAAGAAGACAATCTAGTTATAGGGATAAATGATCGCAACAAGAAAATCGCCATAAACCAGAAACAAGTCCCATCCTAAATTATTTATTTTGAAGGTGTTCCCCAAAGGCATAGATATCCTTTGAAATTCCTCCATTAAACATTAAGAAGTCTTGACAAGAAACTCAACTTGCTCTTCAAGACTATAAAGGTCTCTATGGTAGTGTATGGGAGCATGTGTGTGAGAGACTCTTCCTAGCTTGAAATAAAACTCCCTAAGGTGACCCCTTTTTTTGAAATCGGTACAAACATAGATTGGTTTGGGTCAACCTTGGTTAAAATGCCTACAACGAGTTATCATTGGTGAGTTAGGTTGAGGCCAATAGGGATCTAACACAAACTCTGCATTTGGTTTGGGTGCGGCATGGGAAGTGGAAGCCCCCTCATAATATATTCCTTGCCTCTCTTTAAAACCTAAAGAGTGACCTAGGAACGTCTTTTCATAATTCTTATATGTTTCCTCTAAGGTGACCTTGACCTTATGGGCACATTTGAGATCTTCATTGAGTTGGTAAACATGGACTTCAAGTTTCCCATGAGTCTCCAATGATGCTTGAAGATCTGTCATAAGGCTAGACACTCTTTTTTAAAACGGCATTTTCCATACTCATAAAAATAGGTTGCTTACTCAAAGAGACTCTTAATTTCTCGAGTTGAATCACCAAAGCCTCACACTCTGTCGAAACTTTTAACTCCTCTGAAGCCAACACGCTAAGATTCAAATTTTTAATTTTCATTTTAGTTTTTAAAGACTCGGTGTAAAGTTTGGTGTATAAATATTGGATACCACATTCTCCCTTACTCAAATCATCATCCTCATTCAAATCATTACCCTCAAACTCTCTAGAATGGTTTGACACATTGTCGAGGCTATCAGGTTTAAAAATTTCCTCATTGTTATGGGGCGTACTTATAGTGCTAACGTAATGTGCTAAAATTAGGTTCATATAGTGATTCATCCCCATAATCCACTGACTCAACTTCTATATCTCTTAGAGTGGAATTATAGGCGGTTTTGTCTTTGCCCTGTTTCTTAATCCTAGTGGAACACTTATAGGTTTGTGACATTTCTCCTCACACTTGTAACATATCTCTGATTCATCCTTATTATGATACTCACCTCTATCTTTCTTTTGACCATTCTCATTAAAAATCGTACCCGCTTTGAATTTTTTTGTTTTCTCAGAATGTAGTTTTTCCAATTTGGACGAATTTTGATTTTTGAATTTGAAAAACTTTCTGAATTTTTTGGCAAACAGGACAAGATCATCATTATCAATTTCAAAATCAAAGTCACAAACCTTTTCTTTCTTTGATTTATCTTTTAAATATATTCCTTTATTTTTCCTTTTGGTTTTGTGGAACATGTCTAATTCTTAAGTTTGGAGATCACCTATGAGCTCTTCTAGCTTAATTATGTTTAGAATTCTCCAAGAGTAAAGGACGATAACCTTAGTATAAAAACAAGAAGTTCATAATATTAAACAAACGAGCATAAAATTCATCAAATGTTTCAGATTCAAGCATGCTTATTGTCTTAAATTGTGTGGTGAGGTTTTGAAGCACAAAAGCTTTAACAACATTGATACTCTTGTGTGTGAGAAGGAGGATATCCAAAGACTCTTTAGAAGCGGTATACATAATGATGCGATGAAATTCCTTGGGTGTAATATCACCAAAAATAGCATTTAAACCCCGAGTTAAAATTGCACAGTCTAAGATTATGTTCAGTCTAACTTGCGACTATCTTGAGACTAATGACATTTTATTAATAAGAATAGGAAAAGTCCACCCCCTTTGAACAACAATCCAAATGCGTTTGTCGATTAATTGGAAATTTCATATGAGCTGTCCAATAGGCATAATTTTTGCATAAAAAAGGTACCCTATTGTACCAGTTCTCTATATAGCCATCATGATTCATTTAAATAACTTGTAGAAACAAGCTCTGATATCAATTTGTAAAATGGGTTTCGTAGGGTGGTTCGGTTATTATGGTAAAATATGAAAATCGTAGAGTAGGTCACACACAATCCAAATTCAATTTAATCTTGGTTAATTAGGTGAACCTAAACATGCAAGATACCGAATTTAAATTGAAAGAAATAAACCACAAAATCAGAAGATGAGGAAAAAAAATCCCTTTTTGGACAAACCTTTTCTTTTTCAACACTATTACTACTAGGTATCACAAAATGAAATGTAAAGACTTGGAAACCAATAAGTATAATAGTTATGTCTTCCTTTATTTTCTTAACAAAAAGCAATACAAATCCAATAATGCCCCACACATCAAGCTCTACTTGCATCGGTGTCCATCAATTAACCTCATGAAACTAACCCTAGCAGTGAAGAACTAACTCCCCAAGGTTTTTGAACAAGCGATGTGTTTTATAAAGTTTAGTAAAGTGATAATAAACTTCCAAGGGGTTTGGATTTGAAAAACTAAAGTGCTTGGAAATTCATTTGTTTGATGTTCGTTTGAACGATTGAGATCAAATGTCCTTGTTTCAATGACCCTCTATATCTCATTCTAACGAGCTGCCTAAAAAATCAATTTTTGATTAAAAACCTTTGAAAAAGTATTTTAGGTTTTCAAATACATTTAAAATGCCCCTGAATGTAAAGATTACACATAATCAAACTCATATACCTTTTTCAGTGATTGTCGTGTCGATCTTAATTCTTCGATCTTCAATTGTTGCCATCGATCACTAACTTATCTTCGATTGAAGCTCTTGAAAATGTACGTGATGGTGAAGATATGTAACGAAATATGCTAAACTAATAAAAACGATGAGAAATTATAAATTTTTCCCATATAAGATATCATGCATAAGACTCTTAGATTGTATCTAGATGTACATTATGGAGAGGTTAAAATTTGTATATTTATTATGGCTAAATAAGATCGGGTTATGGGGTCGTAGCCTCGGGATATTGTGGTTAGAAAGGATATGTATAGTTTTAATTGATTGAAGTTAGATGAGAGGTGAGGTATAATTGGTATGAGTGGTGGAGGGGGAATACATGAGGTGTAAATAGGTTACATTTAATACTCTTAAGTAATCTGGATATTTCTTGCAACTTTTGGACCCTAACCCAAATCTATAAAAATATTTTTCAGGCATTTGTAGGCATGATCAGGTTGAGCAGTTAGAATTGCGTTGGTTCGATATCATGTTCTTCATTTTTAGGGTTAGAATTTCTATATCATTTCAATTGAAATTACATTTATTTATTATTTAGGATTTAATTTATGGGATGATGTGGTTCCAACTTGTTTAAAATGAAGTTTGAGACTCTCATCACCACATAGTTTAATCATCGTTGGTAGATCTAGTTTTAGTTTGGAGAGCATTTTATATTATTCAATCTTCGTCATTATTGCTTTTCATTATTATTATTATTATTAATGATTTTTATTTATTGTTATTTTTATTTATCGTTGATGCTGAGAGTGGTATAAATTCATAACGCGTCAAATCTTTGGCATTTCATCCTGATCAACTGTACGAGGAAAACATGGGGTGTTACACGAACCCAACTCACCAGTATGTTAATTAAGTTCAATTGACCGAGATATTTACAAAATATTTAAAACAAATGTAAGGCATTATCATAACATGATTTTTAATTTAAAATGAACCTAAGACACCTTTATTAATAAATAAATGTCATATATGGTTTTAAGAATAAAACCCCACCAGTATATGGGAACACTTATGTTTTATGCTTTGAGATAATTTTTCTCACAAATGACATTAGTGGTATCATCTTGGGTTTAATTTACCCACTGATTTAGTTGGAGAAGATTGATCAATATGATTAGGGAAACACCATCATGATGAATTTTCATACTTGTTTGGACGCGGCATGCCAAAAGGGCAGGTGACGTGGAGTTTCACACTAGTCATTGCAGGTCAATGGATTCACTTGGATCCTCAAGTAAATTAAATTTTATTTCATCAATTAATTTTACATGCTTATCAATTTCATAAAGTTAAGTTCAATCATCCTTATTCATTTTATTAATTTTTGGCCATATGAGGTTTTGATGGTTTGAGTACCTAATTTGCATGCAACTACGGATGGATCAGGGCATGTAAATGATGATGCGTACCTTCGTATTCTATTACGGGTCGGAATCATATACCTTTATTGAAATTGAAATTCTATCAATACAATAATTGTTTAATGAAAATAACATCCTTTAGAGTTACCACTTCTTGAAATATATGTAGTTCATCTTCCACAATAAGAACAAATTTGGTTTAGTTCTTATTTAATTCACATATCCCTCAATAAGATAAATTACGAAGTTCGATCTAAATGTGTTTTCAGTTTGTTATCTTATACTCCTTTGAGCTTCAACATCATCAGTTGATTATAAAGGATATATTAGTTTTGAAGGGACATGAGAAGGCGAGGGATCAATAATATAATTATTATATTTAACCTTGATTTAAAGGACTGACCTTGTTATATGTTCAAAGAATTGAATATCCACCGACTCAATAAGTTCTTGAGTTTCAAGATTAAAAAAATCTACAAGTTGTACTATTGTTAGAGTATTTAATGACAATACGTTATCAACTCTTATAATCTAATTTAGGTCCCATTGGTTAAGGTATTCTTACATGATAAAGATAACCTCAAGCTTTGAGACATTTAATATTATAATTAAGATTAAACACACATTAATATTGTCCAATATTCTTCTATTTAATGTAAATTTATTTAAAATATAATATGTAGATAAGAATGCTCCGCCCCACAAAGCAAGGTAATATATAACTTATTAACATTTCATTTATCATTTCACCTGAAGACCTATCTTTCCTTTCCACGGTTCTAATTTGTTCCCCAAATATGGTGCTATAACTTGATAAATTATTCCACGAGCATTACAAAATTATATATATAGTAATCATCAATAAAAATTATGAAATATTTATTTCCTTAATGTGTGGCGTTACTCTTAATATCACATGTACTATATATAAGATCAAGCATTTAAAAACGTAAAAATTATCATAATGATGAATTTTACACTCCAAAACGAGTCATCGACCGGTCATATTTATATGGTATAATGAACCCCATTAACTATAAATCTTTTACAAACTACCTAAAATGATTTTTTTTATAAAACCATTTTTTCTTGTACATAAAAATATATATTTTTTATATCTCGGGGGGTATGTAAAACATCTATAGTTCACTATAGTTTACCCTATTTTAAATAGTACTTTAATAAACAAGACCTAATTTACAATGCTGGTGGAAGATCCCTCACATTCAGAGTCAATAAAGAAGGATATTGGTGGCCCTACATGAAAAAGGATGACTTTTCCAACTTGAATAAGTTCAAGAAGCGCCAAATGTTCTCTCCAATGATCCACCATCTAGCTAGCGATGTTAATACCTTGACAATCCCATGGATTTTTACGCAATGGGGGTTAGACATCATAAAAATATATAATGCCTAGAAATCGGAAGTATCTCCTGTTCGGCATAGATCATATCATTAAATAGTTCGAGACTAAAACTTTAGCCAACATAAGAGACGTCGACATAATCAGGTTCATATGGAGAAATATTGTAACTCACTTCGGTGTGTTAAGAATTCTTATCACCGACGGTGGAACCCAATTCGATAGCGGCCCATTCCAACACTTCTGCAACAACAATTACATCAAGCACTTATACATTTCAGTGGCTTACCCTTAGAGAAATAGGCATGCCAAAGCCTCCAATAAATAGTCCTAAACATAATGAATAAAAGGTTGTAAAGAGAAAAAGGTGCACGGGTGGACGAGCTCCCCTACTTCCTCTTATGAACAACTCTCAGGATGTCGATCGAAGAAACTCCCTCTGCTTTAGCTTATGGAGTGGAGGTCATAATACTGATAGAGTATACCAAGACTCACCATTGATGATTAGAATGTGAATGATGAAATCATTAGAACCGAGCTTGACCAAGCTGACTAGAGAAGGGAACAAGCCTTGACCAAACTAGATTCCTACCAACAACAATTGGTGTAAGAAAATATTTCTCGTTATTGCAAATATTTTGGATTCAAAACGCGTTTTAGATTCGTGTCAATTTGATTGATGATCGTTTACACAACCAGATTTTATGTCGTTAACACATTGACATAAAAGCAACACAAACAATCCATCAAACTAAAGCACAAGCCATACAAATCGGTAGTACTGCGGGGAAATCATTTTTCAAATATAAAAATCAATTATACTTTATTAAATTTTTAAAAGAATTTAAAAATGTTAATTGGAATTTTTGTAAGGATTTTCTAAGTTTTAAGTGACATATTTTTCAATGACACATTTTTAATAGAAAATATAATTGTCCCTAAAATAATCAACTTACAGGGGTCTTCCAAAAGAGATAAATGTTTTACAACTAGTGTAACTCGCCTGGCTTCCGCGGCATTACCACGAGTTATCCACTACCGCAGACGTAGCTCAAGCATGCTCGGACGTGGGTATCCCTATCGCGATTGCATTCTGGGATGACACAGTCGCGGGGTTGTCCAGGTGTTGACTTGGTCTTTTAAGAGTTTGTTTCTTATACAACTCTTCTAACTTATGTTGGAAAAATCTTTACAAAAGACAATTTCATGATTTAGTTTCATATGACCTCTTTTTTAGTTTGGAAGAGAATGTTTGTGAACCTAAAACCCCTAAAAACTCCTAAGCACACTTCTTGGTATTTTGTTATCTTTATCATGTTATAGATACATTTTTCACATTAAATAATATATCTTAGTGGTGTTTTCTAAAACACAATTCGCAAAATTTCATTTAAAAATTTATGGAGCTTTTGGCTTTGGTTGTGATAAAAGAATTAGGAGGTTTTTGAGATCGGTGAGCCGATTGACATAGGTTGCGATCCAAGATACGTTTGTGATACTGGTTGGACAAGAATCAAAGTTGAGGTTTAGATTCGAGAAGATGAATCCATTTTATAGATAGGATATATCGAGACCCGAGGGTTGTGGTTGTCATATCAAAGATGTAGTGAAGATTGACATAACTTGTATTGCGCAAGTTCAATGTTTAGAACGATGATATTTTGTGGCTGCAGTCTAATCAAGGATTATAAGTTGTGTCTGTCCTTTTATAATTTCCAAATTTTTTATACGAGTGGACTTGTGTGTGGGGTGGGTGAGTGTATTTTCTCCCTAAAGGTTTTTCATTTGAAATGACTGTGTCCCTATTTGTATGATTGCTTTTATTTTTTTCCATTGTTAATTTCTACCCTGTCATATGAAATTTGGACCTAATTAATTAACTGATAAATGATGAAATTGACTTAATTAATTTGATGAGGAACAAATAAAATCGTCTATTTAGTTTACACCATACTTACATTGTTTCAATTAATTAGAATTCGAATTAATATATTGACCTAAGATAAATAATTAATCAGAATTAAAATTGAAAATAATTAATTTGGGATATATTTATTTTATCGACCCATAATAAAAAACGTATGCGTTAATTTCAAGTGGTACTAGACCTGATGTCTATATTTTACGTAGGCTTGAATCCGAGAGGTTTTCCTATTGATTGCCAATTTTTATCTAGACCAACATTATTTTATGGGTCTAATTATGCATATTGGAAAAGCGCATATGAGATTTGAACTTAAGTCCCTTGACGAGCAAGTGTGGTTAGCCGTAGAAAAGGGGTGAACACATCCGACAACTAAAGTAGGTGACACACTTGTCCCCAAACCCATAGATAATCGGAGTGGGGATAACCGTAGGTATGATTAAAATACCCAAGGACTTAAGGCTATATTTTGTGTGGTTCCATCAGAAGAGTTTTTTTGAATTATGAGGTGTGAAATGTCTAAGGACGATTGGGAGATACAACAAGTTACCCACAAGGATACATGTCTCAAAGCTCCAAAATCTCACCACTCGGTTTGCTATGTTATCGAATCGAGAAAATGAGACTTTTGATTAATTCTATGCTAAATTGTCTGATATTTTCAACTCAGGTTTTAATATAAAAGAGAAAATTCAAATGATAAGGTAATGTGTAAGATTTAGAGCTCTTTACCTCTTAGATTTTTATCACATGTCACAACCTTAAATATTTTAGGTAACGTCGATAGGATGAAGGTTAAGGAACTCATAGAGTTGCTCCAAACATTTTTTAAGAACATTGTACACTGCCCCAAAAGGAAAAGGGTATAGCTTTAAAGACCCGTAAGGAGGATGCAACCGATTCCGATGACGAATCCGGAAGTAAGAAAGAAGATTTTATCCTTATGGTTAAAAATTTTAGAAATTTCTCAAAAAATAAACCTAATTTTTTTAAATCTAAATTTTTTGAGAAACATAAAACTAATAAGGTAAAAAAAATCCTCTGGTAGCTGAGATGGATAGGATAAGCCTTTGGGTAGGTGTTATGAGTGTAAGTGTATAGGCTATAGATTGTTTTAGTGTCCTATGGAACAAAAACACGAGGGTAAGAAAAAGGTATAAAATTACAACCTTAGTGATAGTGATTCGGAATCCGATTGTAATGAGTCACTCCGTGACAATAACTTTACCGCCACTTTGGACTTAGATGAGCCAGTCCCAAATCTTCCTTTTTTGAAGATAAGGATAAGGACCTTGGCTAGGAATCCATATCCATGTCCTCTAGTGATGAGGAAACCTTAGAAACAAATGGAGAGGATTAGTATGACATCGAAAAGTCTTATTTCGAGCTTTATGAGATCGTTCTCTAATTGGATGAGGTAAACCTTAAGGTAGGCTCTAATTTTAAGATGTATAAGGAGGAGATTTGTTTCCTTAGAGAGATAGATACACTTTTGGGCACTTTTCAGGCCCGTGAGGCCACTTTTGTTAAGAAGCTTAAGGAAGGGGATAAAAAGAAATATCTCTTACATGATAAGGTCACTATATTAAAAAGAGCATTAGTTGAGATATACTGGTCTTAAATGTTTCTTGAAAGAGGAAAATGATGGGCTAATGAAAGACCTAGAGGTGCCTTTAAATATTATGGTGAACCTTGCGGATAAATATGAAAAAAATGAGAAGATGTTCATGGCACTGACTCTATCCTCAAATGAAAAGACTGGCCTTGGCCACAATAAGACTTTAAAGTCTATGCCGAAAGTTGAGACCAACATTACCAAAGGACCCAAGTTACCGACTCATCCCGCACCTAGATATGTAACTAAGTTGATGAAGGTGATTACCCCTCTAACATATTTTTGCATCTATTGTAACGTGAAGGGTTAACTTAAGGAGTATTGTTTCCGACTGGAGGAGTATATAGGTAGGTCTCCAAATCAATATTTTGGAACAATTGAACTTTTACATGAGCGCATGGAATACTTAGTTCAAACTTTCTAATAACTCACGTGTGAGGTAAAGAATTCTTCTCCTCCCCAAGTGGGTAGTGTTACGAGAATGAATAGATGTAGGAGAAGGAGGAATAACGATGAGGTATCTCATTTCGATCTTTATGCTGCTTGAGCCATTTATTTTTCTAGGTTAGGATTTTGTGGTTTACATAAATTGTATCATATTTTTTTATCCTACCTAGATGGGTACTATATGTGCTTTATTTTTTTAGCTTTTTATTTTTTATTTTTTTGGTTTGTTTTGGTTTTATAAATGGAAAAATTAAAGTATTTTTGTTTACTTTTAAGTCATTTAAAGAAAAATATTTTTTTCATTGAAAAATTTAGAAAATATAAAAAGATTTTTATTTTTTTGTGGATAGCTAATGTTTTAGGATGATTGGAATTATGTGGGAACATATCATGATATCTTATACCCTATTCTTGATTAAAATCTTATGAGGGTAGTGATTCTCTAAAAAGAGTGTGTGATTCAAGTGTAAATATTTCGCATCAAGTAGTATCCAGGTAATTCCAAAATCGTATTCTGGAGTGATTGAATGATCCTAAGAGAACTAAAGTGGGTTAAAGGATATTCTCTAAACATCACAAAGATAAATTGTAAAGATGATTTGTTGTTAGAAGTGGTAAGATTAATTAACCGATATCCTAACATGCATTTAATTAATAGAGAATGAGTAAACAATGAAGATATTATGATATTATCTAAGAAAAGCTTGAGTAAAAGAGATAAACGGGATTGAGGATCATTCTACCATCTTGGATTCTCTAAGAAGATTAGGGGACTTGGGTAAAATTAATTATAATCGATCACAACTAATTAAGTCTGAATATTAACCATGTAGAGACCAAACTTATCAGGGGAAGATTCGAGATTAAGTAGTTATGGTTCTAGATAGGTTAGGGTCGTAGTAAAGAATCAAACACTACCCTTGCATGACAAGGGAAGTTAAGAAACACGGATAATCTAATACCAACACATGAAGTTCCATTATAACAATTATAAACCAAACCCTAAATATGATGTTCAAACATCCAAGTGGGTTTATGATCCCCAACAATAGGACTATCCACTCATGATAGAAACAAAGTAAAACATGTAAGGCATATAGTTAAACACAAATCAATACAGAACATAACAACAAATACAAATGAAAGTAAGGAATGTAATACCACGTATTTTCATGGCTTTTAAATTGAAGGATTTATTAAATTTAATTGAGATAAATTAATTTAATTTTAATCCGAAATGTTGTTTTAAATATTTACTAGCGTGACGAGAGTTAGTAATTATTGAAAATTTGTTATTTGTTGAATATTACTGGATGAGTATAGTAATATATGAGATTTATTTTTATAATATTGTCACGTGTGAATAAAATGACAATTGTGGAAATTTAAGTCGGGACGCGCCTGTGTCGTGTCGGGACTAAATGTGGATTAATAAAAGTTAATATTTTATAAGTTGTCTGTATGGTCGTTTTGAGTATGCCAAAGTGTCCAGAAGGGCCAAGATAGTCAGAAAAGTATACCCAGGAGTTTGATTTGTGTCTCGGGGTGTTTTTAGGCCTAATTAGTACCCCGGGAGGGCGTTTTGGACATTTCGTAATTATGGGTAATTAAACCCACGAATTTTATAGGGTTATATCAGATGGGAAATGTTATCTTCTAGGGTTAACATAAACAAAAACGAATGACGGCCATTGGAGAGGAAGAGGAGAAGCTCTCCAAGGAGTTCTAGGCCAAGAACACCTCCGATTGCACCGCCGTCACCACCAACGCGTAGATCGCGCGACGGGGAACGTAACCACACCAAAAATCCCAGGCAAGTGTTTATCTTGCTTATTTCGTTGGTGCATCTTTCATATTAGTTTAGGAGTGATTAGAATGAGTTTTTATGGAAGAAAACCAAAGATTTGAGATGGGAATTGCATGTAGTGATGGATAAATTGATAATTCTAGAAATCCTTGCCATGTAGAGGAATTACCCATGAAATTATGATGTTTATAAGAAGAAATTTTTGAAAATACTTGTTAGAACCACGTTTAAGAGAATTCTAGGGTTCTTGATAATTATGATAATTTTTGGGCTGTTAATCCATGTATAATGATAGAAATACACATGCTTTACGTTGGAAATACCTAATATGGAGATATAATGTTAGTAGTATGAATCTTAGGACATTTGGGAATGTAAAACTTGAATTTGGATGAAGAAATGTGTTAGAACCCGTAACTGCAAAACTGCAGAAATCGCAATACCTGCTTGATCGATCGATCGAGCCCAGAGCTTCGATCGATCGAAGGTTCGATTGATCGAGCCCGAGACCTCGATCGATCGAACCCTCCTGGAAGACTCCTATTTACCTTTCTAAATTAGTTAAGTTCAATTTATTGTGAAATAATTCTTGGGCATCCTTAATAAAATGTTTTGGGAGATAGGGAAGACCAGTAGGACGTGTGAATAAATTTTGGGACCCTTGATGTCGGGCAAAGATTGTATTTTGGGATAATTACATAAGGGTCGGTGAATTTATGATTTAAAGAAAGAGACACGTAAGGGAGTTACTTTGGGACAAATGTGTATACCTACTGAATTTTATAATTTGGAGAATAAAGCCATGAGAGTTGTGTGGTACGTTGGAATAATACCGAATCAAGGTTAGAAACGAACCGTTATAAGTGTTTACTAAAATATGATAATATGGATAAAAGTCGTAACTATGGTATTTGAGAATATACCCATTATTGATATGGTAATATTAGTATAGTTATATGATTGTGTATGCATATACTATCTATGTGTGAAAATCATGCCCACGCTACTTGCTATCCCTGAGGTTTCCGCGCTGGGACAGTCTTATCCCGATGGGACCTTTATGGGGGATATTGACTTGTACCCTAGAAGATAGATATCCTTGGTACAGGCTATCGTAATGATAGCTCAGACAGTCCTAAGAGATGCGGGTATGTGATTTCCTCTTAAAGACTTGGAATCTATGCTTCGCCTCATATTGTTTGTGTATAGGTATCCTTGGTACAGGCTATCGCAGTGATAGTTCAGACGGTCCTAAGAGACGCAGACATATGCCATCCTCTTAGAGACTTGGAATCTATGCTTCGCCTCAATATTGTTTGAGTATGTGTTAATACAGTTCGAGAGTGATTCCGAATTTGTATTTCCCTTAGTACGAGTGATACGGGGATTGGATAGTAGAGTATGCCCGCACCATAGTTTTTATTTGGGGTGCTGTCATGATATATATATGTTACGAGTAGTTAATATATATATGAAATTCTGAAATCTGGAACTGCCTACTGTGATTTGATATGTAGGACATGGTTGATGACTCAAATTGTAAATACTTGTTTTGAGAAAGTATAATATGACATTGGAAAACTTTATTGATTAATAAAGTTAAAATGAGAACTTTGGTTACTAATTGAAATATTCTTTTCAAACAATTGAATCGTTAAATTTTGAGTCCTGCGAATAACCTAAGATAAGTTAAATCATTGGGGAAAGATAGCGTGATATATGATGAGATAGACCACTAGGAAGGTTATTGCGATAGGTGTGCACATTAGAAGAGAGGTGAGAATTTCTCAAGAGAGTGTCGCACTAATATATTGTTGCATTGTCCTGTATCAATTTAAATACTTGCTAAACATTTTTTAAATCATATACACTATCGGGCTCTGACCCGTTTCTCTCTCTCTCTCTCTTGTATATATATGTATGTACTACAGGTGCCTAGCCACCGGGGCTTCTTGCTTAGGATCCCTTGGAAGGAACGTGCTGCAGCTTAGGTGGGAGTTGCAGGCCACTTGCTTAGACGATTTCATTTACTTGATTCCACTTCTATCATTCTCCTCATTGGGCATGTGTCGCCCTTTCCACTATTTATCTGTTTTGTTGGGACATTTGTATTTCAGTTATTTCTAGTACTGTTACTTTGGGATTTATTCAGCATGTATGTTTTACATTAAGTTTTAAATGTTGGGATTTTGGATGTTGAATGTTTAAAGTAATTGGATTATGTTCCAGGATAATTGTTGTATGATTCTTACTTATTGAAAATGTTGTTACTAATTAAAAAAAAAATTTCCTTTAAAAATAAAATTTGTCAGGAATGTTGAAAAATGGTTTTGACAATTAGCTTAATTAATTAGGGTGTTAATTTGGAAAAATTTATTTTCACGACAGTGATGCTAAGAATGAACCAACTGTTCACCTTGATTTTAATTTAATAAAGGAGTGATTGCCCGGTATTTAATTAGGCGGGGTGTCACAGGTGGTATCAGAGCATCAGGTTCTAGTGTCCTTAGGATCTGTACGGCTTATTATGCTTTCAGCGTAGCTTTGTTTGTTATAGAGCCCTATGTTTAGGATTGTCGATTCCTTTGAAGAGATTTCGTTCTCCTGCTATAATGTGTATACATTAGTGTATTCTAATTTCGTTCGGATTTGTGCGTATAACGAGCGATGACGGATGTCAAAAGAGGACCGTTAAGCGTACATTAGGAGGCAAGGCTCAGTTGAGATTATGAAATATATCCGAGGATTATGACTGTAGATGAGGTCACCTCCATTATGGCACGAGAAGCCAAGACTCAAAAGGCGACTAGGGTGCAACAATGATTTTCAAATGCTGTTATAGTCAAATGAGGTGCGAGGGTAAACTTACCCAACGTATTACAAAAATGTGTAGAGACTGTCAGTGAGAAATTTTAGAAACGTGAAAATTATGTGTGTTTACCAAAGGAGGTAAAGTATGCAAAGGTTTTGATATAGGACGGAGTGTGGCAAACTGAAAGTGAAAATTTAGAGAAAATTTTCTTGGCTTTCGGGATGAAGTTATAATGGTTGGAGTCAACCACCAATTTTAGAAATGGAATGCTATGCCTATCGGAGAACCTTAGGTACAATATTGACCGTATGTTCCTTCCTCAACTGTTCAGGATGAGAAGCAAACGTGGTTCTGAACTCATCGCGGGAGGGCATGTCAGGGTCCATTCGTGAATATGAATCTTAACCGTTAGCAAATTTTTTATCGAAAGAGGTAGATACTAGTGGAGGAAACGACTCCAAGTGGGAGACCAACTTGTAATAATAGTTGATAATACTATGGACGACTGATTCAGAGGTTGACAATGTCATATTTTGTCAATATAGATAATAACTCTTCTTTGTGGGGGAAGTTAAAGGAAATCGAAGAATTTAGTCGAGAATAAGACTGAATACAACGGTGGTGGTATAGCACCACAAAAGGGTGTGGATACACATCAGGAAAACCATTTAAATGCTTCAGATAGTTATATTCTTACCAAGCGATGGTAAATTCAGTAAGTACTATTATAGATAGTAACATGATCTTTATGGCCTAAAAAGCTAAGGGAACAATCGGGATGGCTGACAGGAATAGAGTCTACTAAAGTCCGAGAGAAGGACAATCCTAACCTGGTTAGTAGGACAAGTGATAAGTGGATTATGTGTTGAGGTATTTTGTTGCGGAGTGAAATTGCTCGTGATAATATGTTCCAAAGTGAGAAAAAGGGACAAGAATACGGTGCCTAGTGAAGGACGACGATTAAAAATAATTTTGTTTTGGTTTGGGCAGATGTGTTACGTCTGAAAACCATTTGTGCAGTCAAGACGATTGCCAGGATGGAAGTATAAGTTGTATCCTTAGAGGATGCGGCGTGTTTATGTGACACGAGCGAGTCACCATATTTTGTTCATTGCTAGATTAGCATGTGAGACGAGTTTAATGCATATCATTATAAATGTTACCATTATGTGAATATTTTTCCTTAGTATAGCGGGATTTTTCTTTGGTACTATCTGCGGGGGATGAATGAGTATATTAACAGTGTTTTATACTTTATTGAGGTTACTCGTTGTAGTGATGCGATACACGAGTATGATATTATCTTTGTTAAAATGTTATAGAAATGGGTAGTATGATAGTGGGCATTTATTGCAAGGCTATCGGAGTAGTTGCATTAGTGCAACATGTTTTATGTTTGTTTTGGTGAGGCTTTACTTGTAAGAAGGTTGGACTTGCACTTATATTATCTATCCAAGAGACTTCGGAGGAGATAGTGGGCTCGAGATATTCGATGCCAAAGTATGTATAGACTTTGTCAGTATAATTCCGTATGTATCGGGATTTACCATTGAGCGAAAAGATTTGACTCAGTATTATGTTAACACTCCGGACTTAGTGATAGGAAAATTCATTGTTATATTTATCCTTTAGAGATGTGGGAGTTAATATTTATACCCCTATTATTAGGGAAAGGAATTTTAAGAATTCCGAGTGTATGTATTCGAGGTTTATAAAATGCAATTACCATCAACCAATACGGGACGATAGTGAAATTGGTGAAACGTTCTTTGTTAAGCATAATTACGGGAGGAATTGTAACTTTTCCGTCAAGGGACGGAATAAAGGGTACATGTTATGGACGGAGGACATAACGGATTTCGATAACCTACAATGCTAGGTAGTATTGTATCGGGGGGGTTCCTTGTTGGGATTTCACTTTGCGAGACATCCCACGCATGAAACTTAGCGAAAGGTTAGAAATAGGGAGACGTTTGGTCACTATTCCATGAGTTCGCTACCCTGGTCGAAATGGGATCAAGTAATTATGTATGTAAGTTGGAAGTTGAATTTTGTTTTAAGGTCATTGGAGCCGGATTTTTTTTATGGTAGAAAAGCATTGAAAGTTATCCCCACGAGTTGAGGGGTGGAACGATGATAAGGAGAATTTAAGAATTTTGATTTCTAGGGTGATTGAGAGTACCCAAATGTCATAACCGCGTACAGAACACAAGGTGAATAAAGAGTTGGAATGATTTTTAGCATGGATTATCTGGAAAGAACTTTATATTATACAAAAGAGATGACCTGTAATTATTTTGATGAATAGAGTGTTAGTGATTTATTTTGGTTGTTGTACCTATTTGGGAAAATTGTTGTACTTATCTGAGGAAGGTTGAGAATTATTATTCCTCTTTTATTGTCATGGAATTTTAATACCCTATTCCTTCTATTCCGTTGAATTTAGTTAGTCCTACAGATGAGTAGCACGCCGTTCGCTCTCCCAGGGCGGTCGGAGTGTTGCAAAAATGTGGGCATCTTGGTTAACTACAGTTAAAATAGTCCGAGTCGAAGGGACGTGGTAATAGACATGTGAAATATATATTTGTGGGACTAGTATAACGAAGTGGAAGTGATAGAGTGGATTAAACGTCACATGAGGGGCGATAATCCATACATAAGTGTGCAATTAGAATAGCACGCCCTAACTTGATTGGAAGGCTGTGGGAAGCCATTCAAGAATTGGTATTCCTTGAATAAAGTAGAATTTAATTGTTATGAAGCACACCCAGAGCGGAGTTGTTATTAGTCAAGTGTGAGAGCGACTTGCGCATACAAAGAGTAATTATGTTAGTATAGTATAAGAGATCCAGAAGTACGCTTCGTGGAGAGAAGAGCACGGGTCGGAACTTTCGGCATACTCCAAGGAAGGAAGGGGAGTATTACGTGTCACTTAATGTGAGACATTTCAAGGGAAGAATCGATGTTTAGCGAGACGTAGTGAGTAGTCTCTACATGCATTGCCCATAGGCAAGGTTTGGTTGAAAGAGGAGAATCAACCAAAGAATTTTGTGTTTATCGAAAATTCATGATATTGGAAGAGGTTGGTAAAGTCGGTAAAGTTCTTGGATGGGTTGCCATCCTCAAAACAAGATCAAGGGTTTATCCCGAACATGTGAATTATGTCGCCGAGAAGGAAGTCATTGATATTCCTTTGGGCTGGCTTACAATATTAACTAGTATGCCCCAAACTTCCTTTGAAAGGAAGGATCGCGCCAGTGCATGGTCCGACGCAGTATAATTTCTGAATCAGGACGTGATTGGTGAATCCCACCTTTGATATGGGATTTCAGGAACCAGCGGAGATAAGATTTCATTTCAAGTAGGATGTATCACCCGTAGCCAAGGATTGGACGCATGGTGATTAAAGATTAGTGGAGCCACGTGAAGGAGATTTTGGAATCTTGGTACGATGATTTCAAGAATGCTTTGTAGAAGTACTCGTACCTTTTTGTCGCGTACGAGGTACTTATTAAGGTTTTGTTATGGAAGAACCTCGACTATTCTCCTTCCGTAGGTTTAGAGGAGAGTAGATAATCATAATTTTTGGATCGATCAAGAAAATATTCGATAACTATGGTGGAATTCCACGACTGTTTCAGGCGAGCAAGAGTGATCAAATGTTCGTATAATTTTCTCAGAATGGGAGTTTTGTATATAAATAATCCGAATATTTGTCATGTAGTGAGGTGCGGCCTCCTAATGATAGTGAGATAAGGAAATTATAATGTATAGGCGTGACCTATGCGAATATTGTCGGGTGGGAGCACAATGTGAAGTGTCTCCAATGAGAATGTAAAACAATGTTGCTGTGAGGAAAAAGCTATAGTGATTGAGCGCCGTACTGTGTAGATAGTTGCGTACTGACAAGGATATCTAGAATTGTACTACCTGATAGGCCTTATTTTCTGAATTTCGGGATGAAATTCCGTTATTAGGGGGGAAGTATGTAATACCCCGTATTTTCATGGCTTTTAAATTTAAGGATTTATTAAATTTAATTGAGATAAATTAATTTAATTTTAATCCGAAATGTTGTTTTAAATATTTACTAGCGTGACGAGAGTTAGTAATTATTGGAAATTTGTTATTTGTTTAATATTACTGGATGAGTATAGTAATATATGAGATTTATTTTTATAATATTGTCACGTGTGAATAAAATGACAATTGTGGAAATTTAAGTCGGGACGCGCCTGTGTCGTGTCGGGACTAAATGTGGATTAATAAAAGTGAATATTTTATAAGTTGTCTGTATGGTCGTTTTGAGTGCGCCAAAGTGTCCGGAAGGGTAGAGATAGTCAGAAAAGTATACCCGGGAGTTTGATTTGGGTCTCGGGGCATTTTTAGGCCTAATTAGTACCCCGGGAGGGCGTTTTGGACATTTCGTAATTATGGGTAATTAAACCCACGAATTTTATAGGGTTATATCAGATGGGAAATGTTATCTTCTAGGGTTAACACAAACAAAAACGAATGACGGCCATTGGAGAGGAAGAGGAGAAGCTCTCCAAGGAGTTCTAGGCCAAGAACACCTTTGATTGCACCGCCGTCACCACCAACGCGTAGATCGCGCGACGGGGAACGCAACCACACCAAAATCATCTGAAAATTAGAACACCAAAAATCCCAGGCAAGTGTTTATCTTTCTTATTTCGTTGGTGCATCTTTCATATTAGTTTAGGAGTGATTAGAATGAGTTTTTATGGAAGAAAACCAAAGATTTGAGATAGGAATTGCATGTAGTGATGGATAAATTGATAATTCTGGAAACACTTGCCATGTAGAGGAATTACCCACGAAATTCTGATGTTTATAAGAAGAAATTTCTGGAAATACTTGTTAGAACCATGTTTAAGAGAATTCTAGGGTTCTTGATAATTATGATAATTTTTGGGCTGTTAATCCATGTATAATGATAGAAATCCACATGCTTTACATTGGAAATACCTAATATGGAGATATAATGTTTGTAGTATGAATGTTAGGACGTTTGGGAATGTAAAACTTGAATTTGGATGAAGAAATGTGTTAGAACCCGTAACTGCAAAACTGCAGAAATCGCAATACCTGCTTGATCGATCGATCGAGCCTAGAGCTTCGATCGATCGAAGGTTCGATCGATCAAGCCCCAGACCTCGATCGATCGACCCCTCCTGGAAGAATCCTATTTCCCTTTCTAAATTAGTTGAGTTCAATTTATTGTGAAATAATTCTTGGGCATCCTTAATAATATGTTTTGGGAGATAGGGAAGACCAGTAGGATGTGTGAATAAATTTTGAGACCCTTGATGTCGGGCAAAGATTGTATTTTAGGATAATTACATAAGGGTAGATGAATTTATGATTTAAAGAAAGAGACACGTAAGAGAGTTACTTTGGGACAAATGTGTATACCTACTGAATTTTATAATTTGGAGAATAAAGCCATGAGAGTTGTGTGGTACGTTGGAATAATACCGAATCAAGGTTAGAAACGAACCGTTATAAGTGTTTACTAAAATATGATAATATGGATAAAAGTTGTAACTATGGGATTTGAGAATATACCCATTATTGATATGGTAATATTAGTATAGTTATATGATTGTGTATGCATATAATATCTATGTGTGAAAATCATGCCCACGCTACTTGCTATCCTTGAGGTTTCCGCACTGGGACAGTCTTATCTCGATGGGACCTTTATGGGGGATATTGACTTGTATCCTAGAAGATAGATATCCTTGGTACAGGCTATCGGAATGATAGTTCAGACGGTCCTAAGAGATGCGGGTATGTGCTTTCCTCTTAGAGACTTGGAATCTATGCTTCGCCTCATATTGTTTGTGTATAGGTATCCTTGGTACAGGCTATCGCAGTGATAGTTCAGACGGTCCTAAGAGATGCAGACATATGCCATCCTCTTAGAGACTTGGAATCTATGCTTAGCCTCAATATTGTTTGAGTATGTGTTAATACAGTTCGAGAGTGATTCCGAATTTGTATTTCCCTTAGTACGAGTGATACGGGGATTGGATAGTAGAGTATGCCTGCACCATAGTTTTTATTTGGGGTGCTCTTATGATATATATATGTTACGAGTAGTTAATATATATATGAAATTTTGAAATCTGGAACTGCCTACTGTGATTTGATATGTAGGACATGGTTGATGACTCAAATTGTAAATACTTGTTTTGATAAAGTATAATATGACACTGGAAAACTTTATTGATTAATAAAGTTAAAATGAGAACTTTGGTTACTAATTGAAATATTCTTTTCAAACAATTGAATCGTTAAATTTTGAGTCCTGCGAATAACCTAAGATAAGTTAAATCATTGGGGAAAGATAGCGTGATATATGATGAGATAGGCCACTAGGAAGGTTAGTGCGATAGGTGTGCCCATTAGAAGAGATGTGAGAATTTCTCAAGAGAGTGTCGCACTAATATGTTGTCGCATTGGGCTGTATCAATTTAAATAGTTGCTAAGCAATTTTTAAATCATATACACTATCGGGCTCTGACCCGTTTTTCTCTCTCTCTCTCTCTCTCCTGTATATATATGTATGTACTACAGGTGCCCAGCCACAAGGGCGTCTTGCTTAGGATCCCTTGGAAGGAACGTGCTGCAGCTTAGGTGGGAGTTGCAGGCCACTTTCTTAGATGATTTCATTTACTTGATTCCACTTTTATCATTCTCCTCATTGGGCATGTATCGCCCTTTCCACTATTTATCTGTTTTGTGGGACATTTGTATTTCAGTTATTTCTAGTACTGTTACTTTGGGATTTATTCAGCATATATGTTTTACATTTAGTTTTAAATGTTGGGATTTTGGATGTTGAATGTTTAAAGTAATTGGATTATGTTCCAGGATAATTGTTGTATGATTCTTACTTATTGAAAATGTTGTTACTAATTAAAAAAAAATATTTCCTTTAAAAATAAAATTTGTCAGGAATGTTGAAAAATGGGTTTGACACTTAGCTTAATTAATTAGGGTGTTAATTTGGAAAAAATTATTTTCACGACAGTGATGCTAAGAATGAACCAACTGTTCACCTTGATTTTAATTTAATAAAGGAGTGATCGCCCGGTATTTAATTAGGCGGGGTGTCACAAGGAAGAAATAGTTTAACAAAGCTTGCATTAAAACCAACTAACTTAAATGTAATCAATGCTTTACATGTAAAAAAGAACCATAAAATCTCTTAACCTAGGAGAGAGAAATGAGAGTTTCTAAACTTATAAACTCTCTAATAAAAATATTTGATATTTTACAAGTGGGGGAAACTAAAGGATATACACCAAAATCCTGAAAAGGTCAAACTTGTAAATACATAGAAATAGGGCCGAATCGATTTGGCTGAGACCCGTATCGATTCGAATAGGGAAATTACTGCATTGGACCAAAATTAATTGATTCGGTGGATGGCCGAATCGATTCAGAACTGCTTCAAAAAGGGCGAAGGGTTGCTATGGGATATTTATGACACCACTCCAAAAAAAGTTCTGTAACTTCTTCATTCTAGATTTAATTCATGCACCATCGAAGGCCACGCGAATATGACTCAAAGAGATACTACCTTCATGAAGTGTTCCGGCTCGAATGTTGAATTTACTAAAATGCCCCCAAATTTTTGACTTTCAACAGAAATTTCTCGAGATTCAACCAAAATTCAAGACATGCATTCTGGACACCTATAAAAGCTCAAATAAACCAAGAACATTATATATATATGAGATAAAATTATGGGTTATTTAACAACCCCTCACATGGAACCACAACTCAAGGGCATCAAAATGAGCATAAGTTTCAGGAATAATGTGTACGGGAATGCTATAATGTGCAAATAAGTGGGGTTTTAAATTCAATAATCGTGACTAATCTCGTAGAGCGATTTACTTGTATTTTGCTTAACCTTTTTAGGAGTTTATCAATAATAACTCATATTCCATATATACTAGTCATTGTCATATCGTACACATATACACGAGTTGAACTAAGGTGTATCCTCGAATTTTATCCAAAAAGATTTACATAGTATATGTTTGCATTCAATTTGGTCACACATTTTTTTTATATTTTTGAATGCAGATAAGACCATCACATGTGAGGATTATGGTAAAAATGATGAGTGTGCAATGGGAAGTTCTATCCATAGCATGGTGAAAGCTGCATTTGAAAAAATACTTTTATATGTGATCACGAGGGAAAAGAAATTACAATATCTATGATAAAACATACTCTCATAAAATGAAAATAAAAATTCCCAATTAGATCACTTTTGAGGGAAATATGAGTTAAAGACGAATAGGTGTGAAATTATTTCATATAACATATTTTTATGGGCATATTGACTTTCTTAGCTTTCATATATTACCTTTTGAAAAAGTGATATGTGCAATAAGCGCCCGAAAAGGATGGTCACAAACAAAAAGTCCAATTTATTTTAATTTTCTCAATTTTAAAGATTAAACCTTTTAAACACAATTTTTCCAATTAAACTTAGCACCACTTAAACCGTTCTTGCGAAAACCGATTTACTAAATTTTATCTTTTTATCCTAAACATGCATCTACGTGATAGCAGATAAATAAATTAAATCAAACCATAAGACGCCGATGTACAAGGAAACCACTAAGGGAAAAATCTCAAACGTCCCAACCAGACAATCGCTATGATATGGTTTTATAAAGAATATACAGTAGACTTACACAATAACTCGATAACTACTACAAATCTTAACACTGTTCTATCTCCAACCACTCCTCCACAATGCATCACATGAGTCCACCCATGCAAGTGTCCATAGCACACGAGTCCACGTGCACCTCAGTATCCACTGATGCAGCTCAGCAACCATCTACGATTCAGAACACGGAGTCCACAACTTCTTCACTAAGATAATCACGTACAAAATCCATAGCTAAAAAATAGGGTATTCTTGTGATGTAAGACATAAACAAGGTGCCCCAACAAGATCTCAAACTTTATGATTTATGAATCTTGGATCTTCCAAACAAAGGGTGAAACTTTTGGAGTTGGACTTTTGTAAATAAGTATGCTTTTCATTTTTGTCAAAAGTCTTTTTCAATCTGAATCTAAAATTCCTTTTATAATTTTTTGAGGCGGCGGCTTGTTCAACGACATTGAGGTTTGTTCAAATGAGATAAGCCACTCGTTAGAACGAAGCAGAGTCTTGTTTGAACGAAAAGGCTTTCTTATTTGAACAGGCTTCAAACGAACTTCTAACGAGTCAAAAGAGAAATCCCTTATTCGATGTTCATTTGATGTAGACTACTAATGAGCCTTTGAATGAGATGGCCCAGTCGTTTGAAGGACATTGTGTTCTTGTTTGAACAAGGTCAGCGAAAAATAAAAAATTTCCTAAGAAAAAATAATCCGAGGAAAATATCTTTCTGAAAAAATATTAAAATAAATTCCAAAGGATTTTTAAATAAAATAAAACACCTCCTAATAAAAATTCTAAGGGCTAATAAATTATATGCATTTATTCATGCGAGATCCTCAGTATATGTGAAGACAAGCTTGGCAAACACGACACGACATAGCTAATCTTTGAAGCTTGGCTGCTACATCTTCCTCAAATAACGTCATAGGCTCATGGGATTATCTCAATAAAGTCTATCCTATGACTCAAAATTTGTCCGTAATAATGCCAATTACAAACAAATTGACTCTATTAGAAATTTTCCCTTACAAATATCCCCCTTTGGTCATTCCAGGACAAAATCAAAACAAATATCCTATGGACCATCAAGCTCTCTAAAAAGACTCATCCCCAACCTAAAATGGAAAAAGCGTACATGTGCTCAACAGACTCATAAACATGATTAGCTTTTCTGTGATTGAAAAACTTTGCTGCATTGATTGTAGACCTCTAATTCTACACACTTAAACACACCTTCAAATGCAAACAGAACATAAGAAGTATACATCCGAAAATGAATAAACATCTAACGATGTAAAAAATAATCTCAACTGTGACAACCCGCTTAATAAAATACCGGGCGATCACTCCTGTACCAAATTAAAATCGGAGTCGCATATGGATCACTCTTAGCATCACTGTCGAAAACCAATTTAATTACTAATAACCTATTAGGCTGGCATCAAAATTTTATTTAACTAATCTTTTTAAACAATTAATGCATTAAAACATTCGCACAGTTTATATATATATATATATAAGACTGAAATTAAATAAAATAACCGAATCGAATATCGGTAAATTAAAATGCGATAAAAGAATAACTAAATACAATTGGGTTATTATCCCGAATGTGACTACAATGCTTCCTATCTAGATCACAAGAATATAAGCATCTAAAATAAACCTGCATGCATCCATAGCTACTGCAGACGTCTGACTCGAAAGGATCATCATCCAGGCATCCCTGTATCTGGACACCTATATATATAGATATAACAAGAGAGGAAAAATATAGAAACGGGTCAGAGCCCGATTTGTGAAAATATTTTTCAAGTGCATAAATGCTTTATTTTCAAAAATACATTTTATCTCATATTTTAAATTTGGTATCGCACTCTCATGAGATACCCCTCTCCTCTCTTCTAATCGTGCACACCTATTGCATCTTAACAA
Source organism: Sambucus nigra (assembly GCA_949130495.1). NCBI lineage: Eukaryota > Viridiplantae > Streptophyta > Magnoliopsida > Dipsacales > Adoxaceae > Sambucus > Sambucus nigra. The sequence goes on from OX422212.1 coordinate 220,786,542, forward strand.
ATACCCTAGTCAAGCTACCCTGCCTAACTAGTCTGTTACCCATATTCTAATAATCCTAGTTATCCCAAGTACTAAGGGATAAACTTCTCCCAAGTCTCAACACTATGCCATGTTCGTGCGTGGGGTGTCTCACAGAGCGAAATCCAAACAAGGAACCCCCTCGATGCACTACTACGTGGCAAGGTCGATCGGCGCGATGCATTAGACCCTAAGTACACAACGTATGTACATATATATATATATATATATATATATATATATATATATATATATATATATATATATATATATATATATATAACCAGATTATTATATACCTTTCCATACTCACTTTTATATACATATCACATTTTGAGTCCGGATATAATCTCCCGGAATGAGAATTAAATCCTTATTTATTTTATCTCTTTACTCTAATAGAGATATATAATATCTTATTCTCATGCACAAGTAATATACCATACACACCGGTATAATAATCATCTCAATAGTATACCATACACACAGGTTAAATAACCATCCCAACGAGCTATAACTCGAGGATGCGGTCTCATAGTGCCGATCCAAAATTCGGGTTTACTCACTTTACCTCGGTACCAAGCCAGACTCTCTCAATGGACATGGTAAACATATACACAATGGTGGAGGCGGTCATGTTCCCCCTGCAAGTGGTGTTAAACACATCTCACTCAAACTCGGGATGATAATGACCTAGGGACTATACTCTCCCTGCTCCTCAAGCCAGAGGATTCACCCATATCGCGCAACCTCCCTGGATCGCACTAGAGAAAATATATACTCTGGCAGTTCCAACCCTATACCAAAAGAAAGCCCGTGGAAACCAACCTCTAAATACACATGTACCAATCACACACAGATACATATGTATTTGTATTATATAATATATATATACTGTAGTTAAATTGTATACATATATTCCATAAATATACATAAATGGCCATAATTGCCAATCACACATAGCGATGACCAATAATCCCAAAGGTTCTCATAACTTATATAATTCGAGTATTCGCACACTCATGATTCTATACCCAAAGTATTCCCTCACTTTGATAAATAATAAATACCTTATTTCTATTTAAGGATTTATTGGATATCTCCAAATATACCAATTTACTCTAACTAAATAAGAATATTCTCCAATTCATCCTAATAATTTCGTTGGATTCACTCAACCATAATCAACATAATTATGTTTTCCCACACATATAATTATATAGGCCAACGTGGCCACTGAAACTATCCCAATTGATATTCGTCCCCGAACACCCTTAAATTAAATAGGTTGTGGATTCCATTTCCATGAACCCAAGGACTATATCTTGTCCAAATAATCATTTAGAGGTCCCCACCCTATTTTAGGAACCCCAACCTTTTAATTTCTCAATTTATCTATTTTCCTCGAAAATATAGTTTTAGTGTCACACACATAAAATACTCACTTAGTTCCCATAAATTCCCTCCATTGGATGACTATTTACTCTTAAAAGATTACTTATTTCCTCACTTAAATATTCTAGAATCAATTAAAATTGGAATTCATCCCATCCAATTAACCCTAGGAAAAATTGCCAAAATTCCTGAAGGGTCGATCGATCGACCCATTGCCCTCGATCGATCGATCGCCTCGGACAACTTATTCTCCGAGAAGCTGTTTCGGCCATTAAAGCTTATCCCAAGATTTTGTATCCTCTCTTAACATCCTACAACCTCAACCAACGACATATGCAGATATAAAAATGGTTCTAAACATCCTAGAACCAAAAACCAACAATTAATTTCATTAATTTCCTAAGTTTCTCGAATTGGAAATTATTCGGGGTTTACTCATTTTAATTCCCGAAACCCATTTAATCCACGAAAACCCAACCCAAAATCTTTAGGGTTTGTTATTACCAAACTATGATATGAGATTTATGCTCAAAATTAAATAAAGCAAGTAAACACTTGCCTCGTGGATAAAATACGACGATCCCGAGTCGAATCCCGCGGAGGTTGGTCGGAATCTCCCTTTCCTCTCCTTTTTATTCCTTCCTCTCTCGCTTCTCTCTTTTCATTCCTTTTTCTTTCGCTCTCCCTCCTTATGTAGGGAGAAATAAGGGTTTATCCCTTTAAACCTCAAAAATGACTCATTTACTCAATTACGATTCCCTATTCGTTTAAAAGTTTTTGGAGCCTAAACACTACCCCCGGACACATTAATCTGACTATCTCGGCCATTTCGAGACTCATTGCGCAGTCGAAATTTCCATCCGACGTACTTGACCGCAACCCACTAATTTAACCGAATACATCTCAATGCGGGTTTTCCAATTAAAATCTTACCTTTTGTCGCTTTACTCAACTACGACATATAATTAAAATACTTCAACATATTTACTTAATCCCAAAAGTAAATATAACACCCATCGAAAATCTTCTAATCCTTGAAAATTCCAAAAATTCCTATTCCGAGAAATTTCTCAATTTTCCCATTTTCACCCATTTATGGAAATTAATTATCCACAAATATACGGGTTGTTACATACTCCCCCCCTTACAACAGAATTTCGGCCTCGAAATTCGGATTTAACGTACACCACCATCTTAGGATCGTTAATTTCCACTACGTCCTAGTACCCCCCAAATCACAAGGTGCTAACCCGATAGTCCCTTACCATATTCCACCAATCTCAAGGTGTACTCAAACATAATAGCTTCACCCCAGGCTCATCTACATTTCTACATGTTGACACACAACGACACATTACTCCCATTGCTTCTCTAACTGCGAATAAGAGAAATGAGTCTATAACTACCGCTCTAACATCTCGAAAAACCGATACTCTTACTAACAAGCGTCCGCTCGTCCACAATAGGACAACTGATTTCCTTTAAAAAGGAAACTCTACTAAGACTTGACTACTTCTGATAGTCTCGTCGCTTATTGTGGGTATGTTACATCTTATTGCCCCTTATACAATTGGAATATCGCATACCTCTCATGATATTCCATTCAACCAACTTTAATCTTATTTATAACTGCCTTATGACATGATCTTCAACTTTATATACTACACCCCTTCTATTTTAGGCGGTATATAAAACAACCTTAGCATGGTGCCCATACACCTTTTTAACTCATGCTTATTTGCACAACCATTTTAAACGTGACACATTTACACTCTCTCTAAACAATGGTCCTTATTTCCTCAGTGTAATACTTACATATGGGTCTTCCCAACCCGCAAAATTCAATTCTTCTCAAGATCAATTAACCAATCTTCTTATGGTCTACTTCCCACAATCTTCTTATATCGGCGCCACTAACTCTATTGAACTTACTCTCTAATAATCCTATGATCTATGTGTTTCCAACACACGCAAAGCTAGTACTATCCTAAGTATATCCCTAGTGCCCAAGGCCTCTCTCAACTTCCGACATTTGCTTGGTTTCATGCGTGGGACGTCTCGCAAATCAAAATCCAAATAAGGAACCCTCCTGTTACACTACTTCCTCGTGTCGTCGGTCATTGAGATATAATGGCCTAAGGCACACCAGCGGGACATCCTAAATCTGACCTCACTAACCTAACTAACACTCTTCTATCACTATCATTCTATCAATCGGGCGCCTATTCCCTGTCGAGATGTTACGATCATCTTACCCAAAACACATTACTTTCAAAATTTGCCTCCTGCACAAGGCCTGGCCATAAGCCTGAAATCAATTTTTCTTTCACCTAGCCTTACCCACATACTTACGGTGAGAAAAACATTTCAGTGCCTTTTCATATCACTTCTATCTCTATAAATATACAATCATCACACATTTTTCAGTTCATAGTGTTTTCTTCACACTAGGTGACTGATCACCATAACCAACATTCTTGCATCCTATAACATTTCTCCACTCCCGACATCGTTAAGGTTCATGCGTGGAGCGTCTCGTAAGCAAAATCCAAACAAGTAATCCCTCCAATACACTACTACTTAACTTTGTCAGTCGTGGAGGCCCATTATCTTCAAATATGCAACCGGGATAATCTTATCCCCTCTTTCAACAAAATGTGGTCTGAACTCCTGTCTCTATCCTGGAGCCACACCACCAAGCGCTCGTACTAACACTAAGTCCATCCGCAAACAATCATAAGCTTAAACTTGTAGCTCAACAAATAAATCCTGCGTGCCTTAAATCACATCTATAAGGTTGCCACATACTCGAATCATAATAATGAAACACCTGCTCACCGAAGTATCATCTATGCATATAATAAAGGCGAACTCAACCTGTATCCAAGTGATATATCACAACAACAACCTGTTCCACTTTGGAACCGCGGACATGATAGTCTTGCCATCATTAGCCTGCTATTGCGCCGAACAACGAAAAACATAATATACTCATAATATTACCATACTCATATAACACATATAAAACGAGTAGTACAAGCCAGATATATATTCAAAATATCAACACCTGCTTTTTATAGCAAGTGAAGGAAATTAAAACTCCGCTACCGTGGAAAACACATGGGCCTACATTATATAACGTTATCGATACCGCCACAAAGCTCAAATTACACACACAAGTCTAGGGCTAACAAACCAAGCCAATAATACCTCTTCCTTCTGAGGTGAAACTCATAACAACATTCTTGCCAATTACCCTGGCTACTCCAAATGGCTCCTGGACATAGTACACTTGCCCTTACTGAACTAAAAATTTATTTAATCAATGTCCCAACTGGGTTCCCTACTTTTTCTCCTTAACTCTCACTGGGTAATGACTAACCGTATGGTTCTACACTCCACGTTAGTCTATTTCCATTACTGGCCTTCCTGACCATGTAAAAGTTATTAGTATTATCGGACTCTCTAGCCTCGATCCTGACTTTCACCTTCATAGTCCCTTTAACCTCTTTGTTAGGGAGACTCCACTACTGGCATCAATAACCCTATTTCAATGAATTCCCCGGGACACACATTCTCCACACGTGTCAGCAACACTTCTCTAGTGAGCCTAACTTCGTTCTGAAGGATTCTTTCTTCATTTTACCATCACTATTCGACACAAAGTTCACTTACCCCTATCACTCTTTATTCACTGCCGGCCTCTAACCGACCCCTATGTGGATAATCCAGAAACTGCATTCTCTTCGTTCCTTCTAAATCATGGGGAATCACGATTAAAAACTATTTGTAAGATCCATTTTGGGGCAAAACATCATGTTTCCCCCAAATATGGTGATCATCGTTCCCACCATTTTAATATTGCTCCCATGAGTGAAAAAAATTTTCCTCAAATTTTCACATCTGGGTATTTCCATACCCTTCTCTAAGTCAAAGCTTCTGAGCCTTTTACTTCCATTATGTAATGCTACACTGCCCTCGACTGAATTAACTTCAAAGTATGGTCCTTATCAAAGACCCCTTTCGAACCTTTAGCTCCACCGGGTAATTTAACTTTAGTAACACTTTCTATTACAGCGGTACTTGGATACTCATAACTACTATAATTTAGTAGTCATTGCAACAATCCTTATCAAACAGCACAAAGGGAGTGACCTCTTCTACGGTCCTCATCCCCTACTTCACTTACAGCTCCTACTAAGCCCCGCCTCCTGCTGCCCTCATCATGGCCTTCCATGGTCGCCCTTTCTCGATCAGCACATGAACCTCAGACGAGCACGCAAAAGATTTACTATAATCTTACATAGCAACGGGAGAACGAAATCTCACAAGAGGAATTAATTATCCTAATCCTAAGGCTCTATATAAAATCGAGAGCAACGCTAAAAGCATAGTACGTCCGCACAGATTCCTAAGGACACTAGAACCTGATGCTCTGATACCATCTGTGACAACCCGCCTAATAAAATACTGGGCGATCACTTCTGTACCAAATTAAAACCGAAGTCGCATATGGATCATTCTTAGCATCACTGTTGAAAACCAATTTAATTACTAATAACCTATTAGGCTGGCATCAAAATTTTATTTAACTAATCTTTTTAAATGATTAATTCATTAAAACATTCACACAGTTTATATATATATATATAAGACTGAAATGAAATAAAATAACCGAACACTCGGTATAAACATCATACAACCAAATCGAATAACTGTAAATTAAAATACCGTAAAAGAATAATTAAATACAATTGGGTTATTAGCACGAATGTGACTACAATGCTTTCTATCTAGATCACAAGAATAGAAGCGTCTAAAATAAACCTGCATGCATCCACAACTGGTGCAGCAGACATCTGAGTCGAAAGGATCATCATCCAGGCATCCCTGTGTCTGGACACACACACACACACACACACACACACACACACACAGACAGACAATATATATATATATATATATATATATATATATATATATATATATATATATATATATATATATATATATAGACAGGAAAAATATAGAAACGGGTCAGAGCCCGATTTGTGAAAATATTTTGCAAGTGCATAAATGCTTTATTTTAAAAAATATGTTTTATCTCATATCACCTCTCCTCTCTTCTAATCGTGCACACCTATCGCATCCTAACAAATACCCTAGTCAAACTACCCTGCCTATCTTGTCTGTTACCCATCTTAGTTATCCCAAGTACTAAGGGTTAAACTTCTCCCGAGTCTCAACACTATGCCATGCTCGTGCGTGGGGTGTCTCGCAGAGCGAAATCCAAACAAGGAACCCCCCTGATACACTACTTCGTGGAAAGGTCGATCGTTGAGATCCATTAGACCCTAAGTACACAACGTATGTACATATATATATATATATATATATATATATATATATATATATATATCCACATTATTATATACCTTTCCATACTCACTTTTATATACATATCACATTTTGAGTCTGGATATAATCTCCCGGAATGAGAATTAAATCCTTATTTATTTTATCTCTTTACTCTAATAGAGATATATAATATCTTGTTCTCATGAAAAAGTAATATACCATACACACCGGTATAATAATCATCTCAATAGTATACCATACATACAGGTAAAATAACCATCCCAACGAGCTAAAACTCGAGGATACGATCTCATAGTGTCGATCCAAAATCCGAGTTTACTCACTAGACCTCGGTACCAAGCCAGACTCTCTCAATGGACATGGTAAAAAAATACACAACGGTGGAGGCGATCATGTTCCCCCTGCAAGTGGAGTTACACACATCTCACTCGAACGCGGGACGATAATGACCTGGGGACTATACTCTCCCCGCTCCTCAAGCCTGGGGATTCACCCACATCGCGCAACCTCCCTAGATCGCACTAGAGAAAATATATACTCTGGATATTCCAACCCTATACCAAAGAAAAGCCCATGGAAACCAACCTCTAAATACACATATACAAATCACACACATATACATATGTATTTGTATTATATAATATATATACTGTAGTCACATTGTATACATATATTCCATAAATATACATAAATGGTGATAATTTCCAATCACACATAGTGATGACCAATAATCCCAAAGGTTCTCATAACTTATATAATTTGAGTACTCGCACACTCACGATTCTATACCCAAAGTATTCCCTCACTTTGATTAAAAATAAATACCTTATTCCCATTTAAGGATTTATTGGATATCTCCAAATATACCAATTTACTCTAACTAAATAAGTATATTCTCTAATTCATCTGAATAATCTCGTAGGATTCACTCAACCATAATCAACATAATTATGTTTTCCCACACGAATAATTATATAGGCCAAAGTGGCCACTGAAACTATCCCAATTGATATTCGTCCCCGAACACCCTTAAATTAAATAGGTTGTGGATTCCATTTACACGATCCCAAGGACTACATCTTGTCCAAATAATCATTTAGAGGTCCCCACCCTATTTTAGTAACCCAAACTTCTAATTTCTCAATTTATCTATTTTTCTCAAAAATATAGTTTTAGTGTCACACACATAAAACACTCACTTAGTTCCCATAAATTCCCTCCATTGGATGACTATTTACTCTTAAAATATTACTTATTTCCTCACTTAAATAATCTAGAATCAATTAAAATTGGAATTCATCCCATCCAATTAACCCTAGGAAAAATTGCCAAAATTCTTGAAGGGTCGATCGATCGACCCATGGCCCTCGATCGATCGATGGTCGATCGATCGATCCCCTACCCTCGATCGATCGATCGATCGCCTCAGACAACTTATTCTCCGAGAAGTTGTTTCGGCCATTAAAGCTTCTCCCAAGCTTTTGTCTCCTCTCACAACATCCTAAAACCTCAACCAACGACATATACACATATAAAAATGGTTCTAAACATCCTAGAACACAAAACCAACAATTAATTTCATTAATTTACTAAGTTTCTCGAATTGGAAATTATTCGGGGTTTACTTGTTTTAATTCCCAAAAACCCATTTAATCCACGAAAACCCAACCCAAAATCTTTATGGTTTGTTATTACCAAACTATGATATGAGATTTATGCTCAAAAGTAAATAAAGCAAGTAAACACTTGCCTTGTGGATAAAATCCGACGATCCCGAGTCGAATCCCGCTGAGGTTGGCCGGAATCTCCCTTTCCTCTCCTTTTTATTCCTTCATCTCTCTCTTCTCTCTTTTCTTTCCTTTTTCTTTCCCTCTCCCTCCTTATATAGAGAGAAATAAGGGTTTATCCCTTTAAACCCCAAAAATGACTCGTTTACTCAATTACGAGTCCCTATTCGTTTAAAAGTTCCCGGAGCCTAAACACTACCCCCGGATACATTATTCTGACTATCTCGGCCATTCCGAGACGCACTGCACAGTCAAAATTTCCATCCGAGGTACTTGACCGCAACCCACTAATTTAACCCAATACATCTCAAATCGGATTTTCCAATTAAAATATTACCTTTTGTCGCTTTACTCAACTGCGACATATAATTAAAATACTCTGACATATTTACTTAATCCCAAAAGTAAATATAACACCCATCAAAAATCATCTAATCCTTGAAAATTCCAAAATTTACTATTCCAAGAAATTCCTCAATTTTCCCATTTTCACCCATTTATGGAATTTAATTATCCCCAAAAGTACGGGTTGTTACATCAACCTAAGTATGAAGTCTTCCCCTAAAATAAAGATATTCTAATCATGCAAAGGAAAGATACCATTTCTCACCCTTTTTGTTTAGGAATTGATAAATCAAGATAGAATAAACAATTACTCCCCAAAACCAAAACACCCCCTAAGTGAGTGATCCAAAGATACCGGTTATAAGCAATGGATATAGGAATGAATCATGAAACAGTGTAAAGTGTAGCATGCATGCAACATGGAAATTCAAGCATAAATAATCCAAAAGATTGGGCATGTGATAAATATGGACTAAATGTAAACCACAAAGACTCGAAACACGATACCATATAGAACATATGCAAAATATACCAAAGAAAATGCGACATATATATATATATATATATATATATATATATATATATATATATATATATATATATATATATATATATATATATATATATAGGTATAAACAACCACAAAAATGACACAAAACACATAAGCTTTGCACAATGGCATAATATCAATGTGTCTAAACATGTGGAATGGAATGAATATGCATGAACTAGATATAAAAGAATTATGAACCAAACACTAAAATATGTTCAAGAAGTTCTAATTGATCATAAAACTTTATCAAACTAAGATTAGCCTCAAGTGACAAGATGAAGTGGACTTAATGAAAACACAAGCACAATGCACAGAAGCCTAGAATATTAATGATTCTACAAATCAATAGCGTCTTGACAAAATAAGAATAACTAGGATTCATTGTGCAAACTTGTTGATCTTCAACTAAACACCCTGAAAAGATAAACATATGCCATTTTTTTTCTTTCGAAGTGATTAATTTTCAAAGATGAAACAAACAAAGTTGGCCCCTTTTTGGCAATTTTTCTATTTTTATTGACTTTAATCTTTTATTGGGCTCTTTGCAATGGTGGCTTTCCCTCAAAGGAGATTTTCTCCTTTCATACCCTTTCCCCACACACTCTCATATTAAAAAAATCTAATCCAATTAATGCTCATGGGCAATGCTTCTTACAAGCACAAATTCTCCATAGTAAAAAAACATGTAGATGATAAGATTGTTGGGAGAACATCTCACTAAGCTCAAATATACATGCGAAATTCATGTTTAAAAAGTTTGTACATGTGTGTGCGGAGGCATATAGATCTAATCCATAAAGAAAATCAAGTTCGAAACAACTCGATAATCATGGTTAAAAACAATATAAGCATCTAAAACCCTAACCAAATATCCTAGCCACATGGAAAGTACGAAATCGATTGGATTCAAACACCCCAATATGCCACACCAAATGTGCAAAACTAAAACACACAAAACCAAAAATCTTTTAGTATTTTCTAAAAATTTATCAAAGAAAATATTTTTATATTTTTCAATATGACTCAATAAAAGAAAAGTATAATACAAAAATTACACATGTCATAAAACTAGCAAACATATATCATGAATCACAGCTAGAGTATGAGAAACAAAATCATGCAAGAAATCAACGATAAGATATAGGATGTGAAGAATCATGTGTAAGTATTTGAGAATCAACCAATCTAACATTTAGCATCTCCAAAATAAATTTCCTAACCCAAATTGGTGTGTACCTAACTCGAGGGGTCTTGGGAACCATCGGGACACTACACTTAAACTTTCTAGGACTTCTTCTAAGATCATAAAAAAATTCCTTTAGGAGACCTTTCCTACCAGAATGTGAACATGTGTAAACTCAAGGAATTCTACCAAAGGTTTGACCTTTTCTAACGTACTTGGATTTGGTTGATCCTCTAAAACAAACAAAGATTTTGGATTTAGCAACAAAAGCATTAGAACAAGATGAGTCAGTATCATTACTACCAACACTACTCGAGTATTTTAAATCATCCTTTAACTTCAAAATTTAAGACTCAAGCAAAAAATTAGACTCTTTCAAATTTAGGGGCTCCTTCCTCATACTTTCAATAATTCCTAGAAGGTTATCTCGCTCCCACTCAATGCAAGCAAACTTATCCCTAAGAGTCTTCTCATGTGCTACATAATTAGCAATCAAATTATTATTATCCTCATTGGCACAAACACTAACCCTAGAATTTTTTTAGTCCTCTAATTCTTTCTCTAAAACTAGGACTCTATTCTCACTCTCTTTCTTGGACAATTATAAAGACTTTAAGTCATGGTCTAGGGCAAGAAGCTTCTTAAGGAAGATATCTTTTTGATTTTGAACTGTTGCAAACATTCCATAATGGGTTTAAAATGACTAGTTTCTTTTCCAAGAATTTCAATTCTTTTTTCTAACTTCAAATTCAAAAGATTTAATTTTTAGTACGATCAAGAAGCTTATTAAACTAATCTCGATTGTAAATGACTTTATTACTAAGGCAATCCATAGAGACAAAAGCATGAGAGAGAAAACAACAAACCACCCAAAACAATCCTTTTGAAAAATCAAGATCACGCGATAATTTGGTGTAACCCACTCTGATACCAATTTGAAAAAACGACATACACAATTAGTGCCCAACAAGGATGGTCACAAACAAAAAGTCCAATTTATTTTAATTTTCTCAATTTTAAAGATTGAACCTTTTAAACACAATTCTCCCAATTAAAGTTAGCACCAATTAAACCGTTCTTTTGAAAACTAATTTACCAAATTTTATCTTTTTATCCTAAACATGCATCTAGGTGATAGTAGACAAAATAAATTAAATCAAACGAAAAGACACCAATATACGAGGAAAACACTAAGAGAAAAACCTTGGACGGCCCAGGTGGACAATCACAATGATATGGTTTTGCAAAGAATATACAATAAACTTACCCAATAACTCGATCACCACCACAATCCTTGATGCTCTTCCATCTTCAACTACTCCCCCGCAACGCAAGTGTCCATAGAACACGAGTCCACGTGTACCTCGGTATCCACCGATGCAGCTCTGCAATCGTCTACGATTCAGAACACAGAGTCCACCACTTCTTCACCGCAATCAACATGTACAGAGTCCACCACACGAAAATAGGTTCTTCTTATGATGGAAGAAATAAAAAAGGCGCCTAAATAAGATCTCAAAGTATATGATTTATGAATCTTGGATCATGTAAACAATGGTGAAACTTTAGGACTTGGGACTTTTGAAAATAGGTCTACTTTTTATTTTTATCAAAAGTCTTATTCAATCTGAGTCTAAAATGCCTTTTATAATTTCTTAAGACGGCAGTTCATTCGAACGAGATTGAGGCTTGTTCAAACCAGATAAGCCACTCATTAGAATAATGCAGAATCTCATCTAAACGAAAAGGCTTTCTCATTTGAACAAGATTCAAATGAGCTTCTGACAAGTCAAAATTGTACGCCCCGGTTTGATTATCAATTGATGTAGACTAGTAACGATCCTTCGAATGAGATGGACCATTCCTTCGATCAAGAGTGTGTTCTCATTTGAATGAGGTCAACAAAATATAAAAAATCTGCCTAAAAAAAAAATAAACTCATGAAAATATTTTTGTGAAAAAATATTAAAATAAGTTCCAAACGATTTCTAAATAAAACAAAACACCCTTAATAAAAATTCCAAGGACTCATAAGTTATATGCATTCATACCTGCGAGATCCTCAGTATACGAGAAGACAAACTTGGCACGGTAAAGACGACAAGACATATCCATTCTTTGAAGCTTGGCCGCTACATCTTTCCTAAACAACGCCATAGGCTCATAGTATTATCTTAATAAAGTCTATCCTATGACTCAAACGTTTTGTCCGGAATAATTCCAATTACAAAAAAATTATCTCTATTGGAAATTTGTCCTTACAAATCTCCCTCTTTGGATATTTCGATACAAATCCAAAACAAAAATCCAATGAGCCATCAATCTCTCTAAAAGGACTCATCGCTAACCCAAAATGGAAAAAGAGTACAGACGCTCAACATATACAAACATGAGTAGCTTTGCTTTGCTTAAAGAACTTCGCCATATTGATCGTGAACCTGTAATCCTACACACTTAAATACACCTTCAAATGCAAAGAGAATATAACAAGTATAAATCTACAATTGAATAAGCATTTAATAATGTCTAAAATAATCTCAACCTAGGTAAGACGTCTCTGCCCAAGATAAAGATATCCTAATCATGCCATGGAAAGTACCATTTCTACCCCCATTTTGTTTAGGAATAGACAAAGCAAGGTAGCATAAATAATTACTCCCCAAAACCAAAAATCCCCTTAAATGAGTGATCATAAGATACTAATTATCAGCAAGGGATATGGGAATAAATCATGCAACAGTGTAAAGTGTAGTAAACACGCAACATGGCAATTCAAGCACAAATAACTTAAAAGATAAAGCATGTGATAAATATGGACTAAATTTAAACTGTAAGACTCGAAACACGTTACTATATATAACATATGGAAAATATACCAAAGAAAATTTGGCACACATATATAGGTATAAACAACCACAAAACATGACACACAACACATAAGCTTTACACATTGGCATAGTATCAATGTGTCTAAACACGTGGAAAGGAATAAATGGGCATGAACTAGATACAAAAGAATTGTGACCCAAACACTCAAATATGTTATAGAAGTTATAATTTATCACAAAATTTTATCGAACTAAGATTTAATCTCAAGTGACAAGATAAAGTGAACTTAATGAACAAACAAGCACAATGCAAACAAGCCTATAATATTAATGATTCTACAAATCAATAGCGTCATGAAAAAATAATAATAACTAGGATTCATTATGAAAATCCATTTATCTTCAACTAAACACCCTCAAAAAATAAACATATATGGTTTTTTTACTCTTTTCATTTGAAGTGATTTTTTTTCAAAGATGAAACAAACAAAGTTGGTCCCTTTTTGGAAAATTTTCTTGTTTTTATTGCCTTTAAACTTTTTTAGGCTCTTGCCAACGGTGGATTTCTCACAAAGGAGATTTTCTCCTTTTGTACCCCTTTCTTATGCACTCTCATACTAAAAAAACCTAATCCAATTAATGCTCATGGGCAACGGTTCTTACATGCACAAATTCTTCGTAGTCACAAAGTATGTAGATGACAATATTGATGGGAAAACATCTCATAAAGCACAAATATACATGTGAAGTTAATGTTCAAAAAGATCGTGCATGTGTGTGCGAAGTCATATACAAAGTCGAATCCATAAAGAAAATCAAGTTCGAAACAACTCCATAGACATGGTTAAGAACAATCTAAGAATGTAAAATCATAAACAAATTTCCCATCTACATGGAAACTACAGAATGAATTGGATTCAAACAAACCAATATGCCACACCAAATGTGAAAAACTAAAACACACAAAACCAAAAATCTTTTCGTTTTTTCTAATAGTTTTATCAAAATATAATTTTTTTATTTTTCAATATGACTCAATAAAAGAAAAATATAATACAAAAAGTGCACATGTCATAACACTATCAAACATGTATCATGAACCAAAAGTAGATTATGACAAACAAAATCATGCAAGCAATCAATGATAAGATATAACATGTGAAGTATCATGTGCAAGAATGTGAGAATCAACCGATATAACATTTAGCATCCCCAAAATGGATTTTCTAACCCAAACAAGTGTATACCTAACTCGGGGGGTTTTGGGAACTAATGGGACCCTACACTTAAACTTCCTAGGTACTCTTCCAAGGTCATTATAAAGCGCCCTGAGGTGACTTTTCCTTCCACAATGTGAACATGTGTAAACTCGAGGAATGCTACCTAAGGTTTGATCTTGACGTCCTTGGATTTGGTTGACCCTCTAAAATAGACAATGGTTTTGGATTTAGAAACGGAAGCATTAGGACAAAATGATCTAGTACCATTACTACCAACACTACTCGAGTTTTTTAAATCATATTTTAACTTCAAAATTTTAGACTCAAGAAAAAAATTTGATTTTTTCAATTTTAGGGACTCATTCTTCATATTTTCAATCATTACTTGAAGGTTATCTCGCTCCCACTCAATGCGAGAAAACTTATCCCTAAGAGTCTTTTCAAGTGCCTTATAATCAGTAATCAAATTATTATTATCCTCCTTAGCACAAACACAAACCCTATAATTTTTAAGTCCTATAATTCTTTCTTTAAGATAAGGAATCTATTCTCACTCTCTTTATTGGAAAATTTTAAAGCCTTTAAGTCATAGTCCAAGGCAAAAAGCTTCTCAATGAATATATCTTTTTGACTTCGAACCGTTTGCAAATGTTCCATAACTAATATAAAATGACTATTATCTTTTTTAAGAATTTCAAATCTTTTTTCAAACTTTAAATAAAAATATTTAAACTCATCTCGATTATAAATGTCTTTATTACTAAGGAAATCCATCGAGACGTAAGCAGGAAAGAGAAAACAATAAACCACCCAAAATGATATTTTTGAAAAATTAGGATGACATGATAATTTCTTAAGGTGGAGGCTCATTAGAATGATGTTGAGGGTCATTCGAATGAGATAAGACACTCCTTAGAATGAAACAAATTCTCATTTGAATGAAAAGCTTTCTCATTTGAACATGCTTCACACGACCTTCCGATGAATCAAAATAGTACGCCATTGTTTGATGTTCATTTTATGTAGACTACTAACGAGCCTTCAAACGAGATGGACCAGTCGTTCGAATGAGAGTATGTTCTCGTCTGAACAAGGTTAGTAAAAAATAAAAAATATGCCTCCGAAAAAATAACTCAAGAAAATATTTTTCTGAAAAAATATTAAGATAAGTTCCAAACGATTTTTAAATAAAACAAAACAACCTTAATAAAAATTCCAAGGACTCATAAATCATATGCATTCATACTTAGGAGATCCTCAGTATACGTGAAGAAAAACTTGGCACGGTAAACACGACAAGACATATCCATTCTTTGAAGCTTGGCCGCTACATCTTCCTTAAACAACTCCATAGGCTCATAGGATTATCTTAACAAAGTCTATCCTATGACTCAAACATTTTGTCTGGAACAATGCCAATTATAAAAAAATTTACGCTATTGGAAATTGGTCCTTACACCTTTAGGTATTAATTGATGTGAACCTTGTATGAACTTAACCTTTTTACAATGTGGTTGAATTTTTTGTGTGTTCAACTATGGATTCTTATAAGACATGGGTTGAGTATTATATTTTGCAGGTATTGATATCATTCCCTTCTCTGGTAGATAGCTTGTGTGGGCTTACCAATTTTTAAAATTATTCTCACAATAGTGAACCACTTGTGTTTATGTCATTTTATTTATTTTTTGTTTAAAAATATGAAATTTGAATCTCTTATGCTTAAATTAATATATAGCTATGTTCGATGCCATATAATAACTGTTATACATACATAAATATATATATATATATATATATCGTATTCCTATTCTTTAACTTTTAAACTTGCATAATCATATCTTGAGTGTGGCTAGGTCAGGTGAGGTTGGGAATATATATTTTTTTAGACTTCGTATATATTCTTTGTCATTTCACTTTAATGAGATAATTTGTTATGCTCGTCTAGTTTTTTCTTTCTATTTTCCTTTTGTCTATTCGTGACAAAAAGGGGGAGAAGTGTTTAGATTAAGGGGGAGGGAGTTTTTATATTATTTAGAGGGTGAGATAAATTCGAGGGAGAGTAATATTTTAATATGACTACATCAAATTTTAATAACTCATATTGATTATTATATCTCTCGCTTGTATCTTTTATACTTCATGCATTATATGTTACACGTGTGCAGGTATCAGGTTCCGTAAGTAACTTTTTAAGATGGATCAAGCCTACCATGCATATCTAGTTTTGAGGGGTGGATACTGGGTAACAATTGATTTTATAGGATTATGTTTTCATTTTTTTTCATTTCATTTTATGTTTTGTACGATAATTCACAAAATAGGAGATTTATAAGAACACAGTTCTTCTTCTTATCTAAATCCCAAATTCAAAACGTGTTTTAAGTTTATGTCAATTTCATTAAAGATTATCTACACAACTGGATTCTACATCATCGACACAATGACATCAATGCGGCACATATGATCCATGACATCAATGTACAATACACACAAACAAATAGTACATGTGCAAAAAATTATTTTTTGAAATATAAAATCAATTTTACTTTTGTGAATTTTTAAAAGAATTTTAGAATATGTTTTTAGAATTTTTAGGGTTTTTTCTATGCTTTATGCTAAAGATGTTACAGTGACACATTGTTAATGGCACATATGATTGTACCTAAAAGAATTCAACATGTAAAGGTCTTCAAAAAGAGAAAAAATTTTTACAACCAGAATAACCTTCATGGCTTCTGTGTCATTACTGTGAGTTCTCCATTACCACAGACGCGAATCAAACATCCACGGATGCGGGTCATCCTACCACAGTCACAGATTTGGATGGTGTGGTCAAAGGCCCCTCCGGGTGTTGACTTAGTCAAATTCTTTTATAAACCTCTTTTAAGAGTTTATCTATTGTACACATCTTTAACTTATCTTAGAAGAACCTTTTGTAAGGATAAATTTCCAATTGAGTCAATTTGTATGTATTGGCTTAATTCTGGACATAACATTCTGAGTCATACGTTAGGTTTAGTGTTTTCCCTTTTAAGACTTTGATGTGTTTGAATGAATATGTAGAGAACAAGCTTCATAGACTACATTCATCATGTCATATTCCATGCCACATTTAGTCTTTATCATCTATTAATCTTGAAAGGTATGAATATATATTGTGTTTATCCTTGGATTTAGTTTTGGGTGTGTATCTTTTAATATATTTGAGGCTTATTTTTGAAAAAATATTTTTTAAGAAATATTATTAAGTTTTTGGTCAATCGAACAAGGGTCAAGCGACCTTCAAATGAGAAGGCAATATCATTCGAACGAGCTTCAAATGAGGATCAAATGATATTTTTTTGTTTTGTAGATATTGTTTGTTTAAATGTCGTTAAATGTCCATTCAAAAGAGAATGCACAACTCGTTGGAATGACTTTAGTAATCTCGTTCAAACGAGTTTCTTCAAAAATCATTCCGCCTAAAAATCTTTTTTCTATACACTGGAATGATGGAATAAATTTTTGTTCTGACTTTTCACGAAAATCATTTTCATATACATATCCAAAAGCTCCCAAACCCCAATGTGTTTAAGATTCAAGTTGGATTAATCTATATGCCTTGAAATCTTGTTTTATGGGAACCAAGAAGTTTATTATCTTCAAATTAACTACGAATCATTTCATGCGGAGGATTACGTATTCGATTTTTTTATTTACACACGATGGACTATGTGGTGTGGTGTTGAGGTGAAGAAGCGGTGCATCGATACTCCATATTTATAGACGGTTGCTGAGTATGTTTTGTGGATACCGAGACATGTGTGGACTCACACTTTGTGGTAATGCATAAATGGACTCTTATGTGCATTGTAGAGAAAAGGTTAACGACTGAAGAGAGCCAAGACTCACGAAGGCATTGAGTCTATGTTGTAAATATACTGTTTGCCTTGTGTAATTCCTCATCATAGTGATTTACGTGGCTGAGCCTTCCGAGACTTTTTCCATTATGGATTTTCCTTGTACATCGATGTGTTGTGTGATTGATCTTATTTTATTTTCTATCACCTAGATGCATATTTTTAAGACAAGATAAAATTTGGTAAATCGTTTATCACAACCATTGGTTTAAAATTGGTGCTAAGATTAATTTGGGTTAATTATTTTTAACAATTATATTTAATTTGAAAAAATTGAAAATTTAACTTTTGTTTTTACGACCCTTCATGCTTTAGGTTACTAAAATTGTGTCAGACCAAGAACACTATATTTTTGTGTTAGATTCATATTTTATGCATGAGTTTTAGCAATTTTTATCCGAAGTCTCATTCGATTTCTAGGGCACCGATGTTTGACAGGTTTAATTACACATACTGGAAAATGCATATGAAATCATCACTTAAAGCGATAGATGATGGAAAACAGAAGTTAATGGTTGTTCCCCACCCACAACCTTAGACGTTGATTGTAGGATTCCCAAAACTGTAGAATCATAGAGTGAGGATGAACTCAGGTTAGCAAATTATAATTTTCTTAGTTTAAATGCTTTGTTTTGGTCGGTCAGACCGGAGGAGTTTCGCCATATTATGACATTCAAAATGTCTAAAGAGGCCTTAATATACTCCAACTCACCCATGAAGGTACTAGTGTTGTTAAAGGTTCTAAACTCTAAAACCTCACCACTCTATTTGAAACCATTAATATGGGAAAAAATGAAACCTTTTATGGGTTCTACGCTATATTATCTGTTGTTGCAAACTTGTCTTTTAACTTGGGAGAAAGAACACCCAAACCGAGTAATCAAGAAACTCTTAAGGTCCTTGCATGAAAGATTTAATTCAAAAGTGACAGTTTTGAATTCCTTAGGTACTTTGGACTTCACAAAACTTGAAGACCTTGTACGTGATCTTAAAACTTATGATCTTAACATGCTTTCCTCTAAAAGGAAGATAAAGGACAAAGTCATTGCTTTGAAAGCCCGGAAGGAGGAAACACTTGTTCAAGATGATGAGTTTGACATCGATTCTGATGATGTCAATATGTTTGCAAAGAAGTTTAGAAAATTTCTCAAGTTTGAAAAATAATAGAAAGATATAAAGAAGTTTGAGAAAAATAAGTATAATAAGGCCGTTCAATTATAAAAACATTGTAATGATAATTTTAACAGGGATGAGTTAGATAGATTCTTTGGTTGTAAAGGTTATGGTCGTAGGGCAACTGAGTGTCTCAATAAACTAAGGAATGAGGGTAAGAAATCGAAAATGTATAATGCTACCCTTAGCGATAGCGATCCAGAAGAGGGATCTAACTCCCCCACTAAGCGTAACTTTATCGTGTTCATGGCTAGTCATGCGAGACTTGATGAAAATTATTCCCATTCAGACTTTTGAGCATGACATTTCCAAGCCCATTATTTTTTATTCCCAAGAGAGTGACGGTAGAGAGAGTGGAGAATAATAAGATGTTGAAGAAGATGAGGAAGAGAGTGACTCCAGGTTGCCTTCCGTGAGTTGCATGCGAAAACATTAAAATTAAAAAAAGGAAAATTCATGGTTGGAATCTAGGATGAAAAAAATGTGCCATAGGTGATGATAATGCTAAATTAATAAAGGATCTCAGGGTACGTGAGAGGACTCTTAAGGAGAATATCGAGTATATTTAGGGTGAGAGAAATATCCTTCAAGGTTTAATGGTGGTTTTGAAGAAGGAGATTCTTGATTTTGAAGAGTCTAGGCATTTACTCGAGTATAGGATAGTGAAGCTAGAGAGAAATTGAGAGACTCGAGTAATGTCAAATTTGATTAGTAATCTAGGTCGAAAATATTGGAAAAAATGTTAGGAATCATACTAATCAAATATGACAAGTGTTGTATTATCTTCGATGGTAAAGAATGTTGCACTGCTAAAGCCAATACCATGCTTTTGAGAGAGTCAACCATTTCTAGGAATGTTAGGACATCCCATAGATGTGCCTCCTCATGTTTACACATGCAAACATTGTGGTAGGAAAGTCCACCTTAGTTTTTTTTTTCTTTGAACTAGGAAATGGCCTAAGAAAGTCTATGTTTAGAGTCACCAAGGTTCCCAAAACCATAGAGCATCACGTTAAAACTATGTGGGTTAGGAGATTCAATTTGGAGGCTTTATGGGTTAGACTTGTAGATTTTCGAATGCTTGCACATCATACTTCTCATGCTATAACTAATGGTTGCCTGTGTTCGTATGTTTGTCATACAATAGCTTTGTGCTTCATGTTATGTAATTGCTAGTGTTATGACATGTTTACCATTTGTCTTTGATTTCCCTCTTTTTGGGGTCTTATTGAAAATATAAAAGATTTTGTTTGTCTTTTGATTTTTTTAAGTTTATATCATTTTAAAAAATGTTTAAAAACTCAAAAAGATTTTTGATTTATGTGTATTTTAGTTTTACACATTTTGTGTGGCATATTGGTGCATTTGAATCCACTTCATTCCATATTTTCATGTGGCTAGGACATTTGGTTATGACTTTCAATGCTTAGATTGTTCTTAATCATGCTTGCATAGAGTTATTCAACTTTGATTTGCTCAATGGATTCACTTTGTATATGTCTTCACTCACACATGCATGTGATCTTTTAAATTTTATCTTCACATGTTATATTTGAGCTAAATGATATATTCTCCCATCAATCTTGTCAACTACATACCTGTTGAATACGGGGATTTATGCATGTAAGAACCATTGTTCGTGAGTTTGTCGAATATTTTTTGAAAAATTTATAGGTGTGCACGAGAAAGGGCTACGAAAGGAGCAAATCTCCTTTGCGAGAAAGTCACTGTTGGCAAGAGCCTAAACAATGAGAAGGGAAAAGAAAACACTAAATGCCAGCATGTTTGTTTGACTAATCTTCAAAAATAGTATCTTCAAAGAATTTCTTGAAAAAAAATATGATATTTGCTTAGCTTTTGAGGGTGTTATTGTTAAAGATCAACGGGTTTTTATAATGAACATGTCATGACGCTATTGATTTGTGTAATCATCAAAATTCCAGGCTTGTGTTCATTGTGTTTATTTTTTCATTAAGTTCACTTTATCTGTCATTTGAAGCTAAATCTTAGTTTAATAAAGTTTTGTAGTCAAATAGAACTCCCTGGAAATTTTTAATTGATTGGGTAATAATTTATTTGTATCTTGTTCACACCCCTTCACTCTATCCCATATGTTTACACACATCGATACTATACTAGTGTGTAAAAATGATGTATTTTTGTATCGTTTTGTGGTATTTATTACTACATATATGGGCATGTATATCACTGGTATATTCTGCATATATATATATATATATATATATATGGTATAGTTTTGTTTTGAGTCTTTACGTTTACATTTAATCTATGTTTGTCATGTGCTTTATCTTTGGATAAATTAGCATGATATATTATCATATTGATATCTCTTATTTCTTGTTTACATTGGTATCTCATGCTTCATTGTGGATTCAAGTTGGTATCGTACTTGCATCTATATTGGTATTAATTGATCATTATTTGGATTATTTTTGTTTGTGTTTCCATATTATTTTTTTGCACTTTACACCGTTGCATGAAATTATTCCTTCGTCACTATCTTCTATTGTTATCACATTTTGGCGGAGATATGGTTTATGGGGTAGAAATGATTTTTTTCATTATTTCTTGTGTATTCCTAAACAAAAAGGGGAGAAATGGTATATTTCACTTTAGTGCTAGGAGGATATCTTTATCTTATGGGGAGACTTCCTACCTAGGTGGGGATCATTATACATGGGGTGGGGGGTGGGATGGGGGGTGGGTTATTCATATGCATGTTTATATTGTTCATATATTATCCTTGAATGTGAAGGTGTGTTTATGTGTGCAGGTTTTCAACAAGCGAAAAAGGTAACTAGCGTATAAATCTACTCAGAGTTTGTCTCTGTCGAGTCTGTACTATTTTCTTTTAGGATTTTGGATTAAGTCTTTTAGAGATCTTAACAATCCATAGGTGTTTTATTTTTGGTTTTGTCCGAAATAGACAAAGTGGGAGATTTATGAGGACAAAGTTTTGATTAAGTCAATTTGTAAGTATTGGATGATAATTACGGACAAAATATATTGAGTCATATGTTAGGGTTGGTGTTTTCCCTTTCATGCATTTTGACATGTTTGAATGAAGGCGTAGTGGCCAAGCTTCGGAGACTACAATCATTGTTCTGTGTTTTGTGCCATCATGTCATATTTAGTCTTCATCATCCATGGATCTCGAGAGGTATGAATTCATATTATGTTGATACTTGAATTTAGTCTTTGGTGTATTTAAAATCATTAAGGCTTATTTTTGAAAAAATATTTTTTAGCTTCTTAGTCAATAAAACGAGGTTCAAACGTCTTTCAAACGAAGAAAAAATCTTGGTCGAACGAGCTTCAACTGAGAATAATATGAGATTTTTCTATTTGGATATTTTTTTTGTTCAAAGCTCGTTTGATGTCCGTTTAATGAGAATGCATAACTCATTCAAATAACCTAAGTAATTGTAACACCTCGTATTTTTGTACATTTAATATTTAATAAATTCGAGAATTTTAAATTACTTGTGTGTTGTAATTTTTAATTGAATTAATTATGGCAATATATATTTAAATATTAATCGGGGAGTGAATGGTTAATGTTTAGGGAAATTTATTTACCAAGTGAATAGTAATAATTTAATTACGTCATTTCAGGTATTAATGACGGGGTATGCACTTATTCCAGCCGAGAGTCGGTATAGACTAAATTGGGTGTGAGATAAGAATTTTTATAAATTAATTCGAATGCCAATTCTGAGTGCGCGGTTGTGTTCGGATGGGTCGAGATAGTTAGAAAAGAGTACTCGGGGGTAGTAATTGGGTCTCGAATATTTTTGGGCATAGCCGGGCCCACACGAGGTGAGTTGGGCCACTTTAATTAAGCCCATTTGGTGAAAAATGGGATTGAGGGTTTTAACCTAAGTGAGGGATTAGGAAATCAGCAGCCAACACGATTCTAAGCCTAGGGCTTGAGAGGGAAATTGGGGGAAAGCTTAGCAAAAGCCAAATTGGGGATTTTGGAGCCAAATTGAGGGACTACGCCAACGGATCAGACACTACCAACACTTACAGGCAAGTGGTTAACTGTTGCGATTTCTAAATTTATGATAACCAATTCATATCATAGTGATGTGTAAACCAAAATTCATTTTAGGGATAAATGGGTACAAAATGGGGTTTTTGTTCATGAAACTATTGAATGTGATTCATAGTAAAAATGGTTGTGTTGAACATATCTGAGTATGGATGTTTAATTGGAATGAGAATTCGGAATATAAATAGGGAAAAATATGGATTTGGAATTTGGTTTGTAGAACAAGATTGATGAATTTTAATGGAAAACCCATTTCGGAAATTGTGAGATAAGTTGAGAAATTTATATACTAGAGGGTGTATATGATGTATAGGATCAAAGTTCATATGTTTATATGATGGGATAACTTGATCAGGGGTTGAAATTTAGGTTTACAAACCTTGAATTTTCGTTAATGGTGTAATGCAATGGGGAAGAAGAGCTGCCCAGGAAGGATCGATCGATCGATCGATCGACGGTCCTAGGAACTTCACAGTTCGGCCAGTTTGTTTATAATGAGGATTTTATTTAAATTTTAATCCCTTACTTTTATTTGGTAATAAATTTATATGGGACACACATTTCCTTAACAATTATAGGGTGATATAATTGGGTTTAGGAGGGTGTGAATGGTATGTCATGAGATGAACGAAATTGGAGAAATAATTCGTAATTATTAATATTGGGCCGAGGAATAATATTCGGGTATTGTAGTTGGGTGACACTAGATTATTAAAGGAATTTAGGTGAAAAATTTAATTGTGGACCAAGTGGGTGAGTCCGGGTGTGCTAACAATTATAGGTAAATATAATTGGGGAAATTATGGAAATAAATGTGTGACACATTGTGGGTGAAAATGTGAGAATGAAATTAGGAGATGTAAAATGGACCGAGTGAGCGAGTCCGGGGATATTGGTTAAGTGGCATCAAAGTAGTAAATTTATTATTGAGAGAAAGTAATTAATTTGGAGTCGGAACATTGACTCGGGAAATATTGAGGTACGGGCCAAGTGAGCGAGTCCGGGGATAATGGTTGGGTGACACCAAGTTATTAAATTAATAAGATTGATAATTAATTTAATTAGAGTCGGATTGTAGACTCGGGTAGGATTAAATTAATAAATGTGATAATTAATTTGATTAGAGTCGGATTGTAGACTCGGGTAGGACTAAATTAATAAATGTGATAATTAATTTAATTAGAGTCGGATTGTAGACTCGGGTAGGATTAAATTAATAAATGTTATAATTAATCTAATTAGAGTCGGATTGTAGACTCTGGAAGGATTAAATTAATAAATGTGATAATTAATTTAATTAGAGTCGGGGTGTAGACTCGGGTTGTTATTAAATTAATAGGTGTGTAAATTAATTTAATTAGTGTCGGATTGTAGACTCGGGTAGTTATTAAATTAATGGGTGTGTAAATTAATTTAATTATAGTCGGATTGTAGACTCGGGTAGTTATTAAATTAATAAGTGTGTTAATTAATTTAATTAGAGTCGGACGATAGACTCGGGGAGGTATTAAATTCATATGTGTGTCGATTAATTTAATTAGAGTCGGGTGATAGACTCGGGAAGGTATTAAATTAATAAGTGTGTCAATTAATTTAATTGGAGTCGGACCATAGACTCGGGGAAAGTATTATATGAATTTAAGTGTGAGTTAAATATATTAGAGTCGGACCACAGACTCGGGAAGACGATAAATTATTAAGTGAGAAAATTAATTACGTGAGTCGGGCCACAGACTCAGGAAATTACAGGCAGTGTACGAGATTTTGAGTACATGGTAAAGCCGGGGTTTATGTTATATATATACGGTATAGTGATAGTATATATATACGTGTATATATTGTGTGTGATATTAAGTTACAAGCAGTGTACGAGATTTTGAGTACACGGTAAAGCCGGGGTTTATATTATATATATACGGTGTAGTGATAGTATATATATACGTGTATATA
Source organism: Sambucus nigra (assembly GCA_949130495.1). Classification (NCBI taxonomy): domain Eukaryota; kingdom Viridiplantae; phylum Streptophyta; class Magnoliopsida; order Dipsacales; family Adoxaceae; genus Sambucus; species Sambucus nigra. The sequence goes on from OX422212.1 coordinate 220,812,350, forward strand.
TTGTGTGTGATATTAAATATCAGTGATTAGATATTTACTTAGTTTATATACTCTAGTGCTATCAAGGGAGGTTGCGCGATGTGGGTGAATCCCCTAGATTGAGGAGTAGGGAGAATATATCCCCAGGTCATAGCGTCCCGTATACATGGGTGAGGGATTTATCTCACTTTTAGGGAAGGAATATGACCGCCTCGACTTCGTTTATATTTTGCTCCAAGTTGGTGAGCGATTTCAACTTGGGGAAACTAGATTTTGTGAGCACACCTAATGAGATAGCATTTTAGAGGAAATCATTCGGTGAGGGTATACTCTGAAGGATGGATACACGTATGATATATGTGTGGATGTTAGTAACAGTACATATAATATGGTAGTAAATATTATATGTAGGTGAAAATACAGCGTGTGATGTATTTACCTTATATAACTCGGGTTACAGTTATATGCTGTTAATTAATGAGAAATTAATTAAGTTATTCATTTGTGGGAATAATACAGTGTGAGATGGATTTACTTTATATAACTTGTGATACGGTTACATGTTACTATTTAAGAGGAATTAATTAAGTTAATTGTGAAATAACTTATAATTCAGGAAATTATTATACTCGGGTTAGAGTAGTATGGCAAGGGAAGGTTATACCAGGACTAGTTGGACGGGGTAGCACAACTAGGTGGGGTTAAGATAACCGGTAGGTGTGCACAATAGTGGAGGGGTGAGAATTTCCACAAGGGAGTGCGACATTAACTTAAATATGAAGCGCATTCATGCATTTTAAATTACTGCAGTTAATTCACTTGCTAAATATTTTCAAAATGTTTTGGGTTCTAACACTTGCTATAAAACCATTTTCAAAATCTTTTAGGTGTCCATCCACAGGGATGCCGGGATTGATATTCTATTCTAGGAACACGGAGCTGCGGTATATGTAGATGCTAGCAGGAGTTTGGTTTAGACGCATCATTCATTCATTCCTAGAGTAGGAATCTTGTATCAGTTTCAGTTTTATTTAGGGATTGTCGCCCAGACTTCTCGGTACAGTTTTCAGGTGTAATTTATTTAGGTGTTGAATATTTGCATTGTATTATTTCTTTGGTGGCCGGTGATTTATTCGGCAAGTTGTGTATATGATTCAGTTTATTTTCATTCAGTTGTGTGAATGGTTTATATTTTAATTTCGCATGTACTGTTTTGTTTAATCAAAAAGTTAATATTGGCACCAGTTTTTGGAATATAGGTGGTTAGTAAGTCTTAAAAAGTTTTCGACAGTGATGCTAAGGATGATCCAACTGAGATTCCTGTTTTAATTTGGTATAGAAATGATCACCCGGTATTTTATTAGGCGGGGTGTCACAGATGGTATCAGAGCATCAGGTTCTAGTGTCCTTAGGATCTGTGCGGATTTTCACGCTTTGGCTTAGCAATCTTTGATATAGAGCCCTATTATAGGATTGTTGTATTCTTATACGTATTCGCATATACGTTCTTCTGCGAAAATTTATATTTGAGACTGAACTCATACAAATTCGATTCTCATTCCAGATGACCCCCTGGATAGAGAGAGCAACTAGGGCAGCATGGGGAGATGAGACGAGGGAGGCTCGTCAGGAGCAAGAGTTACCGTCGCAATGGTCAGAGATAATCTTGGCAGCATAGGTAACTGAAATAGTGGCACATGCAGATGAAGCGACGTTGGTCGCAACGGCAGGGTACTTTCCACGGAATTCGCCACAAGTGTTAGTGGCGCCGGATGATCAGACTCACGCGGAGTCGTCGGGGTGAAGGAAAGAAAGAGAGGTTATTTTTAGTGGGAACCCACCAGAGTTGTGAGGGGGTTCAGGTGTAGTATTAGCGTGTAAGGAAGAGAGGTATCCAGCGTCACCTACCGATGGGAGATTGTGATGGGGTGCGAAAGTAAATGCTAAGCACTTTCAGTTAGTGGGAGCGGCGCTATAGTGGTGGGAGTCGATCACCACAGTTGATGAAAAGGACACACTAGCTATTACAGAGTTTTGGGTGCGGTTCGACCGCAAGTATTTTTCCTTCAGCGGTTGGGACCGAAACGAGGAGGATATTTTGTGAGGTGACTCAAAGGGAGACCGTTCAGTGGCCGATTACGAGGAAGATTTCACTCGTTGGCAAATTTTATACTGGATGAGGTAAGCGAGGAAAAGAGAAAGAAAGCAAAGTTTATGGATTTTTTAGTCTGGAGAATCAGACAACATTTAATTGATAATTCCGCATTAGTAGATTATACTGATGTCATTAACGCAACACTCCGGCACTGTCGGGAATATCGCTTCCATGCGAAAGGAAGCGGGAGGGGAGTGGGGATTAGCCAGTCGGATGAGGCAGAAGGGAACAATACCAGTGGGGTATCCCAGCAGCAGACTGGGGGAGATCAGGGGCAGGATTTTCGGCAGGGAAATCATGCCAAACGATCTAGAACTGGAGGCTATTGGCGGGATGGCAAGGAATTCCAACAAGGTCGGCATGGAAGGGACTAGTGGCAGGGTGAATGTATTAGAAGGTGTTTCGTCTGCGGGGAAAGTGATACACATGAATATATATTGCCTTAAGCGAGGCAGGGGCCAACTACAGGACGAGGTCCTGGATGTACAGCCACTAAAGCAAGTCATGGGTGCATTCGGGCAGGGAGAAGCTGCTCCGGAAACCGAGAACCAACCGTTGCAGATGGAGTATAGAAGTAATTATTTTTACCCTAGGGGCATGGGGTATATTTTTGAGTGACAAAGAGGATGTCACAGTATAAGACTTATTTTTCACTAGAGTTCTCAAGTGAGTCAAAGTTAGTGGGTGAGTTGGCGATATCAGCCATAACATGTGGATAAACTTTTCGTAGGGTAGCGGAGTTCCTTGGTGTTCGTCACGGGAGAGTGGAGGCGTACACTGAGTGATTATTTGAATTATGCAAAAAGTTACTACTTTCGAGAATTATGGGAGTAGGGTTGATAATACTTTTTAAACATCGGCTGGATAGCGATGGAATATAACTACTGTGGATAGTGGAGTTAAATTTTGGTGTTCGCGACACCAGGGTAGGGTTGGTACTAGGTATCACCGGAGAGGGCGTATAGCCTGTATATAGGTGGATGTATATGTTGTATTGTGTGGTTCGATAGCACATAGTGAGGTTTCGTGTCCTCACGTTTTATCTCGGTAAGTGGGGATGTTTACTGAAGTGAATCAGGGTGGTTAAATTGATTTTCGAGCAAAGAGAGATAGCTCAGGGTTTATTTTGCACAAGGACTAGTGGTAGTAAGGGCGCGGTATTATGTTGTCTTTGGTAGCATAAGGGTAAGCATATATACTTTTGTGTGGAGAGACAAGTATTTATGGGGAGATGTTTGGACGTGGAACATGGCTTGAGTACCCGGGCAGTATATATAGTCGGGTAACTTTCGTGCGGTAGAGCGCGGGGATAGGGTGTATCGGCACCCGGGTTAATTAAGGCAAAATTTTGTGCAGTTAAGCACATGAATAGGGTGTATGGGCGCCCTGGTTAATTTTAAATGCATACTTGTGTAACGTGGTTAGAAACAGATGAGATAGATATAGCGGGTTTGGAGGCACATGACTAGTGAGAAAGATGTGAATATTGGAAGACTTGGTTTATCTTAATTTCGAGGATGAAATTCCTTTGTAAGGGGGGAAGTATGTAACACCTCTTATTTTTGTACATTTAATATTTAATTAATTCAGGAATTTTAAATTACTTGTGTGTTGTAATTTTTAATTGAATTAATTATGGCAATATATATTTAAATATTAATCGGGGAGTGAATGGTTAATGTTTAGGGAAATTTATTTACTAAGTGAATAGTAATAATTTAATTACGTCATTTCGGGTCTTAATGATGGGGTATGCACTTATCCCAGCTGGGAGTCGGTATAGACTAAATTGGGTGTGAGATAAGAATTTTTATAAATTAATTCGGATGCCAATTCTGAGTGCGCGGTAGGGTCCGGATGGGTCGAGATAGTAAGAAAAGAGTACCCGGGGGTAGTAATTGGGTCTCGGGGTATTTTTGGGCATAGCCGGGGCCACACGGGGTGAGTTGGGCCACTTTAATTAAGCCCATTTGGTGAAAAATGGGATCGAGGGTTTTAACCTAAGTGAGGGATTAGGAAATCAGCAGCCAACACAATTCTAAGCCTAGGGCTTGAGAGGGAAATTGGGGGAAAGCTTAGCAAAATCCAAATTGGGGATTTTGGAGCCAAATTGAGGGACTACGCCAACGGATTAGACTACGAACACTTACAGGCAAGTGGTTAACTGTTGCGATTTCTAAATTTATGATAATCAATTCATATCATAGTGATGTGTAAACCAAAATTCGTTTTGGGGATAAATGGGTACAAAATGGGGTTTTTGTTCATGAAACTATTGAATGAGATTCATAGTAAAAATGGTTGTGTTGAACATATCTGAGTATGGATGTTTAATTGGAATAAGAATTCGGAATATAAACAGGGAAAAATCTGGATTTGGAATTTGGTTTGTAGAACAAGATTGATGAATTTTAAAGGAAAACCCATTTCGGAAATTGTGAGATAAGTTGAGAAATTTATATACTAGAGGGTGTATATGATGTATAGGATCAAAGTTCATATGTTTATATGATGGGATGACTTGATCAGGGGTTGAAATTTAGGTTTACAAACCTTGAATTTTCGTTAATGGTGTAATGCAGTGAGGAAGAAGAGCTTCCCAGGAAGGATCGATTGATCGATCGGATGCCATCGATCGATCGACGATCCCAGGAACTTCACAGTTCAGCCAGTTTGTTTATAATGAGCTTTTTATTTAAATTTTAATCCCTTACTTTTATTTGGTAATAAATTTATATGGGACACATATTTCCTTAACAATTATAGGGTGATATAATTGGGTTTATGAGGGTGTGAACGGTATGTCATGAGATGAACGAATTTGGAGAAATAATTCGTAATTATTGATATTGGGCCGAGGAATAATATTCGGGTATTGTAGTTGGGTGACACTACATTATTAAAGGAATTTAGGTGAAATATTTAATTATGGACCAAGTGGGTGAGTCCGGGTGTGCTAACAATTATAGGTAAATATAATTGGGGAAATTATGGAAATAAATGTGTGACACATTGTGGGTGAAAATGTGAGAATGAAATTATGAGATGTAAAATGGACCGAGTGAGAGAGTCCGGGGATATTGGTTAAGTGGCATCAAGGTAGTAAATTTATTATTGAGAGAAAGTAATTAATTTGGAGTCAGAACATTGACTCGGGAAATATTGAGGTACGGGCCAAGTGAGCGAGTCCGAGGATAATGGTTGGGTGACACCAATTTATTAAATTAATAAGATTGATAATTAATTTAATTAGAGTCGGATTGTAGACTCGGTTAGGATTAAATTAATAAATGCGATAATTAATTTAATTAGAGTCGGATTGTAGACTCAGGTTGGATTAAATTAATAAATGTGATAATTAATTTAATTAGAGTCGGATTGTAGACTCGGGAAGGATTAAATTAATAAATATGATAATTAATTTAATTAGAGTCGGGGTGTAGACTCAGGTAGTTATTAAATTAATAGGTGTGTAAATTAATTTAATTAGAGTCGGATTGTAGACTCGGGTATCTATTAATTTAATTATAGTCGGATTGTAGACTCGGGTAGTTATTAAATTATTGAGTGTGTTAATTAATTTAATTAGAGTCGGACGATAGACTCGGGGAGGTATTAAATTCATATGTGTGTCGATTAATTTAATTAGAGTCGGGTGATAGACTCGGGAAGGTATTAAATTAATAAGTGTGTCAATTAATTTAATTGGAGTCGGACCATAAACTCGGGGAAAGTATTATATGAATTGAAGTGTGAGTTAAATATATTAGAGTCGGACTATAGACTCGGGAAGACGATAAATTATTAAGTGAGAAAATTAATTACGTTGAGTCGGGCCACAGACTCTGGAAATTACAAGCAGTGTACGAGATTTTGAGTACATGGTAAAGCCAGGGTTTATGTTATATATATAAGGTATAGTGATAGTATATATATACGTGTATATATTGTGTGTGATATTAAGTTTCAAGCAGTGTACGGGATTTTGAGTACATGGTAAAGCCGGGGTTTATATTATATATATACGGAGTAGTAATAGTATATATATATACGTGTATATATTGTGTGTGATATTAAATATCAGTGATTAGATATTTACTTAGTTTATATACTCTAGTGCTATCAAGGGAGGCTGCGCGATGTGGGTGAATACCCTAGCTTGAGGAGTAGGGTGAGTATATCCCCAGGTCATAGCGTCCGGTATACATGGGTGAGGGATTTATCTCACTTTCAGGGAAGGAATATGACCGCCTCCACTTCGTTTATATTTTGGTCCAAGTTGGTGAGCGATTCCAACTTGGGGAAACTAGGTTTTGTGAGCACACCTAGTGAGATAACATTTTAGAGGGAATCATCCGGTGAGGGTATACTCGGAAGGATGGATACACGTATGATATATGTGTGGATGTTAGTAAAGGTACATATAATATGGTAGTAAATATTATATGTAGGTGAAAATATAGTGTGTGATGTATTTACCTTATATAACTCGGGTTACAGTTATATGCTGTTAATTAATGAGAAATTAATTAAGTTATTCATTTGTGGGAATAATACAGTGTGAGATGGATTTACTTTATATAACTTGTGATACGGTTACATGTTACTATTTAAGAGAATTAATTAAGTTAATTGTGAAATAACTTATAATTTAGGAAATCATTATACTCGGGTTAGAGTAGTATGGCAAGGGAAGGTTATACCAGGACTAGTTGGACGGGGTAGCGCAACTAGGTGGGGTTAAGATAACTTGTAGGTGTGAACAATAGTGGAGGGGTGAGAATGTCCACAAGGGAGTGCGACACTAACTTAAATATGAAGCGCATTCATGCATTTTATATTACTTGAGTTAATTCACTTGCTAAAAAATTTCAAAATGTTTTGGGTTCTAACACTTGCTATAAAACCATTTTCAAAATCTTTTAGGTGTCCAGCCACAGGGACGCCGGGATTGATATTCTATTCCAGGGACACGGAGCTGCGGCATATATGGATGCTAGCAGGAGTTTGGTTTAGACGCATCATTCATTCATTCCTAGAGTAGGAATCTTGTATCAGTTTCAGTTTTATTTAGGGATTGTCGCCCAGACTTCTCGGTACAGTTTTCAGGTGTAATTTATTCAGGTGTTGAAAATTTGTATTGTATTATTTCTTTGGTGGCCGGTGATTTATTCGGCAAGTTGTGTATATGATTCAGTTTATTTTCATTCAGTTGTGTGAATGGTTTATATTTTAATTCCGCATGTACTGTTTTGTTTAATCAAAAAGTTAAAATTGGCACCAGTTTTTGGAATACTAGGTGGTTAGTAAGTCTTAAAAAGTTTTCGACAGTGATGCTAAGGATGATCCAACTGAGATTCCTGTTTTAATTTGGTATAGGACTGATCACCCGGTATTTTATTAGGAGGGGTGTCACAGTAATGTCTTTCAAACAAATTGGCTCAAAAAATGTGTTGCCTCAAAAAACAGATATTATATGAATTCGGGTGTTGACATCAGTTTTTATTGTGACTTTTCGTGAAACTAATTTTCATACATACATATATATATATATATATATATATATATATATATATATATATATATATATATATATATATATATATATATTATTTATATATCCAAAATCTCTCAAACCCTAGTTTCACCCAAAGTGTTTAAGATTCAAGTTTCCTTAATTTATATGCCTTGAGATCTTTAGTTTTGGGCACCAAGAACTTTATTCTCTTCATCTTGATTGAAAATTGTTTCATGCGGAGTATTCCGTATTTGGTTTGCTATTTACACATGGTGGACTCCTTGGTGTTGTGTTGTGGTGAAGAAGTGGTGCATCTGTGTTCCATATCCGTAGATAGTTGCTGAGCATGTTCGATGGATACCGAGGTATGTGTGGACTCACATGTTGTGGCAGTGTATAAGTGGACTCTTAAGTTCACAGTGAATGAGAGGTTGTAGACTGAAGTGCATCAAGGATTATGAGGGCATCGAGTCTGTGTTGTAAGTATACTATCCGTCTGCTATAATTCCTCATCATTGTGATTTGCATGGCTAGGTCGTCTGAGGGTTTTTTCGTTGTGGATTTTCCTCGTTCATCGGCGTGATGTGTGATTGATACTATTTTATATCCTATCACCTAGATGCACGGTCTTAGGACAAGATAAAATTTGGTAAATCGTTTATCACAACAGCCGATTTAAAATTAGTGTTAAGTTTAATTTGAATTAATTATGTTTAAGTTTTATATTTAATTTGAAAAAGTTAAAAATTTGACTTTTGTTTTGACCACCCTTCGTACTTTAGGGACTTCACTTTTTAAATATCTTTTTGTGATTTAGTTTTCTAAGACTTATTTCTGAGTTTTGTAAAGAACTTTTGTGAGCCTAAACCCCCTAAAAGTTCCCAAGCCAATTGCTTGTTATTTTGAGATCTTTTTTATATTTTAGAAAATGTTTTGCACATTAAATCTTAAATTTTAATGGTTTTTTCTAAAACATAATTCCCAAAATTTGATTTAAAAATATGTTGATGTTTTCACTTCACTTATGATGAAAAATGAGGAGATTATCAAGGTCGGTGAGCCAATTGACTTGGGTTGGAATCCAAGATACATTCGAAAAAATATTGAGCTAAGATTGAAAATTGTGGTGGGGATTTTAGAAAAATCTTTTGTTTTCACAGATTAGTGGATACCAAGACCCGAGAGTAGTGACTGTTAAGTCAAAAATACGGTGGATATTAATAGAACTAGTACTAATGAAGTTTAAAGTTTGGAACAACGACATTTTGTGGATGCAGTCAAATAAATATTTTTTACAAGTTGTGTCATTCCATTTTAATCCATGAAAATATTGTACTTGTTGACTTATGTGTGGGGTGGGCTCATGTGGTTTTTTTCGAGAAGGTTTCCATGTTAAATGATTATGTCCCAATATGTCTGATTGCTTTTATTTTCCGTCGTTGTTAATTACTATCACCTCATATGAAATTTGGAATTAATTAATTAATTTGTAAATTGTAAAACTGACTTACTTAATTTTATTTGGAACAAATTAAATCGGTTATTTAATTTGCACCGTATTTCATTTTTTTTTTAATTATTTCAAATTTTATTTAATATATTGACCTAAGAAAAATAATCAATAGGGGTTTAAAATTGGAAATAATTAATCTGACATTCAAATATTTTATTGACCCATAGGAAGAGCCATATGCATTATTTTCAGTTGGCAAAGTATTACAATAAGTTCATCAATGCGTGGAAGTTTCAGGTTGGGGACTATGTTCTGAGGAAGGTCATTGCCAATACGAGGAAGCTGTCAAACGACAATCTTGGACCCAAATAGGAAGGTCCATTTAGAGTCATTAGAGACGACGTCCATAGAACCTACCATCTAGAAAAAATAGAAGGTACGGATATACTTAAGGCCTAGAATGTTACCAACCTTAATAAATTATACTTTTATGTTTTAGGCCACTTTCAATTCTAGATTTAACACAAAATTTAGTTTTTTTCCCATTCAACCTTTGGAATATTTTAATTAGATTAATGCAGTTAGATTTTTGATTTTTCAAAATAGCAGGCCAATTTAATTATAAAGTCATCTTATTTCTATCCAATTAGGTTGTGATTGTTGTATCCATACCTTATTAATACTATGACACTAGTTGTGTCTTAAGGTCACATGTTTTTCTCATTAACACACAAAAATATCATGAATATCCCAGGAAAGATAAAGACCTATAGGGGATCCCTAGGTATTAAGTAGTCTAACCAGCATTGGTCAAATAACATCTTGAATGGGTGGATTGCCCAGCGACCAGGTGCATTCTCTCCATAACTTGGTTCCAGGACTAAGGTAGTTTGATAACACAATCCCAAAAGGTAAAACAAAAGAAATTATGCTCTACATAGATTGAAATGGGAGAATGGAAACATGAAATTTAAAATATGCCAAATTTCATTTAAGAACTTCATTAATTACAAGGTCGATTATGGTTAAACAATTAGGAAATATTCATTAATTACAAGAGTGCAGATGAAACTGTAATATTTCGGTGATTCACCTTCTTGGATAATGAATCCCATTGACCAATATTTGGATTAGTATGAAGTTTATCATCACTATCATGATTGACAAGTTATTCCTTTACTAGTTTCATGGGTATTTCACCGACTGGTATCCACGATTCCTTGCTCCCAATTATAGGAAACCATGCAAAGGGGGATTCCACCTAGCATGAGTGACAAAACTAAGACTCCTTGAGAATTTTAGCTGCTGCCAAGCATGATTGTAATCCACCTTCTTGGTCTCTCTAAATGAAACTGGGCATACTTCCAACCTCATTATAACCAACAACCCACACTGCGCGACTCCCCTTCCTGAATTGATACCTCAACCTCATGATCTTATAATGCAGTCTATGTTTGATCATCTCATCTTTTTTGAAGGCCTTTTCAGACTTTCTAAGATCTTTTCATTGGGAGATATTCCAGTATGTGAAAGACTTGTTATCTTCTAGATCTTCGCCCACTTGGCTTGAATATTGGCGATCATCTTTGTCTGGTCGCTATAAGAACTTGTCATTTTCTACAATGCTTGGTGAACAACCATAAGGCTGTCCCAACTCACTTAAATGTTTCATTTTTAAAAATAAAGTACAAATCTTCATTGTTTTATGAGCCTGACACATGGTCTAAGATGTTATTTGACAACAAGGATAAAAGAAGTGAATTAAAAAATTTAAAGCAATCATCAACACAAGCAAGTATAATATAATAACCAAACAAAATAATTAAGACATAATTTCATTCAAGTTGGGTTAAGCCCTTATAAGGAATACAAAAGAAGATCAATGACAAGACATTAAACAAAAACTACAAAAATATCATATGCTAAACTATTTAGGAGGAGTCTCTTTTTCTAAAATAACCTTGCTCTAGTCGACGACCTCATTGAGCTGGTCGACTACCTCTTTTTCTTTTTCTACCTCTAAATTGGGAAGGGATACTAGGCATATTTCCTGAAGATCTTAGACTCACCAGGGACCCCATCTTTTGTTAGGGCTTTATCTCATCAATTTTTAAAAAAGGACTTTATGATGAAGCCTAGTTGGGCATTGGAAAATGCCTTATTACAACCTTTGCCAAAGGCAACATTATTAGCCTCCAATATTGTGATGAGATTTGGGCAGAATCCTCGCTGGCTTTCTCTAATTCCTCCACCTTCGTATTCAAAGTAGCGACCTATGTGTCCTTGGCCTTAATGGAAACATCATGCTCTAGGGCCTTATTTTGGGTAACATCTACATCCTTTTGTTCCCCATCCAAGGCCTTCCCCATGTTAGCCATTTTTTTAGGTTGGACCTCTAATCAAGTAGGGTGACGAAGTCGACCATGAATGGTAAAATAAGGAAAGGAAAAACTGAGTCAGAGAAAGAGAAGTAAAGATAAACAAAAATCAAGTAAAGAAGTTTGGTACTTTGAGAGAGATTTCCTGGGCGGCTCTCATGGCTAGCCTATTCAAGGATAGGCTGGAGATGAAATATTTATCGATAGGGAGATAAACTCCCCTTAAGAGACCAAGAGCCAAGTCTGGTTGCTAGGTCATTGACCCTTTGGTTAGGTCTTTCCCCTTATTTGGTTTCTTTCTCTTGTGGCAATATACACATTAAAAGATCAAAACATTTGAACATATACAAGGTAGGGAAATAAAAAAACTCAATCAACGAAAGGAATTTCAAAGTAGGTTAGACTTATTTCACAACCACCATTGGGACACCTAGGTCTCCTATATGGCTCACCACCCTCTAGGATGTCCAAGTGTTCTTAGTCATTACTACAAGTCCACGAGCCTAGTACTCCAGGCTTAATTCAAGAATATAACCATAGAGCCCTCTCGACCCTTCTTACTTTCAGGTAATAGACACCCTCATTGGTCTTTACCTATATGTAACAGAAATATATCTCTGGGATTAATGGAAAAAGAATGGTTAACATGTTAACTGCCTTTGATACTAGAAAATATAAGCTAAAAAGTCTAAACCCCGAGGAGGACCACAATCGAAAGGCACAAAATGGAATAATGGAAAGTGAGATAAAGAAAGCAGTTGACCCTATGTATAGTGTAAAACCTTTCCATGGGAGAGTCTTTGTCCAATGAGAATAATAAATGTTTTGGGTTAGGTCCCACGGAGATCGTTAATACCATTCATGCTATTAAAAATCGTCCAATTAATTGGAGCACAATGGGCAGGAACAACATAAAAAAATTAACAAAACTCAAGAAATAGTCGATTTGGAGGGAAAGTGATCCGAGCTTCACCCCCAATTCGGGAAAAGAGATAATGTACTCCATCAATGTTGTAATAATCTATAAGACTTGACCACAACTCAACCGTTACCCATGAAGGAATACAACATCATATAAGGGCTTCAATGTGTCTTCATTGGTTATGTGTACCATTTTTTCAAAGAGGCAACAAAAAATAGGAAACAAGGAGGATTTTTTCAAAGAATTTGCAGACAACAAAATAGAAAAGAAAACTTACAAAGTATGGAGGAGAAAATGAACTTCGGTACACTTAAAGATGAAAATCATGGATAGTGAACCGAACTGACTATAATGATGGTGTTAGTGGTTGGAATAGCTTCCAAGGCAAAACTGCCTCATTAACTGGCATGCCCTCAAAATGATGGATTAAGCACGCAACTGCCCGTTGGTTAGTAGATTTCTAATTACCAGTGTACCCTTGAAAATGCTAGGATACTAAAGTTCCTCCTATGAAATTAGGAAAATTAAATAGCCAAATTTGAACAAAAATAAAAATAATATCCTCTGACCATTGGCATTTATGGACGACTAATATTTTCAGCAACTGCAATCTAGATCTAACTAGAGGAGTAAGCAAAGCTTTGCCCCCTCAACCAGCTACAATGCTTTGGGAGAAATTTTGGGGGATAATTCGACCACATATGAGGAGAGGATACATGTCCGTTGGTCCTATCAATGTTCTCAAGTGAAATGATAAATAACGTTGATGCTGACCTGAAAGAAATATAAGCATTAGATACAATTGATCAGTATAGATAGCTATCTAGAGTCATGGAGTCATTCATGGTTCAACCTTATTTTCTTTTGTCTATAAATGTAACACTCACCCTAGAAAAAAGGGGAATGTAACCATTGATATTAAGACAAAGTCTATAAAAATAGATAGAAATACCCCGTAGATGTAAGCACATTGCCGAAGCACATACATATTGTTCTTGTATTATTGTGCTTTAATTACTTATTATTAGCATGATTTATTTTTATTGTCATTTAATTACTTTATGGTTGACTTCAAATTGGGCATATTCATCCACGGAAGGGAGGAATGTGGGATACAACCTTTCCACGATTGTACACAACAAGGGGGTTATCAAGCCTTACCTAGATTAAAAGGAAAATGATATGTACCCTAAACTTATCCCCTAAAATTCCCTTACAATGCATATAATGTTTGTACATTTAAGTAGGACCCAAATAATACATAAGAAATTACTGCATTTGGGGAGATGTGTTGGGGGATATTTTAGGACACATAGCATTACTCAGATTGAAAATTGGATAAGTACCTAAAGAATGATGAAATTATAAACAAATAACTTTCATTAAAATGTGTGACTAACATACCCCCTGCTCTCGATGTAGGTAAAGAATCCATATAGGTAGGAGGCCAACACGCATACCATATACAAATTTGAACCAAAAATATCAATACTAAACTCACAACTTCCTAAGGTGTGGAAACACCATCCTACCTAAGTTTACATAACTATGAGTACTAATCGAAAGGTCTGAGATATATGTGAATACTATAAAGGCTTTTCTCAAGATACTCCAATTGGCTAAAGAGTTGTTCATAAAATTTTCTTCTCGATACACATTGACGATCTTCCATCGAAACTCATAAATGATCTCTCAGACCTTTGTAATCAAGTATTTTATCTTCCAATCTGATTCAAATGACCCACTTGTATCGCCAACAATAATTTTTTAATAAATTTCAATGGATAATAGAATTTTTTTTAGAAGTTATTGAACAAATCATTGCAAATTTTCTAACATATGAGAAAACACTCACACATTTTAGCAGCAAGACAAGTGATCTTAAAGTGTGTTCGAAAGGATTGGGTGGAAATTTTTTTCATGCTATATTTCTTCCTTTACTTTTCAAACAAAAAATTTCAATGGGAAATAAGAGATAAGTCAAGTATATCTTTACAGGTTTTAATTTTGAAATCATGGATAGAAATTGAAATTAAATATGGAAATTAGTAACACAAAAAGATAAAAAATAGAAAATCCTTTTATTATGATTTTTGTTTATGAAAAAACACATTAATTTTAAGTCATTAGCAAAATAAACCCAAGAATATTTGCAAAAATTGTGATGAGAGTGAACTATAGAGTTCCTAGAGAATTCCTTAAATAGAGTGTGTAATGGTAGCTATCAAATTTTCCATACTTTCCCTGGTTCACTTTTTGAATAGGTCCACTTATATAGCCTCGATGAAAAATAGGTAGCCTAATATCCCCATGTATATAGCAGATTATATATGAGTAATACAATATGTACTAGGTTTTTTTACCAAGTTTGTATCCCAAGTGCATCAAATGATTGTACATGTATTTGGGATAATTTTTTTAATACACTTGGGATACAAACATGGTAAAAAAATTGGTACATATAGACTTTTCCATTATATATTAAGTTGGATTGTGTTTGAAATCTCAATTCTAATATCCAGAATAAAAATTTCATTTCAAAAAATTTAAATTTTGAATAATGAATATTTCAAATATAATTCCATGCATGGAAGTGGGGGTTCTCGAGTAATACCACACTAAAATATTACGTTTAAAAAATGAAACATAAAAATGTATGGTGACAGATTTTTTTTTTCTTTTACTTCATTTTTAATAATTTTAAATTTAACATAATTTCTCATTTTGCCAATCTGTTGGATTACGCTCTATTCAAAGACCTTTTATCATTCATTAAATCACCCTTGATTTGTAACTAAGCTCATCTCCATAAATAAGCTTTTGAAATACCCTAAATTAAATGACTGACTAAGAACACATTTTATTTTTCATCTGAATCTGAATCTGAAGTTTGAAATCTGAATTTAAAAAATATGTTTGTTTTTATGTCTGGATAGAGATCTGAACGGATGTAATTAGACAAATTCAGATTCGTAGATAATTTTATCTCTGAATAGTTTTGAGTCAAATATATCCATTAGCCTCTTAACTATTTGAAAAAGACACTATTTCATACCTATTAAGTCTGAATGGTTTAAATCCAGACTTAATAGAGAAAAACAAAACCCCTAAGTCCCCATATTAGTTACCAAAAACTAATTCACATAATAAGATGAACCTAATTATTTAACACTCTAATGTTATAAAAAATACAAAGATAACTTACCACTAATAATTTTCGTCTCTCCATCACATCCTCATCATATGTAATAGTCCCTCCAACGCTATCTTGAATTGCACCCCATGTTATAAAAAACACCTCATTTCCTCGTGTTGAACTTTAAATTGGGTAGGTTTTGAGAACTTCATTATTTTATCTCATTTTATAATTACTCTCCTTCGTGGAGTCAATTGGAAATCATTTATGGGGCTTTACAACCAACATATCCTTAACTTCTCCTTGTGATAAAATTTAACCACAATATCAATTATATGTGTTTTGCATTCTTAAAGTCATTGAAAATAAGGTTTTGTGATCAAATTTCCATGGCGTCTTCTCATCACGTTTTAGGTCCATTGTACACCATAACAATGATATGTTGCCTAGTGTTTTTCCCCACGATGGTTTGAGCAAGTTTTTTTTTCAAAATAAGACCAAAATTCATATTATGATTTACTAGATACCATATTAAAACCTAGATTTTTGATTTACTAGAAAATGATTAACTTGCCTTTGATTTAAGGTTAATTAAGGGTGTTTTTATATAGAAAATGAATCCTATATAGGGCCCATGAATAGTTGTTTTTAAGTGTTAAATCCTAAAAGAAGAAAACAACTTTAATGACTCCTTTAAAATCAACCAATGTTAATATTTCAAAATGGGAGAACTGCCTTCTCAAAGAGCCATGATTGTTGACTTCAAATCTCGATTGCAGTATACAAACAATTCAAAAACAATTATATTCCAAAGATTTCTATTTCCATTTCCTCCTTTACATCTTCTGAAGCAATCCCATTCCTCATATGAATTTCTCTCTCTCACATAACACCACCAACCTTGCCGGGTTTGGTGTTGATTCCGTCAACTATCTCGTGTTGATTCTTTGCTGAAGACTGCATGTCCTTGTAATATAGCTACGTGTGAACCGTTATTGATTTATAGTTGGCCCTTTTAAGTCTTGATGAAGACATCGTGTGTTACACTTGCGAGAGATTATAAGGTTGTATGTAAGTCAATGGTCTTGTAAACTTGTCAAAGTTCTAGAAATAAAGGTTTTGCCCTTCGGGGATTTTTTCGAAATTTTGTGTCGCGTGCTTACTTGATTTGTTTTGACACGTAGTTGCATATTTTAGGGATGAACTAAAATTGGTTTAAAATTAAGGAATTTGTGACAACAACTGAGGCAATTAATATTTTGCATTCTCAAATTCGTATCAGAGCCTCTTGCACTAATTTACTGTGTAGATCTTGTAGTGCAATTTTTTTGTGGTTATTTGTATTCCTCACCTGATTTGTTTTCTCAATGGATTCTCATACTATTGATGTTATTAGTTGATATGATTTTGATAAAGTTCACGATCGTGTGAAAAAATTAAATCTTTTGAATTTGAAAAGTTAACGCCTTGAGAGAACGACAACAAGAGACAATACTGATGCTTGCGAAATAGGTAATTTTAAGGTTTGGGGAATAAGTTACGGAATGGGAAGGTGCTAGGCACCCATTCCTCCCTTTTGATCTCTCATGGGCATGTGTTAATCTTCTCCTATTAGACTCCGTGAAGTTTGTGCTCATGTGCATAATATAGGTGTAGCATGGAATAATTTAACTCGCGTTATGGAGAATGATGGAGCAAATTCATCCTTATAATTGTAGTAAAAATAATAATTCAAAATATAATATGACTATTTTCCGGGTCACAAGTTGCTATGGAAGAGAAAATTATAAATCGGACGAAACTCAAACATGTAAGATTAGGAGATTTATAAATATTAGGAGATTTATAAAGAATACATATATATGATAGGAGGAAAACATATAAACATGCCTAAAGGAGGGCTCGAACCTCAAGATTAACCCAAGATGCCTACGTTGCCCATGGGGCATCAAAGTCCACGTAGTTTGAAGATAGCATAGGGTGGGGTTCAATCCATAAATCCAAAAGGGGGATTTCTCTTATGTATGTGTGTAGAGAAAATGTGTTTTAAGAGTGTGAGATGAGAATCCCTATTTTATAATTTATAGATAAGCCCTCTTTTTCTTGTTTTTTTTTTAATGAAAATAGATTATGTAAAAATAGTACTAATAAAGAGTTGAGATTAGATGTGATATAATGTAATGAAGTAAAATGCTAGGGTAGAAATAAAGTAAATAATACTAAAATGAGAGATTATAGAAAAGTATGGAGAATTTGACCTCCTAATGAGTGTTTAATGTTCATCTTGAGATTTGATGTGTTGATCTTACAATGGTATGAAAGTGGTATCGAAAGGTGAGGGAATTTACCGAGTGAGGTAAGAAATTGATGGAAGGGAATATGGAGAAATGGGTTTTTTAGGAAATGAAACAACTCTGAATTTGAGAGAATGTTATCTTACTTATTGAGAGGGGTGTTTTGGGTTTTTTTAGGTGTTCTAAATGCTGATTTTAAGTTGAGATCATGGACTCTATATATAGGGCCAAGGTGAGTACCAATCGGTAGGGGTATGGTCCTGCCTATCAGCATAGTACCTCAGGCACACTGCCGATAGGCAGGGTCCCTAGGTGCCATTTGGCAGTTTAGAACAGGTTTTTCAGAAAAATGATCGTAAAATACAAACCATAAGTCAGAATATTGCATGGGGCTAACCATTGGAAATTTTATTCAGTGACCTTTAATAATTCATTGATCCACTCCTAGGTCCTAGAGTTGATCAAGGTCAAACGGGGCCCGGAAGCACCCGTTGGTCACCGCACAGGAAGTTTTAGAAGGAAAATAGATTGTTCATCCGAATTGTAAGGACGATTCATGCACAGGATGGAATGTTGGAAAGGTTATTCACTCCCCTTAGATATTTCATTCATCTAGTTTGGTTTAGAGAGTTAACTAAGGTCAAACGGGGCTAGGAAGCGCCCGTTGACCCTTTAGAGTAAAATGGATCATTCCTCCGTATCGTAAAACTAATTTGCGTATGGGGGAGGACCGTTGGAAAGGGGATTCAAAGAACTTGAACAATTCATTACGCTTCACTCAAGTTGAAGAGTTGACTGGAGTCAAATGGGACTCAGGACGCCCAGTGGCCTCCTGATCACTTTTTAGAGTAAAACAGACTGTTCGTCTGAACGTTAGGCCAATTATCACATGGGGTGGACAACTGGGAAGATAATTCCGAGCCCTTCAAAGATTCATTGAGGATAATTGACCGGAGTCTAACGGGGCTCAAGAGTGCTCGATGGCCTCCAGATCAGTACTCGAAGTATGACTAAAGGTTTATGGTGAACGAATTAGTGGTAGAAGCCTAAGGAGGTACTTGGGAGTCCTAGGATGAGATGTATACACCCCTAGATTAGGAAAATCTAAAACATCCCCCAAATGAACTAATGTAACTCATAACAACTGACAATATAGTCAAAAGATGTCCGATTTAAGAATAAGACAAAAGTTTGCAAGTAACCAGACTTAAGCTTGAAAACATGCTGATGAGCATTATTTTATATCATTTATACCCAAATCTAAGAATTTTTGGCCCCGTTGCATCGTAATAAAGAGGTTTTATAGCCATTTTTGTTACTTAAAAGAAAAATAAATTTAAGATTAAATCGGGTTTAATTTGTAATTTTGAAGCCTCTTAATCATATCTTATACTCATAACCTTGAATATTCATTATTAATGGTTTATGAAGGTTTGATTTTAGTATTAACAGATTTAGAAGGCAAGTGGAGAACTCTAGACACAACTTGAGAAAGAAGTGGTCACTTATGCACCTTCAAGAAAAAATGGGACATTCAGATGGCTAAATTCGAATTCGAACCAACAAATTTGTAGGCCTTGAATTAAGGGACACCTGGGTTCAAATGACGCGTCAATCGGACCTCAAATGAAGAAGTTATGGCCTTGCAAAGTTCAAAACCTAATCAAAGTCAAATTCAAAGCCCTAGGTCAAAACCAAACTAAGCCCCATGGACCATATGCTATTAAAATATTTTTGGGCCTGAAATGTGGGTCACGTCTATTTTTACAGTGCATCGATTGAAGGGCATATAAAAAAGATACATAGTTTAAGGGTTTATGTGTAATTTTAGAGTTCTGGGTTTTAAATAAGGTCATGTATTAATTTCACTGTATTATAACTCGAGGATCCTTATAGCTCAGTGGAAGGGGAAGCTCTGCTTGACCTTAAGGTCTATGGTTCGATTCCAAGCCAGGCCATAATTTTTCAAACAAGCCCAATGAATTACTAGCCAACCGTGAAATCTTTTTACACGCATTTCTCTCCCACCCTCAGCATGTCTCTTAAAGCACCTTATACTCTTGACTTACTTGAGTCTACATTGTATAAGTGCTTATCTAATTTGGAAATTGTGACAAAATATTAAGTCCCATCCCTTAGATACCAAAGAACCTCAGCTACTACACTTGATGCCTCAAATTGATTCATTCAAAGGTAAAAATCTCAATTACACACACACTAGGATTGCATACAATGTTCAAATAATGCATTAATTGTTTGTGTGAGTTAATTCCCTTTTAAAATAAGGTTTTAATAATTTTTGGGAATTTTTAAACAATTTTAAAATGTCTCTTATCATAATAAAAGTTGGTTTTAAAACTTTTGGGGTCAATTTGTAATTTCTATTTTTATCTAATTTTGCTAAATGTTGGGTTGGGTAGGATCCGATTGCTCTTGAGACTTCAGGGTGTGTTAGTAATTATGTTTGAAACACGCGTTTGAGATTAATTTGAGCCCTACACCTGTCATTATTATACCGACCTAATTTGTGTTTTTTGGTAGACTCAGTTCCTATATGCTATCTCATCCCTTATATCAATTCAATCGACAATCTGCATGCGTTCTATCCCAATCCCAGTGAACCCCCTTAGACCAATCAGAAAACGTTTAATCCACCGCTGATGTTAAACCGTTGGATCGATGTCAACTTCCCTTGACTAAATATCATCCATTATATTTGAACCGATGTTCTCGATCCTTCCATGACTACTATAAAGGGAGGCTTAGCCTCTGCATTTGAGTACTTTTGCCAGTTCATCCAAAATTGAGAGAAGAGAGAGAAGAGAGAGAGGAGAGATAAACCAGAGAGAGTTCAAACCCTAAATCGTTCAACCCTAATCTCATTTTCAAACCCTAAATTCCTTTTCCAAAAGAAGTTTACACCAAACACTAAACCTGAGTGTTTGAGAGATATTTTGGTAGTGGTTTGAAGGCAGTTCGTGGGTTGAATCCTCTGAGTTTGAGATCTTATAACCAACTTAAGTATTTTAGTTTGATCTCTATTTCTTTTTTTAAAAAATGTAGATATTACTTTGTTATGTTATATTACACTTAGATCTGCATTTTTTTACGTTTCTCATATTGAGAAATCAGATTTGTTAATTACTTTTCTGTAAATGTTTTTCACAACTCTAGAATCAACAAATTTCCTTTCTGTTTCTAGTTCTTATGAAACAAGACTTATGATCTAATTGGAATCGCAATCCGTGGTTTTCAATTTTGAAAATATTTTCAAAACCCTCTGAAATTGATTAAGACCTTGAACCGTCTTTTGAGCAAGGTAACCTTAGATTCTGGGTTAGTTTAAAGATCAAGAAAGTTCTTTATTTCTAAAGAAGATAGAAACTGAAAAACTTATTCATTTAGAACTTTGTGTAATTTGATAGGACTTGTTTGTATAAATAAGTGTGCATAAGTGCATGCATGTGTTACATCACTTTCACAAACACTTGTCACAATACAACACAAAAGTGTTGGCTATAAGATCTTGAAACGTCAAGAGTCGACGTAAAGCTAAAATAAAGTGCTGAGAAGTTAGCAAGCTGAGAAAGCAACATCAACATCAGAACTGCAGAAAAGTTAGAATCAAACCGGTGGGTACATATTCTAAACTTGTATAGCTCTGTTTTATTTGCATGTGTGTTAAATAGCTTGTAACAAGTATATTTTATTTTAGTGGATTTTTTATTTGCGACTTAGAAGTCACCGTGAATGTTACCTCGGTTGGGTGTGGTTCTACCACGTTAAAAACTGTGTGTACTTAATCTTTCTACATCTCCTCATCTCTTTCTTGTTGGTGTGCTGATTTAAATTTTTTTCAAAACTGTTACATAATATTGAACTTATCTCGTACACATTTTATTAAACACATCTTGTGGTTAATCTGTTTTGATTTAAAGAAAAGGGTTTCTCCAAAAAACAGTTCGGAGTTACTTTGACAGTTTAATCTTTAATTAAACAGCTTAAGTCATAGTTTTTCAATTGGTATCAGATCTTAGGAAATTTCTTTCAAAGATCTTATGTTTCTGAAATTATTTTCCTAAAATCAAACAATGGACGAGAAAAATGAAAGATTTGGTAACTTGACCAGACCTCCTCTCTTTGATGGAAATAACTTTTCTTACTGGAAAGTAAGGATGGTTTCTTTAATACAAGGAATGGGAGATGATGTCTTGGACATTGTTAAAAATGGATATACTTATCCTACAAAACCAACCATGTAAGGAAGCAATGAGAAGGTTAAGAAAGTATTAAGTGAATTCACTCAAGAAGAGAAGCAAGACTCTCGAAACAATAACGAAGGCAAGAATTCCATTTTTATGTCTATAAATGAGTTCAAATGGATCTCATCTTGTACCACTTCTAAGGAAGCTTGGGATACACTGGTTACTGCACATGAAGGTGACACTAGAGTTAAGGATGCTAAAACAGAGAATCTTATCCAGCAGTATAACTCTTTAATTATGTAAGACTCTGAATCATTTGATGACTTCTATATGAATTTAACTGACATTATGACCAAATTACATTCTAATGGGATAATATGACATAAATGAAATTGTCTAAAAACTTCTATGGTTATTACCACAGAAATTTGATAACAAAAGCTCCAATTTGAGTTTCTCCTCTAAACTGATAAGACCTGCTCTTAGCATTCCCAATAATGATTCTGATGAAGAATGTGATATAGATAGTTTGGATAATCAGATTGCCTTGATGTCAAAGAAGTTTAAGAAGATTGTGAAATTTAGAAATAAAATGGCAACCAGACAAGCAAGCCAAATTATCCAACTCAGTCTAAGAACAAGCCTCATGAGGAAGGTCAATACAAATATCACAAGGACATTCATACGAGACCTGACAAATACCTTAAGAATATTGAATGTTTTAGATGTGGAAAATTGGGTCACATAGCACAAGCCTGTAGAGTTAACCTGAATACGACCAATAAACATACTAGGGCCAACATTTTCAAGACTTGGGATGATTCAAGTGACTCTGATAATGAGGAACCTGAGTCATCTGAAGTGTTTGATCGTTGCATGTCTTTCTTTGCTAAGATAATCTATAATGATGATATGCCTGTGCCTAAGTATGAGAATGATGCTAGTAGCTCTACTTCTGTTGTTATGAATCATACTGCTACTGGTTTAGATGCTTTAATTTCTGAGAACATTACTATTTCTACAACGGGGTGCGTGAGTCAAAGGGAAAGCGATAATGATGATTTCAATGTGTGTGAGAGTTCAAAAATTGAATCATTAGGGGTCACTTCACACACTACACTTAATGATTCGGACACTGAAGACCTCCCTGATGTTCACACACTTTATGCCAAAACTCTCAAGAAAAGCTCTAGACTAGAGAAGACCATGAAAGATCTCACTAAGAAACTAGAAGACCTAAGCCTAATGGTTAAACTTAATGGTGAAGAGTACACTACCCAATGTCTAACTCATCAAAATGAAGTCAAAATTTTTGATCAAAAATTGAAATACTTGATTGAAACAAATGAAACTCTGGAGAAAAAATATAAAGGGACATTATTAGAATTGAAACAAGCCAAAGAAAAGACAACAATTGTTTTAAAAAAAATTGCTATGTTTGAAAATAATTCCAATTGTTTTGATTATTTTGTTGCTGATTCAAAAACCAATTATGATGATTGAACTGGTATAGGATTTTGACCTAATTTAAAGACACAAATTAAAAACTTTGAATCAATCAAGTTTGTGTCAGGTGGCAAAAGACCTATGGAAACGTTTCCAGATTTTCAATCATTAAAAGATGAGTTTGATAAAAAAAAATCAAAAGTTGGATATTAGGGAATCAAGTAAATCTAAGTGTGAAAGTCCACCTAAGTCTAAATACGTCTGCCCTCCTATTAGGAAGAGTGATTCTGCGTTTCAAACTGTACTCCCTATGAATAAGGTTCAAAATCAAAATTCCATGAAACCTATGTTTGAAGACTTTCCTAAGGAGATACCTTTTTTAAGAAATCTGTATTTCTCTTACTATGACATATTCGGACATTCTTTTGAAGGTTGTTACACTAGACGTTTAGTTAATCCTGTCTGTAATTCTCCTTTATACTAAAACTTTAACTACTCTAGGAGAAGCCGTAACAATTATGTTCTGCCTAGACAACCAGACAAAAACTCTAACTATAGAAAGAGAAAGACCAAACCTAAAAGATCATTTACAAGAAGGATTCCTAGGCACTTTTCTAAATCAAATGCTCATATCCTCCATAAAACTCAAGCCCATGCGCAAAATATTTTTCAACAAAAATCTAATGCTCGCAAGTTTTATCAAATGAGACCAAATATGCGCAAAACAAAAACCAGAGCTATTTGGGTTAGAAAAGATGAGATATTGCCCCAAATGAAGTGTAATATTATGATTACTGCTTTAAAAGCTGAACACACCTCTTCTGGTTGGTATTTAGACTCTGGGTGCTCAAAACATATGATTGGGGATGATTCAAAACTTTTAGACAAAACAAGCTTTGCTGGAGGAAAAGTTATTTTCGATGATGGTGTATCATCTCAAATCATTGGAAAAGGAACACTCAAAGAAGAAGGAATGCATGTGCTTAAAAATGTTCTTCTAGTAAAAGGTCTTAAGGCTAATCTACTTAGTATCTCGCAATTTTGTGATTAAAATCATACTGTCACCTTTTTAAAGAATAATTGCAAGATTTTAAATGAAAAAGGTGAGTGTATAATTACAGGATTCAGGACTCCTGACAGTTGTTATACTGTCATGAATAGTACTGAAACTTGTAACATTACCAGAATGGATGATAATGAAATATGGCATAATAGGATGGGTCACATAAATTACGATAGTCTTAGTATATTGTCTTCAAAAGAAATAGTTAGAGGAATTCCAAAAATCAGACCTATCTCTAACATTGTCCGTGGATCATGTCAGGAAGGAAAAATTGTAAAGGCACCTCATAAGAAAGTTAAAGATATCCTTACCTCTAATCCCTTGGAACTCATCCATATGGATCTAATGGGTCCTTCTCGTACTCTTAGTTTCTGTGGACACAGTTACATCCTAGTTATGATTGATGACTTCACCAGGTTTACTTAGGTAGCCTTCTTAAAGCAAAAGTCAGACACTTTCAGAACATTTTTGAAAATCTAACTGCGTATAGAAAATGAGAAGGACATTCAAGTGAATAGAATTTGTAGTGATAGAGGAGGGGGATTCATAGATACAGGTATTATAGAGTATTGTGACGATAATGGTTACATACATGAATTTAGTGCTCCTAAGACTCCTCAACAAAATGGAATTGCTGAGGGAAAGAATCGTCCCCTTCAAGAGATGGCATGTGTTATGATCCATGCCAAAGGTTTACCTAAATATTTTTGGGTAGAATCAATTCGTACTGCGTGTCACATCATTAATAGGGTCTATCTTAGGAAGAATTATAAACAAACTCCTTACGAACTATGGTATGGGAAGAAGCCCAATCTTAATTACCTTAGAACTTTTGGTAGTACTTGTTATGTATGCAAATACAGAGAACACATATCCAAATTTGAGACTCGTGGAGATAAATTTATCTTCTTAGGATATTCACCTAACAGTAGAGCATACCGTGTCTATAATCTTCACACGAATACCTTAATGGAATCCATAAATGTTATTGTGAGTGACACTACTATTGAGAGTAAGACTGGAGAACCAATTATTGTGGAAGAGATTGCATTTTTTTTTTAGAAAATGACTCTCCAGAAATAGATGATTCTTTACCAATTGAGACACCTGAAGTACCTAACTGGGTTTCTAAAGATCATCTCATAGATAACGTTGTTGGTAACCCTTATGAGCCTATACATACAAGATCTCAATTAAGAAACTATGCTCATTATGCATGTTTTGTTTCCCTTGTGGAACCAAAGAATGTAAATGAGGCATTAAATTACCCACAATGGATTTCTGCCATGTAGGAAGAACTTCTTCAATTTTTCATTCACGATGTTTGGTATCTTGTACCTAGGCCTGATCATAAAAAAGTTATTGGCACACGTTGGATATTTAAAAATAAATCTGATGAAAGTGGGATAATCATTAGAAACAAAGCCAGATTAGTGGCTCAAGGATATTCTCAAATTGAAGGAATATATTTTAACGTGACGTTTGCTCCTATTACTCGCTTAGAATCTGTTCGTCTTCTCTTTGTCATAGCTTGTTACTTGCATTTTACGCTTTACCAAATGGATGTAAATCAACCTTTCTTAATTGAATCTTGACTGAAGAGACCTATGTTGAACAACCAAAAGGGTTTATTGACCCTCAGTATCCAAATCATGTTTATCGTCTTAAAAAGGCATTGTATGGTCTGAAACAAGCGCCAAGAGCCTAGTATGAGTGGCTTTCCAACTTTCTCTTAGCTAAAGGTTTTAAGAGAGGTGGAAATTATCAAACCCTTTTTGTCAAACATTTTAGAAAATATATCATTATAGCTCAAGTCTATGTCAACGATATCATTTTTAGATCCACTTCCCCTTCAGAAGTTAAATAATTTTCTGAAATCATGCATAAAGAATTTCAAATGTCTCTTATGGGGGATTTGTAATTTTTCTTGGGTCTTCAAGTCAAATAGAATTCCGAAGGTTTTTTTGTGTTGCAATCGAAATATGTTTTAGAGATTGTAAAAAAATTTGGTCTTGAAAGTGCGAAAGAAGCTAAAACTCCCATGAGTACTACGGTCAAATTATCTAAAGATGAGAGTGGGAAATACATAGATCCTACTTTATATCGTAGTATGATAGGAAGTTTACTATACCTTACTGCCTCGCGTCATGATATTATGTACGCAGTTTGCGTGGGTGCCCGTTATCAAAATAATCCTAAAGAGAGGCACTTAGTACGTGTAAAAAGAATCATTAAATACATAAAATGCACTCTAAATTTGGGACTTTAGTACACCAATGATACTCCTAGTACTATAATAGGATACACTGATGCCGATTGGGCAGGGTGTACTGATGATAGTAAGAGCACATCAGGAGTGTGTTACTATATTGGTAACAATTTGGTCGGATGGAGTAGTAAGAAACAAAACCGCACTTCGTTATCTACAACTGAATTTGAATATATAGCTGCTGGCAGTTGCTATGCCCAATTACTCTGGCTTAACAAATTCTAAATGATTATGGCATTCAAGAAGACCAATTGCATCTCTATTGTGATAATCAAAGCGCGATCAATATCTCTAAAAATCCTTTTCAACACTCGCGAACTAAACATATAAAAATTAGACATCATTTTATACGCGAATTAGTGGAGACTAAGGAATTAGAAATAAATTATCTTCCTAATGATTTACAGCTCACAGATATGTTTACAAAACCTTTGGATTACAATAGATTTCATTCTTTGCGAAAATCGATAGGAATGGTTTGCGCTGAATAAACTCGTGTGACTTAAGTATTTTTTTCCTTTGTCCATTTGAGACAAATTGGGGGAGAAATTTCTGTCTTATGATTTTTTTTTTCTTAGACATATTTCTAAACTTCTTGATCTTAGTATTATTTGCAGGATTCTGTTTCTTTGTCTTCAATAGATGTTATTAGGGTATTGGTTTGTAATTAGTTGAGTTATGTAATTTTTTGTTTCTAGGATATGGGTAGATAGAATTTTTTATAGGAATAGGTTTTTCTTATTCTTTTCGTATACCTACGAGTCCTAGGTG
Organism: Sambucus nigra; assembly: GCA_949130495.1. Lineage (NCBI taxonomy): Eukaryota > Viridiplantae > Streptophyta > Magnoliopsida > Dipsacales > Adoxaceae > Sambucus > Sambucus nigra. The sequence continues at coordinate 220,839,939 of OX422212.1, forward strand.
ACTCAAAGGAGATTTTGTCTCATATTTCCAAAGGGGGAGATTGAAGCACCTTATACTCTTGACTTACTTGAGTCTACATTGTATAAGTGCTCATCTAGTTTGGAAATTGTGACAAAATATTGAGTCCCATCCCCTAGATACCAAAGAACCTCAGATACTACACTTGATGCCTAAAATTGATTCATTTAAAGGTAAAAATCTCAATTACACACACAACAGGATTCCATACATTGTTCAAATAATGCATTAATTGCTTGTATGAGTTAATTCCCTTTTAAAATAAGGTTTTAATATTTTTTGGGAATTTTTAAATAATTTTTAAAATGTTTTTTATCATAATAAAAGTTGGTTTTAAAACTTTTGTGGTTAATTTGTAATTTCTATTTTTATCTAATCTTGTTGAATGTTGAGTTGGGTAGGATCCGAATGCGCTTAAGACTTCAGGGTGTTTTAGTAATTAAGTTTGAAACACGCGTTTGAGATTAATCTGAGCCCTACACCTATCATCAATATACTGGCCTGATTTGTGTTTTTTGGTAGACTCAGTTCCTGTACGCTATCTCATCCCTTGGATCAATTCAATCGACGATCTGCATGCGTTCTATCCCAATTCCAGTGAACCCTTAGACCAATTAGAAAACATTTAATCCATCGTAGATGTTAAATCGTTAGATCGATTTCAACTTCCTTTGACTAAATCTTAGCCATTAGATTTGAACCGACGTTCTCGATCCTTCCATGACTACTATAAAGGGAGGCTTAGCCTCAGCATTTGAGGACTTTTTCCAGTTCATCCAAAATTGAGTGAAAAGAGAGAAGAGAGAGAGTAGAGATAAACCAGAGAGAGTTCAAACCCTAAATCGTTCAACCCTAATCTCATTTTCAAACCCTAAATTCCTTTTCCAAAAGAAGTTTACACCAAACACCAAACCTGAGTGTTTGAGAGTTATTTTGGTAGTGGTTTGAAGGCAGTTCGTGGGTTGAATCCTCTGAGTTTGAGATCTTGTAACCAACTTAAGCATTTCAGTTTGATCTCTATTTCTTTTTAATAGAAATTGTAGATCTTGCTTTGTTATGTTATATTACACTTATATCTGCATTTTTTTACGTATCTCATCTAAAGAAATCAGATTTGTTGATTACTTTTCTGTAAATGTTTTTCATAACTCTAGAATGAACAAGTTTCCTTTCTGTTTCTAGTTCTTATGAAACAAGACTTATGATCTAATTGGAATCGCAATCGGTGGTTTTCAATTTTGAAAATATTTTCAAAACCCTCTGATATTGATTAAGACCTTGAACCGTCTTTTGAGCAAGGTAACCTTGGATTCTGGGTTAGTTTAAAGATCAAGAAAGTTCTTTATTTCTAAAGAAGAGAGAAACTGAAAAACTTATTCATTTAGATCTTTCAGTAATTTGATAGGACTTGTTTGTATAAATAAGTGTGCGTGTGTGCATGCATGTGTTTGATCACTTTCACAAACACTTGTCACACTACAACACAGAAGTGTTGGCTATAAGATCTTGAACCGTCAAGAGTCGACGTAAAGCTGAAACAAAGTGTTGAGAAGTTAGCAAGATGAGAAAGCAACATCAACATCAGAACTGCAGAAAAGTTATAATCAAACCAGTGGTTACATATTCTAAACTTGTATAGGTCTGTTTTGTTTGCGTGTGTGTTAAATAGCTTGTAACTTGTATATTTTGTTTTAGTTAATTTTTGGTTTGTGACTTAGAAGTCACCGTGGATGTTTCCTCAGTTGGGTGAGGTTTTACCACATTAAAAACTGTGTGTACTTAATCTTTCTACATCTCCTCATCTCATTATTATTGGTGTGCTGATTTAAACTGTTTTTCAAAACTGTTACATAATCTTGAACTTATCTCGTACATGTTTTATTAAACACATCTTGTGGTTAATCTGTTTTGATTTAAAGAAAAGAGTTTCTCCAAAAAACAGTTCAGAGTTACTTAGACAGTTCAATCTTGAATTAAACGACTTAAGTGACAGTTTTTCATCTCTCTCTCCCTCAGCGTGTCTACGTGCTCGTGTCAGTGCGTGGACAAGCTTCCTCCCTCTTTATTTCTCTTTCCACGTGTGTCCCCCATTGTTTTATATCCGAGATTCCTGAACTCTTGTTCCACTTGATTTTCTATTTCCATTTTTAGTACTTTCTTTTATTTCAAATCCCCCTTTTTTGGCCTCTTCCCCTTTGTTTATCCTATATTCTTTATCCAACTTCCTTTCTCCAATTTCAAAGACATCTTTGTGATCTTTTCACTTTTTCTATTAATTAAGTGTCCTTGGTTCTACTACCATTTTCCATGCCGTTGTTTAACTGAAGAGATTGTGTCTTCTTTATATATATATATAGTTTTGTTTTCTATATTTTATATTGTTTGGTCTTCCATGCCTTTAATGTTCTTGTCTTATTCTTTCTTCTTTTAATTTAATTTTTTCCTTTTTGTTGTGTTAACCAAAATCATGGTGTGTTTGTTCCCTTGTTGTTTTCTCTCTTCTGTTCTTTTATTTAATTTTTTCTTCCCCACATTCATTTCTTTTGTCCTTTTCATTTTATTATTTGTTTCTTCCCATTTGTTTGTCTAATGTCCCCCATGTTTTGTACCATATTTTTTGTCTTATTATTCTTTTTGTGTCAGATTTTAATTATCTTAGACACAAGTTCGTTGGTTATAAATGAAGATACATTTTCGAATGGAGAGGGGGGATACACAGAAAATGTGTGTGACAGACACTTAGGAAGACAAACTTGTACATAAAGAGAATTTATATAGTGTAATTTTAATTGACACCAAAAATAGTAAATCTTAGTATTTTTATTTTTGGTTCTCCTAAAATATTTTGTGTGCAACTTTGGGGCATATTTCATTGTATTGGCATTCAAATATTGGCACTCCAATTTTGTAAGTTGACTATTATTAATAAAGATTATTATTTCATCTTTCATTTTTTTTATTTAGAGGCTAGTTTAATATAAATTGTTGGGATGAGGTGAAATCTACCATGATTATTTAGTGTATATTTTAATTAGTTCAATTCTGTTTTTATTCCCTACTTGTTCCAAAAAAGTTTTAAAAATTCGGTATTCATTTAAAATAGCCACGAGAGTGATATTTTAAACTTTCAAAATTGACTGCTTTATTCACATACTTTGATTTTATGTACTTACGTTTAATGGATAATGGATATGTTAATTATTTTTGCTAGTCCAGGCCTATATTTGACATTTTCTTAGGAGTGATATTTTTAAAGGAGTATGGATTTTTAGCATCTAAAAGTGATAGGAAAATATTTATTTAAACTTTCATGTTTTCATCATCCAAAATATAAGCGACGAGAGTAAATTTGAGTTATAAAAATGAATAGCGTGTTAGACCAATTAATCGTAAGCTAGTAAAATTGGTAAATGGATCCGAAATCCTAGTAATATCTCCATACTTGTTATATAATTTGTATTCACTTATTTATTATTATTTTCCATTTTGTTTTATCATTAAATCATATGTATACACTCATTTGTCTAGTTGAACAGTTGATACTTTATAAAAATTGATCCAATCTCTGTGGGTTCGACTTGTACTTACACCATCTATATTTCAATAGCTCGTGCACTTGCGGTAATATAAACATTTATAATTTGACAAACAAATGTTGCTAGATGAGGAAACCCCCAAATGACCCTCAAAAGGCATGTGATGGGCACGACACATCGTTCAGGACCTATGTACCTAGTAGGAAGTGATCGCATAATCATAGGATGCCCGATTTTCAAATAGGACTAAAATATGCAAATAACCACGCTTAGGCTTGACACATGCTGCAAGAGGAGAAAAATCCAAACCATCCCACAAATGGACCAATAATGGCACGAACACCTCATATTGGACCAATGTTACTCGTAAGAAATGATCATGTAGTCACGGGACGCTCCGTTTGAGAATATGACTACAAATTGAAAATAAGAAAACTTAGGATTAAAATCATGTTTCTAAAGGGGAAAACCCAAAACAGTCCCCAAATGGATCCGTAAGGGACATGAACACGTCGCACATGATCAATGTAAATAATCATAACTGAACGCCCAGTAAATGGATACTCGGTTTGACTATAGGACTAAAATTGTAAATAACAATACTTAAGGTTGAATATAAGCCTCTAGAGGAAACTCGAAATAATCCCAAAACAGCCCCATAAGGGGTATAAACACCTCACACGAGACTAATATAACTCGTAGGAAATGACCTCCTAGTAATAGGATGCACGGTTTAAGAATAGAACTATTTGAAATAATCAGACTTAGGCTTGAAATCATGATGCTAAATAACTAGAAATAGGCTTTAAAAAGATGTTGATAGAGGGGGAAACCCAAAACAGCCCCCAAATGATCCCGTAAGGGAAATGAACACCTCGCACATGACCACAATTTAACTTGTAGGAGCTCATCGACTAGTCATGGGATGCGTGGTTTGCTAATATGTCTAAAATTTTTAAAACGACCATACATAGGCTTGAAAACATGCCGCTAGAGGGAAATACCCAAAACATCCCCGAACGTCCCTATCAGGGGTACAAACACCTTGCATGGGACCAATGTAACACCTAGTAACTAACCGCATAATCACTGGATGCCCGGTATGAGAATAGGAATAAAATTTTCAAATAACTAGGCTTAATCTTGAAAACATGCCGGTAGAGAAGGAAAACCACAAACAATCTCCAAATTGCCCCGTTAGGGGCACGAACATCTTGCACGGGACAATTGTAACTCGTAGGAACTGAATGCCATGTCACCCAATGCTCGATTTCATAATAAGACTAAACTTTGAAAATAACCAGACATGGGCTTGAAAACATGTTTCTATAAAGGAAATCCCCAAATAGCCCCGAAACGGCCTCAATAAGGGCATAAACACTTCTCACGCGACCAATATAACTCGTAGAAACTAATATCCTAGTCACAGGATGTCTGATTTGAGAATAGGACTGAAATTTGAATATAATCAGACTTAGACTTGAAAGCCTTCCACTGGAGTCAAAAACTTAAAACAACCCCCAAACGACCCCGTGAGGGGCACAAAACATCGCACGAGATCTATGTAACTCATTGGAACTAGACGCGTAGTCATGGGATGCCCAGTTTGAGCATAAGACTAAATTTTGCAAATAACCAAACTTACGCTTGAAAACATGTCGTTAGATGGGGAAACCTCAAAATGGACCCCAAAAGGCCATGTAAAAGCATGAACACATTTTATGGGACCTATGTAACTAGTAGTAAGTGATCGCGCAGTCACAGGACGCTTAATTTGAGAATGTGACCAAAATATGAAAATAACCAGACTAAGGCTTGAAAGCATGTTAGGGGAAAACCCAAAAAAGCACCTAAATGGACTTCTAAGGGGTACAAACACCTCGAGTGGGACCAATTTAACTCGTAGGAGCCGACCGCCTAATCACGGGATGCCCGATTTGAGAATGGGAATAAAATTTACAAATAACAATATTAGGCTTAAAAATGTGTTATTCGAGACGAAACCTGGAAACATCCCCCTAATTGCCCCGCAAGGTGCATGAACCCCTCACACGGGACCAATGTGAGTTGTAGCAACTGATCGTGTAGTTATGCGATGCTCAGTTTGATAATAGGACTAATTTTTTTAAATAATCATACTTGCGCTGGCAATTATACCTCTAGAGGTAGAAAACCCAAAACAACCCTCCAACGGACACGTAAGGGTAATGAATACCTCGCATGGGGCCAATGTAACTGGTAGGAACTCAACGCCTTGTAATAGGATGCCAAATTTGATAACGGGACTAAATTTTACAAATAACCAGAATAAGAATTAAAAACATGCCGCTAGATGGGAAAACTTAAAACAACTCCCAAACGGCCTTCTAAGGGGCACATATACCCCCCTCGGGACCAATGTAACTTATATGAATTGATCGAGTAGTTACAAGATGTCTGGTTCTAGAACAGGACTAAAGTTTTTAAATAACCAAACTTAAGATTGAAGCTATGCCACTAGATGAATAGACATAGGCTTGAAAATAGGCCGCTAGAGGGATAAACATAAAACAACTCCCAAATTGACTGGTAAGAGGCACAAACACCTTGTAAATGACTAATGTAACTCATAGGAACTAACCGACTAGTTAATAGATTCCTAGGTTTAGAATAGTACTAAAATATTCAAATAAGCATATTTAGTCTTAAAAACATGCCGCTAGAGGGGAAAACCCAAAACAATCACAAACGGGCCTCTTAGGGGAACAAATACCTTACACGGGACCAACATCACTCCTAGGAACTGATCGCATAATTACAGTTGAGAATGGAAATACAATGTTTAAATAACCATACTTAGGCTTAAAAACATGCCACTAAAACGAAAAACCTAAAACAATCCCTAAGCTCCCCTGTAAGGGGCACAAACATCTTGCACGAAACCAATGTAACTCGTAGGAACTGGCACAAACATCTTGCATGGAACCAATGTAACTCGTAGGAACTGAACGCCAAGTAACTGGATGCTCAATTTTGGAATAAGCTAATTTCCAAATAACCAAACTTAGGCTTGAAAACATACCTCGAGAGGGGGGAAATCAAAAACAACATTCATAGGGCCCCGTAAGGGCACGAACACCTCAATGGGACCGATGTAATTCGTAGGAAATGACAACATTATAAAAGGATGCCTGTTTTTAGAATAGGACAAAAAATTTCAAAATGACGAGACTTAGGCTTGAAAACAAGCCGCTAGCGACGAACACCTAGAACAATCCCCAAACGGTCTCGTAAGGTACAAGAGAACTTCATTGGGGGCTAATATATATCGTAGGAACTAACCATGTAGTCATAGGATGCATAGTTTAAGAATAAGACTAAACTTTGCAAATAACGAAACTTTCTTGAAAACATGCCGCTAAGGCAGAAAAACCAAAAATAGGCCCCAAATAGACCTAATTGTGGCACAAACACCTCACACAGGGCCAACGTAACTACTAGGACCAATGTAACTTGGATAATTGACTACCTACTCACGGGACACCCGGTTGAATAATAGGACTAAAATTTGCAAATAACCGTACTTTGGATTGAAATAATGCCACTAGTGGGGAACATCCAACCCCCCAAATGACACTAATAGGGGAACAGACTCCCCTCACGGGAGCAATGTAACTCATAGGAACTGACTGCATAGTCACAGGATATCCTATTTTAGGATAGTACTAAAATTTGTAAATAATTAGACTTAGGCTTGAAAATATGCCACTGGAGGGGAAAAACAAAAAAAAACACCACAAATCGTGTCGTTAGGAACACGAACACCTCGTACGGGACCAATATAACTAGTAGGAAGTGACAAAATAGTCACGGGACACCCGATTTGAGAATAGGAACTAAATTAACAATCAACCAGAGTTTGGCTTGAAAAAATGCCGCTAGATGGGGAAAATTTAAAACAATCCCAAATGGTCCCCTTAGGGGCACAAAGACCTCGCACTAGACAAACAGTTTGAGAATAGGACTAATAATTCTAAATAACTATACATAGGCTTGAAAACATGCCAGTAGAGGTAAAAACCACAAATGGCCCCAAAATGACCACATAAGGGTCACTAACACCTCGTAGGAGACCAATGTAACACGTATAAGTTGCCCATGATATTACACAACTCTCACTTTGATAATAGGAATAAATTTGAAAACAACCAAACCTAGACTTGAAAACATGTCGCGAGATAGGGAAAACCCAATACAACCTCCAAATGGTCTTATAAGGGGAACTAGCACCTCAAACGGGACCAATGTAACTCGTACGAACTGATTGCGTATTCACGAGATGCTCGGTCTTAAAAAAGGACTAAAATTTTCAAATAACTAGACTAAGGCTTGAAAATATGTTTCTAGAGGGGAAAACCTAGAACAACCCCCAAATGCTCCCCTAACATACATGAACACCTTGGACGGGATCAATGTAAATCATAGGAAAATACTGCATAGTAATAGGATGCTCAACTTTAGAATACGGCTAGTATTTTCACATAACCAGACTTAGTCTAGAAAACATGTTTCTAAAGAGGGAAAAACAAAAGCAACTCACAAGCGGATCCATAAGGGGCACGAACACCTCGCATGGAACTCTTGTAACTCACAGGAACTAGCTATGTTGTTATGGGACGCCCGATTTGAGAAATAGAATACATTTTTCATATAACGAGAATTAGACTTAAAAACATGCCGCTAGATGGGGAAACCCCAAACGGACGCTAAACGGCAATGTAAGGGGTACAAACACATTGCACAGGACCTATGAAACTAGTAAAAAGTGGTCGCATAGTCACGAGACTTGTGGTTTTAGACAGGACTAAAATATGAAAATAACAAGACTTAGTCTTCAAAACATGCCGCTAGAGCAGAAGAACCAAAAAACCTAAACCGCCCCGTTTAGCATAAAAACACCTCCCATGGGAAAATGTAACTAATAGGAAGTGACCACATAGCCACGTGATGCCTGATTTGAGAATATTATTAAAATATTCAAATAACGAGACTTTGCCTTGAAAACATTCTTAAAAAACAAAGGTCCCCATTGGGGGAAAAAACACTTCGCATGGGACTAATGTAACTCATAGGAACTGTCAGCGTAGTCACGGGATGACTGGTTTGATAAAAGGACTAAAATTTACAAATAATCAGACTTAGGTTTGAAAACATGATGCTAGAGGGGGGAAACACAAAAAATCCCACAAAAAACCTTGTTAGTTGCACAAACACTTCGCATTGAACCAATATAACTTGGAAAACTTGACTAGGGAGTCAAGGGATAATCGATTTGAGAATAGGACTAAAATTTGAAAATAACCAAACATACACTTGAAAGTATGCCACTAGAGAAGGAAAACCTAATAGAACCCACAAATGGCGATGTATGGGGCATGAACACCTCACTTGGGATGGATGTAACTCGTAGAAACTAAAATCCTAGTCACTAGGTTTGACAATATGACTAGAAATTTCAAATAACCATACTTAGGCTTGAAAATATATCGGGAAAGGGAGCAAACAAAAAAACCACCAATGGCCCCGTAAGGTACACAAACACCTCACATGGTACCAGCAAAACTAGTCGGAAGTCACCACGTAATCACGTGATGCTGGGTTTTAGAATTTGAATCAAATATAAAAATAACTAGACTTAGGTTTGATAATTTGTCATTAGAGGGGAAAAACCAAAATAGCCCATAAACTACCTCGTTAGGAGCATGAACATGTTGCATGGGGCCAATGTTAGTAGTAGGAAGTAACCGCACAATCACGGGACACCCGGTTAAAGAATAGGACTAAAATTTGTAAATAAACAGACTTAGACTAGAATACATGCCATTAGAGGGGAAAATAACTGCCCGAGCATGGGATGCCTGTTTGAGAATAGGATTAAAATTTTCAAATATCTTGATTTAGATTTTTAAACATGCCGCCAGAGGGGGAAAACCCTAAATAGCCCTCAAATGACCCCGTAAGTGGCACGGACACTTCACATGGGACCAATGTAACTTATAGGAACTAACCATGATGTTCGATTGGAAAAAAGGGCAAAATTTTACAAATAACCAGACTTAGGCTTTAAAATATTCCTCTAGATAGGGAAAACCCAAAATGGCCCCGGAATGGGCCGGTAACGGGCACGAATGCATTCCACAGGACCAATGTAACTTGTAGGAAGTGACATGGTAGTCACGGGATGACCATTTTGAGAATAGGAATAAAATATGTAAATAACCAGACTTAGGATTGAAATGATGTCGCTAGAGGGGGGAACCCAAAACAATCCTCAAATGGACCTATAGGGGGAACATACACATTACACCAGACCAATGTAACTAGTAGGAACTGACCACCTAGTAATGGGATGCCCGGTTTGAGAATAGGTAATTTGTTTTGCAAATAACCATACTTAGGTTTAAAACATGGCGCTATAGAGGAAAATCCAAAACAACCCCCAAATGGGCCCGCAAGGGGCATATACACCTCGTACGGTATAAATATAACTCATATGTACGTCCACGTAGTCACGAGACAATCGGTTTGAAAATAGGAATAAAATTTCCAAATGACTAGACTTAGGTTTGAAAACATGTTGTTAGAGGAGGAAAATAAAATTATCCCCCAAACAGCCCTGTTAGACCAATGTAACTAGTACAAAGCAACAGCGTAGTCAGGGGATGCCCAATTTGAGAATTGAACTAAAATTTGTAAAAATATAGATTTTATCTTGAAAACATGTTGCTAGGCGGGGAAAACCTTAAAAAACCAAATGACGCTATTAGGGACATGAACACCTCGCACAAAACCAATGTAACTCATACGAATTGACCGCGTAATCACGGGACACCCATTTTGAGAATAGAACTAAGATATCTAAATAACCAGACATAGGATTGAAACATTCCACTAGATGGGGAAAACCCAAAATAGCTCCCAAACGGCCCCATTAAGGGCACAAATACCACGCATGAGACTAATTTAACATACGAAATGCGTAGTCTAGGGATGCCCGGTTTTTCAACGGGACTAAATTTTGCAAATAACCAGACTTAGGTTAGAAAACATTCCGCTAAATAACAGACATAGGCTTGAAAACATGCCGATAAGGGGGAAAGACAAAAAAAAATAGCATGTAACTCCTAGGAATTGACCGCTTAGTCGTGGGATGTCCGGTTTGACAATGGACTAAAATTTGCAAATAACATTACTTAGGATTGATAACATGCCGTTAGAGGGGAAAAACCAAAAGAATATTAAAACTACCTCATTAGGGGAAAGAACAATTCGCACGGGGCCAACGTAAGTAGTAGGAAGTGACCACGTAGTCACAGAACACCCGGTCAGAGAATAGGACTATAATTTGCAAATAACAAGACTTAGACTTGAATACATGCCATTAGAGGGGAACACCCAAAACATCCCCTAAACGGCCCTATAAATGGCACGAACACCTCGTACGGGACAATGTAATTCGTAGAAACTCAAAGTTTGGCCATGAGGTGCCGAATTTTAAACATGGACTTAAAAATTTCAAATAATCAGATTTAGGCTTGAAAACATGCCGCCGGAGGGAGAAAACCTAGAACACCCGCAAATAGCCCCGTAATGGGCACGAACCCTTCGCTCCTGATCAATGTAACTCGTAGACACTGATCGCATGTTCATGAGATGCCTGGTGGGAGAATATGAATAAATTTTCCCAACAACCAGAATAAGGCTTGAAAACATTCCACTAGATGGGGAAACCTAAAAGGATACCCCAAACATCCCTGTGAGGAACACAAATACATCGTATGGGACCAATATAATAAGTAGGAAGTGATAGTATAGTCACAGGATGCCCATTTTGCGAATAGGACTAAAATATTCAAATAACCAGACTCAGGATTGAAAATATGCCATTTGAGGGGAAAAATCCAAAATGACCCTCAAATGGACCTATAAGGTTACAAACACCTCGTACGGGACTAATATAACTCGTAGGATCTAACTGCCTAGTCAGGTTATGCCCGATTTGAGAATAGGAAAAAATGTTAAAAATAACCATAGTTTGTCTTAAAAATATGCCGCTAGAGGGGAAAATTCAAAACAACGCCCAAATGGCCCCGTAAGGGGTACGAACACCTCGCACAGGGCTAGCGTGACTTGACGGAACTGATCGCGCAGTCATGAGGTGTCCAATTTGAGAATTGGAATAAAATTTATGAATGACCACGCTTAGGTTTGAAAACATGCCTCTAGAGGGGAAAAATGAAAAACAACCCTCAAATCACCTTATTACGGACATAGACACCTCACATTGGGCTAATGTAACTAGTAGGAAGTTACCGCATAGTCACGAGATGCCCAATTTGTGAGTAGGACTAAAATTTGCATGTAGCCACATTTTTTCTTAAAAACATGCCACTAGAGGCAGAAAAGCTCAAGCAACCCCAAACAGTCCCATTAGGGGCACATATACCTCGCACAAAACCATTATAACTCGTGGGAACCGATTTCTTAGTAACGTGACACCTATTTTAATAATAGGAATAACATTTCCAAATAACCTGGCATAGGCTTGAAAACATGCCACTAAAGGGGAAAATCCAAAATAACCCCTAAACGACCCATAAGTGTCACGAACACCTCGCATTGACTGATGTAAATCATAGGAACTATCCATGTAATCATGGGATCCTCAGATTGATAATAGGACTAAAATTTTCAAATAATCAAATTTAGGCTGGAAAACATGTTACTAGAGGGGGAACCCAGAATAACCCTCAAATGTCCCCCTAACGGGCACGAACAACCGGCACGAGACCAATATAACTCATAGGAAATGAACGTGTAGTAACGGTATTTTTGATTTCATAATAGGACTAATATTTTTAAATGTCCAAACTTAGGCTTAAAAAATTGACGCTAGAGAGAAAAACTCAAAACATCCCCCAAACGGCCCTTAAAGTGAACAAACGCCTCACACAGGGCCAATGTAACTCCTAGGAAGTGAACGATTAGTAATGTGATGCCCGGTTTGAGAATAGGACTAAAATTTTCAGATAACCATACTCACTACACCAAATTAGGTGGATAGTTGCAGATTTGGGTCGTGACTACGCCCGTGGGTCACGGATTCGATCCGCAACCAAAATAGGCGTGACCATGAACACGGGTCACGAACCATATCCCTAACCAAAAGACTTGGTCACTGACCATGGTGTGTGGCTATTGAAGGTGAATGGTCACGAATAATGGCCATGACTAGATGGTCAAAGATCAAATCCATGACCTATCTGTGACCAACCTTTACATGTGGTCACGAACTAAAGCCGTGACTAGTCTTGACAAAACTTTTAGAGTTATTACGGACTAAAGTTGTGAACATGTGTGAAAAATCTTTAAAAGTGGTCATGAACCAAAGCTGTGACCAAGTTTTAACATTTAAATGCGGTGACGGCTGTTAGCCGTGACCAACCTCTCCACCTGTTTCACTTTCATCATGGACCAAAGCCGCAACGATCTATTTATCATGAAAAAAATAAAACATGGTCAAAGTTAAAGTCCATAACCATATATAAATGGCAAAAAAATATTGGCTATTTTGGGTCCTATTCTTAAATCGGGAGTCCCTCAATTACGCAACCAGTTGCTATGAGTTACAATGGTCACGTGTGAGGTGCACGTGCCACCAACGGGGCTGTTTAGGAGATGTTGGTAATTTTGGCCCACTCGCATCATGTTTTTAAGACTTAAGTGTTCATATTTTCAAAGTGTTTTGGCTGACTCACAACATGTTTTTTAGGAGCTGTTGGTAATTTTGGCCCACTCGCATCATGGGGCTGTTTAGGAGCTGTTGGTTGTTTTGGCTGACTCACGACATGTTTGAAGCTAAAGTGTGCCTATTTTCAAATTCGGATCCTATTCTTAAATCAGGAGTCTCATGACTATGTAGTCTGCTGATACGAGCTATGTTGGACACGTGTGAGGTGTTCGTTCCACTTACATGGCCATTTGAGTGTATTGGTTGTTTTCACTCACTCGTGGAAGCCTAAGTGTTCCAATTATCAATTATTGGTCCTATTCTCAAACCAAGAGTCCTACAAATATGTGTTTAGTTTCTATGAGTTTTGTTGGACACATGCAAGCTGTTCGTGCCCCTTATTGGCTATTTGGGGGCTGTTGGTGGTTACAGCCCATGCGCGGAACATTTTTTAGCCGAGGCATGCCTTTTTGAAATTTGAGTTATATTCTCAAATCGGTAGTCTCGAGACTATGCGATCGGTTTATACGAGTTACGTTGGACATGTACGTGGTTTTTGTGCCACTTGCGGGAACGTTTGGATGCTTTTCAGGGTTTTGTCCCACTCAACGAATGCTTTCAAGCCTAGTGTGCCTATTTTTAAAGTTCGATCCTATTCTCAAACTGAAAACCCCGTGACTACGCGACCAATTTTTATGAGTTACGCTGGTCACATGTGAGGTGTTCGTTCCACTTGAGAGGTAGACGATGTGTTAATGAATCATGTACCACTTCCACTTATTGGGGTTCCGTTACGCGAACGGGTACCAAAAAATCTTTTGAAACATAAGGTATAGTGTTTTCACCATGGTATGTCTGTATTTTATAGTCTTGACAAATTCCCCACTTTATTAAATTCAACTCAGCGTATTCGATTGACTTATATTTTCCATTCATACAATGGGTTCACAGACACGAAATTTTGTCACTTTTTAAGATTTTTGTAAGCACATGTAACAAATTATTGAACACCCTTTACATGATTATTTGTTATTCGGTTAGTCTCCACCATTCACTTTTTTTATTGTGGGAAATCCATGTAATAATCTTCAAATTTCAATCATGTGTTAATTGGTTAAAACAAATGTCATGTTGCATACAATAAATCAATGTGATTACGGAAATGTCACAACTTAAACCCAAATTAAAAAAACATTCCAAGTAATATTATTACAACTTAAACAAAAAAAATACATTATTAAAACCGAAACAAAAAAATATTCTTACAATTGAAACAAAAAAATTATTATTACAACTAAAACAAAAAAATATTATTAGAACTTTACCAAAAGATAAACTGGCCAAGTGATAAAATAATTTACGTAACGCCTCAATTCTTTCCCTTCCCCGCTGTCAATGTACACAGGTACATCTTTGCAGTCGTTGTATATTTCATCAACCATCACCTAAGCCTCACCTTTCTGCAAAGGTTAGTCGTGTACCTTAGTTTCGACAACTAAGGAGATAAGTGTGCACACGCCAACAATCCTATTATGGGCCAGTCCCTTTAAATATAATTTCTCCCCATAGTCACGGTGAGTGGTTGACGATGATGCAAATCTGTGACAGGTGGAGGAACTAGGAAGGGGAATATTGAAGGAGGTGGAATTTGGGAGGGGAATGTTGAAGGAGGACACATTTGGGAGGCGAATGTTGAAGGAGACAACATTTAGAAGGGGGAACTTGTAGAGGGAGGAAAGGGGAAACCTTGAGAAGGAGGATAAAGTAAACCTTAAGGAGGCATTGGGGGCCGAAAACCTTGAGTAGAAAGGGATACGAGTTTTCCAATTTCACTCGTTAAGGCTCCTAGGTTAGTTTTAATCTCCCGAACATTCCCATCAGTCTTGTACTGATGTTCCTCTTGGGTCGAGATACGATTTCTAACCGAAGAAAGCTTATCCACAAGAGGTGCGATGTGCTTTAATTTTGTTTTCAGCGTGATCCGACACCTCTTATCCTCCCTCTTTTGTCCTTTCCAAAAGTCTGGGTGAGGGCATCATTTTCCAAATCATGATAAGGTCTCAGACTTGACTGACGCTTAATGGCCTCTATTAATTCCAAAGTCTTAGCAAAGCACGGCAGGAATTTATTAGCTTTGTTCCGTTGAGTATAAATGTACAATTTGGCCCAATTTGGTTATTTACGGGCCTTGGGACCATCCTTTGTCCTACTCAATGATTCATTCTTCAAATATTCATAAGATTTGTAGCCCAACCTGTGGACATCAAATTTTTTGCCGTGTTTTATTTATTTTTCACACTATAGACCAACTTTTTTCCCTTCACCTCATTCTCTAAAAAATCATTCCACTACTCTACCGACATTTCAACATTCGGAGGCACTATGTTATTCCTTTGCTCCATCGAAATTTCAATATTCAGAGGCACTCTATCTTTTAGAGCCAAAATATCGGAGCTTGACCTATCCTTCGAGAGATGTCTATGCCAAAGGTTTCTACAATATGTTCTCAACTATTCAGTAACTCAGGAAAGAACCTTAAGCTTTGAATGGTCAGGAAATGAAAGGCGCTTACAGAGTTTATCATAAATGTCATCTTTGATGGCTTTATCAACAAGGTTCTAGTTGTCCACTCCCTCAACTCCCACGTTCATTTTACCTAGCGATAAACACTAGTCTTTAAATCTCAGCAGGACATATTTATCACTCGTGGGGTTATTCCTGAGAACAGAGAACCCATTGGGATTATTTTCATTTGAGCGGGAGGTGTCGGGAGAACTGGATGGGGGTGTTGGACCAATAGGGTTTGTTTCGTACTCGTAATTTGAGTGGTACTTGGAGTAGGGGAATGGACCAAAGGTGTAGTTGTGAATTTCTTAGCGATTGGTGATGAGGATTTTTGTTGTTGTGCATAAGATGAGGATCCTCGTTGGGGTGTCACCTCGTCACTTTAGAACATTTTGTCTGTTGCCTCCTGACATTATGTATAGAAATAAAAATTAATAAGTGACTAAATAATTATAATAATAATAAATTATAACAAAGTAATCAAGTTTATGATCATATATATATATATATATATATATATATATATACCTTTTTAGAGTAAGACTTTAGAATATGTTAAATGTGTCTGATCTCCATCCTTTCGGAATTAGTTTTCAAAAACCTATGGATTTTTCCCGTGGAAAATTAGGAGGAAGAGTATCTATGATTGATATATAGATATCCATGACATGAAGTCGGAATCCCATTTTCTTCAACTTATTGGCAATATTCTATTTAACGTGCATATGTCCCGTGACATCACAGTCTATGTCAGAGCTCTCTGTATCTAGTTGTATCAATAACGTGTGAATTTTTTCTTACCTTTTGTAACATTGTAAACAAGGTCAGGTCTACATCGGGATTATGTATGTAGAATATATTCTCTATAATGGCATCCCAACTTTTTGGTTGGGAAAATAAATACGATCTTAAAAGTACTCTTGTTGGGGATCAGCTCCACGATTTGCGAGGTATTTAAATTATTCGATCTTCTTATTCCCATACCTATGAATAGGAGTACCCTTTATATGCTTCTCACTAATAAAAGAGGTATATGTGCGGTCCAATTGCAACCTCTCGTACTATTGTTGCTAGTGATTGTCATCGTGCCTTATTTTTCTTGAGAAAAATATATGAGGGCGTGAAAATGAATCCTGCAAATAAGGGATCTAATTAATTAATAACTATTTATTCTTTTTCAACCGATCCAATTTAAGTTAATCTTATTTTAACATATGAGGTATAAGGGTATATTAGTTTTATTAAGGAATTGATTCATCACTACCCTTCTTTTAACCCTGTGCATGTTGGATCTCACTAAGGTGAAATCCAAAGAAGAACCCGCCGTAAGTGTTAATACACATTTTGTTAGGGGTTATTATTAGAGAGTTTGAAACTATATGCATATTACCAATCCAAGTAATCCAACATACTATCTAACAACCAAACCAACAACCAATAATTATCCTGTACTCCTTCTAGCATCTACGTGATAAAACATATACTGATAATCATAATATCTCGCTAAAATAGGGTCATTTCTCATTAAACATATACATGAAGATTAGGGTTTCAATTTTAAGTAGGGTTAAAATAAACTTACATAAACATATACATGAAAATTAGGCTTTCAATTTTAAGTAGGGTTAAAATAAATAAACATAAACATATACATGAAAATTAGGGTTTCAGTTTTAACTATGGTTAAAATAAATACACATAAACATATAAATGAAGATTAAGGTTTCAATTTTAACCAGGGTTAAAATAAACACACATTAACATATACATGAAAATTAGGGTTTCAATTTTAATTAGGGTTAAAATAAACACACGTTAACATATACATGAAAATTTAGGTTTCAATAGGGTAAAAATAAACACACATTAACATATATATGAAAATTACGATTTCGGTTTTAATTAGGGTTAAAATAAACACCCATTAACATATATACACATACAACACTATATACACACACAGAGTGCACATATACATATATAAACTTGTATATATACACATACACATACACATAGTATATACACTCACATATATAGACACACAAACACACATATAAACACATATATACACAAATACACATACATATATAGAAAAAAAAAATTACCTTTAAGATTGAGAGAGAGAGGAAGCCAAAAATAGAGAGGAAACCGGAAAGAGGAAGTTGGAGAGGGTCAGGGGGTTTGATAGAGAGAGAGTGAGAGAGAGTTTGTATCAAAATGAAGAGGCTTGTCTGAGGGTTTTATATAAAAAGACTGCTCATGGCCCAAAGTCATTACCAAAATCCGTTACTTTTTTATTCACTTCAGCTTCCGTGACCATCCCGTTTTAATTGGACTGTTCATGACCTTGTACTGTGACTAATCTTCATGACCATTTTGAACTGGTCACGACCCAAAGTCGTGACCCCTTTAAAGGGAATTTTGGCATTGCTCGTGGATATGGTCACAACCATAGTCCATGATCACACTTAGAGAGAAATTTGGCACGATTTTGGCACCAGAATTGTCATGCCTTAGTCATGAAGGATCAATAACCCGACTTGTTTTAAGGTAAAATTCGAGGATGATTTTTTTAGGTAGGTAGATTGTAAGAATCGAGAAATTTTCAAACCATAAAACTACCTACGACCTCGATTTAAACCCTTGTAAGACAGGTAAAATCAAAAGTTTTCTAAAGAAGAAAGGATCTATGTTTAAAAACTTACAACTTTGCTATATTAACTTCAACCCCTTGAAGTTTCATTTAATTAAGAAAGAGTCCCTGAAACTTTCAAAATAAGATAACTTGAGATATATTGAACCGCTAAACCCTAAACTTATATCAAATTAAACCTTTCGACCTCAACTAACATAAAATTACAGTTTCAACCCTAGAAACTTTCTAAAATTACCAAAATGCCACTAAACTTTACAAAAAGTGTACTTTTATGGCTATAAATGCAATTATACAAACGATAAAGAACTAAAATCAAAACCTTCTTAAATTTGGTTTTCACCAGTGTGCACATACTACCCCGCATCAGCATAAGAGGTCAAGAACACATAGTAAACCCTAGAAACCCATGTTCACCACATTTACCCATAATTAAAACCCCGCCTAAACTTGTTCAAATTCACCTCCTTTTTTCTCCAATCAAATCCATAGTTGAAGTAGTATAAATATCCCTCAAGCTAAGTAGTAAAAAATTACCCCACAGTTCAGTTTCAAATATCAAATTTTCTCTCAATTCAGGTAACTCATCATTTTATGCTTCATTTTCAATTATTTCAATTCTAGTAGTTTTCTGCATAATTAATATAGGTAGAACACTCATAATATGGAAGATTTTACGTGTATAATGGTCTAGGATAGTGAAAAATAATAAGAACACCATTAAAGTTTGAGCATTAATGGTGAAACTCATTATAGTGCCTTAAACTTTGATTTAAAGCCATGGGCAGACTTATAATAACCTAAGGATATCAGGTATAATGGTGAAAGCCATAAATGTTCAAGTAAAGAGCCAATCGATCAAAAGTGTTTTTTGAACTCAAAACCTGTAAATTCAAAATTCTCAACATACAATCAATTAAAATCTTTTAAACCAAAACATAACTGCTCTCACATATAGCAGAAACCAAACCCAACGCATAAGAGACCTTTCCATACTCTAGAAAACCTCAGTCAAAGATTGAAACCTTAAAACGTCAAAATTTAGAGGTCCAAGATGATGAATTGGGTCAGAAACCTTTACCACGCGCGTGAGGGTGCGTGGCTAACCAGAAAATTTTGATTTTTTCCCAAAACTTTTATATAATTTTTCTTATCAAAATGGTATAAAATAAGACCATGTTTGATATTCCTAGACTAAGTTATGTAAAAATAGTTTTTTAAGAAATTATCTTAAAATTACAAATCAGCCCCTAGGAACTTTTCCAGCTTAGAAATTTGAATCCCAAACATTACCCATACACACATCAAAATATTTTAAGAAAAAACTCTCTTCCACCAAAATTCAAAAATAAGCTTAAGGTTCCTATTTTTAAGTCCCAAGATATTTGCAAATAAGGCCCTAGAACTTTACTAAAGACAATATTAAATACAAAACTGACTAATTAAGCCCTAATACTCCTATACCATACATTGTATAATAACAAAATCAGGCCCTAATTCTTCTGAATATTCCAGTGTGATAGCAATTCAACTGAATACCAAGCAAGTAGATTTTTCCTACCGTTTCAGTATTATACTCTGTGTATTTAAAATACAGCTATTGATATCACTATGTGATAACCACATTTACTCTCAGCATGTGCATGTTATGTTACTACCATACTACATATTTTGGTGACCATCATAAATATTTGAATTATCACATGTATTTAAATTTTAGAATCAATTTTATCCATCATCACCTAATAACTGAGATCATGTACCATCTTGATTCAGTTTTCCCTTTCCCTTTTATTTTATTTTACAAATAACAGCAGTATTAACTAGGAATTAGACTGACGTGTTATCCCACAAAAATTTCTACTTGGCCTATTGGTCTCAGATGATTGAGAGCCCTGATTATTGCTACATACGTATAAGTGCCACTTTAATTATGGCATAACATGTTATTTTCCCCAAAAGTTTTGGGATGGTTTATGATGAAGTTAAACTGATAGCTTAATTACCTCTATACCTTTTAGTTAACTAGTAAGAATGGGATTATTAGTTCAAATAACTTTCTTAAAAATATGATTCTAACTAAACTTGTAATGTACCGTATTTTCCTAAAAGGACTTATCCATCTGGAATTATGAATTTCCAACATTTTGATGTTTATAAGCGAATAAATATGGAATTATCATGTTTTTATTATCAGTCATTTTAAACACTGATTCGACACACACTTCAACTCTCATTTATATCTATATAATGGTTATAGAACTGGTAGAACCTGCTTAACATATTTGTGTTAATTCCTTCCTTCTCCAGATGCGTCAGGAGAAAGGAAGTAGTATCTCTTCCCTTCTAGAGACAGAAACTACTCACCTATATGCATATGTGACTGTATGGGCAGAGGTTAAACTGCGCTTTTCAATTTTTTATATTATCGTGTGTACTAGAAACGTGTAACTCATCCCTCGGTGGTTCAACCCTATGTACCATATTAATAATGAATAAAAGGCTATATTATTTAGCCTTAACTTTAAGTCATTGCTTTATGTGTACTTCTTGTTCATTCATACCAAAAAGCAATGTGTGATAAGTTGGTGTCAGGGCATGTTTTAAATCTAAAACATGTCATCGGGTTAGCATTCTCTACGAGAAATAGATAAGATATTATCTATTTAATTTTTTCACAATTATTTGTTACTAATATTATATGGTAAATCCATTTTATAGTATGGATGCATGGGATAAATTTTTGTTTAATGTAGATCTCGAGCCAGATAATAGATGGGAAACATGGGTAAGAGAAGAGGCTTTGGCCAAATTAATAGAAATAATTAGTGGAGTTAAAGAAGGAAGGGTAGGTTCAAGTAACGACATTAAGAGGATAGTATTGACTAATTAAGCATTGGGAGAGATGCAGGTAATGCAAAAAGTGGATGACTTTTCTAATGATTCGGTCATACTCCAAGAAGCCATAAATTTAGCATTTGCAGATGAACTACCAGCTCCAACGATGTACCCAGAAGTGACATCAAATGGTGACATACACGAAGGGTATTCTTTTAGCACTACAGGTGACTCGATGGACGATGTAGACCCAAGAGATTATCTAGTCAACCCCTATTCTATAACTAGTGATGATGCAATCGTTTATACTTAGAAAGGAGTCTAACGTTAATAGTTGTTTACATATTGTAGAATATAAATCTTAGCCACATTGTTATGAATAGTGATGTATAACAATACTGTATAAATAACCTTATATAAAGTAGGTTTTTTTCTTTATCTATTGTTATAATTCTTGCTATTTAAACTATGCTATTTTAGGATGGTTAGTACTCGAACCCCCTTTGTTGGAACTCAACCTGAACAAACTCAGAATGAAGGAATCATGTGGTGTCTCTAGGAACTTCCTACATTATCCCGATAACAACAGACTACTCGTTATACTCCCAAAGATGTTTATGAAGAACTTCATAGAATGAATGATTTTATGGAATTTCTATGACAACGACCTCCAAATTTTCTTGAAAAGCCTGGTGACAATGAAGCTAAGAAATGGATGCACTAGAATATGAAATCCTGAATGGAGTAGGTATAGCTACTAATCTCCAAATCTCTTTAGCTACATACATGTTTGAAGGCGAAGCCGATTTCTGGTGGCAAGCAATGTTGCGTAATCAGAATATTGCTAATTTTACTTGGGAATAGTTCGAAGAGACATTTTTCAAAAAGTGTTTTTCGAGACCAACGATCAGTCGATTTCCTAAAATTGCAACAAGCTACCCTTTCAATAGCTCAATACGAGGCTAAGTTTATTGAACTATCTGGTTATTCTCTGGAATATGTAGATACTGAGATGAAGAGGTGTAAGTAGTTTGAAAGAGGACTACACCTGAGAATTAAGTATTCAATCACTCCGTTACAAATTCATGAATATTCCTAGTGGATTGACATAGCGGCCATTGTGGAACGTAATTCTTCAACCTTGATCCGATCTCCACCCCTAGTTGTTAGGAACAACCATATCATTAGAACCCCATCTCATTATAGACCCCATACATATACAAATTCAAGTGGACAAGCTTATTCACAAATCTGTCATAACATAACTCGTTCCAAGATCCATTGTCACGAATGACATGAGATAGGACATATTCGGCCCCAACATCCTAAGATAAAATCAGCTCCAATCCGTCACTAATTGAACAAACCCTTACAGAATCCAAAATTTTTTTCTATTCCAAATCACTTCGAGGAAACTCAAGGAGTTAAACTAATTCTGAATCATGGGAGGAATTATGCCACACGGCCTATGCAAAATTCACATTATGTGATTAAAGGTATGATTATTTTTCATCATATTCTTACACATATTTTGTTTGACACAGGAGTTATGGATTCTTTTATCAGCCTTAGAATAGCTAAATCAATACAATTATCTTTAACCTCCTTAACTAGTCTACTGGTTATTGAATTACCAGCAGGTGAAATCAATACATCAACACAAGGTTATACGAATTGTAAAATTCAACTTGGTTTAAGAACTCGGTCTGTGAACATATTAGATATTCACGGGTTCGATATTATTATCGGGGTGGATGTATTTTCTAAACATCACACTTATATCAATTATCAATCTAAGAAAATTCATTTTCGAAATGAAAATAATTCTTCTTTTATATTCCAAGGGATAGGTTCGTCAAAACCTTCAAATTCCAAAATTCAGATTTCTTCTTTGATTCCAAATATGTAGGAACAATTTGAAAGATTTACCGAGATTATCCCCTTCCAAAGAAATTGAGTTTAGTATCAATATTTATCCCTATACACTTCATATTTCGATACACCCACATTGAATGTCTCATTTAGAACTTACAGAACTTCGTGCCCAATTAGATTATCTTTTATCAAAACGTTTCATTCAATTAAGTTCATCACCTTGGGGAGCTCCAGTATTATTTGTTAAGAAACATGATGGAAGGTTTAGCCCATGCATACGTTATCGTAAACTAAATTCCGTAACTATTAAGAGTAAGTACTCTTTACCCCTAATAGGTGATTAAGCATAAATTCTTTCGATTTATCGCTTTACTTTAGAGAATTTTATCGTCTCGGGGGATGTAAAATGTGTTGATTTATCTCATATATGTGATACAAACATCTTCTAACAAATACCTTGAGTTTTGTGAATTTTTCATTAATTTTGCAAGTATTTAATGCATGGGAGAAAGAAAGAAACTGGAAGAAAAGAAAAGAAGAAACGTCAAAAGGGAAAAAATGTAATTTTCAGCTGGAATCTGAAGGAGGACCCAAAATAAAAGTTGAAGACCTAGATTCTATAAGCACGTAGGAAAAATGGCATCAATATCTGAGTCCCAGAGCAAAAACTATGAGCCTTGAAAGATGAGAGATAATAATGAGAAAATGATGAAAAAGTGAAGATAAATTAATCCAAGCACCCGGACCGATCCGGATTACATAAAAAATGAACCGGTCTGGCCCTTGAAACTTAATGTCTAACCCTTGTGAAGCGTATCGATCCGATATATAAAGAAAATGAACTGATCCAGTATACATTAGACTGAATCGAAATATCAGGTCAGACCGGTCTGGGGGTTAAATTTTGTAATTATCCAGTTTTCCAGCAAGAGTCTTGCATGACTAAAAACTCCCATAATTTCATAAATTATTTATTCAAAAAAATTTCCAAACACCAGAGATCTTCTTTTTACATAGTTTTAGAGAGAGAAAGTAGATAAGAACTTTCTTTCTCTTCTCTATTGCTTGATTTCAATAATTTTTTCATGATTAGTTTATTCCCAGTAGATATTACATCTTTATTCTTCTTTAGAAGTAATTCATTACGAGTTCAGTTGCATGCACCATAGAAACCCTAGTTTTTATTAATTGCACCATGTTAGGCAAGACTTTTGGGGTTAGGATGCATGAACCTAACCTGATGTGGTTTGCATGTGTGTAAAATTAGTTCCCTTAATTAAGTAAATGATCGAATCGTGTTGTGTGTTGATCACAACCATTGTAGGACTTTTGATCTCATTTTCTCTAGATAATCGTGATGCTTATGAGTGTGATACGAGTATAGCTACTACGACACCGCTTTATTCTTACTTTTGATTATGTATGGTGCGATCTAGTACCCTCATATATGTAATTCTTAAGATTAATAAAGATTGAAGTTAATCAAATATTTAATTCATAACTGGTTTTATATCCCGTAAACATACTAGGGTCGGGGGATTTCATTCTAACCGATTTTTCCCATTCATAGTTAGTGAATCATAAATAGCTTACCCTTTCATGTTTAGTTTCATAATTAGTTTAATTAACTTGCATTTAGTTGGTAGATATAATACCATTTCAATCATCTTTTTGTTTCTTTTTTCTGAGTAAGTTTAGGGTTAACCATCTTACTTGTCTTCGTCACGTTCCACATCCTATTTCCCTGAGTATTTGACCTCATCTTATCGAGTTATTACTTAAGCGACAAGCTTGCACTTGATCCTATATAAGCATGCACTTTAGACACTTTTTAAGCTGCATTAAGTTTTTGACGTCATTGCTAGGAATTAGTTAGACTATAGGTTAGATCGAGTTAATTTAAAACTTTGACAAAAAATTCATTAAAATCCAAAAAAAAATAAAAATAAAAATAAAAATCCAAAAAGATACAACACCTCTTAAAAGAAAAATCCACAACAAACTCCTCAATCCACTCTCACACTCATTCACAAAAATTCGATACTTGAGTACAATTTAGATAGCCCACATACTCCTAACGTACCTCAGTTTTGGACTCCACCTCCTACACCGCCAAAACTCCATAGCAAGTTACACTTTGAGTTACCCATCAGCTTACACTTCAGGTTACTCTACGAACACACCTAGTGAGGATACTGAGTCATTAAGTGAGAGAACCATGCCACAACACGGTAGTGTAGACGTGGGTGAGGAAGAGGCACCGTATTGCCCTTTGAGAGAATTCTTATATCCCGAGCAATCAATCACTTCGGGATTCATTTTACTCACGTACAATGTAGGGAAATTTGACTTTCGGAATGGGATAATTCAAATAGTTCCCACCTATTATGGAATGGAGTCGAATAAGCCATATCTCCACATTAGGGAATTTAAGGAGGCATGCGAAACATTCATCGATCAAACATGCACAAAAGATGTGATCTGCCTCAAGTTTTTTTTGTTCTCTCTAAAGGATAAAGCTAAGACCTGCCTATGGTCTTTATCTCCAAACTCGATTACATCATGGAATGAGTTTCAATCCAAATTTCTCATAAAATTCTTCCCTTCGCATCGAATGAACGCCATTAAGGCTCAAATTTAAACTTTTCGACACCTGGAAATTGGGTCATTCGATCGATGTTAGGAGCATTTTAATGAGTTAGTCACTTCATCCCTCACCATGGTCTTGATAAACAACAAATAATCTATTTCTTCCATCATGGGATGAATATAAACTCCAAAAAACTCATTAAAACAATGTGTGATGGAACCTTTATCGATCTAGGTGCTAATGATGCTGAGATCCACCTGAAGTATGTCGTCGAGACTACTCAAGTGTGGGACACATCCGACCCTAGTGCCCAAAATCGACCTCGTCAAGCATCCAGCACTGCATCGGCATCCGTTCTATACCATTTAGACAAAGATACCCTGCTAAACGGTTAACTTGACCAATTTGAGAAGAGCATGTGAGAAATACTCGAAGTACGGGTAAGAGAAGCAGCTGACTCCATCCACACCCCCATAGAAAAGGTGTGTGCTATTTGTGAGGCGGGACATTCAATAGAGGAATGTCAAATGATACCCGTCTACAAAGTTATGCTTCAGTAGTAAGTGAGTGGAGTAGAAGGATTTAAGGGTAGTTTCGAAGCCCCGCACGAGAATTATTACAACCCTTCATGGAAAAACCATCCTAGTTTTAGCTACGGGCACCAACATGCTGCATTAAATCCTAATTCGCACGTTTCCCTCCTCTACCCCGATAATTTCAACAAGGACCACATATGCAAGAACCACCTCCAGACAGTATATCACTCCACCGCAGAGAAATCTCAAGGATACGATACACCAATTCATAAATGCCCAAAATGCAACCAATGCTAAGTATGAGCACATGTTCATCGACATAAATATGAATATCTCTAAGTTGCAATCGTCATTAAGTATCCAAGAGAATGGTAAGTTTTCGGCCCAAGTCCAAAGACCTCCTTAAGGTCAAACTAGTGTTAGCTCGACATCCACCAAACATCAAGAGCAATGTCAAGCCATAACCACTCTATGTAGTGGTAGAGTTATTGATTTATCTCCTCCCCCACATGACACACCTATGAACAAGGATGTTTCTCCTAGCACAAAAGAGGACAAAGATGCTCCCTTGAAGGATAGTGAAAATGACGACACTAGTGAGATTGAAGTCGTAGTGAAACCAATCATTGCCACACCTTTCCCTCAAGGTTGGTTCCTCCCCAAAAAGGAAACCCCCATGATGACGTGTTATAGGTCTTTAAGTAAGTTAAGCTAAATTTACCTTTCCTCAGTGCCATAAAGCAAATTCCCGCCTACGCGAAGGTCCTCAACGACTTATTGACAGTGAAAAGAATGCTAAAGGTAAAAATAATGTATTCCTCGCATAAAACATGAGTTCCGTTCTACTCAACGATCTCCAACTAAAGTTCAAAGATCTGGGGGCACCTAGCATTTCCTGCATCATAGAAGAGAACCGAATTGAAAAGGCCTTACTCGATTTAGGGGTGAGTGTCAATATCCTCCCCTACTCAATTTATAGGCAACTTGATTTGGGTGACCTCAAGCCCACAAAGATCACTCTCTAACTTGCGGATCGTACCGTGAAGATAAAAGGAGGTATTGACGAGGACGTGATAGTCCAAGTTGAATCCTTCTACTTCCTGATAGATTTTGTCATTTAGGACATGGATCCCTCCTTCACCTCAAGTAACCATGTTCCCATTATCCTTAGGCACCCATTCATAGCTATGGCTAACGCTTTGATTAACACTCGAAATAGGAAAATTCAACTCACTTTCGGGAACATGACCTTAGAGACAAACATATTCAACATCACCCAACATGTGGGCGATGAGGACGATTTTCACGTAGTGGACCATATTGATGAGATTATAGAGGAGCACATAGAGGAAAATTTCAGTGGAGATGCCCTAAGGGCCTGCCTTATATTGAGCAGTGAGGGTGAGGGGACGTACACTGACTTCAAGAGGGAGATATAAGAGTTGAGAGTAATTCTTGATGAGAGAGCGTCAGATGAGGACGTGAGAGATGTAAATTGGGTTTCTAAATTCGAGGAACTACCACCGAGGGAGTCGCGCACGGTTCCCTTCGATGAAAAATTTCCTACCCTCGAATTAAAGAAACTACCCTCCAATGTCAAATATGCTTATTTAGGATAATATTAGACGTTTCCTGTTGTTGTCTCCTCTAGACTAGATAAAGAGCAAGAGGGTGTAATACCCCGTATTTTTATTGATTTATTTACTGGGATTAATTAAATTAAATGGGATAATTAATTGAAAATTAATCCGAATTTAAATACTAGCGGGACGAGACTTAGTATTTGATTATGATAATAATGTTGAATATTACTGAGTGAATATGGTAATATATAATTATTAAATTTATTAAAATTATCGCGAGTTATAAATACAGAAATTTCGGAAATTAAGTTGGGACGCGCATGTTAGTCGTGTCAAGAACCAATTTAATGAATTTAAAAGTAAATTATTTTTATATCATCCTTATGGTCATTTTAAGTGCACCAACGTGTCTAGAAAGGTTGATATAGTCAGAAAACACTAGCCGGGGGTTTAGTTTGGGTCTCAGGGCATTTTAGGCCTAACCGGCTACCTGGGAGGGTATTTTATTCATTTTGACTTTTTAAGGAATAGTTACCCACGAATTTTAGAGTAATTATATCAGCCAACACTTAGGTCTCCTAGGTCTTTCACAACCAAAAATCACAAACGATCATTATAGAGGAAGAGAAGGAAGTTCCTAAAGGAGAGCCACCACTTAGAGGTTTTTGCACCACCATCACCACCACCGGGTAGATCGGGAAAAGAGGATCACTTCCATACCATCTTCTTCAAAGAATTATAATCTTTATTTCCAGGCAAGTGATTTAACTTGCAATAATCAGTGTATATATTACCCACGATAGTTTAGGAATTGAGAATAACCTTGATAATATTCAAAATTTGTGAAATTTGGAAACAAAAATATTAATCTGGGTAGGATTTGTATGTAGAGTCAATTCGATAAAATACATCAGTCACGAAATCATGATCCATGCATAGATAATTATGAATTTATGTTGAGTTATACGATGTTCTTGAAGAAAATAGAGAAATAGGGTTTTTATGATAATCAGATGATTTAATTCAACAAAAGGGTGATTCATGATGATTTAAGAATTCTGGAACGATAGGAATCATGTACTTAGGTTGTTATACCATCTAATATGTTTACTTTAGAATATGGCATCATGCTATGAAAATTGGAGATTAAACCATGCCAAAAATGCAAAAAAATCTGGGTTGTAACTGCTCGATCGATCGATCGACATTCATAGTCGATCAATTGACTGGATCGATCGATCGACATTCTCGAGTCGATCGATCGACTCCCCCTGAACTTGTGATATTCTTACCTTTTAAGATTTAATCGATTCCTACTCTTGAAAGTTATTGGTGGGGACTATGTGAAGATATTAAGACTTAGGGAAGACCAGTAGGGGTGTATTTGAAGCCCAGAACATATTAGAATTGAATTGGGACTTAGTGCTAAACTTATGAGTGTCCGGTGGGTGAGTTACTATTAGAAGTTATGAGAAAAAGAATTCAGTTTATATAAGTGATAACTTAAGGTTTGAGGTAGAAATAAGGACCTTAAATTACTGAATTAACCTTAGGGACAAGTCGGAGACTTAATAGGCGTTTGGGCTAGGTTTAAGTACTCGAAATTATACGACGAGAGAGTTATCGGCTAAACGTATTACGTGAAATAAATGTAATGATATTAGAGTACGTATAAGACTTATGGTATGGGCCTGGAAAATACCTATAGTAATATGATGATTATATAAGTTGTGTGAATGCTTGGTATATGGATTATTGTGTGTATGACATACCTACTATGCTTGCTATCACGGGCGGTTGATTTTCGGAAAAAGGACCATCTTATCTTTGTGTGCCTTCGGGAGAATTTAGATTGGTACCTTAAGGACATAGGACTGTGAATGACATATCTGTGAGTTGATAAGTCAACTGACCATGGGAGGGTAGGCATGTGCGTGACCCACGGGTATGTGAACTATGTTCGCCTCCAATATGCGTGACTTTTATTGAAAGGGTTCTTAAGCGATTCGGAACGCGTGATCCTTATGTATGTGATGTGACGGGATTCGATCGCAGAGTATGCATGCATCGCAACTTAGCCTAGGGGTGCCATATATGTATATATGTACTGAGATTTATATATATTTACTTGTGACTGGTTCACGGTTGCTTGGTAGATGTGAATAATTAAGATATTTAAATGGGTTAACAATTTGAGAATTCATATAATACTTGAGATAAGAAATTTGATTAACGCAAATATAAGACTTACGTAGGGTATATTTGGGTAATATTAATATACACCCTATATTAAAATATGAAGACAAGATTTTGTACGGACTAGTCAATTAGCGGCATAACAAGGATAGGTTAAGGGTATACGTTAGGCATGCATATTAGTTGACGGGTGAGGAACTCATTTAAGAGCACGTAACTAACATGTGTATAATATCTACTGTTTAATGCAATTAAACACTTGTTATAGTTTAAACTCTTTTTTACCTCGGGGTCTGACCCGTTTGCTTCCAAATCTATTTTTTGTAAAAGCATTTTAGGTGCCCAGCCACAAGGACGCCAATCATAGGAGTTCCATTCCAATTATGTGTTGTAGCTGATGTGAAAGTTATAGGATTTCATTACTAGACACCTCCACATCTATCCTTGCTTCTTTCGGAGTCATTTATTCCAGTTAGGGCCTAATGCCCACTCTTATTCAGAGACAACAATTTTAGACCTTCACTTTATTTTAGTCTTGGGATTTATTTATTCATTTAGACATTTGTATTGGGTTTATTTACATTGCTACTATTATTGGAGTGTTTACTCCAGACATCAGTTATTTCATTCCGTTGATTACCTTATGAGATTGTTCATGTGATTGTTGGATGATGATTTAAATTATTTAGTAGATGGTTAATTTAAATATTACAATTTGACACTTCACTATTTTAAATATTAGGTGGGTAGTAATTAAATAAATGTTTTTGATAGTGATGCTATGAACTGAAACCACTTGAAATTTTGTATTAATATAAATAAAGGAGTAGCTACCCGGTATTTAATTAGTCGGGGTGTCACTTATGGTAAATTGTTGGAAATTTTGAGGAAGCGCTAAAGTGATTTTGGTTGGTGCATAGCAGATTTGAAAGGTATAAGTCCCTTGATTTGTACCCATAAAATCCACCTCGAGGAGGACGTGAAACCCTCGAGGGAAATGCAAATAGATTGAATCCTACCATGAAAGAGGTAGTGCGAGCTGAAATTATTAAGCTGTTGGACGCAGGGATCAACTACCCAATCTCGTATAGTAATTGGGCGAGTCCTATACAAGTTGTCCCAAAGAATACGGGTATGACTGTGATTGAGAATGCCAAGTGTGAGCTAATTCCCCGCGTACCACCACCAGGTGGCGCGTTTGCATTGATTACCAGAAACTCAATGCGATAACTAGGAAAGACCATTTACCCTTACCATTCATCAATCAAATGCTAGAGAGAGTGGAGAGACACCTATACTATTGCTTCCTAGATGGTTATTCCAGATACAACCAAATAGAGGTAGATGTGCTTGACCAAGAGAAGACGACTTTCACATGTCCTTTTAGCAAGTTTGCTTGTAAACATATTCCATTGGGATTGTGTAATACACCCGCGACCTTTTAAAGGTGCATGCTAAGTCTTTTTAGTGACATGGTTGAAAGAGGACTTAAAATTTTCATGGATGACTTCAGCATTTTCAGCACCTCTTTTGACCTTTGTCTAGGGAATCTTGAGAAAGTACTTACTCGGTGTGTCAAAAAGAACTTGGTACTAAATTGGGAGAAATGCCATTTTATGGTCACCGAAGGAATAGTTCTTGGACACATGGTATCGTCCAAGGGAATTGAGGTTGATAGAGCCAAAATAAATGTCATAACTAAGTTACACCCATCAAAATCACTAAAAGATGTGTGTTCTTTCTTGGGTCATGCGAGGTTTTATAGAAGGTTTATTAAGGACTTTTGCGCCATGTCTAAACCCTTGAGTAACCTTCTTATGAAGGACACCCCATTTGAGTGGAATGAAGCATGCCAATGTGCTTTTGATAAATTAAAAAGCATGCTTTCTTCCTCTCCCATCATGCAAGCTCCAGGTTGGTCTTTACCATTCGAGCTTATGTGTGATGCGAGTGATTTTGAGATAGGGGTTGTTTTGGGCCAAACGAAAGACTTAAAAGCTCATGTCATCTATTACGCTATCCAGACTTTAACCGAACCTCAACTCAATTAATACACCATGAAGAAATAATTACTAGCGGTAGTGTTAGCCCTAGATAAATTTTGCTCGTACCTCATTGGTTCTTCCATCACATGCTTTATCGACCATGCGGGGCTGAAATATCTCCTTTTTAAGAAGGATGCAAACCGTGCCTCATAAGGTGGATCCTATTTCTACAAGAATTTAATCTCTCTATTAAAGACTAGAAAATAGTAGAAAACATCGTTACTAATCATTTATCTTGGATTTCATCCGACGTTCCTAGTGATCCCATACTCATAGACGAATATTTTCCAGATGAGCAACTCATTACTGCATCTTCTCTCGCCTGATTTGAGGACTTAGTTAACTATCTATTCACGGGAGCCATCCCTCCCGATTGGACACCGTAATAGAAGAAGAGCTTTATTACTTGGTCATGCATGCTTTTCTATGACATCCATTCCTCTTCAAATATTATGCGGACCAAATCATTTGACGACGTGCACTAGATGCTGAGATACCAAGAGTATTCCACTTCTATCATTCAGAAGCTTGTGGAGGTCAATTTTTGGCAAAAATGATGGCCGTTAAAATCCTTCAAAGCGTCCTCTATTGGACCCTAATGTTCCGAGGTGTTAGTAATTATTACAAATCTTGCAATAGGTGTCAACGGATTGGAGTTATCACCCAAGGAGACATGATTCCACTAACCCCCGTACTCATTATTGAGATTTTTTAATGCTGGGGTATTGACTTCTTGGGCCCTTTTCCCCCTACTTTGGATTCCTATACAACCTCGTTGCACTAGACTACGTTTCTAAATGGGTGGAACCTATATCTACGAAAAAAATGGCAACAAAGTGGTGATACACTTCTTGCAAGAACACATGCTCTTTTTCTTCGGTGCTCCGAAGGCAATAATTAGTGATAACGGCATGCATTTTTGCAATAAGCCATTTCAGAAGCTTATGATAAAGTATGGGGTCGTCCACAAGTTTGGAATGAATTATCACCCACAAATGAATGGGCAAGCCGAGTCGGCGAATCGTGAAATTAATAACACCCTTGAGAAAATCGTCGATCATAACCGAAAAGATTGGTCCCTTCGATTGAACGATTCGTTATGATCTTATCGAACCTCATATAAGAACCCCCACAGGATGTCCCTTTTTCCCTTTGTGTATGGCAAGCCTTGCTATCTCTCCGTGGAGCTAGAACACAAAGCGTATTGGGCCATTAAGAGGTTGAACTTTAAATTGGATAAAGCTGGTGAAGCTTGCAAGCTTCAATTGAATGAGTCGGAAGAGATACGCAATGATGTGTACGAGAATTCTAAGATATCAAAAGAATGGATAAAACTTACACATGATAAGATTATCTGACACAAGGAGTTTCATTCCGGGCAAAAGTGATTCTTTACAACTCTAGGCTTCATTTGTTTCCGGGTAAATTACGATCTAGATGGACTGGTCCATTCGTCATGAAGAAGGTTTTCCCCCACGGAGCTGTGGATCTCGAAGATCCAAAGATGTGAGATATATTCAAAGTTAATGTGCAATGTGTAAATCCATATTTAGAGGCATGTGTGGATGGAGTTGACACCATATTGTAGTAGGACCCCATTTACGGGGTTGAGTGAGCTGTAACATAGAGGTCGTCACTCGCCCGACGCGTATGGGGTGAATTCTTGTGTATAGTAATTGTGAGTCATTTAGGGTAGTTAGAGTCAGTAGGTTAAGTCCTGAGAGGTTAGGTATAGGAAAACCATCACACATTTCGAGAAAGGGTATAGGATTAAGAGGAAGTTTTGGGAGGTTTTAGGTCGATCATGCGTAGGAATAATGGGAGCAACATCCGAGGTTTGAGAGATAAGAGCATTCAAAGTTAAGGGAAAAAAATTAACCTTTTTGGGAACTGGACCGGTCCGGTCCTAGGAACCTATATCGATAGATTTTTGGAAAATTCAAAAATAAAAAAGACTCAGACAGGTCCGGTTCTGGGGACCCGGATCGGTCCGGTGTCTTCAACTTTTCTTCTCCCTAGGTTCACCCCACTTCTCCCAAATCCACTCATTCCCCTCCCATTTTGTCCCTCACATTCCCCCATCCATTTTCCCCTCCCAAATACACCCCCCTTCCCTCCAAAAAATTTCCCTCCTAAACCAACCCCCCACCGACTATAAATATAACCCTCTCCCCCCATTTCATCACCACTCTCTTACTTTCTCTCATTATCCCATAATCCCACTTTCCTTCTGTCAACATGGCCAACCAAGCCCTTACCCAGAAATATAACTCCGTCGAGATTCTCAACGATGGCGGGGTCGCACACCGCTCCCTTCAAAAACGAATATGGTGTGAGTACTTCTTCATCCAGTCTCACAAACTATGAATGAAGCGCACAGTGTGTTGGCTTGGGATGCCTAGTTCCGTCTCCAGTCTCTTCATGTGGAAGGGTTGGTGTCGTTTCCTCAATGATCCACACGGAGCGGTGTGGGAAGCCCATGTACGAGCTTTATATGGCTCTCTAGTCTGCACCGATCATAACGTATATGAGGATTATGTGGGCAGCATTTGCTTCCCATTCTCCTTGGACATTCTCATCCAGAAATTACTGACAAAAGACGTTCCAAGCCCTTTCCCATACACATATCCCAACCAGCTCCCCCTTAATAAGGACATATGCATGTCCGGCATTGCACCGGGCACACCGTGGTCTACTGATACATTCCCGATGGGCTGGCTAAGTGACAAGGTGCGCCTCACCTTTCAAATTGTATGCGCAAATATACTCCAAACTACTAATGAATCGGCCATGCGCTTGCGTAAAGCAACCTTGTTTATCACCTCTTAGACCCTAAAACCCCGATCCACCTGGACCAAATCATTTATAAAGACATCTTTTATGCGGTCGTGGACCCAAAGGGTAAAACCCATATCCCGTATGCCCGGATCATCACTTCTATCCAAGCGGACGCCGGCATTGAGCCGCCCATCGATTTTCCTCGCCTTCCCAACCCTCTTTGGCAGGGCACACGTACAAAAAGTGAGAGGCAATGGGAGATTCTTCGGGCATAAAGGGCAGCTCAGGATGATTTGGATGATGATGAGGGTGATTATGATGGGAGAGACAAGGAAGAAGAGGAGGCAGATGTGGAAATTATGATGGGCGATGGTGAGGAGGAGTACGATGAGGATGCCAATTCACATTATATGTCAGGAGAAGAAGATCTCACCGCCCGGGTTATCTCTCTTGAGGCGCGTTTTGAGGGGTTTATGGATGAGTACAATGAATACCGTCGTGTATATCAATGCGACACTAGAATGATGGCGCGTCTTCAAGCTGAGATGTATCGTATGTCTATGGGTACGCCACCACCTACATATTTTTATGACCCATAAGATCCTAACATGCTCAATAGCTCCCTCCCACCACCCCAATGAAGCCCTTGTATGGTGTTTTGTGTTGGTTGTTTGTGTTGATTTTTATATTGGTTGTAATTGTTGGCTGCTTTTATCCCTGTCTTTTATAACACATGGTTGCTTGTTATATAAAAATATGTGTTTTCACTATTTATTCATTTTATTTCTTCGCACTTTTAATTCGCTCTTAGTTTGATTTTTGTCCTTTTTTCTTGAGGACAACGCAAAAGTATAAGTTGGGGGGGGGGGGGGGGTGACTAGTGCGTATTTCTAAAACTTCACAAATTTTTAAAATGCCCCAATAAAAGAAGAAAATTTCAAAAATTTCTAGAAAAATTGAAATTTTTTGAAAAAGCCAAGAACATTTTTCTTCAAAATAAATGAAAATTGGAATTTAAAATCTTCAAAAATGTCACAAATTTTTTGTCTCAAGTTGTAAAAAAATCAAAGGCACAAAGCCGAAATTGAACAAAGATGGAAATTGAGCGAAAATTGACGACTTAACGAATAAGTGTGGAGATTAACCAACCCGATGAGAATTCCAGCCTATCACTTTTTGCGAGTTTTTAAATCAATCTGAGTTAATGGTTAACTCAAAGTTCATTTTAGCATTTTAAAAAGTTATTGAGGATCTCAATACCTTTGCTTTGAACGGTTACGGGAAATGTGTGCGATGTTGTCTCGAAAAGCGCGCTAAATATATCTCTAAACTTCAATTAATCTTGAGATGCATATGGTAAAGCATTTAGCAATTTGGACAATAAAGTAGGATCTCGTTTGAAACCCAAAAATATTGACCAGAAAAAGTAATGAAAATTTAATCCCTTTTGCACCCCCAATTGAGCCTAATAAATGTTTTCCTTTCGTTTGATACCCGAAAAACCCAATTGGCCCGAAATTGTGAAAAGTAAAAAGTCATAAATAAAATCCAGAAAATGCATAAAAAGGGGCAAGAAAAATAGAAGTATGCTCACCAAAAATAGAAAGAAAAAAAAAAGAAAAGTGTGAAAAATGGAAAAAAAATTAGAAAAAGAAGAGAAAGTGAGAAAAAGCCCAAAAAATCACAATGGACATACTAAGAATAGTTTCCAATTCCAAATTTTCCAATCAATCTCATTTTACCCAATATACCTTACAACCCGATAATGTCCTAACCGAGTCTGAATTGTGAAATTAATTACTGCGTGGAGAGACAAGACATGAAAAGATAATAAAAGCGATTTAAATGGTGTGAATAAGAGATGGTGTTTCCCGTTTTTCAATAAGCGTAATCCGATGAAGAGATCTTTTCACCTCAAATATTCCATTTTTCCAAGTTGTGTGCATGAATTCGTGTCCATTAAATTTATATCACAAAAATAGCTATATTCTGAGTGATTCGTGTGTGAGTGTATCCATGATATTTTGAAATCAAAATGAATTTTTGAAAAGTAACGTAATGATAAATCGGTGGAAATTTACGGTTTGGTTTTCGGCTTCGCACACACACACACACACACACACACTACGATTTGAGACATGTGAATATGTTCTTAAGGTGACTATTTTTTCGGGGAGTTTAAATTGTCCAATTTTTAGATATTTTGAATTTTCTTGAGTAGAAAATGAATTTTGTGAGTATATTCACTGCAAACCCTCACGAGACACAACTCGTCCTACTAGGATAACCTAAGGGTTTAAAGGCTTGTTGCATATGCTAAATGCAATAGTTTGGTGCCGAAAGAGGTCTTTTATCCATAGTTAGAGTTTGATAATGCTTTTGATTCTTTTACATTTCTCGGGATGATCAAAGTTCTAAATTAGGGGGGTTTGATTAGGCATAAATTCTTGCGATTTATCCCTTTAATTTAGAGGATTTTATCACTTCGGGTGATATAAAATGCATTGATTTATCTCATATCTGTGATACTTCATCTTCTAACTGTGACACCCCGCCTAATTAAATACCGGGCGATCACTCCTTTATTAAATTAAATCAAGGTAAACAGTTGGTTCATTCTCAGCATCACTGTCGATAAAAATACATTTTCCAGTTTAACACCCTAAATAATTAAGCTAAGTGTCAAAACCATTTATACATACATTCCAAATTTTATTTAAAGAAAAACATTTGTTTATTTAAAAATAACATTTCTACAATTAAGAGTCACACCACAATAAACCAGATAATAAAATACATTAGTCAATCGAATGTCCACATATGAAAACTAAAGTCACCAATACAAACTGAATAAAATCCATCGTAACAATACTGGAAATAACTGAAATACAAATGTCCCAACAATAATGAAACAATGGAAAGGGTGACACATGCCCAATAAATGAGAATGCTAAAAGTGCAGTCAATAAGGGAAGCCGTCTACTCAAGTAACCTGCAACTCCCACCTAAGCTGCAACACGTTCCTTTCAAGGGATCCTAAGCAAGACGCCCCTGTGGCTGGGCACCTGAAATATATACATATATATATACAAGAGAGAGAGAGAGAGAAAAAGAAACGGGTCAGAGCCCGAAAGTTTTTGATAACTAAGCTTTTGCATGTATATGTCGTTGTTGGAAGCCAAGTTAGTCAAAACCTCACATACCTACAAATATAATAAACTCAAGTGTAGAGGTAAGTAAGGGTATCAATCCACTTTCTAGGGAGTAAAGCACATGGAACAAATTCAAATGTAATTCACTATTTATTTTCTTTTTGGGCTTTTTCACTTTTCTAATTTTTTTAGCTTTTTCAATATTAAAACAAAAGGGTGAGGTGAGGTCTAAACTAAAATAAACTAAATGAAAATAACTAACTAGAAAATGACTAAAATAAAAAATAAGGTCTAACACTAAAATAAAAGATAAAGTGAGGTAAATAGTTGTGAGAACAATCAAGGAGTGGGATTACACCACAAATTTTAGTTATTCTAATTAATTAATTTAATTATTTGAATTCTCCCAAATTAATATTAAAATTACAAATCAACTCTCGTTGCAAGTGTAATTAGAATAGTAATCTTTTAGAAAGTCAAAATTAACACCCCACAACTCTAGAAAATTAGATCAACACTCCTTTTAATTAATCACCCGCTACGATCGATCAATTAGAATTTATGTCAATCTTAGAAATGAATTTAGAGTGGAAATTCAAATTATAATACCCTACTTAAGAAACCCCTATCTCTAGTTCGAATCTAAAATGGGTATTATCACTAGAATTTCGATTTTCTCTCGAAAATCATTTACCCCCTCTCGAGGCGTAAATCTAAGGGTGAGGGATTAAAATTAACATTAAAATGGATCTTTCAACTAATTAAACTAATTAAAATACAATAACATCAAATAAGGGTTTTACCCCACCCCTTGAATGGGGATTTAGCCTAACATGATATGAAACATGACAAATTAATAATCAAGGCTACTAAAATAAAAGAGAAGAGAATAGAACAAGCAAACCAAGTCTCCTTGAGAATGTTGAACTCTAATCTTCCAAATTGAAGCACACACCACTTAATTGAGCATCCAAATGATTTGAAATTAAAATATTCACTCAATTAACTCTCTTACAATATTTACACTCACAATAATCTAAAATTAAAAAATGAAAAACTATTTACAAGGAAAATTTTCTCTACAATTCTCTCTCTCTAATTTCCTATCTAAAGCTCTCTCTTATCTAGAATTCCCTTCAAATGGGTCTTCTTCTTCATTTTGTATGCAATGGAGCTAAGGGGTTAATTTGGGAAAATAAGGATGTGCACATGAGGGGTGTGAGGTGTGAGAATATAATGGTGAGGGTAATATGGAGAAAATGCACAATTGTGCATGGATTGTGTGAGGTGTGAGGATATTTGGAAAAAATCTGTTTTGGGTTGAGGGGTAATTTGGGAAAAAGGGTTAAAGTGGTTAGTTTGGGGGTAAAATGGGCAAAGGGAAAATAAGTGGGTTTTGACTTTGGAATTTTGGCAGGTGAAGAATGGCCACGATTTTGGCTTGGGTACAAATGGGTTTGGGGATGAGGTCTCGGGTTTCTCAGTGGGTCGGAGAAGGTACCGCCGGGTCCGGGTTTGACCGACTGCTGGGTTGAGGCATGCCGGCCGGAACAAGGGCGTCACCGGAGTTGGTATTACTCCGAGTTGTGGCTGGACGGAGATGGAGTTGGCCGGAGGTTGGGAAGAGAGGGGTGCAAGGTCGGGCATAGGAGAGAGAGAGAGAGAGGTGGCGCCGGAGGTGGAACGGCTGGGCGACGGCGAGGAGGGGTCGGTTTCGGCTCTGGTGGCTGCCAGGCAGGTCGCGGCCGCCAGGGAAAGGGGTAAGGGGGTTGAGGTGTAAGGAGATGTAGTGGTGGGTCACAAGGGTAGGAGAGATGGTTGTCGGGTATGGAGGGTGGAGTGGAGAGAGAGAATTGGGTTATGGAGTTTGGAAAGGGGAGAGAGAGTGTTGGGTGAGAGTGAGGTTGAAGATGATAGGGGTATGTTAGTGTGGGGTGAGGGTGTATAGGATTAAGGGTGAGGGTGAGTGAGAGAGTGAGTTGGGTTTTAGGATAAATGTGTGTGTGTCAATTGGACCCGAAAAAATATAACAAGACTAAAAATAAAAATAAAATCTAACTAATAAAAACTATAAAAACTAAAAATCTAAAAATTAAATTCCTATAAAATAAAGACTCAAAATAAAAAAAAAATTAAAACTTAAAAGAAATGAAAAGAAAAATGTAAATCTATTAAACTTAAAACTAAAGTCCTAAAAAAAATAAAATCTAATACAACTAAATTCCTAAAAACTAATCCTAATAAAATAAAATAAAATAAAATAAGATAAAAACCAAAACTAAAAACTTAATAAAATGAAATTATATTAATAAAAATAGAAATAAAATATAAAAATAGGAAATAAAACCTAAAAAATTCTAAAATAATCCTAAAATTAAAATGACTCAAACTAAAAATCTAAAAAAATTAAAATAAAATAAAAAGGGAACAAACCAACACACACGGGTATTGGGTGATGGTTTAAGCTAAGATGGGTTAGGTAATTGGTATTTAGCTCCGTAAAATGCATAATTGCCTTGAAATACGCGTTTGAATACCGCAACATACATTAAACCTGCATATTAAACATTTAAGCACATAAGACCCATATTGTCGAGAAATAGCAACTAAAGTACGTCTATTTGGGGCATAAATTGTACAGTTTTGGGTGCTTATCACACCACCCCCAAACAGAGCGTTGCTAGTCCTCGAGCAATAAGATAGAGAGAAAGAGAAAGATAAGAAACCAAAAGTGTACCATTTTCGCGGGCACTTGCGATTGCACTTAGCATGTGCAACAAGCCTTAAAACCTATAGGTTGCCCTACAGGACGAGTTGTGTCTCGTGAGGGTTTGCAGGGAATATACCCACAAAATTCTTATTTGCAAAAATTTATTGAAAGGCAGTCAATCTCTTATTAGATGTAGAATAATCGCACAATCCATCACATGGGAAAATAATTTCAGAAATACAAGCTAGAATGTGTAAAAAGTTTAAGCTAAGTAAATACTCAAGGCACATCCTTCCTAGAACTCAACGTGTGTAGTGTGAATCAGTCAAAACGGGTCGAGTATCATCAAAGTAATTCCTAGATTGCCTTGTCGAAATCAACGCTTCAACTTCAAATCTCACTAGATATATCACTCTCAAACAAACTCTCGAGATATGGGTAAGTGTATCGCTCTTGTGTGTGAGGAGGTGAGTAAATGTAAGCAAGTTCAAACGTCTCACACACGCATATGAAAGAACAAACAATTTGAAAGAAATTTGATCTCATGAAAGAATGTTAATCACTATAGTGAGAACGTCGAGTTATTCACCACGTCGACTTTCATTTGCTCGAACACCTAGGGGAAATATGTGGATTATTATGGGTGGAGGGGAAATAAAATGGGATGAGAAGGATATGATAGGTAGGATAGATGGGATGAGGTTATGATGGATGGATGGTGGATATGCGATGTGGTATGTAGGATATAATGGTGATATGAATGATAAAGGATGATGGATGAATGTGATAGAAGAGTGTTCTATACTTTAGGCACAAATGTCTTTATTACTAACTACAAACTCTCTTTTTCTTTTCTTTTCTCTCTCTTTTTTTTTTCTTTTTTTTTTTTCTATACTTTGCTATTTTTTCTTTTTTTTTCTTGTTTTTTTTTTTTGTTTTTCTCTCATTTTCAAACCAATCAATGAAGACATTTAATATTTGAAATCACACTCTTTTATTTGAAATGATGATGATATATGAGTGGAATGATAAATGGATGGTGTGGGGAATATATGGGAATATGGAAGAACATGGGTGAAGTGAATGGATGGGAAGGTAATGGAAAGATAATAAGTGAAGTGTATGGGTGAAAATGGATCCAAAATGGGAAAGTGGTAGGTCTAGTGTTCGGGACAAATTTCAAGACACGCGTTTCTTACAACTCGAAAGTGATGTCGTTCTCAGTGATCAACCAAAATTTTATGAAAGAAAATGAGATCATACAACAATTAAAGTGCGGACCCAAAAGAAGTTGAATCAACTTGTGACTCGGAGATTGCGTAAAACACTCTAAAAGGGTGAAAGGCACAAATCTCACGGGCTAAAGTCTCTACTAGTGATCCTTAAGGTTCTCTTTATAATTGTAGTACTCCTCAACTCTAAACCGTATTGACGTGATACGTGCGCAAATTTTGTTGAGTCTAGAAATTCATGGTGCAAAATGCCTTGTTATGTATTACATAAGCTATTAGAAAAAAATATTCTCTAGCTTAATTCCTAGA
This sequence comes from Sambucus nigra, assembly GCA_949130495.1. Lineage (NCBI taxonomy): Eukaryota > Viridiplantae > Streptophyta > Magnoliopsida > Dipsacales > Adoxaceae > Sambucus > Sambucus nigra. The sequence goes on from OX422212.1 coordinate 220,882,324, forward strand.
CTTTAGAAAGATGGATGATTGAAAATTCACATCAATGAGTGAGATGAAAGAAACTGCATGAAATTTTAAAAATCAGGTTTAAAAATTAAAAAATTTCAAAAGAGGTACGATTTTGATAAAATTCCCCACCCCCAAACAAAAAGGAACATCGTCCTCGATGTTAAGTAAAATGATTTTTAAAATTGAGAGCATAAGGTAGGAAAGAGATTACCAGAATGAACCGCTCATGAAGTGGACAGATAAAGCCAAGAATAAACCTGAATAAAAGATGTACAAGTCTATAAGCATGATAAAGCATAGGGTGATGAGAAACACCACCCCCAAACAGGATGAGACTAGTACAAGAAAATCGGGCTGCCTCCCGGTAGCGCTAAGTTTAACGTCTTCAGCCAGACCGATGAAATCTCACCCTAAGAATAGGATCTATGATAGTGCGGGGTGGCAGAAAAATTGGGTGATAAAGATCACCCCCAAACAAGACTGAAGCATCAGTCTTGCTGGAAACAGGCTAAAGTGGTCAATGCACTTGTATGGCAAAGTGCATCACGCGATACAAAGCATCGGTGGACCAAGGGCGGGTGGGGATTAAGGTAAGGGTGAAGAGGTATCGGTCTCGAGCTTTATTGAGCCGAAAGGTGAGGGCGACTAGGGCCCTATAAGCATAGTGCTCAAGTTGTATGGGAAGGCAAAAGGGTTCGGTAAGTGGAATGGGGTGGGGCTCATAAAAATCACACGACCGTTCTATGAATGGGCGATGATAATGGTCGCGCCGTGACACACCAGGGAGCTGTTGAGAAAAATCAACACCACAAGAGAGTGGTGTGCATGGAGGAACAAGCTCGGTGTCACGGGAGTGGAGAGTAGCACCAAAAATACTCTCATGGATGGAGGATGGTTTTAGGTGAGGATCTAAAAATGTCAATGGAAACTTGAAATGTGTAAAATCAAGATCCAAACCAGGTGGTGGGGTAGAAAGGATAATGGGTGGGTCGGGCGGGATAATCGGTGTATCGGGTGGGATAAACGGTGGAGGAAGATGATCCAACTCAAGCGTGGGAGTCACACACTCATTGGGCGGAGTAAAGGAATATTCACAAGGGAGTGTGGTTTCGAAAGATGGAGTGATCAACTTCTCCACAAGACTAGCATTGGTAAATGGGGTGGGTGGGTAAGACGAGGCACCAATCTCAGAGATAGAGGAATCACTAGAAATATCAGGCTCAACGGGAGCCATGCATGGAGGAATAGGATCCAAATCCGGATAGTTAGAAACTATCACGGATTCTATCTCGGGAAAATGGTGAACACTCGTGGCCGGATCTAACCTAAAATAAATTGGTTCCTCGGGAACACAAGGGTGAGGCTCAATAGGTGTAGACTCGGGCACGTTTTTGGATATGACGGGAGAGGGAGGGTGAATGGGAACCGCAATGATGGGTTCATAAGGATAGGGTGGGGTTGGATCAGGCTCACAAATGAAAGGTATGTCAACACAATTATCGACTTGGGACCCGGACCATGGAATGGTCTCAACTTCGAGATTCTCGGGGTGATAGGGTTGGTCACACTCAAATTCTGTGTCACAAGGGGACACATCATCATCACACTCGGTGGCAACGATGGGTGGGGTCATGGGAATATCCGACTCTCGCGCACACACCAATTCATTTAACCTTTGTTCAAGCCTTTGGAGAGCTTGAGTTTGAATTGCTTGCTCTTGCTCAAGGATTAACTTTTGCAAGAGGGTTTCGAGAGTGGAGGTGGATGATGGTGTTGGTGGAATGATGGGTGGTGGTGGTGGGTGAGGTGGACACAACTCGCTATAATCGTGAGTGTATGGAGAATAATCATATGAAGTGTGTGGGGTGGGGTCAAGTACATCATACACGAAAGGACCGCTTTCGTGATGGACAAATGGTTGATACTCATGGGGTGCGTAGTGAGGAAACTGATCGTGACTGGGTGCACAAGTTTGCCATGACGACTGTTGGAACGTGTGAGGATCCACAACATCGGGTTGGGATACGTATTGCGTGGAAGGGTGATCAGGCCTCCACGAATAACTCGGGGACTCACACAACTCAGGAGTAGGCATAGCAGGGTAGTAAGACGAGGTGGGTTCCGAAACAGTGTCATAGGGATACACATGTTCCATGGTGGGTTTGTATGGATATGACAAGTATGGACACACATGGGACATGTGATCGGCATTAGAACAGTGGGTGCACAACAAAGGAGGAGGCACAGTGAAACTTGACACCAAGGGTGATGGAATAGGAGGTGAGTGCATAGATTGGTCAAGAGTACCAACGGTACTCGTGAGAGAGGTGAAATCATGAATAATATCATAAAGAGATCGCTCGGGACCACTCTCACACGTGTCACGTGTCAATGGAAAATGACCAAAGTAGTCCCTTAAAGGACGTTCCTCGGCCATGTGGAGAGAAATATATTTTTTTGATTTTTTGGAATTTTTTCAAAAGGAAAGAAAATATTTTTGGGATTTTCTAAAAATTAAAGAAAGAAAAATATTTTTGGATTTTTTGTAAAAAATAAAGGAAGAAAAATATTTTTGGATTTTTTTTTTTTTTTTGGAAGAAAAGGTGGGGAAAATATGGACTCTTTGAATTGGACGGACTAACTAAAATCGACTACCGAAAAATGGAATTGGACACACACACAAGTCAAGAAAAATTCCTAACTAGCACATAGCCAATTTTTATCTTCAAATTTAGTGAGAGGGTAGTCAAATTTTAATTAAGTCCGCGGGCGATAAAAATCACGGAATTTCTATGAGTGATCGCCTTTGCAAAAATTTCTCCTATTGGGCCACCTAGTTGATTGATTTTAAATTTAGTGATGGCTAGGGTAGCACAAAATGGTAAGCGAGTGAGTCGGGTGATGAAACCCCTTCTCGTGAGTGACCGGGTGTAGGTCTTAATTAATTAATTCATCACACCATTCAAAAATAAATGCAAGAATAAAATCAAATAAGAGCACACAAGAGCACACAAAAGAATTGACTCGCTAACAGGAGAGGCGCGAGGGTTTAGAAATGTACCTCCCACGGTTTTTACACCGTGGGGTGCCGAAAATTTTGAGTCGACCGGGGAGAGAATACGCCAATCTCAGTCGTCCCCGGGAGTCCTACCGACCCAAGGTAGAGAGGCTTCTAAATCCTCGCCAATGGCCGCCCTCTCTCTACCTTGTCCGGTTTCCCAATCACGCTTGTCTTGAATTATTACAATTTTAAATGAAAAATAAATGGTGCCCTAAGCACCGCAATACAAGCCAAGATAATAAAGTCTTAATACAATCCTTCTAAAGTAAAAAAAAATGGTACGAAAAATAATAAAGTGCAAAAAATAAATAAATGAACTACAATATGAAATCCGCTCCGAGCTTCACAATCCCAAGAATGGCAACGGCACCATTTGATAACTAAGCTTTTGCGTGTATATGTCGTTGTTGGAAGCCAAGTTAGTCAAAACCTCACATACCTACAAATATAATAAACTCAAGTGTAGAGGTAAATAAGGGTATCAATCCACTTTCTAGGGAGTAAAGCACATGGAACAAATTCAAATGTAATTCACTATTTATTTTCTTTTTGGGCTTTTTCACTTTTCTAATTTTTTTAGCTTTTTCAATATTAAAACAAAAGGGTGAGGTGAGGTCTAAACTAAAATAAACTAAATGAAAATAACTAACTAGAAAATGACTAAAATAAAAAATAAGGTCTAACACTAAAATAAAAGATAAAGTGAGGTAAATAGTTGTGAGAACAATCAAGGAGTGGGATTACACCACAAATTTTAGTTATTCTAATTAGTTAATTTAATTATTTGAATTCTCCCAAATTAATATTAAAATTACAAATCAACTCTCGTTGCAAGTGTAATTAGAATAGTAATCTTTTAGAAAGTTAAAATTAACACCCCACAACTCTAGAAAATTAGATCAACACTCCTTTTAATTAATCACCCGCTACGATCGATCAATTAGAATTTATGTCAATCTTAGAAATGAATTTAGAGTTGAAATTCAAATTATAATACCCTACTTAAGAAACCCCTATCTCTAGTTCGAATCTAAAATGGGTATTATCACTAGAATTTCGATTTTCTCTCGAAAATCATTTACCCTCTCTCGAAGCGTAAATCTAAGGGTGAGGGATTAAAATTAACATTCAAAGGGATCTTTCAACTAATTAAACTAATTAAAATACAATAACATCAAATAAGGGTTTTACCCCACCCCTTGAAAGGGGATTTATCCTAACATGATATGAAACATGACAAATTAATAATCAAGGCTACTAAAATAAAAGAGAAGAGAATAGAACAAGCAAACCAAGTCTCCTTGAGAATGTTGAACTCTAATCTTCCAAATTGAAGCATACACCACTTAATTGAGCATCCAAATGATTTGAAATTAAAATATTCACTCAATTAACTCTCTTACAATATTTACACTCACAATAATCTAAAAATAAAAAAATGAAAAACTATTTACAAGGAAAATTTTCTCTACAATTCTCTCTCTAATTTCCTATCTAAAGCTCTCTCTTATCTAGAATTCCCTTCAAATGGGTCTTCTTCTTCATTTTGTATGCAATGGAGCTAAGGGGTTAATTTGGGAAAATAAGGATGTGCACATGAGGGGTGTGAGGTGTGAGAATATAATGGTGAGGGTAATATGGAGAAAATGCACAATTGTGCATGGATTGTGTGAGGTGTGAGGATATTTGGAAAAAATCTGTTTTGGGTTGAGGGGTAATTTGGGAAAAAGGGTTAAAGTGGTTAGTTTGGGGGTAAAATGGGCAAAGGGAAAATAAGTGGGTTTTGACTTTGGAATTTTGGCAGGTGAAGAATGGCCACGATTTTGGCTTGGGTACAAATGGGTTTGGGGATGAGGTCTCGGGTTTCTCAGTGGGTCGGAGAAGGTACCGCCGGGTCCGGGTTTGACCGACTGCTGGGTTGAGGCATGCCGGCCGGAACAAGGGCGTCACCGGAGTTGGTATTACTCCGAGTTGTGGCTGGACGGAGGTGGAGCTGGCCGGAGGTTGGGAAGAGAGGGGTGCAAGGTCGGGCATAGGAGAGAGAGAGAGGTGGAGCCGGAGGTGGAACAGTTGGGCGACGGCGAGGAGGGTTCGGTTTCGGCGTTGGTGGTTGCCAGGCAGGTCGCGGCCGCCAGGGAAAGGGGTAAGGGGGTTGAGGTGTAAGGAGATGTAGTGGTGGGTCACAAGGGTAGGAGAGATGGTTGTCGGGTATGGAGGGTGGAGTGGAGAGAGAGAATTGGGTTATGGAGTTTGGAAAGGGGAGAGAGAGTGTTGGGTGAGAGTGAGGTTGAAGATGATAGGGGTATGTTAGTGTGGGGTGAGGGTGTATAGGATTAAGGGTGAGGGTGAGTGAGAGAGTGAGTTGGATTTTAGGATAAATGTGTGTGTGTCAATTGGACCCTTAAAAATATAACAAGACTAAAAATAAAAATAAAATCTAACTAATAAAAACTATAAAAACTAAAAATCTAAAAATTAAATTCCTATAAAATAAAGACTCAAAATAAAAAAAAAATTAAAACTAAAAAGAAATGAAAAGAAAAATGTAAATCTATTAAACTTAAAACTAAAGTCCTAAAAAAAATAAAATCTAATAAAACTAAATTCCTAAAAACTAATCCTAATAAAATAAAATAAAATAAGATAAAAACCAAAACTAAAAACTTAATAAAATAAAATTATATTAATAAAAATAGAAATAAAATATAAAAATAGGAAATAAAACCTAAAAAATTCTAAAATAATCCTAAAATTAAAATGACTCAAACTAAAAATCTAAAAAAATTAAAATAAAATAAAAAGGGAACAAACCAACACACACGGGTATTGGGTGATGGTTTAAGCTAAGATGGGTTAGATAATTGGTATTTAGCTCCGTAAAATGCATAATTGCCTTGAAATACGCGTTTGAATACCGCAACGTACATTAAACCTGCATATTAAACATTTAAGCACATAAGACCCATATTGTCGAGAAATAGCAACTAAAGTACGTCTATTTGGGGCATAAATTGTACAGTTTTGGGTGCTTATCACATCAGTTTGTTTGATTTAAAATACATTTAGCAAGTATTTAAATTGATACAGGCCAATGCAACAACATATTAGTGCGTCACTCTCTTGAGAAATACTCACCTCTCTTCTAATGTGCACACCTATCACACTAATCTTTCCAACGGTTTGTTTTATCAATTATCGCACTAGTCTTTCTAAAAGATTTAACATATCTTAGATTACTCGTAAGATTTACAATTCACTATTTCCACTTTAAAAAGATGTTCCAATTTGTAACCAAAGTTCTCTATTTTTAACTTTATAAAAACAATAAAGTTTCCAGTGACATATTATACTTTCTCAAAACAAGTATTTATAATTTGAGCCAACAACCATGTCCTACTTATCAAATCTCAGTGGGCAGTTTCAAATATCATAATCTCATATATATATTAACTAGTCGTATAATATATATATATATATATATATATATATATATATATAACAGCACCCCGAATAAAACTATGGTGCGTGCATACTTCCACTATCCAAACCCCATACCACTCAAATCAAGGGGAATACAAATTCGGAATCACTCTCAAATTGTATTAACACATATACAAACAATATCGAGGCGAAGCATAGATTCCAAGTCTCTAAGAGGATGGCACATACTCGCGTCTCTTAGGACCGTCTGAACTATCAATTCGATAGCCTGTACCAAGGATATCTATCTTCTAGGGTACAAGTCAATATCCCCCATAAAGGTCCCGTCGAGATAAGACTGTCTCCGCGCGGTAACCTCAAGGATAGCAAGTAGCGCGGTATATTTTTTTCACATGTATATAATATATGTACACACAATCATATAAATATACCACTTTATCATATTAACATAGGTTCTTCACGTTACCCATAATTATACCATTTATCCTTAATTTCACATTTAGAGAAATACATATAAGGTTTCGTTCCTAACCTTAACTCGAAGGGTTTTCTCACTCATTACCTGACACTCGTGGACTATATCCTCACAAATCTGAAATTCAGTAAGTGTCTTTATTAGGTTCTAATGTAACTCTCTTACGCACCTCACCCTTTAAATTTATAAATTCACCAACCCTAAAGTAAATGTCCCATAAATACCATTCTCGTTGAAGATTAAAGGTCCAAACATTTATTCCTATGCCCTACTGGTCCTCAATGTCTCCCAAATAACTTTATCAAGAATGCCCAAGAATTATATCACGACAATTTGAATTTAACTCATTTAAAGAAGGAATTAGGAATCTGCCAGGAGGGGTCGATCGATCGAAGCTTGGAGCTTCGATCGATCGAAGGTTCGATCGATCGAAGCTCTAGGCTCGATCGATCGATCAAGCAGGTCTGGGCAAAATTCTGCAGAATGCAGTTACGGGTTTCACTAAACTTCGTCATCCAAAACTATGTTTTTCCATTCCAATCGTCCCAAAAATCCTACTATCATCATTATAACATTATACCAGGTGTTTATAACGTAAAGCATGTGTATAACTATCATTAAACATGGATAATTAACTCAAAATCCCATCTAATCATCAAGAACGCTAGAGTTTTCCTTAATCAAGGTTCTAATCTGTTTTTACCAGAAATGCCTTCTAATATATCATCAAAATTTCGTGGGTTATATTCCTCTACATGGCAAGGGTTCCAGAATTTCCATATAATCAAAACTACATGCATTATCCTAACACAAATTTAGTTTTCTTCAATAGTTTCCATCTCTAAATAATCCTAGACTAATATGAAGATTGCATTAACGAAAATACGCAAGTCAAATACTTGCCTGGGATTTTTGGTATGCAGATTCATGGCTGATTTTGGTATGGCTGCGTTCCTTGTCTCGCGATCTACGCGGTGGTGGTGGTGGCGGTGCAATCCGGTGGCTTTTTGGCCTTGAATTGCCTTGGAGCTCTCTCCTCTCTTCTCCAATGGCCGTCACTTGATTTCTGGATATTCTAACCCTAAAAGGCTAACCTAATGGCTGATATAGGTTGCTGAAATTCGTGGGTTTAATTATCCAATTATGTAAAATGACTAAAATGCCCTCCCGGGGTACTAATTAGGCCTAAAAATGCCCCGAGACCCAAACTACACCCCCAGGTACACTTTTCTGACTATCTCGACCCTACCGGACGTGTTGGCGCACTCAAAATGACCATACGGACAACTTATAAAATATTCACTTTTTATTTAACCAAAATAGTCCCGACGTGACACGAGCACGTTCCGACTTAAATTTCCGAAATCGTCATTTAATTCACTCATGACATTCAATATAACTAATATAATATATTACTTTGCTCATTAGTAATATTCAACCAATTTCCCATAATTACTAACTCTCGTCACGTTAATAATTATAACATAATAAATTTCCGGATTTTTATTAAATAAATCATTCACATTAAATTTAATAAATCCCCAAATTAATATAGCATAAAAATACGGGGTATTACACTAACAAATACCCCAAGTTTTGTATATTTTTCATAAATTTTGCAGGTAATTAATGAATGGGAGAAAGAAAGAAACTGGAAGAAAACAAAAGAAGAAAAGAAGAAAAGTGAAAAGGTTGAAAGAGTAATTTACAATCTGGAATTCAGACGAGGACCCAAAATAAAAGTGAAATACCCCGAGTCTATATAGATGTAGGAAGAAACGACGTCCAAATCCAAGTCCCGAAGAAAAAGTTATGAGCATTGAAAGATGAGAGATAATCATGAGAAACTGATGAGAAATTGATCCAAGGACCCGGACCGATCCGGATTACATAAAAAATGAATCGGTCTGGCCCTTAAAGTCCACTGTCTAAGTTTGGTGAGGCGGACTGATCCGAATTATATCAAAAATGAACCGGTCCATCCCTTGAAACTTATAAACCTTTGTGAAGAAGACCGATACGATATAAAAAGAAAACGAACCGATCCGATCCGATATACACCAGACCGAACCGAAATATGAGGCCGGACCGATCCGGGGGTTAAATTTTGTAATTATCCAGTTTTCCAGCTAGAGTCTTGCATGGCTAAAACTTTGGTAATTTTGTAGGTTATTTATTCGAAACGATTCCCAAACATAGGATAACTTCTTTTTACATATATTTAGAGAGAGAAAGTAGAGAAAAAACTTAGAAGCTCACAAATTACAGTTGTTAATTCTCAATTACAATTTTTGCAGTAAAGTTGATTTATTTCTCTTCTCTATTGCTTAATTTCAATAATTGTTACATTTTTAGTTTATTCCCAATAGATATTACATCTTTATTCTTCTTTAGAAGTAATTTCATTATGAGTTCAGTTGCATGCACCATAAAACCCTAATTTTTGTTACTTGCACCATGCTAGACTGGACTTTAAGGGGTTAGGATGCATGAACTCAACCCGATGTGGTTTTCATGTTTGTAAAATTAGTTCACTGAATTATGTAAATAATCAAATCGTGTTCTGTGGTGATCCCAACCATTATAGGACTTTTAATCTCGTTTGACCTAGGTAATCAGGATGCTTAAGAGTGCGACGCACGTGTAGCTACTACTACACTGCTTTATTCTTACTTTTGATTCGGTATGGTCCAGGATAATACCCTCATATATGTAATGCTTGAGATTAATAAAGACTGGATTTAATCAATTATTTAATTCATAACTAGTTTTATAGACGATAAACATACTAGGGTCGGGGAATTGAATTTTAACCTATTTTTCCCATTCATACTTAGTAAATCACAATTAGATTACTCTTGCATGTTTAGTTTCATAATTGGTTTAATTAACTTTCATTTAGTTGGTAGATCTAATCCAACTTCAATCATCTTTTTGTCTCTTTTTTCTGAGTCAGTTTAAGGCTAACCATCTTACCCAGCATCGTCACATTCCACGTCCTATTTCCCTGAGGATTCGACCCCGTCTTATCGGGTTATTACTTGAGCGACACGCATGCACTTGAGACTATATAAGCACGCACTTCAGACACTTTTTAAGTCGCGTCAATAGGAGATCTGTTTGATCAACTTAGAACAACAAGGGTCTTTTCTAAAATAGGCTTACGATCCGATTTTCATCATTTACGTGTTAGAGAGGAAGACATTCCCAAAAATTCTTTTTGAACTTGGTATAGAGATGTTAAATTTATCGTAATGTCATTTGGTCTAACCAATGCCCCAACAACTTTTATGGATTCAATGCAGCGAATCTTTAGACCTTTCATGGACGAAGTCGTTATTGTTTTCATTGATGATATTCTCGTATATTCTCAAAACTTGGCAGAGCATATTCAAAATTTGAAGATAGTCTTAGGTACTCTCAGAACTCATCGATTATATGCCAGAAAGAGAAAATTTTATTTCTAAACAAAGAAATTAAATTTTTTGAACATGTGATTTCTGAAAATTGAATCCAAGTGGATCCATATAAAATTTTAGCCATTTTGGAATGGAAAAATCCTATCAATGTCACCAAAATAAAGAGTTTTCTTGGATTAGCTGGATATTACCGTCGATTCCTCTAAGGGTTTTCACACATTTCTCTTTCCCCTTCAAAAGTAACTAGGAAGGAAGTTCCATTTGTATGGACAAAAGAATGTAACCAATCATTCCAAGTGTTGAAGGACAAGTTGACTACTTCTCCTATCCGCGTTATTCCTTATAGAGATGTAAGTTATGATGTATATATCAATGCTTTATTACAAGGATTAGGATGTGTGTAAATGCAGAATGAAAAAGTAGTAGAATACGGGTCACAAAAACTCAAGACACGTGAACATAATTATCCAGTCCATGATCTAGATCTAGCAGCTATAGTTTTTGCATTAAAGAATTGGTGTTGTTACCTTTATGGTGTAAGTTTCCAAGTCTTTTTAGATCACAAAAGTTTGAAGTATATCTTTACCCCAAAGGACTTGAACTTAAGACAACGATGATGGATATAATTTTTGGAGGATTACTAATTTAAACTTAATTACCATCCATGCAAAGGTAATGTAGTAATTGACACTTTATTTCGAAATTTGGTAGGAAGACTTCATACATTAAATTGCTACGATATTTTCGCTACCATAGAGAAATATGATCTATGATTACTTCCCCTAGCAACAAATTTTTTAACATTATAGCTCATCCTGAATTAAGAAAGAAAATATTAATTGAACAGACCTAAGATTCATTTGTACAAAAGTTTTTGAGCAAAAATCCAAATTTTTCCTACGATAGATAAACAAGACTCAGATTTAGAAATAAATTATATGTACCTGATAATACATCTCTACGAGAATAATTAGTTCAAGAACCTCATCATTCAAAATTCATGATACACCTCAAAAGCTCGAAAATGTACCATTCTTTAAAGAAGCAATATTGGTGGCTAAACGTGTGAATCGATATCGAGAATTTGGTAAGGAAATGTCTTATTTGTCAACAAGAAAAGATATAACAGCAACACCCTGGTGGAATTTTTCAGCACTTACCTATTCCTGAATGGAAATGGGATGATGTTACCATGGAGTTTTTCAGTGGATTACCTCGTACGTTCCACGTACATAATTCAATTTGGGTGATAGTAGATCGACTTACTAAATCTATCAATTTTATACCTTTACAAACCAGTGATTCATTCCAAAAGCTTACTAAGTTATATATTCCAGAAATTATTCGATTGCATCGAATCCCTTTATCCATTATATCAAATAGAGATTTTAATTTCACGGGAAAAATTTGGCAAGCATTATAAGCTACAATGGGTACTAAAATTAACTTAAGTACTGAATTCCACCCCCAAATGGATGGACAATCAGAATGTACAATCCAAACCTTTGAATATATGTTACGAGCTTGTATGTTAGATATGTTTGGTCATTGGATTATATATTTTCCCCTTGTTAAATTTTCGTATAACAATAGCTATCGAACCAGTGTCAAAGTTTCCCTATTTAAAGCCTTATACGGACGACCTTAGAGATCCCCAATATGTTGGATAGAATAAGGAAACAGTAAACACTTTGGTCCTGATATAATTGAAGAAACCACTAAGGTAATACAACAAATTCGAGAGAACTTGAAAAAAACCCAAAATAAACAAAAGAGCTATGTTGATCATCGCCGAAAACCATTGGAATTTCAAGAAAATGATCCAGGAAAGGAATTTTATGTTTCAAAAATAAAGGAAAATTATCCCCCAAATATATTGAACCTTTCACAATTTCTAAAAGAATCGGCTCTGTAGACTATTAATTAGAATTGTCTTTGGAATTATCCAATATCCATAATGTGTTTCATGTATCACAGTTATGCCATTTTATACTAGATCCATACCATACCCTCACATGGCAAGATGTTTCAGTTGAACCCAACCATGAATTTGAAGCACGTCCTATTCAAATTTTTGATTGCCAAGTGAAGTATCTCAAAAACATGGAAATTCCCTTAGTTAAAGTACTTTGGGAACACCAAAATTAGCAAGAAGCTACATGGGAACCATAACAATCAATGAAGGATCAATGCCCCGACTTATTTTAAGGTAAAATTCAAGGACAAATTTTTTTAGGTAGGTATATCATAAGAACTGGAAAATTTTCAAACCCTGAAACTACCTACGACCTCAATTTAAACCCTTGTAAGGTAGGTAAAAGAAAAAGTCTTCTCATGAAGAAAGGAACTATGTTTAAAAACCTACAAATTTTCTATATTAACTTCAACCCCTTAGAGTTTCAGTTAATTAATAAAGAGTCCCTGAATCTTTCAAAATACGATAACTTGAGATATATTGGGCCCTTAAACCCCAACCTTATATCAAATTAAACCTTTTGACCTCAACTAATATAAAATTATAATTTCAACCCTAAAAACTTTATGAAATTACCAAAATGCCCCTAAACTTTACAAAAAGTGTACTTTTATGGCTATAAATACAATTATACAAATGATAAAGGACTAAAATCAAAACATTCTTCAATTTCATTTTTACTACTGTCCACATACTACCCCACATCATCATAAGATGTCAAAAACACATGGAAAACCCTTGGAACCCATGTGCACCCCATTTACCCCCAATTAAAACTCCCCCTAAACTTGTTCAAATTCACATCATTTTTGTTCCAATCAAATCCAGACCCGAAGTAGTATAAATACCCTCCGACCTAAGCAGTAAAGACTCACCCCACAGTTCAGTTTGAAATCTCAAATATTCTCTCAATTCAGGTAACTCATCATTTTATACTTCATTTTTAATTCATTCAATTCTAGAAGCTTTCTGCATAGTCAATATAGTTAGAACACTCATCATATGCAAGCTTTTACATGTAGAATGCCCTAGGATAGTGAAAAAAAGTAAGAACACAATTAAAGCTTGAGCTTTAATGGTGAAACTCATTATAGTGCCTTAAAATTTGATTCAAAGCCATGGGTAGACTCACAATAACCTAGGAATATCGAGTGTAATGGTGAAAAGCCATAAATGTGATTGTAAAGAACCAATCAATCAAAAGTGTTTTTTGAACTCAAAACCTGTAAATTCAAAATTCTCAACGTACAATCCATCAAAATATTTTTAATCCAATCCAAGCTACTCTCACATATAGCAGAAACCAAAACCAACCCACAGGAGACCTTGACATACTCTAGAATTCAATGAATGTTAAGTCAAATTTTCATGAAAAAACACACTTTTGAAACTTGAGTTATACTGTGATTCAATCCATGAAACTTTTATATATGGATTTCACATGAAAATTTAGGTTAAGTTGGTTAAGAAATCATCTCAAACAGTATAACAACGGAGAAGAAAACCACAGTCAAAGATTGAAACCTTAAAAAGTCAAAATCGAGAGGTTGAAGATGATGACTTTGGTCAGAAACCTTCATCACGCGCATGAGGGTGTGTGGCCAGTCAAAAAATTCCAATTTCCCCCCCCCCCCCCCCCCCAAAAAAAAGAAAAAATTATTTATTTTTCTGATCAAAATGGTATAAAATAAGACCATGTTTGGATATTCCTACCCTAAATTGTGTAAAAATAAGGTTTTTCTTTAGAGAAATTAACTTAAAATTACAAATCAAACCCCAATAACTTTTCCAACTTAGGAATTTGAACCCCAGACTTTGCCCATACATACATAAAACTATTTTAAGAGAAAAACTCTCCTGCACCAAAGTTAAAAAATGAGCCTAAGGTCCCAATTTTTAAGTCCGAAGATAATTACAAATAAGCCCCCATAACTTTACTAAAGATAGTCTTAAATACAAAATATTAACCCCTAATACTCCTATACCACATATTGTATAACTGAAAATCAAGACCCAATCCTTTTGAATATTCCAATGTGACAACAATTCAACCAAAAACCAAGAAAGTAAGTTTTCCTACCTTTTCAGTATCATACTTTGCGTATTTGAAATACTGCTATTGATATGACTATGTGATAGCCACCTTTACTCTGAGTTTGTGCATGTTATGATACTACCATACTACGTATTTTGTTAAACATCATCAATATTTGAATTATTACAAGTATTTAAATTTTAGAATCTATTTAAACCATTATCACCTAATAACTGAGATCATATACCATACTGGTTCATTTTTCCCTTGCATTTTTGTGCTATTTTACTAAAAGCATCAGTATTACCTAGGAAGTATACTGACATGTTATCCCAAGAAACTTTCTACTTGGCTTATTGATCTCAGATTATTGAGAGCCCTGATTATTTCGACATACATATGAGTGCCACTATAATTGTGAGCATAACAGGTTATTTTCCCCAAAAGTTTTGGGATGGTTTTTGATAATGTTAAACTGATAGCTTAATTACCTCTATACCTTTTAGTGAACTAGTAAGAATGGGATTATTATATCAAATTCATTGACTTTCTTCAAAATATGATTCTAACTAAACTCGTAATGTACCCGTATTTTCCTAAATGGACTAATCACTATGGAATTATGAATTTTGCAACATTTTGATGTTTATAATATGATAAATAAAAAAATATCAACTTATTATTATCAGTCATTTTAAAGACTGATTCTATACACACTCCAACTCTCATTTATATCTATATAATTGTTATAGAACTAGTAGAACCTCTTTGCATATTTGTGCTAATTCGTTCCTTTTCCAAATGCTCCAGGAGAAAGGAAAAAATATCTCTTCCCTACTAGAGACAGAAACTGGTCACCTGTTTACATATGTGACCGTATGGGCAAAGATTAAACCAGGTCGGACCAAGGAGTGGCATTTTTCAATTTTTTATATTATCATGTGTACTAGAAATGTGTAACTCACCCCTGTAGTGGTTCAACCCTATGTAACATATTAATAATGAATAAAAGGTTATGTTATTCCGCCTTAACTTTAATTAATTAATTTATGTGTGCTTCTTGTTCATTCATACTAAAAATTAGGGTGTGACAAGCTGTGACCTGCTCTAGCTAAGGTCATAATATTATGTGGTCATGGACCTGGTCTTACATTTATTGTCTATGGTCATGGCTTTGGGTTGTGACCAGTTGGTCCCCGACGAAGGCCTTGAATAGGTTTCCATGACTATCCACCTAAATAGGTGTAGTGACTTAGGTTTGAAAACACGCCGCTAGAAGGGTGAAACCCAAAATAACCCCCAAATGGCTCAGTAAGGGGAACCAACACCTTGCACGGGACCACAATAAATTATAGGAAATGATCGCCTAGTAACAGAATGATCGGTTTTAGAATAGGACTAAGATTTTAAAATGACCATACCTAGTCTAGAAATCATGCCGCTGGAGGGGTAAAAACAAAAATAGTCCCAAAAGGCGCTATGATGGGCACAAACAACTCGCACGGGACCAATATAACTCATAGGAACTAACCACGTAGTCCTAAGGTTCTCAGTTTTAGAATAAGAAGAAATTTTTTAAATAACCATACTTAGGCTTGAAAACATGCCGCTAAATAACCACATAAAGGGTTGACAACATGTCGCTAGAGGGGAAAACCTAAAGCAACCACCAAATAACCCAGTAAGAGGCACATAGACCTCACACCGGATGAATATAACTCTTAGAAAATTACTACCTAGTCATAAGATGCTTAGTTTGAGAATAGAATAAATATTTCCAAATAACTATATTTAGGCTTGAAAACATGCCGCTAGAAGGGAAAGTCCAAAATATCTCCAAATAACTCTCTCAGGGGCATTGATACCTCACATGGGACCAATGCAACTCCTAAGAACTACTCATATAGTCATACGATGCCCGATTTGAGAATAGGTCTAAAATTTAAAATTAACTTGAATTAGGCTTAAATCATGCCTCTAGAGGGGGAAAACCCAAAATAAACTTCAAATGGACTTATAAGGGATACGAACACCTCACATTTGACAAATTTAACTCATAGGAAGTGAACGCCTCATCACGGGATTCCGGGTTTGAGAATAGAACAATAATTTTAGAATAACCAAAATTAGGCTTGAAAACATGATGCTAAAGGAGAAAATATAAAACAACCCCCAAATAAAAATAATCCCGTAAGAGGCACGAAAGCCTCACATGGGACCAATGAAACTCATAGGAACTGATCGGGCAGTCATACGTTGGCCGATATGAAAATAGGGCTAAATTTTGCAAATAGCCATGCTTAGATTTGAAAACATGCTTCTAGAGGGGAAAAATAAAAAATAACCACCAAACCGCCGCATTAAGGAGACAGACACTCTCATGGGGCCAATGTAACTAGTAGGAACTGATCACGTAGTCATGGGACACCCAATCTGAGAATATTACTAAAATTTTAAAATAACCAGATTTTGGATTGAAAAGATTCCAATAGAGGGGAATATGTAAAACAAATCCAAATGGCCATGTTCGGGGCACGAGCACCTCACACGGGACGAATGAAACTCATTGGAACGAGATACTCGCTATGAGAATAGGACTAAAATTTTCAACTAACTAGAATTAGTCTTGAAAACATTCCCCTGGAGGGGAAAACAATTGGCACCGTAAGGGGTACAAACATCTCATGTGGGACTAATGCAACTCATAGGAACTAACCGCGTAGTCACAAGACACTCGGTTTGAGAATAGGAAATTTGTTTGCAAATAACGAGACTTGGGCTTGAAAACATGTCGCAAAATTAGGAAACCCGAAAATGACCACCAAACATCCATGTAAGGGGTAGGAACACATCGTTCGGTACTTATGTAACTAGTAAGAAGTGACAGAGTAATCATGGGATGCCTAATTTGAGAATAGGACTAAAATATGCAAATAACCACATACAAGAAAACCCAAAATATCCCCCAAATGTACCTATAAGGGAAAGAACACTTCCACAGGACCAGCGTAACTCAGAGGAACTGACCACCTAGACACGAGATGCCAATTTGAGAATAAGATTAAAATTTTCAAATAACCATACTTACGATTGAAAACATGCCGCAAGAAGGGAAAACCCAAAATAACCCCTAAATGGACCAATAAGGGAGCAAACACCTAACACGGACCAATGTAACTCATAGAAACTGAAACTATAGTCACAAACACTTGGTTTGAGAATAGGACTAAAATTTTCAAATAATTAGACTTAGGCTTGAAATCATGTCTTTAGAGGGGAAAACTCAAAACCACCCGCAAACGTTGCCATAAGGAACATCAACACCTCGTGTGGGAACAATGTAACTCCTAAGAACTGAACACCTAGTAACGGGTTACCCAGTGTTAGAATAGGACTAAAATTTATAAATAACCAAACTTAGGGCTTAAAAAATGCCTCTAGAGGGGGAAAACCCAAAACAACTCCCAAACGACCTCGTAAAGGGAACGAACACCTCGCACGGGACTAATATCACTCAAAGGAAATGACCGTCTAATAAAAAGATGTTTGGTTTTAAGATTAGGACTAAAATTTTCAAATATCCAAACTTAGTCCTGAAATCATGTCGCTAGAGGGGTAAAATCCAAAATAACCGCAATCCATCCCGTAAAGAGAACGACCACCTCGCACGGGACCAATATAACTCATTGGAACTGAAAGCATAGTCACTAGATGATCAGTTTTAAAATAGGACTAAAATTTTCAAATAACTAAACTTAGTTTTGAAAACATGCCATTAGAGGGGGAAACCCCAAAATAGTTCAATAAGGGGCACGAAAACCTCGCATAGGACAAATGTAACTTTTAGGAGCTGACCGCCTAGTCACAAGATGCCCGATTTGATAATAGGACTAAAATTTGCAAATAACCATACTTAGGCATAAAAATATGTCGCTAGAGAGGAAAACCAAAAATAATCGCAACCAACACTATTAGGGGCACATACACCCTACACGGGATTAATGTAACTCCGAAGAACTGACCATGTAATCACTGAAATCCCGATTTGATATTAGGACTATAATTTATAAATAACCATATTTAGTCTTGCAAACATGTTGCTAGAGGGAAAAACTCAAAACCACCCCGAAACTATTAGTTAAGGTTGCAGGGACCAATGTTACTCATAGGAACTAACTGTGTAGTCACTGGACGACAAGTTTGAGAAGAGGAATAAAATTTGCAAATAACCACACTTAGATTTGAAAATATACTTCTAGAGGGGAAAACCAAAAACAACCCCCAAACTGCCACTTTAGGGGCACAAACATTCATACGGGACCAATGTAACTAGTAGGAACTAACTGTATATTCATGGGACACCTAATTTGAGAATAGTACTATAATTTGCAAATACTAGATTTTGTCTTGAAAATATTTCCATAGAGGTGGAAAACCTAAAACAAAACATAAATGGCCCCGTTAGGGGCACGAACTTTCCATAAGGTCACAAACACTTCGCACGGTACCAATTTAAATCGTAAGAATTTTCCATGTAACCACGAGACTCCCAATTTGAGAATAGGACAAAAATTATTAATAACAAGACTTAGGATTAAAAACATGTTGCTAAAGAGGGAAAAACCAGAACAACCCTTAAATGCTCGCCTAACTGGCACGAACACCTCGCATGTAATCAATAAAACTAGTAGGAAATGAATGCATAGTAACGAGATGCTCGATTTGTGAATATGACTAAAATTTTCAAATAATCAAACTTAGGCTTGAAAATATACCCCTAGAGGGGGAAACCCAAAACATCACCCAAACGGACCCGTAAAGGGCACGAACATCGCCCCGGGACCTATACAACTCATAGGAACTAATTGCATAGTCACAGGACACCCCATTTAAAAAATAGGACTAAATTTTGCAAATAACTAAACTTAGGCTTAGAAACATGCCGATGGATGGGGAAATCCCAAAACGTGCCAAAAATGTTCATATGAGGGGCATAAACACATCACATAAGACCTATGAACTAGTATGAAGTGGCCACGTAGTCACGATATGCTCGGTTTGGGAATAGGACCAAAATATGCAAATAAACACACTTAGGCCTAAAAACATGGCGCGAGAGAGGGAAAACCCAAAACAACCCCCAAATGGACCTGTAAGGGCAAACACCTCGCACGGGACAAATGTAACTCATAGGAACCGACCACCTAGTCACAGGATGATCGATTTTAAAATAGGAGTAAAGTTTGTAAATAACCATAATTAGGCTTGAAAACATGTCGTTAGAGGTAAAAACCCAAAATAACCCCTAAATGTCCCCATAAGGGTGCGATAACCTAACACGAAACGAATGAAACTCGTACGAACTAACTATGTAGTCACGCATGCTTGGTTTGAAAAAAGTGCTAAATTTTTTAAATAATTAGACTTAGGCTTGAAATCTTTTCTTTAGAGGGAAAAACTCAAAACATCCCCGTAATGGACATGAACAACTTGCACGGGACTAATGTAACTCCTAGGAACTGAACACCGAGTAGAGGGATACTTGATTTGAGAATAGGACTAAAATTTGTAAATAACTAAGCTTAAGCTTAAAAACATGCCTCTAGGGGAGAGAACCAACGACAACCACCAAACGACCCCTTAAGGGGCACAAATACCTCGCACGAGACTAATACAACTCGTAGGAAATGACCTCCTAGTAACGGGATGCTCGGTTTGATAATTGGACTAAAATTTTCAAATAACCATACTTAGTCTTTAAATCATGTCGCTAGAGGGGCAAAATCCAAATCAACCCCAATCGGTCCCGTAAGGGGCACAACCACCTCGCATGGGATCAATAGAACTCATTAGAACTGAACGTCTAGTCACGGGATGCTCGGTTTTATAATAGGAATAAATTTTGCAAATAACTAGACTTGGTATTGAAATCATGCGGATAAAAAACCAGATAAAGGCTTGAAAACATACCGATAAAGGTGCAAAACCCAAAACAATCCCCAAATAGCTCGGTAAGGGGCATAAACACCTCTCACATAACTCATGTAACTTGTAGGAACTAACTACCTAGTCCACAGGATTCTCAGTTTAAGAATAGGACTAAAATTTGCAAATAACCATAGTTAGGCATTAAAAGATGACATTAGAGGGGAAAACCCAAAATAGACCCCAAACGACCCTATTAGGGGCACAAGCACCTTGCACAGAGGTAATGTAACTCCTAGGAACTGAACAAGTCCCGAGATGCCTAGTTTCGAAATGGAACTAAAATTTGCAAATAACCAGACTTAGTCTTAAAAACATGATCCTACAGGAGAAAACACTAAACAAACACCAAACTGCCTCGTGGGAGGCATCAACACCTCACACGGGGGCAATGTAACTCATAGAAATTGACATCCTAGTCACGAGATATTCAGTTTGAGAATAGGACTGAAATTTCCAAATATCCAGACATGGGCTTCAAAACATGCTGCTAGAGGGGAAACCCAAAAATAACCCACAATTGGCCCCGTAAGGGGCACAGACACCTCACATGGGATCAATGTAAGTCATAGGAACTTAACGTGTAGTCATCGGATCTCCAGTTTGAGAACAAGATTGGATTTTGCAAATAACGAGACTTAGGCATTAAAATTATGTTTTTATATGTGCGAAACCCAAAAATGGTTCCCAAACGGCCATGTTAGGTTCACGAACACATGGCACGGAACCTATGTAACTAGTAGGAAGTTATCGCATAGTCATGGGATGCCCGATTTGTGAACACAAATAAAATATGCAATTAACCATACTTAGGATTGAAAACATGCATCTAGAGAGGGAAAACCTAAAACAACCCCCAAATGGACTTGTAAGGGCACATAAAAGTCATACAAGACCAATGTAACACTTAGAATCTAATCGCCTACTTATGGGATGCCTAATCGGAGAGTAGGAGTAAAATTTGCAAATAACCATTCTTAGGCCTGACTACATGCTGCTAGAAGTGAAAATCCCAAACAACCCCTAAATGGCCCCGTAAGGGCATGAACACTTTGCATAGGACTAATATAACTCGTACGAACTACCTTTTTAGTAACGGGATGCTCGATTTTATTATAGGACTAAAATTTGAAAATGACCAGACTTAGGCTTAAAATAATGCATCTAGAGGGGAAAACCTAAAAAAAAACCAAATGTACCTGTAAGGGACACGAACACTTCGAATGGGACCAATGAATTTATAGGAACTTAACGCCTTGTAACGGGATGCTCGACTTGATAATACATCTAAAATTGGTAAATAACCAAATATAGGATTGAAAACATGCCACTAGAGGACGAAAACCCAAAACACACCCCAAATGATTTTATGCGGGGCATGAACACCTCATACGAGACCAATATAACTCGTAGGAAATGACCACCTACTAACAAGATACTCGGTTTGAGAATAGGACTAAAATTTTCAAATAGCCAGACACTCATGAAATCATGTCGCTAGAGGGGTAAAACCTAAAATTGCCCCAAATGGCCTTATCAGGGGCACGAAAACCTCGCACGAGACCAATGTTACTTGTAGGAACTGACCACATAATCAAGGGACACCTAGTTTGAGAATAGACCTAAAGTTTGCAAATAACCATACTTAGTCTCAAAAACATGTCGCTAGAGGGGAAAACACAAAATATCCCCCAAACTACCCTGTAAGCGGCATGAGCATCTTGCACGGGACCAATATAACTCCTAGGAACTGAAAACTGAGTCATGAGATGCCTAGTTTGAGAATAGGACTAAAATTTACAAATAACTAGACTTAGTCTTGAAAACATGCCGCTCGCGGGGAAAACCCAAAGCATACTCCATACTTCCCCGTAAGGTGCACGAACACCTCACACGGGGCCAATGTAACTCATAGAAACTAACATTTTAGTCACTAGATGCCGGTTTGAGAATAGGGATTAGAATTGAAAATAACCAGACATGGGCTTGAAAATATGCCGCTAGAGTGGAAAACAGAAAATAAGACCCAAATGGCCCTATAAGGAGCACAAACACCTCACATGAAACCAACTTAACTCATAGGAACTAACCGCGTAGTCATGGGATGTTTGATTTGAGAATAGGACTAAATTTTGCAAATAACCAGATTTAGGCTTGAAAATTGTTGTTAGATGGGGAAACACCAAAACTGCCCCCAAACGGCCATGTTAGGGGCACGAACACATGGCATGGGACCTATATAACTAGCAGGAAGTTAACGCGTAGTTATGGATTACCCAGTTTGAGAATACAAATACAATTTTCAAATAATTGGACTTAGGCTGGAAAAGATGCCACTAGAGGGTAAAACCTAAAACAACCCCCAAATGGCCCACTAAGGTGCACGAACCACTCCCACAGGAGCAATGTATATTGTTGAAATTAATCACCTAATTATGGGACATCCAAGTTGAAAATAGGACTTAAATTTTAAAATAACCATATTTATATAAAAAAAAACATGCCGCTAGAGGGGAACATCCCCCCCCCCCCCCCCACACACACACACATAAAAAAAAAGTCCCCGTACAGGGCACAAACACCTCGCACGAGACCAATGTAACTCGTAGGAAATGACTGCGTAGTCACGTGATGCCTGATTTGAGAACATGATTGAATTTTGCAAGCAACCATACTTAGGCTTGAAAATATGTAACTAGATGGGAAAACCAAAAACAACCCACAAATTTCCCTGTAAGGCCATAAACACCTCGCACGGAACCAATGTGACTTGTAGGAATTGACACCTAGTCACGAGATGCGCAATTTTAGAATAGGACTAAAACTTGAAAATAACCAGATTTAGGCTTGAAATCATGCCGCTATAAGGGGAAACTTCAAAATAGCCCCCAAATGGTCCCGTAAGTGGCACGAACACCTCACACAAGACCGATGTAATTCATATGAACTAACTTCTTATTCCCGGGATGATTGATTTTAGAATAGAACTAAAATTTCCAAATAACAAGACTTAGGCTTGAAAATAAGTCGCTAAATAAGCATACATAGGCTTGAAAACATGTCGTTAGAGGAGGAAAATGCAAAACAAAACCAAACGGCCTGGTGTGGAGAACGAACAGCTGGCACAAGAGGGGGAAACGCAAAATGACCTTTAAATTTCCCTGTTTGGGGGACGAACACCTCGCACATGAACAATGTAACTAGTCAAAACTGACCATGTAGTCACGGTATCGTCGACTTGAGAATAGGAAAAAAGGTTGCAAATAAGAAGACTTAGGCTTGAATACATGCCTCTAGAGGGGAAACCAAAAACAACCCATAAACGTTCCCATTAGGGATATGGACCCTCGCATGGGACCAATTTAATTTATAGGAACTGATTGTATAGTCATGGGATACTAGGTTTGATAATAGCACAAATATTTGAAAGTAACCATACTTAGGCTTGAAAACATGTCGCTACGAGGGAAAACCCAAAACAACAGACAAACTACCCCGTAAGGTGAACGAACAACTTTCACGGGACCAATGCAACTCATATAAATTGACATCCTAGTCAAGAAATGGTCATTT
Organism: Sambucus nigra; assembly: GCA_949130495.1. NCBI lineage: Eukaryota > Viridiplantae > Streptophyta > Magnoliopsida > Dipsacales > Adoxaceae > Sambucus > Sambucus nigra. The sequence goes on from OX422212.1 coordinate 220,906,288, forward strand.
TGATAATAGAACAAAAATTTTCATATAAGCAGACTTTGGCTTGAAAAAATGTCGCTAGAGGGTGAAAATAAAAAAACAGTCCCAAAAGCCCCCATGAGGGGCACACACTCGCACGGGACCGATGTAAGTCATTTTTATGACTGTGTGGTAATAGGATGCCCGATTTGAGAATAGAACTAAAATTTTTAAAATAACCAAACTTAGGCTTGAAAACATGTCATTAGAGGGGAAAATCCTAAAATAACCCTCAAATGGTCTTGTAAGGTGCACGAACACCTCGCAGGCAGTCAATGTAACTCGTTGAAACTGATCGCCCAGTCATGGGATGCCCGATTTGATAATATGACAAGACTTTGCAATTATCCAAACATATGCTTGAAAACATGCCCTTAGGTGGCCAAACTCAAAAATGCCCTTAAACCACTCTATTTGAGGCAACAATACCACGCACAAGACCAATGTAACAAGTAGGAAATGAGCATGGAGTTACAGCATGCCCAGTTTAAGAATAAAACTAAAATTTGCAAATTACCAGATTTAGGCTTGACAAGATTTCGATGGAGGGGAAAATCCTAAAACAACCCCCAAATAGCCCCATAAGGGGCACAAATACCTCGCACGGGACCAATGTAACTCACAGGAACTGACCGCATAGTCAAGGGATGTTCGGTTTTAATATGAGACAAAAATTTTCAAATAACCAAAAATTAGGGTTAAAAACATGCCCTTAGAGTGGAAAACTCGAAATGGCCCCTAAATTGAACTATAAAGGGTACAAATATCTCACACGAGACAAATGTAACTCGTAGGAACTGAGCGCCCAGTGACGAGATGCCTGGTTTGATAATAGGTGAAAAATTTGCAAACAACTACACTCAGGCTTGATAACATGCGTCTAGATGGGAAAACCAAAAACATCCACAAAATGGCCCCGTAAGGGGCACAAACATCTCGCAAGATACCAATATAAGTAGTAGGAATTAACCCCCTAGTAATGGGATGCTCACTTGGAGAATAGGATCAAAATTTTTAAATAACCATAATTAGGCTTGAAATCATGCCACTAGAGTGGGAAAACCCAAAACAGCCCATAAACGGCCCCGTAAAGGGCACGAACCGCTCACATGAGACCAATTCAACTCGTAAGAACTGATTGCGTAATCATGGGATGACCATTTCAGAATAGGATTAAAATTTGAAAATAAATAGACTTTGCTTGAAAACATGCTGCTGGATATGGAAAACCAAAAAGATCCCTCAAACTGCCCCATAAGGGACATAAACAGCTCGCACGTGACCAATGTAACTAGTTGGAACTGAATGCCTAGTCACGAGATGCTCGATTTGAGAATAGGAAAAAATAATAAATAATCAAACTTAGGCTTCAAAACATGCCACTAGAGGGGAAAACTAAGACCATCCCCAAAACGGACCCATAAGGGGCATGAACACCTCGTAAGGGACCAATATAACTTGTAGGAATTGACCGCCTAGTAACGAGATTCTTAGTGTGAGAATAGGTTAAAAATGTTCAAATAACCACACTTAGGCTTGAAATCATGTCGCTAGAGTGGGATAACCCAAAATAGCCCCCAAATGGCCCCGTAAACACCACGAACACCTTACACGGGACCAAATTAACTCATAAGAACTGACTGCATAGTCACGGGATACCCAATTTTGAAGTAGTATTAAATTTTTGGAATATTCGGCCTTAGGCTTGAAAACATGTCGCTAGATGGGGAAAACCAAAAACAACCCCTAAAAGTCCCTGTAAGCAGCATGAATACCTCGTACAGGACCAATGTAACTAGTAGGAAGTGACCTCGTATTTACGGAATGCCTAATTTGAGAATAGAACTAAAATTTTCAAATAACTAGAGTTAGTCTTGAAAAATGATGCTAGAGGGTGAACCCAAAACAATCCCCAAATGGCTCGGTAAGGAGAATGAATACCTCGCACAGGACCAATGTAACTCGTAGAAATTGACTGCCTATTCACAGATGCCCGCTTTGAAAATAGGACTAAAATTACAAATAATCATACTTAGGCTTGAGAACATCCCTCTAGAGGTAAAAATCCAAAATATCCCTCAAACGCCCCCTATGGGACACGAGCACCTCGCACGGGACAAATCTAACTCACAAAAATTAACCACGTAGTTACTGGATGCCCGGTCTGAAAATAGAGTTAAAATTTTTAAATAACAAAACTCATGCTTCAAAATATGGAGATAGAGGGTTGAAAAACAAAATAGCTCCTATATTGGCCAATAAGGGGCACTAATACCTTGCTCGGGACTAATGCAACTCGTAGGAACTAACAACCTAGTCAGGAGATGCCCAATTTGAGAATAGGAATAAAATTTGAAAATAACTAGACTTAGGTTTGGAAACATGAATTTAGAGGGAGAAAACTAAAATCATCCCACAAACTATCCAGTAAGGTTCACGAACACATCGCACGAGACCAATATAATTGGTAAAACTAGACCACCTAGTCACAGGATGCCCGATTTAAGAGTAGAACAAAATTTTCAAATAACTAGACTTAGGCTTGAAAACATGTTGCTAGAGGGGAAAAACCAACACAATCCTTAAACGACTCAGTAAGGGCCATGATCACCTCATAAATTACCAATGTATCTCATACGAACTGACCGCATAGTCACATGATGAATAGTTTTAGAATAGGACTAAAATTTGCAAATAACAATACTTCATTGCTAGAGGGGAAAATCCAAAACAACCCCCAACGTCGCTGTGAGGTGCATGGACTCCTAGAATAGGACAAATATAGCTCATAGGAACTGGCCGCATAATCATAGGATGCCTGGTTTAAGAATAGGACTAAAATTTTGAAATAACCAAATTTAGGCCTAAACCCATGTTACTAGAGGTGGAAAAAATATAAAAGCCCCCAAACAGCCTTGCCAGGGCACGAATCCCTCGCATGGGATCAATGTTATATGGAGGAACTGACTACGTTATCATGGGAAAATCAGTTTGAGAATAGGAGTAAAATTTTCAAATAATCAAACTTAAGCTTGAAAACATGTCGGTAGAGGGTGGAAACCCAAAACATCCTCTAAACTGTGTTGCATGGGGCACGGACATCTCGCACTGGACTAATGTTAATCATCGGAACTAAAATCCAAATCATTATATTCCTGGTTTGAGATAGGAATAAATTTGAAAATAACCAGACTAATTCTTGAAAACATGCCGCTAGAGGGGGAAAACACTAAATAGCCCCCAGACGGACCTATAAGGGGAACAGACACCTCGTACGTGACTAATATAACTCGTAGGAAATGATCCTATAGTAATGGGATATTATGTTTTAGAATAGTATTAAAATTTTAAAATAACCAGACTGAGGCTTGAAATCATGTTGCTAGCAGGGGAAAATCCAAAACACCCTCCCTAAACGGCCCCGTAAGGGGCACTAACACCTCATACGGGACCAGTGTAACTAATAAGGACTAACTACATAATCAAGGGATGCCCAGTTTGGTAATAGGACTAAATTTTATAAATAACCTTACTTCAACTTCAAAATGTGCCTCGAGATGGAAAAACCCAAAACGTCCCTAAATGATCCTATAAGGTGCACAAACATCTCACACCAAACCAATGTATCTAGTAAGAAGTGAGCACGTATTCGCAGGATGCACGACTTGAGAATAGGACTAAAATTTTCAAATAACTAGACCGAGGTTTGAATACAAGCCATTAGAAGGGTATACCCCAAACCCCCCCTAAATGGATCGAAAAGGGGTACATACACCTCACAGGGGACCGTTATAACTCTTAATAACTGACCGCCTAATCACGAGATGCCTGTTTTGAGAATAGCACTAAAATTTTCAAATGATAATATTTAGACTCGAAAACATGTCGCTAGAGGAGAAAATTCAAAATAGCCCTGAAACGATGTTGTAAGGTGCACGATTGCCTCGCACTGGACCAATGTAACTCATAGGAACTAACCGCATAGCCACAAGATAACCAGTTCAAGAATAGGACTGAAATTTGCAACTAAACATGCTTAGGCTTGAAGACAGTCCACTAGAGGGGGAAACTTAAAACCGCCCTCAAATGGCCCTGTAAAAGCCACAGACACCTCGCACGAGACCAATGTAACTCGTAGGAACTGATTGCTTAGTCTCAAGATGCTCGGTTTGATAATAGGATTAAAATGAAAATAACCAAACATAGGTTTGAAAACATGCTGCTAGAGGGGTAAAATCCAAAATAGCTCTTAAAACATTCCCATAAGGTGCAGGAACACCTCGCACGGGACCATGTAACACATAGAAACTAACCACCTAGTCACGGGATCCACGGTTTGAGAATAGGACTAAATTTCTAAATAACCAGACTTATGCTTGAAAACAAGCCGCTAGAGGGGGAAACGGAAAATAGAGTCCAAATGGACCTGTAAGGGGCATCAACACCTCGCATTGGACCGATGCAACTATAGGAAATGAGCGTGTAGTAATCATATGGATGGTTTGAGAATAGGACTAGATTTTTTAAATAACAATACTTAGTCTCAAAAACATGCCGCTGAAGGGGAAAACCCCAAAACCACCCCCAAATTACCCCGCAAGGGGAAGGAACATCTCGTACGAGAACAATGTGGAACACATAGTCACGGCACACCCAGTTTGATTCTACAAATAACCAGACTTAGGCGTCAAATATGCCGCTAGGTGGGGAAACCTAAAACGACCCTCAAATGGCCATTTAAGAAGCCCAAACACCTCGCATAAGATCAATGTAACTTGTAGGGACTCACAGAATAGTCACGAGATACCTAGTTGGTTAATTGGTATAAAATTTTCAAATAACAAGACTTAAGTTTGAAAATATTCCGCTAGTGGAGGTAAAGACAAAACAACCCCAAATGGCCTCATAAGGTCCATGAACACCTCGCACGGGACTAGTATAACTCGTAAAAAAATTAATCACCTAGTCTCGAGATGTATGGTTTGAGAATAGGACTAAAATTTTAAAATAACCTGACTTAAGCTTCAAAATAACCTGACTTAAGCTTCAAAACATGCTGTTTGATAGGCAAAATCCAAAACAGTCCCCAAACTGACCAGTAAGCGACACGAACACATCGCACGAGACCATTGTAACTCGTAGGAACTAACCGCCTAGTCATGACAACCCTGATTTGAGACTATGACTAAAATTTGCAAATAACCAGACTTAGTCTTGAAAATAAGCTACTGGAGGGGAAAATGGCAAACAGAGTCCAAACGGACCCATAAGGGGAATGAACACCTGGCATTGGACTGATGTAACTCGTAGGAAATGAGCGTGTAGTAATGGGATGCCCGGTTTGAGAATAGGACTAAAATTTTCAAATAACCATACTTAGGATGAAAAACATTCCTGTAGGGGGTGGAAGCCCAACGTAAACCCCAAACTACCCTCTAAGGGGCACAAACATCTCACACGGAACCAATGTAACTCATAGGATGGACCGCCTAGTCATGGGACGCCGTGTTTGAGACTAGGAATAAATTTTGGAAATTATCAAACTTAGGCTTAAAAACATGTTGGTGGGGCCAAAACCTAAAACAAGCCTCAAAAAGCCATGTAAGAGGAATGAACACATCGCAAATGATCAATATTGAATGTAAGGACTGATGGCGTAGTCACGGGATGCCCGATTAGAGAATAGATATAGAATTTTCAAATAACAATACTTAGGCCTGGAAACATGCTGATAGTGGGGGTAAACCCAAAACAACCCCCAAACGACCTCGTAAGGGCCACGAACACCTCATACGGGACTAATATAACTCCTAAGAACTGACTGCATAGTCACGGGATGCTAGTTTTGAGAATAGGACTAAAATTTGCAGATAACTAGACTTAGGCTTGAAAACATGCCTTCGGAGGGGGGAAACCCAAAATAGTCCATAAACTGACCTGTACACGACACAAACACATCGCATGGGACCCATGTAACTAGTAGTAACTGACAGCCTAGCCACGAAATGAGGTGTTTGAGAATAGTAATAAATTTTGAAAATAACCAAACATAGTATTCAAAACATGCCGCTGGAGGGAAAAACCCAAAATATCCATTAAAGGGCCCCCTGAGGGGTACAAACGCCTCGCACGAGATCGGTGTAACTTTTAGGACATGACCGTGTAGTAATGGAATGCCCAATTTGATAATAGGTCTAAAATTTTCAAATAACTAGATTTAGGCTTGAAAACATATAGTTAGAGGGAGAAAACCTAAAATAATCCTCAAATAGCCCTCATTAGGGGCACAAGACTTCGCACGGGACCAGTGTAACTCATAGGAACTGACTATGTATTTAGGGGACGCACAATTTAAGAATATAACTAAATATTACAAATAACCAAACTTAGGCTTGAAAAGATATAAATAGATGTGGAGAACCCAAAATGGCCCACAAACGGCCATGTAAGGGGCATAAACTCCGCGCACGAGACCAATGTAACTTGTAGGATCTGACTGCGTAGTCACGGGATGCCCGATTTGAGAATAGATGAAAATTTTCAAATAACCATACTCAATCTTAGAAACATGCCTCTAAAGGGGGAAACTCAAAATAACCCTGTAAGGGGCATGAACACCTCCTATGAGACCGATGTAACTCAAAGGAGCCCCGAGATGCATGGTTTGAGAGTAGGACTAAAATTTGAAAACAGCCATAATTTGGCTTGAAAATGTAGCTCTAGAAAAAAAATCCCAAGAAATCGCCAAACATCCTTATAATAGGCATGAACAATTCGCACAAGACTAATGTAACTCATACGAACTGACTGCATGATCACGGGATACTCCGTTTGATAATAAGACTAAAATTTGCAAAGAACTTGACTCAGGATTGATAAGATACCACTAGAGGGGAAAACCAAAAACAACCCTAAAAATACCTCGTTATGGGCATGAACACCTGGTACAAGACCAATGTAACACTCGAATCTAACCGCCTTCCCATGACCGCCTTACCATAAACACCTCGCACAGGATAAATGTAACACAGATGAACTGATCGCATAGTCATGGCATGCCTGATTTGAGAATAGGACTAAAATTTTCAACCAACTAGATTTAGGCTTAAAAATATGCCACTAGAGGGGAAAACTAAAAAATCACCCCAAGGGACACGAACACATTGCACTGGACCGATGAATCTCATAGGAAATAAATGTGTAGTAACTGGACCCCCAGTTTAAGGATAAGAATAAAATTTGCAAATAACCAGAGTTAGTCTTGAAAACATGCCTCTAAAGGGAAAAACCAAATACAACCCCCAAACAGCCCTATAAAGGGCACAAATACCTCGCACGGGGCCAATGTAACTTGTAGGAAATGATTGCATAGTAACGGGATGCCCGATTTGAGAATAAAACTAAACTTTTCAAATAACAAGGCTTAGGCATGAAAACATGATGCTAGAGAGAGAAAATAAAAAATAACCCCCTAAATGATGTCGTAAAGGGTACGAACATCTCGCACGTGATCAATGTAACTCATAGGAACTGATCGCTGTGTTACATGATGGCCAATTTCAAAATAGAAGTAAAGTTTGTGAAGAACCAGACTTAGGCTTGAAAAAATGCCACTACATGGGAAAAACCCCAAAGGACCACCAAGCGTCCCTGTTAGCGTCCAAACACCTCGAACGAGACAAATGTTACTTGTAGGAAATGACCTCGTAGTCTCGGGACGCTGAGTTTGATAATAGGACTAAATTTTTTAAATAACCATACTTAAGACTAAAAACATCTGAGTATAGGTGGGAAACCTAAAACAGTCCCCAAACGGACCCGTTAGGGGCACGAACACCTAGTATAAGACTAATATAACTCGTAGGAGATAGAAACGTACATGGTTTGAGAATATGACTAAAGTTTGCAAATAAACAGGCTTAGGACTTAAAAATGCCTCTAGATGGGTCCAAAACAACCTCGAAATAGCCCCGTAAAAGGCATAAACACCTCTCACGGGACAAATGTAACTCATAAGAAATTATCGTATAGTCACTAGAAGGCCGATTTGAGAATAGGATAAAAATTACAAAAATATTAGACTTAGGCTTGAAAACATGTCTCTAGAGGGGGGACCTAAAACTACCCTGTAAGGGGGGTAAACATCTCGTGCTAAACCAATATAACTCCTAAGAAGTGATTGCATTATCACGAGATGCCCGGTTTGAGAAAAAAGGACTAAAAGTTGCATATATTTAGTATAATTTGGTTGTTGAATACATGTTTTATCCGCGGACCTGCCTAAAATAAAAATTTTCTAAATGGATATGGTCACAGCCTGAAGCCATGACCCCCATTTTGTAAAAAAGAATAAAAACATGATCGCGGCCTAACAACGTGATCATGGTTTTATTTTTTTAAAAGAATAAGCATCACGACTTTATATCGTTACCATTTTTCATTTGTTCCCCCACGTGGTTAGGAAACTCGTTTGTGACCCCTTATCCACACCTAGTTACAACTCAAGTCCGTAACCCCTATACAACTACTGGTCATGGCTCAGATTACTGACCCTCGGGTCACATCCCAAGCCCGTGACCATAGAGGCCTATACTTCCTCATGTTTTAGGCCATGACTCTCAATTTGTATCACGGTTAAAGTCTGTGACCTCAAATTTTAGTTACACCAGAAAAGGTCACGGACCTCAATTGTGACCTGAAGCACTGGTCATCACCAAATTCCACGACCCTTTTCGATTTGTGGTGTAGTGATATTAATATATATGTGTAGGAATCCAATGTTAGTTAGCCATATATAATATAACCTCATATATTTCGTTATCTAATACAATAATGAATTGTCTCTCTATATATACCTTCACATGGTATCAAAGTAGTTGAAATCATCCATCTCATCTTCTAAAAGATGGAGCCTCATCCCAACATAGAAAATCTCAACATCGAACTCATCCCAATAGAGCCTCACAACAACCAATATGATCATCTATAAAAACTAAAAAATATCATTAATCTTCTTAAACTTCTTCACCAATCATAAATTCGTCATTTTCATCACTGAAAACTCTAATTCTCACCTGAAAACCCAAACTCTACAAATTCAAAAACCCACCACCAATAAAAGACCCAGTTAAATACCACGTCACTACACTCCCATTTCTGTCCTAATATTCCCACAAACCCAAAACCTCATGCCAAAAAAATAAAAAGCAATATCACTTTGGCATCCTCCAAAGAAGCGAACTCAACATTGTTAATCCCTAACTTAACTCCGGTAACAAAATCCTCCCATGCACATCCAACCCAAGGTGTGTCAGATCTACGCTCATACCCATCTTGGTCTTTATCTTCACCGATCTCACTTGTTCCTAACACCTTCGCATAAAACCCATTACATATAAACCAATTTTAGCCAATTTTATATAAAGAAATTTCATCCCACTTGTTAAAAATAATTATTCGCCTACAACTGTGCACTTTCAACATAATACTTTTATTAATTGATTAACCCTTGTCACTCAATTGCCATCTCAACAAGGTTGTGTCTATTGTCCTAATCCTAGTAACAATCTCCTTTACTATCATATTTGTGTATGTAATTTTTGCCATAAAATAACTCATTGTCACTACTTAAGTGACTGTTTAAATTGTCCCTACTAGAAATTACCTTGCCACAATCAAGGAAATATGAACGTATTCAATCTTATCTTATGGATACATCGATCCCGATTAATAATCTCAGGTCACTTATCTCACAACTTCTCTCCATTCTTGGTACTTCACTATCCACTGCTATATCTATTCATTCTGGTAAAAATTCTTGGTACATTGATTTCAACTATTGTAACCATATGACCGATGATTCTACAATCTTGTCTTTTCAAACACCAGCATCACATGTACCTCCTATACATAGTACATATGTTCTAAGTTATAAGTTTAACATACCAACCGCATTTTAACTTCTAATCTTTCACTTCATAATTCTTTTCACGTCCTAAAACTTACTATAAATCTTATATTTATTGCCCAATTATGTGAAATTGGTGTAGTTGTTGCTTTCTCCTCTTCTGGTTGTTAGGTCCAAGATCCACTTACTTAACATATAATTTGGATAGGTCATACTATTGGTCGTATGTTGGATCTTATTCTGCTAAATATCCACAGTACCCCTTATGTTGTTGCCTCCACATCTTCTGACACATCTTTTGACCTCTGGCATTCTCGCCTAGGTCATGCTTTTATCAGTTGACTTTCTTCTCATTTCTACATAGGTTACTTCGGGTAAACTCAATTATATAACTGGAAAATAATGCCAACATGGAAGACATCATGTTTACATTTTCCTCATAGTTAATCTTTTACTTTTTCTCCTTTTGATCTTCTATATTTCGATGCCTAGCGACCATCTCCTCATTTGACAATGGGGGGATCCAAATAGTTTTTCTCTTAATTGATGATTACACTCATTTCAATTGGATGTATCTCATCAAGAATCTCTCTAAACTACCAGCCGTGTATTATAATTTTTCTCACATGGATTAGGCTCAATTCTCTTACACCATCAAAACGTTTCGTGCTACCAATGGCATGGAATATAAAGAAATAAATTTTCTTATTTTCCAGTGTCAACAAGTCAATCTCTCTCAATATTATTTCCCTAGTATGTCTCAATGAAATGGAAATACAGAACTTAAGCATCATCATCTCTTAGAAATTGTTCAAACACTTCTCATTGCCTGCTCGTACCCTGAATGTTTTTGGTCACTGTAGTTTACACCATTAATCGTAATTAAATGCAAGTTATTTCCAACTAGACACCCTATGAATGTTTAAACGGCATCACTCATGCGTAACCTCTTATTAAAGTCTTTAGAAGTGCCTATTTTTTCATTATTCAACCATGCAAGCATTCAAAATTAGATTCGTCTTTCTTATTTCGGGGATATGGGATAAAATATTGAGGTTATCAATTTTGGATCCTATTTATAAGAGACTTCATATCTATCATCATATCTCATTTTGGGAACACGCCATGTTCTCTGTTCTTTCTCCAATTCATATATCATATTTACTACCAAGTCATTTATGATCCTACCATGAATATCTTTCTTGATGATCTTGACACCCTCACTAATACTCATGTCACATCTTAATTTCCTACATATGACCCATATCTAACAAAGGACATTTTTTCCTCTCCTTAAAATACAAATCTCAAATCTGAGCTCCTAACACCGATCTCTCCCAATGAGCCTACCGTACCTACTACTGACCCACCTCTTTAATGTTCTAATTGGGTAAAATATCCCACGCATCACCTTAGTTATTATCACCACTTCTCTACTATGTTGAACCATCATGAGCCTCAAATTATAAAATAGCAAGTTCTAACCCTTAGTGTCATCATTCCATGATAGAAGAATCACATTCACTACATTAAGCCTGCACTTGGGATCTCGTTGATCTTTCTCCTAGAAAAAGTACTATTAGATGAAAATGGGTTTATAAATTAAAATCTCATTTAGATGGAATTGTGGATTGGTACAAATCTTGTTTGGTTGCAAAGGGATATAATCAAAAGTATGGCATTTATTATGAAGATACTTTTTCCCACGTTGTTACAACACGCTAGTGGAATTTATTTTAGATATATGTGAAGAATGCCTTCCTCAATGGTGATCTTTTTGAGTAAGTTTATATGAAAATGCCTTTGGGTTATACTCATTCACCATCTCAGGCTTGCATGCTTCGTTGAACTCTCTATGGTCTTAAGTAAGCCCCTCTATCATGGTTTTACCAACTTTAGCTCCATAATTCAAAATTATGTTTTCACTACAAGTTCATATGAATTTGATATCTTTATCCAGAAAACCACTACTGCTACTACTCTTGTTCCGCTATATGTGGATGATATTATCATTATTGGGGATGATATTAAAGGTATTACTTATCTTAATGCCTCTCTCAGATATCACTTTGACATGAAGGGTCTTGGTTGACTATATTATCTTCTAGGGTTTGAATTTATTTCTGATGCCAATGGATATTATCTTTCTTAAGATAAATATTATTATGATATATTAGCTCTTATGGATCTCATTGATTGAAAAACAACTCCTAATCCTTTTGATCCCACTATCAAACTCATGACTTTTTTTGCAATCTCCTCAGTGTTGCTACTCCATATCGCCAATTGGTATGAAGCTTGGTCTATCTTATAGTTACATGCCCATACATTGCCAATGCACTTCATATTGTTAATCAGTTCGTATTCTTCGTTACATGAAATGAACTAAGCTACAAGGTATTCATTTTTCTACTCACTTCTCTTTGGTTGAACATGTTTTTTTTTATGTTGATTAAATAGGAGATCCCATATATCATTGCTCTATTACTGAAAATTATTTCTTCCTAGGTGACTCTCTTATTTCATGGAAAAGGGAGAAATATTTCGTCCGTATTCGATCGACTACAGAAGCTAAATAACATCCTATTCATTGATACTACACATGAACATCTCAAACTAACTAAATAAGCTACAACCCCAAATTTTGTTATGATTTATATACTTCATTTATTTCCAAATTATATTTTATTAATGAATAATAAAAAATATTGCTCCAAAATGTTAAGATTAACTATTTTCCCTCATGTATCTTACATATGAATTTATTTTATCAATCCAGCAACGTCACCTCTCTACCTGTTGTTTTTTAGGTCATAACTGACCATTAAATTTCAAACTATTTTACCATTGTTGATGGAATCCTTACTATGTATAAATTATTGCATCAAAACATCCAATGCATTTAAAGAATAAAGTTTAAATTATATGGATATGATGATGATTGAGCTTAGATATCATCTGTGAAACATTTATTACTATTTTTAAACTCCTTACTATTTATAAATTATTTCATCGAAACATCCAATGCATTTAACGAGATAATTTATACATAGTAAGGAGTCTAAATTATTGTTTAAATTATTTCATCGATTTTTATTTTAAGAATTAATTGGGATTAATTAAATTATATTTGGAAAATTAATCCTTTCAAATAAATATTAATTAGTGAGATAAGGGTTAATATATATTTATATTGAATATTACTTAGTGAATGAGTAATAATAATGATAAGAAAATATTATAATTGTCATGAGTGAAAGATACGGCAGTTACGGTAAATTTAGTCAGGAGGACGCGCATGTCGATCATGTCGGGACTTAATTTGGGAAATAAAATATAATTTAACTTTTGATATTCCATATGGCCATTTCGAGTGCTCTAGTGTGTCCATAAGGGCCGAGATAGTTAGAAATGTCTACCCGGGGGTTTAGTTTGGGTCCTGGGGCACTTTCAGGCAAAATCGGTACCTCGGAGGGGTATTTCGGTCATTTGAAATTTTGTAGATAATAAACCCACAAAAATTAGAGGATTATATCTGATAAGATGTAAAGGGAATCAGGGTTATCAGTTACCTAACCAAAGGGGGAGTCACATTAGGAATAATGAGAGTTGTCCCTAGGGTTCCAAGGCCAAAAATCACCTTCTTGCACCACCACCACCACCACCGAATTGTAGATCGGGAGGAGGAGAACAAAAATCCCACCAACAATTCTACATAATTTAGACTTCCACATTAATACAAGTTTTTATCTTGCTAAATTTTGATTTGATATACCATCCATGTTAGAATAAGATGATTTCTTATGAAACTTATGAACTTTGATCTTAAAATTGGAGATATAATTCATATTCTTAGGTAGGAATAATAATATATTTGATCACCGATATATTGATGAATTTTGATGAGAAACATCACGAAATTTGGGAAGAAATCTGGAATTATGTTGATGTTCTTCAACAAGAATAATAATCTAGTTTTTTTAGAAATAAATCTTGATTAAATCTGATTTGGGGTTATTCTGTAAAGAGTTAATGATTCTAATATCTTAAAAATCATTGATACATGTTACTATAATGTTAGAGACCTTTGGTTGGGAGTTTAGGATAGTGTAATGTTGGCTTGGAGGTTTAACAATGGAGGATTCCCGTAACAGTGTAGGGAAGAATATGATAGCTACTACGGCGAATCGATTCGGCTCCTTAGACGAATCAATTCGGAAAGAGAATCGATTTAAACAAAGGCCGAATCGATTTGGTTTCCCATATTGGCACAATATTTCCCTTTTTGCTTAGAACTTATGGGAAACAAATGGGGTTGACCTTTTAAAAAAAAGAACTAAGTAATTGATTAATAGATTTCAACCCTATTTTAGGAGGATTTAACACAAACAAAGTGTATAAAGGCATATACGAAAGAACTAACTAAATTAGAGTAACTATGCCTCCCATGGTTAAGAATTTAGATTTTCAACAAAGAATCTTAGATGCTATAGATTGAAAAAGAGGATCAAAGTATGACTCTTTATTTCTACCTTGAAATAGAGGACAACCCAACTAAGTTAAAAGACCTGTATCACATTTGAAATCAGCTACTGTTGCAATCCTATATCAATTGTTGCATTGACTTTCAAGCTTATCTTCAAACTACTCTTCTCAGTACTTATCAATTGACCTTTGAATTAATTTTAAAAAGCCTAATGAGAGATATTCTAATTACTAGTAGCTTAATGTTGGGTTTGAGGTTAGTCACAAGAGGATAAATTAAGGCTAATATTGATTAAGCTTAACGGATAATAAAAGCTATTCGGATAATGATTTCTTATTATGGAAAATTAGGGGAATATCCCACCTTGAGATTTTTATGCCTTATTCTTGGTAAAACTCTTAAGGCACACCTTTTTCTAAAAACAACAATGCTTTAGTGGAATAATATCGCCTTTTAAAGAATTTTTTTACTAGCTGGACCATTATCTCGTCCAAAATTATTAAATAGTATTTTAATTTGCAAATATTCAGACATTTTTATGATAAGTATAATTTTAGTATTTTAATAGCCTTGTTATGGTTAAAAAATATTAAAATATATTAAAAAGGCCTAAATGCCTTTTCACGCTTTTTTACGTCTAAGGTCCGCCTAGGCTTCTAAGGCTTAAAGGCTTGGCCTCCACGCCTCGATCACGCCCCGCGTTTTCTTTGGCTAAGGCATACAGCTAGAAGAAAGTAATTTATACAATTCGAAGTTATTGTGAGTATATGGCCATCCTCGTTACTTATGGCAGTTTATGTCTATTGCTACCACTCATGATTTTTTATTAAGAGGTATTATACGGGATGGGGTCCTCCTGAGGCGGAACTGGGTTTTTTATTAGTGTTTCTAGTCTTTTGGAGACTTCATGGGAATATATAGGATATCAAAATACTAAACATGGGGTTAGTAGTGCATGATTTTAGGGCGTGAGCAAATTTTGTTTTTTTGGGTAGTACTTGCGTCATTATATAACAGACAACTAACAAAATTGTGTCAAGTTACATGATGTGGCACAATTCTTCTATACGCTTCATCAATGCTCATCAATGGGTTGAGTCCGATCGAGCTTGCAACTAGGAGGAAATCTATCATTTAGTATGAAGTGTCAAAATGGAAATCCCGGGGGCATTTCCCAATAGCCTATTTCTATGCATGTGGGCGGCAAGAGTGGGCTGAAGAGGCAAAGGATGTTTTGGACAAGTCAATAAGGAGAATGAATAAGTAAGCAGACGAAAGGAGGAGACATATAGAATTTGATGTTAGGGATATGGTAATATTTAAGATTACTCCATAAGTTTTGAAGAAAGCAAGTCGAAAAATAACACACATGGATAATTCAGCAGTATGCTAGTCTTTTGAAAATTATAAGTTGAATAGGAAGGTTGGCATATCAGCTTGAGTTATCGTCTAGATTCAAGTTACACCATATTTTTCATGTAAGCGTTTTGAAGTGTTTTAATGAAGAAAATCATATCCTAGCCGTGTAAGTCAGGTTAGGGCTTATCATATGGTTAGGTAACAATAGTTATAGGTAGCCAAAAGAATCCTAGACCACCGAATTGAATGGGAGAGCACAAATAATGTAAGAATTGTCTATTTTGTGAAGTATAAAGGGAAGGCAGACGAGGAAGTGAAGTGGGATAAAGGTACGCATCTTTGGTAGTTTGATTACTTAATTCGTCGATATTTGGACTTACTCTCGATGGAGATGTCGTCAATTCGAGTAGGGGATGGTTTGGCACACCATAACTTAACTTAAGTTATGGGTGTGACAACACGTAAGTCTTAGTTTCTCGAAAATTTTATCCTAAACACCATAAGTCCATTAAACCAGATCAGCCATATACTCAAACGAGCGCAAATTTTATTATACTCTATAATTCAATTTACACAACCTCAATTACACATTGGCTGCTCATTACACTAAAATTCCAGCTTTAATTCGATATCACCGAAGTCTATGTGTTGAGATGAAGCCCCATCCCACGGGAATCTATGAAGCATGTTATGAAATTTTTCTTAATGATTCAAAAGTGCTAGTCTATAAGATCGAGTACCCACATGATCTATGATCATGGACGACCAATGAATCTCAATTCCAACTTACCCTTCTTATAGAAGTGCATCACCCCTTCATGGGTGATATCTTAAGAATCACCTGATATGCAACTGAAAACTACACGTGCATCCTCCCTAAATGCGTATAATTATTCTAGAAGACTGTAAGTCTTGATCTGATCCTGAATAATCTTAATCTACCCTGTCATGTTTTGCAAAACTTTGCCCCCAATAATCGAATCTCACATGGAACACACGAGTGATCTATAGGGTCTCCTATACAATGCCTTGTACGGTGCCATTCATATATAGTGATAATGGTTATTGTTGTTGAGAAACTACACTAATGGGGAAGTCTAACTCCCAACAAACCTTGAAATCCAAAACACACCCTTATAACATGTCATCCAAAGTATGGTTCACCCTATATGTCTGGGCATTTTTTTGAGGATGATACAATGTACTAAGATGCAACTGTGTCCCCATTACCACCTAAAAACTACTACGAAATCGTGAGACCAAAATTATATCCCTATATGATATTAGCGACAAAGGCACTCTGTGAAACCGAACAATTTATGTCACCTACAACCTCATAAACAACTTTGTTATAAAGTTGGTACGAACTGGAAAAAAATGAGACACCTTCATCAAACGGTCCACTATCACCCAAATAGAATTATGATGTCGGGTGGTAAGGGAAATTTAACAACTCGTATATTTTAATATTAGGGTTTATCATGTCCTAATATAATACTAGACAACTTGTCAAAATAATTTAAATATCATTCTTAGCATGTAAAAAATCAATTGAAACAATGTAATAAGATATGGATACGATAAGATAAACCTCAAATGATAACTCAAAAATCCATTAATAATTGAG
This sequence comes from Sambucus nigra, assembly GCA_949130495.1. Classification (NCBI taxonomy): domain Eukaryota; kingdom Viridiplantae; phylum Streptophyta; class Magnoliopsida; order Dipsacales; family Adoxaceae; genus Sambucus; species Sambucus nigra. Next base: position 220,923,682 of record OX422212.1, read on the forward strand.
AAATAATCATAAATATCTCTACAATCACATCCACAAGTCTAAATTTAAAATATCAACTACAAGGTCTCACTACACGAAATGAACCCAATTGAATTATGAAAAATACATGCAAAACTATCCTTCCAAAAAAAATCCATCTAAAGTCCAATGTATCCAACTCATGTAACTAAAAGTAAAGATAACCATCTGTAGAAATAACCTACATCAGTAAGCCCCCTGAAGATGATTACTCTAAGGGAGATACAATAATATTAATGTTATCCGAGGAGGAATCTACTCATGAGGTCCAGCCCAGCACCTTAAATGTTTGCACAAATATAAATAGGTCAAAACCCTGCAAGTTACAAAGGTGCGCAACTCAAATCATAACCCACGAGTCATCACAAGACATATTTAATTGATTCATTTCATTCAGAAATTAATCAAGTTCTTAGGCCAATCGATTACATTTATTAGACATGTTTAATTGGTTGATTACATTCATTACATTTACGAACAAATTTTGGTGACTCTTTCTCCATCGTAGGCGAGTAATACCCCAATGTCATAAGTTAATCATAAAGTTTGGTGTCGCCAATGTGTCCTGGATTGTGAGCTTGTTTCATCACTTCCTCATCTTCTTCCCCCTTGATGCACCTCAGAGGCCTGTCATGATAGCCTCATTGATACAACTATCCTTCTTGGACATAATATCTGGGTGCTCATCTCTTCATCTTTGTAGCATTATGTTTGTCTGCTAGCATCACTCCATCTACCAACAAGTCCATGTATGGTTGCCTCCAGTCTTAAGGTTGATCGATGAAGTTTCATTCTACTGCCTGATAGAACAATCGACATTTTTTGCAGTCTTCTTGTACTACTGCAGCGTCTTGCCTCATCGAAGGGAAAAAATAGCCCACTCTTTGGACCCTTATGTATAAGGGAATCTCAGTGGTCTCACAACTATCTTTATATACTTCGATCAATCTACGCTTGGCTTCCTCAGGGTCTACACATATGGATATCCAGCCTCCTTATTTTTGTAGTATAAGTTTCCCCTCATAATAAAATATTGCGCGAGATCAATTAAACTCAGTGGTCCCTCACCTGTCTCTGACTGTTTCCTGATTTTACCCCTCCAATCATCGTTTTCATCTATGGGAAGCATTTCCAAAATGGTTGAGGGAGTTTTCCTCCCAGTGATTTGAATAATTGTTGATTCTCCATCAAAAGGAATCTTCTCGGCAATGGTGGCATAAGTATCAGCATGTCGATTCATCATTCGAGGGTGAGTTTTGATTTTCATCACCTGAAATTGCCCAAGCAACTATTGTATAATTATTTGGTAAGGTGCCAAGATCATGTGCTTCAAGACAAACTCCCATGCACTTGTTTAACCACCAAATTGGAGTTCCCTTTTATCGTGAGGAGCTGTATGCCCCTTCTAAGGGCCTCGAGCAACCCCAGTACCGACGCTTCATATTCCGCTTTATTGTTCGAATACTTCAAATCCAACTTAAAAGATATTTGAATTTTTTCCTCCTTCTTCCTCAAGATGACGCATACTCCCCCCTTATTTTTAGCCGAACAGACATAAAATTCCATGCTCTATTCGTCCATGCTAGTTGATACAAAGTTGTCTTAGATATCATTGCCCAAAAGCCTTTCTAATGGTGGCTCGAATGTACCAGAGGGAAAGATGGCTAACAAGTCTGTATAAGCTTGGCTTTTGAGGGCTTAAGGAACTATGCATCTAAGATTGTATTCTGAGAGGATTAAGAACCATCGGACTGCCCTACCTATTAGTACAGTTGTCATAAGAAAAAACTTTATAGGATCACATCTAGTTATATTATGGGCTATGAATGACAGTAGGTAGTGTCTAAGTTTTTGTGCTATAAATACAAGGGCTAAATAATGCCTCTCGATGATAATGTATATGGCCTCAGTCCCATGTATAATCCAACTTAATTAATAAATAGGTTTCTCAACACCGTCCATTTCTTGGGCTAGTAACACCCCAATAGATCATTCGGTATATGTGAGATATAGACGTAGAGGGATACCTTCCTTCGAGGGAATCATCATCCAAGGGTATGTGAGGAGTGCCTTCATCTCATCCATCATGTCCTCGTGTATCTTCTCCTATGAAAACTTGGAGCCTTTTCTCAGAATCTCCATTAGTGGATGTGTCACTTCGGCTAACCTTGGTATAAGCCTCCTCAAGTAGGAGACTTTACCTAAAAATCTCTTTAACCCCTCGCTGATTTTAGCCTCGACATATCGAGGATGGCCCGTTGCTTATCCAAGTCCATCTGAATGCCTTATAGATTCACCATAAACTTGAGGAACTTTACAATTGTCACCCCGAACGCGCATTTAAGAGGGTTCATCTTCAACTTGTACTTTCTACATCGGGTAAACACATTCCTCAAATCATTCAAGTGAGAATTCTCCTTTTTGGACTTGATTAATAGGTTATCGACGTAAAATTCCACGATCTTGTGAAAGAGGTCGTAGAAGATAACCATCATGGTCCTCTAGTAGGTGGCCCCTGCGTTCTTCAAACCAAAGAGCATAACTGTGTACATGAAGTTGCCCAAAGGCATTTATATTGCGATCTTCTTAGTATCAACTGGATCTATCTTAATTTGGTTATATCCCACATAACCATCCATAAAGCTGTGCATCTCATGTCCCGCAATTGCATCAATTAAGCTATCAATGGAAGGAAACGAGAACTCATCCTTTGGGCATGCTCGATTCAGGTCTCTAAAATCTACGTAGATCCGGATTTGGCCTTGTCTTTCTTTCCCAGGGGCACAATGCTAGACAGCCAAATCGGGAGCTGAATGAGGATAATGAATTCAGTTGTAAGAAACCTTTGAACCTCTTCTTTTATCATCAAATCTAACTCTGTCTAGTACGTACGAGTGGTTTGCTTAACTGGAATAGTCGACGGTAAAACATTCAACCTGTAGCAGCTCACCTCTTTGTCCACCCTAGGCATCTCAGTATATTTCCACGCAAAAACATCTTTGAATTCTTAGAGCAAATTGATCAGATTCTCTCGAGGAACTCCTTTCAGTTCCTTTGAGATAAATATGGGGCTAGGGTCATCACCCTCCTTAGCAAAGTCTATCTTTTCTAATTCTTGAATTTGCTACCTGGGTCTGTCCTTCATGTACTCAGGCTCTTCTTTTACCCATTATACAAATTCTTGGACATCATACTTATTAATGACCAAGCATCATCCCTGGTTGTCTACTGAAAGGTATTCATAAATCGGGCCAACCTCATCATCTAGGCCCTCAGTTTCTCTCTCACACCTTCATAACTTATAAATGATTTTGTCGTTAGGCAATACCACTCTCTTACACTGTTAGGAACTTTCTTCCCTATGAGGCCTCTTTCAAAAGTTATCTTCTAACTCTCTCGCAGAGTGGTGTTCGATTGGATTAATGCATGGCGTCATTCGATCACATAACTGCCTCTACAAACTTGGGGGGGCTCATTGGCTCCTGATCACGTCTTTCTTCATATGTCACCACTGGTCGAGCAGGTGCCCACACCCTTTCTCAAGCGCTTATAATCCTTATTCCTCCACTACACTTTATTACCACTATGGCCTCCTTGGACAACTCAATGTCAAAGGTAGCATCCACCAAGTGTGCTTCTTCCTTTGTGAAGGGCTTCTTTGATGCTCAAATCACCACCTCTTTGATTTTTATGTTCACCTTGGCACATTGGGGGTAAGTGGAGGGCACCAACCCATCGTTGTGCATCCAAAACCTTCCTACTAGAAACTGGTATGATGGTTCATAATCCATGGTGTCGAATTTAATATGGGAACTAATATTCCCAATTACGATACCCACGCTGACATATCCCACCGATTTAGATGACTGGTTGTCGTACCCTGAAATTACCAATGAGTGCGGTACTATTCTCATTTCAAACAAGTCAGTAGAATAAAAAGACCTATGGTCATTATATTAATGGATGCCCCTCTATCCAACAACACATGAGAGAAATACAATCATTTACGAATGCTGTAATATAAAGAGGTCTATTGTGAGGGTACATGACCAATCTGTCAGCTTCCAAAAATGTGACTTCAGAAAGATATCTCCTCACCATCTTGGCCATAGTCCCCTTCCATTTCAGGTGCAGTGCATATTCCTCTTAGCGATCTCTAGGATGGCTTGAGTGACCTCCAGTCATGAGTGCTTAAGCAGCCTGACCTTATCGAAGAACTTACTAAACTTCTGTGAGTGTGCAACTGCTGCGCATTCAACCCAAGGATCTATTTGTTCTTCTTCGAGTTTATAAACTCCTTCTATGTCTTTATAAGTAGCCTCATCATAGTCTATCATTGTGTTTATTGTCTCCAGAGAATAAGCCCCCATTTGTCTATTAAGATTCTCACTAGGGTCATCTTCATCGTCTTCGTCTGACTTATCTCCAGGTTCCAACTGAGGCATCTCGAAGGTGCATTCTTCCGAAGACTCATCAAAGTACTTATTGAGGAGCCACTTCTCCTTCAATAGATACTCAGCCTCTTTATCAAAAGAACTGTCCATATGGGCCCTATGAGCCGGTAGGGGATTGTCATTAATATTGCCTTGTGGCAATTCAATATCTCCCTTCTTCACATGGTGATCTATCAACCGCCTCAGTGAAAAACATACCTTGGTTAGGTGATTTACCCTATTGTAAAGCGTATAATAGTTCGGATTCTTCCTATCCGCTTGATAAAGTTGTGTTGTACAGACGTTGACTGGTATACAAACTTTATCTCAAACCATAAGATTATATAGGTTTAGAGCTTTCTCCACCGAACATGGCAATTCGGGGGGATTCTCCTCTCCTTCAAACCTTCTCTTATTGCCTTTACCTCTTCTTACTCGGCCACCACTACCTTCCCCTCTACTTCCATCATATTCATAATTTACCCTTAGGGATATTACTGTCCCCAAGGTAACTGATGGCCTTAGCAGTAAACTTAACAAGGCAGGGTGGTGGTGTGGGTTTTATCACCAAGGAAATATTACTTACTGATTTTAAAAATTCCGCGAATGTACCCTCTCACATTTCATTGATCAATTGGCAGATATATTATGGTAGCAGCCCTTCTGCATAGACTTGCAAGATCTTATCTTCTCGTGTTTTCTCCCTTACATCCAAGGAGCGCTCACGAAACCTCCTGATGTAGGCAATAACATCCTCCCCTATCTTTTTCTTCTCGCGCGCCAGTTGTGTAAGTCTAAACTCCTCCTTATCCAAAAAGAACTTTTGTATGAACAAAACATGCAACTCTTACCAAGTGGCCATATTATTTGGAGCCAAGTGGGAGTACCACGTGTAGGCTTTCTTCGCCAGGGACTTTGAAAAATCCCTCAGCCTCAGTTTTTTGTCGTTACAATGGCCCCTAAGGCTTTCAATGAACCATTTCACATGCTCTTCAGGGTTTGCACCCTTCCTCATGTACTTTTCAAATATAAGTGGAATATAAACCACTATGTAGGGTTCATTATTATATTCATCTGGGTACGAAGTTCGAATGTCATCGTACATCGAGGGACTATCTCTAGCTTTAAACACTGTTATAAACTTTAATAACTCCTTCTTTATCTCTTCTAGGCAAGGTGGTGGGGAGCTAATCAGCGACGTTATCATGACTGCAGGCGTACTCTTCCCTGTACCTCCAGCTATTATATGTGTTGTTGAAGCCATTCCCTAGCCTTGAGCCATTGGTCCTAATGTTACAGGCGGGATAGCGAGAGGTGGAGCAGTGGGAGGTACGTTACTGAAAGTCGGTGGATCAGCAGGAGGAACACTATTGAAATCAGGAGTGGTAACTCCACCCATAACAGAGGGAGCTGGTATCCCCGCCAGTGGCATCATGAATGAGTTTGCTCCTTTGGGAATTCCTAGCATCGCCTGGGCCGCTAGGGTTTTGATGAACTCCGTAAACAACCCCATGAGTCCACCATTTGCACTAAGTCGATTCCTTCCTGCGCACCTACCATCTTTATCACACCAGTAGCAGATGTTCCAGGCTTTGTTTGCGTCACTCTCACTCCTTCAGGCAATACAGTAAGATCTTCCTCTTCCTCACACTGTATGGCATCAAAATCAATGGTCATGGAAAAATTATCCTCTGGCATCTTTTCAAAAGAGAATACCTCCTCAGCGGAGTCGCCAAATGTAATATGTGGGTTCTTGGAATACAATTAGTATCAATCGAGGCATAACCCCTTATCAAGATCGAGATTAATGTAAAGGGAATTATTTAATATTGATGATATATATAGGTGAGAGAGAGAGAGAGAGATAATAACATTCAATACTCAAGATAGTATTAAGTGTGATTTTTACACCATAAATGCACTGTAAATACAATAAATAGATGGGACCAGCAAACAACTTGGTCGGAGGGAGAAAGAACAAGCACAATAAAGGCAAGACAGGAACCTCAAGCTCTGTTAATGATCAATGAAATAGGTATTAATGGATGTAAGGAGAATGTTTGAATAATAAATGTTCTCTCACGGAAGCTCTCATGTATGAGGAAAATCCTACAGCAATTCGGGATCAAGATTACCGTCCTTGTAAGCTATTTAGTGTAACTATTTATATGAAGGCAAGGTTAATCGAGTAACATTTATTGATATTGAATTTTATTGGCTGGAACTAAATACTAAAGTATCATCGTATTAATATCCAAGATACTGCATTAAATGCATTGGATATTATATTTTGGCAGGAAACTGCCTAACCTGTTAGAAGCATGGTGGCATTAATGAGGGACATGACGTGACAACTTGAAATATTTCCTTAGAATGGCTATAAATTAGGTTTGGTGGCCTAGGCCTGCCATCCTAAGGATAATCTCAATTGAGTGCTCCGATTTTGAGTTCCCCAACGCTAGACGATATGACGCAATAAAGTGGATGAATAGTGACCCCACTAGATGTGTGTTCACATCAATCAAATGGATGGTGTATAGCTTGAGGTGGCTCGGCTGGTAGGTGGCTCGAGTAATTTAGTATGTTGTTTGTTGGCTAAAAACTATTTTTTAAACCAAAGATACAAGATTAGGGTTCCTCGGGGAGATTTCCCTGAATAGGTTTGAATCATGGTAGCTCAGCTGTAAGTGGCTCGAGCAACCATTTGTACTGGATGAAGTTTTTCCTAAGTGTTACAAGAGGTTTGGTTATTGAATTCCCAATGTTGCCTTGCTCTCAATCCTCTAAACCATGTCCTTGGGAGGTTCCCAAGAGGAGGTCATTCGATAGAGCATGCAATCTCTCCCATGCACTACCAGACGTAGTCCCTCGAGGGTACCGAACAACCTCACCCATATTACAAAGTAAGATTGCTCAATAAATTAAGTACATAATCAAATACATTATGCTCTATATTACAAGATATCATTATTAGAATAACTTTGGTCTTCGAGGGGATTCTTTCGAGGAATGTTTGGGAGGGTCTTCACGGGAGATCACTCGGGTGATTCTTGTCTTCCTTCTTTATTTTCCCAGTATGGGATCAATTTATCTAATCAATATTTGGTGGGGACACCACCTACAAATTAAATTGTAACCATCATGTGCCCTTATCCTCAACCATCTCAAGAACATGTGGTACGTTCACATAAAGACTATGACACAAAATTGGACACCTTGATTCTCTAGCATGGTCATAACTATAAATAAACCATGTGATGGACAAATAAATCCCATCACATAACCGGGAATCACCATTCTCTAGCATGGCCAAAACTACGAACAGAAACAATATGTATGATGCATAAACCAAATATCGTCACACTAACAACACGCGACCTCATAATAGTATGGTTGGGACAAATAACATCAAGCGTGACACACAATCAAGATCTTGATCGCGTCGACAAACAACAAGATCTCTCTTGGTACACACCCATAACCACAACCATTTACCCATATCAATTTAATCAACATTATTATTATTATTATTATTATTATTATTATTATTTTATTACAATTCTATTTTTCTCATTCAGCTTGATACTCATGTCATATCCTCATTAAATTCCATTAACCCCCACTCTTCGTACCATTCTAAACTAGCCTTTAAATAATTGGTTATGTTATTTCACTAACTTCCAATGGATTTCTCGATCTAAACACATGAATATAACTAGTATGGGACTACTCAACAATTTCTGAATTATTATAATAGAGATAAGTTAATTAATGGATTCCTTGAACCCCCACTCGCATTCGTCTCTGTACTCCATCCATGTGATGTCTTATAAATTAAATTCAACCAAGGAACGTCCCCCACCCCACCCACCCACCTAGACGCACACCCCGATACACTTCTACCTAAATAGGTTAGTCGTTAAGAAATTAGAATTAGTTATGAAATTATTAATGTAAATTAATTTAAGGATTAAATTAATGGGAAAAAAACTTCATTTCCAACCACAACCACTCATTGTAGACCAATAAAAACAACAACAATATAACATAAACCGACAACATTTTTCTCATACTCCATCTAATCGAACTACTCAAATATTTCAATTTCAAGAATATAAGAAAGATAAATAAGGCCATAAATCCAATTCAAATATAATTGGGTCCAAATTATAATTTTCAAAACACTTATCAATTAAAGCGATTCTAATTTAAATTCAAGACTATAAACATGTGATTATTCTTTATATATACATTTGCAGTGGGATTAGACTTTAATTGTTAAAAAAAATTGCTTGAAATTACATTACTTATGTATTCTTACCTAAACGCACCACCATTCATGCTAAGGGTACAACCCTATATAACATATACCTTTTCATCAAGAATCCATTTCAAATGAAGGGTTAATTATTATTTATTAATTTCATATTATCATAAGGCCATAAATCCACGTTCAACGTCCTAATATGTAAGCTTACTAACAGAATGTTCGAAATTCACAATTTATAATTCAAGTATGATTAACTCTACTTTAAATTATGTGAATTTATCAAATTTTATCAAAATGAGTCCATAGCATACGGGATTACAAAACCCTAATGGTTACTAATCAATTTTAAGCTTACATTTTAGATTAAAGTGAATTTTACAATTGTATATATAAAAATAAGGAGAATATATTAGTAACCTACCTTAAAATGTCTGAGTTGGAAAGGCCTTGAAAACAATCATGACCCCCCCTTAAAATCATCTTAAAATTGTTAGAATTCTTGTTGTCTGTCTCCTTGAATCTTATCTTGAAATATAGAATATTAATTTGGGGTTTTGATTATGTAATTATATTGTAGTTTGGGTGAGGGATTAAAGAACTAAGGGTGTTAAGAAAAGAGAGCAGAGGGTTTAGGGGTTATGTAGAAGTCAAAGGAGTTTTTGTGTGAATAAGAGGAAACCAATAGTTTAAGCCGTTTAAAAATGTACACCAGTTATAGTAGCTCCCCCAAAAGTGTGCTGCCAAAACTAATTTTCTCACATGTTCTCTTATAACCCTAAAATTATTTTCCACAAAAAGATCAAAAGACTAAAGGTTTTCTCCAAATACCCATATGTCCAAATTAAATTATAATTTACCAAAATTACTGCCTAAACCCCATACTTTTTAATTATTAAACTAAATCCCACAAAATTAAATAAGTTACCGAATAAACTATTATGGGGGCCCATTTAACATAACCCATGAGATGAGCCGGCCAGACTGGATCAATCCAAACGCTGCCCGACCCAAATCATAATTTTACCCGCACATTAGTATTTCAAGTACACTAGAGCATTTACGGATATAGTCAAATCAGTTACCAATAATCTCGAAGGAGATATTCAGGTGCTCTTTGATATATCCAATGTATTTATTGAGTTCCTTGTACAATTCAACCTCTACTATGATACACTTATAAATTGTACACCCTAACTCGGGGCAAAAGGGATGTAACTTGAGATTTATAGAGATACTATAATATAAAATAGTAACCTCTCCATGGACGTAGTCAAGTTGCCAAACCACGTATATCGTTGTTGTGTGTGATCTTTTCATACTATTCTTTGTGATTATTTTTATTGGATTTCTTTATTATGATATTTCTTTTACTCATAATTGGCGCCATTTATGGGAATTGATTTCTATTCCTATGAAAATCTTTACAAACAGAAAGCCCGTAATGTTTCACCATAGCAGAAACAGTCCTCAAGTTGGCGATGTCCAGGAAGATCCAATTCCTCCTAGGGTCATGTCTGAGATTCGCCAGCACATAAACCCCAGGTTTCACTAGGATAAGAAACCTTATGAAGAGATCCAAGTACCAACGAGGTCTGTACGTATCTCTAGGTTGGTCAATGATTAAGAAGACATGATTTACAAACAAGAGGAGGCTACACGCCTCCATGTAAAAGAGAATTATCACTTCCAAAGGCTACTTGAAATAATGGAGAAAGATCTCTAAAGGGGCACCAAGAAGTTCCGAGATAGGACTCCTAGTTTTCAGGTGAGTAACACTCACAGCTAAGGGAGGAGCTTCAGGCATGACCAGGAAGGAACTAAACGTGGAAGATCAGAGTGTGGCCAACTGGAGAGACACCACAGGAGCAACGATCGACAAAACGAAGATATTAGGATTCTGGTCCGTAGGGAGATGGGCCAACACCCATCCAACCGTGGATCCAGATCCAACAAAGAAATCCCCTTTTTCAAGAGCATTTGAAGAAGAGGATCTACCAAAGAAGTTTTTCGTTCTTAGGTTCAGATCTATAGCGATAAAATAGGACCCATAGACCACATTCAGTAATACAAATAAGCAATGAACTTATGGACCAAAATGATGCACTAATGTGTCGAATTTTCCCTTCTAGCCTACATAATGTAGCACAAAAGTTGTTTGAGAGGCTTCCTCACAGGTTGATTAGAAACTTTGCAGCTCTAGTAGAGGCCTTCATTTCTCACTTCATACCAGCAGTTCCCACCCCAAGAGGATGGATGCACTACTTACGATGAAAAGTAAGCCATAATAGAATGTCCTAGATTACACCAAAAGGTATTTAGAAGTTTTCAATGAGATCGAGGATTGATCGGAGCAAGTTGTCACTGTATCCTTTAAAATTGATCTTTCGACCACCTCTTTGCTGTACCAACCCCTCACTAAGAAGGAAGCCAGCACCATTGACCAGCTTATGGACCATATCGGGAAATATGTCAAGGTGAAAGATGTGGTTCACTATAATGTAGGGGACAATGGCCGAGCGAAGGTGAATAAGGGAACAGAAAAAAATGATACTCAAAAGAAGGGAAACAAGAATGGGTCCAAGAATGGGAATAATGTTGATCCCTCCAAGGAGTTCTAGGCTGTTAACAAAGTTTTCAAGGAACCCATTTACAAAATTCTGAGTAATATCAAAGACGAGCCATTTATTAAATAGCCCAAGAAGATGGGTGGAGACCCAACCAAAAGGAATAATGTGCTAAGATGCTCATTCCACAAGGAGGACGGTTATAGAACCGAGAATTGCAAGTCTTTGAAATCACACTTGGAGGAGATGGATAAAGCAGGGCACCTCAATACGTTTATTAAAAAGAAAGTAGATAAGGTCGCAGCCAATGGTGACCAGAATCCAGAAAACATCCTTGATGACGATGAAGGATATGGATTTGTAGTAATCCATAGGGCATCAGATCTTAAGAAGATCCATGGGAACGTTGTTAGGATGGATCTTAAGAAGGTTAATGTTATTATCAAGGATTTTCAGATTGACCCTGCCAAGACCCAAGATGGTAAGCAATGGCGACCAAAAGACGTCCACTACACTAATCATAATGTGCTCACAAAGGAAGATTTGGTTGGGGTAAGAACCCCACATAATGACGCATTGGTGATCACACTCAAAGTAGCCAATCGGGACATTGACAAGCTGCTCGTGGACCAGGTGAGTTCGTCAGAAGTAATGTACCTAAAATTATTCCATAAGTTAAAGCTGAACATCGTCGACCTCAAAGAAGCCACAGTTCCGTTGATCGGCTTTGCAGGAAGGATCATGATGACACTAACGAAGATAATCCTACTCGTAAGGGAAGGCAATATCTCAAAGATAATTGAGTTCTTAGTGGTGGAAATAGAGTCCCTGTATCATGCCATATTAGGCAGAGGATGGTTGTATGCTATGAGGGTCATACCATCCACCTACCACTAAAAGCTAAAGTGTGCTACTAACCAGAGCGTGGTCAAAATCCGTGGAGACCAAGACAAAGACAATAAGTACTTTATTGCAGCTATTCATCCCAAGAAAGAAAATAGGAAAGATGTAAAGTATTCTCAGGAGGAAACCCAAGAGGGAGATATACCCTTCAAATAATAACTACAGTATGGTCGATCAAAGGTGGAGGAGACCAGGGTCCACCTCCATAATAGGGTCGTTAAAAATCTGAAAGAGGTTGGGGCCGATGAAAACTCACCAGAGAGCAAATTTTTTATCGGTGCCACCCTTGTTGATCAAGAGAAGAAGGATCTGATTTCCTTCCTCAGAATCAACCTAAATGTTTTTTCTTGGAAGCCATATGACTTTCCAGGTATTGTATGTAAAAATTATACTCCCACATGGACCAATGATGAATGCACATATGTCATCTAACATGGACGACCAACTTACTTGATTGAATTTAGAGACACTTAATCAGCTGGAAGGCTGACCAACACTAGAAGGCCAGCCAACAAGAACATTAATAATTACTCAGATAGGATGCCAACTAGCTCTGAATTCCAACAGTTTTACTTATTGTACACAAATTTAAATGCTTGGCAATATAAAAGAATTATATATTTAGGGTTATGCACCCCTATAAATAAAAGCTAATCCCTTAGCTCAGGGGACTACTCGAATCACTCATATTCACACCATACTAAGCTATTGTAAACAATACTGAATAACAATAATAGTGGACGTAGGCTAGTTTATAGCTAAACCACTCTAAAATATTTATCTCTTGTGTGTACGGTTTGAGTTATTTCTATTATTTGTATATATAATTATAAAATTAGATTAGTCCATTTTTAGACATCAACAAATTGGCGTCGTCTGTGGGAACGTTTTGTCTGTCATCGTTCTCTACCATTTATATTATTTCTGTATCTCTAAAAGATGAATGATCTTGAAAATAGCGCTCACAATGAAGGCAACACCATCATTCCATATGCTCCTCCCAGTACGATAGATTTATAAATCATTTTTCTCAACCTTGCTAAAGGTCAAGAATTCATGCAGGAGACTGTTTAGCAGTTGGCTCGTACGATGCAGTCTAAGTCCTTTAACTCCAGAAGAGGCATGCCATCACGACCACTAGTTAGGCATGAAAGAAGTTATCATTCTCGTTTTTCTCACAATAGGCCATATCGTCCAGGTGGAACTTCTTCATTTCGATCAATTGATTACTATGATGGTGGATCTTTTTCCAAAGAAAGATCAGGTGTCTTAGAGAGGCCCAGTAGGGAGTCTGATTTTAATCTCTTAGGCCCTCGAGTAACTAGAGGACATCATAAGGATCATCGTGAATATCGAGAAGGTTCCACAAGATCCAGGTCTAGTATGAGAGGATCTGTGCTTGCCGAGTAGACATCTCAGGAGGAGATTTCAACACATAAGCACAACAAAGCCTCTAAATCTACTTCGACGAAGTCTGAACCAGAAGAGAATTTGTGGAAGGGATCCATGCAACGGTTGGAAGATAGGATAGGAGAAATATCCAAGATAAAGAATCTAATGCAAAGGAGTTTCATCAAAGGATCATCTTTCATTCAAGAAATTGTGGAATATCCCACACCTTCCAAGTTCAAACCACCAGTGGTTACTCCCAAATACGATTGGAAAATTGATCCAGTCTTTCATATAGAGAAATATCAAGTTTCTGCCGACATCTACTAAGTTCTGGATGAGATGAGATGTATATCTTTCTCTAGTTCTATCATAAGGCCAGCTCAGATTTGGTATAACAATCTCCCAAGACGTAAAATCTCTAGTTTTTAATAGCCAACTGAATTGTTCATCGATAACTTTTATTTTGGGGCTACGCCAATCAAGAGTGTCACTCATCTCTTGATTGTGAGACAATAGCATGGAGAAATCATTAGAGAATATATTACTCATTTTAATAATGAAAAGCTAGATGTGGTAGACTATGAGGAGAAAACAGCCATAGCAGCACTTATGAGTGGGTTAGTTGTTAAAGATCTTTACTATGACTTGGAAAAAAGTCCACCTAAAACTATGATAGAACAAATTGCTAAAGCTGGAAATATAATGAATGCTGAGGAAGCCAAGGAAGCTCCTGATACCAAAGGTAAAGGTTAGAAAAATAACTCCACTTCCTTAAAAAAGGATCAGAAAGACAAAAAGCTGGATCAAATCAGAAAGTATAATGAATATACCCCGCTTAATAAAGGTGTTCACCATATCCTGGAATAAATCAAGGGAAATAGAGACTTAAACTGGCCTAGAAGGCTAATAACTCCCCCTAACAAGAGGGATAAATCCAAGTATTGTGATTTCTATAGGGATCATGGGAATAACACCAAGAGTTGAATTGTGCTAAAGAATGAGATTAAAAATCTCATTCAGTGTGGAAAGTTGAGCAAGTTTGATAATTGCAATGACAACAAAAATGATCGAAAGAGGTCAGAATCTCCAGCCTGAGTACGGGATGATAATAAGATAACAAGAAATGACGATTTTAAAGAAGATTCTAACTTATCGAAGAAGCTTGATAAACTAGAAGTTGAGGTCGACATGATATCCTTCGGATGATATTTTATTGCATGTGATGATGCTGGAGAAGGAAATGACATAGTAGAGAGGAAAGCTTATCGAAATAAAGTTAAAGCCTGCACAACAGTTAGAAAAATTGATATGGCTAAATCTAACGATAGTCGGCCTAGGCAAGTCAATAGAGACAGGCTAGTAATTAGGTTCTCTAAAAATTATCTGAGTGGGGTTCTCTATTACCATGATGATCCGTTGGTTATCACAAGCAGAGTTCATTATCGCAAAGTTACAAGGATCTTAATTGACAATGAGAGTTCAGCCGATGTAATATTTTATAACTGATTTGGCATACTAGGGATGAAGATTAGCAAGTTAGAACCAGACCATCGACCTCTCATCAGATTTACGGACCATTAAGCTAGAAGTCTTGGTCAACACTTGGCCAACAAGTAAGAGAGAAAGAATTGGCTTCTTCATGTTAGATAAAAATATCCCATCAGCTTATAACATCATCTTGGTAAGAGTGAGGACAAGCAGGTAGAGGTCGTGAGATCTACAGTTCAACAATATATGAAGTTCCTAACAAACTATGGAGTCGGCATAGTAAATGACAGTAAAAAAGAGGCCAATGATTGTTATTATACATCTTCTGACCAATAAGAGATGAAAATGAAGAGCGCAACCACATTCCACATTGAAACTCTAGATCCTCGAGAAAAATAGCAACTGTTAAAAGGACAGGTTATGGAAGAAATATAAGCTATGGTGCTAGACGACAAGAATCCATAAAAAAACACTTAGATCGGTTCTAAATTATCACCTTCTCTGAAATAGGAATTAATCACTTTCCATAGGTAAAGGAAAAATATTTTCACATGGAGCCAAGTCCTTTTGGGTAAAGATATATTTCAAAATTTGGTGATCCGAAAAGACTTGAAAACTTACACCATAAAGGTAACAACGCCAAATCTTTAGTTCAAAAACTACAGTTGTTAGTTCTAGATCATAGATCAAATAATTACGCTTGTGAGTCTTGAGTTGTAGTGACCCGTACTCTACCACTTTTTCATTTTGCATTAACACACATCCTAGTCCTTTTAGTGAAGCATCGGTATACACATCATAACTTACTTGACTAGAAGGAATAGTGAGGATAGGAGCAATAGTTAACTTGTCCTTCAACACTGTGAATGGTTGGTTACATTCTTCAATCCATATAAATGGAGATTCCTTCCTAGTTAGCTTTAAAAGGGGAAGAGAAATGCATGAAAATCCTTCGATAAAACATTGATAGTAACGAGCTAATCCTAGAAAACTCTTTATTTCAGTAATATTGGTAAGATTTTTCCATTCCAAAATGGCTAGAATCTTGGATGGATCGATATGGACTCCATTTTTAGAAATCACATGTCCTATAAATTTATTACCTTCATTCAGAAATCAAATTTTCTCGTTTTTTACATATAACTGATGGTTTATAAGATTACTTAAAACGGTCTTCAAATGCTGGGCAGGTTCTATTATATTTTGAGAGTATACGAGCATATCGTCAATAAAAATGATAACGAACTGGTCAAGAAAAGATCTAAAAACTCTATGCATTAGATCCAAAAAATTTGCAGGGACATTGGTTAAAGCAAATGACATTACTATAAATTCAAAATGTTCATAACGAGTTTGAAAAGAAGTTCTTGGAATATCTTCCTCTATAACGTGTAACTGATGATAATCAGATCGTAAATCTATTTTAGAAAAGACCTTTTCTCCTTTAAGTTGATCAAATAGATCTCATATTCGGGGTAAAGGATACTTATTCTTAATAGTTATTGAATTTAGTTTACGATAATCTATGCATAGTCTAAATCTTCCATCATGTTTCTTAAGGAATAATATTAGATCTCCCCACGGTGATTAATTTAGTTGAATGAAACCTTTTGCTAAAAGATCATCTAATTCGGTACCAAGTTCTCAAAGCTCTAAAGGAGACATTCGATATGGACGTATTGATATTGGAAGTGTATTTGGGATAAAGATTAATACTAAAATCAATATCTCTAGAAGGGGATAATCCTGGTAAATCCTCAGGAAAAATGTCTTCAAATTGTTCCAACAGATTTGGAATTAAAGAAGAAATCTGGATTTGGAAATTTGAAGGTTTTGATGGACAAGATTCTTGAAACATAAAAGAACAATTATTTTTGTTTCAAAAATGAATTTTCTTCGCTTGGAAATTGATATAAGAATGATGTTTGGATAAAACATCCATTCGGATAATAATATCGAACCCGTGAATATCTTGGATTATAAAGTTAACATAAAGAGTTCCTAGACCAAGCTGAATCTTATAATTTCTATAACCTTACGTTGGTGTATTGATTTCACCTGTTGGTAACTCAATATCCAATGGGCTAGTTAAAGATGTTGGAGCTAATTGTAATAATTTAGCTAGTCTAAGACTAATGAAGGAATACTTAGATCCTATATCAAATAAAATATGTGTAGGAACATGTTTAAAGATTATCATACCTTTTATCGTGTCATGTGCATTTTGCATAGTCCGTATAGAATAATTCCTCCCATGACTCAGGTTGGCTTAACTCACTGTGTTGGCTTGAAGTGATTAAGAATATAATGAAATTTTTGATTTAGTAAGGGTTTATTTGGTTGGCGAGTGTTGGAGGTAACTTTATCTTGGGACATTAGGGCTGAATATGTCCTACTTCATGACAATCGTGACAATAAATTTCAGAACGAGTTATGTTATGAATGATTTAGGAATAATGTTGCCCACCCGAGTTCGCATATGGATGAGGTCTAAAATGAGATGGAGTTTTTATGACATTGTTATTTATGATGGTTGGGGGTGAAGATAGAATCATAGTAGAAGAATTACATTCCACAATGTCCGTAACGTCACTTAACTGAGAATACTCACGGATTTGTAACGGAGCAATTGAATTCTTAACTCTCGAATGTAATCCTATTTCAAAATGATTGCATTTCTTTATGTTAGTATCCACATATTCCAAGGCATAACGAGATAGATCGATAAACTTGGCCTCGTATTGGGATACTGAAAGGTTATCTTGTTGTAATTTAGGAAATCAATGGTTCGTTGGTCTCGCTCAGTCTAGGGAAAGTACTTTTTTGAAGAAAGTCTACACAAATTGTTCCTAAGTTAAATTAACAACATTCTAATTGTGCAATAATGCTTGCCACCAGAAATCGGCTTCACCTTCAAACATATAAGCGACTAAAGTTATTCAGAGATTAGTTTAAACCTTCTTCGTTAAGAATCTTCATACTCTAGCGCATCCGTTTCTCAGCTTCATTATCACCTGGCTTTCCAAGAAAGACGGGGGTCATTGTCTTAGAAATTCCTTAATAGCATTCATTATACGAATTTCTTTAGAAACATCCTCAGGAGTAGAATAAGTAGTGTGTTATTGTCGGGCTAACGTAGTAAGTTCCTAGAGACATCACATGATTCCGTCAAATTTGAGTCTGTTCAGGTTGAGTTCCAACAGAGGGGATTCAAGTAATAACCATCCTAAAATTGAATAGTTTAAATAATAAAAGTTATAAATAAAATAAAGTAACAAGCTTACTATATTTCACATAAATTTATATGGTACAATACTATTACACATCATAACCGTATTAGTGCTGCTAAATTTATATTCTACAACATTTAAAATAACTTTTAACATTGGGTTCTTTTAAATAGGAACGATTGAATCATCACTGGATGTAGACTCTGGGCTGACTAGATAATCTCCTTAGTCTGCATCATTAGTTGAGTCATATGTGGTGATGGAAGAATAACCTCTATGTATTTCACCATTAGATGTCGCTCTAGGGTATATTGGTGGAGTTGCCAGTTCGTCTGCAAGTGCCAAATTTATAGCTTCTTGAAGTATGACCGGATCATTGGCAAAATCATCTACTTTTCGCATTACTTGCATCTCTCCCAACACTTTATTGGTCAACACTAGCCTTTTAATGTCATTACTTGACCTTACCCAATAATCTTCGACTCCACGAATCATTTCCCTAAACCTGGCTAGAGCCTCTTCTCTAACGTGCATTTCCTATTCGATATATGGCTCGATATCTATGTTAAACAGGAATGTATCCCACGTGTCCATACTGCAAAATGGGTTTCCCATATAATATTAGTAATAAAAGAAGTTACGAAAAAATCAAATAACTAATATCTTATTTATTTCTCGCATATAATGCTAACCCATCGACATGTTAGATTTAAAACATGCTCTGATACTAACTTATAACACCCTCATTTTTTGTATGAATGAACAAGAAGCACACATAAAGAAATTGATCAAAGCTAAGGCAGAATAACATAATTTTATTCATTATTAATAGGTTTACAAAGGGTTAAACCACCGTAGGGGTGAGTTATATGTTTTTAGTACACACGATAATATAGAAAATTGAAAAGTGCCACTCCTTCCTCCCATCTGGCTTAGTCTCTGCCGACACGATCACATACGTAAATAGGTGACCGGTTTATGTCTCTAATAGGGGCGAGATACTATCCTCTTTCTCCTGGAGCATCTAGAGAACTAAGGAATTAATAAAAATATGCTAAGCAAGTTCTACCAGTTCTATAACAATGATATGTATATATAAATGAGAGTTTGAGTGTGTATTGAATCAATGTTTAAAATGCTTGACAATAATAAGTTGATAATATCATACTTATTAGGTTATAAGAATATTAAAATCTTGGAACTCATAATTCCATAGTAACTAGTTTGTTTAAGAAATATGATTTATTACCAGTTTATTTAGGATCACGAAAGAAAGTTAAGAAGTTTTGAACTAATAATCCAATTCTTACTAGTTCACTAAAGGGTATTGAAGCAGTTAGGTCATCAGTTAACCCATTATAATAATCAATCAACCCAAAATATTTGGGTAAAAGTAACCTGCTATACATACAATTAAAGTGGCACTCATACGTATATAGCAAACATTACGGCTCTCAATTATCTAAGACCAGTAGGCCAAGTAGAAAGTTTCATGGGATAACACGGCAGTCTACTTCCTAGTTAATAATGACGCTTATAGTAAAAATGGCACAATATGATGGGTAAACTGAATCAATAAGGTACATGATATCAGTTATTAGATAAGAAGGGTTAAAATTGATCCTTAAGTTTATATACTCGTGATAAATTTAAATAATGATGATGGTTAACAAAATATGTAGTATGAAAATATAATAACATGCACACACTAAGAGTAAATGAGGCTATCATATAGTGATATTAATAGCAGTATTTCAAATATGCAAAGTTTATTATTGAAAAGGTAGGAAAAACCTACTTGTTTGGTATCCGGTAAGCTTGCTATCACACTGGGATATTTGGAAGAGCTGGGGCTTTATCTTCTGTTATACAATGTGTGGGTATATAAGTATTTTTGGTTTAATCAATCAGTTTTATATTAAACTGTCTTTTTTAAAGTTCCGGGGGCTTATATATAATTATTTTGGGACTTTAAAATACTAAACTTAAGCTAATTATTGAAATTTGGTGTTGGAGAGTTTTTATCTTAAAATAATTTGATGTATGTATGGACAAAGTTTGAGGATCAAACTCATAAGTTAGAAAAGTTGATAGGGGCTAATTTGTAATTTTGAAAACATTTTCTTCATTAAAAACCTTGATTTTACATAACTTGAGCAAGGAATATCCAAACATGGCCTTACCTTATACCATTTTGACAACAAAATTTTAATAAAAATTGAGAAAAAAATTAAAAATTCCTGATTGGCCACGCGCCCTCACGCACGTGGTCAAGGTTTCTAAAAAAAGTCTTTATCTCCAACCTCTCGATTTTGACCTTTTTAGGGTTTCATTTTTTGACCAAGGTTTTCTCCTTCGTTACTATACCATTTGAGATGATTCCTCACAAACTTAACCTAATTTTTCATTAGGAATCCAAATATATAAGTTTTATGGATTGACATTCAATATAACTCAAGTTTCAAAACTGTTTTTTCCTGAAAATTTGACATGACCTTCATGGATTTCTAGAGTATGGCAAGGTCTCTTATGAATTAGGTTTTGTTTTTGCTATCTGTGTGAGTAGTTTGGTTTTGGTTTCAAGAATTAAGATGGATTGTACATGGAGAATTTTGAATTTTCAGTTTTTGAGTTCAAAATACACTTTTGATCAATTTGAGTTCTACATGAACATTCATGGCTTTTAACCATTACACTTGATATCCGTAGGTTATAATGAAGTTATATATGGCTTCAAATCATAGTTTAAGTCAATATATCAAGTTTCACTATTAAAGCTCAAGCTTTAATGGTGTTTCTGTTGGTTTTTGCTATCCTAGACCATTCTACACATAAAAGCTTTCATATTATGATTGCTTTAACTTATTAACTATGCAGAAAACTAATAAAATTAAAAGAATTGAAAATAAAGCATAAAATAATGAGATACCAGATTTGGGAGAATTTTTTAGATTTACAACTAAACTGTGCGGTGAGTTTTTACTGTTAGGATCATGGGGTATTTATACTAGATCATGAGAGGAGTTGGTTGGAGCTCAAGGGAGGTGGGTTTGAATAAGTTTAAGTGAAGTTTTGGTTACGGGTAAATAGGGTGCACTATGATTCATGGTGGTTTCATGTGGTTTTTAACTTCTTATATTGATGTGTGTGGATGGGGGTTGAAGTATAAATCAAGAAGATTTTGCATTTAGTCCTTAATTTTTGTATATTTACTTTTGTAGCCCTAAAAGTTAAGTTTTTATAAAGTATGGAGGTATTTTAGTAATTTCAAAAAGTTTCTAGGGCTAAAATTGTAATTTTATGTTAATTAAGGTCTAAATGATTAATTTTATGTAAGGTTGGGTTTTAGGGGTTAAATATACCTCAAGTTATCTTACTTTGAAACTTTCAAGGACTCTTTTGTAATTTATTGAAACTTTAAGGGTTCTAAGTTAATAAGAAAAATGTATGTTTTCAAATATATCTTCTTTCCTCTTTAGAAGAATTTTGATTTTACACAACTTATGAGGGTTTAAATTGAGGTCGTAGGTAAATTAGGTTTAAGAAATTCCTGGTTCTTACAGGGGGTTCTTGGAAGGTGGTGTTTGGGGTACTCGGGGTATTGATGGTAAGGTTCGATGTAACCATGAGGGGAAAATGGCATTCGGAAGTAAGAGGCATCTACGTTAGCAGGGGAGATGGGGTTGAAATTAGTGTAGGCAAATCCCATGGATTAGGTAGTACTACCTCGACAACCATCGCAGGTGGGGTACCAGTGTTAGGGATATGAGGATGAAGTACGTTATCTCCTATTTTGATCATAGAAGTAAGCTCTTGAAGGAGGACTTTTGCTCAGCTTAGTGCTCTAGATTTGAACTATATGGTATTCTAATAGGAGGTGATGTGTTCCAATTGTCACAAGATCTGATCCATCACGGATGGAGCCTAGTCTTCATAAAAATACATAGAGTGTACTACAGAGCAAGCTTAACAATTGTGGGTTGACTGTTCACTGATGAAAACTATACGACGGCATGAAGTGCGTACTCAGGTTTTCAGGGTAAGAACTCAGTGTGATCCCTCTATTGATACTGATAACTACAATAAAGTCGGGGCACTTTTGTTCATGTTTTTTGGACAAAAGAACTAAGATAATGATGACAATATATGGGGGAGAAAGATTCGCATATGTATGATATTTTTTTATGCAATTCTTTTATCCTTTTTTAACCATATGTGGACGGTGTTTCGTTTTTTGTATTATTTGGTAGTATCTTCAAAAGAGAAGAACTAAACAGAGTCCTATTGGATTCAGGTAAATAGGGATGAACTCTCATTTTTTATACGAGGAGCATGAAATTAATATATTGTGGTCTTCCAAAAAAAGAAAGATATTTAGCCTGGAATCTGAGGGATTTGGACAAGCCTTCAGTCATTTAACAATTTTTAAATTTTTTGTCAATTGTAATGGCCCGTAAATATATGTTCTTTTTTGTGCAATAGGGTGTGTTCCTAGATCTTTTTCTCCATATGAAAAAGGGCAATATGACTCGAGATTATTTTTCATTGCCATGGATCATGATATACTAGGTTTCTTGGACTAAGCAAACTTTAAGGTACATGTGAAACCACTTTACACTAGTACTAAATAGTTGTGAAAGATTAATTGATATACCCCAGTACAAAACAAACTTCAAATGTTCCATATCACTAAGACTTTGGGATCGAGATAGAAGTTTTCCGATAAATCAGGCAGGTGGATAAAAAGAATGAGAATAATCATCGATGGCTAGCCTTTTAAGGGTACAGGGTTTAAACAACATGAAACTCAAAGACTATATAGTGCGTGATGCAAACAAGTAATCTTTATTTTTACATACTTTCACATTTATTTTATAGCGAGGTCCTTCGAACTTACCTATACGTTTACAAAATGTGCAACGATGTACATGGGGACCTAAGCATGCATATACGTTAGAGGGACTCTAAAGCTAAGGCCTTTAAACATTTCTAAAAAATGCATAAATTAGCCATGCGGGGGATTATTATTAAGCATATTAAAAGGAAGCATAAGGATAGTTTGTTTCTCTTGATTTATCCCTAACAGAGTCATCATTGTGGTACTATGGGACCCCGAGCAGTTATGCGCTCAGTGAGAACTTGCACGGGGATACATGAGTGCTTATCTCCTGATCCACGACATCCCCCTAAGGTAGAGTTATCGGTTCAATGTGAGTTAATTATTTTCCCCTGGAAGTTATTTGACACTATATGCAGCTTTTGATGCACGCTCTTGGTTTTAGGCCTGGGACAAAGTTTGAATTCGTGCGAGGGTTTTTTGGTAGATTCGTCTGTTTGTTTAATATAAAAATAAAAAAATAAATGCAATTGGACCTTTCGGGCTAATCCTAAGGCAGATTTTGGATTGGGATTCATCCATAAATTCTTATTGTTTGGGTTTGAAAATCGAATTGCGAGTGGGGAAAGTGTTAGGAACCCCATTTGTTCTTTATGCTTCATTAGTTATAAGATTATTATATCTCTTTCCATTATTTGATTATTTTATTTTAGAACATATTTAGGGACCTTAGTTTGAGAATCCCATTAAATATAGATCGGTGCTTAGGTATGAAAACGGTATTAGTGAAAGATCTAGGAACGTCACTTAAACCGGTATGGGTTAATAAGATTGCTTGTGTGGACTATGGACTCATATAACGAGTGGCCTTTAGTATGTACGTAAGTGTGAGAAATCTCGGCTTGGGAGCCAGGTGGCCATCAATGTATCGATATGTGCGCTATAATTCACGGCTTGAGATAGTTTGATATCTCATTCGAAATTTAAGTAGAGATAGAAAGGAATTATAAGAGATGAGGGCATCTCTATTGGGATAATATATTAAGAGATATATTGCCGATGCTTGTACTCACGATAAGGAGTCGGTATTGCGCCTATCTACTCGTGTAGACAAGAGATTAAAGAACTAAAAATTTAGTTTTAGATGTTTAAATCATCATTTAAAAATTTTGAAAAATCATAATAAATAGGAAAATTTACTTTAAAAATCTAGAAATTATAAAACCAAGAAATTGATAGTATAAAAAATATTTGAGTATAAAATACATATAGAATGTATAAATACAAAAATAAGGAATGTATTAAATAAAATTCAAATTAGGGTTTTCAAAAAAATGATTTTAAAATTCTTTTAAAAATCATTTTAGGAATATGTTTAGTGTGTGCAATGGATGGGGTATATTTGGGACTTTTGTTATAAAATTGAACCAATTCAAACCTCGTGGGATTTAGAAGGGTACTTTCAATCTACTCCTTTGATCAATTTTAGGACAACCCAAATTGCAACTAAAAAAAATAACTCTCACATACACAAATGCATAACTCAATTATACACGAGATTCCTAAAAAAAGAGTACATAACTCAACTAACACATATGTCCTAAAAGGAAGAGTAGATAACTCAACTAACAACATGTGTCCTAAGAGACTCAATACACACAAAAAAAACAAGAGTCTCACTAATTCTCTTATATTATAATCAAGACAGTCAGAATCTTTTCAACTTAAAAATATAAAGAGTCTCAAATTCTCCCAATGTTTGTCACAAAGGGACAAGGGGTGGGAAAGAACATACAAAAATGTTAATACCACAAGATATTAGGATAAAATAGTTACTAACATACAATTCTAACATATTAATTAGGGAAGGCACAAATACCAATATACATTCTAAGAGTTTCAAAACGTTCATTGTCTAAAGGTTTTGTGAAAAAGATCTATCAATTAATCTTTAGTGTCAAGATATTCGATGTCGATTTCCTTTTTCTCAATCAATTCTTGAATAATATGTTCTCTCATTTTAATATGTTTTGTTTGAGAATGGAAAAAAATAATCTTTGAAATACTAATTTCACCTTGATTATCACAAAGAATTAAGGCAGATGCTTGATTTAAGTCATAGTCAATTAACATTTGTACATCCACATAATCTCAGTACAATAACTGCCAACAATAATGCATTTGTCTTTTGTTAACGAAAGCGAGATGTAGTTTTTTTTTAGAGGACCAGGAGACTATATTGCATCCTAAGTAAAAGCATCCACAGAAGGTGCTTCTACCATCATTAACACAACCTGCCTAGTAGGCGTTTATGTACCTGATTATTTTGGAATCGGTGTTAAAGTTGCACATGATACCATAGTTTATCGTTCCACCTATATATTTTATAATACATTTCACCGCATGTAAGTGGGATTTTTTAGGTTCACATTGATATCTAGCGTACATACACAATATGCATCGTATAACGTCTACTTGCAGTTAAGTAAAGTAAGTTGCCTATCATACTACGATAGAAAGTGACATCAATCTTGTTGCTAGATAAGTCTTTTAAAAGTTTAATGGAGGGACTCATAAGTGTTCTAGCAATAGTTAAACCAAATAATTTTATCAAATTAGTAGTATATTTACATTGACAAATAAATATATGATCAGGTTTTTAAGCTACTTGAAGACCTAAGAAAAATTAGAGTTCTCCCATTGTAGACATTTAAAATTATGATTTCATTATGTTTGCAAATTTTTCAGCTTTCAAAGGAGAAGTGGATCCAAAAACTATGTCATCAAAGTAAACTTGAGCAATTAGCAAACAATTTTGGTTTCGTTTAAAGAACATAGTTAGGTCAAATTGCCCTCGATTAAAATCATTTTCCATTATATCTATCATACCAGGCACAAGGATCCTATTTTAAAATATAAAGGGATTTCTTTAATCTAAATACATGATTGGGAAATAAAAAATCTAAAAAACATTTAGGTTGTTCAGCATACACTTCTTTATTCAAAATTTCATTTAAAAACACAAATTTTACATCCACTCGATAAAGTTTGAATTTTAAATGGCACGACACAGTAAGTAAACGTCTAATAGATTCTACTCTAGCTACATGAGTAAATGTTTCATCTACATCTATGGCATTAATTTATGAATAACATTTTTCTACCAACTTAGACTTATTTCTTAAGATATTTCCAGACTCATCATACTTATTCTAAAATATCCATTTGGTTCCAATTATGTTAGTGTGAGTAGGACGTGGGACTAGATACCAAACATCATATAGTATAAACTGTCCTAATTCTTCTTGCATTGCTAACAACCAAGATTCTTATATTACTGCTTCTTTTACATGTTTTGATTCAACTAAAGACACATAAGAAGAAAACAACGAATTAAATTATCGATATCTAGTTATTACTTGTTATTTTACATTTCCTATGATATTTTTCTGCCTTAACCCAATTAGGCACATCCAGTTTTTCAGGTGGTAGAGATTCAAAATCACTATCTGATGATTGTTTTGGTAAATTTTTATTTTCAGATTGGTCAACAGGTAAAAGATTATCACTTTGTTCCAAATGATAGGAAAGAACATTAATGGAGTCCATTATAGTTTTGTTTTAAGATTATAGACACGGTAAGCACGACTGTTTTGTGAATAACCTAAAAAGATAGCCTTTTCACCTCTACTGTCAAATTTAGACAAGTGTTATATCCTTACAAACATAACGCTCATTGCCAAACACCTTAAAATATTTTAAATTAGGTTGTTTACCATAAACACTTCTTATGTTGTTTGTTTAGAGTTTTCCTTAAGTACACTCTATTACACGTAGCTTGTGTAGTCTCAACCCAAAAATATTTTGAATTTTTTTAGTGTGAAGTAAGACACAAGTCATTTCTTGTGTGGTACGATTATTTCTTTAAGCTATACCATTTTGTTGAGGGGTTTTAAGTTCACTAAATTCATGTTTATACCCATTTCCAATACAATACTCTGCTACACCAGTGTCTTTAAATTCACCACCCCTATCACTTAGAATCCTAGTTACTTGGATATCCTTTTCTTTCTCAATCCTTAAAAACATTCTTAAAAAGTTTTGAGAAGTATCGAATTTTTCTTTCATAAATTCAATCCAAGTAAATCAAGAAAATTCATATATAATGATAAGACTGTAGGTCTTACCACATATACTAGTAGTCCTAGAAGGAACCATTAAATCCATATGTAGTAATTCTAAATAGTGAGATTTTAAAACATCTTTGACTTTCTTATTATGGGCTTTATACATTTTACCTAATTGATATGGTCCACAAATAGAATGTTTGATTTTGGATATATTTGATAGACCAAGTACTAATTGTTAACTAGTTAATCTACACAAATTATCATAACTAATGTGTCCTAGCCTCTCATGCCATAAGTCTAAGTCTTTTAGCCTAGCAAATAAACAAGTTTCAAAATCTTTATTTTGAATAACA
Organism: Sambucus nigra; assembly: GCA_949130495.1. Lineage (NCBI taxonomy): Eukaryota > Viridiplantae > Streptophyta > Magnoliopsida > Dipsacales > Adoxaceae > Sambucus > Sambucus nigra. The sequence continues at coordinate 220,951,300 of OX422212.1, forward strand.
ACATACAATAATCAGGTGTTCTTTAACCCCAAAGAATTATTTTTCCATCTAGACTTAATATTTTGCACTTTATTTTTGAGAAGTTAACAGTGTGATCAATGTCGCAAAATTAACTTATATCTTTAAGTCCTTCAACTAATAGCACTGCATTCACGTTAGGAATCCCTTCAACTTTAATTGGTTCTTTACCTATAATTCGGGATATTTTTCCATCTCCAAAGGTGACGTTTCCTCCAATAAAAGTTTTTAAAGAAGAAATTTTTTTTGTCCCTATATATGTGTTTAGAACAGCCAGAATCAAGGTACTAATGAGAGTTTATATAAGAGACATTTAAGGTTGATACAACATCATTACATCTCAAATGGTAATTTAATTCTTCTATCCTAATCTAAATTGCCTTAGTTTTTATAATATAATTTTTATACTTGTAAGGCATTGATTTAGGAGGTGTGGGTTTCTTAATAGGTTCAGCCTTAATGGTTCTCCTAGGTTTGTTAATTTTCCCATTTGTTTGTTTTGATTTAATCATTTATAACATAATTTTTCTAGGTGACTAATTTTGAAACAAAAATTGCAGTGATAAATTTGCTAACCAATATAGTGAGCTTGAGTACATTTCTATTTTTGAAAATATGAAATAGACATACGAACTTTAGAGGATTTTGGTCCACATTGGTAGATTTAAAATTTGTTTCAAAAATTTATTTTCCTTTAAAACGCATTCCTTCTTTTTCACCAAAAAATGTCTTTCTGGAATTCAAAAGTTTTTTTACCATGATGCCAAATTTATTGAAAGCCTTTAATTTGTTCAAAGCTTCTTTTAGTTTAGTTTGTGATTCATAAAAATCAATTAAGACAACTTTGAGTTTTTGTTCTAATGAAAAATTGATTTCATTTATTTTCAAATTTTTTTCTCTAACATCAATTTTTCAGTCTCAAACTCTTCTACTTGTGTAGAAGATTCATAAGATTTTAATCGAATTTGATTACTAAGAACATCAATTTTAGATATCAACCTGTCATTAACTTTGCCTAAATAAATAAACTTTTCCAAGATAGACTTACATAATTTTTTAAAATGTAGGTTATCATCATGACAATCACTATTAAAAGATTTTATTCTAAGGGAATATTCATTACACACGTCATTTTCATCATCCCAATTAGAATTAGAATCATGTATGCGTTTAGAAATAGTAGCAGGAGTAAGATTATGCATAGGGGTATTAATAGGAAATAAACCATTTACAATAAGTAAATCATAATTGTCTATGAATAATTCAGAATCATCAGACCTAATAAACAAATTCTCAATACCATCATGAGACTCATTTATACAAATAAAAATAAAATCCATAAAGTTATTACAACTATCACTACAGTCATTGTTAAAGTCATCCCAAGTTTTAGGTAAATAGGCTTTTGGGGAAGATTGCCATTTGGATTTTGAAAAAAAATTATTACCATAATGACCAAATTCTTTATACTTTATACATTGAATATGTCTCAACTCTTTGTTATGGACATATTTTTCAGAAGATTTCTTTTCATACTACTTTTCATGTGGCATATTAGTATAACTAGATTGTCCTTCTCTAGAAGCTAATTTGTTTATAAACTTAACAAATTTCTTAAAATGTTTAGAAAATAAATCAATTTCACTACCTAATGACTCAAGAGAAACAGAAGAGTCATCTACATTATACATACAGGATACAAAAGCAAGACTATTAACAAAGATTTGGATAATAAGGATGGTTGTGCAATGTGTGCTTTTGGTTTTCCTCTTTGATTTTCACTTAAGGCCTTTTCAAGTTTTATTGTTTTCATTTTAATATATAACTGTTCAGGTATCATGTTAGATTCAACCATTTATTCTATGCCATCTTTCTTCATAGAAAAAGTATGACGTTAAGATCCAAGTATTTTAGGACAGATTTTAGAATCAGCATATACAATACTAGTACTATATGATTAATTAAATATATCTTGCAACATAAAAATCGTCAAATTTTTCATTTTCTTTCATAAACATAGTACATAGGAACTAATAATTATGACGTAGCCTTTTTAACCCTAGCATCACCCTCATGGGTTGACATTAAAATGTCCCAAGTTGCCTTAGAGGTGGTTCAGACTAAGACTCAAACTAACCCACTGTTTGGAAAATAATATTTATGCCTTCATTATTATATTGTGAACTTAGTTTCTCGAGTTTAGTCTATTCAAAAATTAGTTTTACTTTAGTTCTTTGAACAGCACCTTCACCAATAGTGTAGTTGGTACTAAAAAACTAGTTTCAACCATATCCCATATATCATCTCCTAATTGTTATATATGTGCAATCATTCTTACTTTCTAATAAGAAACATTTGCACCATCAAACATAGAAGGACATACAGAACTACCATTTCAGTCTTTCATTTAGTAAAAAAAATTAAAACTAAGGTAATCATGTTTCTCTGGTACAACATGAAAATAATCTATTACTCAAATGTGTTAAGATTAAGAAATTATATGTTAACTCTTTGGTAAACCCTTTTAAACTTCAATAGTTGAATATACATACACAAATACAAACTTAGTTCTGGTTGGTGTGAGGTTCCAATATAATGAATAAAATTTGAAACATAATGAGATGAGGTGAAGGGTATTAGAACATAATAATTTTGTTAACGAGAAAGCTAGCGTACTAAAACCCCCCCGGGTCTTTTAGTTCCAAGACCCCACACACCACAAGTCCACTATAACAACAATTTAGGTACAAAATACAGTTTATAGTGTGTAAATGACTTAGTAGAACCAATACACCATGTACACCAAGGCTAGTACTAAACAATCCCACAACTAATGAAATATACCAAATAATAAAATAGATGACTTAGCAGTATACTTACAACTTCACGCTCAAGAAAAGAGTGTCCAATGAAGATGTAATATAAAAATTAAGTTTTAGTAATTTTTGGTTTTCACATATGGTTGAAAGATAAAATCTAAAGTCACTAATAAAAAGCATCTTTGCTTTACAATTTGAGGATTCAACCGTGTGAAAATAAAATGTCGGTTTGTGTATAAAATATTTTAGATCATGAGTTTTTATCAACCACAAATAAATCTACACAAATCTGGACAAAATATAACAAAATCTTCTTTTCAAAGTGTATATAAGTTTCAAAGACATATTTAGTTTATAAAAATGATCTACTGAATATAAAAGATACTTTTATTTATTAGATAGATCGACATGAGACCAAAATCACATACAAGCACAAGATATGTATGTTTTTTTATGTATGAAAAAGTTAAAAATATACCCTAGCTGATAAAAAGTCAAACAGGGTTCGAACAAGACATCCTCTAAGTTAAGAATTCCAACAAGGCTTCAAATGTTCCAACCCATAATAACTCTCAAACTTTTTAACTCATAAAATCTAAACACTCATCCTCATAAAAATTTATGTTGTAAGATATGTAGGATAAATATTGTTTAGAAAAGGTTTAGAAATACTCTCAAATAGATTTTAAATTTGAAAAAAGTTAAAGAGAGAGAGAGAGAAGGATGAAGAAATTTAGCCAGCATTTGGTTTGGATCTTATAAAATTTCTCACCATTTATAAATGAACCCCAAGCCTTATATTTATGGAGGAGAAGGAATGGCTAAGGTAAAAGGGCAATTTCTCAACAAACAAGGACAAAGGGATAAATAACCAAAGTAATCAAAGGCTAGTTTAAACATCCCAGAAAAGAGTAGTTAGGGGGATAAGCATAATTAACCACGGCACTATGGAGGGCATAATAGTGAAACTCCACCAAACAACCAACAATTCAAGGAGACACACCCCAAGACTCACACGTGACGAAATCACGTGGGCCACACATCTTTCTCTGATTGGTCTAAAGCTACTCACTTGGATCGACACCAAAAGGGTCGTCTAGGTTCCAAAATATTGCCATTTTAAATATGTGTTGAATTTAATTAAGAAACAAAAATGATTTTAATTTTGTTTCCTTTTAAATGTTTAAATTAGCGTTTAAAAATTCTATAAAATCATAAAAAATGTGAAAATTAATTTTAAAAAATATAAAAAATTATAAAATAATGAAATTGATAATATAAAAATATTTAAGTGTAAAATATATATAGAATGTATAAATACAAAAATAAGGAATATATTAAACAAAATTTAAATTAGGATTTTTAAAAATGAAAATTGATTCTAAAAATCTTTTAAAAATATTTTTAGGAATATGTTTAATGTGTGTAATGGACCAATTGTATTTGTGACTCTTGTTAGAAAATTGAGCCAATTCAAACACTGTGGGATTTCAACAGGGTCTATAAATTTGTAGTATAAAGATCGAAAATAAATAACAAACATTTCACAACAATGTTTGGGTAGATGCGATATACCCATTTTTGAAAGCTAGCACTTCAAAACATAGAAAACCAAAACCTTTTGGCTTATTCAATCCATTTATTACTATCAGTGGAAAATTATTAGTGAAAACAAATATCCTTTACAACTAAAACTAAAACGCATGATGCATACAAACTCTAGAAACCACTACACCACAAGCATAATCTAACAACTATTATAACACAAGTAGGATATAAACGTGTTTATTGAAAACTTCATCGCATGTCAAACTTATACCTATATGATTGAAAAATACAACATTATAAAAATGGACTAATAATTAGATTACACGTTTTTGAAAAGATTGTTAAAATATGATATTTGTAATAAGAATATATTGAAAAAGATTTGAAGAAAATAAGAGGTTGATGGAAATTGATAAAGATTCATGTCTTTGAAAAAGAAATTGATTTTAAAATCACCATGGAGAAATATAAAAGGTTGTAAAATAAAGAAAAATCATACTTGAAAAACTAGTCTTGAAAAGATGATTTAAACCTTCCTTATGATAAAAGGTTATGGGGGATATCCAAAGAAAAATATTGATCACCTACCTTCTATGAATCAAAGGAAATATTAAATTGTCTATCATAAAGCATGGAAATTTATGAACCTTGAAAATGGAACATGTACTTAATAGAACTGTATACTCCTACACTTACGCCCTTACACACAATAAACATTCCCACATTAGAACTCCTATAAATATGAACAACCCTTGTTTCTTGAAATATATTATACATCCACAAGTTCTCACGATTCTCAATTAAAAAGATATGATTTCACAAAAACTCTCAATATACATAACATCAAGATTAAAAAGTAAACACTTGATCTCAACACAATAACCGAGTTTATGACATGATATCACTCTATCCTAACACACACCGAAAACACATAACAAATTAATTCCACATGTATCCACTAAATGAAATCTACATGATTCGAAATTTACCAACACTATTTAAGCATCCTATGAAACAAAAAAGCTTTTGAACTTCAAAAAATTCGAAAAAACGTACAACACAAAACATTGTTTCACAAATTATAAAAGACGTGAAAAGAAATGTAGTTGTTGAAAATGAAACCCTTGAGAATGTTGAAACTCAATTGACCTCTACTTGACCTTAGTGAAACTACATCGAATGATTAGCTGACTACACCCTACACTCTTCACTAAATTCCTTACACATTGAATACTTAAGTCTTGTGTTATACTTTAATATTATCACACTTGTTTGTGATTTAAGAAAATGTTTTAACATATTATTTATCCCTCTTGAAATTGATGGCATCCTTATCTAGAAATTAAATACGATGAAATCCCTCATTAATGTCAAAAAACCTTTATGGCACAACATATGAACATTTAATGAAACATGACATTCCATAAAGTGATTAACCATCCCCTTTTATTTTTATGAGGAAATAAATAACACATTGAGTATATCAAAGTTTTAGGTGGAAATGATTTATTCAAAATGGTCAAGAAAAAGTCAAATAACCTAATTAAAAAAAATGACAAAGATTTTTTTTTGAATAAATCACAATATTCTAATCCATATACATAAGGACTCGTGTCATATAAGAATATATACATATCATGTTTGATGAAATTAAAAAATACTCCCTTCAAAATACATAATTATAACCAAGTACGAAAACATATAGAAACCCTCTCTATAGGCCCAAACAAGAACAAAAAAGAGGAAGAATCCCTAGTTGAAAGATATGATCTCACCAAAATCCACAAGTGTGATGTCCATAACAAAAATTCAATGAAACATTAACAAACCTCACACATATAACAACATTAACGAACCTCAGACATGTTACATCAAATACCATTCATTATGAACTTAAACATCACAACTCCAAAATGACATTATTTTAAGACACTTGTATAACATTGTTCACGGCATATGATTTATCTATTCCCAGTTATGTTGTACCAATTATCCTTTTAGAAAGTTTGATTCCACACACACACCAATGATTTAACACTTGAATATACTCGCGTTTACATCAACTACTCGAGATGAATACAAAATACACTTTCAAAATTACCCTTATATATGATTCCTTTTATCGTGGTACGATTCTCGCATGATTAATTATTGTACTTCCATGAATACACCCCATGAAAAATATTATCCATTGCTTACATCCATTGATAAACATATTCCCTCCTAATATTTTTACACCAACTCTCTATTGTAGTATATATTGGGAAAGCATTCAGATGAGTACCCCCTACCTTTTTCGATAATGGCAGAGGGGGAGGAATATGATATGAGAAAAATATGCTACAACTAAGGGGGAGAAAAATACTTTTTTTAAAACCATGTCTCATAGTAAGGGCAAGACTTTAAATTTTTCCTCAAACTATATCAAATGTATTGTCATTATTAAAAAGGGAGAGATTATGAAACCAAAATGTATTAAACCAATAGGGATTTTGTTTGATGACAACACAATTGATATAAATAACAGACTTCACTATCTTCTCTCTAATTTACTTGAGATTAAAAAAAAGCATTAAATACCGTATGATATGTATAATCAAAACCACTTCATCTAGGCAACCATGCAATTATCCCATGCAGGACAATGAAGCCCTCAAATCCAAGACAATGATGAACATGTACTAAAGGCAATGAAGTTCAAAGCATTAGATTGAATCTTGCAACCTCTCATATATTCAGACAACCAGACAGACATCAAATAAGTAGTCTTACCAAGCAACTAGTCTGAAATCAGCAAGTATCCTCATGTGAAGTTTCAAAAATCATTCAACATCGATTCATTTAACTCAGGTTGTTCAATTTCAACACATAACCTGTTATCCAACTCATGCAATTAATTCATCATAATCCCTATATTGATGTCAGAAGAAAGTCAAAGAAATGCTCAGAATATCCAGATAACTTTTACTTTATTTTATTGTACTTTAGGAACTAATGTAAAAAAGGAATGTAACTTTTTTTATACATATATAAGCTCTATCCTTAATCACCTAAACCTACCCAAAGTCCCGGACCTTAAGAAAACTTGATTTTGATAAAAAAAAAAAAAGAGTTTTAGTCTACTCAAAACCATTTTCAATCGACTGTAAGTCCTAAAAATCACTTTGAGCCATCTTATGAATTGTAAGGCATTATAGGCTAGTTTCAGTAGACTGAAATCCACTTTCAATTGACTGGAAGTGAGAGAATGTAATTACTAATGTCAGTAACTTCTTTCAACCTATTATCCTTTGAGTTCCCAAACTTTAACCAACTATTTTGCTAATACTTGACTAGCCTAACCGTCATCCTAACCCTATATACCCTCATACTCTTCCATTAAAAAACACAGAAATTAAGATAATAATCCTCTCAAGTAATAATCATTAACTTGTATCATGGAAGAGATAAAGCGAGTCATCCGTAAGAATGTTCCTAAAAGTAATATTAGAAAATAGGATTTATGTGATTATCCTAGCGTTGATCATTATAAGGGAACGATAACGCATGCAGGATAATACGCTGCTAAGAACAAATATATGTATATAGAGAATCTAAGAGAGTTTAGTTTAAAGAATATAGAAAAAATAGAAAAAAATAGGAAAAGGACTCGAGTCTCGGGTTTTACCCCGAGACGCCTACGTAGCCTATAGAGGCATCAAAGTACACGTAGTTCGTATGCAAAATGAGGGTTGGGGTTTATCCCATAAATCCAATTGGGGACTTATCTTATATCTGTGTGTGTGTAAAAAGTGTTTTTGTTGAGAGAAAAGTGTGAGAATTCCCGTTTGGAATTTATGAGCAAACCCTTTTTTTCTTATTTTTTTTGGGTTTTTACTTATTTGAAAATAAGAGATGTGCAACAGTACTAGATAAAAAAGTATATTAGGATATGTGAGATGAGAGAATAAAAGTGCAAAGTAATAAAACAAATTAATGCGAATTTAGGAGAATTTAAAAGGGAGAGTTGAAAAAGTTGGACCTTCTTGGAGATCTTGAGCTTGATCTTGGATGTTGGAGAGCAGCCCTTGCACTTGGGTGGTGATGGAGGATACTTAATTCACTAAGTTTGATGAAAAGGGTGATGAAAAGTGAAGGTTGGAAAGGTATTTGGGTGTGGAAATCATGCTGACTTCGGGAGGGGTTTTTTGAGCTCGCTGAGAGTGATGGATTTCAGATCTTCTTATTTTCTTTGAAATAAGGTTAGGCCCTCATTTTTATAGGCCCAGGGCATTGATGATCGACATAGCCCTGGTCCTACCAATTGGCAGGTGTGTTTAGGCACACTGCCAATAGGTAGGGTTTGGAACCTGCCGTTTGGCAGTCTCTTTCAGGTTCCTTCGAAAAATCGATCGTAGAGAGCAAACTTTTGATCCGAATCGTGAACGGGGAAAATCGTTGGAAAGGTACTTAAAAGACCTTTGAATTTATTTGGACTGCTCTTGGGTACGGGAGTTGACTTTGGGTCAAATGTGGCTCAGAAGCATTCATCGGTCCTTTGGATGGGGGATCGTCGTACGCAAATGGATCGTTCGTCCGCATGGTAAGTCAGAATCATGCACGGGATGGACCGTTGGAAAGTTTAGGATATGTACTTATACATTACAAAGAGTTTGACTCGGTTTGGGAAGTTGACTTTGGTCAACTGGGGCCTGGAAGCATTCGGTGACCTTTCGGAGTAAAACGGATCGTTCGTCTGTACCGTAAGTCAGAATCGTGCACGGAACGTACCGTTAGAAAGGGGTTTCAGTGACCTTAGAAGATTCATTTAGTCTCGGTATAGATGAAGAGTTGACTTTGTTCAAATGGATCCTGGGAGTGTCCGGTGACCTCCTGATCAAGTTTCGGGGGAGAACGGGTTGTTCGTCCGTACCGTAAGTTAGAATCGTGCATGGGATGGACCGTTCGAAAGGGATTTCAGTGTCTTTAGAAGATTTATTTAGTCTCGGTAGAGCTGAATAGTTTGAATTTTGGTCAAATGAAGACTGGGAGTGCTCGATGGCCTCTAGGTCAGTACCCGGTGTATGACTTAGGTTTGTAGCAATGAGGGGATGTGATAGGGGACCTACGGAGAGGTTAGGGGGTGTTAGAATGGGGTGTCTAAACTCATATTTTTCAATCATTATGGGGGAGTTTCAGTGGACTAAACTCCATTTTCAATCAACTAAAAGTTCCATAATGTGAGCACTCAAAATTTTAACCTATATCTCTTAATTTCTTAAACTTTTACCAACTATTTAACTAACAATTGGCTGGCCTAACCTTCATCCTAACCTTATAAATAATCACCTCCTCTTCCATTCCAAAATAAACATACTACAACAACAATACTCTCAAGTAAAGTTCCATCTTCGAATGTTTGTGTCATCCCATTCCTTGTATTTCTACAGAGAAATCATGAAAATCCATTTGAGTTTAAAACCCAAAAACTCCAAAGACTAAAAAAAATCCACTTGAACCAAAAGATCCAATGCCAAACCCTCTTTAGAAAAGATATAATCCTAATACCCACTTGTTCTAAATATTTACCCAAAACCCCATCTTAAGCTATATACTTGTGATATTTATTTACTCGTCTTTTTGGAGAAAGAAAGTAAACTCGTATTACCATTATTTTAGTAGAGCTATATGGCTTTACATTTCAGTTACGAATCTTATTATTGTGGATCACGGTTAAATTCATTATATCTTCATAGCCTGTAATTTCGTAGTTGTGGGTAGTCAAGGCGTTTAAATTCCTTGGGATATTTCGTGGTCAGCGCTTAAGCAAGGACAAAGGTATCGTCTTTTTGGTTGCTGTTTGCAAGTTAGTGTTCCTTGTAAGTTTTTGCTTCCACGGTAAGTAAATCAGAAATAGTGAAGTTATCCAGTATCGTCTCAAGTGTGGATGTAGGAAGTGGTCGAACCACGTTAAAATCTCGATTTGCAAATTTCCATTAATCTCTCTCCTTTAACTGGTTATATTTATTGTTGATTAATTCATTACTCTTAAATTGATATATCATATTACAATTAATCTTTACATTAAGTTAAAAAAGTTGTAAAGTTTTTCTTAAACCCATATACCCAATTCACCCCCCAAGGGTATATATCTGGGCCAACATCAAGTATTAAATTCAATTTCATAAATTCATAAAAACATATTTATAATTAGTTTATTACTTTACCAAATTAAATTTCTACTCATCTTTCTAAAACATGTGTAATTAATATTTAGGCAACATTTAAATCAAATCATACTTAAGGAGAAAAATAGAGATATTTTTGCCTTATGTGAGAGTATTCTTAAAATCTGCATATTCCAAGTTTTTCCTCTTTTAAAAATCATCAAACTTTCTTCTTTGGAATTCTCAAAAACTCGGTGTTAAACCTCCAAAAGTAAGAGTGAAAGTTGATTAATGATTTTTGGGTGTTAAAACATTAGGGTTTGAGCTTTTGTATGAGTGAGAATGTTTGTAAATGTAAGAAAAATAAAGCTTGCGCATCGTTTTATAAATCGAACAAAACCATTTCAAAAGAATTCCTAGAAACCTACTTTCTCACTTACCTAGCCACCACAATAGTGATACAACCCTCTATATCAGCTCCAAGTCGGACCCAAATCTCGCTCTCGCTCTCTCTCTCGCACGCGCTCATTTCGAATTTCAAATAGGATTCTAATTCCAACTATTTTCCAACTTTAATTCCTCTTTTAATTTAACATGAAATTGATTTTAAAAGGTTTATATTGTTTTTCAAGAAATATATAAAAAGACTTAAATGCCACCACGATTTATATCAAAACCTCGTATTACCAGATAATTAATTAAATGTTGAAAATATTCATTTAATTAAACAAAAATCACCAATTTTATTTAAATTAAATATTTTCTAGATTAATTCAAACTAAAAAATCTTAGTTTTATTTAATTAATTTAATTCCTTAATTAATTAATTTGGTTCCAAAAATACGAGGTATAATAAAAACTCTATGTAAGTGTGTGCCTGATTTATTGCTTTTTTCCCTATTCTTTTCTCTCACACCCATCCGCCCCACCTTTTTTTTTTCTTTCTTCTTCTTTAACTGATTGCAGCACAATAACAGGATTTTGATTATGTCTATCTCCATCCACATTAATTGGAACACGCCATGTGTCGTATTCTATAATTGCATACCCTTTTATCCTCCCCGTCCGGTAATTCCAAGGTTGACAGACTAAAGCGTTGCAGCCGCCCACTTCCATTATTTTTGGATTTTTTCTCCAAATAAAATCCCAATAATAGTTTTTTTAATGAGCCTCTAATAGATTCTAAGATAGGGTTTAATAGTTTTGATGTAAAAACCACTCCTTTTAATTGCATTTCAATTAGAAGATATTTAACTTTGAAGAATGGAGAAATCCTCTAGACTGATTTTTTGTAATATAATGCTTGATAATTGAACAATATTTTTCAATTTACTTTCATCACCTTAGTGGATGTTATCTTAGTCCTTCATGTATTAAGAGAAAAAATCTCATTAGCGGGAAATCTCGATGAAAACATTCTATGCGATAAAATTCTCATGTATTTTTTTAAACTAAATATGTGGAAAGTATAGTGACGGTTATGGTTAATCGATCTGATCGAAAGATGTTATAACCCAAGTTGGTTGGTCTGAATTGTTAAAGTAAGATATAGAAATTCATAGGGTGCATTCATTCACTTATGATGAGACGTCGAATCTAGATCCTGGGATCGAAAGGATTTCGAGCATACATGATCCAATGATTGTTGAGTCACACACCTAAAAGGAGGTGATTGTTCATGAACTACCACTACAATGGCTATAAAAAAGGGTTCTAATCCTATTTTTTGGAGACCAAAAATTACTCTATTCTCCTATCTCCATCCTATACCTTTTGGCATTATCAGGTTAATATTTTAGAGTGTTATTGATTTGATCTAACTGTACATAGTTTGTATCAAACAAATAACATCATTGCATTGTATCCTGATGCCAAATTTCTACAGAAAACTCCATTATGTACTCGCGACTTTCATTCGAAAGGAGAGAAATATTATCTAAGAGATAATGTTTAGACACCACACTCTAGGATCCCCTTAAGACTCTATTTAGGTCCCTAACAGTTCTTTCTTCATAATAGAACCCTAGGTCATACTCCGAGTACTGATCTAGAGACCACCTGGTGCACCCGAGCCCCATTTGACTCTGTACAACTTTCTCGTTCGAGAAAAATCTCAATGAATCTTAGAAGGACTCTGAATCCCCTTTACAATGGTATGCCCCGTGCACAAATTGGCCTTATGATTCGGATGAACGATCCATTTTACTATCAAAAACCAATCTAGAGTCAACCGAGTCCCGAGCCCCATTTTAACCTCAATCAACTTTCTCACAGGAGATAAATCTCAATAAACCTTCAAAGATCTCTTAATACCCTTTCTAATGGTCTATCTCGTGAACAAATTAGCCTTATTATTCGGAGGAATAGTCCATTTTCCCCCAAAAACTAATTCGAAGGCCACCGGGCACTCCTGAACTCCATGTGACTCTCGTAAACTCTTCATATCGAATAAGACTGAAAGAATCTTCGAAGGGATTTGAACCCCCTTTCCAACTGTCCATCCCATATGCTAATCAGCCTTATGGTACATAAAAACGACATGTTTTAGTTTGAAGGGTCATCGGGTGCTTTCGAGCCTCGTCTGACCAAGGTTAACTCTCTGAACCGAATGAGACTGAATGGATCTTAATTGGGCTCTGAATACCCTTTCCAATGGTCTATCCCGTGCACTAATCGACCTTACAGTTCTGACGAAAATCCATTTTCCTCCAAAAATCACTTTTATAAAAGACTATCGGGCACTTTTAAGCCTTGTTGACCTGAGAGTGGCCCAAAGGATTCTTAAAGGGATCTGAATACCCTTTCTAATGGTATGACCCGTGCACGATTCAGACTTATCAATTATGTTTTAAAATCATTTTTCGGAAAATCTGCATGAGATTATCGTCAGTGTGTGTAGGGTTACCTGCCGATAGGCAGGTTAAGTAGAATGTCGATCAACCCCCTGACCTTATATGAAAAGAGCATTAGCTCTTTTTGAAAGGCACCTCAGAAACATCCCTCTCAGTAATCTCAGCAACATTCTCTCAAAGCGAGTGTGATTTCTCTATTGAAATCTCTCCTCCACATTTCGTTTCCATCCCTTTTACACCGGTAACAACCCAATTTTTGAGAGACTATTTATTATTATCTTGCCTGATGGGATAATTTTTTTAAAATAGAGGAAGTTGGAGTAAATATTATTTCCCATGAGTTAAGGGATAATATTTACCATGCTTTGTCTATTTACCGTTATGAGAAGGTAAATGACATTATATTGTGTTTTGTTGCGTCGTTGTATTTTGCACGACGGTTTTAACATATATTTAAATTTGAGCCTACTTAATGAAATAAAATGACGTAGGAACATAAAAATATTGTACATTGCTCCGAATTCCAAAATAGGGAGTGCGGTTAGTTTTGGAATAGTTGAGACAGTCAAAATAAGTGTCAAGTTGTATTTTTGAGTTTCGAGTACTTTTGACCGGTTATGACTCAATTATGTAGTTATGAGTCATTTTAATGGTGTATCAACATTTAAAAGAGGAGAATTTGTGTTTAAGACCCTTTTAAGTCTCCCAACACTTTTATTTTCCCATTCTTGTGTTATAAGCCTTAAGAGAGAGAGAGAGAGAGAGAGAGAGAGAGAGAGAGAGAGAAGAGAGAGAAAAGAGAGAGTTGGGAGAAATGAGAGAAAAATGGAAGATTGGAGCCAAAAATCATTGCTACCGGAAGAGAATCCGAGACTACAAACTCGAGGCAAGTTTCTTCCTTGCTAGATATCGATTTAAAGTGATATTTTGCATGTATAGTTAGTTTTTGGGAGATTTAAACCATTTATGGGTTTTGGGTGTTTTTTGTGTATAACCCTTAAATCTTTGTTTTAATTTGATTTGAGAAAATATAAGTTAGTTGTAGTATAGAAATGATGTAGTATAATTATTTATTGTTGATGTCGGAAGAAATCAAGGATTTGAGGATTTTGGGATTTTAGGGTTTTTCAACCCATAGCCCAAATTGGGCAAATTCGCAGGGCTGAATTGATTCGGCTCCCAGGAGAATCGATTCGGTTAGGGGGTAGGATACATGTCTGGGAGACCGAATCGATTCGGTCTAAGGCCGAATCGATTCGGACAGATACAGTTTGTTGGTTTTACTCATCGAATCGATTCGCTTTTGGGCGAATCGATTCGTAATTAGGGGCGAATCGATTCGGCCTGAGGCGAATCGATTCGGCTGCCCTGTTTTTATGAGATTTTCCTAGTTTTGTTTTATCCCCTTTTCTTTTTGGGTTCAAGGCTTAGGAACGTTCCTTTGGGAAGTAATTAGGAGTTCTATAGGGTTGTGTTGGGTAGACAGGTACCCTAGGCTAGTATGGGGTTATTTGGGCTTATTCTAAAAGTTGGAATATCTAGGTTAATGTCCGAATAATATAGGAAGTTAACATAAGATTTATCGAAGATAAAAATGATAATGTTGGGAATTTTGGGAGACTACCATTGAAGGAGACTCACTTTGATGAATTAAGGTATTGTGTTGGACTCTTGGAGACTAGTGTGAGGGTATTGGCACTTCGGGTCTTAGGTCATTAATAAATCATGACTTAAAGAATAAGAAATGCACCTTCTACAATTGGTATTTCATCATTGAAAATAAATGGTTTTGAAAATGTAAAAGTGAATGATTTCAAAAATGGGAAAATGATTTTTATAAATGAAAATTTATGTGAACACACCTCTCTAAATCGCTATCATTAGGGAAGTTGCGAGCGTGCGGTGAAGCCCCCCTGGCTAATGAATGTAGGGTGGTTATAGTCCTAGGCCATATGAGCGATTATTGTATGTTTTTGTGCTGGTGAGGTAATTACGGGTGTGGTTATGACTCTCCCGCGGGCATATGTCCGCTTCCTGACGTCTTACGTTGTGGGATCCCAGGTTATCTTGGTGATAGACCCTGGAAGATGATAGCCATTTAGGGGCGTGCACAGTGGGGAAACCTGGATGGGCGGTCTTAGATGCGTTATATGATATGATATATATAACTATTGGTAATAATGTGGGACATTATTGATGTTAAAGCATTTTATGATAATAAAATGGCTTTAAATACATTTCCCGGATGGAAGAAGGGAAATGGGATGTTATGAAACAGAAAAAGCATTTTTATGATAATAAAACTTGCTTTATATGTATGTATGTTTCCTGGATGGAAGAAAGGAAATAAAATTTGGTAAAGAAAGTTTTGAAATGAAATTGAATTGGTAAACATTTGATAAAATGAATTTCCAATGTGTTTTCCCTAGTGAGAATAGGAATTGTGACCTTATATTGCAGTTAGATGATTTTATGTCTCCTTGAGCAATTATATAGATGAATTCTCCCATGTTTATATGATCATTGAGCATCATCATTGATATTGCGCTAGGTTGTTCTTTTAGAATGAGAGGTGAGAACCTTTATATTATATTGCGAGAGAATTACACACTTAACTACAATGCATTTTAGTCACATGGTAATCATATCGAACCGGGCCCTAATCCGTCTACATTTCTTTGTTTTGCATGCAACTCTTTATCCGTTCAGGTGCTCTACCGCAAGGACACCTTTATTGACCTCTCCATTCCAGTTATCACGGAGCTATAGCATTTTGCGGATGTTGTAGGATATTAGTCATAGATGATTCCTCCCCTTTGTACTCTAGTTATGTTCAGTTTATTTATTTGGGCGTGTTTCCTAAGCTTTGTACTTATTTATTATACTGTGATATTTAAGTTGTAATACTCGGTGTAACGTATTGTATTGGTCTGTTAATCGACAACTTATTCGGTTACTGTTTAGTATATTGTCATTCTTTTACCCATTGATTTTTGGTATCCACCGTTTCTGCAAATTGGATTGTCTAAGTGTTTTTCTTTTACTTACAAAATTTTAATTTGACAGTCCATTTTCTAAAATGATTAGTGGTTATCTCTTACTATTATTTTAATCGACAGTGACGCTGAGAATGGACCATCTATGAATCTTGTGATTATTAGAGTATAGGGCTGGCCACCTATTACTTTAATAAGCGGGTTGTCGCAGATGGTATCAGAGTATCAGGTTCTAGAGTCCTTAGGAATCTGTGCGGACGTACTACACCTTCTGCATTTTTTTATATGATATAGAGCCATAAGACGGAGATCGTTGATTCCTCTTATGAGATTTCGTTCTCCTGCCATGATGTAAGAACCCATAAAATCTTTTGCGCATTCGTGTGAGATTCGCAAGCCGGATGAGGAAGGGCGTCAGAGAAGGCCGTTGTGAAGGCGTCATGAGACGGGATTACTAAGAACTATAAGCCGTAGTCGGGGATGAGGGCCGCTTTGGAGGTCGCTCCCTTTCTGGTATTTTCTTATATTTGCTACTTTGACTACTAATTACCATAGACATAGTTTTCCCATGTACCGCTAGAAGTAGAGAGTGGTACTAAGCTTATAATTTTAAGCGACGTTGATTTGAAGTTGAAAAGTCCTTGATAAGGACCACATGTTGAAGTTAAGATAGATGGAGGAAGTGTAACCTCGTTCGGTGGAAATATAAGGCCCAGGAGCTTTGGTCTAGAGAGGGGTATAGAAGTGCCCAGGTGCGAAAGATTGAGGAAATTTTTTCACCCGTTGGAGTAATGTTGAAATGGCGGAAAAGGTAGTCGCCATATTTTGGTGGAACAGGAGGCGTTGCCCATGGAGAAACCCGGTAGATATTTTTAACAACGAGTTTCTATGGGATAATTGGTATGATGAGAAAGTATATTCTCAAATATTCACAGGAGGTTTGGGTAGAGGCCGGTCGTGAATAAAGAGTGGTACGGGTAAGGAAACCGTACATCTAAATAAGGTAGGTATAAGGAAGAAAGAGCCCTTCAGTGGAAGGATAGGATCACAAATAAGTGTTGTTAACACTTCCAGAGAAGTAGTGTTCATGAAACCCCATTGGTGGACATCCACCCGGGGAAGACTCATTGAACTAAGGAGGGGGAGGCCGGTAGCATGTTCTCTTTTGTTGAGGAAGTTAAGGGAACTACACGAGTAATCGCTAGGGTAGATAGAGATGGAGGAACGGTTTTCGATGTAAAATGTAGAACCACACCTTTTGATCTTGTCGATTGGAAAACAAGCGCAAGAATAGGGTGCCTAGTTGGGGCATAAATGGAAGTAGTTTGGGTGTCTGAGGACCATTGGCAGTGGCCAAATAAATTGGAAAGAATGTTGGCGGGAGTTCCACTTTAGTTAAGGGCGGTGCATTTTGTATGATAAGATGGAGTAGTATGGTATTAACCCTAGATTCGGGTGTGTAAATCGAGCTTGTGGTAGTATCGATATTATTATAGTGAGTGTATCTATATGACTTCCGTGGTAGGGAGGTTCTATATTTTTCCTTCACTCGTTATAAGGCGAGTGATGATATTTTAAAAGTATATGTGTGGTATGTGCTACTCGTATTATATGTATTATACGAGTGGAAATATTCTTGTTTGGTTGGAGAGATAGCAAGCGAATAAATTGCGAGGCTATCGTATTTGTAGTTCCAGAATGGAACTAGTTGTTTTATAATATCTCACCTGGATACAGGATTGAGACTTTATAGAGATCGTTTAAGGTATATAGGAATTTTTTTCATTTTATTTCTTTTATTCTGCATGTATGATGTTGCCTTATCTCCACGACCAACAAAGTTAAGTAGTAATGCATAGGAGGGGTTCCTTGTTTGGATTTTGCTTTGCGAAACACTCCACGCGTGAACCTTAACGACGCTGGGAGTGGAGAGACGTTGCATTTTTTTTCTCTTTCTTTTCTTTCCTTTCTTTCTTTTTGATGTTGGAAAGCTGGGTTGGAAGGTTTAGCCGAGAATCACGTGATTGAGTGATTAAAGGGCTATTAAAGTGCAAAATAGAAGCACTGTGAATGGTTCTCTCCTATGATTGATGCGAGGGAGACTGAGATAAGAAAGTTGGATTTATACTTATGGTTATGCCTTGATGAGAAGGCCATTTAAAATGATATATGTATGCATATTGAGGATAAAGTATTTGTGAGACTTAACAGAAAGTAAACGTCTGATTAGTTAAATTTTCGATTATTCGAAATGGTAAGACATAGAAGTAGAAGCGTATTAGTAGGGTTATGAGTTAGAATTCTAGTGGTCCCGATCATGTGTCTTAGACCGTTATATCTTGATGACCGACGATGCGACGTAGTAGTGTAACGGGAAGGTTCCTTATTTGGATTTCACTCTATGAGACGTCCCACGCATGAAACCGAGCGAATGTCGGAGATTGGGAAAGGTCTTGGACACTAGGGATATAATTAGGATAATATTTATATTACTCGATTAGGATATATATCGACCTTAGGATTATTAGGACGTAAGGCCCTTGGGGCATGTGACGTTATTTTAGGAAGGCAGTAGGGGGTTGACAACGAGTAGGTTTGTGGGTTAGCTCTAAGAGGGAGTAGGTCCATAGAAACAAGAAGTATAGGATCTCGAGTGATTCGAAATGTTAAGCCAAAGGGTATGAGGCCTCTCTTAGATAGAGCGTTGCATTGGTAACCTAACTTTCGGGGAGTAAAAAGGATGAGTTGACTTTCGATTTAAAGTTCGTAGCGGTAGTATTCGCCTTAAAGAAATAGAGGCACTATTTCCTGGGCAGGAAATTTGGTCTTTTCCCGAGCAACAAGTTGTTGCAATGTGTTATGGGAGGAGAAGAATTGGTGCTTGGAGTTCATAAAGGACTATCAATTGGATATTCCCTTTCACTAAGGAAGTGCGAATGGGGTAGTGTGACACCCCGACTAATTAAATACCGGGTAGCTACTCCTTTATTAAATTAATTCAAAATGCCAAGTTGGTCTAGTTAATAGCATCACTGTCGAAAACATTTTAATGATTACTAACTACCTAGTATTTAAAAAGTAAGTTGCCAAATTTTAATTTAAGTTTGATTAACATGAAACAAGTGTAATGAAGAATAATAACACCATTCACCATAAAGAAATAAATAGAATAACCATCACATAACGTAAATAAAGTCTGGAGGAAAACTCCTCCCTACAATCCCACAACTGAAAGAAGTAAACTGAATACTAAATCCATACATGCCAAAGTCTGAAAACTGTAATGGAGAGATGTCTCTAATAGAAATGGGCAACATGCCCTACAACTGATAGATAATGACTCTGGAATCCAAATGATAGAAGCGTCTACAAGAAAATCCATGTAGCTTCCACAAATAGCTACAGCTCGTCACCTGAATGAGTATCCTATGCATGGTGTCCTTGTGGCTGGGCACCTAAAATGGTTTTACAAGAAAAAAGATTTGAAAGCAAACGGGTCAGAGCCCGAATGTGGAGATATTTTAAAAACCTGCAAGTGCTTTAAAAACATCTAAAACATTAAATGCAAAGTACATGTTAGGACGTGCACTCACATGATATTCTCACCTCTCGTCTAACTGTGCACTCCTAACGTAAATACCCATCTACAACGACATAAACCACAAGCTAAGTGGCATCCTCTCTAGCTAGACTGTCATAGGTCCTACCCTTATTACTCGGTTCTATTAACATTATAACGCTCGTAAATAAATAGGGGTTTAACGTAAACTCAGATGTTCAATATGCCATATATTTCACTCTCAGCTAACCCGTTGTGTTTTTCTCGAAACAATACCGTAATTATATTCACAACATTAACATGAAGGCTCCCATTAATTAAGTGTATATTATTCACATCATAAATATACAATACAAGCACCCCGAGAACTAAGCTGCGGTGCACACATACTCTGCTATCCATCCCGGTACATCACGTACATAAGGATTACATATTCCGAATCTCTCAGGAATAGTTCATAGATAACAACGTCACAAATAATGGAGGCGAACACAGTCACATCACATGGGTCACTCACATACCTACGCTCCCACGATCAGCGGACTTATTAATATCCCAATAAGTCTTTCTATGACCTATGTTCATCAAGGTAACCAGTCTAAATCCGGGCAACACAAGGATTAGAGGGCCCTAAGCGAACGCAAACCTCCCGTGATAGCAAGTATGGTAGGTATGTCATACACACAATTCATATACCAATACTAAGTAAACACACGTCTTAGTAATCCCGTAGTTTAATTGTAGTACTACTCTCATTCTAGTAGCAATATATAATTTACACACTTTATACGTTTTCGGTTTATAATCATACGCACCATAATTTATTCTCACGTCGTAGTAGACACTCACGTCTCAACCCAACTATCCCTTTAGTTTAAATCGCACATATATAATTTACTCCTCAAAATAACACAAACGTCCCAAACCTATCAATACATCATCAAAGGAAGGTTATCTAAATCCTCGAACAAGATCACAGGACTCCCAAAATCAAAACAGGCCAAAAAGGCCTAAACTGCCAGCTCGTTAGAAGTCTCGTTCGAACGAGGCTGTTCGAACGAGATTCCAGTTCGTTCGAACGAACTGTACCTTCTAACGACATCACGTTCGAACGAATGTATCAAACGAAATACAGTAAGTTCGAACGAAGGTATCGAACGAAGTCTCCCCTCGTTAGAAGAGACTGGTCAACTCGTTAGAAGCTCGTTCGAACGAGCTCGTTCGAACGACCTGGGAAGGTCTTCTAACGAGAGACCAGTTTCGGCCCAAAATTTCTTGGTTACGATTTTCATCAATTCTTACTCCTCAAATCTCCTCTAAAATTCGTTCCAACAATGTTTTAAGTTCTCTAATCATCCTAAAACATGTTAAGGTCATACACTAACATCTTTTAAGGGATTAATACATCCTAAACATCATTAAATCACAAGTTTCTACATTTTTCCCCAATTTTTTTTCAAGAACATAAACCCTAGATTTTTCATCATAAATTCCCAGAATTTAATCCGTTGATACATCACATAAATATGAAATCTCTGAATTCAATCTTCAAACAACGTTTCTACATGCAAACCTATTCCCGAAATTAAACTAATAACTTCCAATTTCATGGGTTTTCCTTTATCTCTCAAACAAGGATGATTATTAAGATTTCTAACATGGAAGAAACATTTACTGCATAAAGAATGTAATTTAAATCACTTTCCTTGATTCGATCTCTGATTTTGGTGTTGAGTTTGTAAGGATTTCTGCAGAATTCCTTCTCCTCTCTTTCTCCAAGCTTCTTCTCCAAAGGTGGCTATGGTGGCTAGGGTTTTTCTTTGGGAAAGTTGGAAACCTAATTTGATAACTCCCGTAGCTTATTGGGTTAATATGGGTTGGTTAGTGGCTTAGTGGGTCAAATCTATATCAGATTAAAACTCCCAATTTTCGTCACTTTTAATTCTCCAAAATTACAAAATTACTAAAATGCCCTTTATGTTGCCGGTATGGCCTAAAACTACCCCGGGACCCAAACTAAACCCCCGGCTAGTGTTTTCTGACTATCTCGACCCTTCCGGATGCGTTGGCGCACTCAAAACGACCATATGGTTTATAGATTTTAAATTCACTTTTTATAAATAAAATAATTATATCCCGACGCGACTATCACACGCGTCCCAATAAAATGACTAAATTGTCGTATATCAATCTCGCGACAAATTTCATAATTCAATATTCATATAACATCATATATGCTCAATATAGTCAAATACCAACTCACATCTCACTAGTATTTTACCCGGATTAATTCCCAATTAATTCACATTTAATTAATTAAATCCCAAAAATAAATATAGCCAAAAGTACGGGGTATTACATACTTCCCCCCTAATAACTGAATTTCGTCCCGAAATTCGACACTAGAAAGTACCTGCTAAAAATAACTCTGGATAACGTTCGCGCATCTCATCCTCGCGCTCCCACGTGGACTCCTCGACATTGTGATGTCGCCACTGAACACGCACTAACGGGACTATCTTTGACCGCAGTTTCCTCGCGCTTCGGTCCAAAATAGTAATCGGCCCCTCCTCGTAGGAGCTATCCGGCTGGAGATCGATGTCCTCCACAGCAATGTGAGAATGAGCCAAATTATCTCTAAGGTATTTCCTCGGCGGGGAAATATGGAACACATCGTGAACCCGATGTAAATGCTCCGGTAACCCAAGTTTATACGCAACCGGTCCGATCCGCTCAATAATAGGAAACGGCCCCACATACCTCGGTGCCAACTTCCCCTTCTTCCCGAAATGCATAATCCCCTTCATAGGAGATACTCTGAGCAAAACCTGGTCCCCCACTTGGAACTCCCTGAAAAATCTCTTCGCATCAACATAACTCTTCTGCCTGTCTTGAGTTACCCGAATGTGACTCCGAATCAACTCAATCCTTGCCTAAGTATCCTGAATTACTTACGGCCTAAGTAGTTTGTTGTCCCCCACCTCTAACCAACATGCTGGGGAACGACAAGGCCTACCGTACAATGCTTCAAACGGAGCCATGCCAATAGTGAATTGGTAGGAGTTATTATAAGCAAACTCTACCAGTGGAAGGTACTGCTCCCATCCACCCCCAAAGTCAATAATGCACATGCGTAGCATGTCCTCCAACATCTGATTTGTGCGCTCTGTCTGCCCATCGGTCTGCGGATGGTAAGCCGTACTCAACCGCAATTCCGTGTCCATGTCCCCCTGGAAACTCTCCCAAAACCGCAAAACAAATATCTTGTCTCTGTCAGACATGATATTTAGGGGCACACCGTGAAGTCTCACAACCTCTGAAATGAAGAGCTAGGCATACTGTCCCGTAGTGTAGTCAGTCCTTACGGGTAAAAAGTGAGCGACCTTGGACAACCTGTCCACAATTACCCAAACGGAGGCGTGACCCCTCTGCAACATAGGTAACCCCGTGATAAAGTCCATGGATATGCTCTCCCACATCCACACCGGGACCTCCAATGGCTGTAGCAATCCTGCTGGTTTCTGATGGTCCACTTTTACAAGCTGACAAGTGGCGCATTTCGAAACAAACTCAGCGATATCTCTCTTCATACCGCTCCACCAATACTGGCGTCTCATGTCTTGGTACATTTTATCCCCTCCGGGATGTACCGCGAATCGTGAGCCGTGCGACTCTGCCATCACCTCGTGTCACAATTCCTCCCCTTCCGAAACTACCAATCTCCCATTGAAGCGTAATCCCCCGTCTGAGCTGACGGTATAGGACTCGGCTCCCTCTGCTAGTAATCGAACTATCTGCTCCTGACAGAACGATTCATTAGCCTATGCCCGTACTACCTTCGTGACAATCTGCGGTGTAACGGTCATCACAGACATGAAAGATCGGGCCACTGCATCCTGGTGTCCCAATTCCTTCCACTTTGCCTTCCACACCTCTGCCACCTCATCTGCTGGCCTACGGCTCAACGCGCCTGCTACCACGTTAGCCTTACCTGGGTGATACTGGATATCGAACTGGTAGTCTTTCACAAACTCAAGCCACCTACGCTGCCGCATATTCAACTCCTTCTGCGTGAACAGGTACTGTAGGGACTTGTGGTCCGTGAACAGTTGGAACTTCTCCCCCAAAAGATAGTGCCTCCAAATCCATAGGGCAAATACCACAGCTGCCAACTCCAAATCATGTGTGGGGTAATTCTTCTCATGAGTCTTAATCTTACGGGAAGCATAAGCTATGGCCTGTCTCTCCTGCTGCAATACACCTCCAAGTCCTTGCAAAAACGCGTCGGTGTAAACCAAATACTCAACTCCCGGTCTCGGCAATGCTAACACAGGTGCTGAGGTCAATTTTTCCTTCAATTCATCGAATGCCAACTGACAGGCATCACTCCAGATGTAAGGCACACCCTTACGAGTCAGATGTGTCAAAGGACCTGCTATCTCAGAGAAACCCCGAATAAACCTCCTGTAGTATCCTGCTAGACCCAAGAAACTACGAATCTCCGTTGGTGTTGTGGGCTGTCCCCACTCCCTCACCGCGAATACCTTCCCCGGATCAACAGATATTCCCCGGTCGGAAATAATGTGTCCCAAAAACTGAACCTCCTTCAGCCAAAACCCGCAATTCTCATATTTTGCATACAACTCGTTCTGACGGAGTGTCTGCAAAACTTGCCTCAAATGCTCGGCGTGCTCCTCCTCTGTCTGGGAGTAAACCAGAATATCATCGATGAAGACAATGACAAACTGATCTAGGAAATCCCTGAACACTCTGTTCATCAAGTCCATAAACACAGCTGGAGCGTTGGTCAAACCAAAAGGCATAACCCGAAACTCGTAAGAACCATATCTCGATAAGAACGCAGTCTTCGAAACATCCTCCTCCCTGATACGCAACTGATGGTATCCCGATCTCAAATCAATCTTTGAGAAGAAAGAAGCTCCTCTCAACTGGTCGAATAAGTCATCGATTCGAGGCAACGGATACTTATTCCGTATCGTGACCTTATTCAACTCTCGGTAGTCCACACATAATCTCAGTGAACCGTCCCTCTTCTTCACAAACAAAACTGGAGTGCCCCAAGGTGAGGTACTCCTACGAATAAAGCCCTGACCTAATAGCTGCTCTATCTGATCTCGTAGCTCTCGCATCTCCGCCGGAGCCATACGGTACGGTCCATGTGCTATAGGCCTCGTATATGGCAATAGGTCTATAACAAAGTCTATCTCTCGACTGGGGGGTAGGCCTGGTATCTCCTAAAATACATCTGAATACTCCCTGACAACCGGGATCGAATCTAAAGGAATCACAACCTCCTTAGAGGTATCCTCCTCTAAGTAATACAAATGAGCGGTCGATCCTCCCTCTGGGCGAGGCATCGCCACTACGAACATCTCTTGCCCCGGAATGGCAAAAATAATGCTCCCACTGAAGCAATCAATCATGGCCCTATAAGCTACGAGCCAATCCATACCGATGATCACATCGTGAACATGCATATCTAATACCAACATATCTGCAGGTAATACCAGACTACCAATCTCTACTCCCACACCCCGGCATATAAAGAATATAAGTGACCCACTGCCCAATGGTGAGTCGACACACGTCATTGTGCTCTCTACTGTAGCTAACAATCCTAAAGCTTTCGCGAAATGTGTAGCTATAAAATAGTGTGTAGCTCCCGTATCAAATAATACCCGACCCATAGTGCCATGGATAGGAAACGTACCCTCAATCGCGGGCAGTGCCTGTGGAACTGCAGCCTGGTGGACGTTATAGACACGTCCATACTGTAGCTGCCCCTGCTGAGCTGGGACTGCTGGAATGGGTGGCAATGCTGCCATCTGTGGCGGTGCAGGGAGAGTGGCGGGAAACATAGGCCTCTGTGGCTCCTGGCGAGCACCCTGCTGCTGCTGCTGTGGGGTCCGGCCCCTATCAGGACAATCCTGTCGTTTATGGCCAGTCTTGCCACAAACAAAACACTTTCCTGGGAAGTTCCCTCCTCTCTGCCCCTGCTGTCCCCGGCCCTGGTGGCCGTTACCGTTCCTCCCTTGGCCCTGCTGGCCCTGGTGAAACTGCTGCCCATTCTGCCCCTGTTGGCCCTGATGGCCGTTTGGACCCTGATGGCCCTGACGGAAACCTCCCTGTCCCTGTCTGTAGTTCCCTGATCGGAACCTCTTCTGATCCCCCTGCTGCGAACCCTGCTCACCCTGTCTCTGCCCCTGGACAGATTGTGCCCCACCGGCACCATGTCCTCCTATCCTGCCCTGATGGCTAGACTCTCCCGACCTCTTACCCTCAGCCATATGAAAGCGGTGGTCTTGGCAGTGTAACAAAGCAGCGTTAACCACATCAGAATACGTGGCCAACGAAAGGTTCCCTAACAGATGCTGACGGATCCTCCATGTCAACCCGTTGGTGAATTTCTCAATCTTCTTCTTCTCTGTTGGTATCTCATCCGGAACGATATTCAACAGTCGGCCTCATACTCGGCCACAGTCTTACCCTCTTGCCTCAGATTCATCAGTTTCCTCCTCATTTCTGTATGAACAGCTGACGGAAAGTACTTGCGGTCAAACCGCACCCAGAAGTCATGAATAGTGAGAGTATCCCTCTCCTCTACGGTGGTAATAGACTCCCACCACTGCAGTGCAGATCTAACTAGATTGAAAGTAGCTAGCACCTGCTTCTGAACATCCGCGCACTCATACATCCTCAAGTGCCTCTGCATATCCTTCCTCCACTGGCTCGAGACTACCACATCTGAGCTACCTGCAAACTCTGGCGGATACGCTTTCTGAAAAGCGTCACGTACACGCTCCCAAGCAGACGGGAATGCATTTGCCTGTATTGGCGCGACAACCGGCGCCTAAGGTGGTGCCTGCTAAACAACGGCAATTGTGGCATTTACCGCTTGGGCTACTATAGCTGCAACCTTAGCGGCGTTCATCATGCCCTGAACTGGAGCGGGCTGGGGTTCGGGCGTTGCATTTCTGGGAACTCGTCGTGCACGTCGTGGAGGCATCTGAAATAAGAATAAAGTTTATAAGTTCGCAGTTATAAACTTAATATAGCTGAAGAACGTAGCATACACAAAAAGAGTACAACAGTCCTATAATATAGGGCTCTATATCAAAGAAACTTAGCGGAAACATAGTAAGTCGTCAGATCCTAAAGGACACTAGAACCTGATGCTCTGATACCACCTATGACACCCCGACTAATTAAATACCGGGTAGCTACTCCTTTATTAAATTAATTCAAAATGCCAAGTTGGTCCAGTTAATAGTATCACTGTCGAAAACATTTTAATGATTACTAACCACCTAGTATTTAAAAAGTAAGTTGCCAAATTTTAATTTAAGTTTGATTAACATGCAACAAGTGTAATGAATAATAATAACACCATTCACCATAAAGAAATAAATAGAATAACCATCACATAACGTAAATAAAGTCTGGAGGAAAACTCCTCCCTACAATCCCACAACTGAAAGAAGTAAACTGAATACTAAATCCATACATGCCAAAGTCTGAAAATTGTAATGGAGATATGTCTCTAATAGAAATGGGCAACATGCCCTACAACTGATAGATAATGACTATGGAATCCAAATGACAGAAGCGTCTACAAGAAAATCCCTGTAGCTTCCACAAATAGCTACAGCTCGTCACCTGAATGAGTATCCTATGCATGGTGTCCTTGTGGCTGGGCACCTAAAATGGTTTTACAAGAAAAAAGATTTGAAAGCAAACGGGTCAGAGCCCGAATGTGGAGATATTTTAAAAACCTGCAAGTGCTTTAAAAACATCTAAAACATTAAATGCAAAGTACATGTTAGGACGTGCACTCACATGATATTCTCACCTCTCGTCTAACTGTGCACTCCTAACGTAAATACCCATCTACAACGACATAAACCACTAGCTAAGTGGCATCCTCTCTAGCTAGACTGTCATAGGTCCTACCCTTATTACTCGGTTCTATTAACATTATAACGCTCGTAAATAAATAGGGGTTTAACGTAAACTCAGATGTTCAATATGCCATATATTTCACTATCAGCTAACCCATTGTGTTTTTCTCGAAACAATACCGTAATTATATTCACAACATTAACATGAAGGCTCCCATTAATTAAGTGTATATTATTCACATCATAAATATACAATACAAGCACCCCGAGAACTAAGCTGCGGTGCACACATACTCTACTATCCATCCTGGTACATCACGTACATAAGGATTACATATTCCGAATCTCTCAGGAATAGTTCACAGATAACAACGTCACAAATAATGGAGGCGAACACAGTCACATCACATGGGTCACGCACATACCTACGCTCCCACGATCAGCGGACTTATTAATATCCCAATAAGTCTTTCTATGACCTATGTTCATCAAGGCAACCAGTCTAAATCCGGGCAACACAAGGATTAGAGGGCCCTAAGCGAACGCAAACCTCCCGTGATAGCAAGTATGGTAGGTATGTCATACACACAATTCATATACCAATACTAAGTAAACACACGTCTTAGTAATCCCGTAGTTTAATTGTAGTACTACTCTCATTCTAGTACCAATATATAATTTACATACTTTATACGTTTCCGGTTTATAATCATACGCGCCATAATTTATTCTCACGTCGTAGTAGACACTCACGTCTCAACCCAACTATCCCTTTAGTTTAAATCACACATATATAATTTACTCCACAAAATAACACAAACGTCCCAAACCTATCAATACATCATCAAAGGAAGGTTATCTAAATCCTCGAACAAGATCACGGGACTCCCAAAATCAAAACAGGCCAAAAAGGCCTAAACTGCCAGCTCGTTAGAAGTCTCGTTCGAACGAGGCTGTTCGAACGAGATTCTAGTTCGTTCGAACGAACTGTACCTTCTAACGACATCTCGTTCGAACGAATGTATCGAACGAAATACAGTTCGTTCGAACGAAGGTATCGAACGAAGTCTCCCCTCGTTAGAAGCGACTGGTCAACTCGTTAGAAGCTCGTTCGAACGAGCTCGTTCGAACGACCTGGGAAGGTCTTCTAACGAGAGACCAGTTTCGGCCCAAAATTTCTTGGTTACGATTTTCATCAATTCTTACTCCTCAAATCTCCTCTAAAATTCGTTCCAACAATGTTTTAAGTTCTCTAATCATCCTAAAACATGTTAAGGTCATACACTAACATCTTTTAAGGGATTAATACATCCTAAACATCATTAAATCACAAGTTTCTACATTTTTCCCCAATTTTTTTTCAAGAACATAAACCCTAGATTTTTCATCATAAATTCCCAGAATTTAATCCGTTGATACATCACATAAATATGAAATCTCTGAATTCAATCTTCAAACAACGTTTCTACATGCAAACCTATTCCCGAAATTAAACTAATAACTTCTAATTTCATGGGTTTTCCTTTATCTCTCAAACAAGGATGATTATTAAGATTTCTAACATGGAAGAAACATTTACTGCATAAAGAATGTAATTTAAATCACTTGCCTTGATTCGATCTCTGATTTTGGTGTTGATTTTGTAAGGATTTCTGCAGAATTCCTTCTCCTCTCTTTCTCCAAGCTTCTTCTCCAAAGGTGGCTATGGTGGCTAGGGTTTTTCTTTGGGAAAGTTGGAAACCTAATTTGATAACTCCCGTAGCTTATTGGGTTAATATGGGTTGGTTAGTGGCTTAGTGGGTCAAATCTATATCAGATTAAAACTCCCAATTTTCGTCACTTTTAATTCTCCAAAAATACAAATTACTAAAATGCCCTTTATGTTGCCGGTATGGCCTAAAAATACCCTGGGACCCAAACTAAACCCCCGGCTAGTGTTTTCTGACTATCTCGACCCTTCCGGATGCGTTGGCGCACTCAAAACGACCATACGGTTTATAGATTTTAAATGCACTTTTTATAAATAAAATAATTATATCCCGACGCGACTATCACACGCGTCCCAATAAAATGACTAAATTGCCGTATATCAATCTCGCGACAAATTTCATAATTCAATATTCATATAACATCATATATGCTCAATATAGTCAAATACCAACTCACATCTCGCTAGTATTTTACCCGGATTAATTCCAATTAATTCACATTTAATTAATTAAATCCCAAAAATAAATATAGCCAAAAGTACGGGGTATTACATTAGCTGATACACCGAGTAGAAACTCGTCGGAGAGATTAGTGAAGGCAGGGAAAGCCAAGTGGAATGATCTTAACCGTGAGAACGTTATTGCAAGAGCATTTATGTCCGTGATTGACCATTTCACCTACTAGTGTGAAGAGAGTAGTGGTGGAACAAGGAATGGTATATTCATGGACATCTTCATTGAACTGCAGGCACCATAACGGTCATGATCCTACTTGAGTAAGTGTGGATCGTTTGACCAATCGTTGCTTTTACAACCGATATAGGCAGATTATATATAGAGGAGTACACCCCGCTCTTTTTGGAGGAGTTATGGAATTTTATGAGGTGCCTATCAAAATAGTGATGGACCGAGACTACACTTCCGTGTCAAAGTTTTGGTAAAGTTTCTAGAAATAAATGGGAAGCTTATGGATACGGGGTATATCCTACCACCCAAAAGTGGATGAATGAATGGAGAAAGTTAACCAAATGTCGAAGGGCATTCCTTGAATGGGTGTGTTCGACTTAAACGAAGGATGGGAGCAGTAGCTTTTATGGCTCAAAATTCCGTACGATAATTCGAATAATTTTCTTTAAGGATTCCACCGTTTGTGGCCTGGTGTAGCCGGCTGAGTAATTCACGTACTAGTTGGATGGAACCAGCGGACAATATGTTCCTTGGACATTGAGCCGCATAATTTGAAGGGCTACGCCAATGCGAAGAGAAGTTAAGTAGTGTTGGGATTAAGCGATTTAGTGTTGGTGTAGATATCCCCGAGGAGGGATATAATGTGATTCCGGAGGAATGGCAACTTCTATCGAGTTATGTAGGCATCTTCTTTCGTCATAGAAAGGTAGGATCGATAGTTCATGAGGAACGATTAGATGCTATATTAGAGCATGAAATATGTAGACTAAGATCAAATAGTGACGACCTTAGTCCAAGTCTAATGGGGACGCATAATAACGAGGAGTTTGTAAAGGATGAAAGAACGATCGTTTAGAATAGTGAACCCTTTATATGATTATAGGGTACGCCTGAATTTTGAGGGCAAAATTCCCTTATAAGGGGGGAAGTATGTAATAACACAGTCTTTTGAGCGACTGTTTTATATTATTTTGCCTGATGGGCTAATTTTATAAAATAGAGGAAGTTGGAGTAAATATTATTTCCCGTGAGTTAAGGGATAATATTTACCATATTTTGCCTATTTACCGTTATGAGAAGGTAAATGGCATTATATTGTGTTTTGTTGCGTCGTCGTATTTTGCACGACGGTTTTAACATATATTTAAATTCGAGACTAATTAATGAAATAACATGACGTAGGAACATAAAAATATTGTATGTTACTCCGAATGCCAAAATAGGGGGTGCGGTTAGTTTTGGAATAGTAGAGGTAGTCAAAATAAGTGCCAAGTTGTATTTTTGAGTTTCGGGTACTTTTGACCGGTTATGACTCAATTATATAGTTACGAGTCATTTTAACGGTGTACCAACATTTAAAAGAGGAGAATTTGTGTTTAAGACCCGTTTAAGTCTCCCAACCCTTTTATTTTCCCATTCTTGTGTTATAAGCCTTAAGAGAGAGAGAGAGAGAGAGAGAGAGAGAGAGAGAGAGTTGGGAGAAATGAGAGAAAAGAGAGAAAAATGGAAGATTGGAGCCGAAAATCGTTGCTACCGGAAGATAATCCGAGACTACAAACTCAAGGCAAGTTTCTTACTTGCTAGATATCGATTTAATGTGATATTTAGCATGTATAGTTAGTTTTTGGGAGATTTAAATCATTTATGGGTTTTGGGTGTTTTTGGTGTATAACCCTTAAATCTTTGTTTTAATTTGATTTGAGGAGAAAATATAAGTTAGTTGTAGTATAGAAATGATGTAGTATAATTATTTATTGTTGATGTTGGAAGAAATCAAGGATTTAAGGATTTTGGGATTTTAGGGTTTTTCAACCCTTAGCCCAAATTAGGCAAATTCCCAGGGCCGAATCGATTCGGCTCCCAGGAGAATCGATTCGGTTAGGTGGTAGGATACAGGTCTGGGAGACCGAATCGATTCAGGCTAACGCCGAATCGATTCGGACAGAGACAGTTTGTTAGTTTTACTCACCGAATCGATTCGCTTTTGGGCGAATCGATTCGCAATGAGGGGTGAATCGATTCGGCCCTAGGCTAATCGATTCGGCTGCCCTGTTTTTGTGAGATTTTCCTAGTTTTGTTTTAGCCCCTTTTCTTTTGGGGTTCAAGGTTTAGGAACTTTCCTTTGGGAAGTAATAAGGAGTCATAGGGTAGACAGGTACCCTAGGCTAGTATGGGGTTATTTGGGCTTATTCTAAAAGTTGGAATATGTAGGTTAATGTCCGAATAATATATGAAGTTAACCTAAGATTTATCGAAGATAAAAATGATAATGTTGGGACTTTTGGGAGACTACCATTGAGGGAGACTCACTTTTATGAATTAAGGAATTGTGTTGGACTCTTGGAGACTAGTGTGAGGATATTTCACTTCGGGTCTTAGGACATTAATAAATCATGACTTAAAGAATAAGAAATGCACCTTCTAAAGTTGGTATTTCATCACTGAAAATAAATGGTTTTGAGAATCTATCATAAGGTAAGTTGCACGCGTGAGGTGAATCCCTCTGGCTAATGAATGCAGGGTGGATATAGTCCTAGGCCATATGAGCGATTACTGTATGTTTCTGCGCTGGTGAGGTAATTCTGGGTGTGGTTATGACTCTCCCACAGGCATATGGCCGCTTCCCGACGTCTTACGTTGTAGGATCCTAGGTTGTCTTGGTGATAGGCCCTGGAAGATGATACCCATTTAGGGGCGCGCATAGTGGGGAAACCCGGACGGGCTGTCTTAGATGCGTTATATGATGTCATATATATAACTATTGGTAATAATGTGGGACATTATTGATGCTAAAGCATTTTATGATAATAAAATAGCTTTAAATACATTTCCCGGATGGAAGAATGGAAATGGGATGTTATGAAACGGAAAAAGCATTTTTATGATAATAAAACTTGCTTTATATATATATATATGTTTCCTGGATGGAAGAAAGGAAATAAAATTTGGTAAAGAAAGTTTTGAAATGAAATTGAATTGGTAAACGTTTGATAAAATGAATTGCAATATGTGTTTTCCCTAATGAGAATAGGAATTGTGCCCTTATATTGCGGTTAGATGATTTTATGTCTCCTTGAGCAATTATATAGATGAGTTCTCTCATGTTTATATGATCATTGAGCATCATCATTGATATTGCGCTAGGTTGTGCTTTTAGAATGAGAGGTGAGAACCTTTATATTATATTTTAAGAGAATTACGCACTTAACTGCTATGCATTTTAGTCACATGGTAATCATATCAAATCGGGCCCTCACCCGTCTACATTTCTTTGTTTTGCATGCAACTCTTTATCCGTTCAGGTGCTCTAACGTAAGGACACCCGTATTGACCTCTCCATTCCAGTTGTCATGGAGCTATATCATTTTGCAAATGTTGTAGGATATTAGTCATCGACGTTTCTTCCCTTTTGTACTCTAGTTATGTTCAATTTATTTATTCGGGTGTGTTGCCCAAGCTTTGTACTTATTTATTATACTGTGATATTTAAGTTGTAATACTCGGTGTAACGTATTGTATTGGTCTGTTAATCGACAACTTATTCGGTTACTGTTTAGTATATTTTCATTCTTTTACTCGTTGATTTTTGGTATCCACCGTTTTTGCAAATTGGATTGTCTAAGTGTTTTTCTTATACTTACAAAATTTTAATTTGACAGTCCGTTTTCTAAAATTATTGGTGGTTATCTCCTACTATTTTTTTAATCGACAGTGATGCTGAGAATGGACCATCTATTAATCCTGTGATTATTAGAGTATTGCGCTGGCCACCTATTATTTTGGTAGGCGGGTTGTCACAAAATTTAGAAAAATCCTTTCCCTCTCCTCTTACCACTCCATCCACTTGCAAGGGCAGACCCACAACCATCAAGACCAACCTTCCAGTCTCCAAAGAAGGTCCAAACACTCTTTTCTCTTTTTAAATTTCCTTATTTTTGCATTAGTTATTTAATCCTTACTTTAGCATTTCATCGTTATTAGTCCACACATATTAATAATAAAACTTTTTATTAGTAGTATTTAACATACAATATTTTTTATAAAAAAAATTAAGAAAAATAGGGTTTGCTCATGATAAGAACCCAAAAGTGTTGATTTTAACCTCGAATAGATGCATTTTGGTCACTTGTTTTAATTAAAATTGACATTATGTTCGTGTTTTATCATTTTGCAGGTCAATACGCAGTCGCAGTGTTAAATGATGCTAAATCCAGCCAATTGTGACATAGAAACGGTTAAAAGCAATCAACGAAGAAATCAAAGTAGCTGCGAAGTCAGAAGTCCCTATTTGAGCTTGTTGAGATCAATTTTTATGTTCCGAACCGTGCCCCCGAACTAAACCTAAGACTACACCTAGCCCAAAACAATCACCCGAGCCCCGTGTGTGTGTTTAGTTCCTGCTTTTCATAGTTTTCTAGATTTTTATTTTGAGTCGTTTTATTTTTACGATTTATTTAGGATATTTAGGATATATTTTCCATTTTTCTATTACTTTTTATTTTGTATTGTTTTATTTTTATTTTTATCTTTATCCTTATTTTATTTTTATTAGGATTAGTTTTTAGGAATTTATTTTCTGGTTTTACTAGATATTATCTTTCTTTAGTTTTATTATATTAGGATTATATTTTTAGTTTTAATAGGTTTTTATTTTTATTTTTATTTTGTGCCTTTTATATTTTTTTAGGATATTAATTTTTTTAGCTTTATTAGCCTTTTAATGTTTATTTTTATTTCTTTTTTATTTTAATCATTAGTCTTTGATAGTTTACTAGATTTTTATTTTTAGTTTTGTTTAGTTTTTATTTTTATTTTACTTGTTTTTATTAGGTTTATTTTTATTATTTCTTATTTTCCTATTTTTTTTTAGTTGGCTACAAACTAATACACACACACTATCCTACACTCACTCACACCTAAACTAAGCACTCACCCTCACCCTTTATCATACACCCTCACACACCCTACCTACCCCTCACTCATCTTCTCCATCAAACACCCACTCTCTCTCTCTCCTTCATACCAATAAACCCATGACCACCCAAACCCCGTACCTTCGTTAACCCATTTCGCAAATCCCCCTAGATGCTCAGGCCAGCATCACCACTTGCATGGCTCCGGCCAAAAACTCGAAACCAACAAACCTTATTCAACCCCCGATCACAACTCGAAACGGTATAGCTGCCATCTCCGGCGAGCCCCCTGCCCTTCGTCGGCCAGCTACCCTCCTATCCGACCTCCTTTCCGGTGACCCCATAAAACCCGGTTCCTCTTACCCGATTTCGACCCTAAGAAGCCATCAAAATCGGACCTGTTCAAGAACCCACAGCAACCCGAAATCGCAACCAATTGAACCCGGACCTGCCCAAAACCCAAAACGAAACGAACAACCCCAACCCGAAACCATATTCCTCCAATGCTGGAGCTAAACCAAATTTACCCTTACCTTTCAGCCAATATCCAAAATCGAATACACCACCTGCCAAGCCACGATTTCAGGAACTACAATGCCACCTGCCAAAAATTCAAAATAAAACTCACGTAAGTGAGAATAAAAACGCTCCCATTTTATCTTTGACTTGACCAACACCCAAAATCCCAAAGATATCTCTATAACAACAACATCCATGGGTATATTATAAAAGAGGGAACTCTAAGGACTCTGAGATATCTGCAGAGAATAGGAAACGAGGAGACTGGAAAACAGAGAGAGAGAGACACAATGTATATTATGTACATAAAAAAAATTCAGAAAAATCCAAAAAAAAATTATTTTAGTTTAGAATATATTTTTAGGTTTAGTTTTTATTTTTATTTTTGTAATCAAGTGCTGAAATTGAGAAGAAGTTGGACGCATGTCAATGCGTATTTCAAGATATATTTGTGGAAAAAATTGTGTGTCGTATTTCTTCATTCTCTTTTCAATTTATATACTTTTTGATATATTATTGATTGTTGTTTATGCACACATGGGAATGTTTGACTAAACAACTCATTCAAGGGGTGGGATGTACTGTATATGATATTATATTAATTAATGTTTGAATTTAGGATTCGAACTAGAGATAGGTTTTTTTGAAATTTGAATATTAATTTTGTATTGAAATTGAGAATTCATACTGTTTTTATTAAATTGATCCTAGCGGGTAATTTTGTTGAAAATAGTATAGTTCTTAATTTTTTATCGTGTGATATTTTAAAATTAGTTTTCTGAAAAAGATATTATTAAATTTATAATTGTAACGATAGTTAGATTATCGATTTAATATTATCTCAAAATATTTCAAATTAATAAATTGAGAAATTAAAATAATTGATAATGTGGTGTAATCCAATCTCTTGACTTTCTCACATTTATCACACTCGGTTACACATTCTTTTTCATCATTTAGTCATTTCATAATTTTAGCATTTAATAGTTCATTCTCCCATAAAATTGTTTTAAAAAATATATATAAAAATTAAAAAAATTAAAAAATATTTTAATAAAAAAATTGAATTGCAAGTGTTCACGTCGATTATTTCACCTTGGAAGTTGGATTGATACCCGTACTTACCGCATTACGAGTTGTTTTAAACAAAATTTTGTAGGTATTCAAGGGATTTTGAGATTGACTTTTGAAGACAACGACCATACGCCAAAAGCATATTATCAGCTCATAAATTCCAAACGGGATTCCTCACCGTATTTTCTTAAATTAAAAAAATCATTTTTATACACGCACACTTCAAAATAAAATCCCTAGTTAGATTTATGGGATAAAGTATGCGAACTACGTGGACTTTGATACCTTTTTAGGCTAGGTAGGCATCTCGGGTCAAAACTCGAAACTCGGAACTCGGAACTCGAGTCCTCCTTTTATATTTTTATTCATGTATTATTTCTATATATTGTACTTGTAATTCTTATTCTCACTTTATCTAACACATATTATCATTTCACCATAACGATCGATATCCATATGAGCGTACACATTATGTTCTTAATTACTATTTTGGGAACACTCATACGGATGACCTCACTCCGCATTTCTTCATGACGTGAGTTGAGAAATTCCATTTTCCATTTATATATACATGTGCACACATTTCACAGAGTTATTAAGGAGAATAATAACACATTACCATGAGAGACGAAAAGGGCGGGATGAGTGCCTAACACCTTTTCATTCCGTAACTTATCCCCCAAATTTTTGAACTAATTGGTTTCGCAAGCATCAGTATGTATTTGATGTCGTTATCTCGAGAAAAAAATATTTCTTTTACCTATTTTCTGCGAAATATGCTGGAGACTCCATCTCTTTACATCACCCCACATCGACGATGGCCGAAGAGCTCTTAGAAAGGGAGCGAGACCTTTTTCTTCTATCCCTCCAACCGTGCGCGCAAACGTCGAAACCTCCCCCTCCCTCGAAAGGAGGAAGGAAGGAGAATGGGGATGGCCACATACTGTTCCTAGAATGTGACTTGCAATAACCTAGAATCATCATTTTTTTATTCCTTTCAAAAATTTCCAACAGTTTTACGCAATATTCTTATGAAAATAAATATGGAACGAATTATGGCAAAATATATCAAAATTATGAGTTCGACTAGATCATTTTGATGGAAAAAATTTCACCTTGGTACCTTCTACTTCTCGTCCAGTATGGTTTCGTCTGCAGAGGTCTCGGCCTGGCTGAGTACGAGGTTGCTAATCCAACGCTTGTGTTCATGCGAGAAACTCGTAAGTGTGGTCTTAGCTGAGGAGATTAGACCGGGGTAGGCTAAACATGCATTTTCCTAATATCGACTAGGAGAGAGGCTGAGAGATATCCTTGTTTACTTTCTTGAAGTCTCGGCCTAAAATATGGCCGAGGTTGTATGTACGAGGTCGACCTTGGTTCTAGACGAGTCTTGGAAGAGTCATGTGATTTCCTTCTGGAAGCTCGGATTTTTAGAGTCTCGTCTTGGGACGAGGTTATATTTGGTCATATCAATTCATACCTGAGAGATCTTTGGAAAGTTGATGATGACACATGGCCCGAAACACGGCATATGATGTGATATTCATTAGACTTGACCGCTCCGTCTTCAACTCAAATGTCATAGGCTTGAAAGGTCACAAACTTCTATCCTATGACTCAAATAGTTTTGTTCGAAATTAAGCCAACACTTACAAATTGACTCAATTGAAAATTTTTCCTTAGAGATAAAGTTAAAGAAAATGAATGTAAATGACGTGAGTGTGGTTTCAAAGTCCCATATAGAAATTTTACAATAAAGTGAAAGAATATATAATTAAAGGACAAAAGATGACTATTAATCTTATAGTCAAAGACG
Organism: Sambucus nigra; assembly: GCA_949130495.1. Lineage (NCBI taxonomy): Eukaryota > Viridiplantae > Streptophyta > Magnoliopsida > Dipsacales > Adoxaceae > Sambucus > Sambucus nigra. The sequence goes on from OX422212.1 coordinate 220,989,875, forward strand.
TTATAATATGGTGTTTCGCGTTCGCGTGACATACAAAAGGGTGATTAAGCGCATTAGGTTCTTTTGATGGCGCACTTGGCACTAAGATATTATAACCCGTTTCAATCGCAGATCGACGATTGCGGTTAATCGATCTAATCAAAGGATGTTATAACCCAAGCGGGTTGATCTGAATCGTTGGATTTGATAGAGCACTTGGCACTAGGATATTATAACCCAAACAGGTTGATCTGAATCGCAGATCGACGGTTGTGGTTAACAGATTTGATCAAAGAATGTTATAACCAAAGCAAGTCGATCTGAACTGTTGGATTTACTCGTGGGTATTCATATAGGGTACGTCTATTTGCTTACAGTGAAACATCGAATTTAGACTGTACAATCGAAAGGATTCCTAGCAAACATGATCCAATGGTTGCTGAGTCGCGCACCTGAAAGGAGGTGACTGTTCATGAATAGATTGTTATTGTCTCCTCTCTCTGTCATCTAGCTTTTGGCATTTTCAGGTTAACATTTCAGAGTGTCATTGGTTTAATCAAATCGTACATAGTTTTTATCAAACATGTAATATCAATGCATTGTATCCTGAAGGTAAACTTCTACTACAAACTCCATTATCGAAAGATGAGAAATGTTATTTAAAAGACAACATTCACATAACGTGCCTTGCACTAACTTGAAATCATCATTTTTTTTATTCCTTTCATAAATTTTCAACATGTATTGTCTACGTTTTTATTACATTCAGTCCGTTTCATTATTTGATCAATCAATCTTGCAAGTGTGCTTCTATGAGGATATCGCATGTCCCTTTTGAAAACAGTTGTAATGGAAGTTCAATGAAATAACTGTAATTGGCGTGAATAGATTCATATATCTCTTTTGATTGCCATACACTTGTATCTTATTATAACTAGAAAAAGATTGGTAGTCACCAAACAAATAGAAACTCATGTCCCGTCTTTAATGGAGTTCTACAAACATCTTTAACAGAGCCAATGCCCTTTGTGGCTGAAAGCGTGGAACTTCATGACCAGAATCTCGAACTGTCATGAAAGTCAACCCGTCATAAACCACTTGATATCCACCCACCTGCAGAACCTATCCAATTTAGCTGATGATGGTATTAACAATAATCTGACAAAATTTAACAAATTTAGCTAATGCAGTAAATTGTGCCCGTTTGGAATAGAAATTTTTTAGTGAATTATGAGTTCTAGATTAAATTACAAACTCATTTTACATGAAAACGACTTTCCAATGTTAATTTATAATAATAATCTGACCTACGTTAACACGTCCAGCTACTGCTGCATTGGGACCTTTGGGGATAGACTATCTGAAGTGAGTTTGGAATTATAGATTGAAGTACAGACTCATTTTTACATTAAAAAAATGAATTTGCAATTTAATTTATGATTCATAATCTGTTCAAAATGATTTATCAGGGAGAAAATTTTTTAATGCATAAGGAATATAAGAATCCGAAAAAAACATACCTCTCTTGTATCATCTAACCAAGAGCGCCAAGGTTTGATCACTTTAAGGTTTAATGCATCAATTGAATATCGAGTGCCAGTCACTGGAACAACTGCATCCACATCGCCACTGCCACAACGCGTACACAGATTCAGAGTGTTTGATCTGAGATAATGAAAAGAAATTCCACCCTACTTCTATGTAGAAGGCCTAAATGGAAATGGTTTACAACAGTTAGATGACTTTTAGCCTATCATGTAACAAGTTCAATTACCTGAAAAGAAATATTCGAAGACCAGAGGCAATGAGCTTTTTATATATAGGAATCATAGTTGAGGGGCTATCTTTCCAATCACCGACCACATTGCTGAGAGATAAGAGAGAGAAATACTCGTCTTAAAAACATCATTGTTTCTTCAAATCTCATCCATTCCATATGTAATAATAGTAATGGAAAAGAATAAAAAAAAGTACTCATAAGAGAATATAAACCTGCATACTTCCCAAGTATAAGGCAGTTTGGTTCTGTTAGCATGTAAAGCTTTCTGCACTTGAGGAAGATTGAGATACTTGTGAACATAATCTGCTTCACAGGGATCATAACCTCCAACGCGGTTTCTTTTCATCGATGTGTTCGGGGAAGCCAAACATATTGGGCTGTATATACTGTAAAAATCTATTTTTCCAGCTTCTTCCATTACTCTGCCTTGTAAATCATCACACTCGTGTTTATTGATTTTAAGGCTAGTGCAGTGCTCAATAAGTCCTCGATAAGTCTCATCTGAAATCAATGCATGGCTCCAAAGATATTCTGCAGACCCTCTATCGTCCGTAACTTCATTCATTATCCCATTTCCTATCTACAAAATTTATGAGATGAACTTAAAACAATATAAAATACTCAACTTCCAAGATGCAGAGAAAGAGTGACATTTTTGGACCCCAATTTGGAAAAAGTCTAATCTTGCTCTCAATTTCACTACATCAAATTTCAGATTCTAACTAGAAAGAATGCAATGCTGAAGTTAAGTTAGTCCAGGAATTTACTTACTATTTTAATGTAGAGAGACAAAGAGACCATTTTAGAATGGAAAATGCTAGGGAGACCCACTTCGTGGACACATTTCATGGTTGTTTTGGGTCCCGCCAGGGCATCAACCAATGCATTAAAAACTTGTACCTATTTTTGTTTTATTCACGGGTCCACGAAATGAGTCTCCCTAGCATTACTCTTTTAGAATTTGTTTGGTTTGAGTTATTGTACTTCCCTTTAAAGGTTAATCTCAAAACGACCCTTTCTACAACATATTTTTATCAAAATAGTTCACCTCCAAAAAGACTTCCCAAATATTGGATCAATTTAGAAAATCTTACACATCCTATATAGGGACCACAAAAATCAAAAAATTCAAAATTTTCAAATGGATGTTATAATATGTATCTATTTGGGAAAACTTTAAATATTGTGGATCGATTTGAGAACTCTTTTTGGAGGTGGATTTTAGTTAGAAAAAATGTGGAAGAATAAGATGGTTTTGACATCTTCTATAACTTTAATCCTCTAATCGTAAATTAATAGAATAGTCTGATAATATGTCAACTTCTTTTGTTAAACTTATTCACAATATGTCAATTTATTTAACAAATATGAGAGAACACAAAAGCTCAAACCAAACTAGCATGTACAGAAAACATAAGATCGGTAATTTTATAGTAATCAAAAGTTAAAAGGGTAATTAGCAAGCCAATGGAATTGTTTACCATAATCCCCTTAAGTTGGATAGTTTTTGTAGAGCCTTCGTTAATGTTTCTCTTGATAATGACATCTGCTAGCTCTGGAATGTAATACCCTGCAAAATCCTAATAGAGTTAGTTGTCAGCTGAGCAAAAGTCAGAAGATAATTTAGAGTTCCCATGGATATATATATTTTATCTACGTGATTGAGTTAGACAAGCACATAATTAAGTGGTCCTGGTATGAATCTTGGGAATGACATTCATGGGCTGTTTCAAGTGGTCTCCCACTAACCAAGAATGCAAAAGGATAACCTTTTAAATTGTTATAGATTATTATATTAATATATATGTTGTATTTTTCTTCTGTTGTTAAGGTACCTGCATAGCTTTCTCCAGTTATATAGAAATCACTGGCCCTGTAATGAGGAAATCTATTGAACCAATTTACCAAGAACCTGTACGTGTCTTGAGCTGCAATACAAAATCAGTATGAGATAGAGAGAGAGAGTCCATATATATTAATGAACTTATCATGATATTACTTGGTTGGTACAAGTTACTACAAAATAGTCCCTTAAGTTTCAATTTTTGCATTTCAAACCAATTGTACAATAAATTGAAAAATAGAACTTTTGAAAGTAGTACACCAGTCAGTGCAATATTGGCCCCACATAAAGGCCGAGGATAAGATATTTCACTTATTTATTTCAAATTCTGAATAGCAAAAAATTAAACATCCAGGAATACATTGCAAATAATCCAAAACTTTAGGGTGTTTTTATCCGACTTAGTCTATGTACTTATGCACACCGACTAGGCTAAACCAAATCAGTGAACGATCTGTTTCAAAGGATTGAATCGTAAAAAGAAGAGGACGTTTACCAGTCCTTGTATCCCCTGATAACTTATAGTCAGAGGTAGTGTTGGAGTAGGAAAAGCCAACTCCTGCTGGGGACTCCAGAAACAGTATATTTGCAACTACATCATGTACACGCATTGGATCACTTTACATTAATTGCATATAGGTACATATGTAATAACCAATCTTTAGGAAGTGGATTATAATTAATTGGTAAACAGAAAATTAACTAACCTTTGTTCCACGCAAACCTATTTGAATAGAGGGTTGTGCCATCGGGTTTAACACGGAAAGGTCCAATCTCTACCATGGCCCCCACCCCGAGTGATGAGCACCCAGGCCCTGCATGTGCAATAATTATATTAGCCTTTTTCTTTTCTACAAAGGAAGCACTAATTTTCACCGTCTCCTAAAAAAAGATTTCACTTCTAAAGGTAGTCAAATAGAGGTATTGTTTGGCCTGTTACGACAAACATCATTTCGATAAAAAGAAGACGGGAATTCCTTTTCTTAATCTAACATGAACACTACACATTTAAAACATGAAACCACTCTATCAACATGATTACTATTTTATACACCTAATTAAACACAACAATGCACAAACGTAGGAGTAAAAACACGAATAACACGACAATACATTATAATACAGTTAACACGAGTCATAATTTTGACACAAACATGATACGATTTCATGCCAGAAAATCTCCACTATCACAATATATCTTGTGTGCACTGGGTTATTTATTTATGAGACAGTGAGGGATGAGTTGTTAGCTTGGCGGTTTTCGAATGGAGGGAAGGGGGTGTCAAAAATTTGGAGGAAGGCTCCACTTTTCATTTTTTGGATGGTGTGGAGAGTGGAATAGAAAATGTTTTAAGGGGATGGAGCTAGAGTCCTAGACTTAGATACTTGTTCCTGAGTTCTGTCTTTCGCACAAGAAGGAACCTGCTATATCATTTCCACATTTTGCTGATTTCTTGGAGGACTTGAATGTTAAGTTGTAGAGATGCTCTTTTGTATTGGTCTTTGTTTAGTCGAAATCCTCTTTCTGTATTTTTGCATTTTGGTTCTGTATACCGGTTTTGGTTTCTGCCCCTTAAACTATTTTTTCAATGATATTTATCAAATAGTCACTCGAACATTTTTTAATATACTTTTATTCCAAGCTTCTTTATTTTGTTCCATAAAGTCACTCACTACATAAAAACACTCAAAAGAAGGAGCACTGGTGAGGGTCGCTGAGCTGTGGCAGTGGGGGTGGGGGGTGGAGGGAGAGGAGGTGGGACGGGGGTGCCGTCAGCGCGAACCTTCAAAAATAACATAATATTGATTAAATGAATGTTTGAGTGATTTTTTGGAACAAAATAAAAAGATTTATAGACTAAATATATATTAAAAGGTGTTTAAGCACTTTTTGATAATTGGTCCTTTTTTATCCTTTCGCGTGTCTTCAAAATTGTCAACCCTATACTGAAATCACCTATTTAATTTAGCTCTCATTTTGCAAGAGGAAACAAAGATGATGCGAAGCGGTAAGAATATAGAGTTGGGTTGAATCCCTTTGGATCAACCCATGTGCATCCAAGTGGGCCCTAAGAGAAAACCCACCATATGGAACAGATACTTTTTAAGTTCTGATAGGTGAAATCGCATCTATTTCAATCCAAACAACCGCTCCCCAGTGCGTTGAAGTAAATATAACATAAATAACGATAAACTCTGTTCTAATGAAAAACTAATTAGAAGAAAAAATTGTCGGAACATCAGCTTCCGTTTGAGTTTGGATTTTTTGTGAAACTACAGTTCGGGAATTTTTCAATGCTTGGGACGGAACGTCATTTTCCACCCAAAATGAGGCCCACTTAGTTGGCTACTTTCTTCTTCACATATTTATTTAAAAATGGTTTAGCCGAACAACCTCTTACCCATTTGACATACCCATAACATACACATACGCATTTAGGCCATACAGGCATTTAACCATACCCATAAGGTTGCCCTTATCAAGTTAACAGGAAAGTGAGGTAGAGTGTTATGATTAATTTTGAAAATTTACACTGGGTAATTTTAATATTAGTTGCCCACTAACTTGCTTAAGTTGATTTTGATACTATTTTTAATTTTTACACTGAAGAAGTGGACGACCTCATGCATATTTATTTTTATAAATGTTGATGCAAAATTTTACATAAATTTGATACATCGAATACATTCTTAACTTTCAGGCTTGAAGTTTCTTCGTTATAAAGTAATCAATAAGGGGAGAAGGAGAGAGAGAGATTGTACCTCCATTAAGCCAGAGAAGAAGTGGCTTAGAAGAAGGATGATGCTGAGCCTCCACAAAATAGTAAAATAGACTTCGGCCTTTGGTGTCATCGACATTAACGTGCCCTGCAAACTGCTTAAAGACCACCCCTGATGGCTGCCCAGGTAGCCCTTCTTCAATCAGATCATCTTCCATCTTTCCAACACCATTAGTATTAGAATATGCTTTCTCAGAATCCCAGCTCATGGAGGGCATCCACTCCTGATGGTCACCGGAACCAACTCCAGCCAACATTTTAGCACGACGCAAGGCTCTTAATGGACCGGCCTGGTCTATCCTCGAGCCATGGCTAAGGCCGTGGGAAATTACTATGACAAGAATGAACATGTTGAGCTTTGCAAACAAGTGTTCCCATGTGTTCTCCATTGCATGCTCAAACTCGGAGTTATAGGAATGAGCAGCCACTTTCTTATAGTATGGTCTCTTCTAGCATCTCAGCCAGTTAGGGACAAGCTAGCATCTCAGCCAGTTAGCAAATAATTACTTCAGTATTCCATATTTCACAACTTTTAGGTCCGTTTGATTGGCATAATTTGACTAGGCAAATGCCAAAAAATTGGTAATATGAAAATTTATCCACATTTTGGCTGTTTGGTTGCATAATTTGTCTATGCATTATTTGCCAATGTACAACACCTCCTATGCACAATCTATGGGTAAATTTTGCTTACCTATTTGAGTGGGAAATATTTGTCCACAAATTTGCCAACTTCTTAAACGATTTTAATGTTTTAAAAAATAATTTAAAAACTGTTTTAAATAATTAAAAAACTGTTATGAATATTTAAAAATTGTTTTGTAATGTTTCAAAAACTGTTTTTAATATTATAAAAAAATGTTAAGAAAATGTTTACAATTTTTTTAAAAAACCGTATTAACAAAATATTGTAAAAAAAAAACTGTTTTTAAAAAACCGTATTAACAAAATATTGTAAAAACTGTTTTTAACATTTTTAAAAACTGTTGTGAATATGTTATAAAAACAGTTTTAAAGTTTTAAAAAATAATTTTAAAGACTGTTTTAAATATTTAAAAAAATTGTTATAAATATTTAAAAACTGCTTTGTAATGTTTTGAAAACTGCTTTTAATATTATAAAAAAATTGTTAAGAGAATGTTTTATAAATTTTTTGAAAAACCGTAATATAAAAATATTGTAAAACAGTTTTTAACATTTTTAAAAACTGTTTTGGATATATTATAAAAACTGTTTTAAAGTTTTAAAAAACATTTTTTAAAACTGTTTTAAAGAGTTTAAAAAAACTGTTTTGTAATGTTTTGAAAACTGCTTTTAATATTATAAAAATTGTTAAGAGAATGTTTTACAAATTTTTTGAAAAACCGTAATATAAAAATATTGTAAAACAGTTTTTAACATTTTTAAAAACTGTTTTGGATATATTATAAAAACTGTTTTAAAGTTTTAAAAAACATTTTTTAAAACTGTTTTAAAGAGTTTAAAAAAACTGTTTTGTAATGTTTTGAAAACTGCTTTTAATATTATAAAAATTGTTAAGAGAATGTTTTACAAATTTTTTGAAAAACCGTAATATAAAAATATTGTAAAACAGTTTTTAACATTTTTAAAAACTGTTTTGGATATATTATAAAAACTGTTTTAAAGTTTTAAAAAACAATTTTTAAAACTGTTTTAAAGAGTTTAAAAAAACTGTTGTGAATGTTTAAAATTTGTTTTGTAATATTTTAAAAACTGTTTTTGATATTATAAAAAAATGTTAAGAGAATGTTTTACAAATTTTTTAACATTTTTGAATATAATATAAAAAACTGTAATATAAAAATATTGCAAAAACTATTTTTAACATTTTTTAATATAATATAAAAATTGTTTTTAAATAAATTAATTTGATTGACTTTAATTTCGCCTAATGTTGTTTGATAGCGTCATCTGAATTTGCCTAGGTAAAATTTACCTAGGCAAATTTTGCCATGTCCACGCTTTTGTCCACTAACAACCAAACGGACCCTTAGTATTTCAATTTCCAATTCAGGTATATTTATGATTTTTTTAACAAATGATTACTCAAATATTTAATAATTCAAACTTATAACATTTTAATTTCCATTTCGTGTCCGAAACTTTTCTTTGTGCTATATGTCTAATTTGTTATTAAAATTTGCGTGGGTGCTCATTAGGTAGTGTATAATATTAAACCTAAATTATAAACTCTTTAAAACTTGCTTGTAAATTTCTATATAAAAATTCAAGAGGACATCGAGACTTTACGAAGGTAAAATTAATGAAATTTATATTATATAAATATCTAGTTGATCTCAACGAATGATTTCACAAATATATATTATATGATAATTGGTTACTAGAGACAAACTGATGTGATTGTAGATAATGATGGTGCATTTTGCACTAAAATCAAATTTAAACTACAAATGAAGTACAATAATTTGAAGGATTTTTTTATTTCCCCTGTACATAATATATAATTCGACATGCCTTACTATTTCACTAATTGTTCAACTTATACAATATTTTTAGCGAGATAAAGTCATCCACCTTTGTCATGAAACGTGTAGAATTATTAGCCCGTCTCAAAATATGTTTAGTGCAAGGCTCTTTGCATGTGTTTGTAGTACGTAAGTTGCAAAAAATACCTTTTGCATGTTAATCGATTAATAACAATTGCAAAATGCATGTGATTTCAATGACAAACCATGTGTCCAATATCGTTTTGGATTCAACGACAAACTCAAATATGGAATGTAAAAGATTACTTCCATGATTTTTGGATTTCATTAGGTTATATAACGTCTTCTACTATATGTAACTCTTCTTCCTTTTCAAATATCACGAATTTTTTAGGGTTCTTATTATTTTAATATTGAGAATTCAGTCTTCCTAATAATTTAATGATGGTGTCCACCCTCGCCAGCTGCCACAACGTTCGAGACCACGCACGTCTCTGTAACCACCGATGAGGCTCAACATCCGCCTATTGAATTGTAACATAGAATCACCGTTTCTTCACCGCAACACATCAAATCAAGTACAAAGCCCACTGCACGAAACAACTTCTCAATCCAAAATTAGAAGAGATAAACTTTGGTGCCCAATCGAAAGATCTCAAAGCATATAACTATGTAAACTTGAATCTTTAAATTCAAAGGGTGAAACTAGGGTTTTCAAACTTTGGTAAATGGGTAGGAAATTGACTTTTGTCAAAAGTTTTTGAAAAATCTGAGTTAAACACGCCTTAAATAGTGAAACCATGAATTTCGAGGCGGCGAACTCGTTTGAACGAAAACACATAGTTCGCTCGAATGAAAAGGCTTTCTCATTTAAATGAACTTCCAACGAGCTTCCAACGTGATTCCTTTCGTTTGACAGGGAATGTAAGTTTGATGTTCATTGGATGTGCATTCCAACGAGGTTCCAAAGGTCATTCTAACGAATTCATAACTTCGTTCAAACAAGATATCCATTTCGTTCTAACGAGGCGTATGACTTCATTCTAACGAGCTTGAAACAAAAAAAAATTCCAAAAATATTTTAAAAACAAATCCAAACACTTTTGTTTAAAAATAAACATCCTTAAAAAATATCCAAGGAACATATTCAAAATGCATTAATACCTTATGAGATCCTCGATAAACATGAAAATAAACTTGGCACCAAAAATACAACACGATGTGTATCCAACTTTAAAGATTGTTTGCTATGTCTTCATCAAACATGTCATAGGCTTAAGAGATCGACAATACAAAGCCTAACTGATGACTCAAATATTTTTTTTTATAATTAAGCCAATTATAAACAAATTAACTCGATTGGAAATTTGTCCTTACAAATCTCCTCCATTGGATACTTCAAGACAAAACCAAAATAAAAATCCTATGGGTCATCAAGCTCTCTAAAAATACTCAATCCCCAATCCCAAATAGGAAAAAGTGCAACTTGATCGACTCATACATTTGAGTAGTTTTGTACACTTGAAAATTTTATCCCGTGTTGTAAACCTGCACACTTAAACACAACTTCAAATCCAAAGAGAATATAACAAGCACAAAATTCGGATAAGAATAAATTTCAAACTATGTCTAAAAATTCTCAACTTAGGTAAGAGGTCTCTCTATAAGATAAAGATATCCTAATCATGAAAGAAAATATATTATTTCTCCCCCTTTTATTTAGGAATAGACAAAGCAAGAAAGCGGAAAATTACTACTCCCCCAAAAATCTAATCTCCCACTAAATGTGTGAACATGAGATACCAATTTTGAATTAGGGAGGAGGGAATAAAATTATGCAATAGTGTAAAGTGTATCAAACACACAAGATGGAAACACAAGCATAAATAATTCACACAATAATCAAATAGTACCAGTATCGATGCAAAAAGATACCAATATGAATAAGAAATGAAGTATGAGACTCACTTAAAATTTTACCTATATGAGATAAGGAATTTCAATACATCCAACGAGACATACTAATATGATCATATAACATGCCAAAAAATCCTAAGATAAAGCACATGACAAACATGGACTAAATGCAAACTGCAAAAAGTTAAAATAAATAATACCATGCATAAAATATACAAAATATACAAATGAAATACCAGCACACACACACGCACACACGCATGCACACACACACACACACACACACACACACACAGATATATATATATATATATATATAAAATATGGGAGAGGGGTGTTTGAATAGTAAAACGATTTAACGGCTAGGATCGAATTTTTTGGGGTGATCTAAAGGTTTGAGGTTTTGCCATGTCACCAATTAGCATTGTGACATGGCAACTTAGATTGTGTCATCCTTATGAATTTTTCTTTACTACCTATTTTGCCCCTTATAATTTTTCTTTCCCCCTCTTTTTACACACTCTAATTTATTCCCCCTTCTTTTTTAAATTCAAAACCATGGGTAGAATAGTATATACACAATTTTTTCACTTTCTCACTTACCAATCATTATACAAACCTACCCGTCTATTCTGCCTTTATCATTTCTACTCTTCAGCCTCCCATTAAAACAACAACAACAATCAACAATGAGAGAGACTCTCCTCCCCACGTTTCTCTCCCTTCCCCCCTCATTTACTCCTGCCCCGCCGCTCTCCCCTCCCCCCTCATTCTCTCCTCTCCTCCCACGCTGCTTTCCCCTCCCCCTCATTCTCTTCTCCTCCCCGCCTCCATCATCCTTTCTAACAGGTATTCAAACGCCCATCTCCGCCTCCGACACTCCGTTCCCCTTCTCAGCCCATCTCCGCCTCCCACACATGCTCCTAACAGGTATTCAAACGCACACCCAAAAAACTTTCACCTAACAGATCTACGATTTCACACACAAAAAATAATCATACCGTTTCTCTAACCACACCGTTTCTCTAAATCGTCTCACAGATCTACGACCGAAAAAGTTAACGCCTTACCATTGTTTTTTTTGTTACCATTGTTTTTTTTTTTGTTTCGTTGTTGTTCCAGAATTTGTGTCCTGAAGACGATTGGGTGAATTTGTGTCCTGAAGACGATTGGGTGAAGTTAACGCCTTACCATTGTTTTTTTGTTACCTCCAACCGCTCCTTAAACTGGTAAGTTTTCTTTCCATCTCAAGATTTTTTTTCATATGTAAAAAAATATTATGTATATTTACTTTTGGGTCAAAGTGGTCAACCCCAGACTGTTGCAGAAAAATTTCCAGCTTTTACACACATGGGTGGCGTGGAATTTGGATTGGGTGTTATGGATTGGGTGAAATTTGGATTGCGTGAAATTTGGATTGGGTGAAATTTGTTCTCCAACTTTTAGACTGTTGCAGAGCCTGCTTTGTTTAGGGGGTAATGCTTTAGTTTGCCTGTTTGTGATCTGTACAGGTTGCGGTTGGAGGGGATGTTGGTTTGTTGTAGGAAAGAATAGTTATATTAATGTGCTTATTTGGTTTGAGTTTTTGTGCTTTTTAGAATTTGTAAATTAGTAATTTGAGTTTGGGGAAAGAAATTGACACTAGAATGTAGACTCTGAACTTGAGTTATTAGATTTTATATGTGATTTCAAATTTCAAATTTCAAGAAAGCTCAAAAATTTCAAATTTCAAGAAGGCTCAAAATTTTTAATCCGAAATCACACTCGCACAGGCATAGATCTGTCACACACGCTCGCTCACATATCTGTCACACAATAACAAAATCTGTCACACATGCACAAATTTGTCACATATGCACTGTTGTTTTGAAACTTTGGTTTTGGATTTGTTTTGAAGCTTCTGTTTTGAACTTTTTGGAGATTTAAAAGTGAGTAATGGAGATTAAGGTTTGATGGATTTGGGTTTATGTGTTTGTTTTGAACTTCCTTACATATCTATTATTTTCGATATTGGTCCCTCAGCTCAGCCATCAAGGTAACTTTATCTCTTTGTGTATATTTTTATGTTTAGTTTTGAAATAATTGATGGTGCCTATGATGAATTCAAAAATCAGGTATACTTTGTCACCTTGAAACTTTGTAAGGGATCGAAAAGTTGAAATCTAGGCATAAACATGTATATCACCCATTATACATTTAAAGTTGAAACAAATAGTTTATATGATTGTTTGTTACTTTCTATTTATCACTTTAGTTGTAATAATTTAATTGTATATTTTTTCCATAATTGTTACATGTATAAAATGAACTCATTTATTTTGTGTTTTATGGGTGTAGGTTTGAAATGAGGTGGAGCAAGTACTAAAATTATGGGGTTCACTATGTCCTAAATTTCTATTTAGTCATTTTTTGCTACATTTAACTTCTTTCAATTTTACTGCCTTAATAAATACAAATTCACTCTTAAGAATTGTATTTGATTCGATTATATATGTTGATGAAGGAACATATGTACATTTTAAGTGTACACATTTCAAGTACTTTTTTGCATGAAATATTGCAGAACATTTTTAATACATTTGCATTGTTATTGGAGGTAGTCAACCCCGAATAATTGGGACAATACTTTTTCGAGTTGAGCATTGTTATTAGAGTATTTATATTTCTTAAAGATCATATATAATAAGTAATTAACAATTTTTGGTTTTACAGAATGACTCGCTACTTGGGGTTTCAAGATGTTCGAGTCGGTTACAAAGAAGAGTCCTAGCTCCTGTATTAGTGTCGGTGTTGAGTTCCATCGGTCGATCATGTGAATGAAATTCTACCTTTTTTATGGAGAATACTTTTTGGTGAGGATAGCGCCACTGAGTATCAATTTATCACTCTTCGATCTGTCTCTGTTGTCAGGTGAAAGACTGATAATTTGTGACTTCTCGATGATTTTGATATTTTGTTTTTGTTTTCCCCTTGATTATATGACCCCCCCCCCTCCCCCCCCCCCCCCCCCCCAAACATAAGAACTGCATATATATGCAATCTGCTGCATATATATGCAGATTGCATATAGATGCAGTGCATATATATGCAATCTGCTATAATCCTATGGTTTTAATGTTTTTAGGGGTGGGTGTGGGAGTTTAATATCCAACATAATTTTTCTAAATCTAACGTGTTTTAATTTTTCGTTTTAGTTTTCCAGATCTAACACATTTTTTTTCTTATGGGTTTTTGCCAGATTTTCAAGTTTCATGCTTTGAATCACCATCGTTGTGGAAGATCTCCATGACTTAACCACCTCGGAACCTCGGACAACCCCCACCACACGGTATACATCTTTTCCCTTTCGTTTTAATACTCATTTTATTTATGATTTATTAATGTGTTCGGAGTTGTACATTATAAAGCCAAATCGACTTAAAGTTGTACTTTTCATTCATCCAGGAATAGTTCAAAAGTAATTTTCTTTTGATGAAAACAAAATTATGTGAAGTAATTTACACGTCCCCACTCACACGCACACACGCCCCCTACCCCGTCCCCTCCCCCTTCCCCACTCACGCGCGTACACACGCACACACACGCCCCCTCCCCCACTCACGCACACATGCGCACATAAACACACACACACAAACACACGCATGCACACACGCTGCAATATGCAATATATGCACTTCATATATGCAAATTGCATATATGCATTGCATTCACGCAGACGCGCACACACACGCGCCCCCTGCCCGCCCCCTCCTCCCTTTCCCACTCACACGCACGCACACGCACACACGAGGCAATATGCATGTATGCACTACATATATGCACACACGCACCCCATGCCCCGTCCCCACCCCCCTTCCCCACTCACACACGTCTCCTCCCCCTTCCCCATGTGAGGATGAGAATTATATACTCCATGCCACATATGATCATTGTGTACCAGCTATGGTAGTTAGGTTAACGTACAATGTTTTTGGGAACTCGAAAGTTGAATTGCTAACGTATAATGTTTTTGAGAACAAACTAATTTTTTTTCTTTTCGTTTCAGGTTTTAATTCAAGACCAATCAAACATGGACTTAATCTTCCATCGTCGCCGTAGCCCGCTGCCTAAATCTGCCTCAAACTTTCGCTGATGTAGCCCGCTGCCTAAATCTGTCGAATTTGGGATTTTTTTTTTATATTTGTTGGATTTGTTGTTTCCCCTTAAATAGGGTGGATAGTCCAATAAACAAAGGAAACTCTGCCCAATTTTTTTAAAAAATTGACACTTTGTTTTTTTTAGACACAATGTGAATTCTATGGATGAATATTGTATATTTTGTATTATATGTGAATTTATTTGATGAATTTACACTATTTGAATGTTATTGGACTATTTGACATTGTTTTAGAATTACACTTCAAATTTTTTGCGTTTCGCTATTATATACTGTGAAAAATTGTCGCCGTTTTGCGTTTAGCGAATTTAAATTTTGAACACAATTTAAATCTTGAACACGATATGATGCAATACCCAAAAAAGTGACACCATATATAGATGTTTTGTTGGGGAACAATATTTTTATCGTATTGTGATTTTGTACTCAAGAAATTTTTGTCGTATTACGATTACGTACTTAGGAAATTTGTGTTGTTTTGCGATTACGTACTTGGAAAGTTTTCGCCGTGCCTTCAGGCACGGGCATATACTAGTATATATATATATAAACAACCACAAAAACTTGACACAAATGCATAAGCTTTCACACTAGCATAGTATCGATGTGTCTAAACATGTGAGACGAAATAAATGAGTGTGAACTAGACAAAAATAAATTATGATCCAAACACTCAATTATGTTCACCGATTTATGAAATATGTCATGAATTTTAATGATTCTTAAAATAATAAAGCCAAACTATTTATTACTTTTCAAGAGAGTCCATTGTGCAAACTCATTGGTGTCCTATTTTATAACACCATCAAAATCTCACATATACAAGAATTCACTATCAAACATATTGAAGATATCATAATGTTCATATGTAGCAAAGCATCAATCAATATAAAATAAATGGCCTTAACACTTATGTTTTTGTGTGTCATTATATTTTTAGGATCTTTTTGCAAATAGTGGATTTTAATGCAAAGAGAATTTTTCTCTTTCGTATACCCTTTCCATTTCTCAACATATATTAATATTTTACGAGAAACAAAATTCGAGCAATGGTTATTACAAGCATAACCTATCTCTTTTCAAATTTGGTTCGTTATTAAGCAGGATTGAGATAAGAACACTATATTCGACAATTAATAAGAAAGTATAATATTCAAAAAGTCCATGCACCTATTCAATAAAGGTGATAAAGAGTCTAACATTTAGAAAATGATCATCAATGATCAACAAAATATTATCCAGGCACTATTAAGCACAATTTCGAAGCAAAACCATGTCTCAAATCACTATGAAAAATACATGTGAATGGATGGAATGTAGGGGTGATCCAAATATCTTAGATGTGTAACACCCCATATCTTGGGGATTATTTAAAACTATAGTGTCGCAGTAATTTAATTAAATTGAAAAATATAATGAATTGAATGAATAGTATTTAGTGAGAAGTGGAGTAATAATTATGTGCTGTTATAATTACTTTATTAATATTATATTTTCTTGTGTGATAAGTAAATGAAATTGTATTATTTTGTAGTAGGGCGTAAGTGGGTAAAAGATACTGGTCGATAGGATTTTATTCGGGACGGGCATGTGGGGTCATGTGGGCAAAAAGATAGTATATTGGTGTTTGGTTACTCAGATGGTGATTTCAAGTGCAGAGTTGATCCATAATGTGTCGAAATAGTCAAAATTTAGTACTCGGGGGGGGGGGGGGGTAGTAATTGAATTCAGGGGACATTTTAGACTGTCGGGACTCACTTAAGGGTATTAGGTACACTTTATATTAGCATATTAAACTAATTTCAGGATTAGGCATATAAAACAATAGGTTTAGTATTAGGAGTCATCCACCTTGTTATTTTAAAACCCTAAGTGTCAAGGAAGAGATGAAAAAGATAGGAAATCAATAGGGAGCTCTTGCGAGGCCAAATTCGGAGGAATTGTGGGGAACTTCTAGATTTAATTCATCACCCAAGAGGAAGATTCAGACCTTACGAAAAATTTTAAGAAAATTAATTATCTTTCTTAATCATATAAGTAGAAATTTCAATTCATATCAGAGTAGGTGTATGAAAATAGATTTTTGGGTGGGGATTCACATGAAAATGGGGGTTTTGATAAATTAATTCTATGAAAATTGGTGTGAATTCATATATGCGATTGTTAAATGAATCCCACATGACAAAGGTAGGATCTTGATAAGGATTTTTAGGATTGATCATGGTTAGCTATGTTCTTGAACCAAAAATATGAACTGTTGATGTGTTAATCATTCAAAATTAAGAGTATGGAATAATTCGAGGATTGATGGTTTAATATTTTGGGTTAAGATGATGTTTGGGTGTTAAAAATATATAAAAATGTCCCTTGATGAATTATATTGATTGGATAGTGTAGAAGGATGACTGAGAGGGTGATTGGGACTGAATTATGGGAAGATTTCGCACAAAATAAAACTATGTCATTCTGCGCTTGATAGAAGGAGCAAATCTATACGCTCCCAAGGACGAATTGGTTCAGCTTCCCAGTGCTTCCAAGCCTATTTATTTTATGCATTTTTATAATCGAGAAATTCTGGGTTGGTTTGGGATGTCCGTAAAAGAGTTTGGACTTCTGAAAATGACTTAAAAATATTATAAATACCTTGAGGTGATTGGGTTGTATACGAGATTAAGTTTAGAGTATTTGGGATAAATAGTACTCGGGAAAACTTAATAATGAATTCGGGATGAAAATTCAGTAAGAAGGGGATACGGGCTGATTGAGATAGGGTTAGTGCCCAGAATAAAATATAAATGTGATATATATTATATAAATAAGTGACTACTTATGAATTTGGTAGTTGATTATAGACTCGAGAAAGCTAGGCTAGTGCTACTAGTGATATGCTCGGTTAGCCGGATTGATTTGAAATATATATAAGAGTATAGGGATATTATATATATGTATCATTATATCCGTTTGTATGATATAATTTTGCGAACATACCACTCTAGTGCTATAAGGGAGGTTACTTGTCGTGGGTGATCTCTCCTGGCAAATCTCAGCAGGTGTAGTATCGGCCTTAAGGTCATAGGACCATGCATGCCCACCCTATGTGAGGTTAGAGCCATAGTGAGGTGATTTATGGTAGGGTTATTGTAACAACCCTCGCTTTTAGGAGGCTAATTTTATATTAATGTACCGTATAAGGTAATTAAATAAAATGTTAGAACTGGAGTAAATATTAATTGAATGAGTTGAAAGTTAATATTTGCTAGAGTGTTACATATTTACTGCGTGTGAAAGTACATGTCATTCGGTTTCATGTTTTATAGTGCCATGTGTTTTAAATGACATTATGGTTTAATTGAAACCGAAACTTAAAATGGTTTATAAAATTACCAGATGCCATTTTTGAGGCCGTAGTTCGTCCCGGAATGTGCGAGACAGTCAAAATAAGTGCCATATTGTATTTTTGGGTTTCGGGCACTTTTACCTGGTTTTAACTTATATGCGTAATTGGGAGTCATTTTAATGTAGTATTAACCACTTAAGTTGGGAGATTTGTGTTGAGCCCCGATTTTTTTTTCTTCTAAATCCCCTAATTTCCCTATTTTATGTCTTAAACATAGAGAAAAAAGGAGAGAAAGAGAGAAGAAGAGAAAAGTGGAGAAAGAAGAGAGAAAATGAAGATTGAAGATGGATTATTGCTACTACACAAAGAAACCTGAGATTTCAACTTCAAGGCAAGTTTTCTACTTGATAATATGTGATTTAAGATGAATAATTTGTGTGATAGTTGTGTATTTGCATTTATGGATCAAAAATGGAATTTATGGGATTTAAACCCTAATCTCAGTTTTGATGATAAAATTGTGAATTATAATGGTTATAAATCATGTAGGATAATCTTTGGGTAGATAAAGGTTGTTGGTTGAGTTCAAAATGGAAGATATTTGAGATTTGGGAAAATTTAAATCATCACTTGGGTTTAGTTTTGGAAGATGAAAGAGCCCTAGGTCTGCTATGACCGGTCGACCGCGGTCCCAGGATCGGTCGACCGGGCCTTCGCGGAAGGGCTTACTGCTTCCCCACAAAGGCATAAAAATTGTGCGCGGTCGACCGCGGTTCCTTGACCGGTCGATCGGCCCCTCCAATATGAGCTTTCTGCTTTTTTTTAGGCAAAATTTGGAGACGCGGTCGACCGCGGTCTCAGGACAGGTCGACCGGTCCACTGTTTTTGATCCTTAAATCTTGTTTTATTTCTTAGATTTCTTCTTTTCCATAAAGAACTTAGGAACCTTCTTGTATGAAGTTAACTAAGAGTCCTAGAGTCCTAGATGAGTTAGTTATCCACCCTACATTAGAAATAGGTTATGCGGGGGATTTTCTGGGCATATGCCAATTGATGTTAGGGCATTCTTTCTTCTAGTTGATTATTACTAAACTAGGAGTCGTAGTGTTATGTTCGGGAGATTATAGATGCTCCATTGAGCTATGTTAGTCTTGATGATTTATAATAGCTTCACAACGTATCTTGGGAGAATAAATTGAAAGCTTATTGATTCATCGAGGTTACAATGATAAGAGGTATTAAGTATGGCTCCGGGTATAATATGAGGTATTTACAATAATGTAAATGATTATGGTTTTGGATAAAACGAAACATATATATGGAAAGGAAGTGAAATGGGAATAGTAATAATGATGGTAAATGATAATTTACTTAATCATGTATGTGGTAAAGGTTAATTTACTTAAACACACCTCTCTAAATGATATCATAAGGGAAGTTTCCGCGCTTGGTGATTACCCCTGGCTAATGAATGCAGGGTGGATATAGTCCTAGGCCATATGCACGATTATGTTATGTTTTCTGCGCTGGTGAGGACATTCCGGGTGTGGTCTTGACTCTCCCGCAGGCATATGGCCTCTTCCCAACGTCTTGCGTTATAGGTGCCCAGGCTTCCTTGTTTGATAGGCCCCTGGAAGATGATGGTCATTTAGGGGCGAGCCCAGTGGGGAAACTCGTAGGGGCGATCTTAGAATCGTTATATGCATAAGAATATAACCATTCTAAATCAAGTGGGATTTGATGTATAATAAGTGCCATAAAGAGCACATTGAAATGCCACAAAGAGCATTTGATGATGAATATATTCCTGATAAGGAATGGAATGCCATGAAGGGCATGCAATTGAGATAAAAGCCATAAAGTGCTTAATGGAAATTATATATTCCTAATAAGGAATGGAATTATGAGATGAATCAGATTATATGATGTAAACTTTTAATTTAATGTTAATCATTCTTATTTTCCTGCATAATTAAATTTAGATTCATGATTAATTAAAATTGTCTTAGCTTATGTTTTAAAATTGTTTAGGTAGATTCTTATTTCTGTTCATCATGATTCATCATTCATAACTGTCATACTCTTTATCCATCTGGTAATCATATAAAACCGGCCCTGACCAGTTCATATTTCTTGTTGTGCATGCATTTTGTATCCGCTCAGGTACTCCGCCGCAAGGACGCCTGTTCTGACTTCCTATTCCGGTGATATTGACGAGCCGTGATGCTTTGCGGGTATTATGGGTTATATTGTATAGCCGCTTTCATTTTTTCACTCTAGTTAAGATCAAGTCTTTTATTCGGGCGTGAGGCCCAAGCCTTTGTAATTGTTTAATGTAATGTATTGTATGACTTATTGAAATTGTTCAACATTGTTGTAGAGTCTGTCTACCGACAGTATCTCCGGTCCTTTTTCTGTATACTCGTTGTTATTGTAGTATATATATACATTCTTGGGGTCCCCCCTAATCTTTTCAGTATTGGGTTGTTTAAATTCTTTCTTTAGCCTTAAAAAAAAAATTTGGCAACTCATTTTCTGAAATATTTGGTGGTTATCCTGGATACTCTATATTTTGATTATGATACTGAGAATGTTTCCATCCGGGACTCCTATTATATTGAGTATTGGGCTGGCCACCCCTTCTTTTGGTGAGCGAGTTGTCACAGATGGTATCAGAGCATCAGGTTCTAGAGTCTGTAGGGGTCTGTGTGAACGCTTTACGCTTTCAGTGTTGCTTTTGATTGGACATAGAGCCTTAGGATTAAGATCGTTGATTTCCCTTGTGAGATTCCATTATTCTGCCATGAGGTAGGACCCGTAGAATCTTTTGCGCATTCGTGTGAGATTCGTAGGTCGATTTAAGAAGGATGCCAGCGAAGGTCATTGTGAAGGTGTCATTAGATGGAAGAACTAAGAACTGTAAATTATGGTTGGGGATGAGGGCTGCTTTGGTGGTCACTCCCTTTTGTAGCATTTTCTTATTTTGCTATTGCGACTACTAATTACAGTGGATGTAGTTTTCCCAGTACCGTTAGGAGTAGAGAGTGGTACTAAGCTTGGGATTCCAAGCGACGTTATATTGAAATGAAGAAGAGCCTGTGGTAAGGGCCACATGTTGAAGTAAGATGGAAGAGATGCGTCCCCAGTTGATGGATGCACAAGCACAAGGTCCAGGAGTTTGGCCTAGAGGAGGGGTATAGAAGTGCCCAGATGATATGAATGGAGGAAAATCCTTCACCCATAGGAGTAGTGTTGAAATGGTGGGAACGTAGTCATAATGAATGTGGGTACAGGAAGTTGGCCCATGGAGAAGCCCGGTGGACACTTGTAACAGTGAGTTTCTCTTGGATAATTGGACTGATGAGAAGGTGAATTCTCAAATGTTCGCATGAGGATCAATTTGAGGTCGGTAGTGTATTCTCATTTATTGAGGAGGAAAAAGGGGATTGCGTGGGAAAATTATTTGACAGCAAGAGTCGAAACAATGGCTATGACGTGGAGTGTAGAACCAGTCATTTTGATTCTATTGATTAGAGATCAAGGGCAAAGATAAAGTGCCTAGTTGGGGAGTTGATGGAAGTAATATTGGTTCGGATAAGACCCGAGTATGATGTCTGAGAACCATTAGTAATAACACGGAATGATTGGCATAAATTATTGGCGGGAATTCCACCTTATTAGTAGGTGGTGTTCCTTAGGATAAGATTTAGTAGTATTGTATCTACTATAGATTCAGGTGTATATTGAGGTTGTGGTAGTATTGACGCTACTAAAATGAGTAATTATATGACTTCCGTGGTAGGGAAGTTTTATATTTTCCTTCACTCGTTATAAAGCGAGTGATGATATAAAGTTTCTTTTAAGTACTATGTATGTTATGTACTACTTGTATGATGTGTACTATACAATTAAAGATATTTTGGTTTGATTGGGGTGATAGCAAGCAAATATATTGCGAGGCTATCCTACTTCTAGTTTCAAGATGGAACTAGTTGTCCTATAATATCTCTCTTGGATACAGGTTGAGACTTTATAGGGGTGGTTGAGGTATGTAGGAGGTTTTTATTAGTTGTTGTGTTATCTTGTGTGCGTGTTTGATTGCTTATTTGCATTGTATGTGATTGTTATGCCTTATCTCCACGACCAACAAGGTTGAGTAGTAATGCATAGAAGGGGTTCCTTATTTGGATTCCTCTTTGGCGGGACGCTCCATGCGTGAACCTCAATGACGTTGGAAGTGGAGAGATGTTGTTCCTTATTCTTTTAGTTCATTCCATTTTATTTTATTTTATTTTGTTGGTTAATAGTTGGGTTGAAAGGTTTAGCCGAGAATCACGTAGAAGAGTGATTAAGGGCTACTAAAGTGAGAGATAGAAGCACTGTATATAGTTCTCTCCTCTGATCGATGCGAGAGAGACTGAGATGTGAAGTCAAATTTAGACTTCTGGTTATGCCTTGATGAGACGGCCACTTAAAAAGTTGTGTATATATTGGGATGAATATGGTAAGACTTTACAGAAAGTAAATGTCCGATTTGTTGAAATTTTAAATTTTAGTATGGTAAGACTTAGAAGTAGAATCTTATTAATAGGGTTGTGAATTATAATTCTACCGGTCCCGATTATGTGTCTTAGACCGTTATATCTTGATGATCGACGATGCAAGGTAGTAGTGTAATGGGAGGGTTCCTTGTCTGGATTTCTCTTTGGCGAGACGTCCCACGCATGAAACCGAGCGAATGTTGGAAGTTGAGAAAGGTCTTGGGAACTAGGGATATACTTAGTATCATATGTATACGACTTAGATAGGATATATATAGATATCGACCTTAGGATTATTAGGACGTAAGACCTTTAGGGCATGTGACGCTGATTTAGGAAGGCAGTAGGGAGTTAACCACGTATAGGTTGTGGGTTAACTCTAAGAGGGATTAGGTCCCTAGGAACGAGAGTTATGGAAATACCGAGAGGTCTGGAAGGTTAGGCCGAAGGAGATGAGGTTTTTCTTAAATAAAGTTACGTCGATAACTTGACTTTTAGGGAGTTAAAAAGGATGAATTGACTTCTACTCCTGAGTCCATGTGGTTAAGTCACTGCCAGGAATGGGGAGTAATAATACAGGAGCATGGACTCATTGTTTATGCGTATCATAAGCTTAAACTTTGTGGGAAGTATTACTCCATGCTTGAATTGAGATTCATTGCAGTAGTGATCACCTTAAGGAATGAGGCACCACTTCCTGGGCAGGAAATTTGGTCTTTCTCGCGAGCAACAAGTGCTTGCAAGGTGTAGTGGGAGGAATTGCGTTGGTGCATAAAGTTCATAAAGGACTATCGATGGGAAACTTCCCTTCGCTAAGGGAATGTGAATGGGGTAGTAGATGCATCGAGTAGGAAACCCATCGGAGATATTAAGGAAGGCATGGAAAGCCAAGTAAAACGGGCATAACTCGAAAGACTATGTATCAAGAGTATTTATGTCCGTGATTGACCACTTCACCTACTAGTGTGAAGAGACTAGTGGTGGAACGAAGAAGAGAATGTTCATAGATGCCTTCATTAAATTGCTGGCACCGAACTGGTCATGATCCTGGTTGAGAAAAAATGTTGATAGTTTGACCAAACCGTTGCTTTTCCTGGACATTGTGGGCGGACTACATGTAGAAAAGTACGCCCTCTTTCTTTATGGAGAAATGGTAGAACTGTAGGAGGTGCCTATTAAAATAGTGATGGACCGAGACTAGATAATTTGTGTCGAAGGTTTGGTAAAGTTCCATGAAGTAATGGAAACCGTATGGAAATGGCGTATATCTTTACACCCTAAAGTGGATGGATGAATGGAGGAAATTAACGTAAGGCCGAAAGGCATACCCTAAAGGTGCGCCTTAGGCTAAATGGATGAACGGGAGCAATGACTTACGTGGATGGAAATTTTTCGTACAAGAATTTGAATCATTTCCTAAGATAGGGCGTCGTGAGTGGCCTTGTATAGACGGTTAAGTAATTCGCCTACTCGTTGGATGAGGCCAGCGATCAATTGGCTCCGTGGACTTGGAGTGGTCCTGGAACATTTCTTTAGTGATTGGGCTTTTAAGCCTTATGCTAGAAGTGCTATGCCTATGCGGGGAGAAGTTGAGTAATGATAGGGTTAAGCCATTTAGCGTTGGTGTGAGTACCCTTGAGGTGTGTTGTAACGCGATTCAAGAAGTAAGATTATTTACGCCGAGTCGCGTGGTTATCATCTTCCGCCGTAGGAAGTTATAACTGATAGTTTGTGAAGAACGCTTTGTGCTAAGCCAGAGCACAAAGATTGTAGACTGAGGTCGATAGTGACGACCTTAGTTCGAGTCCATTCTGCGACGCCGTAATAACGAGGGTTTGTTAAGGGCGATTGAATGATAGTTTAAGATAGTATACCCTTTATGCGTATAGGGTATGCCCGAATTTTGAGGGCAAAATTCCCTCATAAGGGGGGGGGGGGGGGGGGAGTATGCAACAACCCTCGCTGTTAGGAGGCTAATTTTATATTAATGTACCGTATAAGGTAATTTTATAAAATGTTGGAACAGGAGTAAATATTAATTGAATGAGTTGAAAGTTAATATTTGCTAGAGTGTTGCATATTTACTGCGTGTGAAAGTACATGTCATTCGGTTTCATGTTTTATAGTGCCATGTGTTTTAAATTACATTATGGTTTAATTGAAACTGGAACTTAAAATGGTTTATAAAATTACCGGATGCCATTTTTGAGGGCGTAGTTCGTCCCGAAATGTGCGAGACAGTCAAAATAAGTGCCATGTTGTATTTTTGGGTTTCGGGCACTTTTACCTGGTTTTAACTTATATGCGTAATTGGGAGTCATTTTAATGTAGTATTAACCACTTAAGTTGGGAGACTTTTGTTGAGCCCCGATTTTTTTTTCTAAATCCCCTAATTTCCCTATTTTATGTCTAAAACATAGAGAGAAAAGAAGAGAAAGAGAGAAGAAGAGAAAAGTGGAGAAAGAAGAGAGAAAATGAAGATTGAAGATGGATTGTTGCTACTACACAAAGAAACCTGAGATTTCAACTTCAAGGCAAGTTTTCTACTTGCTAATATGTGATTTAAGATGAATAATTTGTGTGATAGTTGTGTATTTGCATTTATGGATCAAAAATGGAATTTATGGGATTTAAACCCTAATCTTAGTTTTGATGATAAAATTGTGAATTATAATTGTTATAAATCATGTAGGATAATCTTTGGGTAGATACAGGTTGTTGGTTGAGTTCAAAATGGAAGAGATTTGAGATTTGGGAAAATTTAAGTCATCACTTGGGTTTAGTTTTGGAAGATGAAAGAGCCCTAGGTCTGCTATGACCGGTCGACCGCGGTCCCAGGATCGGTCGACCGGGCCTTCGCGGGAGGGCTTACTGCTTCCCCACAAAGGCATAAAATTTGTGCCGGTAGACCGCGGTTCCTTGACCGGTCGATCGACCCCTCCAATATAAGCTTTCTGCTTTTCTTTTTAGGCAAAATTTGGAGACGCGGTCGACCGATCCCTTGTTTTTCATCCTTAAATCTTGTTTTATTTCCTTGATTTCTTCTTTTCCATAAAGAACTTAGGAACCTTCTTGTATGAAGTTAACTAAGAGTCCTAGAGTCCTAGATGAGTTAGTTATCCACCCTACATTAGAAATAGGTTATGTGGGGGATTTTCTGGGCATATGCTAATTGATGTTAGGGCATTCTTTCTTCTAGTTGATTATTACTAAACTAGGAGTCGTAGTGTTATGTTCGGGAGATTATAGATGCTTCATTGAGCTATGTTAGTCTTGATGGTTTATAATAGCTTCACAACGTATCTTGGGAGAATAAATTAAAAGCTTATTGATTCATGGAGGTTACAACGATAAGAGGTATTAAGTATGGCTCCGGGTATAATATGAGGTATTTACAATAATGTAAATGATTATGGTTTCGGATAAAACGAAACATATATATGGGAAGTAAGTGAAATGGGAATAGTAATAATGATGGTAAATGATAATTTACTTAATCATGTATGTGGTAAAGGTTAATTTAGTTAAACACACCTCTCTAAATGATATCATAAGGGAAGTTCGCGCATTTGGTGATGTCCCCTGGATAATGAATGCAGGGTGGATATAGTCCTAGGTCATATGCACGATTATGTTATATTTTCTGCGCTGGTGAGGACATTCCGGGTGTGGTCTTGACTCTCCCGCAGGCATATGGCCGCTTCCCAACGTCTTGCGTTATAAGTGCCCAGGCTGCCTTGTTTGATAGGCCCCTGGAAGATGATGGTCATTTAGGGGCGCGCCCAGTGGGGAAACTCGTAGGGGCGGTCTTAGAATCGTTATATGCAAAAGAATATAACCATTCTGAATCAAGTGGGATTTGATGTATAATAAGTGCCATAAAGAGCACATTGAAATGCCACAAAGAGCATTTGATGATGAATATATTCCTGATAAGGAATGGAATGCCATGAAGGGCATGCAATTGAGATAAAAGCCACAAAGTGCTTAATGGAAATTATATATTCCTAATAAGGAATGGAATTATGAGATGAATCAGATTATATGATGTAAACTTTTAATTTAATGTTAATCATTCTTATTTTCCTGCATAATTAAATTTAGATTCGTGATTAATTAAAATTGTCTTAACTTATGTTTTAAAATTGTTTAGGTAGATTCTTATTTTTGTTCGTAATGATTCATTATTCATAACTGTCATACTCTTTATTGATCTGGTAATCATATAGAATCGGGCCCTGACCCGTTCATATTTCTTGTTGTGCATGCATTTTGTATCCGCTCAGGTACTCCACCATAAGGACGTCTGTTCTGACTTTCCTATTCCGGTGATATTGATGAGCCTTGATGCTTTGCGGGTATTACGGGTTATATTGTATAGACGCTTTCATTTTTGAACTCTAGTTAAGATCAAGTCTTTTATTCGGGCGTGAGGCCCAAGCCTTTGTAATTGTTTAATGTAATGTATTGTATGACTTATTGAAATTGTTCAACATTATTGTAGAGTCTGTGGACTGACGGTATCTACGGTCCTTTCTCTTTATACTCGTTTTTATTGTAGTATATATATACATTCTTGGGGTTCCCCCCTAATCTTTTCAGTATTGGGTTGTTTAAATTCTTTCTTTAGCCTTAAAACAAAATTTTGGCAACCCGTTTTCTGAAATATTTGGTGGTTTTCCTGGATACTCTATATTTTTATTGTGATGCTGAGAATGATTCTATCCGGGACTCCTGTTATATTGAGTATTGGGCTGGCCACTCCTTATTTTGGTGAGCGGGTTGTCACAGTTATGTCTCACTATCTCAGGACTATGACCGCCTCTAATACATTTATGATTTTTTGAGATCGGTGATTTAGTGGCCCAGGATGATGTGTGTATGCCCTGGAGCATGATAGCATTGTAGAGACCCACACTCAGTGAAATATTACTCTGAGGGATCGCATTTATACTTATATAGCGAGTGATATGTATAAATATACTTAATATGATTGGTATATTGTAACTATATGTGTGTGAATCTATGTACACGGGTGAATTAGAGAATATTACAAGCATTAAATTTATATGATTTCGAGAGGGAAACTTGAGACTACTATGTGTGTGTGTATATAAAATATATATGGACTTAAGACAATAAGTGTGAATAATGATTGGGTAACTAGTGAAAGTTATTGGAAACGAACTATGTGATATTAAATTAAAAACTAGTGAAAGTTATTTGAAATGAATGATCAAATTATAATTGTTAAGCGGATGTGAAAGATAATTGTATAAAATACGCGTAACATAGGGTAGTGTGTGGACCTTATGGTTATATGAAGTCAGTTAGTCTTGGTAGGATAGCTAATATTTAAAATACACACGTTAGGTGCGCACTATAGTTGAGAGGTGAGGAGTATCTCATGTGAGTGCGACACTGGATTAAATATGGAAGGTTGTGCTACATATTTATTAATGAATTTTAATTACTTGCAAATGTTTTTCAAAGGTTTCAGGCTCTAACCTGTATCAATTTATTTTCCAAAAGCCTTTAAGTGTCCAGCCACAGGGACGCCAAGGATGATTCATCTTCCAGGGATTTCATAGCTGCAGCTGATATGGAGGCTTGCAAAATTTTTAAGCAGTCGATTCGATTATTAACATACTAGATTGGGTTTTCTATTCTAGTATTATTTGACATATTGTCCCTTTTATTCAGACTTATGTATTTCAGATTATTTTAGTCAGTTGGATTGGATGTATTGGATTTTTACACTATGATTTATTTAGGGAATTTATTTATCTATTTGACCTTTAGACTTTGTTTGATGGTTTCATTTAAATTGGTTGTTTTGTATGAGATTATTGTGGATTGGTTAATATTTTTGCATGTTAATGAAAGATAAAATTTACATTTCTTGTTAAATTAATTAGGTGGTTAGTAATAAATCATGTTTCGAAAATGTTGCTAATAATGAGAAATATGATACTACCATTATCTTTTAGTAGGGTGTTAGCCACCCATTATTTTAATAGGCGGTCTATCATGGATGGTATCAGAGCATTCAATTCCAGTGTCCTTAGGATCTGTGCTACTTATTACATTTTCAGTGTTGCTTCTCTTTGATGTAGAGCCCTATTCTTAGGACTGTTTATTCATATTAGGATTTATGTTCTCCTGCTATTGTGTATAGTTGAAGCGAATCATATATGAGCTTAGTTGGGCTTCGTATACCAAAGGATACAAGACGACCAACGAGGACCGTTAGGAGGACTACAGGAGGAGAGGCTCAGTCGAAGCCATATAGTATTATGGGAACGGTGACCGCGGTAGAAGTCACCACTATTATTGCGTAGGCAGTTAATGTTGTGATGACCATTAGGATATAAAATAACTCCAAGAACCGCCACAGTAGATGGTGGCACCAATTCAGACTCACTCGGTGCGGTCGGTATATGAGAAAGTCAGAGGGGATTTTCAAAAGGGCCATCATCAAGAGTTTAGGAAGTGAGAATGCATGTTAGCTAGCCAATGGAAGGAGAATATCCAAAGGCAGTTACGAATGATGGAGTGAAATGACACTCAGGATTTAATTTTGGGCAATTTTTAAACTCATAGGAGTAGTGTTGTAGTGATAGGAGTTAATCACCACATCTACAGAGAAATACTAGGAATATCGATGAATTTGGGGTGCGGTTTCATCGTAAATCCTTTCATCTGTTGTTTGAACAGATATGCAATGAAAATTTCTATACTTAATAGAAGAAGGTGGGACAGTGTTCAAGTATGAGAAAGAATGTTCATGTTTAGTAAACTTCGTACACAATGAGGTGGATGCGAAGGAGAAAAATTTCCCTTAAATTGAAGATGGACTCATAGGCAAAATACGCCAACATTGATGGGGAAATTCGGCTTAGACAACTTACATTGATATCGGTAATGTCGTACTTATACACAATCATTAGCAATGCTTTTATAAAAAATGAGCTAAGAGAATTGCAGAGTCTAGCTAGCAGAGAAAAACTTGACGTATTGGTGTTAATGGAATAGCACAAAGGGGATAACTAGTAAAGGGACCCATTTAAGAAATTCAGATCAAGGGAATTTTAATTGAGTGAATGTGGATTCCGATAGGGCCATCAGGGTTATAGATGTGTTCCACAAGGCCAGGGGAGCCAAGGGAACAAATGGGATAGCCATCAGGGCTAAGGATACCAGGTCCAGAGAGTAAAGCAACCTCGATATGGCCAATGAGGCCAGAGATAAGGGGTTTGCATAGGAAGGTATTTTATATATGGGGAGTAGGATCACGTGGGACAATTTTGTCCGAAGAGAGATAAGGGACTAGAGTAGGGGGACCAGTAGGTTCAAAAGTTATAACAGTTTTGGGACAATTTAGACGTGAGTACTACGTCTAAGAACCATTTGAATGACAAGCGTTATTGGTAATCGAATGCATTATCTTTTATCCATGAGTAGACGGGGTAAGTTTTACATGACACGAGTACATCACTATATTTTGGTTAACACTATATTCGCACGTGAGACGGGTTTAGTGGATGTATCGCTAGTATTACTATTGTACGTATATATTTATTATGGGGTAGTGGGGCTCTCTTTGGTCCCATCTGCAGGGGAACGGGGTGCGGACACTAAGAGGATATGATTTAGTGGATTTGCTCGTTCTAAAGAGATGTGATATACGGTTATGATGTTTTCTTGGCTATGGACTAATTTGAACGATGGTGGACTGTTATAGTAAGATTATCGTGTTCTCTGTTCCAGGGCAGGATGTGTTGTTTTTGCGATATCTCACCTGAAAGAGGGACGAGCCTACATATATACTATATTATAGAGGAGAATTAAAAAATTATATATGTTGTTATATTCGATCCCGGTGTGTAGGGACTGAACTAATGTGATTAAGGGTATATAGAGTTTGTCGCCGACCAAAGAGATTTAGCTCGTTATTGATGTAGTACTAAGGACGTAGTGATAGTGAGAGCATCATATTGTGTTACTCCTTTAGAGATGTGGGAGCTAAAGATTAGACTTATACGCCTGGGGATAGGATTTTAGGTGTCCCAGTTATGTTCTTTGGGCCTACAGATCACGATGACTGATGATGCTAGGTAGTAGTGTATCGGGGTGGTTCATTGTTTAGATTTCGCTTGCTAGACACCCCACACATGAACCTTAGTGAACGTCGAGTGTAATGACCCCACTGTTATATGTTCATTTATAGTTTTAAATGTTGTATTATTTCATATGTGATGTGGATAATGTTAATTTATTATTTTTAAGTGTAATCCTCCATTCATAAATCATAAAATATCTAATTAGTTACAAACATAAAATTTTAAAGTTTTCTGTAAGAATGTTCATATTAGAGACTAGTTTTGACCATTATAATATAAAAATTTACTTGAGGTAAAAAATAAAAATTTGTAGATATATGAATTAGGTTTGTAACACAACAAACGTTATGTTGAACGGAGGTCCGAGCAAGAAGTTATAACGAAATTACGAAATAAGGGCAAATTTGTCCATCCTTTAAGTCACATTACCACACCATGTGTTATATTTTTATTCGTTGGAAGGAGAGGATGGTTTGGCAAACTTAAAAACTTTGAAATAACCTCCTTCTTCATCAAAATGGATTAAATCAAAGTCTTATAGCATATCCTAAGCTAAATGAAAAGTTTTGGGGTAGAAAATTTAATTTTATGAAACTTTAGCGACTTGATTTTAAATAAAGTTTTAATGACGAAAATGAAAATATAAAAAGGACCATTTTGTAAATAAAATATTTTCAAGGACCTCTAAGAAATATTGAAAATGTATGGTGTAAATTACTAAAATACCCTTCATGCATAAAATGACCCTTATACCCTTAATAACTTTACACCTCGTGCTTGACACCTTGTTATTGGTTTTGAAACCACCACCTTACACGTGTTGGATTTAAAGGAAGGGACAAAACACATGTTATGAAATTAGAGAAAGTTAAAACACATGTCACCATCTGGTGAATTAAGACTGCAAGACAGCCCTGTTACGCGACACACTAATGCCGACTCACCAAAATGAACGCTAAGTCATCGGGACACATGTCATCACCCAGATAACTTTGGGAAATTATAAATAGAGGCCTTATGATCAGTTCTTACACAAAATTCATTCCAAAGATCAGAGAAAAATAGTGAGAGAAAATATGGGAAAGTTTGAGAAGAAGTTTCGTCTTAAAAATTAACGAGTAATCTAAGACTCGGTATCGGTAACTTCGAACTTCTGTTCTAGGTGATTACTCTATGAAATTCCTTCCGTATTTTGATTATATGATATTACGCAAACTATATCTATTTTTTGAAATGCTTTATCCTCAAGATATACCTGATACCGATGATTCCATCGTTTGTTATATATGTATATCTCTCGATATATACATCTGATTTGAATTATGAAATTATTGATTCGGCCTATGGAAACTCTCTTACTGTGTTGGCCTTGACTACCGGGTGAAAATATTTGGGTGGTACTTTCCCATCTAGTTTATAGATGGTGTTCCCTAAATAAGGTGTTGTTCCAGCGATCATGATTTCCTGTCTGTGTTGTTATCGGGTGGAAACATTTGGTAACACTATCTGTTTATGTGGGTATTAGAATGTACATGACCATCAAAATAAAATTAAATAATTGACATATTGCTCAATTGTTTTATCTATTCTGTTCTGAACTATTTATTCTAAAAATATTTACTATCAATTACTTTATATATATATATATATATATATATATATATATATATGCAAATTCTTGTCTCTATATACATGCCTTTTGTTCTAAATTGAATTGGTATCAATTTTTTTAAAAACCAAGGAATGTCTGGAGATTGAATCTCATTCGGCTTTTAGCTGATGTTGTATAAATAACCATT
The DNA here is from genome assembly GCA_949130495.1 of Sambucus nigra. NCBI lineage: Eukaryota > Viridiplantae > Streptophyta > Magnoliopsida > Dipsacales > Adoxaceae > Sambucus > Sambucus nigra. The sequence continues at coordinate 221,022,598 of OX422212.1, forward strand.
TTTCAAGAAATAAGTAGACTCGTGGAGAGAATATTCAAGGACTATGTTGAAGATTTAGCTTTTAGAGATCTTTTTGTTATTATGTTTGTTTTATCATTTAGAGCATACCTGGCTCTCTTGTAAGACATTTTTAAATTTTGTCTTAAGTTTTAATTCATAGTTACTTTTAATATAAATGAAGTTTCCTTTAGAAATATCTGATGACGTAATTTCTTTACTTTCAGTATTTGCGATTCATAACCATGTGATTGTATTTCCGTTGCACTTATTTAAGGAAATAATTTAAGTCATAATATATGTTGCTTTGGTGGCATGCCAAGACACTCATTCCCTACTACTAATTTGGGTTGAGGTCGTGACAGAGGTGGTATCAGAGCCATGTTATGAACCCGTATACTACTAGAAATAAGTTTCGAACGTTATAGATTTTAAGTTTCCATACATAGGAGATAGGATTAAATATCCAATTTATGTGATAACCCTCCATATGTCTTACAGTCTACATATAACTGTTTATATATAATTGTTCTTCTAATTTACAATATTGATATAGTATAATACCTCTTATGTTTGGCCATGACTGTAGAAAATGACCAAGACAAGATCAATTGCTACAACTAGTGGTTCAAGTATGGAAGGACTGGAAGGTGCATACAAGGTGATTGAGATTCTGGTAAAGATTGTGGAGCATCAGGTGAATAATGGAGCACCAAGGAATCTTAAACTAATTAGCTGTACCATTGAACATTTCAAGAAGTTGAATCCGCCTTCTTTTAAAGGTACTCCTAACCCCACTGAAGCAGAAAGTTGGGTGATGCAGATGGAAAAGATGCTCGATATTCTTAAGTGTACCGATGAACAAAGGGTTTCATTTGCAAGGTGAATCCGAACATCGGTGGAGAATGACTAAGAGAATACACGAGGAGTGGAATACTTACATATGTTAGAATGACTTCTTAGTGATCTTTTATGAAAAATATTTCCCTGAAATGGTGAAAGATGAAATGGCAGCTGAGTTCATGAGTCTAGTGCAAGGGAATATAACGGTTAGTTAATACGAGGGAAAGTTTACTGATTTATCCCTTTTTTTTACCTTATGTTGTGATAACTAATGTTTTAAAAGCCAAAAAGTTTGAACGTGGGTTAAGGTTGAGTATTCGTAGTCGAATTTCCATCCTAAAGTTGACATCGTATAGTGACTTTGTGGCAAGGGCTATGATGGCCTAAAAGGATGATGAGGAGTACAATCGAATTACAGATGGTAAGAGGAAGTTTGGGGAACAAATAGGGAAGATCCCAAATAATAGAAGTAATTTTAGGAGTACATCCAATGTTGGGGGAGATAATGATAATAAACAGTTTAATAATAAGATATGTCAACGATGTGGGAATATGCATGTACGACGACCTTGTTACAAGGATATGGGAGCTTGTTTTAGATGTGGATAGAAAGGACATCAGATAAAAGACTGCCCAACCCCAGCAAGGATTTTGATACGGCCTTTAGGTGAAAAGAAGGACCAAGACAGACAGGGTAGAGTTTTTGCACTTTCTGATACCCAATCTTCTAATGCAGTAGTGTCAAATAAACTTTCTATATATGCACAACCTTTTCAAGTTTTAATACATCCTGGTTCTACACATTCATTTGTGTCTGTGCGTTTTGTTAACCGCTTTCCTAATATGCCCGAACCCTGGAATCATAGCATGCATGTTTCTACTCTATCGGGTGAGTTATTGATGGGAACATTAGTAGATAAGTCTTGCCCTATAGATGTTAGTATTTATAAACTATTCTCTAATTTGATAGTTTTAGACATAAGAGACTTTGAAGTCATTTTAGGGATGGATTGGTTAGCATCGTATCATACTAAGGTAGATTGTTTTGACAAGAAAGTTACTTTCTAAATCCCTAACCAACCATAATTTAGTTTTGAAGGAACTGGCATCCTATCTCCCACGTGTATTATCTCTGTAATGCAAGCTTGTAGTTTTCTTAAGAAGGGATATCAAGGATTCCTTGCAAGTGTTATTGATTTGCAAACAAAAGATCCTAGTTTAGAATATATTCCTATATCTAAACATTATCTAGATGTTTTTCTAGATGATTTACCCAGTCTTCCTCCTAGTAGAGAAATAAAATTTACGATTGACCTTATTCCTAGAACTATACTAATCTCGAAACCACCTTATAGTATGGCACCTTTAGAATTAAGGGAATTAAAAGTTCAATTACAAGATCTTTTAGACAAGGGTTTTATTAAACCAAGTGTATCCCCTTGGGGTGCTCCAGTGTTTTTTGCTAAAAAGAAGGATAAGACAATGAGGTTATGTATAGGTTATCATGAACTAAACAAGGTAACCATTAAGAATAAATACCCCTTATCTCATATACATGATTTGTTTGACAACCTTCAAGGTGCGCAAGTATTTTCAAAGATTGACCTAGGTCAGGTCATCACCAATTAAAGATTAAGGAAGATTATATTTCGAAATCATCTTTTCGTACTATATATGGTCATTATGAATTTCTTGTGATGCCATTTGGACTAACTAATGCACCAGCCGATTTTACGGATATGATGAATATAGTGTTCAGGAAATATTTGGATCAGTGTGTGGTTATTTTCATTAATGACATCCTTATTTATTCCAAAAGTATTAAAGACACGAAAATCATTTAGAAACAGTGTGACAAATCCTTAGGAAGGAGAAATTATATGCGAAATTAAAGAAGTGTGAATTTTGGTTGCCTAGCATCCCTTTTCTAGGACATATCATTTCTAAGGAGGGAGTGTCGATTGACCCTCAAAAGATCAAGGCTATACTAGATTGGCCTAAACCAACTAATATGACGGAGATTCATAGTTTTCTTGGATTAGCAGGTTATTATCGAAGATTTGTTGAAGGATTTTCTAGTATTGCCAAACCTCTATCTAGGTTGAACCAAAAGAAGGTGAAATATTAATGGTCTGAGGAAGTTGAAAATAGTTTTAAAGAACTTAAGAATCGATTAGTAACTGCTCCAATTTTGACTATTCCTTCCGGGACAGGGGATATGTGATTTATAGTGATGCTTCTAAAAATGGTTTGGGATATGTGCTAATGCAAAATGGAAAAGTAATATCTTATGCCTCGAGACAGTTAAAACCACATGAGTAAAATTATCCAACCGATGACCTAGAATTAGCAGCTGTAATTTTTGCTCTTTAGATTTGGAGACATTATTTGTATGGTGAGACATGTGAGATTTATATTGATCATAAGAGTTTAAAATATATCTTTACTCAGAAAGAGTTGAACATGGGACAAAGAAGGTGGTTAGAATTAATGAAGGATTATGATTTAAATATTCATTGTCACCCAAGAAAAGCTAATATAGTAGTTGATGCTTTAAGTAGGAAGTCTACACCAAATTTAGCATGTCTTATTACAATCTAGGAAGCTCTGTTGAAGGATTTGAGAAGTATGGAAATAGATGTAAGTATTTATAGCAAAGGAGGAATAATCGCAAACTTACAAGTACAACTCATGTTGATGGAAAGGATAAAAATTGCACAAGTAAATGACCCACAACTGAAGAAGATTAGAGAAAACGTTATTAAAGGGAAGGGGATTGAATTTTGGATACGATATGATATATTGAGGTTAGGAAATAGAGCGTGTGTTCCACATGATGCCCAATTAAAGAGGAAACTTTTGGAGGAAAGTCATTACTCGATATTCACATTTCATCCTGGATGTACAAAGATATATACAGATCTTCGAGAAGTATTTTGGTGGAATAACAAGAAATGGAGATATCAAAATTTGTATCTCAGTGTTTGGTTTGTCAACAAGTAAAAGCTGAACATAAAAAAACATCAGTATTACTATAACCCCTACCTATCCCTAATTGGAAATGGGAGCATATTACTATAGATTTTGTGACAGGTTTACCAGGGAGTTCAAATGGTAATGATTCTATTTGGGTAATTATTGATAGTTTAACTAAATCTGCTCATTTTCTTTCCATTAAGATTACCCATTCTTTAGAAAAGTTAGCTAAGTTGTACGTGCGGGAAATTATTAGGCTTCATGGAACCCCAATTTTAATCTTTTTTATCGTGACCTTAGATTTGTGTCTCTCTTTTAGAAAATCCTACAAGTAGCCATGGGAACACAATTGAATTTCAGCACTTCTCTTCAACCTCAAACAGATGCAAAATTTGAAAGAACCATTCAAACCTTAGAGGATATGCTTAGGGCATCTGTACTTGATCTGAAGGGGAATTGGGATGATCATTTACCATTAGTAGAGTTTGAATATAATAATAGTTGTCAAGAAAGTATTTAAATGGCTCCGTATGAGGCACTCTATAGTAAAAGGTGTCGTTCACCTTCATATTGGGTAGAAGTTGGAGAAAAAAAATTATTGGGACCAGAATTAATTCAGACCACAATAGAGAAGGTAAAATTGATACAAGGCTGACTTCGAATCACTCAAAGCTATCAAAAGAGCTATGCCAATGATTTCCACTGACAGTTAGAATTCCAAAGAGGAGTTTATGTGTTCTTGCGAGTATCACCAGCAAAGGGAGTAATCCGATTTGGGAAGAAAGGGAAATTGAGTCCAAGATACATAGGACCTTATGAAATGCTCGAAAGGATATGAGCTGTTGCGTATAGAATAACCTTACCCCTGAACTCTCTAGTGTTCATAATGTGTTTCATGTGTCAATGCTGAAGAAATAAGTCCAAGATCGAACACATAACTTAAGTCATGAACCTCTTCAAATTAGAGAAGATTTAACCTATATTGAGCATCCAATAGAAATTTTGGACATAAAGAGAAATTATTACGAACCACGGTGATTCCACTGGTCAAAGTATTATGGAGTAATCATACTGTTGAAGAAGCAACATGGGAGAGGTAAGATGAAATAAAGGAGCACTATTTATACCTGTTTGAAAATTAATGTAAGTAAAGTTTGGGGACCAAACTTTCTATAACAAGGGTAGGATGTAATGACCCCACTTTTATATGTTCATATATAGTTTTAAATGTTGTATTATTTCATATGTGATGTGCATAATTTTAATTTATTATTTTTAAGTCTAATCCTCCCTTCATAAATAATAAAATATCAAATTAGTTACAAACATAAAATTTTAAAGATTTCGGTAGGAATGTTCATATTAGAGATTAGTTTTGACCATTATAATATAGCAACTGACTTGAGGTAAAAACTAAAAATATGTATATATATGAATTAGGTTTGTAACATAACAAATGGTGTGTTAAACGGAGGTCCGAGAAAGAAGTTATACTGAAATTACGAAATAAGGGCAAATCTGTCCATCCTTTAAGTCGTATTACCACACCAGGTGTTATATTTTGATTGGTTGGAAGGGGAGGCTGGTTTGGCTGACTTAAACACTTTTAAATAACCTCCTTCTTCATAAAAATGGATTAAATCAAAGTCTTATAGCATATCCTAGGCTAAATGTTAAGTTTTGGGGTAGAAAATGTAATTTTATGAAGCTTTAGGGACTTGATTTTAAATAAAGAAAGTTTTAAGGACTAAAATGAAAATATAAAAAGGACCATTTTATAAATAAAATATTTTCAAGAACTTCTAAGAAATATTGAAACTATATGGTGTAAAATTACTAAAATATCCTTCATGTGTAAAATGACCCTTATACCTTTAATAACTTTACACCTCGTGCTTCACACCTCGTTCTTGGTTTTGACACCTCCAACGTACACGTGTTGGCTTTAAAGTACGGAAAAAAAACACATGTCATGCAATTAGAGAAAGTTAAAATACGTGTCCCCATCTAGTGAATTAATACTGCAAGATAACCCTGTTACGCGACACGCTAACGTCGACTCACCAAAATGAACGCTTAATCATCGGGACACGTGTCATCACCCAGATAACTTTGGAAAATTATGATCAGTTCTTACATGAAATTCTATCTGAAGATCGGAGATAAATAGTGAGAGAAAATACGGGAAAGTTTAAGAAGAATTTTCGTCTTAAGAATTAACGAGTGATCCAAGACTCGGTATCTGTAACTTCAAACTTCTGTTCTTAGTGAGTACTCTTTGACATTCCTTGCGTATTTTGATTATATGACATTATGGAAACTATATCTATTTTTTGAAATGTTTTATCCTCAAAATACATCTAATACCAATGATTCCATCATTTGTTATATGTGTATATCTCTCGATATATATATATATATATATATATATATATATATATATATATATATATATATATATATATATATATATAACTGATTTGAATTCTGAAATTATTGATTCGGCTTATGGAAACTCTTTTACTATGTTGGCCTTGACTACCGGGTGGAAATATTTGGGTGGTACCTTCCAAACTGGTTTATCGCTGGTGTGCCCTAAATAAGGCGTTGTTCCAGAGATCATGATTTTCTATCTGTGTCATTGTCGGGTGAAAACATTTGGTAACATTATCTGTTTATCTGGGTATTAGAGCGTACATGGACATCAAAATAAAATTGAATAATTGACATATTGCTTAATTTTTTTATCTGTTCTATTCTGAAATGTTTATTCTGAAAATATTTACTGTCAATTACTTTATATATATATATATATATGTTTCCTGTCTCTATATACATTCCTCATGTTCTAAATTAAATAGGTATCAATTTTTTAAAAAACCCTTGAATGTCTGAGATTGAATCTCATTCGGAATTTAGCTCATGTTGTATAAATAACCATTTTTTAAGAAATAAGTAAACTCTTGGAGAGAACATACAAGGACTATGTTGAAGATTTATCTTTTAGAGATCTTTTCATTATTATGTTTGCTTTATCATTTAGAGCATGCTTGGCTCTCTTGTAATAAGTTTTTAAATTTTTTCTTAAGTTGTAATTCATGATTACTTTTAATATAAATGAAGTTTCCTTTAGAAAGCCCCTATGACATAATTCCTTTACTTTTAGTATTTTATGTTTCATAACCACGTGATTGTATTTTCGTTGCACTTATTTAAGGAAACAATAAGTCATAAAATATATTGCCTTGGTGGCATGTCAAGACACTCGTTCCCTAATACTAATTTGGGTTGGGGTCGTGACATCGAGAGTTAGGTGACGTGTGGTCATAAGGTAAGGGACTTTGTACTTTAGTTATTTCACGTGTAAGTGGATAAAACCTTGAGTTGAGGGTTATTTTACGATTTAAGGCTAGTGGAACCGAGTAGTGCTATGTAAGAAGCATTGTGGAACGTTTTCACCACTAGTGGATTGGTGGGGCAATCTCAAGAATAATTAAGATGCGATTAGTAGGGTAATTAAGTATACCCTTAATGCTAGTTATGTAAGGCATAGTTTGATATAAATATGTTACCTCTGGTATGTTTGTGCAGATATGCACGAGATATAGGGTGTATAGGCCCCCTAGTTAGTTGGATTATCAGTATCGTCTGCATTAAGAATACGTGGAAATGTATGTGTTGGATGTATGCGTATAGTAAGTCAGAGCAAGAATTGGAAAAGTGAGATGGACTGAATCTCATCGTTGAGAAAGATAGTCTGGATATGTTTACAGTAAGGAGATCTATCACACAAGAGATGGGTTGAAAGACTATAGATATAGGCTAGGGATCTCTCTGTCAAATGGAATATCTAACAATTTGGGGATTTGAGTGGAGTCGTACTCAGCCAAGTTGTGAGGGTGGCTTACGTATAAGTAGGATGTTGATTTCATCGATGAGGTGGACCCAGGAAATACACAATTTTGAACCAGACGCATGGGTCACGATTTTGGTATACCCAAATATAGGGAGTAAGATGCACCACTTGACGTGGGATGTTGAGCTTGTGGATCGATGTGGAGTGATACATGACTAAGTTTTCCACCAGATGCACCACTGAGAGGGGATAACATTGGTCCGGGGAGATCAACCAAAAATTTCTCAATACTTGGTGATTCTAGTGACCAAGGGTAGGCAAACAAATAAAGGTCATTATGGGGTTACCAACATTATGGAAAGGTCAAGATTTCCTTTGGGTTGTAGAATTGATGATCGATATGGAGTAGATATGGCTAATTTGGGTGAGTTACACAGTGGGGCTATATGCCCAACGTTCCATTGAAGAGAGGAAATGAGATGACACAAAGTTTCGCCCAACATTATTGTGGATTGAAACAAGATCCTTTTGCCCCACCTTTTGTTAGGTTATCAGAAGGTAGTGAAGACGGAGTTGTATTTTAGACTTGAGGCGGGAGGACTTGTGGTCCTCCATTTGGTTTGTTAATGGTGGGAGATAAAAAAACTCTGCGATTCGAACACGATTTGGATTCAATCGGCATGGATTGAGTTAATCAAAGTTATTTTTGGTTTAGATCGAAAACATTGTAAGAGTTACGTCGTCCTACATCGAAGAGTTAAAGACTGATATGAGTGGTCAAAGCTTGTTGTGGGAAATTTATCCCATTTAAAGGAAGTATGGGATTTGGACACCAAGGGAAATTGACACTTACTGAGCTGATAGAGCTAGTGGAGTATAGGCTCTTCCTTTTTTGAAGCATTGTTAGAAGATTTGTTGTAGTTTTGTGTATCATTGTAAATATAACTGTTTTCGTCATTTGTTCGCATGTACCCACAGTAGAATTCAAGTAATGCCCTTTGATTTTGCCTATTTCAGCTTGTGCTTTATAAATTTCTTTGGCACAAAATAAGAAACTATCTCTCCAACACATAAATGGTTGATTTTGAAATAAAAAATGGTTCAAATTTGTCATAATGGCTTTTGTGACTGAAAATCCACTTTTTTTATAAAAGAAAAGTGGGGGAAGCTTTTAGGCATTATGTGTTTTGAGATACTATACAATCAATACAATAGAAGGGGTGGATCAAATCCAATCAAAAAGGGGAAAGGCTTTCTTTTTGGAAAAATGATTAAGAAAAACAGGATGCAAGATGCAAGTACAATAAAAATGAACCTCATTAAGAATGATGGAATATATCGGTATAAAATGGTTTGAATATGTTCATTGCTAATCATGGGCTGTAGTACGTAAGCCTTCAATCAGGATAGTGCCACCAGCAAGTTATAGTGGGGAAACTAAAATGTTATCGTGAGTTGACTTTGAATTCGTTCGGATGCAGTACGTGCAAGGATCCGAAGTTATTAGTAGCAGGCATATCCGAGTTTCGGGGATGAAATTCCTTTGAAAGGGGGAAGTATGTAACACCGCATATTTTTGGGATTATTTAAATTATACATGTCATAGTAATTTAATTAAATTGGAAAATGGAACGAATTGAATGAATGGTAATTAGCGAGAAGTGGAGTAATAATTATATGTTGTTATAATTATTACTCCACTTCTCGCTAATTACCATTCATATTTTTTAGATTATTTAAATTATACATGTCATAGTAATTTAATTAAATTGGAAAATGGAACGAATTGAAAGAATGGTAATTAGCGAGAAGTGGAGTAATAATTATATGTTGTTATAATTATTTGTTTAATATTATTTTTGCTTGTGTTATACATAAATGAAATTGTATTATTTTTTAGTACGACATAAGTAGGTAAAAGTGACAAGTCGGAATGGGTCGAAATAATCAAAATTAAGTACCCAAGGGAAGTAATTGGGTTCTGTTTTTTTTAGACTAGTCAGGATTCACTTAAGGATATTGGGGTCATTTTATATTTGCATATTAACCTAATTTCGGGATTAGGCGTATTAAATGATAAGGTTAGTTTTGGGAGGCAACCACCTTGTTATTCTAAAACCTTAAGTGAGAAGGAAGAGAGGGAAAAAATGGGATATCAAGAGGGAGCTCTTGCGGAGTCCAAATTCAGAAGAATTACGAGGAACTTCTATATTTAATTCATCACCCAAGAGGAAGATTCATACCCTACAAAAACTTTTTAGGCAAGTAATTATATTGATTAATCATATAAGTAGTAGTTTCAATTCATATCATAGTAGGTGTATAAAAATTGATTTTTGGGTGGGGATTCACATGAAAATGTTTTTTTTGAGAAATTGATTCCATGAAAAGCTGTGTGAATTCATATATGAGCTTGTTGAATGAATCCCACAAGATAAAAAGTAGGATCTTGATAAGTATTTTTAGGATTGATCATGATCGAAAATACAAAATCTTGAGATGTTAATCATGTAAAATTAAAAGTATGGAATAGTTCGATGATTAATGATTTAATATTTTGGGTTAAGATGATTTTTAGGTGTCAAGAATATATAAAAGATGTCCCTATATAGATTATATTCATGGAATAGTGTAGAAGGATGATTGAGAGTGTGATCGGGACTGAATTATGGGAGAAACAATGGGCAGATTTTGCACAGAACAAAACTACGTCGTTTTGGGCTTCGTAGCAGGAGGGAACTAGTGAGCTCCCCAGGCCAAACCTGTTCGGCTTCCCAGTGTTGCCCAGTTTGTTTGTTTTAAGGAGTTTTCATAATCAAAAAATTACGGGTTAGTTTGGGATGTCCGTAAAAGAGTTTGGACTTCTAAAAGTGACTTTAAAATATTATAAATACCTTGAGGTGATTTGGTCGTATCCGTGGTTAAGTTTACAGTATTTGGGACGAACAGTACTCGGGGAACTTAATAGTGAGTTCAGGACAAAAATTTGGTATGAAGGGGATATGGGCTGATTGAGATAAACTTAGTGTCCAAAATAAAATATAAATGTGAATTATATTATATAAGTAAGTGATTGCTTATGAAATTGGGAGTCGATTGTAGCTTCAAGAGAATTAGGCTAGTGCTACTAGTGATATGCACGGTTTGATTTGAAATATATATACGAATGTAGAGATAGTATATATGCATCATTATATCTATGTGTATAAAAAAATATAGTGAACATACCACTCTAGTGCTATCTGGAAGGTTGCTCGCCGTGGGTGATATCTCTTGACAAATCTGAGTAGGTGTAGTATCGGCCCCAGGGTCATAGGGCCATGCATGCCCACCCTATATGAGGTTGGAGTCGTAGTGAGGTGTTTTATGGTATGGACATAACTCATTGGATAAGGACTATGATCGTTTGCAATACGTTTATGATTTTTCGAGATCGGTGTGAGAGCCCGATTCAGTGGCCGAGGATGGTGTGTGTATGCCTTGGAGCATGATAGCATTATAGAGACCCACACTGAGTGATATATTACTCTTAGGGATGGAAGTTATACTTATATAATGAGTGATATTAAGTATACATATACTTGATATGATTGGTATATTGTAAATATATGTGTGTGAAATTATATATATATATATATATATATATATATATATGGTTGAATATTATGAACAGTAAATTTATATGCATTCGGGAGAGAAATTTGAGACTACTATGTGTGTGTGTGTGTGTGTGTGTACATATACAAAGCAAAGTATATACATACTTAAGGCATTAAATGTGAATAATGATTGGATAACGAGTGAAAGTTATTGGAAGTGAACTATATGATATTAACTTGTGAATATTAAATTAATAACTAGTGAAAGTTATTTGAAATGATTGATCTAATTATAATTGAGCATTATAATTGTTAAGCATGTGTGAAAGATAATTATATAAAATATGCATAACATATGATAGTGTGTGGACCTATGGTTATATGAAATCTAATTAGTCTGACCAGACTCCAAGAGTTTTATCTTAACCAGGACTATCCATTGGAGGAAGAGTAAGAAAACAAAACTGCGACAGTCGGACCGGTCCTATCCGGATCGGTTCTTTTAATTTCTTCCCGGACCGGTCCTATCCGGATCGATTATTTTAATTTTCATCAACTTCGATTAGTCTTCGGTGTGGGGTTCACTGGAACTTTGTATTTCGGATTGGTCCTATCCGGATCAATCCTATCTTTCTTTGACTTTTTCTTCTATCTTTGACTGCTCATAACTTTCACACCGGGACTCCGATTGAGGTGCCATTTTTTTTAGTGTTCTTGTAATTGAAAGCTCTTCAACTTTATAGATGTACCACATCTGAATTTCAGGTAAAAATTACAACTTTGACCTTTTGACTTTCCTTCTTTTCTTTCTTTATTCTTCCGGCTTCTTTCTTTCTTTAGTGACATCAAATACCTGTAAAATTAGTACGAAATACTAGAAACTCGGGGTACTCTTTAGAATAAGTTAGTAGCAAGATTAGAAGATAAAATAAAATCAATTACGTTGTTCGAGGTTCTAAAAGTAACTAAATTAAAGGGATAAATTTAGAAGAATTTATGCCTAATCAAATCCCCCTAACTTATAACTTTACGCGTCCCAAGCAATGTAAAAGAATCCTAGCAAGGCTCAACTCTTGAAAATCATTTTATTGGGATAGAATACCTTTTTTGCGTGCAAGCGATTTCATTTAGCGTATGAAACAAGCCTTTAAACCCCTAGGTTACCCTAGTAGGATGAGATGTGTCTCGTGAGGGTTTGCAGTGAATATACCCACAAAATTTGACTCAAAGAAAATTCAAAATACGCAAAAAATGTATAATTCAAACTTTCCCAAAAAATAATCATCATCAAGTCATGTTCAAGAGTCTTAAATCATAGTGCATGTATGCGAAGCCGAAAAATTTAACCGCGGATTTCCACCGATTGACCATTACGTTACTTATCTGAAAATTCATTTTGATTTCAAAATCTCATAGAATGCTCTTTCAAACGAATCACTCGGAATGTGTCTATTTTCCCTTGATATGCGTGATTTATAAGAGTAAATGTAGTGGAACCAAGTTCATGCACATAAGTAGAAAGACGGAAATTTTATAGTGATTAGATCTCATCAACGGAATACGGTTTGAAACATGGGAGCATTGCCTCTTATACATATGTTTTATCTCTTTTATTATCTTTTGTGTTCTAACTCTCCACGCGGTAACTAATTTCACAATTTGGACTTGGTTAAGACTTTTTCGGGCTAAGGGTGTATTGGGTAAAATGAGAATGGTATGGGAAATCTAGAATTGGAAAGTTTTCTTATGATGTCCGTTAGTGCGTTTTTGGGCTTTTGCTCAATTTTTTTTCTTTTTCTATTTTTTTTTCTATTTTTCACTCTTTTATTTTCTTGCTATTTTTGTTGAGCATTTCTATTTTATTTCTTGCCCCCTTCTTATGCACTTTCCGGACTTAATTTCTCGGATTGTCCACTTTTCGCAATTTCGGGCCTGTTGGGTTTTTTGGGTTGTCAAACAAAGGGGAAAAATTTATTCGGCTCAATTTGGGTTATAAAAGGGATAATTTTTCACTACTTTTTCTGGTCAATATTTTTGGGTGATAAACGAAGGCCTACTTCATTGTCCAAAATACTAATTATGTCACCATATGCGTTTCGAGATGGATTAAGTTTAGAGATCTATTTGGCACGTGTTTTAAGGCAATATCACACACATTTTCCATAACCGATCAAAGTGAAAGAATTGAGATCCTCGACGACTTTATTTGACGCTGAAAAGAACTTTTGAGTTAACAAGTAACTCAGATTGATTTATAAATTTCATAAAAATGAAAGGCTGGGGCTGTTAATCTCCACATTTATTCGTTAAGTCGTCTATGTTCGCTCAATTTCCATCTTTGGTCAATTTCGGCTTTGTATATTTTGAATTTTATAACTTGAGACTTTAAACCGACTTTTAATTATATTTTTGAAAAAAATTGAATTCCAATTTTTATTTATTTTGAACAAAATATTTTTAGGTTTTTCAAGATTTTATGATTTTTTTGGGCATTTTTGAAATTTTTTGAAGTTTTAGAAAAACGCACTTGTGACCACATTGTCCTCAATCAAAAAGGACTAAAATCTAACTCAAAGCGAATTAAAAGTGCGAAAAAATAAAACAAACAAATATTTAAAATGCATAAAGACACTAAATGACCCCAACACATGACTCAATAATATAATAAAAATCACCCCATACACATCGGGGGTGCTATGACCTCTCATTTCTCCACAAACTCACCCGACCCCAATCATGGGGTTCGGTGCTCTCCTCGTCTCTCCCGTCTTCATATCGTAAACCAATAATTGGAATAAGTTGGGACCTCTCCCATAGATAAGGGAAAGACCGAGAGACGCATCGTGACTACTTGGAAAGGGATCCCTGTGATGATTACTCAAAGCATGGCATGTGTGCACCGATTCAGAGGGAACACCTAAGTTTCTTTTAATTTTTGGAACGCATGGATCGGGCTCTAAGTCGAACGAAACACAACTTTTCTCCTTAATAGCCTTCGGGACCTCAAGTGGTATGGGTGGATGGTCACAACGAAGGAATTCATCAATTTTTTGTTTCCATTCATTTTCGTCTAAGTGACTACAAGAGCCAAATAGGGATTGGACTTGAATAGTAAGGCTCTCATCCACCGGACCAAATTCTTTTTCAAATTCTTCCATGCTCATGTACCCTAGATCTCTCTCTCAAGTAGTGCCTACGTCCTCCCTTACTTGCTCGATCTCTAACCCCACTATTTTTCTCTCTTCTAACCCTCTCTCTCTCTCTCTCTCTCTCTCTCTCTCTCTCACACACACACACACACACACACACAATCGCGGCCACTACACCCATCTCCCCTGCTTTTCTCTCATCATCACAACTACCGCTATTACTTGATGAAATAGGGGACACCCCTAACGGCTCTCTCTTGTGGGACCCCTCATTCTCGTGGCTCGACACTAAGAAGGATCCTAGAGCATCTCCATAATAATTTTCCTCAAAGTACTCCTCTACGATCTCGTCGATTAGGCTCATTGCGTGAAGATCATCTTCTTCCCCCGTATGTTGGGCTATATGGAAGATGTTAGTTTCTAAGGTCATGTTCCCAAACGTGAGTTGCATCTGCCAATTTCAAGTATTAATAATTGTGTTAGTCGTAGCTAAAAATGGGTGCCCAAGAATGATGGGAACATGATTGCTCGAGGTGAAGGAGGGCTCCGTGTACCAAATGATAAAATCTACCGGAAAGTAGAAAGTGTCAACTTGAATGATCACGCCCTCGACTATACCTCTTGGGATCTTCACAGTTCGATCCGCTAATTAGAGAGTGATGTTTGTGGGATTAAGGTCACCCAGATCAAGTCTCCTATAGATGGCATAAGGGAAGATATTGACACTTGCTCCCAAGTCAAGTAAGGTTTTTTCAATTTTATTTTCTCAAATGATGTAGGAAATGGTGGGTGCACCGGGATCTTTGAATTTTAGGGGGAGATTATTAAGTAGAATGGATCTCACGTTCTGTGCTAGACATACATTTTTCTTTACCTTCATCTCCCTCTTCATTGTTAACAAGTCCTTGATGACTTTCGCGTAAGCTGTAATTTGCTTAATGGCATCGAGGAAAGGTAAATTTATCTTTACTTGCTTTAGCACGTCTAGCACATCATCACGAGCGTTTCTTTTATGGGAAGGAATTAACCTTTGAGGAAATGGTGTCACTGAGGGTGGTTTCACTACTACCTCGGTCTCACTAGTGTCTTCTTTATCACTCTCTTTCAAGGTGACCTCTTCGGCCTCTTTCGTAACGGGCGAAATCTCCTTGTCTTTAGGTACATCTTGTGGGGGAGGTGACAAGTCAACTACTCTCCCACTACGTAGAGTGGTAATTGCACTACATTGCTCAGGATGGTCATGGGGTGTCAAGCTAACACTAGTTTGACCTTGGAGAGGTCTTTGGCCCAGGACAGGAGACTTTCCCTTCTCTTGGATACTCAACGATGATTGCAAATTTGAAATGTTCACAATCATGTCGTTGATCATGCGCTCATGCCTAGCATTAGTTCCATTCTGGGTATTGATAAAGTGGTTGATTGTATCCTCGAGATTTCTCCGCGGTGGAGTGATATAGGCTCCTTGAGGTAGTGGTTCTTGCACATGTCCTTACATGTGTGGAGCTTATTGAAAGTGCGGTGGTGGAGGAGGGGAAACATGTGAATTAGGATTCATCGTAGCATGTTGTTGCCCATAGATAAAATCAGGATAATTTTTCCATGAAGGGTTGTAAGAATCCTCATGCGGTGCACCAAAATTACCCTTGAATCCTCCTATACCATTTACTTATTCTTGAAGCATAACTTTGTAGGCGGGTATAGTCGGGCATTCCTCAGTTGAATGACCCGCCTCACAAATTGCACACAGCTTCTCAACGGGGTTTGGGATGGATCCAGTTAGTCCTCTTCCATATACTTCAAGTAGGTCTCGCATTCCTTTCTTAATTACATCGACTCGACAGTCCGTCATAGAATTCTTTTCTACGTGAAATAAGTCAGAAGCCGATGGAGTGATGGTCACTTGGTGATTTCGATTTTGAGCATTAGGGTCAGATGTATCCCATGATTGGGTAGTCTCGGCGACATACCTCAGGTGAAGCTTAGCATCGTTGGCGTCTAAGTCAACAAATGGAACATCGTATACGGTTTCAACGAGTTGCTTGGAATTAATGTTCAGCCCATTATGGATGAAGGAAATGATTTGCATTTTATCAAAACCGTGATGGGGACACGAAGTAATTAACTCATTGAAATGCTCGTAGCATCGATCGAACGAATCATTTTCTAATTGTCGGAAGTTTAAATTTGAGCCTTGACGGAGTTCGTTCGATGTGGAGGAAAGAATTTCTTGAGAAATTTAGATTGTAGCTCGTTCCATGATGAAATCGAATTTGGAGGTAAAGACCATAGCCAGGTCTTAGCCTTATACTTTGGTGAGAATGGAAAGAGTTTAAGGCAGAGCACATCTTTTGTGCAATTTTGATCACTGAGAGTCTCGCACGCCTCCTCAAATTCCATGATGTGGGCATATGGCTTATCTGAATCCATTCCATGGTAAGTGGGAAGTATCTGGATCATCCCACTCCTAAAGAAAAATTTCCATGCATTATACGGGAGTAAAATGCATCCCAGAGTTATAGTGCGCTCGAGATATAAGACATCTCTCAAAGGGCGATACGGGGCCTCTCCTTCACTGGCAGTTGCACTACCGTGTTGAGACATATTTCTTTCACTCAAAGGTTTTGTGTCCTCACTGGGTATGCTCGGAGCGTGCTCTGAAGTGTGTCCTAAGAGGGAAAATGGAGTGTTATTTACAATTGAGCGTGATGGTGTGGGAGGTGGAACCCAAAATTGTGGAGCGTTAGGAGTGTGAGGGCTATCAGGGTCGTACTTAACTATTGGATTTTCGTGAATGTGGGTTGGAGTATTATGGGGAGTTGGAGTGAGTTCAGAATTTTGCATTAACGGGCTTATGAGAGCTGCTGATGAATATTTTTGTGCTTTTTCAAATTTTTATAGGTTTTTGGATTTTTTTTGGTCAAAGTTTTAGATTGACTTGATCTAATCCTAAGTCTACCTAGATCCCCGGTAACGGTGCCAAAAACTTGATGCGACTAAGAATGTGTCTCAGAAGTGCGTACTCTCTAGGCTCAAGTGCAAGCCTGTCTCTCAAGTAATAATTCGATAAGTCGGGTATTGATCCTCAGGGAAATAGGATAATGGAATTATAATGACGTTGGATAGATGAAGAAATACTAACTCTGACTCTAAAAAGAAAGGAAACGATGATTTGTTTTGAGAACTGACTACATCTAAATGCAATTGTGAAATAATGAGATAAATGCAACTGTTCTAAATTATCTAAAATACTAACGATGAATGATTTAAAACTCGAACTATATGAAGAAGAAGAAAACAGGACGAGTATACAATCCCTCAACCCTAGTGTATTGCTGGTATAAAACTAATCGTAAATTTAAATGATTAATTAGACCTAGAATTTAGTACTCCCAAGCATTACGTATATGATGTTCAAGACCGCACCATACTTAATCAGAGGACGAGTAAATCAGTATTGCGATAGTTATACTCGAATTGCATTCTTACCCTGAAGCTAACGAGATCCAAAGACCTACAATTATCGCGTTTCTACGCAATACTGTCGTAATCAAATCATTAAATTTAGAGGATTACTTTAATACACATGCAACTACCACATCGGGTTGGGTTCATGCAACTCTACCTTTAAAAACCTAGCCTAACATGATGAAATTAATGAAAACGATTGTTGAATTGCAGGAAATGATGATTAAACTAAGGGAGAATTGAAGAATGATGTAGAAGAAAGATTAGACACAAGAAAGTAATCAACTAACTTACCAAAACACTAAAAGCATCAACTAAAATTACTTGTAATCACAGAAATCAGAACAAACTTCAATCTTGGAATTAAAATTGCAATAGATCTTCAAACTAGGGTTTTAACTGAAAAGCGAAAAATTAGATTAATTTTTCGCCCCTTAAAATGATAATAAATCGGGTTTAAATACCATATAAGACTCCAAGATTTTTAGCTTAACCAGTACTCTCCATTGGAGGAAGAGTAAGAAAACAAAACTGCGACAGTCGGACCGGTCCTATCCGGATCAGTTCTATCTAGATCGATTCTTTTAATTTCTTCCCGGATCGGTCCTACCCGGATCGATTCATTTAATTTATTTTCGGATCGATTCTTTTAATTTTCATTAACTTCGATCCGTCTTCGGTCTGGGGTTCACTGCAACTTTGTATTTCGGATCGGTCCTATCTTTCTTTAACTTTTTCTTCTATCTTTGACTACTCATAACTTTCACACCGGGACTCCGATTGAGGTTTCGTTTTTTCTAGTGTTCTTGCAATTTAAAGATCTTCAACTTTTCAGTTGGCCCCACCTCCGAATTCTGGGTAAAATTACAACTTTACCCTTTTGACTTTCCTTTATTTCTTTCTTTATTCTTCCGGCTTCTTTCTTTCTTTAGTGACATGAAATACCTGTAAAATTAGTACGAAATACCAGAAACTCGGGGTACTCGTTAGAATAAGTTAGTAGCAAGATTATGATATAAAATAAAATTGATTACGTTGTTCGAGGTGCTAAAATTAACTAAATTAAAGGGATAAATTTGGAAGAATTTATGCCTAATTATACCAATTTTTTTAAAGGATCACACAAAAACTTAGTGCACCCGACTCTGTTACCAATTTAAGGATACGGGTTCGTATTGATAATCCATATATTAGGTTCCTAGCACACAAATTCAAATTTTACCCAAGTTTTATCTTGATTAGCTATTAGGTGAGCATGCAATAATTTGTCCAAATTAATTCACCAATCATACAAGCAAACCAGATAAACAAAGAAGCTGAGGAAAAACCCTTTCAGGTAAAACCTGCTATTCAACACTGTAAAGAGTTTGACAAACTCTAAATGACTTACAGACTACTTAACCCTACTAATCATGACACGTAGGGTCTTCAAATCTTTTACAGAATGTGATGTACTCCGACACCACTCATAGGAAGCAGTCATCCCTCGGTATCTACTGATTAACCTCAAGATTGCAGTCTTCTCGAGCTGTAAAGTTATAACTCCACAAAAGTCAGCCGTTCTATAAGGGTTATATATATATGGAAGCTAGGATTTCATAAACTCAACAAATCACATGGAGGGATGTATTGTTTGGAAAACACAAGATTGTTTAGAAAAACAAAAGTTGAATACTTTTGGAATTGGTATTGGAAAATCAATTTCGCCATAAGTCTTTAAAATTCTGAACAAACCAGGTATTTATAGCAAAGACAATAATTTCAAGGCGACGAGGGCATTTGAGCGAAAAAAACATTTCGTTTGGACAAAAACAACATTTTTGTTCTAATAATATTTGGTCTCGTTCAAACTAGATACCTCATTTTTGTTTGAACAGCCTTCTAATAACCTTCCAACGAGAGTATTTTGTAAAACAATGGACTCTCATTTCATGTTCATTTGAAGCACATTCTAATTAGAACTAGTTTTTGTTCGAACAACCTTCCAAGGACCTTCTAACGAGAGTGTTCTGTTAAATAGTGGACATTCGTTTGATTTTTGTGCGAAGCTCGTTCAAATGAGAACCATCTTTAGTTCTAACGAGATCTTAATCTCATTTGAATGAGATTACAAAAAATATTTTCTTTTAAAAAGTGTTTTATAAAAAGCTTCGATTAAAAAATAAATATCCCAGAATATATTTTATATGAGAAATGGAAGCCACAAGTTGTATACCTCCATAAAGCATCGATAACAAATTTGGAAATAGTGCTCAGTCACTAACATATCTTTGAATCATCATAGAGGCAATGATGATGTAGTGTTTGGTTTGTAATGTCGATTTGTAATGGGATACGACAAAAATATCAAAAAGTCCTAAGCTATAAGCAATTATAAAATCTTTCTCTTAAAGTAAGCATATTCAAATCTACAACTTATGCAAACACAATCGAGGTATTTAAGAAGAGTACGAATGCTCTATGAAACCATGGTGGTGAGAAGATAATTTTTTTTTATGATAGTGATTCAAAGCACTGGGCACATATAAAGTTAATTGGTAAACGATATAGAGAGATGTATTCAAATGTGGCTGAATCTTTCAATTCGTGGATTAGGAATTTTTGTCATTTACCGGTTACCAAAATAATTTACCATATAAGAATGAAGATGATGAACATGATGTCAAACAGGCGCACAAAATCAAAAGCTTTTCCTACTATGTTGTGTCCTGACATGAAGAATAGGTTGTACATAAGTATAAAAGAACGTCAAACTTGTTGTGTATCCCAGTTCATAATATAATATGTGAAGTCATTTACCGTTCTTATTATATGGAGGTAAACACGGGAAACAATACTTTCTCGCGTGGGAAGTGACAAATGCAGGGATTTTTGTGGGCCCATGTTGCTACAGAGATTAAAAAAGTGGTAAAAACTACTACAAAAATGTGGACCGATATTTTTATGCCGAAACTTTCAAAAATTCTTATAGGGATACTATTAACAAAACGAAGTTCAAGTTAAATGATGCCTTCATCATACCACCAAATAAAAAGAAACAACATGGTCTTTCAAGAAAGACGAGGATTCCTTCAGAAGGGGAGGCTAAAAGGCTGACTAGATTTGGTAGATGTAAAAAAATAGTATCTCATAATAGTAGGACATATAAGAGGAAATAACCAAGGGTGAAATAAACTGGTAAGAAAAATTATGTTGATTGATTTCAAGTAATTATCCATATTTTATAATTCTCATCCATAAATTATTATATCTCGCCATGCGAAATATAAATGCGTGACATAACGAAATGTTATATATATACATTAGCGAATTGTCCGTGCCTGAAGGCGCGACAAAAATTTCAAAGTAAGTTATTGCATAACGGCGAAAATTTCAAAAGTACATAATCGCAAAACAATAAATTTTTCATTCCCCAACAAAACAATGTGTAATGTTTAAAAAAATTGACCTTAATATCCTTAGTTTATAGGACTATCCACTCTGCTTAACAAATAAAAAATAGTCCAAAAATTACCTGTGCCAATTTCGAAAGTATTGAAACGTGTATAATTTAAGTCAAACTCACTTCATGTTGGAACATAACCAAACAAACACAGTGTTTTCTTCAAACATTATAGACATGGTTTGCATGAGAAAATTGACAATTTTGAAACATAAAAAATAATAATTAATTTTGTTATAATTAATAATTAGGTTTGTCTTTATTTAAAATGTTCATTTCATCTAAGCACATTATGACACAACTCAATCGTGTTTTATAACAAAATACAAACATGGTCGAAATAAAAGTGAGACGCCATCACATGACATGAAATAATATTTTTTTGCATATCTTGAACACGGCCTGAGTATAAGCGACATAACACAATGTTTTCTTAAACCAAAAACATAGATGACTAAAATAAAAATACCACGACACAACATGAAATATTTTTTTATTTTCATGTCATTTTTATTTTATTGTTTAAAAAAATATTTCGTGTTGTATCTTTACTTTGGTCATGTTCTAGGTAAGTAAAAAAATATTACTTCAAGTCATATGGTGTTGTGTCACTTTTATTTGGATTATGTTCATGTTTTATTGAAAAAAGATTTAATGTCACAATGTGATATTTATTTGAGTTATTTTATGTCGGATAAAATAAAATAAGATTTCACATCATACCGAAGTATATAATAAAACATTTTTGGAGTGTGTATAATAAAAAGTGGTGTTGGATTAAAAACACTGTAAAAATAGAAGCTGATTTTTTTAGGATGATTTTTAAATATAATTTTAATGTTTTTAAATATAATTTTAATGTACATTCTTATTTGTATAAATTGAGAGTGAAAGAGTATTTTTTGATGTGGTTACAAAATATACTTTTAGGGTCCGTTTGGTTCGGGATAAAATATGTTTTAACGCGGTGAAAAGTAATATGACGAAATACGTTTTCTCCTCTTTAAAATTAAATTTTTGTTGGGTTGACATTGTGAATAAGTGTACACCCTATAATTATGAAATTTTAAACAAGAATTGAGAATTTTTTTTTACATTAAATAGGTGAAAACGTATTTCACCGTATTACTTTTCACCGCGTTGAAATATATTTTACCCCGAACCAAACGGACCCTTAGGATTAAAATGAAAAGTTTATAATGACTCCATGCCCCCACATTCCGTCACAATAGAATTTCTTGGTTTTTATTAACGGTGTGAAGGAACCGACCTGAACTTGAGATTCACTTTTAGCAGCCAACTCCATCATTTATATGGGAATTAAAGTCCCTTTTTGTTTTAACGTGCCCCTGAGTGTTATAGAGGTTATTGAGCCCAACAATAGTCAATACACTTTCTAAATGTGTCATTATATATATGACTTTCATGCCGTAGGTGTCATCTTGCTTTTTTTTAGCCAAACAATAGTGTGCCTTGGGAATAACTACATTTATGGGGACTATACATATACACATATATAATTCAAACTTCAAAGGACCATCTACTTACACACTAAACGAAATAAAATTGTTACATGGGCCTCTACTTATTTATCCACGAATTAACCCTCTAAAACCTAGTTTTATAAACTATTTATGCTTTTTTTGGTATAAACTATTTGTATTTTCTTTAGATATTAATTAAACCCCTGTAGGAATAAATTAAAAAACCCTTGTTTAGAATCAAAATCAGCAAATTTGCTTTGACCAAAAAATTAAAATATATCTAGAATTGGCATGCTTGTGTAAAAATTAAATTTATGGTTATGTCTTTGTTTATTTAACAAACCCAAATATAAAATTTAAATCTAAAACATAATATTTAACAAACCCATATCTTTAAAAGAAGAAAAACTACAGTAAAACTAAACCCAAATATAAAATTACAGATCAAATATATAAAATAAAATCATATGATGACAAGGAATCCAACTCCACTTTTATAATTCATATTATAGGATCTATTACACTAAAGAAAAATAAATAAAAATAAAGATTAACATAGACAGAAGTACTAACAATGGAGAAAGCCCAAATCTAAAACTTTTCTTTAAAGAAAACAAATTATGTTTTCAAGTAATCTTATATTAACACATGTAGGACAGAGATGAGCTCAAGCCCTTACAAATATGAAACAAACCCTTACAAATTTGTACAAACCCTTTTCAAGCAACTGTACAAACCCATACAAATCTAAAACAAAAGCACACAAATTATTTTTTAAATAAAACTCAAATTGGAAGTTAGAGGTTTTCTAATCCCCCAATAGAAAGTACCTTACGGTATCCAGATGCAACAACAACATGAAAACCCTCCTTTTGAACAGAGGAAACTTAATTTTGAAATAAATCAAAGAAGCTAAAAAAATGATGCAATAAAACTCACCATTTTATGGTCGTCACGTGATGAAAACGCATTCTGAAAACTTTCGGTTCCGACATCCTGAAAATCCCCAAATTCATGAAACCTAAATATAAACAAAAATAAACAAATATATCATAAGAAAACGTCTTTGTAAAGAATATGTAATGGACGAAGAAAAAAGTGAGGATGAGAGAGAGAGGGAGAGAGATATATAGAAAGAGGGAGAGAGAGAGAGAGAGATGGAGCTGCATGTGTATTTGTGAAATAAGAGACAGTGTACGATGGGAGTGATTCTATTACACATAAACGATGCGTTATGAACCCACACAGAACCACCTGCTGCGAAAGAAAGCGTTTGTTAAAGTGAAGAAAGCGTTATCTTCCAAAAACACAGAAAAGCGTTTGTTAAAGTGAAGCAGGTATATTACACTTGTCGTCAAAGAAAATAAAAAGAACATACACAGAAAACAAAAGTGAAGCGGGTATATTACCTCTAAAAAGAGTCAGCCATCTAAGCTACCACCTTCTCCAACACAAATGTAGTCTGAGTTCAACACACAAATATAGTCTCTCTCTTTCTCTCTATACTTACCTTTACGTGAAGATATTTGATATGACCCATATCTTAGATTAGGTACTACAGCCACTCTTAGGGTTGTGAGTCCCAATAAAAAAATCCACATGTCCAAAGGTTTTTAAAATTGTCCAATGAAATATCTGTCACACCTCGCATAATTGTGGCGTCAGCCGCCACCAAAACTATGTTGGACGTGAACTAAATAAAATATCATTCTTAGCATGAAACAGATATAAATCAATCCACAAGATCAGTAATTGAATCAATCCCAAATGATAATAACAACTAAATGATAAAATATTCATCACATGCTAAAGCTTCAAATAAATTCAATCTCCAAAATGATTTAATTAAAACTGAGTAATAATCAACTTTGAATAATCCAACTGAAATCCTCTAACAACTTTGGAATCGAATGGCCCAATAAAACCCAAATGAAGTCTCATAATGAAATACGACTGAAAATAAAGTCTAACTAAATAAAGCGACAAAATGAATAAACTCCAGCTGCACCTCCAAACGATATCCAATAAATCCTATGCAGCTACTCCAGCACTAATACCTGAAAATGTTAGTCAACGCATGAGGTCAGAGCCCCGTGCATGAATACACACTAATCCCCTCAAAAAGGGTCCGTGAAGCCAGACAATAACATTATACGCAATTAATATCACAATAGTGTATTTTAATTACTAGTAAAATTAAACGTAGGAAAGATAAATTACTAACCACCCCCAACGATTCTGATAAAACACACCAATATCATTTTAATTATCCCACAGCCCCCAAAGCATTAATTTAATTAAATTAACCCAAATTTATTGTTGTTCTCACTTTTTTATTATGGCAGTCCTCAAGCCCCGGGTGGTAATCAAATAAAGAGTCACACTTCCCCTTGTCAATAGCCAGTCAAATCTGTTTAAACTGTCGATCCCTCGCAATATGACAAGGTTCCACATACGACACGACATAAATCACCCAAACTGATCCGTTTAAACTGTCGGTTCCTGAAACATTATGTCGTCACAAATTTTAATACCCGTTTTTATCTTAGGCATTAATTATCATTTTTTCAATTTCATAATTAACAAATTACCCCACCCTTTTAATCGATGTGAGATTATCAAAATTCCCCTTAGTCCCAAACCTAAGGGTCCCCAAAGTACATATACGTCCTATCCTACGTATAAGATGAATTTCCAACGTTTACTCATCCTAGTCTCATGCCTAGGCTAGCGTGATGATGATAAAACATAAAAATAAGCCCAGTCCCAGAATATAAAATCCCCATGAATTTACACTAACTAGTCCCATACCTCTAGCAAGCATGAATTATAACCAAGGCCTACCCACTAGTCATATACCTAGTAAGCATCCTATAATAGAGGTGAGCGAAAATACTACCCCAAATCCCCTCGTCCCCGCGATGGTAAAAGTAAATAATAATAAATCACACAATACACAATTCAGAAGAATAACATAGCACGTAATCATAAAAATCTCAATTCAATTTAATTAAATGAATAACACCATCGTCGTTTTCAATATAATTAATTACGTTCAAAAATGTTAAATTTTATTAACATGTAATAATATTCAATACTTCATAATCATTCTCTTTTATAAATCATCTAATTTTTATAAGTGTGAGCGCGTCCCATTAACCATATAAATAATCCCATAAAAAGTCTACATGAGAACCTACACCCAAAATCATAAAAACCCAAAAGACTAACCTACGCACTCAAGGGTTTCAAAGATTAATTCATATTAAAAAATTTCACAAAAACAGTTCCAAAGTTTAGTATCCACTTACTCTAGTTAAGTTGCTAATTGATTTTAAACAAAAACACGTAATCACGGATTTATGAGACACTTAAAACGCATAATACTAAAGGAAAGGAATAGAGTATTCATGGCTGGGTAAAAATAATTTGTAAATTATGAATAGATGGTTGGATTCCTCTCAAAAAATTAGCAAAGAGTCGTTCTTGAACAATCTTGAGAAAATACCAATTGAGCCTTCAAATATTGAGTCAAACTTTTGATTAAGTTTGAGTTTAAAGTTTGTAGATGAAAGGAAATAATTTTGGAGAGGTCTTCTTGTTGAAAAGTTGATCAAAAAGCGATTTGAAAAGCCAAGCCACGAATTTTTTGTGCTCATATTAGGAGTCTTGTAATCTAGCTTTTCGAATTTCGAATATAAAAACTAACATATTTAATTATTAAAAATAATTAAATCCAAATATTTTTTTCTAATTTTCGAATTAATTAAATAGTTAATTAATAAAAACACGGGGTGTTACATACTTCCCCACTAAAAAAGGAATTTCGTCCTTGAAATTAGATGTAGCATAAACATCAAACGTAAATCGTGAAACATAAAATAAGGATCACATACGCCTACTCGTTGAATGCCATAATTGAGGATCCGTACACCCAATCCTATGCGCACTTACCCCATGAACAACAAAATAATATATATCACTATGGGTATATATATACATAGCTATAAAAGTAACGGTGTACCACGCGCTCCCGCTAATCACCACTCGATTCTACCTCCGATAATCTTCGCAACACATAAATCCTTAAATCAAACCAGGTCGCTGCATCAATATAAATCATAATCAAAATTTATATTATTGATCATCCAAATAATTAATGTATCCAAAATCAACTCTAAGGATCCTCACATCAAGCTTACTAATTCTAAACTTAATGCCTAGAATGTCCTT
Organism: Sambucus nigra; assembly: GCA_949130495.1. NCBI lineage: Eukaryota > Viridiplantae > Streptophyta > Magnoliopsida > Dipsacales > Adoxaceae > Sambucus > Sambucus nigra. The sequence continues at coordinate 221,049,642 of OX422212.1, forward strand.
AACACAAAATTATATATCTCCAAGAAACACATCTAACACGTATGCTAGACCCTTTACCATAAGGAATACAAATCAACAAAGGGAATCAAAGATCGATAACGTGGAAAACTAAAGAGGACTCACAACCTACAAGACATAAGACCATGCTCTCATACCATCTGTCGCCCACCGCGTAATTCTGGCATCGACCGCCACAAAAACTATGCCGGGCGTTAACTAAATAAAATATAATTCTTAGCATGAGACAAAAATGAGACATAAATAAATCAATCCACAAGATAAGTAATTGAATCAATCCCAAATGATAATAACAACTGAACGATAAAAGATCCATCTAGAACTTCTAATAAATCCAATCTCCAAAAATAATTTAATTAAAACTGAGTAATAATCAATTGTGAATAATCCACCTAAATCCTCTAACAACTTTGGAACCGAATGGACCAATAAAACCCAAATGAAGTCTCATAATGAAATATGACTGAAAAGAAAGTCTAACTAAATAAAGCGATAAAATGAATAAACTCCAGCTTCACCTCCAAACGATATTAAATAAATCCTATGCAGCTACTCCAGCACTAATACCTGAAAATGTTAGTCAACGCACGAGGTCAGAGCCCTGTGCATGAATACACACTCCTCCCCTTAAATAGGGTACGTGAACCCAGACAATAGCATTATACGCAATAAATATCAGAATAGAGTATTTTAATTACTAATAAAATTAAACACGGTAAAGATAAATTACTAACCACCCCCAACGATTCTGATAAAACACACTATTATCATTTTAATTATCCCACAGCCCCCAAAACGTTAATTTAATTAAATTAACCCAAATTTATTGTTGTTCTCACTTTTTATTATGGCAGTCCTCAAGCCCTGGGTGGTAATCCACCAAAATGTCACACTTCCCCTTGTCAATAGCCAACCGAATCGATTTAAACTGTCAATCCCCCACAATATGACAAGGTTTCAGACACGACACGACATAAATCGTCCAAGATGATCCATTTAAACTGTCGGTCCCTGACACATTATGTCGCCACAACTTTTAATACTCATTTTTATGTTAGGCATTAATTCTCTTTTTCTCAATTTCATAATTAACAAATTATTCCACCCTTTTAATCGATGTGAGATTCTCAAAATTTTCCTTAGTCCCATACCTAAGGGTACCCAAAGTACATATACGTCATATTCTACGTATAAGATGAATTTTCAACATTTACTCGTCCTAGTCTCATGCCTAGGCTAGTGCGACGACGATAAAACATAAAAATCAGCCCACCCCTGGAATATAAAATCCCACGAATTTACACTAACTAGTCCTATACCTAGCAAGTATAAATTATAACCAAGGTCTAACCAGTAGCCCCATTCCTAGTAAGCATCCTATAATAGAGGTGAGCAAAAATACTACCCAAAAGCCCCTCATCCCCGTGATGGCAAAAGTGAATAATAATAAATCACACAATACACAATTCATAAGAATAACATAACACGTAATCATAAAAATTTCAATTCAATTTAATTCAATGAATAACACCGTCATCGTTTTCAACATAATTAATTACGTTAAAAATTATTAAATTTTATTAACATGCAATAATATTCAATACGTCATAATCATTCCCTTTTATAAGTCATCTAATTTTTATAAGTGTGAGCGCGTCCCATTAACCATATCAATTATCCTATAAAAAGTCTATATGAGAACCTACACCCAAAACCATAAAAATCCAAAAATCTAACCTACGCACCCAAGGGTTTCAAAGATTAATTCCTATTAAATTTTTTCTCAAAAACAGTTCCAAAATTTAGTATCCACTTCCTCTAATTAAGTTGCTAATTGATTTTAAACAATAACACGTGATTACGGATTTAGGCGACACTTAAAACGCATAATAATAAAGAAAAGGAATAGAGTATTCATGGCTAGGTAAAAAACATTTGTAAATTCTAAATAGACGGTTGGATTCCTCTCGAAGAATTAGCAAAGAGTCGTTCTTGAGCAATCTTGAGAAAACACCAATTAAGTCTTCAAATATTAAGTCAAACGCTTGATTAAGTTTGAGGCTAAAGTTTGTAGATGAAAGGGAATAATTTTGGAGAGGTCTTCTTGTTGAAAAGGTGATTTGAAAAGCCAAGCCACGAATTTTTCTTGATATATAAAGGATTAAGAGTTTGATTGAGAAAAGAGTTCTAATCAGATAGGAATACTAAAAACAACATTCCAGACGATCGGACCATTGGAATTGGCTGAAATTTGGGGGCATATTAGTTGAAGATGAGAGGAAGCTGTAAAAATTTCAGCTTGATCGGACGGTCGAATATTTTTATATATTTTTATTTCTAGACAGTTTGATGTTAAAAGGGCTCTTAGAGAATTTATGTTTTGAGGACTCTTCTAAATGCCCCATGAATTATATATACTCATATTAGGAGTCTTGTAATTTAACTTTTTGAATTATGAATATAAAAACCAACATATTTAATAATTAAAAATAATTAAATCCATTTTTTTCTAATTTCTAAATTAATTAAATACTTAATAAGTAAAAACACAGGGTGTTACAATTTCCACAAACCCTCGAAGCTTTCACAGTTGGATAAAATAATTCTAAGCGGGTTGAAGGTGTCGAGATATTTTTTTGATGTATTACTAATATACCCTTTATATAATTGAATTATAGCAAAATTTTAGAAGAAGAAAGAGGGGGGAAATAAATTTTAGTAGGTTAAAATTGTAAATGCCATATAAATTATAAAATAAGGTGTGGTGAGTTGCAGAGCTTATGGTGTGGATTGCAATATTACCCTCAACTTAGTGCCTTGTTGGCTTTGATCTGAACCGTTAAATGTCTTATAAACTTATGGAATAGTGAAAACACCATTACTCCTTATTATACACACACACACACACACACACACACACACACACACACACACACACACATATATATATATATATACATATATATATATTATAATTATAAGTTGTAAGAAAAAAGTTGCATTTACTTAAGGGATTACTGATAAAAATTCAAAATTTACTCGGCACATATTTCTATGATGTTAAGATTGTAGTTTTGATAAAGATTTTGCATTTTATTTTAATAACATTTAATTTTAATTAAAACATCGTTGGCTACCTCAAACTATAACTATTAAAATAAAATATTAAAGAATAATGATTTCCTCTAGTGAGGACAACTGAAGTAGCAATTAAATGCATGTAGGACTTTACAACATAATAACTTCATATAATGTTATACCTAATTACTATATCTTTAACTACAAGATATAGAAGTTCGTATTGTGAAAAATAATATTTCGCAGTGTGAAATAAAATACTTGTTAGTGAAAAATACATATTTCATAACCATAACTTGTTATAAGTTTCGATACAAGCTTGCTATTCCATACAACATAATTAAACATGTTACGATTTTTGAATACAACTTCTTACTATTATTTGGAACACGAACAACAATTGGAAATGCAATTTGAAAAGGGAAACTAATGAAATCGGCCTTCGGTGTTCTTCACTTTCTACTGAACAAGCCATATAGACCTCTGTAGAAAATTCAGCACTTCGGAGGAAGTCGTTAGTTTCATGATAGTTATTTTCTCCTTTGACTATAGTAGGTTGCTGAAAGTCGGAAGGAACTCCTTGTATGAAACTAATATCTCCTTTTCACTAGTACAATTTTGAATGCTTATGTTAGTTTAAAAAAATATTTATCTCCTTTAAGTATGGGAGATTCGAGAAGCTCAGATGAAACTACTATTATCATAATCAACATATACATACGATATTTTACTAGTGGATATGAGATGTTAGTTTTATACGAGTAGTTCTTTCGGGCATCATCAACTTGACATAGTTAAATGACAAAAAGTCTATCGTAAAGCTGTTTTAAATCCCTATCCAAATTGCGGAAGTTTCTAAAGTGGTCTTTAGACGTTCTACGATATATTCAAGCCATTGTCTCCAATTTTTTTCCATATCCAGATAGTCTTTCTATTGTTTGGAACATCGACAATATTTGAAAATACATGTAAAAAATCTAACTTACTAAAATGACCATCAGTTTTCTTCAATTTCTAAGAGTAATGTCTTAGAAATTAGTTCGTAGATAATCGTTCTACCACATAGCTAGTACTAATGTACTGGATATATAAGAAAATTAATATCTTCACACCTAAATCTTTAATAGGACATTTGAAGAATTTTTGAAATGGACTATAGACCTACTTCATATAAAACATACATATACCAATGGAAGAAGGTATTTGGGAATTCAACGTACGTATTGATATGACACACTTTATTGATGGATAACATCCCCAATGTCTTCAAGCTACTGTATCTACTTCATTTTCTTATCCAGATAGTTTTGCAAACTTCTGATAAGATGAACTATTTTTTACTAATTTTTTTATAGAGTAGGGTTTATGTGTTCATAAAGTGGATTAACATATATTTATAGATAGAAGAAATGGTGTATAGAAGTGGATTACACAAACGTCATGTTATTTCATTATCAGACTTTCCAGATGCCGATTCCACCTTTTCAGTCTATGTAGGCATCATTCATTAACTTTATTGAAAATGTAGCCTTTTATAATTACTGTCTGAAATTTTTTGTCACTTCTCCTCTCGGTACATTAAATCAAATCCATCCTTATGATGTAGATAATTTTAATTATAAAGAAGATAATTTCAACCCATACATAAATATATGTATTTTGAGTCCTCGCTAGAGGGAGCCAACGAAGTTTTAATAGTTATCTATATAAAATAATAATTTATCTAACGAGAACTACCAAAATAACAATAAGAAATAATTCCTTTAGCGAGGACTACCAAAATAACATATATTTATGTTATTTTTGCATACAAAAATAACATTAAAATAATATTTCAATTAATTACAATTAAGATGAGACGTTTCACACTGAGAGTTCCCATTGACATTTCGTACTGAGAATTCGCATAGGAGTTACTATAAGAAATCATCTTTACTCTGTCCTCATTTTAACATAAGTGTTCAATTTATTTAATGAAAATCATTATTAATTTCATTTGTATTGCATAATAAAAATTGTTGTTTAATTAACTAGCATAAAATATTTTTACAAAGATTTGATATTTCTTAGTGAGAGGTCGCAATGTCATTTTGCAGTGTGATTCCGCAGTGTGAAAAAACTAGAAAGTAAAAATATGAAATCAATACCTATAGACAAAAATTTCAAAATACCTACAATTTTTATAATATTTAAAATTTCTTTCAACACAAGACACACATTTTTCAAGGAATGGAATATTATCTTCTTCTATAAAAATTTGATAAATTTTTATTAACATGACATTATCTCTTCCTCTTCTATAACTTACAGATATATTTTCTCTTCAGAAATTACATACAAAATGGCACACGTGTTTGATCTCAAATGATGAATTGCTAATTAAGATATTTTTACTTTTTTTTATTGCTGATATTTTGAAGGCACTTGTTGTTTCCAAAATAATTATGGATATATATTTACATGACGATACACTAGATGAAATTTACATGAGGGATATACCCATTATATTTTTTATAAAATAGGGACTTGTGGCAAATATGATTCCATACTATGTAAACAAGCCTTCAAATAACATCAAATATATTTATGTTATGTTTAGGTTTATGGAATATGGAGCTAATGGGATTTTACCATATTTACTCAAAGATTTCGGTGCAATTGGAGATAAAAATGATTTACATGCTTTTGTAATATTTTCTTTCCGCACCGGTTTACCAGTGATCAAATAATTTGCAAAAAAAATTGTTGAGGGAAAACGTTTTTTAGAGAGATTGGGCTTTTTGTAAGGTACCGTTCTGAAGTTTTGAAGTGGTAGCAAGAAATTTAAGATTCTACAGCTGTTATACTCAGTATGAGTCTGTTTCTAACATAAATTATAATTTCTGGAGGATCCTCTCTAAGGAGGAGTTTAAACAGTTAGATTCAACTTACTGCAAAATTGATTCAATCTTTAGGAGGACAATCTAGTGATGCAATTTGCACAAAATATTAAAAATAAAATAAATAATTATTATTTTCTCATTATTATATCTCAATTACATTTGCAATCATATATTTCAATGTAATTTCAAAAAATACAATTGCGGAGCTCTTTGTTTGTTACTTGTTTACAAAAGAAAAAACAAAGTTCACGTAGTCATTTTTGTGCTGGCACTGATTCGGAATTATTTTTTCACTAAAAGTTGGCACTCGTATATATATTAAGATTAAAAACATTAATATTCTATAATAGACGAACACGATTTATAGAAAAAAGAGGAATATATAAGAAACTTACATATCAATCTTCAAATCTAATAACTCAATATTTGTATGAAGGCAATAATGATGAGAAATGTTTATTGAAACCAAAAAAATGTAACAATTCTATTGTTTAAACAATCTCTAGAGAATTATAGCATTTCAGAGAACAAAATGCCACAATTATACTTGAATCTTGTCCAAGAATCTAAGTTTAATTTTTTGCATAATTTCAATGGTTGTGCAAGATAACTTTCACGACATTCCAATTTTTGGGATCAATAAACATTTTCCAAATTCTCTTTTGGCAACTAATGGTTAAATTTTTCAGAATTTATACACCCCCAATTTTAATATTTTGTAGGATCCATCTCAATATGAGGCTCATTCAACCTATTTGCAAACGTATTCCCAAGCTTAGCCTCTCAATCAATCTCAATCCTTAGTGGATGAATAATATAAGAATCGCCATAAAAAAGACGGGTGGGTAAGTAGAAGTAGTAGTCAAACAAACAAGGTATAAGAAGAAATAATGAACAACGATTACTCTAACTTTAACTAATGTGCATGTGCGTATGAGAGGGAAAAAATAACCATTTCTTTTAAAGTTTAGGGATGAGATGGAAAAAGATAGGTAGAAACAAGAACAATAGTGCCAATAAAACAAGGTGGGTTGATTTGATTTTCTGAATGAATGATGTAATTTATTTTTGTTGTATCAAAAAGTTATTTATGATTTTTTTAATGACAAATAATTTACTATTTCATTTATATTATGTAATTAGTTGTAAAACATTTTTGCATTATTATTGTACACAATTTTATTATGTAGTGATGTTATGATATTCAACATGTCGCATTAAGCTTCCTGCATCATTTGTTTGTCGCATGGAGGTCGGAGATGTCAGATTTATTGTGACAAATATTATAGGCAATTAGCCTCATATATGCCACTTTTTACAATTAATGATATGGAGTGCTAGCTTTTATTAAACTATTGTGCAAATTTAATATTTTACCGGTTTATTTAATGTTTTCTCGATGCTATTATTTATTTTAAAAATCCTTGTTTTATTATCAGACTTAGCATTAGAACAACATCTATTTTATATCTAGGACTGTAAATTAAGCCGGGCAAGCCCGAAGCCCTCCCGTTCGGCCCGCTATTTTCGGGCTGAGCTTTATTTGAGTTTGAGCGGAGCTGAGCCTGAGCCAAAATTTCAAGCCCGAATGAATTTCGGGCCGAGCTTGAGCCAAACTTTGCCAAGCCCGAATTGGGCCCGAAGCCCGAACTTTGAATATATAAATAAATAAATAAATAAATAATTTTAAAAAATATAACATATTTATGTTAACTAATTTTATATGTATGAAATATAATTAGTCATTGTAGGTTTTCATTCTTACCTCCCTTATTTTAGTTTAATACATTTTATCATTATATACTTTATTTTATGAAATATCAATTATATTTTAGTGTATATATTTTCTCCATGACGGAAACACAAGAAAAAACATTAGTTCAAACTTTTTTTAACAAAAAAAAAAAAAGAATTCGGGCCTGCCCAAAATCGGGCCCAAAGACCGAAATATTAATGAGCCGAGTTCGGGCTTAAGTAGAAAATTTCAGTTCGGGCCGAGGTCGGGCTTGAGCCTGGGTAAGGTTGTTCGGGCTGAACCTCAGCAACTTCAAGCCCGGCTCACCCAGCCCGATTTATAGCCCTATATAAAACGGAAGCCTCTAATTAAGTCTCCTAACATACAAGATTTCCACGTAGGAGGACTCCTGTAATTAAGTTTACCAATTCATTATTCAACCACATGGCAATCTTAAAAAACCCATCTTTGTTCTCTCTTTATCTCCTCTCCGTCCGACCCTTGGTCTTCGTCTTCCAACTATTTATCTTCTTTTCATAAATCCCAAGAGTTAGATCACTCTCTCTCACCCTATAAACTAACCATCCACCGCACCACCCGTTTATAGTATTTCATGTTTCAACTCAGAGGGAGTGTCCTCTGCCTCAGCCATTGACCTATGCTTGGAATTTGCAACAATCAGATACCAAGTTGGTAGCTTTGAAAACAAGTGCCTGGAAGGAGGTATCATTGTGGTTGTCTTCAATTTCTTTTCAACCATGACAGATGTCTGCCTCTTTCTGTATCAGGAAACCATCTTGATATCATTTTGTTCATGCAAGGAATATAATGCTTTGATATTGGTTTGATTCATTGAATTTGGCCCGTTTGGTTGCCCTAAAATTGTAAATTGGATCATTAATAAATTGATCCATTTAAAAATTGACCCATTAATTGTGTTTGGTTTCATTATTGAAAGGATTAATTAATTACCCCATTTTAGCTCATGTGCAAAATCTGAAATTGGATCATTTCACAAAAATGGGGAAATGAATCCATTTGAAATAGGATCCACATAAAGTGCATGTCCCATCTCCCTCTCCCCCTCCCCCTCTCCCTCTCTATCTTGATTTGCTTTTATCTTTTTTTCATAGAACCTTAACGTTAATTTCAAATTACCAAACATTGTGTAAAATTGGATTTAACTCATTTTAAATTCATTCATTTCAAATTCACTAATTCACAATGAACCAATTTACATAATCAAATTATTTGCGCAACCAAATTGGGCCTTTCTCTTTTATTTTTATTTTTCAGGAATTAGGTTATTTTAAGTTGGGATTTTTTCACTTGGTTGTTCAATTTGTTTGGTTGTTGTTCAAGAATTAGGTTATTTGGTTAGTTTTTTTTTCATTTGGTTGTTCAATTTATTTTTCATGATTTAGGTTATTTTCACTTTTGATGGGTGATTAGTTGATTTATTCATATTCTATATAACTCGAGGTAATCGATAAGCTTTTTAATTTGCAATGTGAATCTCGAAAGTTTATGATATTGTACTCTCATTGGTTAATTATTACCGCCAATTTCTTAGTCTCATTTATTTATCTCTCTATGTCCATTCCTTTATAACCGACCACTTTTTATGGGACAAGAGGATTACAATCCCATATAATGAAGTTTCCCCTTCAAAACTCTTTCACATTACATTTTGTTGAAAAAGTTTGATAGTGAATCTCCGCCACTAACATTCCATTTTATGTGATTCATCTTCATTAGAAAACTATTACACAAGACGCTCGGGCATCGTACGGGTTGCATGCTAGTTTAAAGCCAAAACATTCATATATTTAAAATATAACTTTATCACCAAACACCCGTATTCTCACCAAAACTCGTTATCTTTCTCAATTAACAAAGGGTATTTTAATATGAACCCGTCTTTTCAAATTACATCGCCTATTTTTTTTAAACCCAATTAAATACACTTAAACCCATCTACCACACCTAATGAAGGGTTTATTGAATAAAAAACCAACATTGGACATTTGAAAAAACCCATTCTATGACGAAATCGGTAAGCCATTCTTTTCCATATTTAGACCACCAAGTTAACCCATGACCATTCCTGCTCCTCATTGTTGCACCGCATTGTCTTGTCGATAAAATATACTGCCATAAACCACCAAGGTTGGTCCAACAGACATTGTTTTCTCTCCTCCCTCTATGTAGAGCTGACAATTTTTGACCCGATAACCCGTTTACGGTAATAATCCGAAATGACCCGATTAGCTTGTATAGATTTAAGAGTACCCAAAACATATACCAAAAAATCAACGCGACTCGAAATGACACGACTAACCCGAATTGCCACCCCTACCTCTATGGATTGTGTTTTCTCCATCTAGGATAAACGATTTGGGTCATGAATTCTTTGATTATGGGTTACTGCTTCAGGTGGTGCATTATGGATGGTAGAGAGATGTTGGTATGATGTAGCACAAGAATCAAAAAAATAAAGAATAAAAAACACTTGAATCCTTTTTCTCTCTTACACGTCTACACACACACACACGTGTGTGTGTGTGTGTGTGTGTGTGTATACAGAGAGATAATAAGAATGGGTTCTTGTAATGTGTTTTGGAGTGTAAAACATTGAGAGAGAGAGATAGATAGATAGATAGATAGAGAGAGAGAGAGAGAGAGAGATGTAGAGGACAAATGGGATTGCTTCAAAATTGTAGAGGAGAAAATGGAAATGGAAATGGAAATGGAAATGAAAATCTTTGGAATATAATTGTTTTTGAATTGTTTGTATACAGTAATCGATGTTTAGTCAATAATCACGGGTATTTGAGAAGGCAGGTGTTCGATTTGGAAATATTAAGATCGGTGGCTTTTAAAAGAGGCATTAAATTTTTTTTACTGCTTTTAAAATTGAATCAAATACCAAAAAGTCCCTCAAACATTTTTTAATACACACTTAGTCTAAGCTTTTTATTTTGTACCAAAAAGTCCCTTATTCTCTTATCTTTAAAGGTCCGCGCCAGCGGCATGGTAAAACCTTTTTGGCATGATGAATAACTTTTTGGTGCAAAATAAAAAGGCTTTGAGTAAACGTGTTTAAAAAAAAATTCAAGAAACTATTTGGTGTATGTCCCTTTAAAATTTAACATTCAGAAATAAATTTTTAGGGGCTCTATATAAGATTCATGGGTTTATATAAAAACACCCTTAAGAAAACATAAATCAAAACCTAGTTAATCGTTTTTAGTAAATCATAATTTTGAACAAAACCTGCTCAAACCATTATGAGCGGAAAAAAAAACTAAGCAACATATCATTGTTATGGTGTACAATGGACTCAAATAATGATGTGAAGACATCATAAAAATTTGATCACAAAACCTGATTTGGAATGACTTTAAGAATGAAAATGGATATAATTTATATTTTGGTTTAATTTTATCACAAGGAGAAGTCAAGGCTATGTTGTTTGTAAAGCCCTAGAATTGATTGCCAATTAACTCCACGAAGGAGACTAATTATAAGATGAGATAAAACAATGAAGCAGCCAAAATCCTACCAAATTTGAAGTCCAACACGAGGAGATGAGGTGTTTTTTACAATATCGGGTGCGATTGAAGGTATAATTGGAGTGGCGATGACATGCAGTGAGGATGCGATTGAGAGTTTGATATGTATTAGTAGTAAGTTATATTTGTATGCTTGATAACAATGGAGTGTTAAATGATTACGCTGAGCTTATTATGTAAATTATTTTTTGGTAACTAATGTGGAGTTTTAGTGATTTTATTTTATATCTTAAGTCTCGATCCGAACCTTATAGACTTAAGAGGTATTAAATAATTTTTTTAATGATTAAGATGCTAATTACTATATTTGACCCGAATGATTAAGTGGTAAAATTACCTCTGAATCTAAATATGTCTAAATACACCCGTTAAGAGCTTCATTCGGGCATAAAAACAAACATATTTTTCAGATTCAGATTTTAGACTTTGCATTTGGATTCAGATTAAAAATCAAATGTGTCCTTAGTCAGTCATGTAATGTAAGGGTATTTAGGTCAAAACATTATTTACGGATCTGAATCTACTTACAAATCAAGGGTTATTTAATGGATGCTAAAAGGTGTTGAAAATGGAGCGTCATTCAACGGATTAGCAAAACGAGAAATTATGTGAAATTAAAATTATAAAATATGGAGTAAAAGATAAAAAAAAATCCCATTTTTATCACAACACGTTTTGAAGTTTGATGTTTTAGACATAATATTGTAGGATGTATTAAACAACCCCCACTTCCATGCGTGGAATTATTTTTGAAATACTCATTGTTCAAATTTATATTTTTTGAAATTAAATTTTATCTTTCTTATTCTGAATATTAGAATTGAGATTTCAAAAACACTTTAAATCAATAGGTACCAAGTTTGTTTTTATCAAGTTTTTATCCCAAGTACATTAAATTTTTTATAACCTAAATGCATGTACAATTATTTAATATACTTGGGATACAAACTTGGTACGTATAACATTACTCATATATAATCTATTATATACATGGAGATATTAGGCTACCTATTATTCATCCAGGCTTTATGAGTGGACCTATTCAAAAATTGACACTTTACCTAGGAAAGGATGGAAAATTTGTTAGCTACCATTACACACTTTGTTCTTAGAATTCTATAGAAATTTCATAATTCACTACCATCACAATTTTTGCAAATATTCTATGGTTGATTTTGTTAGTGACTTAAAATTAGTGTGTTGTTTCATAGAGAAAATATTAATAAAAGGATTCTATAATTTTGAACTTTTGGTGTTACTGATATTTCATATTTATTTTCAATTTATATCCCTAATTACATATTGAAGACATGCAAAGATATACTTCAATTATCTCCTATTTGCCATTGGAAATTTTTGTATGAAAAGTAAAGGAAGAAAAAAGCATGATAAAATATTCCACCCAATCCTTTCGAACATACCTTTAAGATCAATCATCTTACCGCCAAAGTGTCATTTGTTTCTAATATGTTAAAAAATCCCCAAAGATTTGTTCAACAGCTTCTAACCACTCTGTTGTTATTCGTTAAGATTTATTCAAAAATTATTATTGATGAGATAAAAGGGTAGGTTGAATCATATTGGAATTTAATATACTTAATTGTAAAGGAGATCGTTTATGAGTTTCGGTGGAAGATCGTCCATGTTTATCGGGATGAAAATTTTGCGACCAACTATTTAGCCAATTGTAGATTCTCGAGAAAAGCCTTTATAGTATTCATAAATATCTCGGACCTTCCGATTAGTAATCGTGGTTATGTCAACTTAGATAGTATGTCGTTTTTACACTTTATGAAGATGTGAGTTTAATTCTTATGTTTTTAATTGAAATTTATATAAAGTACGTGTGTGGGCATCCCACTTATACGGATTCTTTACCTACATCGAGATAAGGGGTGTCTTGGTCACACATTTTGAGGGAAGTTATTTGGTGATAATTTTCACATTATTTAGGTATCCATCTAGTTTTCAAGTCGAGTAATGCTACGCGCCCCAAACTATCCCACAACACATATCCCCAAATACATTAATAGCTTGTATATTATTTGGGTCGCACGCAAATGTACAAATCTCTTTATCCACTATGAGGTGTAATACCCCGTAATTCTGCAAAATTAGGAAAATACGTTTTATTTCAATTACGTGAGTAGAGTAATTTAATATGATAAAATACGTTTTATTTAAATTATGTGAGTATAGTAATTTAATATGATAAAATACGTTTTATTTAAATTACGTGAGTAGAGTAATTTAATGAGATAAAATACGTTTTATTTAAATTACGTGAGTAGAGTAATTTAATGTGACACGTTTTAAATTAAATTATGTGAGTAGAGTAATTTAATATGATATAATGTTAATAAAGATTAATATGAAGATTAAAAAATTACTAAATGTGAGTAGTAAATTTTGAATGTTGATATGTACGGTCTAGCGATTTTATGGACATACCTAAGTTATCTCGACCGAGTGTCGCGCGTAGAGAAAAATTGAAGATGAGATGAGAAAAATATTTCAAGAGACTCAAAAGGTAATTTAGAGTCCACAAATGATTCCGAAATGGTCGAATTAATCAAAATAGTGTACCAGGGGGTACTAGTTGAGTGCAGGGTCATTTTCGGGCTAAATCGGGACCATTCGAGGGCATTTTGGTCTCTTTACATTTATGGGTAAGGAGACCTACGAATTTTGAAAACCTAAATCAGATTATAAGAGTTAGAACTAGGGTTAGAAGGAAAGAAAAGACACCATAGCCATTAGAGAAAAGAGAGAAACAAATTCCTAAGGCAAGAGAAGGAAGGAGGAAGAATTCTAAGAAGATTTCACCACCAACTTGTTGGGAAGAAGGATTGAGGGATGGAAATCATCAATCATCAACAACAACCACGAAATCAGATCCTACAAATCATAAGGCAAGTGGTTATTTGCAAAATAAATTGAGTTATAATACCCATATTTAAGCTTGATGAAGAACATGTTTTTATGGTATTTTTGGGAGTAAAACACATGATTATGATCCGTGATTGATAGAGATTGCATGTACAACATTTTTGGATCTCCAAATATTCTGATATCATAGAAGACTAGATGATTAAATAGAACTGAAAATCTGAAATTTTGATGAAAGATGGAAAGAATGCATTTTTAGGGTTCTTGAATAATAATAAGATTTTTAGTTAATTTGGTCAAGATTTATAATGATTTTATTGTTTTAAATCGTTAGTAATCATCCCAGAACATGTTGGAATGATTAGAAATTGTTGGTTTCAAATATGATGGATTATCATGGAAGTTAGAAAGTCAACAATGGTGAACCCCGCATGAAGAAGACGATCTGTGTCTGTCACTGCTTGATCAATCGATCGACCCTTGAATGTCGATCGATCGAGCAATCGATCGATCGACCATATCCCCTCGATCGATCGACCCTGGATGTACTCTAGAAAATTTTGTGGATAAATTTCCTTTATTACCGTGGCTTAAATGGGAACCTTAGTGGTGATATTTTACCTATGAGGGGACCTTATAAATACCAGTAGGTGTACCACTAGAGTTCTTCATAAATGATTAAGTGGGAATTTTTAGAGAAATGGACCGATGGGAGAACGATCGATTGAGCCGTATGTTGGGATTGTGAGAATTTAACTACGAAAAGAGTGAGAGTAAATTCCAAAAAAATACCAGTAGGTTAAAGTTAACTTAAATACTGAATTAAGGGAGGGGTAACTAGGACCCTTAGAGTTGCGTGAATACTCGAATAAATGCAATAGAGAAATAAATTGTAAGTTAATTAGTACGGTGAATATAAGTAAAATATATTACGTACGGGCATGATTTGATAGGTCGGGTGTGTACCTACTAAATTATATAAAAGTTTGGGTTAGGAGAATTTTACCTAAATTGTCTATGTTAGGGTAGATGAGACATTCTGAACTAACATAAAGTTATTATATGTTTGGGGTCGATGTAAAATGCCGAATCAAACCTTAAACTGGTGTCGCGATGAAAGTGTCCCGAACCAGAATATGTGTATATATATATATATAAATAGTTGGGGTCGATGGATCATTCCGAACCAACTCTGACTTGGGGTCGATGAATCATTCCGAACCAAGAGTCCTTTATGTGTGGTAAAAGGATATGTTAGTGATAACTGATATTAAATACAAGATTGTGTGATAAAATGTATTCTATGTGCATAATCTACAGATTGACAATAGTAGATAATGAGATGAATTGTAAATATCTTAGTAATAATTTATAGCGTGATGAAATTATTACAAGAATAAGGATAACGAGCAGTAAATAAGTTACTTACGCTTATGGGTAGTATAACTAGGTGAACTAAGTATCCTCGTGAGACATGCACTATGGAAGAGAGGTGAGTAAGTTCAAGGGAGTTGTGCGAAACCTTAATATGTGTAATCAGTAACTCAATTGTGATAACTGCTTGCAAAATATTTTCAAATGTTTTGAGTACTAACTCTTGCTATGTAAAATTTTTAAAACCTTTTAGGTGCCCAACCACAGGGACACCCAGCATGATTTCATTCCAAGGATTTGGGAGCTGCAGCACGTGTTGATGTTGTAGGGTTTATTTAGACGCTTCCTCTTTTTCAGTTCTAGTACAGGATCTCAGTTTTAGTATTCTTAGTTGGGTCATGTTTTCCTATATTTACTTTTACAGTTATTCTGATTCTGGATTTTGAGTTGTGTTTATTGTCCGTGGTTTTCGGCAAGACTTTATCTGCATTCAGTTATTTATGCAACTGTTTTAAATATTACTAGGATTACATTGTGTTTGTTTGGATTATTTGTTTTGCTTAAAGAAGATAAAATTTGGCACTCTCTTATTTTCACTTAGGTGGTTAGTAAATTAAAAAGCTTTTGGCGGTGATGCTAAGAATGAACCATTTAAGAAACCTGTTTAAATTAAAATAAGGCTTGATCACCCAAGGTTTAATTAGGCGGGGTGTCACAAGAAGATTATGAGAAAGTATGGTGTCGTTCACAAGGTTGGGACGACCTATCACCTATAAATGAATGGGAAGGCCGAGTTGGCGAATCGTGAGATAAAAAACATACTAGAAAAGATCGTCAATCCTGACCGAAAAGATTGGTCCCTTCGATTGAACGATTCTATATGGGCCTACCGTACCGCATATAATAACCCACTCGGAATGTCCCAATTCCACTTTGTGTATGGAAAGCCTTGCCATCTTCCTGTTAAGTTGGATCACAAAGCGTATTGGGATATTAAGAGGGTAAATTACGATATGGACCAAGTCGGTGAAGCTCGCAAGCTTCAATTGAACGAGTTAGAGGAGATACGTGATGATGCATACGAGAATGCCAAGATTTCAAAAGAGCGGAAGAAACTCACGCACGATAAGATTATTCGACGGAAAGAGTTTCAACCTGGACAAAAGGTACTCCTCTATAACTCTCAGCTTCATCTATTTCCGGGTAAATTGCGGTCTCTATGGACTGGTCCATTCGTTGTGAAAAGCATATTCCCCCACGGAGCAGTGGAACTGGAAGATCCAAATGGGGGGAAAAGTCAATGGACAACACCCAAAGCCATATGTCGAAGCGTGCATAGAAGATATCGACACTATTTGGTTATCGGACCCCGTTTACGGGGTAGAGTGAGATGAATTGGAAATGTCGTCGTACCCCCGACGTGTATGGGTTGAATTCCGGTGTATAGTAGTTGTATATAGGTTAGGGTAGTAGAGTCCGTAGGATCACACCACGAAAGGAGAAGAATTCAAGCACCAGTACGTTTTACGAGGCGAACATTTAGGGCTACAGTGTTGAGGTCAGAGGTTATTGAAGTCAAACATGTGTAGGACCATTAGTAGGAGAAAACGAAAGTCTTGAGAGATGAGTATACCATAAAAAAAGTGAACTAGAGATGATCTGGGAACCAAATCGATCCGGTCCTAGGAACCCGGATCAGTACGATTAGGGGAAAATCGAAATTAAAAAAAAAAGGTTCGGATCTATCCGGTCCTGGGAACCCGAATTTATCCAGTTTCTGTAACTCTTTAAATTCCCAAGGTTCACCACCCTTTCCCCCAATCCATTTCTTTCCCTCCAAATTCTTCCACCACCATTCCCAACAACCTTTTCCCTCCCAAATACTTCCCCTTTTTCTTTCCAAAACCTCCCCTACACTCTTCCCTCCCTACATATAAAATCACACCTTCTCCACCACATTTTCCCCACCAATACTCACTCTCTTTCTCTCCTTATGTCTAGAAATTCTTCTACCTCTCGACACCTTGTCCAACCAACCAATTCCCCAAAAATACGAGTCCTCCTAAATTCTCAGTGATGAAGCCGCTGGCTACTGTTCCCTTCCAGAACAATGGTGGTGTGAACGTTTCTTCGGCCAAACTCATAAGGTCCAAGTGGAGCGTCAAGTCATTTGGAATGACATGCCAAACTCCGTCACTGCCCTTTTCATGGCACGGGATTGGTGTCATTTCCTCAATGAGCCTCATGGCGCGGTGTGGCCCAACAAAGTCCTAGAATTCTATGGCTCACTTGTCCGAACCAGGCACAACGTGACTGAAGCATACATAGGCGGGATCCGTGTCCCATTCTCTTTGGAACTTCTGCTCCAGAAGTTGGTTGCCAAATATGTCCCAAGCCCTCATCCATTCACATACCCCAACCCTTTTCCCCCACTTGACAAAGACGTGTGCATGTCCCGCATTGACCCCAATGCTAACTGGATCACCGAGACATACCCGGTGAGCCATCTAAGTGAGAAAGATATCCTCACTTTCAAAATGACGTGCGCAAACATTCTCCCAACGGGAAATAACTCGGCAATGCGCCCACATCAAGCCACCCTCATATATCACCTCTTCGACCACACCACCCCCATCAACCTGTCTCCCTGTATTTATAAGGACATTTTCTTCGCAATCATAGACAAAAAGGGAAAAACTCCTCTCCCCTACGCTCGGCTCATCACGTCCATGCTAGCGGACGTCAGAATTGCCCCCCCCCCCCACACACACAGAGGATTTCCCTCGCCTCCCAGCTCCTTTTGGGGAAACCATCCGGACTAGATGTGAAAGCCAGCGGGAAAACATCCAAGCCCGATTAGTACAGGAGGCCAGCGATGAGGTAGAGGCAGCTAGTGATGAAGAAGAGGATGTGAGTGACGATGAAGAAAGCAACGAGCATGAAGAGGAGGATATCGAGATGGGTGAAGGTGATGATGAGTATGAGAGTGACGAGGACTCTAATTTTTCTCCAGCCAATGAAGAAATTAACCGACATCTTTCGACGGTGGAAACCCGACTTCATGGGTTCATAAATCAATACAACACTGACCCGATAGCCGACCTAAGGTCTTATCGGTGCGACACCAGCATGATGCACCATCTCCAAGTGGAGATGTATCGGATGATTATCGCTACACCACCACCGTCCTATTTCTATGACCCATATGACCCGAATGCGCTCGGTGGATCCCATGCCCCACCCCAGTGATGCTATTTATGAAATTTAGTTGTGACAGTGTGGGTTGTTATCATTATTGGTTGTTTGTCTCCTTTTCCTTTGTAATTCATGGGTCAATCTACATAAAAATTCTGCATTTTCCTTATTTGTTTATTTTATTTCTTCGCACTTTTAATTCGCTTTGAGTTGGATTTTAGTCCTTTTTGCTTGAGGACAATGCAAAAGTCTAAGTTAGGGGGGTCACAAGGGCATCTCTCTAAAACTTCACAAATTTCCAAAAATGCCCCGAAATTTCAAAAAAAAATTGAAATCTTTTAAAAATTCCAAAAATATTTTTCTTCAAAATAAATAAAAATTGAAATTTAAAATCTTTAAAAATGTCACAAATTCTTTTTAGTCTCAAGTTGTAAAAATCAATTGCACAAAGCCAAAATTGACCAAAGATGGAAATTGAGAAAAAATTAACGACTTAACGAATAAGTGTGGAGATTAATCAACCCGGTGAGATTTCGAGCCTATCGATTTTTTTTTAGTTTTTAAATCAATCCGAGTTTATGATTAACTCAAATTTCTTTTCAGCGTTTTAAGAAGATTTCACCACCAACTTGTTGGGAAGAAGGATTAAGGGATAGAAATCATCAATCATCAACAACAACCACGAAATCAGACCCTAGAAATCATTAGGCAAGTGGTTATTTGCAAAATGAATTGAGTTATAATACCCATATTTAAGCTTGATGAAGAACATGTTTTTATGGTATTTATGGGAGTAAAACACATGATTATGATCCATAATTGATAGGGATTGCATGTAGAACGTTTTTGGATCTCCAAATATTATGATATCATAGAAGACTAGATGATTAAATTGAACTGAAAATCTGGAATTTTGATGAAAGATGGAAATACTGTATTTTTTAGGGTTCTTGAATAATAATAAGATTTTTAGTTAATTTGGTCAAGATTTATAATGATTTTGTTGTTTTAAATCGTTAGTAATCATCCCAGAACATGTAGGAATGTTTAGAAATTGTTGGTTGCAAATATGGTGGATTATCATGGAAGTTAGAAAGTCAAAAATGGTGAAACCCGCATGAAGAAGACAATCTGGGTCTGTCACTGATTGATCAATCGATCGACCCTTGAATGTCGATCGATCGAGCAGTCGATCGATCGACCATACCCCCGCGATCGATCGACCCTGGTTGTACTCTAGAAAATTTTGTGGATAAATTTCCTTTATTACCGTCGCTTAAATGGGAACCTTAGTGATGATATTTTACCTATGAGGAGACCTCATAAATACCAGTAGGTGTACCGTTAGAGTTCTTCATAAATGATTAAGTGGGAATTTTTGGAGAAATGGACCGACGGGAGAACGATCGATTGAGCCGTATGTTGGGATTGTGAGAATTTAATTACGGAAAGAGTGAGAGTAAATTCTAAAAAATACCAGTAGGTTAAAGTTAACTTAACTACTGAATTAAGGGAGGGGTAACTAGGACCCTTAGAGTTGCGTGAATACTCGAATAAATGCAATAGAGAAATAAATTGTAAATTAATTAGTACGGTGAATATAAGTAAAATATATTACGTACGGGCATGATTTGATAGGTCGGGTGTGTAACTACTAAATTATATAAAAGTTTGGGTTAAAATAATTTTACCTAAATTAATTATGTTAGGGTCGATGAGACATTCTGAACTAACATAAAGTTATTATATGTTTGGGGTCGATATAAAATGCCGAACCAAACCTTAAACTAGTGTCACGATGAAAGAGTCTCGAACCAGAATATGTGTATATATATATTTTTTTAAATAGTTAGGGTCGATGGATCATTCCGAACCAACTCTCACTTGGGGTCGATGAATCATTCTGAACCAAGAGTCCTTTATGTGTGGTAAAAGGATATGTTAGTGATAACTGATATTAAATACATGATTGTGTGATAAAATATATTCTATGTGCATAATCTACAGATTGAGAATAATAGATAATGAGATTAATTGTAAATATCTTAGTAATAATTTATAGCGTGATGTAATTATTACAAGAATAAGGATAACGAGCAGTAAATAAGTTACCTACGCTTATGGGTAGTATAACTAGGTGAACTAAGTATCCTCGTTAGACATGCACTATAGAAGAGAGGTGAGGAAGTTCAAGGGAGTTGTGCGAAACCTTAATATAAGTAATCAATAACTCAATTGTGATAATTTCTTGCAAAATATTTTCAAATGTTTTGAGTACTAACTCTTGCTATGTAATTTTTTTTAAAACCTTTTATGTGCCCAGCCAAAGGGACACCCACCATGATTTCATTCCAGGGATTTGGGAGCTACAGCACGTGTGGATGTTGCAGGGATTGTTTAGACGCTTCCTCTTTTTCAGTTCTAGTACAGGATATCAGTTTTAGTATTCTTAGTTGGGACATGTTGTCCTATATTTACTTTTACAGTTATTCTGATTCTGGATTTTGAGTTGTCTTTTATTGGCCGTGGTTTTCGGCAAGACTTTATCTGCATTCAGTTATTTATGCAACTGTTTTAAATATTACAAGAATTATATTGTGTTTGTTTGGATTATTTGTTCTACTTAAAGACGATAAAATTTGGCACTCGCTTATTTTCACTTAGGTGGGTAGTAAATTAAAATGCTTTCGGCAATGATGCTAAGAATGTACCATTAAAGAAACCTGTTTAAATTAAAATAAGGCTTGATCACCCAAGGTTTAATTAGGCGGGGTGTCACATGAGGGATATTTGGGGAGATAAGTTTGGGGTACGTATCACTGTTCATTTAATGCAGGTAAGGTTTGATATCCCCCCTCATTGTGTTCCACCATCGAAAGGTTGTATCACAACATTCCTCCCCTTCCTTAAATGAATATGCTCAATTTAAAGTCGAGGAAGTAATTATAGAACAATAAACCCAAATAAAGTCGAGCAGTAAGTAATTAAAGCATAGTCACATAAGAACAATATGCACGTGGTTCGATAATGCATCCATGGCCACAGGGTATTTCTCTCTCTTTTTATTGATATTATCTTAATATAAATGGTTACATGCCCCTTTTCCTTGGTTGGTGGTTACATTTACAGAAAAAATAAAAGAAGGTTGAGTCATGAAGGACTATATGACTCTAGATAGCTATTTAGATTCCTCGGTTGTATCTAATTTTAAGATTTTTTTCCACGTCGTCATCAAGAGTCTTTATCCTTTCGCTTGGGATCTTTGATAGGATCAACGAACACGTGTCCTATCCTCATATGTGGTCGAATTATCCCCGATAATTTCTCCCAAAGCTTAGCAGTTGGTTGAGGTCGAAAAGGTTTTCTTGCTCCTCTAGTTAGATCCGGGTCGTGATTGTTAATAATGTTGGTCGTTTATAAATGACAATGGTCGAAGGATACTATGGATACTTATGTTTGAATTTGGTGATTTCATTTTCCTAGTTAATATAACCTAGAATTTTTAATGGTACATTGGTAATTAGGCATTTGTGAACTTAAAGGGCGGTTGCATTCTTAAGCCATCATTTGGGGATGCGCCAGTTAATTAGGAAGTTTTCCTTGGAAGTTTTTCCAACCACTAACACCCTTATTACCATGTCCAGTTCATTATCCAATACTTTCCTCTTCAAATGTACCTGAGTTCATTTTCTCCTACATACATTGTAAGTTTTCTCTTATATTTTGCTTTAGATCTCTAATTTCTTTGAAAAATCTTCCTTTTTCCCCATTCTTTCTTGTCTTTTTGCAAAAGTGGTATATATTGTCAATGATGACACATTGAATACTTTATACAACATTACGTTCCTTCATGGGTAACGGTTAAGTTATGTTCAGGTCCCATAGATTATTACAACATTGATGGAGGACATTGGTTTTTCCCTAATTATGGGTGAAGTATGGATTGCCTTCCCTCCCAATCGGCTGTTTCTTAAGTTTTGCAAATTTTTTGATGTTGTTCCTGCCTAGTGTTCTGTAAATATTTTAAGGATTTTTAATAGCGTGAGTGGGATCAAGGAGTTCCATGGGAGTAAACCCAAAACATGTATATATTCTCATTGGAGAAAGACTCCCCCATGGCAAGGTTTAATACTACACATAGGGTCAGTTGCTTTCTTTATCTCACTTTTCGTTAGTCCTTTTAGTGACTTTTGATTGTGGCCCTCCCCGGGGGTTAGACCTCTTACCTTATATTCTCTAGTATTGAACGTCGTCAATATGCCAACCATTCTTCTCCTATTAATACCATATAAACATTTCTATTACATGTGAGTAAATACAAACGACGGTCTCTATTACCTGAAAGCAAGAAAGGTTGATAGGGATCTGTGGTTAATTTTCCAAAATCCAGCAAGGGGTACTAGGCTTACGGATTTGTAGTTAAGGACTGAGGACATTTGCACATCCCAAAGGGTAGTGAGCCCTACCGAAGACTTAGGTATTCTAAGGGTGGTTGTGAAATAGGGCTATCCTACTTTGAAATACCTTTCCTCGATTATTTTTTTTCCTGATTTCCCTACCTTGAACTTAATCTAATGTTTTGATTTTTTAATGTGCAGATAGCCAGAAGAATAAAGATCATAAATAAGGGGAAGCGCCCAACTGAAGGGCCAATGACCAAGCAGCTAGACTTGGGTCTTGGTCTCTTAAAAGGAGCTTATCTCCCTATAAACCAATCTTTGGATGGGGCGCAAAAGGCCCTAGATGTTTCCCAAAAGAAGGTTGTGGAGACTGAATCTACCATGAAGACTAAGGACACTAAGGTCGCTACTCTGAAGACCAAGGTGTAGAAGTTGGATAAATCCAATGACGATTCTTACCAATTCTTGGCTGCAACATTGGAGGCCAATAACGTCACCTTTGACAATGGCTATAATAAAATATTTACATCACCCCAAATTATCTAGGCTTCATCCGAAAGGCCTTTTTAAAAAAGAGATGGGATGAATACCTAACAAAGGATGGGGTCCCTACGGAGTCTGAGATTTTTTCCTAATATGATATCGTCTCCCTTCCCAATTTAGTGGAAGAAGAAAGAGGTCGTCAACTAGCCCAAGGAGGCCGCCGACCAACTTAAGGTTATTCCAAGATAAAGAGATTCATTTTAAATAGTTTAGCATATGATATTCTTATAGTTTTTTTGGATGTCTTTTCGCTTATCTTATTTTGTATTCCTTGTAAGGTCTCACCCTCCTTAATTCAAATAATGTTTCAATTTTGTTTTGTTCAACTAATATTTTATATTCTCTTTCATATGCCTTGTGTTAATGATTGCCTTAGATTTTTGGATTCATCTATTCCATCCTTGTAGTCTCATAAGAGTTTGGCCTTTGTGTTAGTCGCATAAAAGAATGAAGATTTGGAGTTTATCCTTGGAAATGACACCTCTGAGCGAGCTTGGACAGCCTATATGGTTGTTTGCCATGCAGTTAGAATATGACAAGTGCTTATAGCAACTATACAAAGATGATTGTCAATCTTCAAGTCGAGTTGGGGGAGATCAAGAACCTAACAGTTCTTTTGTAGAGTTGGAATGTCTCCCTAGGAAAATAGCTCAGCAAGTTTGAAAAGGCATTCAAACAAAATGAGACAGTCAAACGTGGACTAAACCAGAAGATCATGAGATTGAGGTATAAATTTAGAAAGGGAAGTCGCGCAATATCGGTCGCTGGTTATGATGAAGGTTGGAAGGATGTCTCGTTAGATTTAGATGAGTCCAAGCAAGTGGATTACAAGCATGGTTAGCAGCTACTAAAATTCTCAAGGACATTTAGTTTTGGTATCGGTACTAGGTGGACTACCCATTTGGTAGTTTTCCTATTATTGGGAGCGAGGAATTGTGGATACCAAATTATGTGATCCCTATGCAACTAGAAAATGACTAATTTGTCAATCACGATAGTGAAGACAAGTTCCATACTAATCCAAATACTGGCCAAGGGTCTTTTATGGACAAGTTGGTTAATCACCGAAAATATTACACCTACATTTACAATCTCTAATTAATTAATCTTTTAATTGTTTTACTACAATCAACCTTTTAATAAATGAAGCTTTTGAATGAAATTTGACTAATTTTCAATTTCATTTTTGCATTCTCCCATTTCAATCTATGTCGAGCATATGTTATTTTGGTCTTACCTTTAAGGATTGTCTCGTCACACTACCTTAGGCCTAGCACCAAGTTATGGTGAGATGCACCTAGCTGCTGGGCAATCCACCCATTCAGGATTTTATCCTACCAATGCTAGTTAGACTACTTAATTCCTAGGGATCGTCTCTAGGTCTTTATTTTTTTTGGTCTATTCATGATGCTTTTATGTTGTTAAAGAAGAAAACATGTGACTTTAGGACATGACTAGGTGTAATCATATTAATAAGTATCAATACAATAATCACAATCTGATAGGACAAAAATAAGATGAATTTTCCATAGAATTGGCCTGTTTCGAACTGTCAACAAGCTAACTGCATTAATTAAATTTAATTTCTCAAAAGGTTGAATGGAAATAAAAAAGTAAAACTTTTGTAAAAGATAGTATTGAAAGTGGGATAACACATAAAACTGAAATTTCCCTAGGTTGGCTACATTTAAGGACCTAGGTATCTCCTTAACCTTCATTGTTTCTAAATGGTAGGCTATCTGGATGCCGCCTCTCTTGACTTTGAATAACCTTCTTAGTTGGGTCCCACGTTTCCATTTGACGACTTCCTTTCACTGTCGATGACCATCCTCACAATATAGTTCCCGACCTGAAACTTCCACGGATTAATGTGCTTATTGTACTACTTCGCCAACTGAAAATAACGCACATGGGTCTTCCTATGGGTTAATAAAATGTTTTAATCCCAAATTAATTCTTTCTAATTTTAAACCCGATTGAATTTTTCTCTTAGGTTAATATATTAATTCAAATTCAAATTAATTGAAACAAAGTAAATATAGTGCAAATTAAATAATCGGTTTTATTTGTTCCTAATAATATTAATAAGTCAAATTTATGATTTGCCAATAAATTAATTAGGTCCAAATTTCATACGAGGTGATAACAAATTAAAAATGGAGGAAAATTAACGTAATCACAGAAATAGGGACACGGTCATTTGACGTGAAATTCCTCTCAGGAAAAATAACATGCCCCCACCCCATACACAAGTCCACTAATACAAATATTTATGGGATTACAATTGAAAACACATGAATTACAAAACTTTATTTGATCGCAGCTACAAAACATCATTTTTCCAAATTTTAAACTTCATTAGTACTAGTTTTGTTAATCTCCATTGCAACTTTGAATTGACAACCATAACTCCTGGGGCTTGGTATCCAGTGATCTATGATATGGATGAGTCTGCTTGAATTCCCACACCATAGTTTTAATTCCTAGATCACCAGTATCGCAAGCGTATCTTAGATTGCAATTCAAGTCAATTGGCTCGTCGATCTTGAAAATCTTCTTAATCTTTGATCATAACTAAAGCCATAACCTCCACATATTTTTAAATCGAATTGTGGGAATTATGTTTTAGAAAACACCATTAAAAATACGATTTAATGTGAATTTTTTTCCTAAACTATGAAAAAAATAACAAAATAACAAGTACTGGGCTTCAGGGCTTTTAAGGGTTTTAGGATCATAAAAATTCTCTGCAAAACTCAAAAAGAGATCTTAGAAAAGTAAATCACTAAATAATCTTTAAAAAGATCTTTCGAAGATAGGTTAAAGTGCTATAAAAGAAATAAACTCTTAAAAGAGTTTTATAAAAGAATTTAACTAAGTCAATGACCAGAAGGCACCGCAACCACGCCATCCTAAACCATGACCACGACAGGGAAATCCGCATCCGCGGGTGTTTACATCGCGTCAGTGGTAGTGAAGAACTCGCAGCAAGACCGTGGAAGCCATGCAGGTTACAATGGTTTTAAAACCTTTTTCTATTTTGAAAGACTTATGTAGGTTGAATTCTGTTAGTTATGATTATATGTGCCATTAAAAATGTGCCAATGTAAAATCTGTAGCATAAAGCATAAAAAAATCCTAAAAATTCTGAATTATTTTCTAAAATTCTTTTAAAAATTCACAAAAGTAAAATTGATTTTTATATTTCAAAAAATAAATTTTTTCACATGTACTACTTGTTTGTGTGGATTGTGGGTATGATGGATCATTTGTGCTATGCTGATGTCGCTGTGTCGATGACATAGAATCTAGTTGTGAAGATGATCTTCAATGAAATTGACACAAACCTAAAACACATTTTGAATATGGGATTTAGATAACAAGAAGAACTATGTTCTTACGAATCTCATCATTTGTCAATTTTGGGACATAACATAAAAAAGAAATGACATAAATAAGCACATCATTTTCTACATCAATTGTTACCCACTCCCCACCCCTCGAAACTCGATACGCATTGTAGGCTTGATCCATTTTATAAAGTTACTTACAGAACCTGTCACTTGTACACATATAACATATATTGTGTGAAGTATAAAAGATACAAAAGGGATATAAAATAATCAATATGAGTTTTTAAAATTTAATGTACTCATATTAAATGATTACTCCCCCTCGAATCTATTTCACACTCTTAATAATATAAAAAATCCCTCCCCCTTAATCTACACACTTTCCCCCCTTTTTTGTCGTGAATAGACAAAGGGACAACCAAAAGAAAAAATAAGATGAGCATTGCAAATTATCTCACTAAAGTGCAAAGATGAAGCACATATACGAAGGCTAAATAAAATATATATTCCCAACGTCACCTAACCTAGCCACACTAAAGATATGATCATGCAAATTTAAAAGTTCTAGAACAGGAATATGAGAAATATATATAATGAAATATGGATCATATATATATATATATATATATATATATATATATATATATATATATGATATAAAATATAATATAATATAATATATTCATTTGAGCAAAAAAGATTCAAATTTCATATTTTTAAAAGAAAAAAAATAAAACGACGTAAACACGAGTGATTCACTAATGTGAGAAGAATATCCAAAATTGATAATCCCACACAAGCTATCTAATGGGAAAATAAAGGATATCAAAACCCATAAAAATAGATTACCCAACCTACGTTTTACAAGAACCCATAGTTGAACACACAAAAAAGTCAACCATATTATAAAAAAAATTAAATTTATAAAGGGTTCATGCCAATTAAGAACTAAAGGTAACATACAAAAGCTAACTATGTCAATATGGCCATAATAATATGCTAGATGAGATAAGTGCGAACCCATTGGTCTTCAGGTCATATCTCCCTAAAAAGTGATTTAAGTAGAAATTTGTTATTTTATGAGAATATGTTTTAGCATACATATTTCATTTTTGTTTCTCTTATGATTAAGAATAAAAGTATTTTTCCAATTGGGGATTTCACCATGCTACAGGAAACACTTTCAAATGCACACTCATCATTTTTTAAATTAATCCTCACATGCAATGGTTCTTATGTTCACAATTTCAAAAATCTAGAAAAAATGTGTGACCCAATTAACTGTAAACACATACAATGTAAAACGTTTCGAATCAAAATTGAGGATACACCTTAGTTCAACTTATATATATATATATATATATATATATATATATATATATATATATATATATATATATATATATATATATATATATATATATATATATATATATTGTGCAATATGGTAATGGATATCACATATACAACATGAGTTGTTCTTGATGAACTCCTAAAAACGTTAAGCAAAATATAAGTAAAGCGCTCTACCCTCCCGAGCCTCTAATCAAGAATAAGTTACAAGAAATAATTTTAATCATCCAAAAACATTATCTATCCATAAAAACAAAAATGATGAAATAAATGGCTTAAGCAATAATTGGATTGTAATGAGGTACCTCATCCTCCTTCCCCATTCTCATATGCCTTATCCTTCTCGTAACATTACCCTCTTTGGGAGGAAAAGACTTATTTACCTCAACAGTGAGTTATTGAAAAGTCCTAACTATGTATTCCATGCATTCGTACAAGCTTTCAATCGTTCTAAAATTCGAAGTAGGAGCCCTACCTATGTCCTCCTTTAGTAAAAAATAATACTCCTTAAGGTGTCCTATAACTTTAAAATATGTGCAAATATATGATTGAGTACTAATCACCTTCATCATCTTGGGGACATCTCTATATGGGGGTCGAGTCGGTGTTACTTAGACCTTTGAAAATATTGGTCTCAACTTTCGAGATAAACTCTAAAGTCTTGTCCTGGCTAAGGCCAGTCTCGCCATTTGAAGATATAGCCAATGCCATGAACATCTTCTCAAGTTTTTCATATTTATCCTCAATCTTCACCACAAATTGGAAAGACACCTCTTGGTCTTTCTTTATTCTATCATTTTCTTCTTCAAGCAATGTTTAAGATCAAGATATCGCAACTAATACTCAATTTTGGCTAGTGACCATCTCATGTAAGAAATTTGTCTCTTTATCCTCTTTCTTAAGATTCATAATAAGAGTAACCTCACGGGACTGAGAAAGTGCCCAAAAGTGTATCTATCTCCCGAAGGACACAAATTTCCTCCTTATACATCTAAAACTTGGAGCCTAGATTAAGGTTTACCTTATCCAATTGGAGAGCGATCTCACAAAGCTTGAATTAATTATTTTTTATGTCATACTCATCATCTTCATTTGTTTTTAAGGTGTCCTCATCATGGGAGCACACGAATTGGGATTCCTCTCCAATGTCCTCAACCTTACCTTCAATAAAGGAAGATTTAGGACTAGCCTCATTGAAGTCCAAAGAGGCAGTAAAGGCGGTTAAGTTATGGTCACAGGGTGATTCATTATGATCGGATTCTAACTCACTATCACTAAGGGTGGAATTTAATACCTTCTTCTTACGCTCACGTTTTAGTTCCATGGGACACTCAAACGATATACAGTTTACACCCTTACACCAATAATACATACCCAATCTTTATCCTTTCTATCCTAGCTACTTAAGATTTTTTGACCTTATTGGTTTTATGTGTCTTAAAAAAATAGATTTAGAAAAATTAGGTTTAGTTTTGAGAAATTTTCTAATTTTTTTAACCATAAGTGTAAAATCTTCTTTCTCACTTATGGACCGTCATCAGAATTTGTTGCATCCACCTTATATGACTTTAAAGATATACCCTTTTCCTTTTGGGGTGGTTTATATTGTTTTAACTCAAAATTTTAGAGCAAACCTACGAGTTCCTTAACCTTCATTACGTAAAGCATTTAAGGTCGTGACGTGTGAAAAAAACCTTGGAGGTAAAAACCTCAAAATTTTACACACTAACTTATCATCCATAATCTCTTATATTGAAACATGAGTTCATAATATTGGACAGTTTAGCATATAACTCATTGTAATCCTCATTTTCTTGAATGGGCAACATATCAGACCGAGTGGTGATATTTTTGAGCTTTGAGATACGTACTCTCATGGGTAAATTGTATTATCTCCCAAGCCTCATTAGACGTTTCACACGTTATAATTCAAAAAACCTCCTCTAGTATAACCGCACAAAATAAAGCTTTAAGTTCTCGAGAATTATAATTACACCTGTGGACATCCCCATTTCAAATACCTACGAGTTTAGGGACAAGTGGGTCACCTACTTTACTTATGGGATGTCTTGACCTCTTTTTATGACTAACTACACACGCTAGTCAAGAAACTTAAGTACAAATTTCATATGCGCTTTCCAATACGCATAGATAGATGCATCAAATAATGGTTTTCTAGAAATAGATTGACACTCAATAGAAAAACCTCTCGGATTCTTGGCTAACAAAATATAGAATCCGATTCTGATATCACTTGAAAATAACACGCACTAGTTTCCTACGAGTCGATAAAATAAATTAATCTCAAATTAATTATTTTCAATTTTAATCTTGATTAATTATTTATCTTAGATCAATATAATAATTACAATTTGAAGTAATTAAAACAAATAAATACGGTGGAAATTAAATAACAGATTTAATTTGTTCCTAATCAAATTAATTAAGTCATTTACAATTTACCAATTAATTAATTAGGTCAAAATTTCATATAAGGTGGTAGCAATTACCAATGGTGGAAAATAAAAGCAATCACACATATAGGAACATGTTCATTAAACGTGAAAATCCTCTAAAGAAAAATCACATGCACCCACCACCACACATGACCACTAATAATAACATTTCAAGGATTATAAAAAGACAGAAATGACTTACAACCCTTGAAATAACCTCCATAAAATATTGGAATTCCAAACTTTAAACCTTTGTAGTACTAAATCTGTCAATCTTCATTGCATCTTTGAATTGACATCCATAACCCTTGGGTCTTGGAATCCACATATCTATTAAACAGATGCATCTGCTTGAATCTCAACCTCAATTTGATTCCTGGACCACCAAACTCGCAAATGTATCTTGGATCGCAACCCACGTCAATCAGCTCACTGATCTAAAAAACCTGCTAAAGATTTATCACAACCAAAGCCTTACCACAACTAAAGCCAAAACCTCCACATATTTTTAAATGAAATTTTAGGAATTATTTTTTAGAAAACACCATTAAAATATATGATTTAATGTGCAAAAGGTTTTCTATAACATGAAAAAGAGAACAAATACCAAGTAGTGGACTTGGGAGCTTTTAGGGATTTTAGGCTCACAAACGTTCTCTGCAAAACTAAAAAAAGAGGTCATAGAAAACTAAATCATGAAGTATTCTTTTAAAAAGGGTTTTCCAAGATAAGTTATAAGAGTTGTACAAGGAATAAACTCTTAAAAAGGGTTTAAAATGAATTTGACCAAAACAACACCCGAAGGACTCCACGGCTGTGTCATCCTAGGCTGGAATCATGATAGGGAGACCCACGTACGAGGGGGTTTTAGCCACTTTCGCGGCAGTGGAGATCTAACTGTAAGGCCGCGGAAGCCTCACATGTTATACTGGTTATAAAACCTTTATATCTTTTGGAAGACACCTATAAGTTGAAATCTTTTAGGTATAATTAAATGTGCTACTAAAAATGTGTCATTGAGAAATATGTAGCATAAAACTTAGAAAAATCCCTACAAAAATTCTATTAAATATTTAAATATTATTTTAAAAATTCACGAAAGTAAAATTGATATTTATATTTCAAAAAATAATTTTTCCACTTGTATTCCATGTTTGCGTGGCTTGTGCTTTAGTATGAAGGATAATTTGATGTCATTGTGTTGATGACATAGAATCAGGTTGTGTAGACGATCTTTAATTAAATTAACACATATCTAAAATAAATTTGGAATTTAGACAATAAGGAGAACTATATTCTTACACCAATTATTGTCAGCAGAAAGCTAGTATAATCAAGTTTTGTTACCTTATCTCGTTGGCTTGGTTAAGCTCGGTTCTAAAGATTTAATTATTCACATTGTGATCAGCAATGTTGGTTCTCATGGTTGGTAGACCAGCCTCTATCAGTATTATGGAATTTATTCCATAAGCTAAAGCGAAGGGTGTTTCCCCGATCGACCTCCTGAGAGTTGTTTAGTATGCCTAGAGGAAGTGTGGGAGCTCGTCCACCCATGAAGAATTTTCTCTTTCCAACCTTTTGTTCATTGTGTTGAGGACTATTTTATTAGAGGCTTCGACCTGCCTATTGCTCTAAGGGTAAGGCATTAAGCTATAGTAGTTACTGATGTAATGGTTGTTACAGAAGTCTTGGAGTTGTCCTCTCTCGAATTGAGTTCCATTATCTATGATAAGGATTTTCACATACCGAAATGAGTTACAGTATCCTTCCAGGTGAATCAAATTATGTCGACATCTCTTATATTGGCCAAAGGTTTTGCCTCGATCCATTTGGTGAGATAACCTATACTGGCCAAGAGGTACTTCTAATTTCTAGGCATTGTAGGTTACTATAATGTTTAGTCCCCATTGGCCAAAAATACATGGGCTCGTCAAGGTATTGAGATCTCTCATCATTTGGTGGAGCTTTGGCGAGAACATTTGACACTTCTTGCACTTCTTCACATTGGAGACGTCATCCTTTTCATGTAGGGCCACCAATATCCTTCTTTTATGGCTCTGAATGTGAGGGACCTTCCACCATCATAGTAAATTAGGTCTTGTTTATTATAGTATTATTTAAAATATGGTAAATCACAATAAACTCTCTGAATTACAGATGTTTTACAAACCACCCAAGATATGAAAAAAATAAACATTTTTATGCACAAGAACAAGGTTTTATAAAACAATCCATTTTGGGTAGTTTATAAAAGATTTAAAGATAGGGGTTCACGATAATTTTCCTTTTAAAATCTGACTAATCAATGACTCATTTTTGGTTGTAAAATTCATTTATGATAAATGTCAATTTTTTCGAAATGCTTGATCTTATACATAGTACATATTTGACAAGAAGAGTAATGCCACATGTGGAGGAAATAAAGATTTCTTAAATACTCATGGAATAATCCATTAAGTTATGGAACCATATTCGAGGGAACAAATTGGAATCATGAAAAAGAAAAATATGTCTTTGGGTGAAATCGTAAATGAAATGTTAATTAGTTATGGATTACTTTTCTTATGTGGGGTGAAGCATTTTTATCTACATACTATATTTTAAACAATTTTTCATTGAAAAAGAAGGACATTACACCATATGAATCAGGGTTTAATCATAAGTATAATATTAAACATATCAAAGTTTGAGGTTGTCTTGATTATATAAGAATACCAGGACCAATGAGACCTAAATTAGGATACAAGAGTGAGTAATGTATTGTTATTAAACACTCTAACAATAGTACAACTTATAAAAAATTTAACCTTGAACCTCAAGATATTATTGAGTTGGTGGATATGAAATTCTTTGAATATATAACAAGTTCGAGTCCTTGATATCAAGGTTAAAAGAATAATAATTATATAATTGATGCCTAACCTTCTCATGTCCCTTCACAACAAATATCTCCTTTAGTATCTACTCATGATGTTGAAGCTTTAGGAGTCTAGTATTAGGAATTGAAAAGACAATTAGATGAAACTTTGTAATTTATCTTATTGAGGGAGATGGTAATGAAATAAGAAGAAAACCAAATTTGTTCTTAATGTGGAAGATTAACTAGATATATTGTAATACCCCGTAATTTTATTGATTTTTATTTAATGGATTAATTGAATTAAATGAGAATTAATTGAGAATTAATCCGGATATAAATACTAGCGAAATGTGAGTTGGTATTTGATTGTGATGTTAAAATTGAAAATTTCATGAGTTTTGAAAATATTAAAGTTGTCGCGAGGCTGAAATATGACAATTTGGAAACTTAAGTTGGGACGCGCGTGTCAGTCGCGTCAGGAACGAAATTATTTAAATTAAAAAGTGAATTATATTTTTATCAACCGAATGGTCATTTTGAGTGCGCCAACATGTCCGGAAGGGTCGAAATAGTCAGAAAACACTAGCTGGGGGCTTAGTTTGGGTCCCGGGGCATTTTTAGGCCACACCGGCAACCCAAAAAGGGTATTTTGGTAATTTTAAAAATATGGGAATTAAAACCCACGAATTTTAGGAGTTTATTTTATATTTTTTAGGAACCCACTAAGTCCATTATCATCATTTGGTAAGTTAGAGGGTTACGGGAGTTAAAGGGGGAGTTTGAAGAGGTTCCAAAAGAAACCTCCAATCACCATCACCATCTTTGGGAGAAATCTGTAGAGAGAAAGAGGAGAATCAACCTTCATCCTTCAACATCAAATCAGAACATCTATGGCAAGTGGTTTAATTACATAATTACAAGCGAATGTTTCTTCCATGCTTAGAATTGAATATACGTCTTATATTGGAAATCTAATGAAAACCCATGAAATTGGAGATATAACTCATAATCGTATATAGAGATTGCATGTAGAATGCTTATGGATGAATTTCATATCCAAAATACAACTTTCGATGATGTCAAAATGGATTGATAAGGAAAAATTGTAGACATTAAATTTTGGGTTAATGTTTATAGGGTTTGGGACAAGGTTTGGGAATTTTGATGATAATATGTTAATTTAGGAAGCATTGACGCCAAATATATGTTAAAGAGCGACCTAGGAGGACTTAGAGTAGTTTAATAACGTTAAAACTTAATTGGGATGATCTTAGTAGGGATTTAGAGAAGAGAAATTTGAAGAAAAACGAATTGGAGGAAATTCTGGGCGCAGTCTGCCATCTCGTTAGAAGGCCTGCCCAGGTCGTTCGAACGACCTTCTAACGAGATGACAGTATCCCTTCTAATGAGTTGGTAGTTCATTCGAAGCCTTTCGTTCGAACAAACTCGTTCGAACGACCTCGTTCGAACGAGACTTCTAACGAGTTGACCGAATGGCCTTTTAGGCCTGATTTCATTTCAAATGTTTCCGTAGACTTATTTAATGGAGTAATAACCTTCCCTTATTGACCAGTGGGTATAATTGAGAGATTGGAGTACGTGAGGAGTAAAACTTAGAATCTTGGAGTAAACCGGATGACAATTATGGATTAGGAAACGAGTACCTTATTACGACGTGAGAAGAGTTGGCAACGCTAATGCATATAAATCGGGGACTTGTAAATGTGTGACACTAAATGATGGTATAAGAACGAGAATACCTCTATTAATATTATGAGATATCTAAGAAGTGTGAATGCTTAGTATATGTGGTTTCTGTGTATAACATACCTACCATACTTGCTATCATGGGAGGTCGGCGTTCGATCAGGGCCAGCTAATCTTTGTGTGCATACGGGGGGATTTAGCTTGGTACCTTGAGGACTTAGGGTAGATAAGGACTTATTGAGAAGTTAATAAGTCTGCTGATCATGGGAGCGTAGGTATGTGCGTGACCCATGTGATGTGAACTATGTTCGCCTCCATTAGTTGTGATTATTGTTATTTGAGAACGATTCCTGAGAGATTCGGAATGCGTGGTCCTTATGTACGTGATGTATCAGGATTGGATAGCAGAGTATGTGTGCACCGCAGCTTAGCCTCGGGGTGCTAATATTGTATATATATGATGAGAATAATATACGGTTAATTGAAATGTACTGTCATGTGTAAATGCGAGTATAAATAATAGCAACGTTTTTGTAAAGATAAAAGTGGAAATTCCCTAGTACGTAGTACCACTAATAGGGGAAACCGAGAATAAATGTAAAGCTCTCTATTTAAATGAAGATGTCGGAATTAAAGCGTGAACCGTATAGTAATGTTAGATTCTATTTTTGGACTAGTTAGATATGGGAATAACTATAATGGGTACGGGTACGTTAGGAGTGAACAAATAGTCGAGGGGTGAGTATTTCA
Organism: Sambucus nigra; assembly: GCA_949130495.1. Lineage (NCBI taxonomy): Eukaryota > Viridiplantae > Streptophyta > Magnoliopsida > Dipsacales > Adoxaceae > Sambucus > Sambucus nigra. The sequence goes on from OX422212.1 coordinate 221,085,810, forward strand.
TGTGAGAGCACGTCCTAACATGTATTTTGCATTCATTGTTTTAATGTTGTTAAAACACTTGCTATATTTTAAAACTGTTTTCACTATCGGGCTTTGACCCGTTTGCTTCCAAATATATTTTCTTGTAAAAACCTTTTAGGTGCCCAGCCACAAGGACACCAAGCATAGGAGTTCCATTCAGGTGACGTACTGTAGCTGTTGTGGAAGTTACAGAACCTTGATAGTAGATGCCTCCTCTTTCGGTCTTGACTCTATGTTACCAGATCTTCTCATCTGTTGGGCATGTCGCCACATTTCTTTTAGAGACACTTTATTTGTTCAGTTATTTCAGAATTTTGGGTTGTAATTAATTTAGTGATGCAGACTTGGCACTTATTTATTTCAGCATTTGGATTGTTGTGAGGAGTGTTCCTCTAAACTCATTACTATTTTATGGTTACTCTATTGTCTTTATGTTGTGGTGGTTGTGTTAGCATTTCATAATTTACTTATTGCAGGTTAATTGGATTTAATTAAAATTGACAACTCACTTTTTAAATATTAGTTGGCTAGTAATTGTTAAAACATTTTTCAACAGTAATGCTATGGACTGAGCCAACTTGGCATTTTGTATTAATTTAATAAAGGAGTAGCTACCCGGTATTTAATTAGTCGGGGTGTCACATATATTTCATGAAGTGGTAACTTCTAAGGATGTTATTTGCTTTAAAAAATTATAATTCATAGAATTTCAATTTTTTGAAAGGCCTATGATTTCGACCCGTGGTAGAATATGAAGATATAAATCATCATTCACATGCCCGATTGATCAGCAGTTGCATGGAAAGTAGGTACTCAAACCACCAATACCTCATATGTCAAAAACTTAATTAAAATGTATAAGGGTGATTGAACTAAAATTTAGGAAATTAATAAGCATGTAAAATTAATTGATGAAATAAAATCTAATTTACTTGTAGGATCCAAGTGAATCCCGTGACTTGTAATGACTACTATGAAACTCTGCGTAACCTGCCCTTCCGGCACGCCACGTCCCAACATCCTTATAAATTGGTCACGAGGGTATCGCCTTAGTCATATTGATCCATCTCGCCTAACTACATCAGTGGGGACATTAAAACCGAGATGATACCATTAGGGTCATTTTTGAGAAAAAATTCTAAAAGAATAAAACATAAGCGGGTGCACATACTGATGAGGTTTTATCCTTAAAACCAAGTATGGCATTTATTTATTAATAAAGGTGTGTTAGGTTCATTTTGAAATGAGAATCATGTTTGTGAGAATACCTTATATTTGTTTTAAATATATTGTAAATATGTTTGTGGGGACCAGGGTTGTGATGGCACATGACCTTCACGTGTTAAGCACGGACCCATAAGCTTCTTGCGTATCAAGTCAATTGAGAATCCATGTCACACAGGACTCCCATATATATATCCATTGGGAAGGTTTAAACTGAAATGAAATAGGTCTAAACTTTTAGGGATAGATGTTAATGGAGTTAGGACTCTCCTAATATTCTCTATAAATGTAAACCTGTCCCTCTTGGGGATGGGCTTGTGAGATTGTAATGTCGAGCATTACTACAACTCTGCCTACCTGTACTCTAAATTAATAAAAGAGAAACTTCAAACCCCGAGAACGTTGCCTAAACACATATATTCTTATGTTGTGTTCTTTTTTATCCCCCCTTGACTATTTTCCTTATTTATCTTGTGTGCATTGAATACAAACATTTCAAGAAATTACCAGAAAAAATTGGTTCCATCCGTGGGAAATGATCTGAGTTCTTTCCCACTAGATAAATATCTAAGATGTCTCACTTACCCAACCCAGATAATATGAATATGAATGACCAGGAGGTCATAAACAACACAAATGAGGAGACCCAGAGAGTTATCCCCTCGACCACAAAGATTACAATGACCAGGAGGGCTACTAGCTAACCCTTCCCTATCAAAGGGTTAGATATAAGATTGGTGAGTATTACTAGTACTCATATTTTCATTACCATCATCACGAGGATAGTAAGTGAACATTAATGATCTTGAGTGATTCAACCAGATCTTAAGGGTCATTTTAAATTATAAGAAGCGCCTCTGGGATGAAAGGGCTACCAACAGTCTCCAAAAGGAGAAAAATGTCGCACTCCAGCGAAGTTTAGAGAAGCTATAAAATGAAGCCCAGAGAGAGAAAGCAAGTGTGGATACCTCTTGTAGCCTAGGAAGGAGTACCTAGTGACGAAAGGATTACTCTCCTCACTTAAGGTACCTTTAAGGGAAACCATGCCCCAGTGACCAAATAGGAGATAAGGAGCTCTATGACTTTATCAAAATAGAGGTAGAGAGATAACCATCCCATCAAGGGGCTCTTAGTACCAAGGATATCGCAGATAAAGTCACCATTTAGCTGATCTATAGAAGATTTTGAGCCTTCCAAGAAGTTAGTTCCATAAAGATTCAATATATATAATGGGAAGACTAATCACGTCAATCACGTTAGGAGATATCGCCAAACGATGACTCTGTAGAACACTAATAAAGGATGGATGTGTCGAATTTTACCTCCAGTCTTGGAGACACTACTCAAAAGTGGTTTAAAAAGATTCCACACTGATCGATAGCTTCCTTAAAGAAACTGGCTGAATCTTTCACAACTAGATTCATTATTAGGAGAATCCATCCTAAGAGGATGGTCTCATATCTGATGATAAAGAAAAATCCTCAAGAACACTCCAAGAGTACTCTAGAAGATATTAGGAGGTGTACAATGAGGTGGAGGACTTCACCAAGAAAGTCATGGTGGCATCCTTCAAAATTGGCCTACTAAGCAGTTCCATGCTCTACTAGTCCGTTACCAAGAGGGAGGCCATCATGATCGAAGACCTTATGGCTAGGATTGAAAAATATGCCAAGGTCGAAGATATAATAACCTGATTTGTCCAGGATGGAGAGCGAAAAAAGCCTAAAAATGGGAGTAAGGAGGGGGAGGACAAAAATAGCAGGAAGGAAATAGAATGGGAGGTGAAAAGGAGCCGATAAAAATGATCTTGAAAACTCATTCAAGGCAGTTAACATAGTAATTTCCCAACCAATTTACAATATCTTTTTACAATTTCAAAGGGCAACTGTATATCAAATGGCCCGAGAAAATATTCAGTGATTGAATAAGAGGAAGTCGGCACTAAACTCAGCATATCATAAAGACTAATATCGTAAGACCAAAAATGCAAGGCATTAAAGTTCCACCTCACGGAGCTAGTTTATGATGGGCACCTAAACAACTTCATAGATAATAAGGAAGGTGCATCAAAACCCATGTGAGACCAAAGACCAGATAACATCCTGGAAGATTAGACAACGTTTAAACAGTGTCTTAGACGAGTGTTTAGGCCAGATCGCGCTGTGAATCATGAAGCATCAAACCTAAGATAAATCAAGGGGAACGCCCTCATTATGGAGGCTAAGAAGACCACACAATCATGGAATCCTTTTAGATTAACCTAACCAATCCTTTTGTAGGAAAACACCGGCGACTAGAGGACAATGATTACATGAAGAACATTATTTTTTCTAATGACGATTAAGTCGGAGTAAGGACCCCTCACCACGATGCTCTTGTCATTACTCTAAGAGTTTCCAACTAGGATGAGGACAAGCTATTGGTAGATCAAGAGTGATCCTCGATCGTTATGTACCTCAGAATGTTCAAGAAACTAAACTTGTGTGCAGAAGACTCGCAGGAAGCCACCGTTCCATTGGTCGGATTTTCCAAAAGAATGACCTTGCCCCTATCCGAGATGGAGGGATCTCCGTGATTATTGAGTTCCTTGTGGTGGATATAGACTCCCCATATAATTTTATCCATAATATAGGGTGGTTACATTCCATGATGGTTGCACCATCCACCTACCATCAAAAAATAAAGTGCATCAATAAAAAAAGAGTCATGGAGATGCGCGATAACTAAGCCTTGGATAGAAAATGTTATATAGCTTCCATCCGACCTAAGCAGGAGAAGAAAAATGAAAAATCATTATAACTAGAGGATAAATCCATGCCTTCTAAATTAGAATAAAAGTACGGGACACCTGGTCTTAAGGAAACCAATGATGCACTTACCGATTGCATTTTGGAACCTCTGTAAGAGGTAGCGTTCAATGATAATTACACTGAAAAGAAGTTCTTAATCTGAAGTTCACCCAAGGAAGGGGAGAAGAAAGAGTTGGTTTCTTTCCTCAAGGCAAATAATGTGTATTTTTATGGAGGCCATATGACATACCAGGAATAGATCCAAAAGTGATGTGTCATAATCTCCACACGGGTCTGAGGCATCCATCAATGGCTCAAAAGGTTCAAAGAATTTTTCCCAAGAAGGCCAGATCTATTGAATAGGAAGTGGGGAAACTTTTAGAGGCACAGTCCATAAGAGAAGTTCAATTCCCCCAAGTGGCTATCAAATCCTGCAGTTATAAGGAAGAGCAATGGGACGTGAAGAGTCTACGTAGACTTCACTAATCTGAACTGTGCTTCCTCAATGCCTATTTTAGATAGGCCAAATGGTCGATGCCATCGCTAACCATGAGCATATGAGTTTCCTCAATGCCTATTTTGGATACCAATAAATCCCATTGTTCTCTCCTGGCCAGGAAAAGACATCCTTCATAACCACTCTAGGGCTATATTTCTACAGGGTGATGTCGTTTGGATTGAAAAAAACTGATACATGGATATATTCTTTATGAGGCATAATTGAGATTTTGTAGGTGTTAAGGTGAAAAGTTTGGTTGCATTTTGAGAATTTTTCATCGTAAGACCCAATCTCAAAAGAAATTTGGTCTTTTTAAACTCTATACTTTGGATGCTATAAAAGTACCAACTTGTATATAATCAAATTATATTTGCATAAACACTAACCGTGCATTAATTCGATCCCCCAATGAGGAATTTATGGCCCCTTTTAGAATTTTTTGACATTTGCTTCAACTTCAAGGATAATTTAGTCTTTTCATACTGCATAACTGTAGAGCATTAGATTATCTTCACGTAGTTTTTTACCATGCATAATTACTAATCCGTTTGGGGAAGTTATGGATTTTTCCATACTAACGAGCAAAATCAGACGTAGACTAGACCATGACAGCACTATATGGTATTTGCGAAATCGGACCAAGATGGAATCTAGCCCGATCCGTCCCTAGGATGAAAAATCCACAAGTTTTACATTTTAATTTCTTATTTAACTTTCATTTCTTTTCCCCACTTACTATAAATAGTAATTGAGATGTTATTAGATTAGATATCTTCATTTTTATGTTAGTTTAGTTAGATATTTTGGTGTTTAGGGGCTTTCCTTCATTTCTATCTCTTAGGTCTTGGTGGGTAAGGCTACTATTTATCATCTTCTTCATTTGTATTTTCTTTAATAACTTTATTTCTTTAATAGTTTTGTAATTGAGAAGTTTATGCATCGTCACTTCCCATATTAGGCATGCACATATTATTTTTGCGAGGTTCACAATTCATAGTTTGAATCATCAAAGTTTGACATTTCTGGTCAAGATAGGTGTGGCCATGCTAGGGACTTAGCATGCATAGGATAAGTTATAATATTCGATCGAGTCAATTTGGGTACGCAACTAGTAAAATAGGGTCATATGTCTATCAACGGGGTTTCCCTAGTATCGGGTGGAATGACCATTCGCTGCTTGAGTCTTGTCACCATTATCTTGATCCGAGTAGTTGGATCATTGCAGGTAATTATTTGGCATGTGGCACAGTTTGGTTGGATGTTGATGTGGGTTACGACTGGTATGGATGATGCATATTGATAACCAGGTGCACTTCCATATGATAATATTTCTCTAGGTTGCAGGAGTGTTGTGTGTGAATGGTCATAATAATTATTGAATCTTTGCGTGTATCATTTTATAAATCTAAGGGCTAATGATTTTGGTTGCTAATCGATAGGTGATGGTTTACCACAGGCGTCGTGGGAACAAGTTTATGAATTAAGGGTTAAGTTTGGTGAGTAAGTAACAAATTTTAGGATAATGCCATTGAAAAGGTAGTCTTACACTATCGTGTACTACATGGAGGTTAACATGTTTGTAATAATTGAGAAGTCGAAGTAACATTAAGGTTATAGGGTTCAAATATGAATTATAAGTGTAGCTAAGTATGAACTCATAGATAGGGCGATGATGATTAAATTTTCCTTTGTTAAAGAGAATAGTGAATTTCAAGGAAGAAATTTTCTAAGAAGGGAAGAATGTAGTATCCACAACTTTTAAAGTTAGTTAGAAAGGATATTTTCATAAACTTATGAAATTTTATAACTTCAGGAATCATGCACATGTGTGATAATTTAAGGTAATCAAATTGAGGCTTCACATGTGCAATATATAAAATTTAGGTATAAAAATGAGAAATTAGTAGAAGGTTGGGACTTAACAAAAAAGATTAAATATTAGAACTTAGGATCCATTTTAAATTGATTCTGAATCGATCCGACAGATCTAAGTCTACAAGATTGGCCTTTTTAATTGAGCTACCGAGATTTGGTTGGTTTGAGATGTTGAGATGACGTGTGTTTTTACTGATACCCTTATCTCTTAACTATATTTAATGAGGATAATCTTACCTTAAGTGTAAAGGTGTTGATTAAATTGATTTAAATGAGTTATAAGAGAGACATGGAGGGAGTTCATCTCCATTTTTTACCGAAGTAAAAACCAATCCATTATCTAGCTTGTTCATCTATATGTTTCACTCACACTCCAACCTTGTTACACCTCAAGTCATCCTCTTCCTATATCAAGGGTTTAGTTGAAGTTATAGTAGGTTTTGTTGGTGTTAGAAGGGGATTTTTAAAATGGGTTTTCAGTATGTTTTGGAGTACTTTCATGGAGTTGGATGGTAGGAACAAAATGCATTTTTGGAGCAAAGGAAGGACATATATAGAACCCCTTTGAGGCCACATTTGGAGGTGAGGGGTTGCCTCTTCATAGCCATTTCCACCATTTTTGGACCATAGTTGAGGTGGGGAAAATCTTTCTAACTAATATTTGTTATTATATTCAGTTATATATATATAGGGATAGGGATAGGTTCAAAAGTGAATGAAAAGAATGAACTTTTTAATGAACCATAACAAAAAACACATAACAACTCATTAATTTTAATTCTTATGTTGTAATTAGTCCGCGCTAGTGGCAACGAAGCCGCATATTTTTTAATATACCCCCACCCACCCTGGCTCAAATATTCGATCGACATGCGTCTCCGTTACCCCTGGCACAGACCAATTACAACATATGAGTTAAAATTAACGGGTTGCTATGTATTATTTGTTAAGGTTCATTAAAAATTTCATTCTTTTAGTTCACTTTTGAACCTCTCCCTATATATATATATATATATATATATGTGTGTGTGTGTGTGTGTGTGTGTGTGTGTGTGTGTGTAAGATTCAAAGATTTCACCTTACTAGTTGAATATAGTAGGATTTCATATGTTAATGTGGGTTAAAAATAAATTTGAAGAAGATTTTAAATATATCAAAATTTTAAAATATTTATTGAACATATTTATAAAAATGTTTAAAAACATGTTATATGATGGTGAATGAGAATTTTCAAGTAATAAAAATATTTGGTTTTATTTGAGATATTTGAATACAAAATATATATTTTTTCATATGTATTAAATAGATTTTATGGGTATAAAACTTAACTTTTATGATTAAATGTGAAAGTTACTTGATTGTTTGCTAAATGGGTTATGTACATGAATTTGTGTCACTAATAATTATAGAAATTATTACAAAAACAAATGATGCCACTTAATGTTAATAATGGTTAAGAACCAAATTTTAAGGCTCTTACAATGAAAGTTGGTAAAAATGAGTAAAAGTTGGCATGATGGATGTTGATATTTGGGCATAAAAATGAGTAAAGGCGAAAGTAATAGGTGAAACTAATCACCTTGTAAAGTAGAATTTAATATTGATAAACATACGTTTCTTGCGCATAAAGTATTGTGTATGTTAGAATTTTTAAACAATTGTGAATTTCAAGTGGGTTTTTAAGTAAAAATAGACTTTGGGGGTAAAAAGTAAGTTATTTTGCAAAGACAACACACTTCGATAATAGTATTCCATCAATTTAGTGTTGAAACATGATTAATAAATATCAGAATATATTTAAGGATTTTAGACATGAAAACTATTATATTATCTGTAAAAATATCATAAAGTCACAATTGTAATTTTGGGCTAACTAGCAACTTTGTAAAATGTTGTTTAAGATCAAATTATTATGTTAATAATTTGAATGTAATGTAAGACCAATTAAGGTGACTTAAAATTTATAATAAGGCGTGAAATTTCAGTAATTTTGTTAAAAGGATAAAAGTTGAAATATGCTAATGTTTGGGTTTAAAGATAGTGAGAAACTAAGGTTATCTTTAAGTAAAAAAATTTAAGTAAAAGTGTAAACAATTATGCACTAAGGTTCAAATGAACACTAAATAATCCTTAAACTTGGAAATGAAATAATGTTTGTAAAAGTATTGATGTTTGTAATATACCAAAGATACGTAATAAGGACTAACGATTAAACATGTTCAAATGTATAAAACAGAAGAAATGGTCGTCTTTACAATGGGTAAAACGATTAAGTAATATTAAGGGACTAAAAGGTACACTTTATTGCTAATAAAGTATGACGATAAGACAATATTTTTTATAAAATGGCAATCAGACCACAAGTAAATGGAATTGATGGAAAGTGAAAGAGTTTTCACAAAATTGGCGTTGGAAAATAATTAAGGAGGGCCCGGAGCCATGGGGTGAAAGATCCAATACAACTGATCTAGTAAATCATGGACTGCAAAATTTATGGCGGATGGTGAAATCTCATAAACATGGATGGGATTATAGTCAACTCTAGGATAATAAAGGAATAATTAAAATTAGTTATTATGAAAATAGTAAATAAAATTAAATGGATATGTATAAAATTCTGAGTAAATGTCTAAAATGGATAATAAGAGGAATATAATACAAATTCAATAAAGTTTGTGGGAGAATTAACTAGAATTATATAATAAAGGATAACGATATAACATTCTCTCTACATATGCATGGGTAAGGCTATATACATCTAACCACCCCATTACCCTACAGTGGCAGGAGCCTCGTGCACTGGGTTTGACATTTTTTTATAATAAAGGATAAAATACGGGTAAATTAATGGCCTCCAGTGGCATAAACCCCAGGTTACAAATTAGTGTATTCTTAAATATGTACCTCAAGAGTGATGTGGTTTAAAAGTATAAATAATTACCTTAGAACACCGATTATGTGTGTTGAAATGATAATTAGGTAATTTAGTGATTTTTACGGAATAAAAATCGTTCTGTAAATAAAATAAATAAGGCATATTTCTTAAGTTAATCAGATTGGGTTAATGGAGATTAAAATATATCGTGGAAATGTTAATGGAATCGGTATAAAAAGGATAAATGTACTTTAACCGGAACAAGTAAGCGTTTTGATACAAAATAAAGTTTGTGTGTGTATATTGCATGTACAACCTAGTTGTTGATATGTCATAACACCCAGGATTTTTGTTATTTATTTCAATATTGCATTTTTTTAGGAACCTCACTAGGCATTTGCTCAAACCTTTTAATTATTACAACACAATAAATGTAATTTTGTATTTGAGTGTGTTTTATAGGTAAGCGTTCCTTATCATCTTACGTCAGTAGCTCTGATTACATGGACCTTGAGGGCACTCTAATGGGTTCTACACTTGTTATATTATGTTATATTGCTAGAAACTTTAATGTCATGCTAAATATTGCAACTTCAATAAAAGGATTGGAAATATTATCTAGGATTATTTCACATCACTTCACACAAATACAGTCAGACCACTACACCAAATCTTTCGAATTGTCACTGTCATCGACCGTGACAAGTCCAACTTGTCAAGTTCAACGACCATGATAATTCTGGGGGAGACAACTTTTATTTTCACGGACTTGTCACAGTCATTGAAGCTAACAAGTTCATTAGACTTGTCATGGTCCTATCACGGTCTTTGACCTTGACAAGTTTTGTCATTGTAAAAAACCATGACAAACCCATGACAACCTTTAAAAAATTGTCACGGTAATTGATCGTGACAATCCCGTGATAATTTTTCTTTGTCACGGACTTGTCATGGTCAATGACCGTGACAAATATGGGCAGAATTTAAAAAAAAAATTGCTGCGCAGTTTGGCTACTGCCACTGCCCAGCAGTATATTTGTACCTGTTATAGCAAAATTTCACCTATTCAAATAACATATATCCAAATATAATAGAAAGAATTCACCAATTCATTGCATATATATTTCCATATCCAAATAAAATAAAAATACAATCCATATCCAAACCAAAATGTAACAAATCAAAACAATTCAAATATAATCCAAGTGTCCAAATAAAAATAGATACAAATAATGTCACGACATAGTGTCTGGGGTAGGTTCGAGGAGGAAGGAAGACCACACGATATATACATTGAGACACCCCTCAATATGAATCACGTCGCATTATTCACGTAACCACAATGTGGAGTTCTCCTTCTTGGTTATCATATGCATGAAGAGCACCTTAGCCTCGATGTTTTGAAGGTTACATCCATGAACCTGCATACCCTCAACGGTATTTCGGTCCCTCAACCCCCTCGATATCCGTTAGTCATCATATATGTCACGTAAATACATGATCGGCCAACCGATTGTTGACATAGGCCACTGGACGGGAGCCAAGTAGGGGAGTTGATCATCAAGTGATGAGTCTATGCATATCGACGATGAAGAAGCGATGTCCACGTCCTCATCCTCTTCCCCCTCCCCCTCCACCACCTTCTCCTTCCCGTTGCCCTTTCCACCCAACCGATGCTTCATGAATGCGTACATATCTAGTACTATATCCTTCAACATTGATAGCTTCATGTCATGTGTGTCCACCTAACAAGCCAACCTGTTGTTTCTCATCTCCATTCCAGTGGTCCTATATTTTCCCACCCCCGAGTTCACCCCTAGTTCTCCCCTTGTGATCAGTGCCAAGCACTTGGCTGAGTGCAGTCATGGACAAAGAGGCCTTGTTGGAATCAGACAGCGACTCATGCACTTCCTTAAGCTTTGCCTAAAATGATAAAAAGCACACGATTAGTTAAATAAATAAATAAATTATAACGTAAATCACAAAATTAAACCGCTGGATTATTTACAATCGTGTCCGCGACGTTCGAGGACACCTTTTTATCCTTGCACTTCTTCGTTCGAATTACCACATAGGCATCGAGCCTGTGTGGCCTACCCCCAGGGCCACTCCCCGTTCCCTGAAATAAAATAAAGCAAAATTAGTAAGTAACGCAAAATAAAATAATGCATAATAACATATTCCTATAATTATAGAAACATAAAAAATTACCATCCTTTGCTCCACCTCAGCGTAAGTCTCCCGGTCGGAGTATTTCACGTCCATCTTCTTCGCCCGATTTTCCCTCCTCGATTGGAGAGATGCCAATTGTCGCTCCTCGATCTCATTGTCAATGAAATTTTGCCAATGTGCCAGTACGATCGGCTCCTTCGGCAGGACAGACTCACGCATTCTAATAATGGACTCCCGGGTCTTCCCAAAGTACCGGGCTAGCAAATTCTTCTTCCATATCTTGTGTTGCTCCATCAATTGCTTCAACATAGAATCACAGAGTTCTGGTGGAAGGCTGAATTGTTCATGTCAAACAAATACAAAACAAAAATAATGTAAGTGTTAGTCGCAAATAAATATAAATATAAATATATATAGAAATATAAATAGAAATTGAAAATGAAATTGAAATATAAATTCATTACCTGTAGTGCCGCCCAAATAGCCAACTTGAGCTAATTTGGAACCTCCCTCCAACTGGTGTACCCCGAGCTGATAATCGTCTTCACCAGCTCGAGGGATCTTGTCAATAATCCTGTCTTGTTATCAATGACCATTCCTAATTTTCCCTATTTGGGGAGCCTAGGGTCCGAGGAGCCCTCGTCGCCTCCGCTACCGCTGAGCCCTGAAGAAGACATCATTATTATCATTGTCATCATCCTTGCCTTAAACCCTGAAAGAGACATTTTCTGTAAAAATTGTTGTTATTAGTACAAATCCAAATTAACTAGAAGAATACAAACACACACACACCTTCACATACACTCCTGAAGAAGACATACAAACATTAAACTATTTTAGAAAATAGTTGAAACCCCCCCCCCCCACCTGCACACACACACATAGAAAGGAAAAAGAGAAAGAGAGAAAGAGAGAAAGAGAGAAAATGATCAAGTAAAAATGAATTAAAAGAAGTAAAATGATGTTTGATAAAAGCATTAAACTATTGTCCAATAATTGGAATATTTATTACAAATCTAAAAATTGTTTCAAATTCGGGTTATCATAAAAAATGGATTGAAATTTGGTAGGAGCAGCCAAGTCATCCACACTACTGTTTAAACGCTTTGGCGCTGTAGGGCGATTGACCATGGCTCATTGTTGATATATTCCGAGTAAAACACTTGCTTGATCTTTTGAAATGAAAAAACAAACGTCTCATCACTCACGTGTTCATTGCTCTTCAACTTGAACAAATCAATCATGATCAAATTGGTGCCATGATCAACTTTACAAGAATTTTTATCCTCAACTCTTACCCAATCACAGTTAAATAAAACCTCTTTGAATCTTACATAGTCCAATTCAAATTGGTCGAGTCAGGCATATATTCACGAGTATAGATTGATGACTCCACGGTGATGTATTCATCTGCAATTGACCCTGCAATATATTGTGTATTCTTGACGTAATCTTTGAAAACTTTCATCAATATTTCAAATGGATACATCCACCGATATCTAACTAGATCGCAACAAAGTGCCTCGTCGCATAGGTGTACCAACAAGTGAACACTTATGTCAAAGAATGATGGGGGAAAGTACTTCTCCAACACATAAATTTCTTCGGTCATCGCCAATTGTGCGGCCACTATGTGTTATCGATTGACTACATTCGCACAAAAAAGTGAGAAGCAGATGCTAATTTGCATAATAGACCTTCGCAAATCCTTGTGCTTGGAGAAACAGTGCTTTAACAATAGAGGAACCAATTGCATGATCACATGCCAATCATGGGACTTACACTTATGTAAATCATGGGTAGCATAATTCAAAATCCTTTGCAAGTTGGAAGAAAAATTAGATGGAACCTTCAAATTATATATTGTGTCTAAAAGCACCTTCCTTTCGCCACTCATCAAAGTAAATGCACTAGGGGAAATTATTTTCCTTCCTCTACTATCTTCTTTCAACCATAGTTGTGGCTTAAGTTTCAACAATTTAAGGTCTTTTCGTGCATTTTCTCCATCCTTTGAATGACTCACCCCAAGGCATGTTCCCATAATATAATCAGCTATATTTTTCTCTGCATGCATCACATCCAATACATGGCGCCCCGGGTTATTCTTCTAATAAGGCAAGTCAAATAAAATTGACCTCCTATACCGTGCCTTTCTTATCTCAGTTTCATTCCCAGTTGGGGTCTTCTTATGCTTGACATTATTAAATTTAGGATTCTTACCTGGAATATTAGGGCCACAATTAGAAGATTTACTTTCAATTTATGAACCTGAAAGTTTTCTCGGCAGTTGCCTATGTTCAACTCCACCCCATAAAAAATTGGAACCTTTCTCAATTATGAAACTATGAGCGGGGGGTAAAAACCTCCTATGGAAATGGTATAAAATTTTTGAGCTATAGGGGAGACGAAGAGATTCATTCTCCCCTCCACATATAGGACACCCCAAATAACCATGTACTAAACAACCGGATAATGTTCCATAAACTGGAAAATAATGAATTGCTCATATCAACATAGCTTTCAGCGTAAAATCTTCTTTTCTAAAAGTGTCAAATTCTTGCACATACTCTTCCCACAAATCATTTAATTCTTCTACTAAAGGAGACAGGTAGATATCAATGTCATCACTTGGTGCCTTTGGCCCGGGTATCAACAAAGATAGCATCAAAAATTCAGGTCTCATACACTGTGAAGGAGGGAGGTTAAGTGGGGCTAGGATCACTGACCATACACTCTGATTGGTTCTTAGATTTCGAAGTGGATTGAAATCATCTGTTGATATAGACAAATGAATGTTACGCTGTTCTCGAGAAAAATCGGGATACTCATAACTCATCTTCCTCCAAGCCGTAGAATCAATAGGATGACACATAAGATTATCCCCTACTTCTGACCTAGCATGCCAAGTCATTGACTCCTCTATCCATGGTACTGTGAAAAGCCGCTTTAATCTAGGCCCAACAGGAAAATATTTCAACACTTTTGAGGAAATTTTGAGCTTGTGCCTTCCTTGGCAGTAGATTGGACATATCTAGGTTCATCGCATACCAAACATCGATCGAGAGTTTCATACTCCTTTAGGTATAGTATGCAGTCATACACACAAGCATGAATTGATTTATACTTCATTCCCAAACCTTTTAAACTATTATTTATAACAATATAGCTATTTGGAAGCGCATTCTCCTTGGGTAGCAAACCCTTCACCTAATTAAAAATTCTTGTCCTGCTATTTCCAAACACACCGTATTGAGTCTTCAAACTATGCAAACCAACCATGGCATGTAAATTTGTTTGATTTTTTTCATAGACAAAGTATAATGGTTGGGTCGCCTTAAATTTTAAACTTTGGTAGTCATCGTCAAGGTTTATCCTGATATCTTTATGAGCAGCTGAACCTTTTTCATCGTCAGTAACCTTATTCTCTTCCACTTCATGAATGTCGTACGTGTCATCAACTAAATTCTCTAAAATATTATGATCTACGTCATCCCCTTCTATATATATCCTACTTGTTGAAGGTTGTTGTGAAGGTTGCTCGATGTAGATTCTCAAGTGTGAGTATTATTTCAATTTATCAATTGAAATAACACCCACACTTGACAATCTAGTATGTACCCAGAGAATATTAGGATACGACTGCAGAACTTCCTCCAAAAGTAACAAGTTTAATCTACTAAGAATATTATTATACAGAAATTATGAAGTCCCAAACTGTCCAAACGGGACAATTCGAGAGATCTCATTACAGGGGTAATAACTCTCGAACGGGTATAAGGGCTATTGAATGCGGACGCATAAGAACTAAAAGGCTTGTATCTGTGCGCACTATATGTAATTTCAAGTATGCTTCATTTAATTATCATGCATATGAATTAATAATATATTGTTCGTGACACAAATTAATTTTAGAAAAAAGTTGAAAACTCCCCCTTCCCCATTTGGACAATAATCTAGTGGTCATGCCACTTCCAATATTAACCAACCCAACATCAGTCCACTATAATCCAATAGCAACAACAACAACAAACCAACAAATGTGTATCTCATACTCTTTCTAATTCATCTACTCAATTAATTCATTTCATCACACCTTATAAATATATCATCATTAAAGCTATACAATTAAAGTTACAATTAAAGATATAGTTTATTAATCAATTTGTTCATTTCATCTGTCATGGTGGAATATTAATGTTTAACAACTTAATTATGAATTCCAAAACAACAACATCTAATGTGTACAATTACTAAAAATCCTAAATATCAATTAAAAAATATCTACTTACTAATTCAAAACCAACAATTAATAAGGGGAATCTAAAGGATCCGAACTCATTTATATCCAATTAAAGTCATAATTAAATTAACAATAATAATTATATGTCCATATTCTAATTCCTATTATGACTATTCCGTGAGAAAAACTCAAATTGAACTTTAAGCCTCTTAAACATGTGGAGAATCATTATGTATTAGGCAACAATATTTGGGTATTTTTAATTAAGGGTACAACATATATTTGGGTATTTACACATTAATTTCAAGTCTTAAACTAAACGCTAATTTCAAGTCCCCAATCAACACACACACATACCCCCCACCCCCTGACCCCCCACTCCCCCTTCCCCTTCCACTCCCCCCCCCCCACACACACACCTACACACACACACACACCACCCTCATACCCCCTGCCCCCTCCCCCCACCACACACACATGCACACATGCGCACACACACACACACACACACACACACACACACACACACCTGTACATGCACATACACCCCCCCCCCCCCACACACACACATATAAACACACACATATATACAAAGGAAAGAGAAATGGAGGAAAAAACCAACCTAAAAATCACCTAGAGAGAGAGCAGTCGCTTAGAGAGAGAAAAAAGGGGGAAGTGAAAACAATGGGAAAAAAGAAGAGGGAAGGGTTTTTTTACTGATTAAGTTCTCACGGACCTGTCACGGTCTTTGACCGTGACAAGCCTTTGTCACAGACTTGTCACGGTCAATGACCGTGATAAAAAAAAATGCGTGTTTTTTTGTTACTATCAATGACCGTGCCAAGGGTGGCTGGCTTAAAGGTGACAATTTGACCTTTTTGGTGTAGTGGACCGATTCGATTGACCCATAAACCCTGGTCAAAGTGTTATAAAATACTTTCTTGTATTCACGCATCCTCAATTAGTATCAGAGTAGTTACTTATGATTTTCATTTACGTGCTAAGAGTAGAATTTTCTTCTCCTGTTTGATATTTGAGTTCATTACTCATAAACCTACTTTTGTAGTCTTAGTGATAGTTGATCATTGCCTTTATTATGACAATGGGTATAATGTTAGACTTTGATTGTTCTACTAATACTAATTTTTTTATGACTTTGCTATGCTTTTGAATCCAAGTGAAATGATATATAATTTGAGATCCAAAAAGGAGAAGAATATAAAGAAATCTTCTAATTCTTTTGAAATCAAAGTTTATCTGATGTTAACTATAATGAACGTGATGATGTGGTAATTGTCAAATTATTAAGTCAAGACAGATGAGCATTATTGTCTCAACTTCTCAAAATAAAAACAAGTTAAAAATTGTTTACAAAATTAAAATTCTTTTAAAAAGAAAAATATCTTTTACTGAATATGAAAAGACTATTCAACTCATTATTCAAAGGTTACAACTAGTTAAAAAAAGAACGAAAAGTTATTAAACTTGACTGGTACTTTGAAACAAGATTACAAATTTTGATTTGAGAAGATTGACTAGTTTGAAAAGTTTTAATTTTAAGAAACTCAAAGTTATTGAAGAAGAGAAAAGTGATTTGACTTTTGAACTCAAAAAAGTGAAGAAAAATTTGCTTGTTTGTAATGTTTTTAAGAATGAATTTGAGAATATATTTGAGGAAAAATGAATATGAATTGTCTAAATTTTCTAAAACCAAGTCATCTTCTTCTCAAGTTAACACATTAGGTGAATGTTCATCACATGATTCAAAGAAAACAGATCATTTGATCTTGAAGAAAATATGTACAAAAAGTGAAAGTGAAATTTCAATTGTAAAATAAATAGTAAAATGATTAAAAAGTTTAAAAGTATCATTCGAAATAATTCTCTTACACATTTTATCATAAAGAATGTCATATTGAATATTTTTGTTACAAATTATAAAATATTAAACATAAAAATCATTCTAGCTCCATGAGGTGTTAAGAGAAAGATCAAATGGGCCCCGAAGATATGTTTGTTAGGAACAAATTTGATAGAAATCGTGATGGATATCTATACCTCTTCCATATGTTCCTCCATATTTGTGTGGTAAAAAAGTTGAGAAGAAATCCCATGAATCTAGAAACAATTTGAGAAGGAACATGCATTTTTGTAGTTTTGGCAAGATAAAAGGCCACCCTAATCAAGGTTGTAGCTTCTTGATAGAAAGAAACCATTAGTTAATTGGAAATAAGAGGCAAGGATTCTGTAGGGATCCTATAGATTGTCTTAGGGGTCAAATGAGAGAATTAATGAGGAGAATGTATTTCCTAGTTCAAGGTATAGGTGATGCTATAAAGGAAATACCTAGACCTATACATAGACCATATGGTCAAATTAGAAGGAAAGGCATAAGAATCCTATGACTAATGTGAGGTGGTTGACAAGATAAGGTAGTGGATTACCTAGGAATAAACCAAGGAAGAAAGTGGAACTTGAAGTATGAAAAAATAAGTTTAAAAATATAAAGGTTATTTTTATTCCTCCTATTAGTTCGAGAGATGGAACACCCACTATCTAGGAGATAGTTTGATAGCATTCCTAGGATCTTATTTATTTGTAGGTCCCTTATTATGTTATTTTTAATTTGCGGGGAATAAAATCTTATGGATGTGAGATTAATGGTTATACTTAGATCTTTCAATGTTAAGGTAAGTATTTCATTGCATCTATGCATATACACCCATTTTCTCTATATGCTTTATTCCTTTCTAAACATGTTTTTACATATGTGCATCATTTTATTAAAAAAAATCAAAAAAGATTTAATACACTACACCAAAATGACAAAATTGTCACCTTTCAGCCGGCCACCCTTGTCAAGGTCATTGAACGTGACAAAAAAACACGCGTTTTATGTCACGGTCATTGACCTTGACACGACCGTGACAAAAAATTGTCACGGTCTTTGACCGTGACAATTGTTTAAATAATTGTCACGGTCAATGACCGTGACAAGGCCGTGACAATGGTTCCAGCAAAAACCCTTCCCCCCTTATTTTTTTCCTCCCGTCGTTACCTCCCCCTCTCTCTCTCTCGACGCTGCTCTCTCTCTCTACTTTCAGGTTTAATTATCTCTCTCTCTCTCTCTCTCTCTCTCTCTCTCTTCCATTTATATATATGTTTGTGTGTATATATATGTGTGTATATATGTGCGTGTGTGTGTGCGTGTGTGGGGGGTGAGGCAGGGTGGGGGTAGGGGTGGGGCAGGGTGGGGGTAGGGTGGGGGCAGGGTGGGGGGTAAGGGGTGGGGCAGGGTGGGGGTAGGGGTTAAAAATGTAAATAAATAAATAATTTTCTATAAATTTCCAAAAATAATATCCAAAAATGTAAATGTAAATAATATCCAAAAATAATATCCAAAAATGTAAATGTAAATAATATCCAAAAATATTGGATAACAATTTATTTTCATTCAAAATAAATAAGTAATTTTCTACAAATTTCATAAAAAAATGAAGGCCGGCTTAATATGTGATTTAAGTGTGAAATAATCGCTATATACTTATACTAATGGAGAAAAAAACCATATATGGCGTTTTTTGTTGACTTTATATGGTGAAATAATCACATGACTTTATATCCATCAAATAAAAGCATGAAAACTAAAAAACTACAATAAGGGTTAAAATGCGCATAAATTTGTAGTAATTGTCTTATAATAAAGATCAATTAGTCTATGTTGTTGAAAAGTTTGATCAAATTGGTGAGCCCTTCATATTTTAAAAATGTTGTTTTTATTCCTATTTAACTTTTCTTTCTATACACCCCTAATTATATTTAAAGTTTAATAAAATAGGAGTTATAGAAAGAAAAGTGGGGTTTCCATAATCTTACTTTGTCACAATTAATTTATATGCCTCAAAGTTATTTTATCACTCTTAGTTTATATTTGTGATAATACTTTATTAAAGATTTTTATGGGAACTTGTTATACTAGAACTTAGATGAACTCTAGGTGATGAAAATAGTCCTTAAAATTGAAAATTAAATAAAGTTTATAAAAGCAAAGATGCTGGTAATACATCAAAGATAAATTAATAAGGACTAAATAACAAAACGTGTTCAAGTGTATAACAAGAAAGAAAATGTGGTATTTAGATTGGGTAAAATTCTTAAAGTAATGTTAAGGGACTAAAAGACCCAAGACAACTGGTCAGTAAGTCACGGACCGAAAAATTTATGACGGGTGATGAAAGACCGTAAACATGTTGGGGTGGGGGTGGGGTATGATTTATAAAAAGCACAAAACAATAGTACAAATTCAATACCTGAAATTAACAATGAGATTATTTTAAATAGACAGTCACTACTGTGTGTGTGTTTAAATTGAAAGAAGATATGAGAATTTTATTAAAGATTTTTATGGGAACTTGTTATACTAGAACTTGGATGAACACTAAGTGATGAAAATAGTCCTTAAAATTAAAAATATTATATCTGTACTAATAACATTTTTTACAGCAAATGTCTCCTTCAGATATTAAGGCGAAGATGATGATGCTGTTTATGATGATGTCGTCTGGGGTCGGTGGTAGTGGAGGCGACGAGGGCTCTTCCGCCCCTAGGCTCCCCAAATATGGGAAATATGGGATTACCGTCGAGAACAAATCGGATATATTAGCGAGATCCCTCGTTCTGCTAAAGACGGTCATCGGCTCGGGGTTTATGAGTTGGAAGGAGGTGCCATATGAGCTCAAGTTAGCTGTTTGGGCTGAACTACAGGTAATATATTTATATTTATATTTATATTTATATTTATATGAATATTTCAATTTCAATTTCAATTTCAATTTCAATTTCAATTTCAATTTCAATTTCAATTTCAATTTCAATTTCAATTTCAATTTCAATTTCAATTTCAATTTCAATTTCAATTTCAATTTCAATTTCATATTTATATTTATATTTATATTTATATTTATATTTATATTTATATTTATTCGCAACTAACATTGTATTTGTTGGACATGAACAATTCAACTTGGATTCAAAGCTACGCGATCCCTTCTTGGAGAAGATTAGGGAGCAACTCAAGTCGTGGAAAAAAAATATGCGGGCACGGTACTTTGGGAAAACACGAGAGTCGATTATCTAATGGCGTGAATCTGTCCCCCCCAAGGAGCCGATCTCATTGGCACAATGGCAGAAATTCATTGACAATGAGATCGAGGATCGACAATTGGCATCTCGCCAATCGGGGCCGATACTAATTTTACTACAGAAATATATTATTCTTCATTATTTTACTTTGCGGGGCCGATACTAATTTTACTTTACTTTATTTTATTTCAGGGGGTAGGGGGTAAGCCACATAGGCTCGATACTTATGTGGCTCTTCGGACGAAGAAGGGGAAGGACAAGGAGGTGTCCCCGAGCGTCGCGGCCACGATTGTAAGTAATCCGACAGTTTAATTTTTGTTAATTACGTTATAATTTTTTAGTTTACTTATTTTACTAATCATGTGCTTTTTGTCGTTTCAGGCAAAGCTTAAGGAAGCTCATGAGTCGCAGTCTGATGCCGACAAGGCATCTTTGTCCACAGATGCACTCAGCCAAGTGCTTGGCTCTGATCGCAAGGGGAGGACAAGGGGGTGATCTCGCGGGTGGCCAAATCTAGGATCATCGAATTGGAGATGAGCGACACCGGGTTGGCTCGAACGGTGGATTCACATGATGCGAAGCTATCCCGTTTGGAGGCGACGGTCCAAGATATATACGCATTCATGAAGCGTACGTTGGACGGAGACCGTAAAGGGAAAGGGAAAGGGAAGGAGAAGGCGGTGGAGGAGGAGGAGGTGCGGGAGGACGAGGCGCAGGATCACGAGGATGTGGACCTCGCTGCTTCATCACCGACATGTTCGTACTTCGATGATCCACTTCCCTATTGGGCGCTCTTCAATAGACCAATGTCGACACTTGGTTGGCCGAGCGTGTTCATATTGGACCTATTTGATGGCCAGCGGATAGGGCGGGGGTTGAGGGACCCGAATATCGTCCAGGGTTGAATAGTTCATGGACGTGCGCTTCAAGAGATGGAGTCCAGGGTGCTCGTCACGCATGTCATACCCGGGAAGGAGAAATCCCTATTGTGGTTGCGCGAACAATGCGGCACGACGTATATTAGTGGGTGCGTCAATTCGTATGTCGTGTGGCCTACTCACTGTAACAACCCTCACATTTGGTAACCTATTTTATATTTATTTACTATGTGTAGTAATTAATTATAAAATGATAAATGTTGAGTAAATATTAATTTAATATGGGAAAGGTTAATATTTACTGAAACGTTGTATGATTACCTAATGAGTAGGTAAAGATATCCATGTGGTGGTTTATAGTATCATAAGATATAAAATGACAAATTGGTTTAATATGAAACCGAGAGTAAAATGAGTTATAAAATTCCCGAATGATAATTTGGATAGTGTAGTTAGTCCCGGTAGGTGCGAGATAGTCAAAATAAGTGCAATATTACATTTTGGCATTTCGGTCACTTTTGACTGGTTTTGGCTTTAAAGTGGAGTCGCGTATTATTTTATCACGCATTAGTCACTTAAGTGGGCTTTTTAGACTTAAGACACGTTTTATTTCCCCTACCCTATTCCCATTCTTTCATTTTACACAAGAGAGAAGGAGAGAGGAAGAGAACTTTGGAGAAAAGAAAGATTGGAACTTGGATTGTTGCTTTCATCTTCCTCGAATCTGATTTCCACCTCAAGGCAAGTTATATACTTGCTATTTTCTGATTTAAGTAGAATAATTAGTGTTGATAGTTATGAATTTGTTATGTTTAACCATTTTAGGGTTTTGTTGGATTCATGGGTATTAAACCCTTGGAAATGGATTTGGGTGTTTAATAATGATGAATGTTGGAAGTTAGAGGCATTTAGGGTGTATAAATTGCAGCAAATGATTTCGATTGGGGTTGGTTTTGAAGTTGGATAAATTTGGAGTTCAAGACTCCATAGCCATTTTTGGCAAATTTCGCAGGGGCGAATCGATTCGGCCCCTAGGGCGAATCGATTCGCATAAATGCAGTCTCCCAGGTCTTGGTACTTGAATCGATTCGGGTTAAGGCCGAATCGATTCGGCAGTATGCAGAATGTTGGTTTTGTCTTTCGAACCGATTCGTTTTAAGGGCGAATCGATTCGGCAGGGAGAATCGATTAGGCCCTTTGGGCGAATCGATTCTCCTCCTGTTGTTTGAGTCATTTTCCTTTTAAATTTTTGATCTTTTTCTTTAAGCTTACGATCTTGGAACCTTCTTGAAAGAAGTAAACTTATAGTCCTAGAGTATTCGTTGAGTTTGGTCGTTACCCTAGACTAGAAATGGTTTCATCTAGGGTTTATTCTGGGGAGGTTTAAAGTGATGCTAAGGCATTACTTATTTTTTAAATTCAAACTTTTTGAAGTTTGGAAGTTAGGAGTTTGGAAGCCCATGCTTGGAGACTTTAGGGGCTTATCGAAGTTATATAAACTTTGGGAAATTTTAGAATCGTGACGAGTATTTGGAGATTTAATCGGGACTTGTAAATTGGGGAATATTAATGGAAATATTCGATGGTGATTAGGTTCGCATAAAATGAACCACATTAGTCAAAGGTATTAGGTTCGAATAAAATGAACCAGATTATTTAATGGAGATGGGTTCGAATAAAATGGACCAAACACTTGGATAATGGAAATGAAATTTGGTAATGATAATTAAAAATGAAAATGAGATTTAAAAATGTAAATGATAATTTACTCATACACACCTCTCTAAATACCATCATAAGGGAAGTTCGCTCGCACAGGTGAAGCCCCCTGGCTAATGAATGCAGGGTGGATATAGTCCTAGGCCATGTGAGCGCTTTTATATATATGTATTTTCTGCGATGGGTAGGAGATTCCGGGTGTGGTCTTGACTACCCCGCATGCACATGGCCGCTTCCCGATAGAATTCGATAGGTGCCCAAGTTGTCTTATGTTAGGCCCTGGAAGATGATGGTCATTTGGGGGCGCACAGTGGGGAAACCCGGACGGGTGGTCTTAGATATCTTTATATGTATATGAATATAACTATATTGTTATCAAGTGGGACTTGATGGTTGTTAAACGCCACAAAGAGCGTATGATATATGCCATAAAGAGCATGGATATGTGCCATAAAGAGCACGAGATTGAGATAAATGTGCCATAAAGAGCACTTGATATTAATGATATTCCTATTAAGGAATGGAAAGATAATTAACTATAAAAGTTAATAACTGAAAGGAAAGGATATCTTCTTGATTTAACTGAATAAATGGTTTTATTCCTAATAAGGAATGTAAGAAGGATAGGGTAATTGGATGAATGAGCTAAGGTTTTAAATTTAAGCTATTCACTTTTCTTTCTTTTATGTACATGACATTTATCATCCTTATCATTCTTGCATAACTGTTCATACTTATCATGCTTTTTATTCTTCTGGTGATCATATAGAACCCGGCCCTGACCGGTTTACTTTCCTTGTTGTATATATATACGATTGTATCCGTTCAGGTGCTCCACCGCAAGGACGCCCGTTTTGACTTTCCAAATTCCTTTGCTTTTGACGAGCTGTAAGATTTTGCGGGTTACTACAGGCCATTGAATTAGACGCCTCCATTTTGGTATTCTAGATATGATTGGGTCTTTTTACTCGGGCGTGTGGCCCAAACATTTGTATTTGATTAATGAATGTATTACATAAGATATTAAATTGTTGTACGGTGTTCTATGTAGTTGTGGATCGACAGCTTATTCGGTCCATTTGTGTACATACGTTTTAGTTGTATTATATATATTCCTATGGAATTCCACTTGCTTATCAGATTTGGGTTGTTTAAATTAAATTTTCTTAACTGCATTTTTTAAAATTTTACACTTATTGGCAACCCGTTTTTTGAGATATTGGGTGGTTTTCCCGCATACTCAGTTTATTTATTGATGTTGAGAATGATATCCATCCATGATTCCTGTTACGTTTGAGTATCGGGCTGGCCACCCCTTATCTCAGATCGCGGGTTGTCACACTCACCTCCTCAGTTTTAACAATACACCAGACATGTAGTGACATTGTTTTAAGTTTGAATTGAATTTTTTTAAGTTTGAATTGAATTGTTTTAAGTTGTTACATTTGAATTATATCGTGATGCATATTGTCTCTATTTGAATATATATTTGCATTATCTTTAGTTTGTTTGGATATATGATGTTTGGATACTGCTGGGCAGTGGCAGTGGCCATACTGCCCAACAGATTTTTTTAAATTCTGACCAGAATTGTCACGGTTATTGACCGTGTTAAAAGTTGTCACGGACGTGTCACGGTCATTGACCATGACAATTTTTTTAAAAAGGGTCACGTCTTTGTCACGGTTATAAACCGTGACAAACGTGTCACGGTCATTGACCGCGGCATGACCGTGACACAAACCGCGAGTTTTGTGTCAAGGTCAAAGACCGTGACACAACCGTGACAAAAAAAGTTGTCTCGCCTCGAAATGTCACGGTCATTGGCCTTGACAAGTTGGATTTGTCAAGGTCAATGACCTTGACAATTCGACAGATTTGGTGTAGTGATACATTGTTTATTTTTTTGATTATGTGGTTAAATCCCAAGATTTTATGGGATTTAATGGATATACTGAACTTTAATTATGATTGAAATGTGAATTTTTAATTATTTCGATTGAAAATGTTGATTGACTTAATTATTAGCTTATAATTTATTTGAAAATTAGATTGTCAAATTTCTTAATTTAATCATGATCTGATCTCCATATCTCTTATTAGTTTTGAAATTTACTATGGTCCCTGTGAGAGATTTTCCATATAACATAATTGAAGGATTTGAAAAAGGACCTTTTTGTATGCGTTGATAAGGGATACCATTATAGTGATTGAAGGATTACAACTGATTATGAATTTTAAAATAAATGGGTATGCTCCATCTATGTGTGTTAAAGCCTATCAATGGAAAAAGCCATTTTGTTGGAAAGAGCAACAAGAAAAGATCTTAAATGGGTATTCAAAAGAAGATAAGCCGTAGCTTTTCAAGTGAAATTGCTATCTTAGTTTGGCACTCAAAAAATTTCAAACAACATATGTTTGAGGGAAAAACATGTTTAGAAACTACCATTTTTAGACATCTTCAATGGATATTAATGCAATGGTACCTTTAAGCATCATCGCTAATTTCTTATGAATTTTTTATGAATATTCGTTTGATTTTGTAATAATATTTGCCACTAATTGTGCCTTGATTGAACTACAAAGTTGGTTGAATTGATATTATAAGAATACGAATCCTTATATGTTGAATTAATTAATATTTGAATTAAATATTTTCTCAATCTATGTTTTAATCCTATTTAAGGAAAATTTGTTTATTAAATAAATTTTATCATGTTATGCCTAATCACTTTCACACATTTTCGTATTAGAATTTGCATATTGTGCGTTGTTAATTTTTTGGGCATTTCTCTCATATTTGTGCTTTTCAAGTGAAAAATGAATGATTTATCATGCAATAAGTTCATTCAAATCATACTATCTTTAAGAGTTAGGATTTTAGTTTCACACTTAGTCTTTTCTAGAGTTCTTATTCCTTTTTAAGTTTTTGTCTAAAACCGCATGAATGGCTAAAAAGAGAGACGTACACAAGGCATAAGGCCTCCTGTGCACACAACTATTGACACTTGAAATATGGTTTTCATGTTTTAGTTTATCATTTTAGTTAATAGACTCCCCATAGCATAAACACTAGGATTTATTTCCAAGGTTTGGATTTTTTTCAGGTCTAGTTAATTTAAATAGGGATTTAGAGTGGATTTGGTAATATTTTGTGTTCACACCCTAGTTTTCAGATTTACTTGGTTTTATCTATATTCTTTTTGGTAAGTTTTTAATATTTGACTTTTTTGTTTATTTACTTTCACTAGATTGTATCTAGTTTGATCCCTTGATCTAGGTAGTTGGTTTGGTATTTTTGGCTGATTTGGGAAATTTTTAGGCTCATAGACCTTTGTACTTTTATACTTTTTACGTTTTTATTCTATTTCACTTATCCTATTTTTATTTCATAGGCAAAGATATGGCACTCATTAGGAAGAGAATTTTTTATCGCAAAACTTGAGTTGTCCTGATCAGAGTTCAAGTGCTAGAGGGTCACAATCATCACCACCACCCATGATACATCATTAGCAGGCCTCAAGAGCTTACAATGGGATCTGAAATGATACATACGATGCACCTAAGATCATGTTTGCTGGAGATGGTTCCAAAATTCAAGAGGGATTTATGTCACAAGTTGAGAGAGATATTATCTTATAGAATCTTATTAGATGTGAGTAGGGTCAGTTTGGTTTACCACTGATTAAGTCTACTTGTGATTTGCATTTACTCAGAACACATAAATTGGCCAATGCTACTACTTTTCATGAGTTTTATGCAAATATGGTCATGCCATCCTCATCCTCTATCACTCTGAATCCTTTTATGAGAGTTGTTGATGTTATTTTAACTCGGGAGGTTTTACCTACACCTTTTGGTGTAAAGGCTCATGCGTATAATCTAAGCTATGTTGCTTTTCAAGAGGGTTGTGTTACACACGACATGGTTGCATCTTTTCTAGCTAGTTATAGGATGACTTGGGTTGGAAATTTGTTCAGATAGGAAATTATGTTGAAGAAGTACTCTATTATTCACTTTTTAGTACTCTATAATCTTATGCCGCATCATTGCTCACATGACTTACCCTTATGCTATAGGTCATTTGATGTCTGCCTTAAACCATCGCTAGTCGATTAATTACCCACGGTCTTATTCTTGAGGTGATGTGTCATCGTTCTTTCGATGCCTCTTAGGATTATTTACCATATTATTGGATGATACGAACTATCTTTATTAGTTAGGTGTGCCTAGACTTATTATGGATGATGAAACTCCCGTTGTTAGTTTTATTTATAATATGATCTCAATTTATTCGTTGGAAAGACTTCATGTCGATCACCTCGTCATCACCTTCACATGCGCCAACCCCTATACCACAAGCTCGTCAAGTAAGTATAGAGTTCATGGATGCACAATTTTCCTAAATGCAAAGTCATTTTGCAGACATGTGATCCTAAATGACATGGATGCATGATAATTCTAGACATCATCATGATGCGATTGATAGAGATCATTCCAATTAAATGTTCAATATTTCTTTCACTGCTGATTACTTGATAAGGACTGACCTCATTCTTGATGTGTGAACTTCTAGCTCATACTACCTCCAGTGACTACTCAAGTTCCTACTGCCTGATGATGATGGGTAGGTTGAGGATAATGATGAGACAAATGATGAGATGATTAATGTGGATTAGAAATTTTCTTCCTATCTCTCTATCTTTGGATTAGTTTGTTAAGTTTTTATACTAATGTCTTTGGTATTAGATACTTTAGTTGTTTATATGGATATCTGGATGTACCTATTAGCCTTTTTCTTGATTGGAGTACAATTTGGATATGTTTGGTACATTTGGATGGTTTCTATTGATTATCATATTTTTAACCATATCTTGGTGCTTTATTGCTATATCCATGTTGTGTATGATCTCATTTTTATTAGACTTATCTTTATCATCTTACCTGTTTCTGATGCTTATTTTATTGATATATTTCATTTACTAGTTCTTCATTTGACATTCATTGTGTGATATCCCGTACTCATGTTGAGTTCTTTCGGTATTATCTTTATAGATATGGTATTTCACATGATTTCTATATTTTCTTTCCTAGTTACTGTTATTCATTGTGATTGTTGCTATATTACCATGCTATACCAATTATCTATGTCTTTATACTTATTTTTGACTTTCTGTATAAAAATGGGAGAAATGCCTAAGATAAGGGGATATCTCATGTTTTCTTCTTTAGGGAGGTTGGGTAACTTTTTTATGGGATTTTGAGGGAAAACATTATTTTTGATATGACATTTCGTGTAAAGAGAGATATTTCTTGATTTTACTCATTGATATTATATTATCTTATCACATCTCACATGCTTCATGATTTATATCATCTATATCACTTTGAGTTTTCAGAGGATTCCCAAAGGAGTGAGGTTTCTCTTTGTGCACACTATTACACATGTGATTTTGTGTTGCTGTCTCATATGATTTTAGGTATAGACATGTTGATTCCAACTACGACTTTGATATGTCATTTATCTTTTTGATTCATTGTGTATTACTTCCTACTACTCTTATTTTGGGGTTTTGGTTATTTTCCACATAATAGTCAAATAAGGAGATCAAAAAAATAAAATTTTGTATTTATCTATGTTTTCTTATTTCCATGATAAAACATTTAGTTGTTGAGTCATTTAAGCTACATAGGCTTGAACTGTAGAGTGATGAACGTTCATTTACACTACATGGACTTTCGAACTTTGAAGATCAATCAATCCACTTTAAAACATAAGACTTTTGTTGCCACAAACTTTGAAAATCCATCCTTTGGTGGTTTGTATTTGAATATTAGGCTATACACACTTGTACATTTTTTTAAACGTTTAGTTTTTAAATGGATGAAGAAGTGAATTATACTCAAAATTGTGTAAACCTTTTTGGGAAATTACCTAACTTTTATATGCACCTTTGTTTGACGTCTCTTTACTTTGGCTCCAAAATGTTTGTACGGTTATTTTTGAACTCCTACACACAAAATCGATCACACAATCAAAATTTGACCCATGTGCATGGTCATGCATGGTCAAAAACTTAATTTGATTTCGTTCGCATAGTAAAAATTAACGTAGATTTTTTTAGAATCCCCCCCCCATGTAATAACCCGGATAATTTTTGGGGTATTTTCAAAATAAAGAGGAAAAATAAAGTTTTTGATAAAATTATTTTTATTGTTCAAATATGTTGGTTATTATTTTTAAAGGCGAGAATTTCAAACGGTTTCGAAAATGGAGTTAAGACGGATTTTAAAATAATTTTTAAATATTTTTAACTCTTGGAGTTGTTTTGACTTCCAACTCTTCATTTCTTTGCCTTATTTAAAGGAGTCTTTTGGATTCCAACTCTTCATTTCTTTACATTATAAAAGAAAGTCGTGGGCAACCTTTTTAACATACTTTTGGCACAAATTTTGGCAGCAAATATATTTTATATTCCTCTTCTTTTTATATACACATTGTCCCTTGAGATTTGTGAGTTCCAACCTTAGATTAGAGGTGTTCTTGGGGCTATTTTGTAGGAGGTTCTTGGTGGAGATTTTGTAGATCTTTTGAGTTGATCTTAAGGATGTGATCATTGGTTTCTCATCATGGTTTGAGGTATGGGGTTTTACACAATATGCTCCTTTAAATCTCTCGAGAGTTTATTCCGTTGAATTCTTGTTAATTGAACTCATATTTGAATTGATAAATTCATTAAAATCTGGAAAATAATTGTTGAAATTATTTTGATTCATGTGGTATCATTATAATGTTGACGAGCACGTTGTCATGAGATTTTAATATGGCACGGAGGTTGGGCACCAGCTAAAATTCCTGTTTTTCGGGCTATGGCTTGATAAAGCATATACGGATGTGGTGAGGCCTGGTGACCCGGTTAAAGTGTTGTTGAGAAATTATATTGATAAATGCTTTGAGATTTGCATTTTGATTTGAATATTCGTACTCGTGTTGTTACGCTTTGTTCATCGTTAATATAATTGTTGAGAATCTTTCTTGTCGTATTGTGTACTTCCCCATATTTTCTTTTAGTGGAAGGTTAGCGCGGATTTTGGGGCGCTATGGAGATTGATTTTAGCGAGTATTGTTTGGGAAAGATTTGTATTATTTTGATGTATAAATCTTTGGAGATTTGTATTTTATTTTTGAGTTAGTTGTTGTATGCAATTCGGGAAATGTTGTTGTATTTAATTTGAAGAATTGAGATTAGTGGATTTATATTATTGTGGGTTTATTTAGATTCTCTATACCTTGTCACTTGTGGATTTAGATTTATTTTATCGTATTAGCGCTCCGTTCGCTCTCCCAGGCGGGCGGGGTGTTACATCCGATTTCAAAATATCTCGAAAACTCATAATTCAAAAACACTTTCGAGTTCATTTTTGAGGTTGAGATCTCTTCATTGTTTCTCTTTTCCAAATTACACTTACTACCTCAAAATTTTTAAATCTTAGATTTATTCTTGATCTTTGTATTTGAGAGAGAGTTGTGAGTGTTTTGGTTAGATCCACACTAGTCTTACTCAATTCAATCTACTTAACATTTGAATTGTATGATTTATCACTACTCGATCTAAATTGGAGTTGTTTCAGTTTATTGGACAAATTGGAGCATGGGGGTAATTCTAAGAAGAAGAATGGACATTATCATTTAGTTTATTTATCTCAAGATGTATTTTTACTTTCATTGGAGGGGGGGGGGGGGATTTCAATGTCCATAGGTAACTACTCATGAAAGCATGAGTGAGAGGTACTTTGTTTCTTTGGGTGATAAATTCTTTTCAAGTTGAAATAGAAATTGTAGTGCGTCGAGGTGTTTTTTATCCCTAGGTGAGAATTTTTTCCTCATAAATCTATCTTATAAATTATTGGTTTCAATTTAATGTTAATTTGATGTTTCTCTTCACACACTTCACCTACATCTCATCTAGATGTAAAGTAATTATTCATAATTGAATATAGATTTTTTTATTCTAGTGAATTGAACTATATTTTCCTCTTTGTTACATTGAATGGTTAATCTAGGATTTGCATGATATCACCTAGAAATTATAAGTCGATTAAAATTGAAATAAAATTTA
The DNA here is from genome assembly GCA_949130495.1 of Sambucus nigra. Classification (NCBI taxonomy): domain Eukaryota; kingdom Viridiplantae; phylum Streptophyta; class Magnoliopsida; order Dipsacales; family Adoxaceae; genus Sambucus; species Sambucus nigra. Next base: position 221,117,364 of record OX422212.1, read on the forward strand.
AATTTTCTAAAAAGTTGTCTATGTTTACAAATAAATCTATTCAGCCCTCCAGGTGTATTTAAAGTTTAACACTTGCTTGTATTCACTCATCCTCAATCTAGTGACCACTTGGTTATCTTGTTGGATAAATTTTATTTCCAATATCTCTTTGAGCAAAAAATGAATTAAAATGACTATTGTGTGAGCCTAAAAGTAGTGGCATAAATTTTTTGAAGACGTTACCAATGTCAATGCTTATTTTTCAATGATCATATATCTCCTTTCTGATACAAAAAAAGGGTGAAAAAACTTAATAAAGAAAAAATTACTTTCCATTTTGGTGCAAACTCGTTCTCCTCTAGTTGCATGTTGAGAAATGACTAGGTACAAGTTGATCTTTCCCAAATGGTACCCGATATTCTCCGTTGCTTGATCACATGCACATCTTCAAATCGTAGTGTTTGTTGTCTTTATGTATTCAATTAACAAACTCCATTTGTTTGATAATCATGGTTTGAGTCGATTAAGGGTGTCTGATATCTCGGTAAAGACTCTGATATCTCTAAGAGTATTTGTATTATTTATCTCTTGAAGTGTCGTGATTTAGTTTGGATTGACTCATCAAGTATCCAAAATATTGAACCTAAAGGTGCATTTGGAGGCATTCAACTTCATTTAGTTATTTCTTAAGATTTTGAAGGTGTTGGAGAGTTCCCTGATGTTGTTGGCCGCAGATTTACTTTTAATGAACACATCGTTAATATGAACCTTAATGTTTGAGCTGATATGTTTCTTTAACATCTGAGTCACAAGACACTAATATGTTTCCTTAACATTATTGAGTCTTAATGACATTACCTTATAAAAGTATTGACCTAAAGTTATGATGAAATAAGTCTTTTTTTTTTACGAACGGACATTGATAGATGATGATAGCCTATGTAAGAGTTCATGGATCTCATGCATTATTGAATTCTTATGGAATCAACGATATGATCAATCCCGGGGAGAGTTTATCTATCATTTGGTGAGGATATGTTAAAATTCGTGAAGTCAACATAAACTATCCACTTTTCGCTCATTTTTACCATGACTGTGTCGAAAATCCAATCCTAAAATTGAATATCTTCGATGGAGTTGGCATAAAGTATATTCTCAACTTCATTATCCATCAGGTAGGCTTTATTATGGGCCGATTTCTTATCTTTTTCTTCATTGCTCGACATGAAAGATCACTGCACCATCAGTGATAAACCTGGGTTAATTCCTAAAAGATTGTCTTCCAAGATACCACGTATACATTCATACTAAGGAATTGAATGAGCATCTCTTCGCCATTTAGAACCGATCAGGAAAGTTTTGTTTGGTTGGGAGGAGTATAGAGGAACACTTACTAGTTCCTCTAATACTTGGTTGACAAGGGCAAGCTTGGTCTCTTCCATACCAACTTGAGTTCCCTTTGGTTCTTATTTGGGTTGGTCAACCTCTCAATAGTAATTTCCTTAATTCTTATTGGGTTGAGATTGCTTTCATTGATGGAAATGAGAAAACTATTGCGTGTTGCTATGTGATTGCCCATAACTTCAACAATCCCCTAATTGGTTATAGACTTGAGCTGATAATGAAGAGAAAATGGTACAACTCTCATAGTGTGGAGCTATTATTTTCCTCGAATGGCATTATGGGGAAAACATGGCTGGATCACATGAAATTCTCTCATGATTGACAGCACATACCTTGAGTGACAACTTAATCTTTCTTAGTGGAGTTTCCACCTCTCTATTGAAACTAATTAGGGGGTGAAATTTATGTCCAAGTCTTAGAAATATCCATGTTTATGCAATATATTGACGTACATGATCTCTGAATTACTACTTTTATGAACTAATATTATCTTTACGTAAAAGTTTTCCACTCGTAAGCTAAATATCAACTCACCCTTACAAGGTAAATTAAAATCACTTAGATCATTTTCGGTGAACATAATAGCTCAATCAAGATCTACATCTTTAAATTATTGTTTGGTAAGAAAAGGTTTCAATTGTTCCACATGAAAAACCTCCTACACACATCCCAAAATACTGACTCTATCCCTCAGCCTTTTCATTGTACATAAAAAAGGATCAGTATAGTCATGAATGGATAAGTTAATCTCATATGGTGGGTGATATACCCAAGTGTAGCCTCGTCCTAGACTTGGTAATACTCGGTCTGGACGACCTTACAAAGATCACATTCCACAAACAATCCAACATCAATAGTCTTGGTCTCATCCATTCTCTCAGGCTGAGACCTACAACAACCACATATGTCTACACATCTCGACTCATCTGCTGTTCTAGGTTGTTGATGACTTATTTGTCTAACTATAATCCATCTAGGCTTTGCCCTTTCTCGGTCGAGACCACACTCAGCATTCTCCAGCCTATGATTGAACAGGTCTGTGGAAGTCTCATGCCCGGCCTAACTGAGACCCTTCCAGACAACATCTCCCTCACGTGCGATACAATATTCTAGCATGGCCAATCCACGTGGACAGACAATTATAACCAAATCTTATGTGCATGTAGGGTAATATTACTTCATCGTGATCAGCATCTGATAGGAACAGGCGGCCTAACCTCATTGGTTAATGTATCTTATAAACGCTTATTACATGATTGAGGAGTGCATTACACCACCCACACACTATATAAGCTTGTCTTTTTCAACAATGTAAAGCATCGCATATTAATAACCCTTTCCCATACTCTATTGAAATAACAGTAGAGAGAGAAAGTTAAGTGGCTTGTATAAAAAGGCCTTTAGATCCATTTTCATAGTGAAGTTCACTCACACATGCACAGTGGAGTAGACGAGATGGTCGAACCATTTACTTTATAGTCTCAATCCCTCCATTGCCTCATCTTATTTATTACTTGCTTATAAATCTAATTTCCACCATTATTGCACCTTCGAGGTTGTTTTGGATTGAAATTTTACTATATTACTTGGTGGTACCATAACTGGTCCTCGCTGAATTCTCTGGTGGTGATCCAACTTCAGGATTTTCTAGACTTGAATCACCATTGAAATAGATCCGATTGATCTATCTATGATCATCTCCAGTTAATCCATCTCATTAGGTGCACCATCTTCAGTTATATTAATTCTCCCAAATTTATGGCATCAGATCCACCGCATAGCGCTGGCTCTAGTTCCAGCCAAGCGCCGCCCCAGTCTGAGATGGCAGAGGTCATAGAGGAATTACGGTCGCTAACGGCCATCCAAATGAAAGTGCAGGAGAAGTTGGTTGCTTTCAGCCAAAACATATTGACTAGGCCCACTGGCACGACAATAAAGATAATAACGCTGACCGCCAGGGGCAGAAATAGCGCGACGGGGGGACCACCCATGGCCCCACAGAAGGAAGCACAACAGCAGTAAAGAAGAAGGGATATTACTAACCCCAGGAATCTATGCATGGGGAGTCAAGGCCAAGAGTATGATGGCAATGAATGTGATGACAACGAGTACTCGAAACTGTATGACATCTTAAGAAATATTATACGCCCTGTTCAAGCCAGTAAAAGAAATAGTGCAAGGCTGAGCCAAGATGGTTAAACTCATCCTTAAACACTTTATTGGCTCAATAGAGGGTCTACTTTTGATAGACTCAACCCCGTTGATGACCTTCGAGATCGATTGTCCAGGTCTCACTAGAGGGCAACATCCAAGAGAAATGGAGGGTGCGTTGATCGTCAACTTTCACATGGCCTAGAGGAGGAATAACATGAAGTTAATATCCGATAAAGGACGGTTGATCGATAGATTGTAAAACATCTGGATGAGAATAAAGGGGCCGGTGATAATGCAGTTTTAGCTGAGGTAGATGCTATAGCTGTAGCTGACAAGCTATGGAACAGCTCTATTCAGAGACTTGAGGACAAGATTGGGGACATATTGAGAGTCAAGACTCCTTGCAGAGGGGTTACATGGAAAGGTCACCATTCGCTGTTAGAATTATGAGCGACCCTACCTCAACTAAATGTAAGCCTCTAGTGGTGACTCTGAAGTACGATGGGAGCATCAATCCAGTTCACCACATGGAAATGTATCAATATTCGACAGACATCTTCTCAGTCTCTGACGAGATGAGGTGTGGAGACTTCTCAAGCACACTCTACCCTCATTGGTGTTACTCACGTATGGTACACCACCATTATTAGAAACTCAATTGAGAATTTCATGTAACGAGCTAAGAGGTTCATTCATAACTTTTTCTTTGGAGTTAAGTTGAGAAATAAGACCACCCATTTGCTATATGTTAAGCGAGGAAAAACTGAATCTCTGAGGGGTTACATAGATTGCTTCAATAAAGAAGAATTTGGGGGTGTAAGACTATAATAAGAGTATTGTAATGACTACCCTGATGGGTGGATTACAAAATGGTAAGCTCCTATGGAAGTTGGCCGAGAATCCTCCAAAGTCCAGGGTAGAACTGTTGGCTACATTCGGGAGAGTCATGAACACGGAGGAGGCCATGACGGATAAAGGGGAAGATAAAAAAAGGAGCTATAAGGAGTAAATCCTAAAAGTTTAAAGGCAAAGGAGAAAAAAAGAGGTCGACAGATGACAAGTTCGCTGACTATACCCCATTAACTGTCAGCCCAGAGATGATCTTGAATGAAATCAAGAATGACCGATCCTTAAGATGGTCAAAAAATCTATAAAGCCCTCCTCACAAGAGGGATAAGATTAAGTGGTGCGAGTTCCATCTAGATCATGTCCACACGAATGATAAATGCTTTGTGATCAAGGATGATATTAAAAAGATGCTGAAGCAAGGGAAGCTTAGAAAGTATGTGAATAAAAATGGTGGAAGGGGTGGCCGAGATAACACCTAAAAGAGAAGAGATGACAGGTGTAAACCTGATGCCCCAACAAATAGAGACGATGATGCCTCAGATGATTATGATGAGGCCGATCCAGATCTTTTGCCGAAGATCACTGATTCAAAAGGTCGACTACATATAAGCTCTTTGAAGGGTAAAAATTATATGCAGTAGTCGAGCAGGTGGTGGTAAAGACATAGCTGTCCAGAAGGCTCACATGTTAGAGGCCAAAGATTTTACCAAGATGAACGTAGTAAACTCGGTCGCTATTGATTCAAAATGAGGTAAAATGATGAAAGTTAAGAATGCCGGGGCAACGTATCAGAGGCTAGTAAATAAGATGTTTGAGGATCAAATAGGCAAGACCATGGACGTATATGTTGATGACCAGTTAACCAAGAGCCTCAAGGTCGTGATGCATGTGGCTGACATTGAGCGTACTTTCAACATAATGTACCAATATTGAATGAAGCTTAATCCTGCCAAGTGTGTATTAGGGGTTGGAGCATGTAAGTTCCAAGGGTTCATCGTCAATCAACAAGAGATAAAGTCTAACCCTGAAAAAATCAAAGCATTGGTGGAGATGAAGACTCTAAAAATCGTAAAAGACGTTCAGATGATGACTGGATGAATTGCTGCATTAAATAGGTTTGTGGCAAGGGACACATATAAGTGTCTTACCTTCTTCAAAGTTTTAAGAAAAACATTTTAGTGGAATGAGTAGTGTGAGAGAGACTTTTAGGAGTTAAAGGCTTACCTCAGCTCCCCACTTCAGGTATCTAAAACTATTCAGGGTGAAATGCAATACCTATACCTAGCCGTATCTGAGTCGGCCATCAGTGCAGCCATTGTACGAGATGTCGATGGGGTATAAAATCTAATATATTTTAATAAAAAAATCCCTTCAAGGGGCTGAGAACAGGTATCCAAAAGATGGAAAAACTGGCTTATGCTCTGATGCATGTGTTAAGGAAAATAAAGATCTATTTTTAAGATCACGCGATGGTCATTCTTACATACTCTCGTCTTAGACACGTCATCCATAAAACTAAAAAAATGGGTAATGTTTATGGATTGGTTGATAAAATTAGGGGGATTTGACATTACTTATTAGTCGAGTATAGCTATCAAGGCTGATACCGAAGAGTTTGTAGATCCAGTAAATGACTAGAAAAAGCAAGTGCAAGCCCAACTGATGCTAATATGAATGTTTCCAGAACAGTGGTGGCCGAGAATGAATAAAAGAAATTTTTGTTCAAAAATAGAGTGCTAGATGAGGACACTTACTCAAAATAAGATAATATTTGGAGCCTGTTTGTAGATGGATCTTTTTGTTAGACTAGGATCGGTGCTAGCTTGATAGTAATGGCCCCTGATGGGACTTACGTCGAGTATGATATGAGATTTAGTTTCAAGGCATCCAACAATGAGTCAGAGTACGAGGCTCTTTTAACTAGACTGTCCCTTACTAGAGCATTGAATGTCGGCCAACTATTGGCTCATTGTGATTCCAGGATGGTGGTAAATCAGATCCTAGGGGTTTGTGAGGCAAAGAATGAGAGGATGGCTAAGTATCGAGCAAGGGTAAAAGTAATGTTAAAGAACTTCAAAAAGCTGAAGATAAAAAGGATCCTTTGGCTAGACAACAGCTGAGTCGATGCCTTAGCGAGATTGGCATCTATGGCCAGATCAAATATTGGAAGGTTTGTGCCTGTGGAGATTATAGATCCGTTGACCATTGAAGAGGAAGAAAATACACTAGAGTTCTACTTTAACTAAACCTAGGTGCATCTTGGATGGACCCTCTCATCTGATACATAAGTGATGGTGACTAGTAGAGTAAAAGTTGGAGAGAAAGAAGTTGAGGTACAAGGCAACCAAGTTCTCGATCATCATGGATGTTTTATATAAGAAAGTGTTCGTCCTCCCTTTGTTGCGATGCATCCATCCAATAGAGGTTGAATACATACTAAAAGATATACATGAGGTCTCCTGTTCTAGTTACATATGAGGGAGATCGTTGGAAAAAAGTATAGTTACTCAAGGGTATTGGTGGTCGACCTTGGCCAAAGATGCAGATAGCTATGCGAAGAGATGTGATAAATGCCAGAGATATGCCAGCATCCCTGATAAATAAAAAAGTGGGTGCTTATCAATCCATTATCAAGCTCTCACATTTATTACATCCCCTTGGCCATTTGAAATTTGGGTATTGACTTGTTAGGACCCTTACCCAGGAAAACATTTAATTATAGGTATCTTATTGTGGCCATCGACTATTTCTCTCAATGGGTTGAGGTAGAGGTCATGATAATAATCAATGAGACAAAGACCTTCAAATTCATTTGGAGGAATATTATTTGTAAGTATGGTCTGACCCACACCTTGATCTTGGATAATGGCAAGAAGTTCAATAATTTATCTTTGGAGGCCTACTGCAAGAGAGTTGGTATTAAAACTAAATTCTAAACTCTACAAGATGAGAGTGTAGGTTGAGACGACACTCATCCATACACTCTCAAAATGACGAGAGGGAACTTGCAATTAATTGAACATCATTACCAAATTTGAAAATAAACTCTTATGATTAATTGAACATCATTATGTGGTGATATTTAATTTATACAATCAGTAAGTTGATTGAACCTCTTCTCGACTAAGGACTAGACTACATGAACAAGCCAAAAGTTGTAACGGAGTATAAAATTCCAAGAAGACACAACACTAGGAAAATAATATATATATTGGAAAATGTACAGATGAGGGTAATCAAGACGAGAATACAAATAACATCATTATATTAAAAACCACTTGTTTAAACTACTACATCAGAAAAGGGCATTAAGACACAGATGGCCACCCTCTGAATCATTATCACCCTTATCGTTGACAGTCTGGACAGTCGGCTCAGGTTGAGCCGACCCTTCAATCTCATTCAAAACTGTCATAGCCAGTGGGTCAAAAAAGTCAAAGGCCTCTATCTACTCGTCCAAGTGGGAGACGTCAGGGAATTTTAGGGTCATCTAACGATAGGCTATTCAGTCTCCCTTCTCGAGGTACTTCACGTTGTACCCCAAGAACTCCTTCAAAGACTTGAACTCTTTCACTGCCTTCTTTCTGGCCTCCTCAAGAGCATGGTCAACAACATTTTAACAATATCCTGAAATTTAGATGCATGCTTCTCGGTCAGGGACTTGATTGCCGTAGTATGGTCAGAGTTTAGTTTGTCAATGGCGTTTGTATGCTGACTCTTCAAGTTATCCACCTCCTTCTTGTGATCAGTTTCCTAGTCCAAGATCTTCTTCTTCGGTGTCTTCTCATTTTTTTACAGCCTCTTGGGCTAGAAGAATCTTAGGAAGCTTTTCTGAGACCCACTGATGAAATTTCTTCATAGACATAACAAACTATAGAAAATACGAGACATCAATACGAGACGATACAATAATGTTATTAGAAATCAAATAAGAGTACAAGGGTTTACCTAAGTGGCTCTATGGAAATAAAAATCATTCAATATCGAGACATCCATAGACTCCATGAAACAGTCATCGACCTCTGGTGTTATGGAGTCCAGCACCTCAAAACCCTTTTTTACTCCCTATAAGGGAATCTGAGGTGATCTTTAAGTTGGCCAATTGAGCTGACAGCGCATATTTAGAAGAGATCAGAATTACCTGGCTCGGCATCGTCCTGGATAAATTCTCCTTTCTATTTGTGTCTTGTTGAGAGATGTGAGCATCCTCAGGGACTTCCTTCTGATTTTTGGTCTCCTCTGCCCGATTAGGAATACTAGTTGTGGATTTCTTAGTCTGAGGTTAGAGAACAGTATTTTTCCTAACTCGCTTCATTAAAATGTAAAGGTTTGGTGTAGCCATCTTCCTCACAACTTCTGGTGTGTTAGGGGAACAATATGCAAAATAAATACGAGGTTAGTAATACAGACAAAAGAGATATGACATAGTAGTTGCAAGTAAAATACTTATATAATTTGGTTGGGGGTCCATCCCTAAACCTGTCTGCTCTAGAAAAAAGGGGGTCATCAAGTGTCCAAACTCTACGAGACCACCCTATTTACCTTGTCTCCTAACCTTCTACACATCCTTAGTAGCATCAATGCTCAAACCTGGATCTAACTTGGCTGACATTGGATATTTTGACCATCTCCGAGGGACTCTAGGCTCCGAGGCACTATAGGGATCATTTGGGCCGAATTACCAAGCACTAGATATAAATAAATAACAGGGCTTCCAGTTATGATTTGAAGTTTGATTGACAAGCAATACCTTTTTTCTTGGCATCCTGACTACGAGATGGTAATAGCCAGGCTGAGTCTTTAAGGACGATACGTTATAATAGCCCCTCAAAACACTAACTAGAAGGTCGGTGTGATGAACCAACTTTCAAGGCGATACAAAGTCGAGGATTATCCTCCATACATTCGATGATAGTGGAGAGGGGCCAAGACCTAAACTGACCAGAATGGCTTGTATCGTTGGGTGAATGGGTAGCCTAAAGATGACCCTGAACATTTGCTCGTAGACCAAGATCTCCCCATCTCGACCATGGAATGATCGTTCGTTCCTAAAGGTAACCCTCATATTGACAGAGGGTCTTATGCCATAGAGATGCTGAGAACACACTATATGGTTGACTTACTTGAGTCTGTGCCATATAGGAGTTCCAACTAGTTTGGATATCGAGACAAAATAGAATTAAATATTTTTCGAGTTACTCTCTCTCAAAAGGCTCCAATCTTCATCAAAGGTTGAATCCTAGTCCAAGTACTCCAATGCGACTACTATTCGTGAACCACATTAAGACACACTCACATCATTTAGCATTTATATGTTATAATGTGTGCATATTTTATTTGATGGTTTAGCCTAGTCAAACATATTTTTTAAGTCATTTAAAACATTTTTTTAATCATGTGAAATAATTTTTCTGATTAATTAAAATATGGTTTTTAAATGTTTGAGGCTAAAATGAAAAATTACTTTTTATAAGAAAGTTTTGTGATTGCATATTAAATGTTTCAAAACTTATATATCTTTTGGCCATTTTTTTAGCTAGTGTTGAGCGCTCCTTTTCATCTAAGCTATAGGAGATCGTAGCCCTTGAATCCATCAACGATCAAAACCATTCCAACCTCAATCCTTGTCATCCTAAATCCACTAACCTCCGTTATTAGTTTCACCGCTAGTTTTCATCCATAGGTACAGCGATGGTTTCAGCTATTCCATCTTGTCCTTTGATTTGTAACAGATTTTTCATAGCTGAGTATATATATAAATCTAGGGTTTGCAACTCTTTTTTTACGAGGTGAGAAAGTAGGTCGACGCAATAGAAGAAAATTAAGAGAGAGAGAGAGAAGAATACATCTCGTCAGAACCGTAAAGAGAAAAGGAGAGTTCGACGATTAGTCGAAGTCGCCGGAATCATTGTGACACCAAAACTGAAGAGCTGCATCGCCGATGAATGCAGAAGAGAGAAGTCAGAGAGGAAGGCGGGTCTCATGTAATAGATAGATAGATAGATAGATAGATAGATAGATATATAGATAGATAGATAGATAGATAGATAGATAGATAGATAGATAGATAGATAGATAGATAGATAGAGAGATAGATAGATAGACAGATAGATAGATAGACAGATAGATAGACAGACAGATAGATAGACAGACAGATAGATAGACAGACAGATAGATAGACAGACAGATAGATAGACAGACAGATAGATAGACAGACAGACAGATAGATAGATAGATAGATAGATAGATAGATAGATAGATAGATAGATAGATAGATAGATAGATAGATAGATAGATAGATAGATAGATAGATAGATAGATAGATAGATAGATAGATAGATAGATAGATAGATAGATAGATAGATAGATAGATAGATAGATAGATAGATAGATAGATAGATAGATAGATAGATAGATAGATAGATAGATAGATAGATAGATAGATAGACAGATAGATAGATAGACAGATAGATAGACAGACAGACAGACAGACAGACAGATAGACAGACAGACAGATAGATAGACAGACAGATAGATAGATAGACAGATAGATAGATAGATAGATAGATAGATAGATAGATAGATAGATAGATAGATAGATAGATAGATAGATAGATAGATAGATAGATAGATAGATAGATAGATAGATAGATAGAGGACTTCGGAGCTGTAGAAAAAAATCGAGAGAGAGACAGTGACAAACCCATTCCATACATTTCGTTTCTTTCCTTAATTCAAACCCAAATACCAAACACATTCATCTTCCATAAACAGTAAACCCACTTTGAGAAATTAAAATGTTTAGGGTTTACGTGAGTTTGGGTATTAGTGGTTTGACTCAAGTTTGAAGACCTTCTTTAACAAATTGTCTCTCTAATAATCATATAGTTCACAGATTATATTTTTGTTGGTTCTTTATTTTTTCTTGATCTTTATTATATTTGTTGTTGTTGAATCCAAGAATATAGTTTCAAATAAATTTGAAACACAAGACTTCTTGTGCATATTTTCAGATTTGATAAATACATTTTTGGTTTCAAAATTTAATTTCACAAATTGGTAAAATAAATTTGGTATAAATAATTTTGAAACGAGTTTTAATTTGAATTTTTTATTCCAAATCTGAAAGTGTTTGAAGTCTTGTATTCAAAGCATATTTGGGATTATTTGCATTTCATATAAAAGTGGCTTGTAATTATAGGATATTGCTTGTATTATTGATTCAGAGGGTGAGAAGCATTTATGCATTTAGTTTAATTCACAAACACTATTACTCTCATACGAACACTAAGAGGTCGTGGTTCTTGGTGAGTTATTGTGTTTGTTGAAGATTCTATAATCAAAGAGGACAAGGAAAAAGTAAGGAAGCTGCGGGAAGGAAGACTACATCAAGTCAGAAGCCTTTGAGAGTGGAGTAACACATGTAGGTAACGTTCTGAACTTAGATTTAGGTCTTGTATTTGTATGCTTAGTGTTGTAACTTGTGCCGTTTGATTTTAGTGGATTTTGTTTTGTGGCGTAGAGGTCACTGTGGATGCTTCCATTATTTTAGGGTTTTACCACGTTAAAAATTGCGCGTCTAATTTGATTGAATCTTCTTAATTGCTCTGGTGAACATTATCGCATTTAAGACTTAATTGAAGTTTTTAGTTTTAAAAACCTAAGGTAATCAAACTAATGAATCTAGAGAACATATTCAGAAAAATATTTTAACACATCTAGTGTTGTATTTTGAAAAGAGTTTTGTTCAACGAGTTTTTTTCGGAGTTTACTCAACTTATAAATTTTTGTTATTAACTTAGTAAATAGGTTTTTCAAGTGGTATTAGAGCGGGTTTATCAAAAGATATTTTGATCCTGAAACTCTAGAAATTATTTTTGAAATCTATTTCTGAATATGGACAAAAGATTTGAGAGGTTAGGTAAGCTTTCCCAACCACCACTCTTTGATGGAAACAACTTTTCATATTGGAAAGTACGAATGGTTGCTTTTATTCAAGGAAATCTTGGTGATGATGCTTGGGATATGATTGAAAATGGTTATGAAAATCCAACTAAGTGTTTGTCTGATAATGATCTCACAAGGGTTAAGAAACTTCTTAACGAATTTACTATGGTAGGGAAAAAAAAGTCTATCGACAATAAAAAGGGAAATAATGCTATCTTTATGCCTATTAACGAGCATGAGTTTAAAAGAATATCTATATGCTCTACTTCTAAGGAGGTTTGGGACACTCTAGTCATCGCACATAAGGGTGATGAACGAGTTAAGGCCGGAAAAACACAAATACTTGTCCAACAGTACAATACACTGATTATGGATGATAATGAACCCTTTAATGATTTCTACATTAGGTTAACCGACATTTTTACAAAATTACATTCAAATGGTATAACCTATAGTTGAAAAGAAATCGTTTAAAAGATTCTTATATCATTACCTACTAAGATTGATAATAAGAGATATGCCATAGAAGAAATGAATAACCCAAACCTGACTCCTAAACGGCTAAGTAGAAAATTAAGAACTGTTGAGATGGAGTTAGAGTTCAAAAAAGAATTGAATGCCCGTAACAAGAGACTCAATGGATCTAATGTTGTGTTTTCATCACAATTGACTTCACCTAAAGTTAGTCCCCTAGACTTTGACCTTGACTTGAATGATGACTGTGATTTGGATCACCTTGACAATCAAATAACTCTTATGAGTAAGAATTTTAAAAAGATTATCAAATTCAGAAATGCCTTAGCCTATAAACAAGGATGAAAAATTATCAAGGTAATCAAAATCACCGACCTCATGAAAGACATGAAAATGAAAGGACCTATGATAATAGAAGACCTAAGATAAACATGAAAGATGTAAAATGTTATGGATGTGGCAAAATGAGACATATTGCTAATAAATGCCCAAATAAGCCAACCAATAATACTAGGACTAATTTGTGTAAGACATGGGACGACTCTAGTGATTCTGATGAAGATGAAACCAAGTCAACCCATAATTATGAGTCCTATATGTCATTCTATGCTAGGATCATATACCATGATGATGATTGTGTGTCTACTCATGATTCTATTGTTCCTATTATTGCATCTGTTATTGATAATGTTGTGACTATTGATGATGAAAACAACACTGTTAGTGATAGTTTAAGGGTGTGTCAAACTGAAAGCATTGTCGATAAGCTTGAAGTGAGTGTGAATTCCACATATGAGCTGAGCGATATAGGAGACACATCACACGATACACTTAGCGATTTCGATGACGATCTTCCAGATATGCATAAGATATACACTAAAATGCTTAAGAAAAGTACCCGTCTTGATAAAATGGTTAAGATACTAAATGAGTGTATTGATTTACTTAACAAGACCATTAGGAGGAACACTCAAGAATTTACAATAGAATGTGTTTCCCATGAGACTGAAATTGAATAATTTTTGACAAAATAGAAGATCTTTCTGAGAAATATAAGAATTTGGAAAAAAAATACAAGTCTACTTTGGTTGAACTTGAAGAATCTAATCAAAAAGTTTCAAACACGTTTAAGAAATGCTTACACTTTGAAACTCAATATAAGTCCTACGAAGAAATTGTTGTAGGAAGCAAGTTTGATTCTGAAGATAAATCTGGTTTTGGATTTGGAGAAAACGTTTATACTAGCAAAAATGTTTCTCCTGAAAATGTTGTTTTTGTAAATAAGGACAGTTGCTTCATAACACTCAGAAAGAAAATTGATTTAAAGATGTCTCTAAGGAAAAACAAAGTGATTATTCCCAAAAGCCTAAATCTAATGGTCTAGCTAAGTACGTTTGTCCTCTTGTTAGAAATTATTATCAGAAACCCAAAGCCAATGACACTTGGATGACCATTCCTATTAGAGATAAACCAATTTTCAAAGACTTTAGTAATAAAGTCAAGTCCTCCACACATCAGTACTGTTCATACTGTGATATCTACGACCACTCCATAGCTGAATGTTTTCAAAAGAGAGTGTATACACCAACTTATTCAAACTTTAACTATTCTTGAAAGAGTAGGAATACTTATGTTCTCCCAAGATAGACCACTCACAACTCTAACTGTAAAAATAAACGGAGGACCTAAAACTAAGAAGAAATCATTTAGAAAGACCCAACAAAACTTTTCTAAATCAAAGGCAATCAAACTGTTAAAACTAGGCCTATTAGGATTAGAAAAGATGACTTGTTACCCCAACTCAAGTGCAATATTGTCATATATACTTTTAAGGCACCACGCACTTCGTCTGGATGGTACTTTGACTCCGGATATTCTATACATATGACCGGAGATGAAACTAAATTAACAAACAAAAAAAACTTCCTTGGTGGTAGTGTTGTGTTTGGTGATGGAGTTTCATCTAAGATCATAGGTAAGGGAACATTATGTGAGGGAGGTCTCCCCGAGATAAATGATGTCCTCCTAGTTAAAGGTCTAAAGGGTAACTTGCTTAGTATATCTCAATTTTGTAATTCCAATCATATTGTTACCTTTTCTAAAACTGATTGCAAAATCCTTGATGAAAAGGGAAATTGTATTTTAACAGGAAACAAAAATAAGGATAAATGTTACAGAGTCCTTCCTAAATTTGAATCTTGTAAGAGATTAGAACATATAGGTCTTGATAATCTTCGTCAGAAAAGTTCCCAAGAAATTTTTAGAGGATTGCCTAAAATCAAAAAAAAATTATCCTGTATGTGGTCCTTGTCAGAAATGGAAAATAAGTGAACCCTTTTATAAGAAAGCTAAAAATGTTTTAAATACAAAAACTTTAGAATTAATCCACATGGACCTTATTGGTCCCTCTAGGAATATCAACTTTTGTGGTAACAGTTACATACTTGTTATTGTGGATGATTACACACGATAGACTTGGGTCGCATTCATGAAAAATAAATGTGATACCTTAGATAAGTTCTTAAAAATAGAGAACGAGAAGGATACCCAAGTATGTCACATCAGAAGTGACAAAGGTGGAGAATTCAAAGATTCTGGTATTACAGGATATTGTATAGGCAATGGCTATAAATATGAATTTAGTGCGCCGAAGACATCTCAGCAGAATGACATTACCGAAAGAAAAGATAGTACTTTATAAGAGATGGCTAGGGTTATGCTACATGCAAAAAATCTACATAAGTATTTTTAGGCCAAAGCTATGGAAACGGCTTGTCGTATCATTGATCGGGTATACTTTAGGAAGAATTTGAAATCTGTTGATGATATTCGATATGAGTATCTTCGTAATGCCATTGGTATGATAGTTCTTACTTAATTCAACACATCATGCATATCCTCGGTAGTTGCATGCTAATAATTGATTTCTGAGGATTTAGGGCATCGACATTTCTCAAATGGCAAAAGACGCCTCCTAATATCTGTTTAATGTAGGAGGCTCTTGTATCTACCCTTGTATATGTCGTTGTTTGTGTTGTCATATTATTTCATATTCTCCTGATTTATATTTTTACCCCGTTGTATATTTGAGTAAAATTGGGGGAGAAGAACTTAAGTACCTGTGCTACGATTTATGTCCTTTTTGGTACTAACTCAACTAATATTCCATTGAGTGTTTAATCTTTTTCAGGCATTTTTCCAGACCCGATTATAGCATGTCCTATTTATTAGGGTATTGGTATGTATTGTAGTTGTGAATTGTATTTTCTTCTTTTATTTTTGGTTCTAGGATGGGAATGAATATATAGAAATTTTTGTATAGGAAATCTAGGATTTTTCATTTTCACCCACGAGTTCAGGATACTCAAGGGAATTTTGTCTCCAATATCCAAAGGGGGAGATTGAGAACACACTATATGGTTGACTTACTTGAGTCTGTTCCATATAGGAGTTCCAATTTATTTGGATATCGAGACAAAATAGGATTACATATTTTTTGAGTTACTCTATCTCAAAACGGCTCCAAGCTTCATAAAAGGTTGAATCTAAGCTATAGAAGATCATAGCCCTTGAATCCATCAGCGGTCAAAACCGTTCCAACCTCAATCCTTGTTCTCCTAAATCCCCCTACCTTCGTTCTTAGTTTCACCGTTAGTTTTAAGCCATAGGTACAACGATGGCCTCATCCATTCCATCTTGTCCCTTAATTTGTAACAGACTTTTCACAGCTGAGCATATGTATAAAGCTAGGGTTTGCAACTCTTTTTTAAGAGGTGAGAGCATAGGTCAACGAAGTAGAAGAAAATCGAGAGAGTGAGATAAGATTACATCTCGTCGGAACCGTAAAGAGAAAAAGAGAGTTAGATGATTAGCCGAAGTCGCCGGAATCACTGTGACACCAAAACTGAAGAGCTGCATCGTCGATAAACGCAAAAGAGAGAAATTAAAGAGGAAGGAGGGTATCACGTAATAGATAGAGAGGGAGAGAGAGAGGACTTTGGAGTTGTAGAAAAAAACTGAGAGAGAGAAAGTAAGAAACCCATTCCATACATTTTGTTTTTTTCCTTAATTCGAACCCAATTACTAAACATATTCATTTTCCATAAACAGTAAACCCACTTTGAGAAATTAAAATGTCTGGGGTTTACGTGAGTTTGGGTATTGGTGGTTTGAGTCAAGTTTGAAGACCTTCTTCAACAAATTATCTCTCTAAGAACCATATAGTTCACAGATGATATTTTTGTTGGTTCTTTATTTTTTCTTGGATCTTTATTATATTTGTTGTTGTTGAATCCAAGAATATAGTTTCAAATAAATTTGAAACACAAGACTTCTTGTTGTGCATATTTTCATATTTGATAAATACATTTTTTGGTTTCAAAAATTAATTTCAAAAATTGGTGAAATAAATTTGGATATAAATAATTTTGAAACTAGTTTTGATTTGAAATTGTTATTCCAAATCTGAAATTTTTTAAAGTCTTGTATTCAAAGCATATTTGGGATTATTTGCATTTCATATAGAAGTGGCTTGTAATTCATAGGATATTTCTTGTATTATTGATTGAGAGGGTGATAAGAATTTATGCATTTAGTTTAATTCACAAACACTATCACTCTCACACGAACACTTAGAGGTTGTGGTTCTTGGTTAGATATTTTGTTTCTTGGAGCTGCTATAATCAAAGAGGATAAGGACAAAGCAAGGAAGCTGCGGGAAGGAAGACTACATGAAGTCAAAAACCTTTGAGAGTGGAGTAACTCGTGTAGGTAACATTTTGAACTTAGATTTAGGTCTTGTATTTGCATGCTTAGTGATGTAACTTGTGCCGTATGATTTTAATATATTTTATTTTGTGGCGTAGAGGTCACCGTGGATGTTTCCCTTATTTTAGGGTTTTACCACATTAAAAATTACGTGTATAATTTGCTTGAATCTTCTTAATTTCTTTGGTGAACATTATCTCATTTAAGATTTAATTGAATTTTTTAGTTTTAAAAACCTAAGGTAATCAAACTAACGAATCCAAAGAACATATTCAGGAAAACGTTTTAACACATCTGGTGTTGTATTTTAGAAAGAGTCTTGTTCAATGAGTTTTTTTCGGAGTTTACTCAACTTATAACTTTTGTTATTAACTTAGTAAACAAGTTTTTCTGATGCCTCTAAATCAAAAGGTCTACTTCAGTGATGGTGCTGGGAAAGGATTCGGCATAGGATGTATCAAGTGTATCCTCGGTCGTATCATCTTTATTGTCTGGGTTTTCAATCGGGATGACACTTGGAAATTATTGAGTGAACTTATCACTCGATATGGATAATTAAGGGACTTCTATGGGAGGAGGGGGAATTGTAACTTCCACCATCGACTCGTCTGGATCCGAGATGACTCATAGGGAGGAGTCTAGTTTGAAGACTCAGTATGTTGAGAAGACGAGGCTCGAGAAGAAACCTAAGCTTCATCAGACCCTTCAGAAGAGGTAATAGAAAGCCACGTCTCCTCTTTAAAGAATCCACTCTCTTGGCTGTGTAGGATGCGGAAGGGTTCTCATTTGCAGAAGCAAACGATTAAGACATATAATCAATAAGCTCAACAACGCGAGGAGGTATAAAAGCTAAAGGGGCTGGATGGATTTCAAGTGTAGGGACAACCTCAGTTTTATTCTTAATAGCGGCCTAAGCTTCTACCTTTCGTATCTACTTAAAAGTTCTCTCCCTAAGAGTTGGGTGCTATTCAGCTAACTCATAAAGGGTTTTTAACATTCAAACAAGTTTTTGGGTTGACTAGGTTTAACTACAAGATCAAAAGGGGTAACCCAACCATTTTAGGAAACTAGAATAAGAACAGTGGTTTGACCTCTACACCAAAGATGGTGATCGGAGATTCCCCAAGGTGTTAAACCCCAAATAGAAGTGAACGAAAAACTCAAAGAGGTACCCTACAACACCACCTACTGCCTAAAACACCTTAGAAAACTAAAATTACTATCCTTAAACCACCAAACTAGTCCCTAAAAAATGCAAAAAAAAATTAAAAAATCAGTCGACAAGAGTAAGGACACAAAACCTAGCTAAAATAGAAGAAAGAGTGATGATAATGAGTTACCTAAAGGAGAAGAATCTTTGAGAAAGAAAAAATGTCTCAAAAAAGGCAAGGAATGACAAGAATCAAATATTTCTTTAAGAACAACAATGTTGGTTTGCATAGAAGCTTAGGCAAGAGAACACGGGTTTGCAAAGAAGAAAGAGAAAGGGTATAAAGTGGGTTTTAGACAAAAAATGATTATGCACAAGTCTTAAAAAGTCATCATGTGAGCACGAAACACTAAGCGCCTCTACCGTCGCTTATACTTGAGTGATACGCTAGCCTATGAAAACTGAGACACATGTCATCTCAAGACTATAAACCCTAGACTATCTTTTAAGCATCACTTGAAGAACCATTATCAACTCCAATATGACACTAAGAGGATCGTTCTGCTTCCAGTCAATAACGTTTCATCAACCTTTTGTCCTCAGACACTCTTACCCTTCAGCCCCTACTCACATTGAAGGCTAAGGGCTAGGGGTGAATGATATACCTAAGTGTAGCCTCCTCCTAGACTTGGACATACTCAGCCTGGTTGACCTTATAAAGCATACATTTCGAGAAAGATTCCAACATCAGTAATCTTGGTCTCACCCATTCTCAGTCTGAGACCTTCAATAGCCATATATATCTACAAATCTCAACTCATCTGTTGTTCCAGGTAGTCGCTGACTCATTTGTCTAACTACAAGCCCGTCTCGACTTTTCCCCTGCTCAATCGAGACCGTACTTAGCATTCTCCATCCTATGATCGAACAGGTCTTTGTGAGTTCCATACTTGGCCTAGCCAAGAAACTTTTAGATGAAATCGTTATCATGTGTGATACAATACTCCAGTATGGGCAGTCCAAGTAAACA
Source organism: Sambucus nigra (assembly GCA_949130495.1). Lineage (NCBI taxonomy): Eukaryota > Viridiplantae > Streptophyta > Magnoliopsida > Dipsacales > Adoxaceae > Sambucus > Sambucus nigra. The sequence continues at coordinate 221,137,118 of OX422212.1, forward strand.
GACATTTATAATCGAATCACATGTGCATGCGGGGGGAATATTTACTTCATCATGATCTACATATGATAGCGACAAGTGGCCTAACCTCATTGGTGAATGTATATTGTACACGATTCGTACATGCTTTGGGGTGTATTACACCACCAGAGCACTATATAGATTGTCTTTTTCAACAATATAAAGGATTTCATTTTAAAAACCCCAGCTAATACTCTATTAAAATCATAGTAGAGAGAGAGATTTGAGTGATTTGTATTATAAGGCCTTTAGGGCCATTTCCATTGTGAAGTTCACTCACACATGCACCGTGGAGTAGAGAAGATGGTCGAACCACTTACTTTATAGTCTCAATCTCTCTGTTGCCTCGTCTCCTTTTTTACTTGCTTATAAATATGATTTCCTATCACACCCCCAACCCAAATCCATTCTAATCATTTATTTTTATAAAAATTAAATAATAATCTTCACACCATTTAAATTATAATTCATTTATCAACATTCCCACGTATAATATACATAATGAACATAATCCTACTTTCAGCACCATAACATAATTAACATCAGAGTTATAATTAAGCGTACGTGCAATACTATGATTAACTATTACAGTTATCAAGTTAAACCAATATAACTCAATATATATAATGCGCGAGTAGTAAAATCCTAAGTGTGACTGTTGATGCAAAAAACTGGACCGAATCCCATTTTTATGATCACAGATAAATAGATAAAAGCAATCCTATCAAGCACATGAGAGACAAAGATTTTTAAAGTGGTTCGGCTATGAATAAAGCCTATGTCCACTATTATTTTATTCCCAGGAGAAAGGATGTGTATCTTGTGTATGGGGTTTCTAGGTTCTCCTCCGGATCTCCTCGGATCTCCCATTTTGGCTAAGGGGATACATGTATTTATAGTGATGGGAGATAAAGAGATTCATTGTATGTAGACATTTATGTCTACATTCAACAAATCTAATTGTTGAATTGCTTGGTATGCTATGTGTTGTCATCTATTAATACAGTATAAATGTACATTAAGGCTCATTAAATGCGTTGTCATCTTCATTAATGCACATTAAATGCATAGTTATCCTTTGATCTTCCTGGTTGGTATGCCGACCAACTCTCCTCGGTGCCGACCAACTCTCCTCGGCTGTCGACCAACTCTCCTCGGGTGCCAACTAATTTTTCTCGGGTACTGACCAACTCTCCTCGGGTGCCGACTAATACTCCTCAGGTGCCTAATATTGCCACGTAGCATGACATGTGTCCTTTTCTGATTGGTCCTCGTAGATGGAGAATTTTTGCGTTAACAGAAGCCCCAAATGCTCCATGCTTGATGGTTTACTTGAAAGGATGGAGTATTTATTCTGCAGTATTGCTCGGTGCTCATGAAATTCTTGATCTACCTTCTTGATTTGTTCAACATAAAGTGCATTATCTCCTGGACGACATATGATGCAGGCTGATCGATGGTTGCTAATATTTTTTTTGAGGAACTCCGTATGCTATGTATCACCCCTGGGAATTTGGATGCAGCCATGTCATAGTATGCAGCTTGTAGCTTGTCATAATCTTCAAGTATGTTTATTGGTTTGCTAGCCAACCAACTGCCTCCTGTGCCGAGAAACTGAGTGCTAACTTCACGTGCTTGATTCTTCTGATTTATGATCCTCTAAATACTTTGTCGAGTAACATACTAGCTTTTGAACCCAACTCTTCAATATGATTAGTACCAAGCTAGTGGTGGACTTAGAAATATTTTCATACAACTTCTTCTTCAATGTTGGTCGGGACAGTAGTAGTAAAGATCTCAGTGCTGTAGATACTGAATTTGACTTCTGAACTTCAATAGCATGTGCATAATAACTCCTGAATATGCCTCCTGAACTTCAATATACCTCCTGAACTTCTGAATACGCCTCCTGAACTTCAATATACCTCTTGAACTTCAATATCAAAAATAATTCCTGAGCAAGAAAAACAACTCCTGAATGATAATTAGTCGGGGCCCCGACCGTGTGAGTTTATGGAGTTGAACTTGATGCTCGACTCCATGATGTTATAAGAATGTGCCGCCAAATGAACAAATATATCTGTAATAGAAGCCCCCAAGTGTGGAATGTGAACTTTGAATGCTTTTTGCTTGATCGCTTTCACATACTCATACTTTGTTTCCAACCAACTGCATTTGACAACTTCTTATTTTCGACCAACCTGAGTTGGTGGATTTTTTCTTAACGAGCAACTTTGACAGTTTCTGGAATAATTTTATCTCCCGAGGAATACATAGTTTTACTTCCCGTAGGAATACATAGTTTTACTTCCTGGAGGAATACATAGTTTTACTTGTAATACCCCGTACTTTTGGCTATATTTATTTTTTGGATTAATTAATTAAATGTGAATTATTTGGAAATTAATCCGGGTAAAATACTAGCGAGTTGTGAGTTGGTATTTGACTATATTGAGTATATATGATGTTATATGAATATTGAATTATGAAATTTGTCGTGAGATTGATATACGGCAATTTGGTCATTTTATTGGGACGCGGGTGATAGATGCGTCAGCATATAATTATTTTATTTGTAAAAGTGAATTTAAATTCTTTAAACCGTATGGTCATTTTGAGTGCGCCAACGCGTCCGGAAGGGTCGAGATAGTCAGAAAACACTAGCCGGGGGTGTAGTTTGGGTCCCGGAGTATTTTTAGGCCATACCGACAATATAAAGGGTATTTTGGTAATTTCGTATTTTTAGGAATTAAAAATGACGAAAATTAGGAGTCTTTATCTAATTGGGAATAGACCCACTAAACCCACTAACCAACCCTTAATGAACCAATAAGCTACGGAGGTTATCATATTAGGTTTCCAACTTTCCCAAAGAAAACCCTAGCCACCATAGCCACCTTTGGAGAAGAAAGCTTAGAGAGGGAGAGAAGGAGAAGGAATTCTGCAGAAAACCTTTACAAAATCAACACCAAATTCAGAGACACTCAAGGCAAGTGGTTTATTATCATTTAAGTTCAGAGAATGCTCTTTCCATGTGTAGGAATTTAATAAAACTGATTTGTTCTTGGTGAAATATGAAAACCCATGTATTTTGAAGGTTAGAACTTGAAATCTTGAGGAGAATTGCATGTAGAATGGTAGGTAGATGATTATACTGATGATATTAGTGATTGGATGAAATTAAAACGGATTTATATTGGGTTAATTCATGATTTAAAATTTTAGGGTTCACGTTCTTGAAAATTGGGGGAAAATGTAGAAACTTGTGATTGAATGATGTTTAGGATGTATTAATTCCTTAAAAGATGTTAGTATATGATCTTAGCATGTTTTAGGATGATTAGAGAACTTAAAACATTGTTGGAACGAATTTTAGAGGAGATTTGAGGAGTAAGAATTGATGAAAAACGTAACTAAGAAATTATGGGCCAAAACTGGTCCCTCGTTAGAAGACCTCCCCAGGTCGTTCGAACGAGCTCGTTCGAATGAGCTTCTAACGAGTTGACCAGTCGCTTCTAACGAGGTGAGACTTCATTCGATACCTTTGTTTGAACGAACTGTATTTCGTTCGATACATTCGTTCGAACGAGATGTCGTTAGAAGGTACAGTTCGTTCGAACGAACTGGAATCTCGTTCGAACAGCCTTGTTCGAACGAGACTTTAACGAGCTGGCAGTTTAGGCCTTTTTGGCCTGTTGTGATTTTGGGAGTCCCGTAAACTTGTTCGAGGGTAGAGATAACATTCCGTTGATGATGTATTGATAGATTTGGGACTTTTGGGTTATTATGAGGAGTAAATTATATACGAGTGATTTAAATCAATGAACCGTTTGGGTTGGGACGTGAGTGTCTACTACGACGTGAGAATAAATTATGGCGCGTATGATTATAAACCGGAATCGTATAAAGTGTGTAAATTATATATTGGTACTAGAATGATAATAGTACTATAATTAAACTACGGTATTACTAAGGCGTGTGTTTACTTAGCATTAGTATATGAATTGTGTGTATGACATACCTACCATACTTGCTATCACGGGAGGTTTGCGTTCGCTTAGGGCCCTCTAATCCTTGTGTTTCCCGGATTTAGACTGGTTACCTTGATGAACATAGGTCATAGAAAGACTTATTGGGATATTAATAAGTCCGCTGATCGTGGGAGCGTAGGTATGTGCGTGACCCATGTGATGTGACTGTGTTCGCCTCCATTATTTGTGATGTTGTTATTTGTGAACTATTCTTGAGAGATTCGGAATATGTAATCCTTATGTACGTGATGTACCGGGATGGATAGCAGAGTATGTGTGCACCGCAGCTTAGTTCTCGGGGTGCTTGTATTGTATATTTATGATGTGAATAATATACACTTAATTAATGGGAATCTTCATGTTAATGTTGTGAATATAATTACGGTATTGTTTCGAGAAAAACATAACGGGTTAGCTGATAGTGAAATATATTGCATATTAAGCATCTGAGTTTACGTTAAACCCCTATTTAATTACGAGCGTTATCATGTTAATAGAACCGAGTAATAAGGGTAGGACTTATGACAGTCTAGCTAGATATGATGTCACTTAGCTAGTGGTTGTGTCGTTTTAGATGGGTACTTACGTTAGGAGTGCACAGTTAGACGAGAGGTGAGAATATCATGTGAGTGCATGTCCTAACATGTACTTTACATTTAATGTTTTAAATGTTTTTAAAGCACTTGCAGGTTTTTAAAATATCTCCACATTCGGGCTCTGACCCCTTTGCTTTCAAATCTATTTTTCTTGTAAAACCATTTTAGGTGCCCAGCCACAAGGACACCAGACATAGTATACTCATTCAGGTGACGAGCTGTAGCTGTTGTGGAAGCTACAGGGATTTGCTTTTAGACGCTTCTATCATTTGGATTCCTGATTCAGTATTTATCAGTTGTAGGGTATGTTGCCCATTTCTATTAGAGACATCTTTCCATTTCAGTTTTCAGACTTTGTCATGTATTGATTTAGTATTCAGTATTTTTAGTTTAGTTATTTCAGTTTGTGGTATTGTAGTGAGGAGTTTTCCTCCATACTTTATTTACATTATGTGATGGTTATTCTATTTACTTCGTTACGGTGCATGGTGTTATTATTCTTCATTACACTTGTTGCATGTTAATCAGATTTAAATTAAAATTTGGCAACTTACTTTTTAAATACTAGATGGTTAGTAATAATAAAATGTTTTCGACAGTGATGCTATTAACTGAGCCAACTTGGCATTTTGAATTAATTTAATAAAGGAGTAGCTACCCGGTATTTAATTAGTCGGGGTGTTACAGGTGGTATCAGAGCATCAGGTTCTAGTGTCCTTTAGGATCTGTACGGCTATTATGTTTCCGTTAAGCTTTCTTTGATATAGAGCCCTATATTTTAGGACTGTTGTACTCTTTTGTGTATGCTTCGTTCTTCAGCTATTTTAAGTTTATAACAGTGAACTTATAAACTTTGTTCTTATTTCAGATGCCTCCACGACGTGCACGACGAGTTCCCAGGGATGCAACGCCCGAACCCCAGCCCGCTCCAGTTCAGGGCATGATGAACCCCGCTGAGGTTGCAGCTATAGTAGCCCAAGCGGTAAATGCCGCTATTTCCGTAGTCCAGCAGGCACCACCTCAGGTGCCGGTTGCCGCGCCAGTGCAGGCAAATGCATTCCCGTCTGCTTGGGAACGTGTACGTGACGCTTTCCAGAAAGCGCATCCGCCAGAGTTTGCAGGTAGCTCAGATGTGGTAGTCTCGAGCCAGTGGAGGAAAGATATGCAGAGGCACTTGAGGATGTATGAGTGCACGGATGTTCAGAAGCAGGTGCTAGCTACTTTCAAGCTAGTTGGATCTGCACTGCAGTGGTGGGAGTCTATTACCACCATGGAGGAGAGGGATACTCTCACTATTCAGGACTTCTGGGTGCGGTTTGACCGCAAGTACTTTCCGTCAGCTGTTCACACGGAAATGAGGAGGAAATTGATGAGTCTGAAGCAGGAGGGTAAGACTGTGGCCGAGTATGAGGCCGAGTTCACAAATCTGTTGAATATCGTTCCGGACGAGATACCGACAGAGAAGAAGAAGATTGAGAAATTCACCGACGGGTTGACTTGGAGGATCCGTCAGCATCTGATAGGGAATCTTTCGTTGGCCACGTATTCTGATGTGGTTAATGCTACTTTGTTACACTGCCAGGACCACCGCTTTCATATGGCTGAGGGCAAGAGGTCGGGAGAGTCTAGCCATCAGGGCAGGACTGGAGGACATGGTGCCGGTGGGGCACAATCTGTTCAGGGGAAGAGACAGGGTGAGCAGGGTGAGCAGCAGGGGGATCAGAAGAGGTTCCGATCAGGGAACTACAGACAGGGACAAGGAGGTTTCCGTCAGGGCCAGCAGGGTCCAAACGGCCATCAGTGCCAACAGGGGAAGAATGGGCAGCAGTTTCACCAGGGCCAGCAGGGCCAAGGGAGGAACGGTAACGGCCACCAAGGCCGGGGACCACAGGGGCAGAGAGGAGGGAACTTCCCAGGGAAGTGTTTTGTTTGTGGCAAGACTGGCCATAAGCGACAGGATTGTCCTGATAGGGGTAGGTCCCCACAGCAGCAGCAGCAGGGTGCTCGCCAGGAGCCACAGAGGCCTTTATTTCCCGCCGTTCTCCCCGCACCGCCACAGATGGCAGCATTGCCACCCATTCCAGCAGTCCCAGCTCAGCAGGGGCAGCTATAGTATGGACGTGTCTATAACGTCCACCAGGCTGCAGTTCCACAGGCACCGCCCGCGATTGAGGGTACGTTTCCTATCCATGGCACTATGGATCGGGTATTGTTTGATACGGGGGCTACACATTGTTTTATAGCTACACACTTCGTGAAAGCTTTAGGATTGTTAGCTATGGCAGAGAGCACAGTGACGTGTGTCGACTCACCATTGGGGAGTGGGTCACTTATATTCTTTATATGCCGGGGAGTGGGAGTAGGGATTGGTAGTCTGGTATTACCTGCAGATATGTTGGTATTAGATATGCATGTTCACGATGTGATTATTGGTATGGATTGGCTCGTAGCTTATAGGTCCATGATTGATTGCTTCAGCGGGAGCATTGTTTTTGCCATTCCGGTGCAAGAGATGTTCGTAGTGGAAATGCCTCTCCCAGAGGAAGGCTCGACCGCTCATTTGTATTACCTAGAGGAGGATACCTCTAAGGAGGTTGTGATCCCTTTAGATTCGATCCCAATCGTCAGGGAGTATTCGGATGTGTTTCAGGAGATACCAGGCTTACCCCCCAGTCGATAAATAGACTTTGTTATAGACCTATTGCCAGATACGAGGCCTATAGCACGCGCACCATACCGTATGGCTTCGGCAGAGATGCGAGAGCTACGAGATCAGATAGAGCAGCTGTTAGGTCAGGGTTTTATTCGCAGGAGTACCTCACCTCGGGGCGCTCCAGTTTTATTTGTGAAGAAGAGGGACGGTTCACTGAGATTGTGTGTGGACTACCGGGAGTTGAATAAGGTCACGATACGGAATAAGTATCCGTTGCCTCGAATCGATGACTTATTCGACCAGTTGAGAGGAGCTTCTTTCTTCTCAAAGATTGATTTGAGATCGGGATACCATCAGTTGCGTATCAGGGAGTAGGATGTCTCGAAGACTGCGTTCTTGTCGAGATATGGTTCTTACGAGTTTCGGGTTATGCCTTTTGGTTTGACCAACGCTCCAGCTGTGTTTATGGACTTGATGAATAGAGTGTTCAGGGATTTCCTAGATCAGTTTGTCATTGTCCTCATTGATGACATTCTGGTTTACTCCCAGACAGAGGAGGAGCACGCCGAGCATTTGAGGCAAGTTTTGCAGACATTTCGTCAGAACGAGTTATATGCAAAATATGAGAAATGCGGGTTTTGGCTGAAGGAGGTCCAGTTTTTGGGACATATTATTTCCGACCGGGGAATATCTGTTGACCCGGGGAAAGTATCCGCAGTGAGGGAGTGGGGACAGCCCACGACACCAACGGAGATTCGTAGTTTCTTGGGTCTAGCAGGATACTACAGGAGGTTTATTCGGGGTTTCTCGGAGATAGCAGGTCCTTTGACACATCTGACTCGTAAGGGTGTGCCCTACATCTGGAGTGATGCCTGTCAGTTGGCATTCGATGAATTGAAGGACAAATTGACCTCAGCACCTGTGTTAGCATTGTCGAGACCGGGAGTTGAGTATTTGGTTTACACCGATGCGTCTTTGCAAGGGCTTGGAGGTGTATTGCAGCAGGAGATACAGGCCATAGCTTATGCTTCCCGTAAGCTTAAGACTCATGAGAATAATTACCCCACGCATGATTTGGAGTTGGCGGCAGTGGTATTTGCCCTACGGATTTGAAGACACTAACTTTTGGGGGAGAAGTTCCAACTGTTCACGGACCACAAGTCCCTATAGTACCTGTTCATGCAGAAGGAATTGAATATGCGGCAGCGTAGGTGGCTTGAGTTTGTGAAAGACTACCAGTTCGATATCCAGTATCACCCGGGTAAGGCTAACGTGGTGGCAGACGCGTTGAGCCGTAGGCCAGCAGATGAAGTGGCAGAGGTGTGGAAGGCAAAGTGGAAGGAATTGGGACACCAGGATGCAGTGGCCCGATCTTTCATGTCCGTGATGAACGTTACACTGCAGATTGTCACAAAGGTAGTACGGGCACAGGCTAATGACTCGTTCTGTCAGGAGCAGATAGTTCGATTACTAGCAGAGGGAGCCGAGTCCTATACCGTTAGCTCAGACGGGGGTTTACGCTTCAATGGGAGATTGGTGGTTCCGGAAGGGGAGGTATTGCGACACGATGTGATGGTAGAGTCGCACGGCTTACGGTTCACGGTACATCCCGGAGGGGATAAAATGTACCAAGACATGAGACGCCAGTATTGGTGGAGCGGTATGAAGAGAGATATCGCTGAGTTTGTTTCGAAATGCGCTACTTGTCAGCTTGTAAAAGTGGACCATCAGAGACCAGCAGGATTGCTACAGCCGTTGGAGGTCCCGGTGTGGATGTGGGAGAGCATATCCATGGATTTTATCACGGGGTTGCCTACGTCGCAGAGGGGTCACGACTCCGTTTGGGTAATTATGGACAGATTGTCCAAAGTCGCTCACTTTTTACCCGTAAGGACTGACTACACTACGGGACAGTATGCCCAGCTCTTCATTTCAGAGGTTGTGAGACTTCACGGTGTGCCCCTAAATATCGTGTCTGACAGAGACAAGATATTTGTTTCGAGGTTTTGGGAGAGTTTTCAGGAGGCCATGGGCACGGAATTGCGGTTGAGTATAGCTTATCATCCGTAGACCGATGGGCAGACCGAACGCACAAATCAGATGTTGGAGGACATGCTGCGCATGTGCATTATTGACTTTGGGGGTGGATGGGAGCAGTACCTTCCACTGGCGGAGTTTGCTTACAACAACTCCTATCAGTTCACTATTGGCATGGCTCCGTTTGAGGCATTGTACGGTAGGCCTTGTCGTTCCCCAGCATGTTGGTTAGAGGTGGGGGACAACAAACTACTTGGGTCGGAAGTGATTCAGGATACTTCGGCAAGGATTGAGTTAATTCGGAGTCGCATTCGGGTAGCTCAAGATCGACAGAAGAGTTACGCTGATGCGAAGAGATTTTTCAGGGAGTTCCAAGTGGGGGACCAGGTTTTGCTCAGGGTATCTCCTATGAAGGGGATTATGCGTTTCGGGAAGAAAGGGAAGTTGGCACCGAGGTATGTGGGGCCGTTTCCTATTATTGAGCGGATCGGACCGGTTGCGTATAGACTTGGGTTACCGGAACATTTGCATCGGATTCACGATGTGTTCCATATTTCCTCGCTAAGGAAATACCTTAGAGATAATTTGGCTCATTCTCACATTTCTATGGAGGACATCGATCTCCAGCCGGATAGCTCCTACGAGGAGGGGCCGATTGCTATTTTGGACAGAAGTGAGAGGAAGCTGCGATCAAAAATAGTTCCGCTAGTGCGTGTTCAGTGGCGACATCATAATGTCGAGGAGTCCACATGGGAGCGCGAGGATGAGATGCGCGAACGTTATCCAGAGTTGTTTTTAGCAGGTACTTTCTAGTTTCGAATTTCGGGACGAAATTCAGTTATTAGGGGGGAAGTATGTAATACCCCGTACTTTTGGCTATATTTATTTTTGGGATTAATTAATTAAATGTGAATTATTTGGAAATTAATCCGGGTAAAATACTAGCGAGTTGTGAGTTGGTATTTGACTATATTGAGTATATATGATGTTATATGAATATTGAATTATGAAATTTGTCGTGAGATTGATATACGGCAATTTGGTCATTTTATTGGGACGCGGGTGATAGATGCGTCAGCATATAATTATTTTATTTGTAAAAGTGAATTTAAATTCTTTAAACCGTATGGTCATTTTGAGTGCGCTAACGCGTCCGGAAGGGTCGAGATAGTCAGAAAACACTAGTCGGGAGTGTAGTTTGGGTCCCTGGGTATTTTTAGGCCATACCGGCAATATAAAGGGTATTTTGGTAATTTCTTATTTTTAGGAATTAAAAATGATGAAAATTAGGAGTCTTTATCTGATTGGGAATAGACCCACTAAACCCACTAACCAACCCTTAATGACCCAATAAGCTACGGAGGTTATCATATTAGGTTTCCAACTTTCCCAAAGAAAACCCTAGCCACCATAGCCACCTTTGGAGAAGAAAGCTTAGAGAGGGAGAGAAGGAGAAGGAATTCTGCAGAAAACCTTTACAAAATCAACACCAAATTCAGAGACACTCAAGGAAAGTGGTTTATTATCATTTAATTTCAGAGAATGTTCTTTCCATGTGTAGGAATTTAATAAAACTGATTTGTTCTTGGTGAAATATGAAAACCCATTAATTTTGAAGGTTGGAACTTGAAATCTTGAGGAGAATTGCATGTAGAATGGTAGGTAGATGATTATACTGATGATATTAGTGATTGGATGAAACTAAAACGGATTTATATTGGGTTAATTCATGATTTAAAATTTTAGGGTTCATGTTCTTGAAAATTGGGGAAAAATGTAGAAACTTGTGATTGAATGATGTTTAGGATGTATTAATTCCTTAAAAGATGTTAGTATATGATCTTAGCATGTTTTAGGATGATTAGAGAACTTAAAACATTGTTGGAACTAATTTTAGAGGAGATTTGAGGAGTAAGAATTGATGAAAAACGTAACTAAGAAATTCTGGGCCGAAACTGGTCCCTCGTTAGAAGACCTCCCCAGGTCGTTCGAACGAGCTCGTTCGAACGAGCATCTAACGAGTTGACCAGTCGCTTCTAATGAGGGGAGACTTCGTTCGATACCTTCGTTCGAACGAACTGTATTTCGTTCGATACATTCGTTCGAACGAGATGTCGTTAGAAGGTACAGTTCGTTCGAACGAACTGGAATCTCGTTCGAACAGCCTCGTTCGAACGAGACTTCTAACGAGCTGGCAGTTTTGGCCTTTTTGGCCTGTTGTGATTTTGGGAGTCCCGTAAACTTGTTCGAGGGTAGAGATAACATTCCGTTGATGATGTATTGATAGATTTGGGACTTTTGGGTTATTATGAGGAGTAAATTATATACGAGTGATTTAAATCAATGAACCGTTTGGGTTGGGACGTGAGTGTCTACTACGACGTGAGAATAAATTATGGCGCGTATGATTATAAACCGGAATCGTATAAAGTGTGTAAATTATATATTGGTACTAGAATGAGAATAGTACTACAATTAAACTATGGGATTACTAAGACGTGTGTTTACTTAGCATTGGTATATGAATTGTGTGTATGGCATACCTACCATACTTGCTATCACGGGAGGTTTGCGTTCGCTTAGGGCCCTCTAATCCTTGTGTTGCCCGGATTTAGACTGGTTACCTTGATGAACATAGGTCATAGAAAGACTTATTGGGATATTAATAAGTCCGCTGATCGTGGGAGAGTAGGTATGTGCGTGACCCATGTGATGTGACTGTGTTCCCCTCCATTATTTTTGATGTTGTTATTTGTGAACTATTCCTGAGAGATTCGGAATATGTAATCCTTATGTACGTGATGTACCGGGATGGATAGCAGAGTATGTGTGCACCGCAGCTTAGTTCTCGGGGTGCTTGTATTGTATATTTATGATGTGAATAATATACACTTAATTAATGGGAATCTTCATGTTAATGTTGTGAATATAATTACGGTATTGTTTCGAGAAAAACCTAACGGGTTAGCTGATAGTGAAATATATTGCATATTGAGCATCTGAGTTTACGTTAAACCCCTATTTAATTACGAGCGTTATCATGTTAATAGAACCGAGAAATAAGGGTAGGACCTATGACAGTCTAGCTAGATATGATGTCACTTAGCTAGTGGTTGTGTCATTTTAGATGGGTACTTACGTTAGGAGTGCACAGTTAGACGAGAGGTGAGAATATCATGTGAGTGCACGTCCTAACATGTACTTTACATTTAATGTTTTAAATGTTTTTAAAGCACTTGCAGGTTTTTAAAATATCTCCACATTCGGGCTCTGACCCGTTTGCTTTCAAATCTATTTTTCTTGTAAAACCATTTTAGGTGCCCAGCCACAAGGACACCAGGCATAGTATACTCATTCAGGTGACGAGATGTAGCTATTGTGGAAGCTACAGGGATTTTCTTTTAGACGCTTATATCATTTGGATTCCTGATTTAGTATTTATCAGTTGTAGGGCATGTTGCCCATTTCTATTAGAGACATCTTTCCATTTCAGTTTTCAGACTTTGTCATGTATTGATTTAGTATTCAGTATTTTCAGTTTAGTTATTTCAGTTTGTGGTATTGTAGTGAGGAGTTTTCCTCCATACTTTATTTACATTATGTGATGGTTATTCTATTTACTTCGTTATGGTGCATGGTGTTATTATTCTTCATTACACTTGTTGCATGTTAATCAGATTTAAATTAAAATTTGGCAACTTACTTTTTAAATACTATGTGGTTAGTAATAATAAAATGTTTTCGACAGTGATGCTATTAACTGAGCCAACTTGGCATTTTGAATTAATTTAATAAAGGAGTAGCTACCCGGTATTTAATTAGTCGGGGTGTCACATTACTTCCCGGAGGAATACATAGTTTTACTTCCCGGAGAAATACATAGTTTTACTTCCCGTAGGAATACATTGTTTTACTTCCCGGAGGAATATATTTTTTATAATAAATGATAGAGACTTCCTTGGAGCTGACCAACAGATTGTTGGGAATAGAATAAGATATAATAAATGCTGGAGACCTCCTCGGCGCTGACCAACAGATTGTTGGGAATAAAATATAATAAATACTGGAGACCTCCTCGGCGCTGACCAACAGATTGTTGGGAATAAAATATAATAAATGATAGAGACCTCCTCGGCGCTGACCAACAGATTGTTGGGAATAAAATATAATAAATGCTGGAGACCTCCTCGACGCTGACCAACAGATTATTGGGAATAATATATGCTGGAGACCTCCTTGGAGCTGAATATATTATTATAAATATTTGTCGAGCTCCATGCTGAAATAAGAATAGAATATGCATCCAAATAGATATAAAAAATAATAATAAAGTGCCTCGTTGATCTGTCGAGGTAGAATTATATAATGTCGAACAAGAATAAGATCTTCCAGAACATAAGAATATGGTCGAGAACGTTGTCAAGCCTGGATATAAATAAGAATTATCCGTCCAACTATCTGTTGGGGGTGAAATACACCGAATGTTGTAATTCTTCTTAAAGATGAATAAGTATCTTATCGAGGCACAATTGCATAATGCCGAATAAGAATAATATTTTCCAGAACATAAGAATATGGCCGAGAACTTTGCTGGGCCTGCATATAAATAAGAATTACCCCGACCAATTATCCGTTGGGGGTGACATATAATAAATGTTATAGTTCTCCTCGGAGCTGAATATGATAATAAGTATCTCGCCGAGTTCCATGTTGAGATGAATATAAAATATGAATCCCAAGGTATATATAGAATAATTTGTGCTTGAGCCGATATCTGGGCCTGAATATAAATAAGAATTGCCTCGACCAACTATCCGTTGGGGGTGAAATATAATAACTGTTGTAGCTTTTCCTCGGAGCTGAATATATATAGAGAGAAGAAATTTTTCGAGCTCCATGCTGAGATAAATATAAAATATGAATCCGAACGGATATAGAATAATTTGTGCTTGAGTCGATATCTCCGAGTGAAATGATAATAGTTTCCAGATTGTTTCCGAGCATTCGTCGGCGTTGAATCTTGTACCTGTAAAAATTAATAATTTGCTCTACCATATGTGTAGGCTGAATTGATTAGTCGTGAGAATAATTTAATCATTCAATAAATATATGATAGGTATATGTTTGAGAAATAAAAATATTAATTTCAAAAAATGAAATAATATATGTTGGCTGATATGTCGAGGCAAAATTGCCAGATGTCGAGCAATACTACTTTCTAGAGGTTTACGAGAGCTTTCATCGGGATTGAATCTCGTCCCTATGAAATTTTAATAAGCTTCCCGAGAACCTGTCGAGACTAGAGAAAATAATTATTATCATGAGAATAATTTTTAGCCAAACAATCAGCATAAAATAATAAAAATTTCAAAATATGAAATAATATTTTTGTGCCAAATGTGTGTAAGTGGACAAAATTTTATCAGATATGCATCATAAATAAGACGTAGAGTTTTTTGTAAAGTTATTTAATCTCCAACAACTAATCAGGTATAAGTTGATGTTTGAAAATTATTTATAACCTGGTTTTAAAAATATTTTTGGGGTGATCACAAGTTAAAAAAAACTTAAGCCCCCTGTTTGTCCCTGAGCTGAACTCGTGTTTAAAGAAATATCTGGGGTGCTTCGCATTTTTTAATACCCCAAGATTCTACTGCTGCCGAGAAGCGGCATGGATGTTGCCGACCAACATTTAAGGATATCTCAAGTTATAGAATATATGGTGTCGACCAAGAAGCAAATGGTCCCCGACCAGCTGAGCAATTTCGCCGATCAACAAAAATGGTGCATTGACAGCACCGAACAACATTAGATGTCACCGACCAAAAAGTGGATGGTTGGATAGTTTCCGACCAGTAAATTGAACCCTCCGAACAAGACTGAGATGTCGCCGATTAAGAAGTAGATGATCGTCGACCTACAATTGGTTCCACTGAGATACAATATGAGTCTCCGACTAACAATAAGATACCTCATATTTGGATAAAATTATTTCAACGTTGCTGATGGATCTTCACATCTTATCTCCGATTAACAAAAATGGTCTGGTTAATCTTCCCTTTAATAAAAGATGGCCCAAGATGATGCCGACCAACAATATAGATGGCTGACCAGAATATCTCGAATCCTTAGATCAGAAAAATAACATTCGACGTAAAATTTAAGCATTAAGAATGTTAATTAAATGAATAATTATCTAATCCACTATATCGTGTGATTCCGATAAAGAAACCATGTGATGTGATGAACGAGGGGGCAACATATCAAATTTGTGTCAAAGAGTCTTGATATGGTCATGATTTGTTTTACTGATCCTCTTTTACAAGAGGTGGGTAATGATTTTTCAGGTGATAGAAAATTATTTTTTATATTGATCCTTTCCTATTCCCCATTTGCATAGATAAAAATATGGTGAATGATCGAAATTATTACCAAATTTATATAAAAAATCAATCAATTTGACTTTATTGACATAGATGGAAGATGAGCCAAATATAGTTCATAAAAATGAATGCAAAGAGACTCAAACTTGAAGAGAGAGAAAATAGATCTGGGTCATGATTTCCATGAGAAAACTTTTTATTGTCTTTAACCTTTTCCCATTCTTTTATATTAAAAATATGATGGGAATTTGAATAGACATCAAAGATCTTACAAAATTTATAATGAAAATTATCAATGAAAATTATCAAATCTTATCATCGTCGTATATATTGGTATATGTAATCGTTTAAAATATTTATTCCATGATATAAAATTGAAACTTGAGAATCAAGCAAAAAGTTATGATTTATGAAATGCATTATTTTTCAGATTTCTAAATAAGAATTAATCTAACAGTTGTGATTTTAAAATCATGATATGCAATATTTTGCAGATAAAAATTGGACAATTAATTTATGTATATAAACATAAAAATCATGATTGAATCAACATATGTATGTATAATTGATTATACGTAGAGAAAATAAAAACTTAGCTTTTGATGGAGAACAACGCTTGTAACACGTTCCCACAGACGGCGCCAATTTGTTGATGCAAAAAACTGGACCGAATCCCATTTTTATGATCACAGATAAATAGATAAAAGCAATCCTATCAAGCACATGAGAGACAAAGATTTTTAAAGTGGTTCGGCTATGAATAAAGCCTACGTCCACTGTTATTTTATTCCCAGGGGTTTACAATAGCACCATAGAGTGTAGAGAGAGAAAGGATGTGTATCTTGTGTATGGGGTTTCTAGGTTCTCCCTCGGATCTCTCCCTCGGATCTCCCCTTTTGGCTAAGGGGATACATGTATTTATAGTGATGGGAGATAAAGAGATTAATTGTATGTAGACATTTATGTCTACATTCAATGAATCTAATTGTTGAATTGCTTGGTATGCTATGTGTTGTCATCTATTAATATAGTATAAATGTACATTAAGACTCATTAAATGCGTTGTCATCTTCATTAATGCACATTAAATGCATAGTTATCCTTTGATCTTCCTGGTTGGTATGCCGACCAACTCTCCTCAGGTGCCGACCAACTCTCCTCGAGGGCCGACCAACTCTCCTCGGGTGCCGACTAATACTCCTCGGGTGCCAACTAATTTTGCTCGGGTACTGACCAACTCTCCTCGGGTGCCGACTAATACTCCTCGGGTGCCTAATATTGCCACGTAGGATGACATGTGTCATTTTCTGATTGGTCCTCGTAGATGGAGAATTTTTGCGTTAACAGTGACAATAAAAAAATCCACATATCTAAACCCCCATCTCTTTCTAACGGTGAAGCTCTCAAAATCACCGATCGTATGGTATCCTAGCTGGTAGCGTACAAACGTGAAAATGTTAAATATAAACATTAAGTAATAATCTTGGTGAGGTAATCCTTCCCTGCAATGAAATAACAGTTCTATATCAAATCTCTAGATATAAAATCCAAATAATCTTGCCCGTTGTGGCAATAAAAAATCTTGGAACAGAAGTTCTAACAAATCATTGTCATAAAAGAAAACAAATCATTGGATCTTTGTCCAATTCTAATCCTGGATCATAAGACCCAAACAATCCTGGATCAAAATACCCAAGAAATCCAAGATATTTGAATATTCAAACAATCACAAATACCGAAGTATTCCAACCAATCTTCTCTTAAATATATATTCATATCCATCTTATCATTCCCATATCTATATGTACGAAACAATCATAAGTACACTCACCTTGGCAACTTAACAAGATTTTCCTTTGCATTTGTTCACCACTTGTTCAATCGGTTCTTCTTCCCTTACTATCATTCTTACAATACTAGTATCATCATAAGAATATTAACAATCCAAAGAATAACTCAAACGAACTCAATTCATAAGAATCATATAATTCCATTCAAATCATTTATCATAAATAAAGTTCCATATCAATTCATGTTAATATATTTAACATATCCAAATCATAGTCCAGAAATAATTTAATTTATTCTTGGTAACCCGATCCTTATCATATTAGGTTTCCAATACAAAAGATGGTACATCATTTCAATTTTTCTAGAGAAAGATATGCCCATTTCTTTACCACATAGTAAACCTACCCTATAAGGTCCTTTATCATTCAGTAACTTCAAAGAATTTTCATAACTTTTCTACATCATGACTTTATATGATTTTCCATTTATTTTGAATACACATTAAATAATACAAAATTAAAGTTTCATTATTTTCAAAGTTCATTTGCTATATCAAAAACTTTATCAAATGCAGGGTATGTCCAATCGAATTACGCAAACAACAACTATGTACCAATTTACAACCATCACCGAGGTCTAACCATAAAGAGTTAAATTCAAATTTTTGGATATGCTTTGAATATATGAGTATATCTTCATATGCAACTATAATTTCTCAATTCTAGTAAGTATACAAAAACTTATGAAAGTTTGAACATACAGGGTTCTAAACAAGGCCATATAAAGGATTTACACCTTCATCTTTCTTCGAAGTTGTATCTATCCACACATATACATCAAGGCTTGAAAGTTTAATAAAAAATTTATGATTTTAATAATTTCAATAAATAATACAAGAAAATAACAAGACTTGGGGATAGAATTACCTTAGGTACTTTTATGTAAATTTTTACGGATTTTTCTTCAAATTCTCGTCGCACTTCTCTTCCTAAGTTTCACAGATCTCTCTCTTTAGACCAAACTCTAACATGACTAAATTTTTATTAAGAAGGAGGTTATTTCAAGGGTTTAAATTCGTCCAATCCAGCCTCTCCTTCCAACCAATCAAATCATAACACATGGTGTACTAGTAAGACAAAATACCACTCAACGGATGGACAAATTTGTCCTTGTTCCATAATTTCAGCATAACTCCTTACTCAAAGTTCTTTTTTATACATCATTTGTTGTGTTACAAACCTAACTCATATATCTACAACTATCTAGTTTTTATCTCAAGTCAATTGTTATATTATGAGGGTTAAAACTAGCCTCCAAGATTACCATTCCTACCAAAAGCTTCAAAATTTCATGTTTGTAACCAATTTGATATTTCAAGATTTTTAAAGGTAGGATTAGACTAAATGTAATAATATAACATTATATATATTAACAACACATTATCCATATCATATAAGGTAAGCACAATTCAAACATAATTTATCATAATTATATTCGGGTTGTCACAACCGTTCCCCCTTAGAAAGTTTCATCCCCAAAATTTACATACATTGGTTGCTCGAGTCAAACTAAAACGGATAACGAAGCTTCATGCTATCCTTTCTTTCCCATGTAGATTTTTCCATGGAATGCATTCTCCACATAACTTTCAAAATTGGGATCATCTTGGATCTCAGCACGCGTTCCTTCCTATCAGTAATAGCAAATGATTCTTCCACATGGCTCAAGTCTTCCTTCAATTCAATAGGTTTTTCCACCAATAAATGTGAAGGATTAACTATATACTTCCTCAACATAGAAACATGGAAAACATCATGTAATCAAGCTAACTCCTGTGGTAATTCTAACTTGTAGGCAACTATCCCGACTTTTTAAAGATTTTTATAAGGTCTAATGTAGTGTGGACTTAATTTCCCTTTCTTTTCAAACCTCATAACTCCTTTCCATAGCGATATTTGAAAAAAATACATAATCCATTTTCTGGAATTCCAAATCTTTTCACTATTTATCCTCATAATTTTTCTGTCTTCTTTGAGTTATTCTCATTCTATTTTGAATAATCTTCACTTTTTTAGTGGTGATTTTAATCAACTCTAGTCCTTCTATCTTCCTTTCCTCAACTTCAACCCAACATATCGATGTACGACACTGTCTACCATACAACGCTTCATATGGCGCCATACCTATAGTAGATTAAAAACTATTGTTATATGCAAATTCTATCAAAGGAAAATATTCATCCCAATTACCTTTAAAATCAAGCACACAAGCTATAAGCATATCCTCTAAAATATATATGGTTCTATCAGACTGCCCATCCGTCTAAGGATGAAAATATGTACTAAACTTTAAGTTAGTACCGATAGTATACTGTAAAGTATCCCAAAATCTGGATGTAAAAGTAGGGTCCCTATCTGAACAATAGAAACAGGTGTTCCATGCAATCGCATAATCTCATTAATATACAATCTAGTATACCTATTAATTGTATATGTAGTCTTAACTGCTGGGAAATGAACTGACTTGGTCAATCTTTCCACCACTACCTAAATTGAATCCGACCCCTTCTGAGATCGAGGAAGCCCAACCATAAAATCCATCGTTAAATGATCCCATTTCCATTCCGGTATTGGAAATGGTTGGAGCAAACCTACATGTTTCTAATGTTCCACTTTCACTTGCTGACATATAAGGCATTTTGGAACAAAATCATCTATTTCCTTCTTCATATTATTTCACTTATAATGCTCCTTTAAATCCCTATACATTTTATTACTACCATAATGCATAGTATAAATGGAATTATGAACCTCATCTAAAATTTATGCTTTCAATCCGTCCACATTAGGCACACATAATCGTTACTTATACAATAAAGTTCCATTATTAATAATACAAAAAGCATCAGGCTTAGAATATCTGACATCTTGTCTTTTCTTATCAAGAAATGGATCCTGACTTTGCAAATCTCAAATACATGTATCTAACAAAGGCCTCAAGCTTACATGAACAAAGAATTTGTCCCCATATGATGGTTACAATTCCACTTCCATCAATCTCAACACCATAATGTGCGTAACTCTGGCACACCGAATGCAAGATAACCCGCTCAAAGTCTTTCTACTCAGAGCATCTGCAACTACATTTGCCTTCCCTGGATGGTAATGAATTGTACAATCATAGTCTTTAATTAATTCCATCCATCGCCCCTACCTCAAATTCAACTCTTTTTGAGTAAATAAATACTTGTGACTTAAATGGTCAGTAAAAAATTGACATACTTCACCATATAAATAATGACGCCACAATTTCAAAGCGAACACAATACCAGCATGTTCTAAATCATGTGTAGGATAATTACGTTCATGTGTACGCAACTGTCTAGAAGCATAAGCAATAACCTTACCATGTTGTATAAAAACAAAATCCAACCCTTGATGTGAAGCATCAGTAGTAATAACAAAACCATCTCCACCATGTGGAATAGTAAGAACAGGTACAGTTACCAACCTCTTTTTTAATTCTTCAAAATTATTTTCATAATTATAATTCCATTCAAACATAACATCTTTTTGAGTTAATTTATTCATTGGCAAAGCAATCGAAGAAAATCCCTTAATAAACTTCCTATAATACCCAGCAAAACCCAAAAAACTCCTCACCTCAGTCACATTATTGGGCCTCTCCTATTTTACAATAGCTACTACCTTTTTACGATCAACACATATACCATCCCCAGAAATAACATGGCCTAAAAAATACAACTTGTGATAGCCAAAATTCATATTTTCTAAACTTATCATACAACTGCTTATTTTCCAGCACATTTAAAATAGTTCTAAGATGCATTTCATGTTTAACCATATCATGTGAGTAAATCATAATATCATCAATAAAAACTATCACAAATGAATAGAAAAAAGGATGGAGTAACCAATTCATAAGATCCATAAATACAGTTGGATCATTAGTCAGTCCAAAAGGCATCACCAGAAACTCAAAATGACTATCAAGTACGAAAAGCAATTTTAGAAATATCACTCTCCTTCACCCTTAACTGATGATAAACTGGTCGCAACTCTATCTTTGAAAACACTTCAGCACCCCGCAACTGATCAAACAAATCATCTATACGAGGTAAAGGGTACTTGTTCTTAATTTTAGTTTTATTCAGTTGCTTATAATCAATACATAAATGCATAGTATCATATTTCTTTTTCACAAATAAGACTGGTGCACCCCATGAAGAAACATTAGGCTCTATGAACCCCCTATCCAGTAAATCCTGCAACTGAATATTGAGTTCTTTCAACTCATCAGGTGGCATTCTATATGGTGCCATAGAAATGAGGCATATACCATTGCCAGTTCAATACTAAACTCAACCTCTCTCTCGAGATGTAAACCAAGCAACTCATTAGGAAACACTTCTAGAAAATCTCGTATAATAGGGGCATCCACTAATTGTAATGATCCCTTCTTAATTTCAAGCACATATGAAATAAAACCTTCATAACCTTTATTGAACAATTTCCTAGTCCGAATAGCAGAAATAATTAAACTAGGAACACTTTTCCTTTCTCCCACAAATTTAAATTCATATTCACCAGGCATTTTAAAAAGCAACTTCTTTACAAAAATAATCCATAAATGCGTGACATTTAGATAACCAATACATTCCCATAATTATATCAAAATCATATATATCCAATGGAAGTAAGTCTATAACTGTATCTCTAACTCCAACAGTCAAAATACTACATCACGAAAAACATATTCATCTACAATCATATCCCCAATAGGCATGGAAATACCCAACCCCACATCTAAACGAGTACATGGTCTATTCAAATATATAGCAAAAGCATAGGACACAAAAGAATGTGTGGAACAGGGATCAATCAAAATATAAGCACTTCTATTAGTAACAAAAAGTGTACATGTCACCACATCCAGAGTAACCTAATCCTCTTTCATCATAAAGACTCATCCACCTGTCCTAGAACTACTAGCTTGTCCTCTACCCACACTTTTCACTCAACTGTCGGGAGCTAACACTCTGCTTACTGCTTCACTAAGTGCTGGTGGAGTCTCTTCCAATTGTGGAAAATTCTTCTTAACATGCCCCACTTGATGACAATGGTAGCATTCCATTCCTTTAAGCTTAGGACACTCGGATTTATAATGCCCGTCCTCTTTACAAATGAAACATGTAACAACTCTCACCAGTGCCTCACCTCTTACTGACCTCCTAACTAAACTAAAAGATCCTCCATCCTTGTTATCTCTACCAAATCTCCCCTGACCTCTACCATTATCTCCACGACCTCTCTGAAATTTATGAGGTTCGTTATTAACAGTTCCACCCTCACCTCCCTTAGACTGAGATGAGTCGAATCTACTTTTCTTAAAACTCTCTCTACTCTCCACCCCTTGGTTCATTTGCCTTTCTACTATTATGGCTTTATTCACCAAAAAAGAATAATCTTCTAACTCATAAGTAGCCACTCTATTTTGAATGGGACAAATCAATCCTTCTTGAAACTTACTACATTTACCTTCCTCATCCTCCACATATATAGTAGCAAATCTAGACAAAGCTATAAATTTATCCTCATACTCCCTCATAGAAATTTTTTCTTGGGTCAAATTTATAAATTCCCCCACCTTCTACCTCCTATAAACTTTAGAAATATACTTAACATATAAATCTTTAATAAATTCAACCCAAGTAATAACATCGGTGCCTTCCATCCTAGGCACCAAATTGTTGCTGGATTCCCACCAATATTTAGCCTCTCCTTTCAGTCTAAACACAACCAAATTCACTTTGTGGTTATCTGGAAATTTCGTCACTACAAAGATAGTCTCTAGATCTCTAACCCACATCTCAGCTTCTGTAGGTTCAACTGACCCTCAATATTTTGGAGGATTCAACTTCAGGAACTTTTCATACATGGTGTCTTTAATTTTCTTCCTTGCCTCTTTCTTAATTCTGGCTACAGTCTTTGATTCCGGCTATTTAATCTGTTGTTTTTCCATCCTCGTCATTGCCTGTGCCATTATCTGCATCTCTATAGGTTATTCATACCCCTAGCCCGTCCTACAACACTCTACTCTATTTCAGTATCCTTGGTTGTATAAGAAAATACTCCCTCTTCTTTATGTTGTCCATTCCCAGGTTCCATCTGTAATTATCTATAATATAACAAAGTTCTAATAACCAACATAAATAGTTTGTGATACTAAATCATTGCTTAATACTTAAACAATTCAACAATATCAAATAAAATCAACAACTGCCATCAAACTGTCACAGACGTCCAGAATTTATAACCTAGACGCTTTGATACCACTAATTATCACACCACAAACCCAAACCCAAATCCATTCGAATCATTCAATTTTATAATAAT
The DNA here is from genome assembly GCA_949130495.1 of Sambucus nigra. Classification (NCBI taxonomy): domain Eukaryota; kingdom Viridiplantae; phylum Streptophyta; class Magnoliopsida; order Dipsacales; family Adoxaceae; genus Sambucus; species Sambucus nigra. Next base: position 221,161,043 of record OX422212.1, read on the forward strand.
GAAATCATAATCTTTAGACCATTTGAAATATAATTCATTTATCAACATTTTCATGTATAATGTACATAATGAACATAATCCCACTCTCTATACCATAACTTAATTAACATTAGAGTCCTAATTAAGTGAACATGCAATACTATGATTAATTATTACAGCTATCAAGTTAAACCACTCTAACTCAATATATACAACGCGTGCGTCTATTAAAATCCTCATTGTGACGATTACAAAATTCCCATATCTAAACCCCGTCTCTTTCTAACGATGTAGCTCTCAAATTCACCGATCATATAGTATCATAGCTGGCAGCGTACAAACCTAAAAATATTAAATATAAACATTAAGAAATAAGCTTAGTGAGATCCTCCTTTCCTGTAATGAAATAACATTTCTATATCAAATCCGTGGATATAAAATCCAAAAAATCCTACCCGTTATGACAATAACAAATCCTGGAACATAAGTTTTATTAAATCCTTGCCATAAGACAAAACAAATCATTGGATCTTTGTTCAATTCCAATCATGGATCATAAGACCCACACAATCCTGGATCATAAGGCCCAAATAATCTTGGATCAAAAGACCAAATAATCTTAAATAGTTGAATATCCAAATAATCCTGAATACCGAAGCATTCAAACCAATCCGCTCTTAGAGCTATATTTATATCCATCATATCGTTCTCGTATCTATATGTACGAAACAATCATAAGTACACTCATCTTGACAACTTAACAGGCTTTTCCTTTTCCTTTTGTCTGACACTTATTCAACCAGTTCTTCTTCCCTTCCAATCATTCTTACAATATTAGTATCATCATAAGAATATTAACAATCCAAAGAATAACTCAAATGTAACTCAATTCATAAGCATCATATGATTCCATTCAAATCATTTATCATAAATAAAGTTTCATCTAAATTCATGTTAAGATATTTAACATATCCAAATCGTAGTCCAAAATACTTTAGTTTATTCTTAGTAATCCAATCCTTATTATATTAGGTTTCCAATACAAAATATGGCACATCATTTCAAGTTTTCTAAAGAAAGATATGCTTATTTCTTTACCACGTAGTAAACCTACCATATAGGCTCCTTTATCGTTCAGTTAACTTTCAAGAATTTTCAGAGTTTTCCTACATCATATCCTTCTATATTTTCCACCCATTTTCTATACACATATTGAATAATACAAAATTAAAGTTTCATGATTTTTAGAGTTTATTTGCTATATTAAAAAGTTTACCAAACGCAGGGCATACTATGTACCAACTTACAACCATCACTAAGGTCTATTCACAAGGAGTTAAATTATAATTTTCGAATATGTTTTTCATATATGAGTATAACTTCATATCCAACTGGAAATTATCAATTCCAGTAAGTATAAAAAACTTATGAAAGTTTGAACACACAAGGGTTCTAAACAAGGCCATATAAAGGATTTACGCCTTCATCTTTCTTCGAAGTTGTATCGATCCACACATATACAGCGAGGCATGAAACTTTAATAAACAATTGATGATTTCTATAATTTCAATCAGTAATACAAGTAAAATAATAAGATTTATGGATAGAATTATCTTAGGGACTTTTATGTAATTTTCTACGGATTTTTCTCCAAATTCTCATCTCACTTCTCTTCCTAAGTTTCACGGTTCTCTCTCTTCGGGCCAAACTCTCTTATGAAAGAATTTTACTGAAGAAGGAGGTTATTCAAGGATTTAAAATTGGCCAAACCAGTCTCCCCTTCCAACCAATCAAATCATAACACATGGTGTACTAATAAAACAAAATACCACTTAACGGATGGATAAATTTTCCCTTGTTTCGTAATTTTAGCATAAATCATTACTCGGACCTCTGTTTTACACCATTTATTTTGTTCCAAACCTAACACATATATTTACAACTATCTATTTTTTACCTCAAGTAAATTGTTATAATATAAGGGTCAAAACAAGCCTCCAACATGAGCATTCCTACCGAAAAAATTCATATTTATAACCAATTTGATATTTCATGATTTTTAAATGTAGGATTAGACTAAATATAATTATCTAACATTATATATATTAACAACACATTATCCATATCACATAAGGTAAGCATGATTCAAATATAATTTATCAGAATTATATTCGGGTTGTCGTAGGTACCTTATATGTTGAAATTAATTTAGGATTGATAAGCTTACTACATATTAGTCTTGAATTAATTTAGTTAATAATTCAATTAGTGTTTATTATTGACAATTATCCTTTTTGGATTTTGTAATTATGAAATTGGTATTATACATGATTAGATTTGAATCAATTGATGATAATCCCTATGTTAGAACCATATAATTTTGAAAGTGATATACGGCGCATGCTAAACTTGTACATTTGGATTCACAAGTTGTACTTTCATGTGTAAATTCCTAATCCATGTGGCAGAGGCGGAGCCAGGAATTTTTTGGGGGTGGGGCATGCATTTTTAAGCAATATTAACTATTAAAATATATAAATAGGTAACACGTCATTTTTTTTTTTGCATATAGGGTTCTTCCACTTTAGCATTAGTATTTTCAATAGGAAGTGCCGAATCAGAAACTTATGTTAGAGTTCTTTTATATAATCTTTCCATAACTAAAAAAAGAAAATAAAATTTAAATGAATGTTTTAATATTTTCTGAAAGATGTGAAATTAAAAAAAATAGAAGTATAAATAACAAAAACAAACATATATATTTAACAAATAAATATAACATCCTAATAAAATTATAAAAATAATAGCCCTAATTGAAACCCTAAATTTTTTTTTTTTTAAATAATGTCAAACTAGGGTGGGGAATAGATGGAATGGAATTATACTGCAAGAATCGTCAAAACAAAAAATTGTAGAGAGTTAGGAAATAGAGTTACCTCCTATGAAAAACCGAAGATGTTTTGGGGGTAGCTCAGCAGTAGAAGAGAGGAGAGAAAAGAGCCTTAATGTTTTGTAAAGAGGAGGCAAAAGAAATAAGAGCATGTTTGATTGACATGAAAAAAATTTCATCAAAAATAGTTGTTTTGACTTATCTTTTGCCTTTATAGTACTTTGATTGGCAATACTTCATGTAAGCACAACATTCATCTACATTACAAGTACTCCATCTCAAACCTCATTTTGAGTGAAAAATATTTCTTTTTCACCCACCAAAGAATTGGTTTCCATAAGAAATAGAAAAAGGAAGAGCAAAAACTTATATATTTTTCTACTCATTTTCCAACTTCTCATTAAAATGAACTATTTTCTATGCATTTTTCATGTTTGCAATGAAACACACCCTAAGTGGGTCAACTTTAAAAGAAAAAGGTAGTCTTTCTAGAAAAGAAGAATGGGCCAGAATATAGTTAACAAGTGGGTCAGCTTTAAAAGTTGGATCATTTTTAAAAGGTATAAAATTTCAAAAGGTGGGGCACTTAGAAAAAAATAAAAAATAAGTGTAATTCTATTGAAAATCTGAACAGGGGTGGGGTACTTGCCCTCCCTGCCTACTGTATGCCTCCGTCCCTGCCATGTGGTATAATTCATAATGGTAGTTAATTCATCATGAAATTCATATATTAACGTATAACTGATGGGAACCCTAATAACTAGTAGGCTTAAGCTGTAAAAAGAGGTTATTTACAATTTAATTATATTATGAAATGATTAGGAACTTCTATAGGTTCTTTTCTAATGCATTTGGTCCCCTGATTGGAAATAAATGAATTAGGACCCCTTAGTATTTCCTTATAATTTTGGTGGGACTAAGAATATTAGTTTAATTGGTTATAAATTATTAGATACATAATTAGTGGTTGGATATTGATTAATATATTGACTTTAAGACCGAATATATTATTTAACCCTAACTATACATATTGTAAGTAAAATTTAGACTAATTGATTAATAAATGACGATTTTCCCTTTTTTCCATGAATAAACCAAATTAACATTTCCCTTTCATTATAATTATCTCTTGATATCTAATGTAGCCTTAGTTATTGTGAATTCCTATAATACAAATACATGCATATATCAAAACTAATGATCCATTTATAAGTTAATTAGCTAACGTAAATGTGATATACTTGGGGTTTAAATTGATGACGTAAGATGGGGTAAGTAAGTATAATATGATTATAGTTTGGGTAATGAGGTAAACATGAATCGTCTAATGAATTTATAATTGAAAATATCATTGAGTTAATACTTAAAAGTGAATAAGTAATCGGTATTATTATATTGGTGTGTGCCGAGAGAGAACGCCTTATTTGTGTGTACCCTAGGATGGTAGCCCTAAGTCGTATTGAGTATTAAACTGGATTAGGGATGATTTATATGCTGCACCTTGTGCGATTAATAAGCCCATGATGATGACAGTGGGTCTGCATATATTGGAGGTTATATTATTTTTGCATCGCCCGTGATGGTGGGCTCGTGTTGATGACAACAGTGTGTAGACGCTGTGATGAATTATTATGTGTGTACCTCGTGATGGTGGCCTGAAAGAAGTGGTTGTTTTCAATTATGATTTAATTAATTATAAACTTAAGTACATAACTAAAATTGATTGTGAGATCTCACATTATATTGCAAATATCTAATTGTAGGTTAGACAACTGTTGAGATATCATTTATATGTATGATTGCTTGGAGTTGCGTAGCTTTATTATCTTGCTTGGCTCTTACACAATTATATCGTGGAACATTTAAGGTGCTCGAGATGGGTATAGGGATTCACTTTCATTCCAATTGGCTGATAACCGACTTTTTGTGTGTACGCCGTTGTCTTCAAAAGCCTAGTCTCAAAATTTCCTTGAATTACCTACAAAACTTATTAGACAACTCATATGGTGGTAAGTACGGCTATCAATCCAACTTTCAAGGTGAAACAAATAGCATGAACACTTGTAATTCCAATTTTTTTATTATTATTTTTTTTTTAAATTTTTAAATTTTTTTTAAAAATAGTTTCAAGGGAGAATTAACTAATTAATGTTAAAAATCTGAAGTGATTAAATAAACTAAAAATAATATGTAACCATGTGTGATAAATGTAAGAAGATTCAAAAGATAAGATTACACCGTGTGATCAATTATTTTAGTTTCTTAATTTATGAATTGAAATATTTCGAGATAATATTTAAATTCATAATCTAACTCTCGTTACAATTATAAATTGAATAATATATTTTTCAGAAAACTAATTTAAAAATGTCAAACTTTGAAAAATTATTATTTATACTCCTTTTAATAGACACTAGGATCAATTTAATAAAAATTATATGAATCATTAAATTCCAACACCAAGTTAATATTCAAAATTTAGTAAAAACTTATGTCCAATTCGATTCCCAAAATTAGAAATTAAAACAAAATTAATTTACTATCTCTCGATACGTAAATTAATTTGTGACATTTAACAATTAATTTTCCTAAAAATATAACAATCAATTAAATTAATTAATTAAATTAACATCCTATGTGTTTCATCACACCCTTGAATAGGGTGTTTACCCTAACATAACATAAAACAACAATCAAATACATGTCAAGAATAATATAAAACGAAACGAGGAAAAGATATATGATACGCAAATTTTTCTCTCGAAACACGTATTTAAAATGCCTCTTGACACGCGTTCAACGTCTTCACAATATCAACAATTGATTACAAAGAAAACTATAAAAATTAATCCTAAAAAATATTCTAAAGATAAGCTATTTTTTTTGTATTTTTGTGATTTTTTTTTATTTTCTTAAATCGTATAAAACTAGATTGGCTTTCTCTCTTATTCTGCAGTGTGAGTCTTGTTTTTAGCTACCGCTTCCTGCTCTTTTATAACCCACGATTCTTCATTTTGCTGAAAGATATTTGGGATTTTAAAAATAAATAAATCAAGGGAGACCCGGTAATTGTACACAATTCGTAGACACACTGTATTAAAAGTTTATATATTTACAAAGATATAAATTTTTAATAGAGTGTGTCTAAGAATTGTGTACAATTAGCGGTCCCTAGCAATGCTCTTTAAAAAAAGCCAAGTCAAAGATCACTTTTCACATGGGTTTGAGAAGAGTTTGCTTTTAATTTCTATTTTTATGGAGTTTGGTTTGGCAAATGGGTTAAATGAATGGGTGTCTTGGATTTGTGAAACGAAGGCTACCGGGTTTAATGGGTTTAATCCGGGTTCGTGGGCATTGGTTGATGGTTGGCATGGGGTTGGAGGCCGGTTTTGGGGGGTTTAATGGTCGGGTATAAGGCAGGGATGGATCCGGGCAAGTGATATACCCGGAATGCTCCCCAAATTTGGACTGGGCAACAGGCCAGAGGGTTTAGGAAGGAGGTGAACTCGGGTGGAGGTTTGGGTAGCAGGTATGGCGGGTGTATATGGGTTCTTGGACGCCGGCGATGTTGATAGAGTTTGTAGGTGCCGGAGATGGGAGATATAAGGTGGCCGGATTTTGGGCTATGGCAGGAGGTTAGGATGTCCAGTATATGGGATTTGGATCAACGGGTATGGGGTCTCGGGTTTTGGCCTGCGTTTGAAGGTTTGGGGTTAAACAGGGTTTGGAGAAATGAGGAGAGAGGTAGGGGAAGATGGGAGAGAGGATGGTGCGTGTTGTGGTGTATAGTAAGAGGGGTGTGTGTACATAAAAAAAATAAAAAATAAAAATCATCCTAGCATTTAAAACTTAACTAAAAACATAATATAAACTAGCATGAAGGTCACGCATATATGTATACTATTATGGGTATATTATTATATATGTGGATCCGTATATATAAAAAAACAAAAAAAAAACATCATATTCGATTATGGGAGCTTCATCTATGACTGTCATAACTTAAAAAATAAAATCGACAAAAAAAAAACTCTAAGTCGTAAGAGATGATTTGAAAAAAAAAATTATTTACAAATTATATATTCCTACTGAAATTATAATTTTGATTGTAAAAATGACTAATTGGGCTGAATGATCAAGAATAATTTTTTTATTATTTTTTTTGAAGGGTAATTCACACATTAGTACTTCATTGCTAAAAATGATCTCTAAATTGCAGAACACAAATTAAGAGAAATATTTCAGAAGTTTTTTAATTAAAAATTGCGTCTTTCATGCTTCCAAGAACATAACACTTATCAGAAATGGTATAGAACACAAATAAGAAATGCTTCCAAAAATTGCATCTTTCATGCTTTCACAAAATTGGGTCTTTGTAAAAGAAATGGTATGAGCAGAACATGAGCACAAAATTGCATCTAATTTGTTCACCGGAGCATGAGCAGAATAACAAAACAATATTAAGGAATGTAAAAACGTACCTTCATCACCGGAGGCTGGAGCAAGGGACTGGGGAGCGGCGAAGCAAAAGTTGGAGCAACAAGCAGTGGCGGAGGCCGGGGGAACTTGGGGTGGAGGCGGAGCTGATGTTGGAGTGTTGTATTTGGGAGAGAGATTGTATCTGGGATTGGGTGTGTGCTGAACAGGTATATTAGGTTAGATGAAGGATATGAAAGATTTGAAATTCTGATAAGGACTTGCGGCACTCATGAATGAACTTGGAAATCGGGGCAACCTGAAATCACAAAGAAAAAAAATCACTTAACAGATACCAAATATCTTTCAACTCCTTCATCAACCCGTCATCATCATCAAGAATCAAAACACACACATGCCACACACAGTCTCACCTTATAACCCCAAAGAATCTGGCACAGGCGAGCTGTAAGTTCGGAGGGACTTCCATGATAACTAGCTTCAATCCAAGCACTCGTTCTATCATTTCTCCATCATCTTCATCATCCCCTTCATCACCAATGATAACCTCTCCAAAAATACCTTTGGTACTTTGTTCTAAGAAAATAATGCTACCTTTAAACGAATTGATATTGAGGTTCGTGAAGATTTCTGGTTTCAACATTGGGAAGTTGAAACGAATTGGTATTGAGGGGAGAGAGAAACGAACGGGTTTAGACGAAAGATTAATGGGCATGGGAATTGAGAGGAGAGAGAAGCTAATTTGGGAACAATTAATAACTTACATTAAATGTGATGTCATGTATCACCCTCACACCATTTGGGTCTACAGTTTTTATTAGATATACATAGATAAGGGGGCTTCGCATATAAGTCCTATTAGATATTTTTTTTATTCATTCTAGTCCCACCATATTTTTCTTCTACATATAGGTCTTACTTCTAATTTTTTGAAATGTTTTTTCACAATTATACCCTTTTAAAATTAACAATCCGTAACTTCCTTGGGAAAGTTACATAAGTGGTTGAACTTTTTTTTAATTTTTAAATGATCATAACTTTTGATTGACAAATTTGTTTTTCGCAAAATTACTATTTTTGAAATCTCCTCATCGAGATCTATCAAATAAGAGCCATGAACCCTATAGATTTTCAAAGAAAAAAATTAAATATTCAACAAACTTGACTGTATACACTAGAAATATGAAATAGTTTTATATTTATGACATTTTTCCAAATAGTGACATTCTTTGTGTCAATATTACACAGAGAGTAAAATTTATTAGTTAAATAAATTAGTCAAATAAGAGTGCACCGGGTGCATAAAACCATTGTACATTTGACTAAAACAGTAAAATATGTATTGTTTTAGTAAAATGTACAATGATTTTGTGCATCCGGTGCACTAAAATAGTGCATAAAATCGGTGTATGTAACATTGCTCCTACCTATAATACATGGAATATTTTTAGTGGTCATATAATCATTTGAATTTCCTAATCCCTAACACTAAATCATATACTTTTCATCACTAAGTCACAAGGGCTACGCAACCATCTAGTATAAGTGGCAGTCATAGAAGAATCCCCATTGGTTAAGATAAGAGAAATAGGGCCAAGTTCATAAAGAAAATCTCAACCTCATTCAAGTGGCCTCAGCCAAGAAAGAGCTGTCACTTGGGATCAACACTTCTCCTTCAATACCTTGACTTAGTTTTGGGCCTCATCTATATTTCATAATTAGTAACGGGACCAGACATCCTCATAAAAACGTAATCTCGTCCAAAACCCCATCAAGAAACTCAAACCATATTTAAGTCGCTTACTTTACACCTATGCTCTAGTTGAACGAAACTCATCATCAAAGATCTTCTAGGAAAGACTTTGTTAAAACATTATCTACAACATCGTATAAAAACTAAAATAACTTTTTATTATAAAATACTAAAAATAAGTCATTTTTTCATGGTAACCCATTACTGAAGAAATAAAATCATGAAAATGAACTTAACATGATGACTTTCCACCAAGAAAATGGATTTGACACGATGACTTCCTATCGTGAAAAGTCCATTTCCATGGTGACGGGTCACCAAAAGACCCCCTTTAACTCTTGAGGGTGCCTCTTAACTTAGTGTTTGAAATAAGTTTTTAATTAATTTGTGGTGAAGGTAAAATATTAATACAAGAGAGAAAAATTTGGAATGCTTTTAATAGAACCTTTTAAGAAAGGGTCTTGATATTTACACTAAAAAAATCTCTCCAAAACACCACATAAAATTTAAACACATACTTTACTAACCACCCCCAAAATTGTTGTACCTTTTATTTTCTTTAAAATATCTAATATACCCCAAACTAAATAAAAAATTACACATAAACTAACATCACATAATCTAAAACACCACGATAAAAAAATCTAACTTCTTGATCCCACAATTAAACCTAACCCAAATCAACTTGTTCATTTCTTCCCAAAATACCATTTTCGTTTGTTTGTTATGTTATTGTGGCCTTTGTTATGTTGTTTCTATACAGAAATCAACGATAAATGGGCTACATTGCAATGGTTGAGGAAAAGAATGTTGATGATTAATCTTCCCAAACTCAGAACATCCAACTAATACTTGATGATTTTGAGGTATTAAAACACTTCTACACACTATATAATCTGTAAAATAACATTTAAAATGATAAAAAAATTCAGAAAAAAAAAAATCCGGGGTGACTGCACTTACCGTTACCCGTCCTCGTAAGTGACGGTCACTCTCGGTCATAAGTGACCGTATTATCTTGTACCACGGTTCCATTAGTCAATAATTGAATCATGATTATATTTGGACGTGGGATCATCAATGATGGTTTCATGTAACCGTGGTAAGGACTACATGGTTTGATGTGGCCTTAGTGTTACATCCATGATTACCTTACACCGTATGTATTCTTGTAGCAGTTGTAACTGGCCGTGGGATCCTTATTGAAATTAAATTTTAATTATTAAATAGTGTATGTGATTTTATTGATTTTTGTTATTATATTGTCAATTCTTATTGTATTGATTATTATATTATCATTTTAGTTAGATGACTCGGTACTTAATGATACATTTTGGCAAGGTATAGACAATATCATTGTACCAAGTGGATCTACTCAACGTGCTTCCACCGAGGAAGCGAATATGCGACAAGTCTAGTTTAGTCGCAGGCTTCATGTGGTCGTGATAATTCTAAAATTCGATAAGGCTAGTCTAGTCCGAAAGGGGAGGGTCGTACTTGGTTGTGGGTGGAGCGAACTTCATAGTCCCAAAAAAGATAGGGGGATAAACAAGAAGAGGAAGCGGTGTTTCGGAACACAAAAGTGTGATTGTCCCTTTCGATTCAAAGGCGTTCCCCACGATAATGGTCGTTGAGGGGCGGAAATTATTTGTGGGCTACACAACCACGAGGTGTCAACATCACTTGTTAGACACCCATATGCCAGTCGACTCTCCTAAAAAGAGTGGAGCATTGCTGTTGAGATGATTAACAATGGGGTGGGATCAAAGGAAGTACTCCATACATTGAAAAAGAAACCGGAATACCATTATTCATCCATACAAACAATATATAAGGCTAAAATCAATATGAATAACGTTGAGATGCAAGGGCCCACCGTCATGCAACAGTGGAAGCATTTGCTAACGGAGAAGGGTTATGTCCACTGGCATAGAAGGAATGAGAAAACTGATGTGGTGGAGGATTTATTTTATCCACATCCCTCCTCCTGCTTATTGGTGAAATGCTTCCCGAGTGTACTGGTGATCGATTGCACCTGCAAGACCAATCGGTACAATATGCCATTATTTGAGATGATTGGGGTAAATTTCATTGGGCAATAATTTTGCATTACATTTGCTATTCTGAAGAGTGAGAAATAGGAGAATTTTAGTTGGGCTCTGCAATATTTTCTGTCACTATATGTGCCAGAAGCTTTATCGCAAGTTGTTGTCTCTGATAAACAACAATCTAGTCTAAATGCTTTGACAATCGTATTTCCACTTGCCACCATTCTATTATGCTTATTTCATGTTAAAAAAAACATTGAAGGAGCATGTGTGAAGCATAACATCAAAGACTAGGATAATAAGGTAATTATGCAGGGTTAGATTGTGGTGCTGGAGTCAGAGAATACGATCGACTTTAAGAATGTATGGCTGTCTTTCTGCCAAAATTGGTAAAACTACCCAAACATGATTGGGTACATACAGAAGAACTAGATTCCTTTACATTTTCAGTTCGCGCATGCATGGACTAATTGCGTACCCCACCGTGGAAACCTCACAACTAATATAGCGGAGGGTGCATATGCCCAACTGAAAAAACACTTAACAAATAACATCGGTTCATTTGCGACGGTGTGGAAGGGTATGGCCCCATTGTTTTGCCACTAAGTTACTCAAATACAAATGGAGTTTTATAAATCACTCCAATCCACCAAGAATAGACACAGTGACGCGTTGTTCCTTGAGATCCGTGGTAGGGCATCACACTATTCCTTGGACCTAATTGTTATTGAGATCGGTTGGATATGATCGATGTTGAGCGTATCAGCCTCTAACACCTAATATATTGAAATATGATGCTCCCACATACTTTGCACCATCTACGGATTACCATGTATCCACGAGTTGACCCAATAGGAGAAGTTAGGCCAAGCAATTCCACTTTGGGCACTAGATGATCATTAGAAGAATCTTGCCATTATCCCAATTATCCCTCGGCACCATGACCTTGAATATAGACACGAGATGATATTATTTAAGAAATGGTGAACTAAGGAAGGTGAGTCCATTAGAAAGATGATGCTAAGAAAGTTAATGGAAATTGCTCAACCCTCTAGCACACCCTTGATGGAGTCCATACAAATTCATCAAAAGGGTAGGCCACCTAAGGGGAAAAAGTCTGTTGATATATCTACGAAAATAACCCCTTGTGCTTGGGAGCAAGATGTACCATCCATAAAATGGAACTTAAAATATTCTTTGCAAATAAGACCCCGTTGACGAGCGTGAAACTGGATACATGGTCTTGGGAGAAGAAGATGTATATGGAGGACATTACTGAGTTATTGCAATAATTTTTGGACGATATATATAATGTAAAATCGGATGGGAATTGTGGATACAGGGCTATTTCCAAATGTGTGGGTGTTGGGGATGGACTAGAACATTTTCATTCTATTTGTAGTGATTTGTTGTCCGAACTACGTAGGGACAAGCCGTTTTTAGGCTACCACTATGACCTCCTAAAATATTGATGAGTATGAGAGGAGAATGGACTATTTTAAACACTCATTCACAAGCGAGCGTTGGTATATAATGTTAGAGTTTGGCTACCTTGCGACGAATGCACTTAAGATAATGGTTATGTTGATATACAAATTTCAATGCTTAGATTTTGTTCCATTTGACGTTGGGCCAAAATCTACGATGAAAGAGAATAGCATTATCTTTATCCTCAACGTATCAAATATTAATTGGGTGATTTTGAAATGCCCAAGATTTTGTCCCCTACCACCAATTTACTCTCACTGGAGATCGAGGTCTAGTTAAGATGCCCTAGAGTGTCCTACTTTGTTTGAGTCATGCTTATAAATGTTTCAGAATATATGTTGTAAAGACATTGCAATGAAAGATGAACTGTGCTTGATATCATCAGATGAAGACGAGAACTTAACGGCGACTTAATTTGGTGAAAGTCTTAGGGATGATTATAACCTTTTGTAACTTTTATTACAAATTTGGTTATATGTAAATTATTTATTAGATAAAGTCTTGGGGATTATTGTAACTTTTTTTTAACTTTTTGCAATCATTGATTATATGTAAATTGTTTATTGATGAAAGTCTTACGAATTATTGGTTGTAAATTTGTGTAACTTTTGCAATCAATTATTATATGTAAGTATTTATAGCCTTTTGTAATTATTAGTATAATATAAATTGGTTATTATTGATTGTTCAAATATTGGTTAGATGTGATAAGCAAAATTATTGGTTATATTTGAAAAGCAAGAGATTTGAAATCTTGGGGTGTTGTAAGTAACACATGGTCCCTTGAAACCGCATATATATACCCACGGTGACACCACACCGTGACAATAAAATAATTTCTAACACCACATTGGCCGATACATATACACAATTATAAGTCACCATCCAAGTTATATGGAGATAAGGTCTATTTTTCAACACAACTAATACGGTTAACTGAAACCATTTGTTAGAGTACCACAGTGACCTTCAATTGTGAAATTGTAAAACACGGTTATATGTCACCGTCACATTAAGTCCGAGAGTAGGGATATTTTCCAACCCAAATATCTCGATCTAATGTAACCATTTTTTACAAATACACGATGCCTTATGGAGGTATGTTCTTAAACCAAGGTTGGACCTCACCATCCCATTAAGGTAGTGACTTGGGCTATTTTTTAACCCAAAAATCACGGTTAAAAAAAACATTTAACTATATTTTGACGGTTACTGACAACCGTATGTTTGTATACAATGGTTGAACCTCACCATCCCATTGAGGTAGAGACTTGGGCTACTTTTCAATCCAACAATCACGGTCAAATGAAAACACTTACTATACGATCACGGTGTACTCTGGCCATAATTTGCACATCACGGTTGGACCTCATTGTCCAATTAAGACAGAGACTTGGCTATTTTTCAACCTAAAAATGGCAGTTAAATGAAACCATGTATGGTACAATCACGGTGTCTTAACACCGTAGTGACATTAATTATGGTTTAGCCTCATTGTCCCATTAAGATAGACTTAGCTATTTTTCAACCCAATAATCACGGTAAAATGAAACCGTATAATCTATTTTCACGATGACTTACAAACCTATGTTTATTTATCACGGTTTATTTTCACCGTCCCATTGAGGCAGAGACTTGGCTATTTTTCAACCCAAATATCACGGTTCAATGAAACCGTTTACTATATGGATTAGTGCCTTATGGCCGTCTGGTTATATACCACGGTGTAACCTCATCGTCCCATTGAGATAGAGACTTGGGTTATTTTCAACTTAGCAATCACGATCAAATGAAGTCATTTAATCTATTTTCATGGTGCATGATAGCCATATAATCGTATATCATGGTGCCTTATCACCGTACTAGCTTATATTTTGGCTGGACCTCACCGTCCCATTGAGGTAGAGACATGGACTTTTTCCAACAAAAATATCATGGTCAGTTAAAATCTCATATTACACAATTATGCTGAGTTGTGGCCCTATAACCATATATCACGGTTTGACCTCACTGTCCCAGTTAGGTAGAGACAGGGGCTTTTTACCCTAATTAACTATCATGGTGAATTGAAACCGTGTGTTACTTATTCCCAATAACACCACGCCGTGCTAAATGGTATCACGATCACACCACACCATGTACATCGCATAAACGGTTGGATCCCACTACACATTATATGCATGCCTTAGTATTTGTTGGTAAAATATAAAAATGTAATTTAAAACATAATGTACAATGAACCAAGAATAATTTACCATCAATTGTTCAAATAAAATATTATTCAAAAAAATTAAAATTTTTCTTACAAGAATAATTTCAAACAAGGCACGTCAATATTACACTCAAACACAAAAAAATATTTTTCATAAATGTTATAATTCAAATTTGTTACAACATGTCATACTTCAAAATTATTTTACAACACAACTAAGTTACAAATAAATTCTTCCATAAAAATCCGTCTACTTTCGCCTTAAACGCTTCTTTAGGGGGCTTTTTTATTGGGGGGCCTTCTGCTTGGAAGATTTGTACTTGGGGGATCGATCCTGCTGTGCCTTGGTTCGAGTTTCTTGATGCACTGGTACCTTCCTCTTTTCTTTATGCAAGTGTGTTCCCTTGGCCTCAAGAAAGGTGTTAAGCACTTCATGTGATAGTTTAAGGACATTCGAAATCTCTTGGTCCGAACCGACTTCAACAGCCTCCTAGAGCAAGCTAGTGTCTACGTCTATCCCTTGGTCTTATATACAAATTACCATAAAACGTGTTAGACAATACTCGGGAAGAAAATAAATGAATATACGATTAAATTTCAAAACATTTACCATTTTATCCGAGTGCTTTAACTCCGGCTTGCATAGTATATTCTCGGGATTTTGAATGTATGGATGGGATAGTTCTAGGTACCAAGACATATACCCATCCACACATTCCCAAGGAACGGTCCTCACCTCGGTCAAGCGATTGGCATCGAAAAGAACATGGTCGACCCAATTAAGTTAATACCATATCTCAATATTAAACTTTAATTTATATCGGGCTTGGGTCTTTCTCCTCTCCTATGATAAAGGGCGCATTGGCGGTCTGTGGATTATTTGAACTCGGCCAACCTGGCACAGGACCTTATTTGGGAAATAGGGTTCCCCGACATCATAACAAATGAGGAGGCTGTTGTATCATGAGACCTCCTGAAATGAGTAGGCCTCATTGTTTTCAGGGTAGGGATCCTATATGACCCAAACATATCTCCAAATGTTAGTACATAAAAAAAGAGAATAAATACTGACTTCAAAATAAATAATACTTACACCTGAAGCTTTTAAATCATCTAAGGTTTTCCTTAGCTCCAGTATCTGTGAAAAGGCATCCCCTGACACCTTTTACGCCCTTCATTTTTGCTGATGCGACTCGTTATGCTTTAAATCGAGATTTCTAACACCTCTAGCCAAATTGCAGTGGTCGTATATCCACGCCTATAGTCAAGTAGACATATTAATTTGAAAATTCATATATTATAAAAAAAAAATTAAAAGCAAGAGTTAAATTTAAAATATGTACCACGAGAAGGGGAAGATATTCGACCACCTACCGAACATCTACCCGTGAGGCAATCCCCAACTGCCGATATAAGTGGGCCAATACACCCATACCCAAAGCATAGTGTTTGCATTTACCGACTTTTCGCAAAGACTGCAGGTAGTACACTGAGACTCGATTCCTTGATTTGTCCAGGAACAATAAGAAACTGATTATGAAAAGCAAGTACCCCCCAGTAGCCTGTTTAATCTGTCTCTTAATGACACCCTCCCCCAACTTCTTAACCCTCCCCTTGCACAAATTCATTATCCAGTCAAAATGAATGACATAGATAGACTTGCACTCCTCCTTAGCCTCCTCCTTGGTACAACCCATATATTTTGTAAGCCATTTGATTTGGGAAAAACAGTAATGTACATCGGTTTACCAACTATCGAGATTTGGAAGAGATTATACACAACGTTAAGGGTGATGGTCATCTCATCGAATGGCATATAAAATGAATTCATCACCGACTACCACCGTTCGATAAATGCTAACACCGATACATAGTCTATGTACCGATAGGAGTGTTTTCTCAGACCCCACAGACCCGAGTTCTTCACCAAATCAATAACCCACTCATCATCCGTTTCAATGTCCCACTCAATAATTTTTTTTATGGTGGTACATGCACTTCATTATGCCCTTCTCCTCATCTTGTCCCTACATAGAATAATCAATATGGTTATGAAAAATTTTCAGCAGTTCGATGTTATTTGGCGTGCACCCTTCAAGCGATTGTGAATCCGAGTGACTTATTTCTTTTACGTGCTTTCTTCTCGGGCGTAGTTGATGTCAAAAAATGGACTAGATTCAATTTGAAAAAGACGTTACCAATGCCGTTTAATACAAGATTAAACTGTATAAGCAACTCCGAGTTGTTTGTTGAAGAAACCCTTTTATTTTGAAAATAAAATAGATAAACAACAAGTTGTGTTTACAAAAACTTATGTTCGAGAATAACCAAGACTTTGTAATCAGTTTTAAAACTAAGACAGTTTCAAAATATCAGCACACTATAGAATGAGATGAGGAGATGAAGATAATTAGAACACACTATTTTTAACGTGCTAAAACCTCTCCCAATAGAGGAAACATCCACGGTGACTTCTAAGTCACGAAAGTAAAAAATCCACTAAAAATAAATAGCAGTTACAAACAATACAACATACATGCACACAACTCAGCCTATTCTAAGTTTAGGAATATACCCCACTTGGTGTCCTTCTAACTTCTTTGTAGATTTGATTGTGGATGATGTTCTTCCAGTTTGATAACTTCCACTTTGCTTTAGCTTTCTTTGCGTTGACTCAATAATCTTTGATCTTATTCTCAACACTTTCAGTGTGGTAGTGTGTCAAGTGTTTGTGATGTGATTTCTATCCACATGCATGAACTCACACACACTTAGTTTGTACAGACAGTCCTAGAAAATTACATATAAAGACTATATGCTGTGATTTTCTTTTCTTTCTTTCTTACAAAACTTGAAACCTTTTGACCTTTTAATCTATCCCAGATTCCACGGATATCATGCTTCAAAATCAGTCAGGATCTTAATCAATCTCAGTTTTGAAAAGATTTTCGAGATTGAAAACCTCCAAGTGAGAATTCAACTAGGTCAAGGTTTAGTTTCACAAGAACAATAAACAGAAAACATTTACAGATCTAAATCAACAATGATTTTCACAAAACGAGAAACAAATATGCAGATCTAGTGATATATAACATGCAATAGTGTAGATATAAGATTTCTATGAAAGAAGAAATACAGATCTCACCGAAATGTCTAAGTTGGTAACAAGATCACAGATCAAGAGGTTACAGCTACAAACTATCAAACCAGTAACACCACTCTCTCTCAAACACTCAAGGTTGTGTTTGGGGTTTAGAAATTACGAAGGTTTGAAGTTGTTTAGGGCTAGGGTTTCTCTAACTCAGTTTCCCTGTCTCTCTCTTCTTTCTTTTCTTTTCTCTCTTCTCAATCACTTCTCTCTTCTCTTTTTTTTTTCTCAATTTAGACGACCGCCAAAAGTCTTAAAAGGCTGAGAATGAGAGGGTTTAAATAGGAGCCAAAGAAGGTTTTGGATCGAAGATAGCAATCAATGGTTGAGATTCAGTCTTCCTATATTGACTTTGATCCAATGGTGCTAAGATAGCGGTGGTTAAAACGAAGATGATTGGTCCACAGTGATAACACACGGATAGTCTTTAAACACATGCATGCCGTTGATAACGTTTGATCTAACGATCCATAATTCACCAGGCTGCTCTCTCACAAAACAAACACAAAAGAGATAACAGGAGCTTGACAAGTGTTGGCATGTTATTGGCTGGCAAACGCGCGTCCAAACTAATTACAGGCAACACCCTAATGTCTCTGGCGCATTGATATTCTACCCAATCAAACATTCTAATGAAAAACTAATTTTTCATAATATCATTTTAACCCCACAAAGTTTATAAACAAACTTTTATTAAAGAAAACATTATTTTAAAAATGTTTAAAAATTCCCAAAAAATTATTAAAATAATATTTTAAGGGGAACTTAACACACAATCAATATGAGGAATATATACACATGTATGCACTTCTAATATGTGTAGTGTGATTCAATTTATACCTTTTTTGGATCATTGAAGAGGATTAAAGAGTCAATAAGTTTGAGGTTCTTTGGATTCTAGGTTAGACAACTAATTTTGTCACTATTTCCAAACTTGATGAACACTTATACAATATAGACTTAAGAAGTCAAAGGTATAAGGTGCTTCAATCTCCCCCTTTGGAAATGTGAGACAAAATCTCCTTTGAGTTAGCTTAAACTCTTAGGGAACCAAAAATAATAATAAAACCTAGTCCTATGCAAAAGATACTATCTACCCATTTCCTAGAAAGTCAAAAATTACATAACTCAACTATTTACAAATTTGTACACTAGAGAGAAATGGTAGATAAACAGTAGAATAGGTTCCTGCAAATATTCACTAAGATCAAGCAGTTTAGATGTAATGTGAACAAAACATTGAACTCGTAAGACTCAAATTTCTCCCCCATTTTGTCTCAAATGGACAAAGGGTAAAAGATTACGGTCTTAAGAGATTAATCAGCACATACCATACCTATAGAATTATGCAAATACAAAAATCTATTATAGTCTAGAGGTTTAGTGAACATGTCCGCAAGTTGCAAATCAGTAGGTATGTAATGGATTTCTAACTCCTTAGTCTCAACAAGTTCGCGTATAAAGTGATGTCTTATTTTAATATGCTTAGTTCGCGAGTGTTGAACCGGGTTTTTAGATATGTTAATGGCGCTTTGATTGTCACAATACAATTGTAACTGATCTTCTTTAATCCCATAGTCTCTTAACATTTGTTTTATCCATAACAATTGAGCACAACAACTTCCTGCTGCTATATATTCGGACTCAGTCGTAGATGAAGATGTGCAATTCTATTTTTTGCTACTCCAACCTACTAAATTATTCCCGATATAATAACAGGCACCTGATGTACTCTTACTGTCATCGGTACAACCGGACCAATCAGCATCAGTATACCCTATGATGGTGCTACATGTATCATTAGTGTACCTAAGTCCAAGATTAAGAGTGCCTTTTATATACTTTATTATACGTTTTACACAAGACAAATGTCTCTCTTTAGGGTTATTCTGGTAACGTGCACACAGACATA
This sequence comes from Sambucus nigra, assembly GCA_949130495.1. Lineage (NCBI taxonomy): Eukaryota > Viridiplantae > Streptophyta > Magnoliopsida > Dipsacales > Adoxaceae > Sambucus > Sambucus nigra. The sequence goes on from OX422212.1 coordinate 221,180,910, forward strand.
CAACATACATTATATCTGGTCGTGAGGCAGTTAGATAGAGTAGACTACCAATCATACTACGATAAAGTGTGGAATCAACTGACTTTCCATTTTCATCTTTATATAATTTAACAGTGGTAATCATTGGCGTTTTGGCAACTTTAGCATAATCTAAACCAAATTTCTTAACAAGGTCCAAGGCATACTTAGTTTGAGAGACAAATAATCCATCAGAATTCTGTTTTACTTGAAATCCTAAGAAAAGCTGTAGCTCCCCCATAAGGGACATGTGGAACTCCTTATGCATAATAGCAGAAAAGGATTTAACTTCAGATGTTGAAGTAAACCCAAAGATGATGTCGTCAACATAGACTTGGGCTATAATAATGTTTTTGTCAAAATGTTTGACAAAGAGGGTCTGGTCATTTCCTCCTCTCGTAAAACCATTATCCAATAAAAAGTTGGAAAGGCGTTCATACCAAGCTCTAGGAGCTTGTTTTAAGCCATACAAAGCCTTTTTCAGACGAAAGACATGGTCTGGGTATTTTGGGTCAATGAACCCTTTGGGTTGTTCTACATACGTCTCTTCGGACATAATTCTATTGAGGAAGGCAGACTTGACATCCATTTGATAAAGTGTAAATTTTAAGTGACACGCTATGGCGAAAAGAAGTCGAACAGATTCAAGACGAGTGACTGAGGCAAATGTCTCTCTAAAATCTATCCCTTCTATTTGAGAGTAACATTGAGCAACAAGTCTAGCTTTGTTTCTAAGGATTACCCCATTTTCGTCAGATTTGTTCTTAAAGATCCAACGTGTGCCAATAACATTTTTGTTTTGGGGCCGCGGTACAAGATACCAGACATCGTGAATGACAAATTGTAAAAGTTCTTCCTGCATAGCAGAAATCCAGTGTGCGTCATTCAATGCTTCATTAACATTTTTCGGTTCCACAAGGGAGACGAAACATGCGTAATTAGCAAAATTTCTTAATTGGGATCTAGTACGGACTGGCTCATTAGGATTACCGACCACGTTGTTAATGGGATGATCTTTAGAAACCCAGCCAGGTACTTCTGGACTCTCAATAGGTAATGAGTCATCTATTTCTGGTGAATCATTTTTGAAATCATTTTCAGATTCAACCACAATAGGTGATTTAGATATCTTATTTTCGACAATAGTGTCGCTTATAATTACATTTATCGACTCCATAAGGGTCTTAGTACGCAGATTGTATATACGATATGCACGACTGTTTGGAGAGTAACCTAAAAAGATGTCTTTATCTCCACGCGTCTCGAATTTGGACAAATATTCTCTGTCTTTACAGACGTAACAACGATTTCTGAAAGTTCTTAGGTATTTCAGATTAGGCTTCTTACCGTACCACAACTCATAAGAGGTTTGTTTGGTGTTTTTCCTAAGGTAAAACCGATTAATGATATGACATGCATTTCTAATAGATTCTACCCAGAAGTACTTAGGCAGAGATTTGGCATGCAACATGACACGTGCCATCTCTTGAAGAGTTTAGTTTTTCCTTTCGGCAACACCGTTCTGCTGAGGAGTCTTAGGGGCACTGAATTCGTGTTTGTAACCGTTGTAGTCATAATATTCAACTATTCCCGTGTCTATGAACTCTCCCCCTCTATCGCTACGAATGCGATTGACTTGAGTGTCTTTCTCATTTTCAATTCTTAGTAAAATTTTCAAAAATGTCTGAAACGTGTCAGATTTATGTTTCAAGAAGGCAACCCAAGTGAATCGTGTAAAATCATCAACCATGACTAGGATATAACTGTGTCCACAAAGACTAACAGTTCTAGAGGGACCAATAAGGTCCATGTGGATGAGATCTAGAGGTCTAGAGGTGATAATGTCTTTAAATTTTTTATGCGAAGTCTTAACTATTTTTCCTTCCTGGCAATGACCACAAACAACACTGGAAATAGGTTTAATTCTAGGAATTCCTCTAACTATCTCTTGACTAGACAATCTACCAAGGATATCATAACTTAGGTGACCCATACGATTATTCCAGATTTTATTGTCATCCATTCTAACAATGTTACAGGTTTCAGAACTAGTCTTGACAGTATAGCAGTTGTCAGGTGTTCTAAATCCGGTAATGATGCATTCACCTTTATCATTTAGAATTTTGCAATTGTTCTTTGAAAAGGTAATTGTATGGTCTGAGTCACAAAATTGTGATATACTTAGAAGGTTGGCTTTAAGGCCTTTAACTAAAAGTACATTTTTCAGAACAGGCATTCCCTCTTCTTTTAGGGTTCCTTTACCTATGATCTGGGACGAAACTCCATCGCCAAAAACAACTTTACCTCCAGCAAATCTGGTTTTGTTTAAGAGTTTGGTTTCACCTCCTGTCATATGTTTGGAGCATCCTGAATCTAAATACCAACCAGATGAAGTGTGTTCAGCTTTTAAGGCAGTGATGACAATGTTACACTTCATTTGGGGTAAAACATCATCTTTTCTAACCCAAATAGCTTTAGTTTTAATTTTGCGTAAGTTTGCTCTCATTTGATAAAATTTTTAAGAAGCAGCTTTTTGTCGAAAAACATTTGGCGCAACAAACTGATTTTTATGGAAAAATTGAGCTTTTGGTTCAGGAAAGTTTCCGGGAGCCTTTCTCTTAAATGAACTCTTAGTTTTGGTCTTTCTATTCCTGTAGTTAGAGTTCTTGTCAGGTTGTCTTGGAAGGACATAATGGTTACGATTTTGCCTAGAATAGTTACAGTTCTTGTAAACAGGAGTGTTGTACACAGGGGTGTTTAGATGCCTAGCATAACAACCTTCAAAGGAATGACCATAAACGTCACAGTAGGAGCAATATTGATTGCTTGAGGGATGTAGTTCCTTAGGAAAACTTCTAAAGATGGGTTTAACAGGATTCTGTTGAGAAGTCTTATTCCTAGGAGGTATGGTTTTAAAGGTAGATTCAGCCTTTCTGATCAAAGGACAGACGTATTTAGTCTCAAGTGTACTGTCATCCTTAGAGTTACTAAACTCTCCAATGTCTTTCTGTTGTTGCTTTTGATCATATTCCTTTTTAATAAAATGAAAATCTGGACATGTTTCGATTGGTCTTTTGCCCCCAGACACAAACTTAGGTTCAAGATTTTTAGTTTGTGATTTATTCTTAGGGCAGAATCCAATACCGGTTCTATCATCAGAATTGGTCTTAGAGTCAACAACAAAGTCAGTGAAACAATTTGAATTATTTTCAAACTTAGAATTTTTTTTAAAAACTGTTGCTATCTTTGTTTTTGCTTCCTCTAGTTCTAATAATGTTCCCTTGTATTTAATTTCCAGGGTTTCATTAGTTTTGGTCAACTCTTTCAATTTTTGATCAAAAGTTTCAATTTTAGATTGATGAGTCAGACACTGGTTAGTGTACTCTTCGGCATTCAGCTTCACAATAAGACTTAGATCATCTAATTTCTTAGTCAGGTCTCTAACAGTCTTCTCCAGTCTAGTGCCTTTTTTAAGGGTTTTAGCATACAAAGTATGAATATCTGGGAGGTCATCTGTATCTGAGTCGCTAAGTGAAGTATGTGCAGTGACCCCTAATGATTCAGTTTTAGTACTCACGCACCCATTTACATCGTCGTTATCGAGATATCTTTGACTCACACACATAGAACTAGAGCTAGCAACATTTTCAGATAACAAGGCATCTAGGCCAGTCAAAGAAGTATTCACAAAAGCAGGAGTAGAGGTATCATTATCACACACAGGCATATCATCATTGTAAATGATCTTAGCAAAAAAATACATGCAAGGGTCAAATACATTTGATGACTCAAGTTCCTCTTCATCAGAGTCACTTGAATCTTCCCAAGTTTTACAAACATTGGCTCTGTTGTGTGTGTTGGTTTTATTCAGATTAACTCTGCAATCGTGAGCAATGTGACCTAGTTTCCCACATCTAAAACATTCAATCTTTTTAAGGTCTCTGTTAGGTCTGAAGTTGTTGTCCTTAGGATGTTTGACATGACCTCTCTCATGAGGTTTGGGATTAGACATAGTTGGATAATTAGGCTTGCCTTGTTTAGATGCCTCTTGTTCCTAAATTTAACAATTTTCTTAAATTGTTTGGACATTAAGGCAATCTGATTATCTAGTTTGTCTATATCACACTCCTCATCAGAGTCACAGTTGGTCAAATTAGTCTCATGTTTCGAAATCTTAGAAGAAAAACTCAAGTTAGAGTTGGGCTATTTTCTTTGAGACTGATTTAATTATTTCTTAAAGTCTAATTCCATTTCCACAGTCCTAAGTTTGCTACTGAGTAACTCAGGGGTGAGGTTTTGATCACTTATCTCCTCAATAGCATACCTCTTGTTGTCAAACTTTTGTGGTAATGATCTTAGGATTTTAGAAACAATCTCATTCCTATCATATGTTATACCATTAGCATGCAACTTAGTAACTATATCAGTTAGGTTCATATAAAAGTTATCAAAAGACTCAGAGTCAGACATAATCAAAGAGTTGTACTGCTGGGTAAGCATTTGAGTTTTAGCAGCTTTAACTCCTGAGTCTCCTTCATGGGCAGTGATTAATGTATCCCAAGCTTCCTTGGAAGTGGTACAAGATGAGATTCTCTTGAACTCATACTCATTAATTGACATAAAGATGGCATTCTTGACTTTATTGTTATTACGAGAAAGTGTTTTCTCATCTTGGGTAAACTCACTTAAAATTTTCTTTACCCTCTCATCACTTCCTTTAGTGGCTCGTTTAGTAGGATAAGTATATCCATTTTCAATAATGTCCCAGACATCATCTCCTAAAGTCCCTTGGATGAAGGCAACCATTCTTACTTTCCAGTAAGCAAAGTTGTTTCCATCAAAGAGTGGAGGTCTGGAAAGATTACCAAACCTTTCATTCTTCTCGTCCATAGTTAAGATTTTCAGAAAACGATTTCAGAAAGACAAGATCCTTTTTGAAATAAAAGTTTACAGGGCTCTGATACCAATTGAAAAAGACGTTACTAATGCCGTTTAATACAAGATTAAACTGTATAAGCAACTCCTAGTTGTTTGTTGAAGAAACCCTTTTCTTTTGAAAATAAAATAGATAAACAACAAGTTGTGTTTACAAAAACTTATGTTCGAGAATAACCAAGACTTTGTAATCAGTTTTAAAACTAAGACAGTTTCAAAATATCAGCACACTATAGAATGAGATGAGGAGATGAAGATAATCAGAACACACTATTTTTAACATGGTAAAACCTCTCCCAATAGAGGAAACATCCACGGTGACTTCTAAGTCACGAAAGTAAAAAATCCACTAAAAATAAATAGAAGTTACAAACAATACAACATACATGCACACAACTCAACCTATTCTAAGTTTAGGAATATACCCCACTTGGTGTCCTTCTAATTTCTTTGTAGATCTGATTGTGGATGATGTTCTTCCAGTTTGATAACTTCCACTTTGCTTTAGCTTTCTTTGCGTCGACTTAATAATATTTGATCTTATTCTCAACACTTTCAGTGTGGTAGTGTGTCAAGTGTTTGTGATGTGATTTCTATCCACATGCATGAACTCACACACACTTAGTTTGTACAGACAGTCCTAGAAAATTACATATAAAGACTATATGCTGTGATTTTCTTTTCTTTCTTTCTTACAAAACTTGAAACCTTTTGACCTTTTAATCTATCCCAGATTCCACGGATATCATGCTTCAAAATCAGTCAGGATCTTAATCAATCTCAGTTTTGAAAAGATTTTCGAGATTGAAAACCTCCAAGTGAGAATTCAACTAGGTCAAGGTTTAGTTTCACAAGAACAATAAACAAAAAACATTTACAGATCTAAATCAACAATGATTTTCACAAAACGAGAAACAAATATACAGATCTAGTGATATATTTCATGCAATAGTGTAGATCTAAGATTTCTATGAAAGAAGAAATACAAATCTCACCAAAATGTCTAAGTTGGTAACAAGATCACAGATCAAGAGGTTACAGCTACAAACTATTAAACCAGTAACACCACTCTCTCTCAAACACTCAAGGTTGTGTTTGGGGTTTAGAAATTACGAAGGTTTGAATATGGTTTGAAGTTGTTTAGGGTTAGGGTTTCTCTAACTCAGTTTCCCTTTCTCTCTCTTCTTTCTTTTCTTTTCTCTCTTCTCTCTCACTTATTTCTTCTTTGTTTTTTTCTCAATTTAGAAGACTGCCAAAAGTCTTAAAAGGCTGAGAATGAGAGGGTTTAAATAGGAGCCAAGGAAGGTTCTGGATCGAAGATAGCAATCAATGGTTGAGATTCAGTCTTCCTATATTGACTTTGATCCAAGGGTGCTAAGATAGCGGTGGTTAAAACGAAGATGATTGGTCCACAGTGATAACACACGGATAGTCTTTAAACACATGCATGCCGTTGATAACGTTTGATCTAACGATCCACAATTCACCAGGCTGCTCTTTCACAAAACAAACACAAAAGAGATAACACGAGCTTGATAAGTGTTGGCATGTTATTGGCTGGCAAACGCGCGTCCAAACTAATTACAGGCAACACCCTAATGTCTCTGGCGCATTGATATTCTACCCAATCAAACATTCTAATGAAAAACTAATTTTGCATAATATCATTTTAACCCCACAAAGTTTATAAACAAACTTTTATTAAAGAAAACATTATTTTAAAAATGTTTAAAAATTCCCAAAAAATTATTAAAACAATATTTTAAGGGGAACTTAACACACAATCAATATGAGCAATATATACACATGTATGCACTTCTAATGTGTGTAGTGTGATTCAATTTATACCTTTTTTGGATCATTGAAGATGATTAGAGAGTGAATAAGTCTGAGGTTCTTTGGATTCTAGCTTAGACAACTAATTTTGTCACTATTTCCAAACTAGATGAACACTTATACAATATAGACTTAAGAAGTCAAAGGTATAAGGTGCTTCACAATTTTCTAATCACGGATAAAATATATGATTGTAATTAAATAAGAAAATAGAAGACAAATAGTTTTAAAGTGATTCGACTATGTAAGGAATCCTACGTCCACTGTTATTGTATTGATTTCAGTGATTACAGAAAGCTAGATACTCTTGTTAATAAAAATATATTAAATCCGTTTTATCTTGCCTTTGATAAAAGGAATACAATGTATTTATAGTGACCCGGAGTTACAGTGTTGGAATTCTTTTATACATTTAAGCATTTACACCCGTACATAATGAATATGATGGTTGGTTGTATGAACAACGTGCAATAAGACCTTTGGTTGTACGTCCTGTGTGGTAACTTTTCATTTATATTGATGGTATGCATTCTTCATGTTGGTCAGCATGCCCGCCAAGAAACTATCTGCTGACTGGGATTTAGGCTACGTTAGAGACACTTATCCACTTTTGATTGGTCCACGTGGGTGGATAATTTTTGGTATCAACAGAAGCCCCCAATACTTCATTCTTGATGCTTTTGTTGAAAGGATGGAGTATATTTTCTTTAGAGTTGGTTGGCTTCTGCCGACATATGGGACTTGTGAAAATTTTCCATATTTTGATTTTTCAATGGCATTTTTGTAAATAATTTGAAAATTAGCAAACCAGCAAAATGCATGTTGGTATTTTTGCACCTTTCGTACTGTGAAGCCGTCGGAATGTCAATCGTCGATACAAAATAATCATTTCTTGAACGATTTCCCAGGTAAGCTATAAAAGACGAGATTTTGTCGGATGTTTTTTTACAAAACTTTTCCCAAACTTTCAAACTCTTCTTATTTTCCAAGTTCTCTATTTATGAGCTTGTCTTTGCATTCTTCATTCGCTTCAGTCATTATTTTTTCTATAAGATTTTTTCCCCTTTTTTTTGCTTTATTTCTTTCTTTATTATAGCCATAGCTTATATCGTACATAAGTATTCCTTAGATGATTTTAAGAGGGAAAGGAATATTCCTGATTGGGTAGACTTAGAGATGCCCATACCACATGTTGATGTATTGTCCTTACCTGAGGGTCACTAGATTCCCTCTCTATTTATTGTTGAGTGTGGATTCACATTTCCCCCTAATCGCTTTTTTTTAGAGTTTTTCCAGTACTTTGATGTTGTCCCAGCTAGGTAGCCCCCAACACTTAGAGAGTGGTAAATGGGATTCATAGGCTGAACCAAATTTATGGTACACACATTGGCATTCCTAAGCTAATGTTATGTTATAAATAAATTACCAGTGATAGTACGTATTACCGGAATACTAGGTTTGTCAATAGGGCCTTAGTTGTCAATTTTCCAGACTCAAATAAGGATTATTTTGATTCTGGAGTCATTGCAAAAAATTAGCAACACATTCCTTTATAAACAGGAGAAGTGTATGAAGGGCCCACGTGCCCCCAAGTGGGTCATGGCATATATTATTAAATTACTCTATTTTTTGCACATCAACTATTTGATGATACACTGACTTCATATTGTATTGTCTTATTTCTAGTTTATGTAGTTAAAAGCAAAAAGAGGTGTCCATAGGAAGATGACGTGAACATCCGAGAGCTGAAATTCATTTGGAACATTCATCAGAGGATTGTCAAGGAACATCCTAGAGGTGCCTCTTATCTGTTGCATTACATGAGCTCTATAACTTCATTTGTTGCTCAACTCACCACTTCTACAGTTGCTGACCCCATCCATCTTGAGGAAGAACCAATCCCTACGTGCCATGATAAAGAATCTGCTGGTGCAGAGAATGATTTGGGTATTTCTTCTTCCTTTGAATCCTTGGACATTTCAATAATTCGTTCCTCTCCACTTGCTGCTATGGGAAAGAGGAAGATCCCTGATTTGATTACTAGAGCCTTGTCTACACCTGCCAAGAAACCTATTGGGAATGCTAAGAAGCTAAAAAAAAGTATTCAAGGCTTCTGAGAAGGAGAAGGTTCCTCAAGTCGTCACTCCCGAGGAAGTAAATATTATTGCTCCTCAATTTAGGAGGTTAAAGACAGGTTTCCCTGATAAATAAGCTGAGAGAGGCTCTGCCGACAAGGATTTGGTTGATAAAATTCAAGAGGATTTGACTGTTATTGAGTCCTCCTCTATTTCCATTCATCCTGGTGTTTCCAGGAAATTAATCAAGACTGGTGCCCGCTCTGCTGACAGAGAAACTCTTGCCTCCTTATCGAGATTAAAGTTCGCAGAAAATGCTTACCAAAGTTTAACCATGATAACTCTTCTTTCCTAATGACTTGCCTCTTGATATCTTTTTTCTATGTTAATTCCCCTTCTAATCTGTCTTGTTTTTCATGCAATTTTTAGCCAAATATTGGAGAAGGATGAGCAAATTTGTTCTTCTAGTGGAGATATTGAGGAGGCCTTTAAGGGTTTGAGGAAGTCTGTTGAGGCATACAAGTAGCTGATGGAGTAAGACTTGGGATACTGAACTGCAGAAGGCTATTAATAGGGTCACTCTTGCTGAGGGAAAAATGGCCACTGCTAAGACCAGTTTGACGCTGCTGAAGGAAAGTTGGCCACTACTGAGGCTAATTTATCATCTTTTGAGAATTAGGCTAAGGTGGCCGAAGGAAAATTAGCTGCTAGTCTGTCTTCTGAATTGATTGTAGAGAAGGTTAAAATAAAAAACTTAAAGAGGACTCCTTCAACAAGGGCTAGGATAAAGCATTTTTGGCAGCCTCTGCTCAGATTGAGTTCATAAGGAATAAGTCTTTTAAGGATGGCTGGTCGGAGGCACTTAAAGAGGTTGTCACCCCAACAGAATATGAATTATTTTTGAGGCATGATCCAGGCTCTCCTCTAAACTTAGAGGAAGAGTTTTATGATGAGGAGTGGTCTAGGGAATCTTCCATTGAACCTGTTGGGTCTGCTTTAAAGACCATTAATGAAGTTGCCCCTCCTTCCGACTAGCCTTCTGAAAGCAATATCCAGGACAAGGAGAAGGTTTAAATCCTTTATTCTTTTTCTTTTTCTATTCATCTGTTTTGTAACATGACCAACACTTTATAACAGCTTTTTGGTTATTAATGAAAACATCTCTTCCTTTGTGCTACGTGGGTTTATAAGACTTTTCTTCTTTTATTTCTTAGTTGAAAGAATTTATATACTAGTGTCATTTTTGCTCAGTGGTCATGCTTGTTTTCTTACACTTGAAATTTTCACTTTGATGCTAGGAAGAAGGCAATAGTTTCTGCTGAATCCAACTTACTCAAGCGGAGTAAAATTCTCTTGTAAGCTGGCTATGTCCCTTTGACTGAAGATGACTTGGTCGGCATGCTTGGAGAAGAAGTATCGAGTCAAGTAAAAGATTCATACATCCACCTTCAATGTTTGATGTGCTATAGAAAATAATGCAACTTATTACGAGATGATTGAAGATCTGGAAGAATAACACAAGTTTACTTTCTCTTCTCTTCACTTTGACTACGAATCTAAATACAAAGCTTGGAGTGAAGGTTGGGGCTTTCAAAGGAAATTGGAAGACTATGCTTCCATGTAAGGAAGAAAAGAATTCCTTATGAACTGAGAAATAGATTAAGCCAGGGAAATTTCCAAGATCCTGGAGGAGGAGAATAATAAACTCAAGAATGACTTGGATACTTTGAAACAATCTATTACCAGTGGTGCCGATAAAGGAGCATATTTTTAAATAATGAGAATGCCAAGCTGATGGAAGAACTTGAATCTTTGAAGGAATCCAAGCCTGGTCAAACATATAGACATCAAAGGATGAGCCGACCAACTATTGATGAGGCCAGGACCAAGAAAACATTAGCCAACCAAGTCGCACAACTGAAAGTAAAGAAGTAAGCCATTACCGAGTTGTCTATAAAGCTGGATGCTAAGGATAAGGTTATTACCGACCAATCTGTGCAGTTGAATGTGAAAAGTGATGTTTTAAATAAACTTTAACATCAAGTTGAAAGGTCAACCTTTCAATTTCACAAAAAAACCAGAGAGGTGTGGATGGAAGGCTACAATGAAGCTCTTAGCCATGTTGATAATCACCTTGTCCAAACCCATCGTGAAGGCTATAAGTGGGGATGAACCAATTGATTGACTTTACTGAAACATGATCATAACAGCGAGCTTTGGTACAAGTATGAGCCTAGTCTGTTAGACTATGAGGATCCTCCTTTCAAGTTGGACATATCATGGGTTCCTATTGACGCTATTCTTCAGGGCCTAATCACCAATTATTTAGGAGACTATAGTTTGCATGACTTCATGAAATAGTTCATCCTCTTCATCTGATTAATGCGTCGAGCAGTAGTAACAAGAGAATGCTAAGAGATTTTAACTTTATTAACCCTCCTTATACCTTGGATAATCCTCTTGCTAGAATGGAGAAAGTGCAACCTACTTCCAAATCTCAAGGAAAGCATCAAGTTGAATAATTTTCCTATATTTTTTTATTAATTTAACCTTGAATGTAATACTATTAATATATGAATACAAATCCATATCTTTGGGTTGTCAACTCTTGATTATTTAATCAATCAGTCAACTAAGTTATTATCTAATAATGAATTATTAAACTGTAATTGTTGGGCCATAGATTCTACTAATGCACTTAGTTTTATTGATCCAATTTTAGCATTCGTTATCAGTGTTGACCAAGTGTATGAGGAATACATGTATGTATTCCAATAGTTAGGAATGTTACATATCTTATTGCATTTAACTTAGTCGGGTAAAACTTGTTTGTAACTATTTTAGTTGTATACGAAGTTTTACAGACTTCTTGTTCTTGACTTATCAAAGATGAAGTCATACATGAAGTAAATTATTCTTGTCGAACAAGTGTGTTAGGATTGTATTCCTATATTTAACACGGTCAGACAATACTTTTTGTTCGTGACTTATTAATATAGAGTCACCCGTAGTAATGATTACTTCTTGTTCATAACTTGAACATACGAAGTCATAAATGAAGTTTAAAATTGGGCGAATAATGATTGTGCCTTAAGCTGTTGGTGCATCTGGAATTTGATAAATTCAACCTGATTAAATATATTCTACTGATTGGAAGATAAGTTCAACCTGATAAAGCACGTATGTGCTGTTGATCGGAAAGAGATGAAGACCAAGAGACATTTTTACTTGTTGTTTCTAGGTATGTATATTGGGATGTATATCGCCGTACTTCGAAAAAAATCGAAAATAGTGAAGGGACTGAAATCAAAATTTTATTAAAAATTAAACAAAAGTTATTTTGAACATAAAGCAAAAGGAAATACAATATGGCAATCTCTTGAATCCTTGATAATACTTTCAGAGGTGTTCGACATTCTAGGGGTTTTTAAATTCTTCCATTTCCAAGGTCTCAATCTGATAGGTCCCTGGTTGGATGACTGCTGAAGTGCGATATGGGCCATGCCAATTAGCCTCAAGATTGTTGTTCTTTTGGATGACCTTCTTAAGGACATAGTGGCCTTCTTTTAAGTTGGCCGGCTTGACTCTTTTATTGTAGAAGCGAGTTGTTCTTTGTTGGCATGCAGCATTTCTTAGAGCAGTATCTTCTTGGAATTACTCCAACATATCGAGATCCAATCATCTCATCAAATCACTGGTCGGAGAATCAAAATTCAGAACTCTATGAGTTTGTAAGCCTATCTCGGCTGGCACCAGGACTTCAGTCCCAAATGCAAGCATGTAAAGTGTCCTACCAGTTTCTATTCTTGGCATTGTTCGGTAGGCCTATAGAACAGAATGTAATTCGTTGATCCAATTTTCCTTGGTAGCATCAAGCCTTTTCTTTAATCCATTGAGCAAGGTTTTACCGTTTGACTATTGCTTTGAGAATGGCCTGGCGCAGAATGGAGTTTATGGATCTTGGACTGGACCCAATATTCTTCAAACTCATTGTTATCAAATTGAGTTCCATGGTTTGTAATAAAGGCGTAGGGCATCCCATAACTACATATTATATTCTTCAAAATGAACTGATACACCTTCTCATATGACATTTCAATCAATGGTTTTGCTTTCGTCCATTTGGTGAAATAATCAACAGCAACTACCAAGTATTTGAACCTGCCTCTGGTGGTCGACAATGGTCCGACGAGGTCAATTCCCCAAATAGTGAATGGATAAGGTGAAGTTATTGGTGCTAGAGCAAAGTTTTGCGGTTTATGAATGGCAGAGAACTTCTAGCATTTATCACACTTTTTTACAAAGGCTTTACCATCTGCTCTCATAATCGGCCAGTAATATCCCTGTGTGTTGATTCTTTAGAGTAGTGACCGACCTGCTAAATGAGTTCCATAAGAACCGTCATGCACCTCTTTAATCAAATATTGCACTTTTAATGGATGAACACGTCGTAATAAGGAGACAATTAACCCTCTTCTATATAAAACTCCTTTATCCAATAAATATCGTGCTACTTTATACCATAGTTTTTTGGATTCTTTGGGATCAGATGGTAGGATTTTGTCTTCGGATTGGGTCCATCCAATAAGGTCCCAAATCTATAGTAATAAAATTAACCATTGAGTCCTCATTAATGCTCCAGTTGGCTAAGATCTCTATTGGAATGGTTCTTCTCAGTTCAATTCTTATTGCTGAAGCAAGCCGAGCAAGTGCATCTACTCGGACATTAGTCATTCTTGGGATCATGTTCATTTTTATGGCTGGAAACTTAGAAATAACTTCCATGGATTTGGCACAATACCTGTTCATCAATTCTCCATTGACTCCATATAAATGAAGCACCTGGTTAATAATTAATTGTGAATCACTATGTGCTACTACCTTTTCGGTGCCTAATAAGTGGGCCAAATCCAATTACACTATTAAAGCTTCATATTCCCTTCATTATTTGGCGCCTTGAATTGGAACCTGAGTGCATATTCAATATCAATATCATCAGAAGTATTGAGTATTATACCTGCTCCATTTCCAGTCGCACATGAAGATCCATCCACGTATAAATTCCACATCGATATATCATAATTGATGCTTTATTTAGACATAACTCCCTGGTCTAATACTTTATTACTCTCATTTGCATAATTTTGAGCCATTTCTCGAGTTTTGGATGATTCAGGTTGATCGACTGCAACTTCAGCTTGCTTTTAAGCTAAGCTCTCTTCCATAGAATTCTACTCGGTAGGCAAGTGTTGTTGGTCGGGAACCTCTAGATAGGTGAACTCAGCGATGAAATCTACTAAAGCTTGGACTTTTAATGAAAACATTGGTTAACAGACAATATCATACTCTCCCAATTCCACTGCCCAGTACATCAATCTTCCTGACTTCTCAGGTTTGTCGAGCGCTTATCAAAGAGGTAGATCAGTATACACAATTATTGTATGTTCTTAAAAATAGGGCTTCATGCACCTGGAGGCCTTTGTGAGTTCTACGGTTAAATTTTCCAAGCATGAATACCTAATCTCAACTCCCTCGAATTCCTTACTGGTGTAGTAAATTGGTTTTTGGATCCCTTTATTAAATCGAACCAAGGCCTAGATAATTTCCAACTCAAAAACAGCTAAGTATAAGTATAATATTTCTCCTAAAACAGGTCGGTATAGTAAAGGTGGTGATCCCATATACTTTTTTAACTCTTGGAACGCTTCTTTAAATTCTACATTCCATTCAAAAGTCTTTCTCAACACCTTGAAGAATGGAAAACATGTGTTTGTTTCTCAGGAAACAAATCTATTTAAGGTTGCCACTTTACTAGTGAGCCTTTGTACATATTTCTTGAAAATCAGCGACTGCATTGCTATCAAAGCTTTGAGCTTTGCTGGATTAGCTTTAATTCCCCTTTGAGTAACTATGAAGATGAGGAACATTCCTTCCTGTACCCCGAACACACACTTCGTCGGATTCAACTTCATATGATTCTTTTTCAACTGGTCAAAAGTCTTATTGAGGTCGCTAATATGATCTAAGGCCTTCTTGCTTTTTGTTAACATATCATCTACATAAACCTTAATATTTTTTCCTATCTTCTCTTCAAATTCCCTGTTCACCAACCTCTGGTACGTCGCTTTAGCATTTTCGAGCCCAAAGGGCGTTACGTTATATCAATAAGTTCCTCGGTTGGTAATGAAGGTTGTGCTTTCCCTATCATCTGGTTTCATCATTATCTGGTTATACCCAGAATAAGAATCCATGAAGCTCAAAATCTTATGTCCTGACATAACATCCACCAATTAATCAATTTTAGGCAGGGAAAAGTGGTCTTTTGGGTAGGCTTTTTTCAAGTCAATAAAATTGACTCACATTCTCCACTTATCATTTTTATTTTTAGCCATCACAACATTGGCCAACCAGGATGGATACTTAAAATCCTCAATAAATTGGGCATTTTTAAGTTTCTCAACTTCTTATTGAATGGCTTAATTTTTCTCTGGACTGAAAACCCTACGTCTCTACTTGATCTGCTTGTCATCCTTATTGATGTTGAGCTCATGACAGAGGAAGTTGGGTTCAATCCCAGGCATATCCTCATGTCTCCAAGTAAATACATTTTTTTGTTTCCTTAGGAACATAATCAATTCCTATTTAAGGATTAGATCCAGTATTGAGCTGATCTGCGTAGTCCTCTCTGGCTTGTCATCGTTTAGGACAATGCTTTTAGTATCTTCCACAATCTGCTCCGTCTTATCTTAAGGATATAGGGTTTTAACTTTAGATTCACTGTTAGGCTCAATGGTGTCTACCTAATAAGTGGTGGTCTTCTTTTTCAATCAATCAAGTACTCTTGCTTGGCTGAGGAGTAATAACACTCTTTGGTTACCTTTTAATCACCTTTTACAACACCAACCCCAAAATGAGTTGGGAACTTCAAACATTGATGGACTGTGGACGGTACAACTTCAAACTTCTTCAATCCTGCCCTACCTAGGATCACATTATAGGAAGATCGAACATTTTTATCCATCACAAAAAGCTTATTTTCTCCGTACGACTTGCTGTCCAGGCGCTGAATAACACTTGTAACTTAATAGTGACTAGGGGGTAAAAAATATCACCTGAAATGCCTATTAATGGTCTGTAGTAAGGTTCCAGTTGGATGATTTTCAAATCTAGAATTTGAAAGAATGGGTAAAACATGATATCAGTTGAGCTCCCAATATCAATCAAAACCTGGCAATGATGGCATCTTAGATTCTGAACTTGACAACCAATGGATCATCATGGAGATACATTACTCCAAAGAGGTCGTTCTTAGAAAATCCAATTACCAGTTTGTCTATGTTGACCTTCCTGGGATGATCATATTCTTTAAATTAATTCTCTTGAATATAAAAATAGGTATGTGCCTTATTCAAGTAGGCCTTTCTCTGAGCAATGTGATCTCCTCCACCTGCATCACCACTTGTAATTATATGATAATCAAATGAGCCAAACCTGATCATAGCTACCTCACATTCTAGTTTCTTAGGTTTCTTCGATAGGTCGGGATCATCTTTATAACCATATTCATAGTTCCTCTTCCTGTCATCTCTGGTCTTACATGGAGAATTTGACCTTCCCCTTGCTTCTTTACCTTATCTCCGATCAATAAACCTGTTCAATTTTCACTGACGAATGAGAGATTCCACTTCATACTTCAAAGCGATACAGTTATCTGTTGTATGGATACGATCCTTATAGAATTCACAATATTTGGATTTGTCCCTCTTATTAGGAGGTTCCCTCAATCTTTCAGGCCACGTAAATATTTATCGTATTTAATTTCCTCTAGGATATGGTGAATGCTAACTGGAAATGGAGTGTAATTTCTATAATTTTTTAGCTTATCATCCTTCTTTGGCTTCTTCTCATTCTTCTCCTTTTGGTCCTTTTTATTAGGCTTAGAGACTGGACTCTGTTTTGCGGCCATTGCTTCCTCGCCATTCATGATTTTTCCTGCTTTAGCCATGAGTTAAATCATGGTTTTAGGAGGATCTTTGGCCAGAGCATAATACAGTTTTTCTGGAAGTAATCCACTTATCAGAGCAGTGATGGATGTATTCTCCTCATAATCAACCAATTCTAAATTCTCGTTGCTAAAACGAGTGATGTAATCCCTAGTAGATACCCCTACTCGCTGCCTTACACTTAAGAGATGGAATACTCTCTTCACTGGCTTGGCCCCAAAATAGAAATTGCTAATAAATAACTCAGTAAGCTGGTTAATGTTGGAAATTTATCCTCGGGGATGGTTATTGTACCATATTTGGGATAAACCTGTAATGGTATTTAAAAATGTTCTATATTTCATTTCATTAGGGACTGAATAAATATTAGATGTAGCTTGATATTGTTCAATGTGCAAAACTGGATCGGTTTTGCCATCATATTTGGGGGTAACCACAAGAGTTTGAAAGTTAGATGGAGTTAGAAAATCCATAATCTCCTGGATAAAGGGGGAACCTTTGGCAAAATTCCTCTACAAGGGACTCTTTGCTTTTGATATTTCTCCCAACCGATCTTCCAATCGATGGATCGATGATTTCCATGATGGATTGCCTGCGTCAGATTTATGTGAAGTAACTCGATTGTCCCGACCATGTGTCTGCACTGAACTCTCTTCCTGAGAAGTTTTCTCAGCGTGTACAGATCGTCAGACGCTTGATATTAACCTGACTGAGGCTTCACGATCGTGAACTGGATGTTGAGTGTTTTTATATAATACTCTTGGAGGGTTTCTGTTTACTCAGGGTCCCAAATGATCAAAATACGAAGCTCTACTCAATCTTTCCTGGATGTTTGGTCTTTCAGGAAAGAAAGAATGTCCATTATAGAACTCTGTGGCTCTAACTGATGAACTGACTCCTGGGTGATAAGTCCTATCATGAGATGATCTGAAATAGCTGTGTCGGTTAGGCCTAGGAGGCGGAGATGAACTTTATCTCCTTGGTAAAGAAATTTCCTATTACATTGATAAGGTTGGAGATCTAGCTTGTATTAACTGTGCCAATTGTCTCATTATTTCCTGCATAGCATCTTGACCCCTAACAATACTGGAAAGAATCCTATTTAGGTCGGCTGCTATAGGCGGAGTAGATGAAACAATTAGATTTCCTTCGTTTCTAACATTGGGCTCTGGATCATTCATTTTTCTATGAATAAGGATGTATAATATTGAGAATGGAAATTAAAAACATGTTCATACAGACGACATCAATCTGTTGATGTCAAAAAATGGACTAGATCTAATTTTCTAATCACAAATAAAATATATGATTGTAATGAAATAAGAAAATAAAAGACAAAGAGTTTTAAAGTGGTTCAGTTGTGTAAGGAAGCCTACGTCCACTGTTATTATATTTATTTCAGTGATTACAGAAAGCTAGTTACTCTTATTAATAAGAATATCCAACAATTCGTTATATCTTGCCTTTAATGAAAGGAATGCAATATATTTATAGTGACCAAGAGATCAAGGGTTGTAATGCTTTTATACATTTAAGCATTTATACTTGTAGATAATGAATGTGATGGTTGGTTGTATGAACCACACGTGATAAGACCTTTGGTTGTACTTCCCGTGTGGTGGGTTTTTATTTATATTGATGGTATGCATTCTTCATGCTGGTTGGTATGCCCACCGAGCAACTATCTGCTGACTAGGATTATGTCACATTTGAGACACTGGTCCAATTCTGATTGGTCCATGTGGGTGGATAATTTTTGGTATCAACCTGAGCTTTTGATTTGGATGGTTGAATTTCATCTTTCGGTGAAGAAGACTCGTCTGTGCACCCCTCTACTTCTTTCTCTCCTTCTTCTCCTACTTTATCTCATCCACCCTCTCCTTCTTCATCTCTTTCCTCCTCTATCTCTTCCTCTCTTTCCTCCTCTCACGATTTCTCATCTTCTTTCTCTTCCTCTTTATTTCCGCTCTTACCTCACCCCCTTCACTAACCCCAAGCAAATCACATACCACCTTCTCAACCACTTTCTCAATTGACTGTGATGTAGCACCCTCACCAACAGTAAGTAAACCCCCTGGAAGTTGGTCGATTACTTTATCTAACGACCTCATAGGCGAATATCCTTTGCTAGAACTAATGGCCTCACTAAAACTACTAATACTAGAGTAAGATACGGGTGGTCGTACTTCCTTCGCCGCCTCCAACCTCCTCTTTCGCTCGAATGAGGTAGTAGGATTTTTTCTTCTTTCCATTTATATGACCTATATAAGAAATTAACAAATTTATATTAGCAAATGAACACCAAATTAATAAGTTTGTACCAATGAAGAAACAATAATATGTAAGGGCCTAAAATGATAAATTTTTTTGATAAATACATGCATAAATGAATATGTTCATCATGTTGAAACTTACACAATCAAACATACATAAAAATACATGTATATAGATAGTGAAATGTGAAATAGATTGCTAAAACTACATGCATATATGAAATATAAAATACATTGCTACATATGGTGATTATTGACCGGGAAACACGACACCACGGTAAGAAGATACCGTGAAAACCAAACCACGATGGTTTATGGTCATGAACACCAAAACACAGTGAGCTATGGTTGTATATTGGTGAATAATGGTGGGATGTGACCGAATATGCTTGACACCTTCGACGACAGGCGACTGTAGGTGCAAAGAATAATTATTTTTTTCCAAATGGTAAACCCTAGGTTGTTTAACTGGGTTAAACCATAGCTTTTAATCGCACAAATAAAATATATTTCTAGTTAGATTAATTAGGGTTATATTTTGTATGGTTTAATGAGTTTATAATGAGGTTTTATATTTAATTTTCATGATAGGGTTTGTTACACAAAATGGGAGCATCACAGTAATGAGAGCAAGTTTTAACGGTGTAACATACTAGAAATGAAGCTTGCGGGTAAGTTGTAGGGTTTGAGAGAAAATGGAAGTAAGTTGGAAGGCTCAAAGGTTTGCAAGAGAAGTTAGATAGATAGATAGATAGATAGATAGAGAGATAGAGAGAGAGAGAGAGAGAGAGAGAGAGAGAGAGAGAGAGAGAGAGAGAGAGAGGGAGAGGGAAAAAATGAGGCTTAAATTTTTTGAGGTTTTGGACAAGGTTAATGTGGTGTTATGTGTAATTGGTGTTTTGTACAAATATTGGGTACTTATGTGGTGTTTCGTACAAAAGGGTGTTTTGGAGTAAAATTTGTGGTGTAAATATCAGGACCCTTTAAGAAATTCGAAGAACCTTTACTAGGCCATATGATGAGCACATGAAGTTTCATCTGAATCCAACAAATATGACCTTTCCCCGTCATTCGGTGACACATTCATACTATAGAAAGACCTGCCAAATTTAAGGGAATCTCTCTATGACGGTGTATCTACTCCATTCACCTTTGACCATTTGATGCCTCTTGTCATTCAACATATTATAAAGCCTCGACCTCATCTAAATTTTGTCTCTTTTAACACTATTTTAGCTTCCTAATGAATTTTAAACATAAATTAAAATGGAGATTCGCCTCATCTATAGAGGTATGACCAATTTGAATTTAACCACATATATCATAGTCTTACTCTTTACTACATTGACATTTATGCATTTATTTGTTAATCAATAACTTAGATGTAATGACCTCTCCATACGAGCCATATTTTAACATCAACAATGCATATAAAAATTAGTATATTTTATAGGCACTATAACATACAATTGAGGACTTGAAACTTAATTACATTCTGGAATATTTATCGTATATGCCAATTAACTTCAATGTATGACTAAAGACCATAAACGTAATTATAAACTAGGTGTAAACTCTCACGCGATATGTGGGCTAGACAATTGTGATAGTAAGCTCGCACATTTGTGTTATCTATATTCTTGTCCTTCGTAATAATAAAAAATAAGAAACAACAATTTTATAGCGGCATAAACTAATGTAATTTTCCAAAAAAAAAAAATCCAAATCGATAAATCATTTTTATATAATGGTTGTAAAAAAATTGTTGAATAATTTTTGGGTCATTTAGACTATAATACATTACTAATGTTTTATTTTAGACTTACATACATTTTAACTGCAATATTAGACATTACATAATTTTCGTTAATCAATGTACTGGTAAAGTTAATTTCCATATGTCACTTTAAAATTAAAATAATTAAAATGAAATTAAAATCTAAAAAATACAGAAAAATGTGAAGGTAAGATCACTTGAAAAGCTCTAACACCAATTTGTGAACGCGGTGTGATATGGATTGTATGTGGATTCACGAATTTCCAATTAAAAGCTTATTTCATTAGATGTAAATTTTAATCCAAATTAATTAGACCCTAACACATGCATCTAGGTGTATAAATCATGCCATCATAAATACACATAAATTGCTGATACATAGATTTTTTTATAAAAAAAACCCGCAAGGGCAAAACTTTTATTTCAATTAATGTAACAACACTTACAAAAATCTGTAATGAATATTCCTCAGAACACTCACATAGGTCGCAACCTAGAATAAACAATCGATTAACCGCAGTAAAACCACAAGAAATGTAACTTTATCTTCAGCAAGAAATACCCTCGATCATTCCCAAGTGATCGCAGTCATCAGCCAACAATTCCCTTAAGAACCACTAAGAGAAACTTCACCAAAATTGTATCTTGGGTTCCAAAATGATTCACTAAAGTATTTGGGATGATTTTTGAATCAAAAAAAAGTTAAAAACACCTTAGTGGGAGAAGACTAAAATTTTGTAGATTGTAGTTTTTGTAGATTGAGACTCTCAAGTCTTCTCGTGGAAAAAGGACTAAAAAATCAGCTATTTCTTAAAAAATTGAGTCGGTGGCATTGTTCGAATGATAACTCAATGTCGTTTGAACGAAAGTAAATGAAATTAGATACCAATTCGCATGACACTTCAAGCGAGGTAAAATAACCAAACCAGTACTCGCTTGATGAAATGGATCAAGCGGCCTTCAAACAAGCTTCACGCGACATAGCATGTTGTTTGAAGCTTTCGTTTGAGCGACAAGTCCATATCGTTTAAACAACATAAGGAAGTCATTTGAATGACCAAAGCGAAAAATTCTTTTCTTTAAAAAATCCACCTACAAGAGTTGGAAAAATTATTTTGACGAAAAAAGACGCATCAAATGTTTAAAAATATTTTAGAAAAATTATCCCAACACTTTAAATGAGACATTAAGGGACTTAAACACAACCTTACCAAAATCTATCTGTAAAGGCTTGTTTGTTGAAGAATGTTGATTTTCGGATACGTCTTGATGCATGTATGATCTTGAACTTTCTTTGATGGATGTAGCGAAATACAACATACTCAAGTGTAAACGGAATGTGTCTTACAAATCTCCCCCTATGTCTATGCCGGTACAAAATAAAAAATATTTGAATTATCAAATCAAATGTCCTAGATAAAACTAATACCCTCCCATAAGCCCAAAACTGAAAAGGTACTAAAAATGTAAGTCTCTTAAACTTTCTTTAAAAATATGTCTTCAACATCTTCAAATCTCCAACGTTTCTTTGTCATCATCAGGGTGTGCAAAATAATGATCCTCAAATTGTGCACCTACACACATGAGACAATAAAAAAATACCTTCGTGACGTATCGATTTTGAAATGAAAATGAGATAAGTATAAATTAAAACAAATATAAAATCTCAAATCTCCCCAATAATGCAAACTCTCTCATTAAATCATAATTCGTTTTCCCTCTTTTTATTTGTTCGAAATAGACAAGGAAAAGAATAAAAAAAATAAACATGGAGTGTCACGATAAGAAAAACAAATTAACTACGATCATTAAGAAAAAACTTGAAAGAATTCACTAAATATGTTTTATTTTACAATTTTTTTCAACAAAATAAAATTTACAAAAAATCACACACCATGAATTTACACTAAGATAATCAAGCCGTGGATACAGAATGAATATGTATGAACTAATTCGATAGGAAGATCAATGCAATCAAACATAACATATTTGCATGATGAATATGGATACTCCTAATGAATGAACTCAAAATCATCCTTAGGCGTCAAAATGTGAATATATATGACATCGACTCAATTTATCAATACATCAAAGTCTAATACGATTTTCACACCAATAACGTTTAAAACTATGTAATATTTTTTCATGAATTTGTCAAGACATGCAAACCCGTTGATTAATTTCCAACCACACACCCTCATAAATAATAACTCTTTTATTTTTCTAATGAGGTGATCTAAAACCTAATGGCCCCTTTTTGGCATATATTGTCTTTAAATTTTTGCGGGATCTTTTCAACCTCTTTGGACCTTGGCTACTTTTTACAATGTCACACTTTTTCAGGTCCAATTTAAATAGTGGCTTAATCGCAAAGGATATGAGTACCTTTTGTAGCCCTTTCCCGTTCACTCATCATTTTAAACAAAGTTCTCACGGGCAACGGTTTTCACACACACTACTTTCATTGTCAAGTTTTATCGCATTTGGTTCATTTTAAAGGCAGGATTGAAATGTAAACATTTCGATCAACGTGCGATAGACAAGTACAATAATCAAACAAATCCGTGCAAGTGCGCACTAAAGGAGACTAAGAGTCAAACATATAGAAAGTAATCTCAAATTATATCTTAATGACTCCAAACATTATAAAGCACAAAATGAAATGATAAAGTGTCTCAAATCACTATCAAATAGTCACATGGATATGGAATTATGTTATGACTTGGTCATCCTAAATGTCCATTCATAGACGATGTAAAACAAAATACAAAAATATTTTCGTCTTTTTTTTTAAAATATTACCAAACTAAAATCTTTTTGGCATATTTCAATTTTTTCTCAAAAAAGAAAATCTTTCTGTATTTTTCCAAAAGTTATTCAAAAAAAATATTTTTGGTTTTTCAAAAAATATATCTACAATGGAAAATATAAATACAAAAGTGGTACACACTAGAAATAGGCATAAAATATTATCACGAAAATCATCCTATGCTAGCAAGCAAGTCTTAACCTCAACCGTTAGGTGCAGTGGAGTTTTCCAAAGGTGGTGTCACCCTATGAAAAACATTAATCAAATTATGTGAAGTTTTGACCAGAAACTTAACTTGCTCTCGAATATGTGCAAACTATCTCATCTAATCATCCGGAGCATCATGTGTAAGTATGTGTATGGGAACTCTTGACAAAACTCTATGTGACACACTACCCAACTTAAAGTAAAATTCCCTTAGGTGTCCTCTCTTCTTGCAATGGGTGCAAACATACATGGGACTACGAATAACTATCTTAAAACATCTAGGACATACTCTCCTTTCGGGTAACAAACACCTCGGTAGGTTGGGTTGAGAGCTATAAGGATCTATCATAAACTCGGGAAATGGCTCGGGTGCAACATGATAAGTGGACGCACCATCATGACCTATTCCTAATCTTTTAACATTACACAAAGCAAGACCGAGGAGAATCTTTCCTACCTTCTTAGATGTGTCCTCTAAAGTGACCTTTACCTCCCGGGCACGTTCAAGATCTCTCTCTAATTGTAACACACAGGCTTCAAGTTCACTCTTTTCCTGACCTGCGACGATCAAGTGCTCACTCAAAGAAACCTTCACCTTCTCGAGTCGACTCGTCAACATCTCAAATCCCCATAAAATCTCAATGTCTCTCTCCAAATCTAACACCTTTAACCTTAATCCTTCTGAAACCTCTTTGTCTTTAAGGTCTCGGCATACGAATCTCTAAAGGATATTTTGAGATCACTTTCACCTTCACTTCCAAATTCGCTCTCACTCAAAACACTCAAACTATCCTCAAAAATCTCACGTGCACAAGTATCCTAATCATCACGGGACAAAATAGGTGTGCTCACGCGACTAGGTAAAAAGGAGACAAACTTCCCATGTGAAGACTCATCCCCGAAATTATTCACCTTTTCCTCACTATCGCTAAGAGTGGTTGGAATGTCAATCTTCTTACCCTTTCTCTTTAGCCTAGTGGGACACTCAAACGGATAATGCCCCTTAACCTTGTGCTCAAAACATCTCTCACCTTCATTTTTTCTTTCTCTTTCTCATTCTCACCGCTCTCTTTGGCCTCTTCTTTCTTTTTATTTTTTTCAAAAAATCTTTTATTGAAAGAATTTCCTTTGAAAAAATTGAGAAACTTTTTAAATTTTTTAGCAAGCATGGCCACATCATCAAAATCAAACTTGTCCTCAGATTTGAACTCACAAACTTTCACTTTCTTTTTCTTCTCTCTCTTGTACACTTCCTCCCTATTTCTAGATTGGGCTCTAAGTGCTATCACTCTATCCTTAGGCTTGATAGTGTCAGAAAACATGTCAATTTCATATGTCTGGAAGTCTCCTACCAGTTCTTCTAACTTAAGATTGCTCAAATTTTCTAAGGAATTCAACACAGTCACTTTTGGGATAAAGATTTTAGCCAATGATCTCAAAATCCTTTTAACTATCCGTGTATCAGGAATGTACTCACCAAGATTGAAACTAGTGTTGACAATATCAGACAAACGTGCATAAAATTCATCAAAATAGTCAGATTCAAGCATGATAATCATTTCAAATTGAGTAGTTAAATTTTGAAATTTAGACTCTTTTAATGCATTCGTGCCTTCATGGGTAAGTTGAAGTACATCACATGCTTCTTTTGACATGGTGCACGTTATGATACGTCAATACTCGTCAGAGGTGACGACTCCATAAAATAAACTGAGCCCACAAGAGTTCAAAGTACTCCATTTAAATTCATCCTCATTCCAGTCAGTCACAGGTTTAAGATTAGTGACATTATTAGCGCTGACAGTGGGAGGAATCCACCCACTTTCACAAATAACTCAAGCACGCTCATCGATTGCTTTTAAGGCAGATTTCATGCGGACTTTCTAATACGCATAATTACTCCCGTCCAAAATTGGCAACCGATTATATAAGTTTTCATTCGGAAACATCGTGAAATCTTAAAATCAAAATTTCAAAAAAATCAATATCACCAAAAAATTTCGGAAAAAAGTTCACTCCATAAATTAGAGAAACCCGCTCTGATACCAATTTGAGAAGGTAAGATAGCTCAAAAAGCTCTGATACCAATATTTGAATGCGGTGTGATATCGATTGTATGTGGTTTTGCAAATTTCCAATTAAAAGCTTATTTAATTATATGTAAATTTTGATCCAAATTAATTAAACCCTAACACACGCATCTAGGTGTATAAATCATGCCATCATAAATTAACATAAATTACTGACACACAGATTTCAGGAAAAAATCCCCCACAAGGGCAAGACTTTTATTTCAATAAATGTAACAACACTCATAGAAATATGCAATGAATATTCCTCAGAACACTCACATAGGTCATAACCTATAATCAATAATAAATTGACCGCAGCAAACCCATAAGAACCGAAACTCTATCTTCAACAAGAAATACTCTCGAGCATTCCCAAGTGATCGCAGTAGTTAGCCAGTAATTCCCTTAAGAACTACCAAGTCAGTCGCAGAGATTTCGTCTCCACAATAGAAACTTCACCAAAATTGTATCTTGGGTTCCAAAATGATTCACTAAAGTATGTGGGATAATTTATGAATCAAAACAAAGTTAAAAACACCTTAAAAGGAGAAGATTAAAATTCTGCAAATTGTAGTTTTTGTAGATTGAAACTCTCAGGTCTTCTCATGGAAAAATGAGTTAATAATAAACTATTTATAACAAATTTGAGTTGGCGGCCTCGTTCGAATGACAACTCAGTGTCGTTTGAACGACAGTTTATGTCGTTAGATACCACTTTGTGCGCCACTTCAAGCGAGGTAAAATAACCAAACTAGTATCGCCTCGCTTGATGAAATGGATTAAGCGAACTTCAAACGAGCTTCATGCGACATAGCATGTCGTAGGAAGATGTCATTCTAGCGACAAGTCCATGTCATTTGAAAGACCAAAGAGAAACATTATTTTCTTTAAAAACTCCTCCTATAGGACTTAGAAAAATTATTTTGATGAAAAAGGACGCCTCAGATGTTTAAAAATATTTTAGAAAAATTATCCCAACACTTTAAATTAAACATTAAGGGACTTAAACACAACCATACGAAAATCTATCTAGCAGAGGCTTGTTTGTTGAAGAATGTTGATATTCGGATCCATCTTAATGCGTGTATGATCTTGAACTTCCTTCGACGGTTGTAGCGGACTACGACATATTCAAGTGTAAACGGGCTATGTAAAACATGTCCTTATAATAAATGAAAAATAAAATAATAAAAAGAAATTCAAAGTCAAAACCATAATGATCCCACTTCGAACCCCAATAACCCCACTCACACCCCCAATTTTGCCCACCGCCAGCCTAACTCACCACCATCACCAACAAAACCACCAACGAAATCCATCATCATCACCAGCTAACTCCTTCAACCTCTTATCTCCCTTCTCTCACACTCTACTATTCAATCTTCTCTCAACCCAAAATCTCCCTCATATCTACACACTTTTCCCAACACCAAATCTTGAAAAAAAAATATCTGGCTAGTTTGGTCTATCCAATGGGATCTCTTCCAAATGAAAAAAAATAATAAAATCATCAGTACCCCATCCGAAATCACAGTCCAAAACCCCACAGTAGCAAAGGTAACTTCACACGCACATATCAACACTCTCTCAATCACAATAGCCTCGCTACTATCATAAAAATGTACAGAACATAGGAAGAGAAGCTATAAAAAGTAAATGACTACTACAATCCACCATATCAATAAATCTTCATACAATCCCAAACCATTCAAACCAAGATTTCATCAAAACAAATGTCATCACCCTCATTCTCACACTATCTATTCATTTATTAACAATCATCGCCATAAAAGACACGATCTCCATATACAAAATCCTAAAATCCTATGACTTACCAATCAACCTCCTCCCAAAGGGCCCTAGTAGTCATGGCCTCGAAAAACTCACCAAAAGATTCTACGCATGTGTGCTTTTTTTTTGTGGCTGAATAGTTGATGTTTTAGAAGTGAAGATGAGCTGTAGTTTTTGTTGAAATTTCTTGAGACGATTTTCCAATTAGTAATTTTGAAGTTTGTTCGCAATGTGGGTGTGGTTTGAACAGCAAAGGTAATGGTAAAGGTCATGGAAGGAAGATGGGATCAACCATTTCTTTTCTTCTATCTGGGGAAATATGTGTCTATGAAGATTTAATAGTTTTGGTATCTAGTTTTAAGGGAAGAGAGGATCGAAAAAGATGGAATAAATAGGAGAGAGAAATGCATTTTGGGATATTTTGTGTCTTCTCTATTTCCAATGTGGTGGATAAAGATGAGAAGTTAATGAAAAGAATATATAATATGAAATAACACTTAAAGAGAGAAGGGACGGGTGAGAATGAGAAAGAGGGAGTGGTGGGAAAAAGGATTCAGTCACTTTGGGGAGAGAGAAGGTTACTGAGATAAGGGGCTCGTGAACTCCAATTTATAAGATATTTAACAAAGAGGGAGAAATATGGGTAAAGAATTTAAAGTTTCAGTTGCCATGTGAACAACTTTAACCAGTAGGTGCATTTTATATTATTATAAAGATATGAAAGCTTCAATACATATGGCATTTATTCATCACCCAAGGGAGTTCCCACTATGACTATGGTCTTTGAATATTATTATAATTAAAGAACCCTCATAAGTTGTCTTTAATGAGAATGAAAATAGGTTCTCACTAGCTAGAGGCAGTTTCATTTATGACTCTTTAAAATCAATTTTAATTTAGCAACTTTTGGTGTATACATAATTTGGTCATTGTTATAGACACTTCCAAATATGATTAATGGGCATATATTTAATTAGAATAAATAACCTTTAGTTTATATAAAAAATGATCCTTAGTGTAATGAAAAATTGATCATGATGAGACACACTTTCATTTATGATGTCTAATGATCATAAACTTTATTATAATTTGATAACCTTCAATGTATACCAAGTTGGTCTTCGCTAAAAGAAATTCTATATATAATGAAAGACATAAAACTCACTCATAATAACTATTATGTATACATGAACAAGCATTTTATCAATTTTTGTGTATATAAAAAGTTGTTTGAACTAAGACATGCCGGAGTTATATATTGTTGAATTTTATACAAATTGCACACATACTAAAATGTATACATATACATAATGTTATTGAAACAATATTTACATAAATTTTATATACAATTACTACAAAAATATCAATATATTTTAATAGGATGTATACATAAAAGAAATCTTCATATTAGAATTGAATTTGTTGATAGAGCCATAAATAATTGCATGCACAAACAGTGGCATATATAAATACAACAACAAACAATCAAAAAGTAAAGCTCTACTATATATAATGCATGCATGCAAAGACAGAAATTAATATTCATAATAAATCTCATGTACACGTTTAGGAATTTTTTTTAATGATATCGAAAACATGCATAATAGAGAGAGTGGTTGAATTAATTAATATAATCATGTTTATACAATTTCATATCGAAAATAAGTATTATAGGTTGATACCAAAAATTTATCCATCCATGTGGACCAATTAATAGTTATCATATGTTGTCTTACATAGTAAGAATCTCAATCAACAAATTATAGCTTCGCTGACCAACAATGATGAATGCGGACCAACAATACCAATGAATCGTCCCCATACCAAGAGTCATATCACACGTGATTTTCATAACCAACAACCATATTCATCTTGTAAGGATGTAAATGCTTAAATATATAAAATCATTCCATCCCTTGACATTCCAACTCTTGGCCTCTAGGTCATTATAAAAACAGATGTACCTATGCCATAAAGGGAAGGTGAACAATCAAGCAAACTATTGCAAAGAGTAATACCATAACAGTGGATGTTGTCTTTCATACATAGTCGAACCACTTTAAAATCTTGAGTTATTATCCTTTCATTTACATATTTTATCTGTAATTAAAGAATTAGATATAGTCTAGTTTTTTACATCAACATATTGGTGCCATTTATGGGAATGAGTTTCTAATAACCGTTTCCCATTTTAGATATTTGTGTTAACAAAAAGGTGACTGATATTCTCGAGTCCAGTACCAAAAATGATGGCAATCCACCTGTATCATTTGCTCCACCAACTAATCATGATCGGAATGGGATTTTAGCTAGTCTCGCTAGAGGACAAGAGGCCATGTAAGATACTATGAGGCATTTAGCCCAAACCCTACAAGCTAGGTTTCTTGCCCTGTCTAGATAATGAGGAATGCCGCATCCACCTCTAAGAACTAGAAGACACACCTATTCCAGAACTTCACGCGATACTTCTTATTTCCCAGGAGCGAGTTCATCACTTAGGTTTACAGAGCTTTATGACGTTGATAGAGTTGCTTTTTGGTATGGTTGTCGTTGTGTAAAGCTCCTCTAATAAAAAATCTCAATTACCTACAAAATTATAATAAAACTAGAATATAGTGGTAAGTGGGGTGTCAATCCAAATCAAGGGATTGAAACGAGAGGAAAACACATGTAATTCAATTTTTATTTATTTTCTTTTTAGACTTTTTGCTTTTTCTATTTTTTTAGCTTTTTCAATATTAAAACAATTTTGAGATTTAAGGTGAATATAAACTAATAACTAATTAGAAAATGATAATGAAGCTAAATTAAAAGTATGAAAAACATAAACTAGTGAGTGATGAAAATGAGTGAGATGTAATTAAATGAGAGAAAATATTCAAGGGATGGAAAATCCACCCTCAATTCACACAAATCAATCTAGCTTGCACAAACTTAATTTCATCAATTTCCAAAATATGCATTTAATTCAAAAGATAATTCTCATTACACTAATGAATTCATTGAATATTCTTTTAGAAAAGTAAGTTTAATTCCCACGCACACTACTATAATTGAATTAAAATTAATCAAATAAATCACCCGCTAGGATCAATTCATTAAACTAATTTTAATTAGACAATAATGAAAACAAGAGTAGATGAAAATTATATTCGAATTTTAATCAAGTAATAAGCCTATCTCTAGTTTGAATCTAATGATAAAATGATAATACAATTTTCAATCCTTTCTCAAGGATGATTTTCCATTTCTCAATGTGAAAATAAAGTAGGAATTAAATTTACTAATCAAAAGAAACTAACAAAATTAAAATTGAAAAATTAAATCAAATTGGATTCACGAGGGTTTCAATTCATCCCTTGAATGGGAGGATTAACCCTCAATAATCATCATCCAATAAAAATAATAATCAATTAAGAGCATAAAATGAAATGTTAGAGAAGAGTAATCAAACTAAATTCCACTTGAATTGTAAATAATCTTCACTTCATCAACAAATATCTCAAATAATTACAACACTCAATTATTATATTTTTTTCTAAACTAAAACAAACAAACTAAACTACTCTAAAAATAATTGCCTTCTTCCTCTCTCTCACTCTAGAATTCTCATTCTCCCATCTTTAGGTCTTCTTCTTCTTCTTCTTCTTCTTTAAATAGTGTGGCTATGGAGATTAGGGGTATTTTGGTAAGGTTAATGGTGTAGGAGGGTGTATAAGTGTTGGGTGAGCATTAATTTAGGAATTAAAAAAGGTGCATGCGGGAAGTGGGTGTGTCATGTGGTTTAAATGGGGTGATAAAATCTGATTACGGAGATGAGAGGTGTGAGGGTTATTTTTGGAAAAGGGGTTAAAAGGAATTAGTTGGGGGTAAGTGGGTTTTTGGGTAAATGGACAAAGATAGTTAAAAACATATGGGTTATTTGGTTTATCTGTTTTGGGATTTGGTTTTAGCAGGTAAAATTCGTTTAAGCTTTGGAAAGAAGGTAAATTGGTGTTTGGTTTGAAATGGATTTTGGTTGGTGGAATCGGGTTGTGGTATAGACGGCTAGGACGGCTCGGGTTGGGTCGAAATCGATTTGGGGTTTACAGGCACCCAGTTATGGCCGGCAGGTACTGGAGGTTTAGGTTCGCGAGTTTTAGGCCAGAGTTGGGTATAGGCTATGGCGGGAATGAGGTTAAGTTTTGACCAGTTATGGCTAAAAATGGGTAAGTGGGTTTTGGGATGAAGGTATGAATGAAATCGGATAAGGATGGGGATTTGGGTTTATTGGGTTCAAATTGGTGCTCATGTATGGCGTTCGGGCAAGAGAAATGGGGTCGCGGGTTGAGGCTGTTGGGCGGCTAGATTGTGACGGGTTTGGAAGTTTCGTAGGATATGAACTCGGGTTTGGTCACACGAGTTTGAATGGAGCAGGTTCTCGAGTTGACTCCGATTTAGGAGCAGGTATCCAGGGATGATTCGTAGGTGCCTGAGTATGATGGGTTTGGTAGACTTGGGTAGAAGACGGGTAATAAGTTGGCTGGGTTGTAGTTTATGGGTTGACAACTCAGGTTTGGGTGAGTTGAGTTGATGGGAGTTATTGGGTGTGGAGATTTGGTTGGTTATGGTGGGAGAAAAGAGAGAGGTGTGAGGGTGTTGTGTTTTGGGTTGTTAATGGAGGATAGAGAGGAGAGAGACTCTTGGGAGGAAGATGAGTGTGGGTATCACTACACCAAAAATAGGAATCTGACATGGGTTAAAACTGTGCCAGATCAAATCTGGCACGATTTTAAACTATGCCAAAATCAGGTGTTCCAAAATGGCCATTTTTTTCTGGCACGGTTTAAAAGTGTGCCAGATTTGACCAAACAGGAACACTTCTGGCAAACTTTTAAACCGTGCCAGAATTTGATATTTTTGGCACACTTTTGGCACAGTTTTGAACTGAGCCAGATTGAGCACATTTTGATAAACTTTTGGCACAGTTCAAAACCGTGCCCAAATTTGATAATTTTTTGGCACAGTTTTGAATTGTGCCAAATTTTTGGATTAAAACAAATTAATTTTTTAAAAACTAGAAAATTCACAAATTGCAAATCTTGCACGTTGTTGATAAACTAATGTACATACAAACTTCAAAATATTATAAGTCTTTAGTAGTTCACGGACCAAAAAAAAATTGGGCAGAGTTTCCTCTATTTTCTGGACATTCTAAAATCTGCTAATATAAAACCTGGATAACATAAAGACCGCACGACCACAAAATATAAAAAATAAACTTACAAAAGCCCTCACGGTTATTAAAGTTTACAATAAAACTACAAAAGCCTACACGACCATAACACAAAAAAATAGAATCATGAATAAACCCCTTGTTGTAAACCATTGAGTTCCTGTGTGTTCCCCGTGAATAAATGCTAACGATAAAATGTTATCGTGCAAAAAAAATAGGAAACAAAATAATACGATATTAGTAACCAAGTAATTTATAAAAAAAGTTTACTCAAGCTAAAAAATTATATATAGGAGTGGAAATTATTATTATATTCTAAAATTGAAAATCTTACGCAAGTTATGACTACCTGCGAGGCCCGTGACTACGCTGTCAGTTCGTACAAGTTACATTGGTCCCGTGCGAGGTGTTCGTGCCTCTTACGGGGCCGATTGGGGGCTGGTTTGGGTTTTCACCCTCAAACGGCTTGTTCTCAAGACTAATATACATATTTTGAAATTATCATCATATTCTAAAACCGAGAGACTCGCGACTACGCGATCAGTTCTTACAAGTAACATTAGTCTCGTGCGAGGTGTTCGTGCCTCTTACGGGGTCGTTTGGGCGCTGGTTTGAGGTTTCACCCTCAAACGTCTTATTTTTAAGCCTAATCTACGTATTTTGAAATTATCGTCATATTCTCTAATCGGGAGACCCGTGACTACGCGATCAGTTCGTACAAGTTACATTGGTCTCGTGCGAGGTGTTCGTGCCAATTAGGGCGTTGGTTTGGGTTTTCACCCTCAAACGGATTATTTTCTAGCCTAATCTACGTATTTTGTAATTATCATCATAATCTATAACCGGGAGGCCCATGACTACACTATCATTTCGTACAAGTTACATTGGTCCCGTGCGAGGTGTTCGTGCCTCTTATGGGGCCGTTTGGGCGCTGGTTTGAGTTTTCACCCTCAAACGGCTTATTTTTAAGCTTAATCGATATATTTTCAAATTATCGTCATATTCTCAGACCGGGAGACCCGTGACTACACGCTCAGATAGTACAAGTTAAACTGGTCCCGTGCGAGGTGTTCGTGCCTCTTACGGGGCTGGATTGGATTTTCACCCTTTAAGGGCTTATTTTTAAGCTTAAACGATATATTTCCAAATTATTGTCATATTCTCAAACCGAGAGGCTCGTGACTACGCTGTGAGTTCATACAACTTACATTGGTCCCGTGCGAGGTGTTCGTGCCTGTTATAGGTCCGTTTGACGGCTGGTTTGGGTTTTCACCCTTTAAGGGCTTGTTTTTAAGCTTAATCGATATATTTTCAAATTATCCTCATATTCTCAAACCGCGAGGCCCGTGACTACACTATCTGTTCGTACAACTTACATTGATCCCGTGCGAGGTGTCTATGCCTCTCACGAGGTCATTTGGGGGCTGGTTTGGGTTTTCACCCTCAAACGGCTTATTTTTAAGCCTAATCTACGTATATTGAAATTATCGTCATATTCTTAAACTAGGAGACCCATGATTATGCGGTCAGTTCGTACAAGTTACATTGGTCCCGAGCGAGGTGTCCGTGCCTCTTACGGGGTCGTTTGGGGGCTGGTTTGGGTTTTCACCCTTTAAGGGATTGTTTTTAAGTTTAATCGATATATTTTTAAATTATCATCATATTCACAAACCGAGATACCCATGACTATGATGTCAGTTCGTACAAGTTACATTGGTCCCGTGCGAAGTGTTTGTGCCTCTTACGGGGCCGTTTGGGGGTTGGTTTGGATTTTCACCCTCAAACGGGTTATTTGCAAGCCCAATCTACGTATTTTGAAATTATCATCATATTCTCAAATCGGGAGGCCCGTGACTACGCGGTCAATTCTTACAAGTTACATTGATCCCGTGAGAGGTGTCCGTGCCTCTTATGGGACCGTTTAGGGGTTGGTTTGGGATTTCACTCCTTTAAGGGCTTGTTTTTAAGCTTAATGGATATATTTTTAAATTATCGTCATAATCTCAAACCGAGAGGCCCGTGACTACGCTGTCAATTCGTACAAGTTACATTGGTCCCGTGCGAGGTGTTCGTGCCTCTTACGGGGCCGTTTGGGCGCTGGTTTGGGTTTTCACTCTTTAAGAGCTTGTTTTAAAGCTTAATCGATATATTTTCAAATTATCATTATATTCTAAAATGGAGAGGCCCGTGATTACGCGGTCAGTTCATACAAGTTACATTAGTCCCGTGCGAGGTGTTCGTTCCTCTTACCGGGCCGTTAGGGGGCTGTTTTGGGTTTTCACCCTCAAACGAGTTGTTTTCAAGCGTAATCTACGTATTTTGAAATTATTGTCATATTCTCAAATCGGTAGACCGTGACTACGCGGTCAGTTTCTACAAGTTACATTGGTCCCATGCGAGGTGTTCGTGCCTCTTTGGGGTTATTTGGAGGTTGTTTTGGGTTTTCATCCTCTAACGGTATGTTTTTAATCAATTTAGAACGTTTATTGATTTTAGAAAATTTTGACATAGTTTCATTTGTTTATTCATTAAATCCAACATGTTTTAACATTTAAAATAAACTCAACAGCAACAGAAAATTCCAAAACCAAACCACCAGCAAATCCCTCCACCAATTTAACTAAATAAGCTCATAAAGTAAGCCATGAAGTGATTTTCAAACTTTAAAAGGAATGATGAGATATAGAATGAAAAAGACAAACTATAAATGCTGAGTAGAAATAATTCATTGCATTTTAAAAGGTTTATATATGGGTACTAAATAATAGTTACGTGTAGTAACTTGATTAAGATTGGATGGAACTGGCCTGAGCTGAACCTTTGTAAAACAAAACCAAACAAATCACTGGCAGCCTATGCTGGCCTTTTGATCTCCAAACCTCCCCAATAACTGCATTCAATTCCCACCCAGCACTGGATCAAACTCTTTAATATTACAGTACCCATATATGATTATACACACACGTGTGTGAAATTGATAACATATCTCTTTTATGAGTATAATTGGGAATCATTACGTGCCATTAGGACACGCATTATATTGTTCTTTATTATATGGATATGTATCGATATAAATTAACACATTTGTGCATATACTGAATAATCTACCTTTGATTGTGCTTAAGATGTATTGAATTAATCTAGAGATCAAAGATTGTGATGGAAGATGATCATGGCTAATCTTTTTAAGAATGTAGTCTATGAAAGAACTTGGGATCTCCATTCAAGGTGCTCAAAAAAAGAAGCTCCATTATTTGTATGGTTTTGCCTTCAAATAAAAACTTGGGATCTCCTACCCACTCACAAAAATCCATATGTCCATTACATATAAGAACATATCAGAAAGGCAAATGGTTCAATATATATTGAAATAAATAAATATTAACATTAATTTTTCTCTCACCTGTAAATCAACAATGGGAGGCACTCATTCATTGCTGAAATAGGAACCACAAAAGAGAGAGACGACAATGTTAGAAATGTTTTACGTTTTTATTTGTAACAAATGTTATATAATTTTGGGATGCTATATTGACAAACATTGATATAATACAAACACACACACACACACACACATACACACATGTACAGTTCTATATCAAATAAAACATTATGGAATGCTATATTGACAAACATTGATCACTCTTACCTCAATATTGTTGTTAGGTCCAAATATGGGCTTGTAACTCATTTTATGATGTGTGTACCAAAACAAAGAGGTGAAAAAAATCAACAATTCATGTCAATATTAATCCATGTTTTCCTAAAAAGAGAGGGCGATAAGGAAGAGATGAAATGTGGTTGTGCTAATGTAGCAATTGAAGACAGAGTCCCTGAAATGGGCTCAAATACTACAAAACCAAAACAATTACTATGTGTATGTGAACTTTACCACAAAGCCAAGAAAATAAATCAATATAACTACTCATTGAATACCCACAACACCATGTTAGCGTAACGAATGATGCATAACTTATATTCTTGTACCTCACGGTACAACATTCTTCCATTGATCACTGCTTCCATCCATATGTAAGCCCTAAAATGAGAGATTAAATCAGAAACTTAAGTCGAAGTTTAAATTGAAAGTTGAACCATTTGAATTAAACATGAATATTACACAATTACCGCAAATTAGCAAATAGGACAGCATACAAAGTCAATCTCAACCACATAAACAATTCAGATTAATAAATGGCCTCAAATGTTAGAACAATGCATATATGTAAGATATGGATTCCCAAGATATTTTTTAGGTATATTACATGTATGAAAAAACTAATAAACACACACTTAGGCAAAATAACTATGAAAAAAAAAATTAAGATCAACAATGAGATGGAATCTGACATTATCAACACACCTCTGCTTCATGTGATTCCTCATGAAATCACATTAAGTTGTTGTTGAGATTAAGTTATTCGACCAGCCCAATCGAACTGGTGTCAGCTTGTGATATATGCCAACACCAACATGTCAGAAATTATAAAAATTATTAACACACCTCTGCTTCCTATCTCTCCTATTCTTTGAGCCATCCACCACAACTTGAACCTAAAGCACGCCATAAATCTAACATAGTTTAAAGTCCCCAGCGACACCACGTGTCTTCTTTTCTCTTCATCAAACACCACGCCAATAAAAACACCGTCCACAGGACCGGTGCTAGAACCAGAAGTCAATATCACATTTTTCGGTACGTTTGTTAATATCGTCCTATCTTTTACCACCAATTTCCGATCTAAAACTCGAACCCCCCGGCGTGATTGTCATTCTCCAAACATGCTTCCACATTAAGTTGTTCGACCAGCCCAATCGAACAACTTCAAGCACGATAGAACTGTTTCCCGTACCCCAAAACCTCAAGCACCAGACCTTCCCACAGTCGAATACCCAGCGCAGAAAGACCCGCTCCGCGGATTCTTCGTCGCCGCCTAGTATCTTCAAGATTCGATCCAGCAATGGCTTTTTTCGGGACGGATTTGAGGCGGAAGAGATAAGTTAGGGATTTTCGTGAGAGAGAGAGAGCGGGAGACAATATTGGTAGAGGAGAGAGAGCGGGAGAACAAAAACTTTTTAGGGGAATTAAGTTTTTTTAGGATATTTATATTTTAGTGAAATGTTCTCAATTTTGGCACACTTTTAAACAGTGCCAAAATTTGGCACTGCTTAAAAGTGTGCTAGATTGTTATTAAATAGTGCCAAAATTTGGCACAGTTTTAAATTGTGTTAGATTTTTAATATCAAGGTGTGTCAAATTGGTGTTTTTGGTGTAGTGTATGTTTATGTGTGGTGAGGGTGTATGGTATATGGGTGTGAGATGTTTGGGAGTAGTAAGGTATATGTGAGTTAGGGATGTGTTAAGATGTGAATAAGGTGTAGAATAGGAGTTGTGTGTCTGTGTGTTAGTTTGTACCTAAAAATAAAATTAAAACTAAAAACATAAAATAAATAAAACTAAAAAATAAAATCTAACTAAAAATAAAACAAACTAAAAATAATAATAATAAAAACATTAAAACATTACAACTTAAAAAATAAAATCCTAAGCTATTAGAAACTAAAAATAAAATAAAATAAAATTAATAAAACTAATCTAAAAAAATAAATACGATAAAATAATAAAAATAAACTAACTAAAAACTAAAAACAAACAAAAAAATAAAGAAACAAAACTCAACGCATAAATAAAATATCAAAAATCCTAAAATAAACACGACTCAAAATAAAAAAATAAATTCTAAAAATTAAACGACACAACTAAAAAATCTAAAAAATATAAGATAAAATAAAAGGGGACAAACCAAACACACACGGGGCTCGAGTGATGGGTTTGGGAAGGTCGGGGCTACGCTAGGGTTACGGGACAGGGTATACACGCTTAGCTCCATTTTTGCCACATTTTGACGGGATCTAAGCATTTGAACTCCGGAAATGGCGATTGACCTACAAAATAAACAATAAAGTGCATAAGACCCAATTTTTTCGAGAGTTAGCAACTAAAATACGTCTATTCGGGGTATAAAATGTATACTTTTGGGTGCTTATTAGACGTTTACTTTTTCTCTCTCTAAAGGCCAAGTGTGTTGGAAAGACTAAGCAAAGCTTCACCCTTTAATCGTCTAGGACCTAGAGGAAATAGAAATCCTCCCAGGGCATTATTCAGGAACACTCAACGTCCAGTCGACCAACATAAGGCTTCAATACGATCAATATCAAGCATCCGATGGTCTGTAGACCTCTCAAGAGGAGAGTTCAGCGCAGACAAATGGTTGGAACAGCTGAGCTACTTCTCATAGATCTGATGCAGGTAATCCTTCTTAGAAAGGATCAATCCAAAGGCTGGAAGACCGATTAGGCAAAATGGTCAAAGCAAAAAATCCTTTACAACGAAGCTTTGTTAAAGGATCTCCTTTTGTTCAGGCAATTATAGACTTTCCAACCCCATCTTAATTTAAAGCTCTTATGGTTACTCCCAAATACGATGGGAAAACTGATTTTGTTCTTAATATAGAGAATTATCAAGCAGCATCAAACATCTATGCAGAACTAGATGAGATGAGATGCAAATCATTATCCAACACCATTATAGGTTCAACCCAAATATGGTATAACAACATGCCCCAAGGACAGATAACTAACTTTAATCAATTGGCTGAGCAATTTATTAGAAACTTTTGCTTTGGAGCTAAGCCAATAAAAATAGTGGCTCATCTTCTGAGTATAAGGAAACAAGTGGGCTAAAGCACCAGGGATTACATTACTCGGTTTAATAATGAGAAGTTGGAAGTAAAGAAGTTGGAAGTAATTGATTACGAGAAAAAATAACCATCACCACTCTCATGAGTGGTTTGCTCCCCGAGAAGCTATATTACACTTTGGCTAAAGATCCTCCCAATATGTTGATTGAACTCATGGAAAAAGCAAGAAAGATAATGAACGCCAAGGAAGCAATGGATGCCAAACAGAGTCTAGCCATAATGTCTAATGTGAAAGTTGAGAAGAAGGAATAAAAGGACCATAAGGAGTGGAGGGAACAGAGGGGAAAAAGGAGGAAAATACTCAAGAGATATGGTAACTACACACCATTGAGTGCTAGCATTCACTATATCTTGGAAGAAATTAAGGATATCGAGGAACTATGATGGCTTGGAAAGTATAGGGCCCCTCCTAACAAGAGGTATAGATGCAAATACTATGAATTCCATGAGGATTATGGTCACACAACTAATGGTTGCATTGTTTTGCAAAATGAGATAGAATCTCTCATTCGTCGAGGAAAACTCAATAAATTTATTGATCGGTGTGATAGTAGAGAGTCCAGAAGAAGATCAAAGTCTCCATGAAAATCCAGGGATGATAATAAGAGAAATCGTGATGATGATTACGAAAATGACCTCGACCTACCGAAGAAACCCAAATAACCAGAACGTGAGATACTTATACTTAGTTTGGTTAATTTTATTATCATATGATTACAGGTGGCAACACAGGAGGAGGAGATCACACGGCTGAAAGGAAAGCTTACCTAAAAGAGGCCCAAGCTTGTTCTTATATCCAAAGGATCAATTTAGCTATGGAAGATCGGCCGAAGAAGGTCAACAAAGATAAGCTGGTGATTGTCTTCTCTAAAAATGACCTTTTTGGGATACTTTATCCTCGTGATGATTCATTGGTTGTCAAATTCAAAATCCAAGATGTAGTCATCATCAGAATATTGATTGATAATAAGAGCTTGGCAGATCTAATATTTTATCCCTGTTTTCAAAGTCTGGACTTGAAGCATAGCCAATTAGAACCATATCACAGGCCACAAATAGGCTTTTTCAATGAAAAGGTCTATCCTCTAGGATTAATAAAGCTAGAAGTTTTGTTCACCACCTAGCCCGTAAGTCGTACCAAGAAAATACACTTCTTCATAATGGATAAAAATGTTCAATCAGCTTATAATGTGATCCTCGTAAGGGTATGGCTCAAGAAGTTTGAGGCAGTACCATCAACAGTTCATCAATGCTTCAAGTTTCTAACCCATTTTAGAGTAGGCATTGTGAAAGGTGACCAGAAGGTGGCCAAAGAGTGGTATTATTCCTCAACCAAACAAGCAAAACTGATTGAGTTAAAGAAGAAGACTACAACATATTAGGTAGATATCACTGAGCCTAACAGTAAATCTAAGGTTGAGACCTTAAACCTACGGGATGAAATAGAGTTGGTCAAGGGCCAGATTATAGAAGCGATAGAAAACATCATTCTAGATGACGATAAACCAGAAAGGACTACACAGGTCATCTTAGCACTAGATCATGTCCTTAAACAGGAATTGATTATGCTCTTAATGCAGCGAAGAAATGTATTTGCTTGGAGTCATGAGGATATGCTTGGTATTGATCCTAGTTTCTTCTATCATGAACTTAACATCGATAAAGATGCCAAGACGATCATGCAAAGACGTAGAGTTTTTAGTCCTGAGAAGAATCAAACTGTCCAAGAGGAAGTAACAAAACTTCAAAAAGCCCATTTTATGGAAGATGCAAAGTATCCAGACTGATTGGTCAATGTTGTGGTGATAAAAAAGAAGAATAACAAATGGAAGATGCACGTAGATTTTATGAATCTAAATAAAGCTTGCCCAAAAAATCATTTTCCCTTACCAAGAATTGATCAGTTGGTAGACGCTATATCAGGATATGAGCTTTTAAGCTTTATAGATGCCTATTATGGTTATAACCGGATATAAATGAAGCCTGAAGATAGGAAAAGTACATCTTTTATCACTCCCCAAGGAACTTATTATTATAATGTGATGCCTTTTGGTCTTAAAAATACAGGTGCAATATACCAGAGGTTAGTAAACAAAGTTTTTAAAGAGAAGATAGTAAAAAATATAGAGGTTTATGTGGATGACATGTTGACAAAAAGCAGAAAGGCCTCTGATCATATTGCCGACCTAACTCAAACTTTTGACCTGTTAGAGAAGCATTAGATGAAACTGAACCCGACCAAGTGTGTGTTCTGAGTCCGAGAAGGGATGTTCCTCGGCTTTATCATCAATCAAAGGGGAATTAAAGCCAACTTGACAAAGATAAAAGCTTTAGTTGAAATACAATCACTAGTTTGGAAAAAAGATGTGTAGAGGCTAACTGAAAGAGTAGCGCATTTAAACCGATTTATTGCCCTAGCAACTGATAGA
The DNA here is from genome assembly GCA_949130495.1 of Sambucus nigra. Lineage (NCBI taxonomy): Eukaryota > Viridiplantae > Streptophyta > Magnoliopsida > Dipsacales > Adoxaceae > Sambucus > Sambucus nigra. The sequence continues at coordinate 221,223,111 of OX422212.1, forward strand.
TGTTTGCCGTTATTTAAAGTATTAAGGAAGAATTTTGAGTCGAGTAAATAGTGTGAACAATATTTCCAGGAGTTGAAGAAATATTTGGGATCACCACCATTGCTCACTCAACCAGTTTTAGGGGAGAAATTGTATTTGTACTTAGCTGTATCTAAAATAGTTGTAAGATCGGCCTTAGTCAGACAGGATAATGGAGTATAAAAACTAGTGTACTACACCAGCAAAGCCTTCAAGGGAGCTGAGATCAAGTACTCGCGCTTGAAGAAATTGGCTCTAGCCCTTATTGAGGCCTCTATATGAATGAAACCTTACTTCCAAGCATATACCATAGTAGTATATACGGATCTACCTCTTCGACAAGCACTCCATAAACTTGAGAAGTCAGGACGACTAATGTATTGGGAAGTGGAGTTAGGAGAATATGATAATGTTTATAAGCCCAGATCTTCGTTGAAAGGTCAAGCTTTGGCAGACTTTATTGCCAAATTCATTTACCCGGAAGTACCCGACCAACTGAATTTACCCACCGAACAAAAGTCAAAAGGGAAAAGTTTAACTCAAAAGCAAGCCAAAGTTGTTACCGAGCAACTTGAATCCCCTAGAAGCCAATAAATGGCACATAAATATACTAAGGAGATTAAGAAGATCTTCAAGCATATGTTGTTGACTAATGAAAGCTTCAGTAAAAATATCCCAACATGGAAATTATATGTTGATGGTTCTTCATGTGCTACTGGTTGTGGCTCAGGTATAATCCTCAACACTCCTGATGATATAGATATTAAATATGCTCTCAGGTTTCAATTCAAAGCATCAAACAATGAGGCAGAATATGAAGCCTTAATAGTCAGTTTGAATCTAGCCCACTCACTAGGTGTCGAGCAAGTAGTGGCCCATAATGAATCACAGTTGGTAGTGAATCAAGTCCTTCGCATATACGGAGTCAAAGGAGATTTGATGATAAGATTCCTTGCCAAAGTCGTAGAAGTGATAGTCGAGTTACTTGTTGTCCAAATATAAATAATTCCAAGGATAGAGAATGCTCGAGCAGACGCACTTACTTGGTTAGCATCAATAACAAGGACTGAGTTTAGAAGGACGATCCCTATAGAGATTCTAGCTAATCGGAGCATCGATGAAGACCTAATGGTCAATTTTATTATAGTAGATTTGGGACTCTTATATAGATCCCACTAGAAGTTATATTAAAGACGAAACATTACCAACAGACCCCATGAAAGCTAAAAAATCAAATAGAAGGCTGCAAGATATGTATTGGACAAAGGAATGCTATATAGAAAGGGACGAATTACCTTTATGCAAAGATTTGTTCACCCCATAGAAATGAAATATTTGATACAAGAACTACATGGAGGTTCTTGTGGGGCTCATTCAGCTGGCAATTGCTTTTAAATGAATTAACACACAGGGCTACGACTGGCCAACCATGAGGGCAGATTGCACAGCCTTTGCAAAGAAATGTGATAAGTGCCAGAGATTCTCTAATGTTAGAAAAATACCCAATGTGGCTTTAACTCTAATCACTTCGCCTTGGTCGCTCACTATTTGGGAAATTGACTTGGTCGGCTCATAACCGACCATCAAAGGCAGGTTCAGATACATGCTTATTGATGTTGATTATTTTGCCAAATGGGTTGAGGCAGAGCTACTAGTCTACATGCCTTATAGAAAGGTGTATCAGTTCATATAGAAGAGCATAATTTACTTATATGGTTTGCCATAAACGTTTATTACAAATCATGGCACTACATTTGACAATGAGGAATTTAAAGCTATCTATGTCCAGTCTAAAATTCAGAAGCTGCATTCTGCACTAGGCCATCCTCAAAGCAATGGACAAACTGAAGTAACAAATAGAACTTTGCCGAATGAATTGAAGAAAAAGCTTGACGCATCTAAGGGAAATTGGATTAATGAGCTACACTCAGTCTTATGGGCTTACAGAATCACATCGAGAATAACAATAGGGGAAACGCCATATATGCTTGCATTTAGAACTGAAGCAATGATACCAGTTGTGCTCAACTTACCAAACCACAGAGTTTTGAACTTTAATTCCCCAATCATTGATTTAATGAGGAGACTAGATGTTGATATGCTGGAAGAAGTAAGGGATGATGTTGCCTACTAACAGAGAACTGCTCACTTTTATAATAAATGGGTCAAGTCGACCAACTTGAAAGAAAGAGATTATGTTCTAAAAAAGGGGAAACAGAATAATAATAAGCTTGAAGCTAATTGGCACGGTCCTTATCGTATTTTTTCAGTCATTCGCCCAGGGACATATATGATAGAAACTTTGGAGGGAGAAGAGTTTAAAAATCCTTGGAATGCCGAGCACCTTAGGAAATATTATCAGTAAAATGCAAGTTTTGTATCACAGTTGTTCATCAATAAATTCGGCGATTTTTTTATTCCATTTTGTTTGGGAGTATGGCATATACATACCAGATCAGAAATACTGATTCCGTGGTCGGCAACACTCGATGGAGAAAAATCAATAATCAAAATAATCACTAACTAAGTCAAAATAGGATATCAATCCTCAGTATTTGGTTGGCTATTAAAAATCTAAGTCAAAATTGGACTAAAATCCTTAGTACTTGGCCCAAAATTTAGTGGTAAATATTCATTTTACCTAAACCAAGTTAAATGAAGGAAGACATGTAAGAATTCCTAAAGACAGGAATATAAACATATATTCCACATCGCTTGGTCACCGCTAGTAACTAATTCTAAAATTAGGTCAATAAATCAAAGTGCATTAGTAGAACCTATGACAATACCATTGGTAACTGGTGTTAAACCTAGGTCAATAAATCTAAGTGCCTTAGTAGAACCTATGGTGATACCACTGGTAACTGATACTAAATTTGGATAAATATATCTAAATGTATTAGTTAAACCATCGGCACAACAATTGCAAGTGAACTAATTTAATCATAAGTTAGCCAAAATAAAAATTAACACATTTCATTCATATAAACTGGGTTACAATCAAATGTATTTCAAACAAATTACAGGATAATTATTATATTCAACGTTTTCCTTCAGCTTTGGAAGAAGACTGCACTTTCTCCATGCCAACAGGGGGATCATCTAGAGTATATGGAGAATTGATAAAGTTAAAATCCTAAAGCATTCTTCTATTATTCTTTCTCGGCATATCCAATCAGATGAGAAGGTCGAGTTATCTCTAGTTCATCACATAACCCATAATCTCCTAAATATTTTGATATTAGGCATTGGGGAATTGATTTAACAGGAATCCAACTGACTTCTCAAAGACATGGAGGATTTTGGAAGTCTAAGAAACTGTAATCATGTTAATACCAAAGTCAGCTATTTTGATGAACTTTCATCACAGTCAAGCCATTAGTCCAGCCCCATTTATATCCTTCACGATTGAATTGAGCAAAGTGATCATCAATATGGATCAAAGCTTCATTGTAACCATACATCCATACCTATCTGGGTTATTTATGAAATTGGAAGGTTAATCTTTCAACTTGATGCTAAAGTTTCTTTAAAACATCATCCTTTACTTTCTACTGAGAGGATTGGTTGGCAAGGGCTTGGTCTTTAACTTCCAACTATATAGATAACTCGGTAATGGCTTGACTCTTTGCCTTCAATTAGGTAGCTTGATCAGTTAGAGTCTTCCTGGTCCTAGCTTCTTACACCGTTGGTTAGCTAGTCTTTTGTTTGGAAGATTGTACAGGTTTAGTCTTTTTCATATCTTCAAGCTCTTCCCTTAATTTTGCATTTTCCTCCTCTAGAAAAGAAACACCTTCGTCGGCAACAGCAGTAGAAGAAATCTTTAAAGACCCAAGTTCATCACTCAGTTTATTATTCTCTTATTCCAAGGGTTTAGTAATTTTTCTAACCTCATAAACTTCACGCTTCAGCAAAACTTCTTTCTTCCCAAAATCAGATGCATATTCCTCTAATTTTTCCTCAAACCCCCAAGCTTCACTCAGTGCTTGGAATTTGGCTTCATAGTTAACATGCAGTAAAACATTGGTCTAGTTATGCTCCTCTTGAAGTTATTCAATCATCTCAAAGTAATCCACATTATTGACCAAAACCCAATCAAGAAGAAACTTGAGATAAGTATATGCATCTTTGGCTTGATCAGAAACATCCGCGCTGAGCAAGTCATTTAATTCTTCATCAGTCAAATCCAATTGACCAGCTTTGAAAAAACTGTTGCAGCACTTGAATAAGTCAAAATCATTGTAGGTAATCTGTTATATCTTGGCCATGAACTAGAAAATAAAGTACAATCGATCAAAAAAAGGAAGACATAACAACAGCAGAGAAACAACAAACAATGTAAAAAAAGAGTTCTTTTATTGATAAACAGAGAAAAATTATAAGTACATTGGAGCAGAAATGAAAAAGAAGTAAAAGAAAGGTGCATAATATAAAGGCCAAATGCCAAAAAAATCTACACCTTCTTCTTATTAGTCTCAATAACAGGGTTTTCACCCTGTTTGGCAGAAAGAGTAACTGGATTAATTGGGGTGTTATCTTGTTCAGCTGGAGGGATAGCTGAATTAGCAGCATTCTTATCTTGATTGGCAAAAGGAATAGATGAATCAACCACCCGAGAAGACTCCTCATAACTAACATCATCCTTAATTTCATCATTCATATTAGGGGGAGAGTCAGGATCATGCCTTAGAAAAAGTTTAAAACTTTCAGCGATTCCAACTTCCTTTAATGCTACCGACTAACCTTCAAAAAATTTCTTCTTTGCATACTCAATTTGAGTAGAGGCAGCAGAACTGGATTTATCTCAACCCTTATTGAAGGACTCTTCCCTGACTTTTTTTCTCTTAGCGTTTTTAGAGGAGAGGTCTTTCCCTAGCTTGGCTACTTGTCCTTCAGCGGACTTTGCCCTGCGATTAGCTTGAAGGGAAGTCGTATCAGTCCTCTATCGAGCTTCTTCAGCAACCTTGATCTTCTCTTCCCAGGTTTTCTTCTCTGTCTTCAAGGCTTGTTGAGACTCCAATAAATATTATTTAAGACCTAGAAAGGCCTCTTCCACATCGTTTAAAGAAGAACGAAGAAGATCATCCTTCTCCAGCATTTTATTATAGTCGACTAAGAACTGCAAAAGAAATCCACACCAGTACAAGTCAAAGAAAGTATGAATAATATGCGATCAACCTAAAAATTGACAAACTTACCAAGGTTAAGCTCTGAGTAGCCTTCTCTGTTAGTTTTAATTGGTCCAAAGAGGCAGTAATATCCCTATGGTCTGGAAAAGTGCTAGACTTAATTAATTTCCTAGCCAAGCTAGGAGTCATAGCCATAGAGGAGCTAGTAGCAAAAGGAGCAATACCTATCAAGCCTTGTTGATCAACTTTAATAACTTTCTCAACCTGCTTATCAGCAGGACCTCTCCTCAGCCGTTTCAAAAGAGATTCATCATCCTTGTTGGTTGGGGGCTTCTTACCAACGTCATTCTTCTTCTTGGAGGCACCACTATCAACAGGCTTATTGGTGCCAGCAGTAGAGACATCTCCTAAGAGATTGGGAAATTTCATTTTACCCATGCTTACAAAAAGGGGAAGGTCGGAATCAAAAGATGAGGAAGTACCAACAACAGGTTCACCACCACCAGATTTAGTGGCTGAAGAAGAATAGATTGGATCTATCTCCAAGTCTATGATGTTTGAAGGGGTAACAACTGTTAGTCGAGCAACAAAAGAAGTTACCAAACTTTTATACCTCAGTAAGACGCAGACCTAATATGCTCCTCGCATATCTTTTGATGGATTCCCCATAAATACTTGAGCTCGTAAGGCTTAATGACACTTTCTTTGGGACTCTTTTCTTCTTATCAACTGTAAGTAAATAAACAACAAATATTAATGAGCAATATCAACAGGCATTTCACCAGCATGAATACACAAAAAAATATTCATTACAACCTATGCTATGACCCTCTTGAGGACATCTTCCATCGTATATTTCATCCCCTTGAAGAGGAGTGTGTTGCCAGTTCTTTGCAATAACCCCATAATCAAAATAATCTTTATTAGAGTCAGATAATTTGACAACTAGGACTCTGTTGACAAACCTCATTTTCAAATAATAGAAACTGTCACTAGTGACCCATTTGTAATAGAAAATAATTTCAGGGATTTTGATATGGGTCCTATTGATTAAATTAAGCCTATGGATTCCATTAACTATCCTTCAAGTATTTGGGGCTACTCTAGCAGGTACAACATCAAAATATTAACATAACCCTCAGACAAAGAGAAGATGCACTCAACTATGAACAAGGATGGAATCTAATAACCCTCAGACAAAGAGAAGACATCAATAGGAGGACTGGAAAACTCTAAATCTACCCAATCTGGTATATTCCATCCTCTCCTAAATTCGTCTAGAGAATTAATATGAACTATATAAACCATGATTCAAGAAGAAGAAAAGAAGGAAAAAGAAAGAATTCTTACAGAAACTTAAGGATTCAGCAAAAACTGTCAAAAGAGATGAAGATCGATGACAAACGAGCACTCAAGAGTTCAAAGATATCTGCATAGGTTGCCTAAAAAATAGCGAACGTAATGATTAAACGAACCAACGATTGACGTTCCAACGGCTTTGCAAATCAAAAAAAGAAAAATACTCATTTACCCTTAGGCGGTTCGTCAAAATTCAGATTATTTGCAAAAATACCATCTTCAAACAATACCAGTCAAATTTCACAAGTGTGGTAACTCGGCTATTAACCAAGTATTATGAAAATAACCCGAGCTATACCTTGGAGAAAATTCTCTATAGTTTCATACAAACATCAAGCATAGAACATTGGGGGCTTCTGTTGATACCAAAATTTATCCATCCATGTGGACGAATTAATAGTGAACATATGTCGTCTTACATTGCAAGAATCCCGGTCAGAAAATAATAGATTCGCCGACCAATAATGAAGAATGCTGACCAACTCAAGGAATGCCGACTAGCTTGGAGAATGCCAACTAATGAATCGTCCCCATACCAAGAGTCATATCACTCGTGATTTTCATAAACAACAGTCATATTCATCATGTAAGGATGTAAATGCTTAAATATATAAAAGCATTCCATCCCTTGACATTCCAACTCTTGGCCTCCAAGTCATTATAAATACAGATGTACCTATGCCATGAAGGGTAGGTGAACAATCAAGCAAACTATTGCAAAGAGTAATACCATAACAGTGGATGTAAGCTTTCATATATAGCTGAACAACTTTAAAATATTAAGTTGTTCTCCTTTCATTTACATATTTTATCTGTGATTAAAGAATTAGATCTAGTATATTTTTTTACATCAACACTATAGAAGATTAAAAATATAATAAACACGTACAATTAGGGTTTTTAACTATTTTTATTTGTTGTTGAACAAATATACCTAATAATGCAACTTAAATAAGTACAATTAGGATATAAGTATTTTATGATTGATTGAAGAATGCAAAACTTTGAAGTTTTTTTATCTATTTAAGAATGCTAAAGTTTGATTTTTTTTTTTTTTTTTTTATAGATTTTTAGAGTTTTATGTGCAAGTTTGGTTAGAGAGAGAGCTCTAAAATTCATGTTTGCCAGAACGTCCATACATTGGTCGTGTTTTTGATACATTTGAAAATTTTCATATTGCTGCATGGGTAATTTCGATAGTATGGAATTGTGGTGACACGAGATTGTGACTGTGGATGAAGAATATGGAGAATATTTTTGTCATTTTTAAAATTATATAGTATTTTTTTATTTTTTTTATTGGTTGTATTTTCCATTTGTTTGCTTGTTTAATATTTAGAGGTGGAAAGGACAATTGGCATTTAGGGGCATAATTATAATTAGTTCAATAACTTAGTGCCCAAGCTACCTTCCACTTATAAATACCCCATTTGTAGCATCATCTGAGGTATTTTATATTTTGGAGAGTTTAGTGAATGAGGGTTGAGACTTGTGATATCTTCTTCTTATTACCCATTTGACGTCATTTATGTGAATTGGTATCAGAGCCTCGTTGGTTTAACCCATTGTTATTGTTGTATAAATAAAAACTCCCATGAAAACTCGTAATGATCGAATTGCAAGGATCTTGGATCACTTCTTCACGCGAATGGATTATCTTGAGATCTGACTCCCTTCCACCACCACCCTAAACCTTAACTATAACTCTGACTTAAGAAATCCTAACTCTAACCACCAAAACGCCTCTGCCTACACTTCCCCAACTCATTTAAAGCCCCTACCCCCCAAAAATTCAACCCCACCAAACCCTATTGGCCAAACCACCACATGAGCGGTGGCGGTAGGCCATCGCCATGTCCATCCCCTGCAGGCCTTCCCTGGTTACATAATACCAACATTTTTTGGATCTGTTCAAGGTAGGGAAGCCCTCTACTATACCCCCTCACAGCCATCATGTGTCCGAACCACCTCCACGGTGGTCAGAGATATTCGTAAAAACCTACAAGGCAGTGAAGACAGTGCAATAACAGTGCCAACATCCGGTGATTATGCTGTTGCCCTAGCAGCCATCAGCAAGAACCCAACCACACCCGATCTACACTAACGGGCTCTGATTTCATCGTCCGGTGTGCATCCGACCTTGATCAAGAGTTCCAACAACTTTTCGACAATCAAAGTGACCGAACAACCTCTGTTGGGTAGATTTTAGCGACTGTGCGGGATAAATCATCAAAACTTCAAGAAATTACTACCAACGTTCAAGAACCGATGTTTCTTTACCCCAACCCCTCCAAGATCCAACCGACACTATCCAAGAACCACTCTCCTATAAATTCAATCCAATTTCAGCTTGTTTTGACCCAAAATCCTCCCATGCTAGCCTATCTACCCTCTGCCCTCTAAAAAATTCAAGGACTAGGGTTTGTCCGCCAAACTTAATTTTTGACTCGAGTGGAAGATATTTTTTATGATTCACATGAGAGGTAAGAGGAAGATGATGAAGATTGGCTCAAGAATTGATGGATCTTCCTCAAATTTTCAGAAATTACTTTTGGCCCAACACGTTTTTGTATCTCTTTCGCACATTTTTGGCGCTTTTCAAGTGAATTCTCCAATTTTGAAGATACATTTTGGGCCATCTCATATATTTGATGAAACTATTTTGGGACACCATAAATTTTTATCTTCTAGACCCCATATTTTGAAGATTTTGTGCATCCTCAACTTTCAAAGCTTAAGGACGGGCTTTTTCGAAGGCGGGAAAAATAATGTGAATGAAGAATATGGAGGATATTTTCGTCATTTTTATGATTTTATAGTATTTTTTTATGTTTTTTATTTCGTTCATTTGTTGTATTTTCCTTTTGTTAATTTGTTTAATATTTAGAGGTGGGAAGGACAAGTGACATTTATGGGTATAATTGTAATTAGTTGAATAGCTTAGTGTCCAAGTTATCTTCCACCTATAAATACCCCATTAGTAACATCATTTGAGGTATTCTATAGTTTGAAGAGTTTAGTGATCGGGGGTTGAGTCGTGTGATATCTTTTTCATATTACCGATTTGGCGTTATTTACATCAAATTTTGTATAATCTTTTAGAAGGTGGTTTATGCAAAAAAAAAAAAAATGTAGGTGGCATGGATTTAACCGTCGTTAATTATTCACACGCATCCCCGTTATGCCATGACTTACTCATAACGGAAAGACGATAACGTGTATTGATAAGGTTGCTTGTTGCTAAATCCTATACCAAATATTTTTCTTAAAAAATAATAAAAGGTAAAGCAATGAAACAACTTGTTTTTTGAGTTGAAAATCTAACTCTCGGCAAGTGAGTGTTCATGCTAATAATTGATGCGTATAGGCACGTGTATCTAAATCCAATTCACCTAGTAAGCTAAAATTATAAATAAAGAATAAACCTGAATTATTGGGTATGTTGCTTTCCGTCGGTCAAATCTGTTCAAAATAGTTAATTAGCACATTCTTTATATTTTAGTTCCATGAAAACGAAAGAATTAGTTCAATATATAGAGCAAAACAACTAACTTCTCCACCTTAGGACATGGTCATGTATATAATTATTTTAAATCTTATAACAAACACATAGCCTATAGTCAAAACAAAAATGTACACGTTTTAGATTCCATTAATGTTATAAAATTATCCAGACGCCTTCCTCCAACCTTCGTCTCTCCCTCTCCTATCTCCAATATATAACCCCTCAATCTTCTCAAGTTTTAGCAAAACCATCTCTCTCTCTCTCTTACTCACAAGATACAGCATCCCAAAATGCAAATGGCCACAGAATTTGATTTCGATAGCGCATGCAATACGCCATACGTAAGTGCCCCCTCAAGTCCTCAACGCTTTGGCAGCTATTTCAGTGCCCCAAGTAGTCCCACCTTGTCCTCCTCCTTCAATTTTAGAAACAATCCCGTAATTCAAGAAACAGAAAATCCAACCCACACCAACAACAATGACAACCACATGGATTTCGCATTCGATTTCACCGCACAATCAGACACACCTTCTCTCTCCGCCGATGAGCTCTTCCACTATGGCAAGATCAAGCCTTTACCTGTTACAAATTCTCCCAAAACGAATAGAAGAAATAAAACGGAATTCAGTTCATTCTCTGAAAACACAACTGAAGACAATAGTCTACGGGCACCAAACAACTCATCCAGCATGAGGATATCAGACATATTATTCGAAAGTGAGAACGATCAGCGGATTTCAGCAACGCCCATTCCTACTTCGTCTTCTACTTGGTATAAAAATTGGAAGCTGAAAGATTTGTTGCTGTTCCGCAGTGCCTCAGAGGGACGGCCAATAGCGAGTAAGGACCCATCGAAAAACTCCGCCTCGTTGAAGAAAAATATAAATGAGGATGTGAAGAATTCCAGCTTTAGGTCGACTGATAGTGCCAATTCGGGGTCGAGTGGGCCGAGGAGGAAAAAACCGGCTGTTTCAGCTCACGAATTGCATTACAGAATGAACCGGGAAATGGCACAGGAGATGAGGAGAAAAACGTTCTTACCTTACAAACAAGTTTTATTTGGTTGCTAAAAACAGAATCATTACTTCATGAGCTTTGTATAATCCACGGGGATTGGTTTAGTGATGAAGCACCAATAATTCAGATGGTTGTTCCTATGTAATTGTGTATCTCTTTTTTATCTTGATCATCGTTGCATATATTTTTTTTCCTTTTATTTTTGGAATTTTGTGGTTTTTGAAATATTTTTATCCTCTGGCAGACAAAATATAAATTGTTTTGCATAATTGCTGTATATTTGAAGGACTACACGGTCATAACCTTTACGATGAATTCGTTTTCTTTTGGGTACGCATAATGGAATGATCCGCATGAATTTATCACAGAATTATAAATCTTTTTTTTTTTTATAATTTTATATGAATTTCGGATCGGTTAATGCGCAATAAGACTTTCGAATAAGACATTTAATTAATGCGGTACCTCACCCAAGAATTTACAACTATACCCGGTTTTATCAACATGAACAATCTTCGGAGTCTATCACAGAAGTGTGTGTATATATATATATATATATATGATTAAGATAAGCAAAAATACTTTAATTAAGATGATGCTTATCACGATGTTACCAAGCTGAGTTGGGAGGACGAATCCCACCACCACATAGGATTAAGAAAATAAGTTATATTGGTTAGGTAATGCTGTACCTTTCACAACTTGTATATAGAAATTATTGTTTGACCAACCAATGGCCCGCATACATACGATAATATACATAGATGACACTCATTGTTTCTTTGTAAAAATAGTTTGTAAGTTTATTTTATTTCCAAAAAACACCAATTTTATCCATATATGAAAAACTATAAAATAATATTTGTATTTCAACTATTAGACAATTGCATCTCCAATCATCACATTTTGTTACTTTCGGTCACTGGAGTACTTCTGGTCATCGGTGCTTCGGTTGACGAACAACAAATACACATTTGCACTCTAAATAATACAAAAAAAAATTAATTGATTTTTTAATTTCTCAAATAGCATAAATTTAGTTTCACCGTATGGCATTATACCTTCTCATCAATCCCCAAACTCGTGAACTGCAAATTTAAATTTACAAACATTTCACTACAAAATTAAATTTGCAGACTTAAATGCATCAAACATTTTTCACAATTTGAAACTGTAAATTTTAATTTGCAATGTAAAATTCTTTAAATCTCCAAAATAAAAATCATGTCAATGCTTAATGTCTCCTTATCTGGAAACCTCTCATTCACAGTAACAATAGGTTTTGCATGATACAATTTGCTCACATTTTTCACTTAAATAAGATGGTACCAACTAAATTAAGTTATCACATATAGGAAGGAAAACAGTGAAATAAATCCAAACATAAGAAATATTAGAAGGCCGAAATGAAAATTTCTTCGGGTAACTTTTTTTTTCGTGCATGAAATTTACGATGTATTTTGTTAATGCATGGCATATGAAGGCGTTGAATAAATGAACATATTTATATAAATATGTACTAGCAAAATGTATGTTATCCAAACCATTCTACATTAGGTGGTGTGATCAACCACAAAAGCATTAATGATCTAGAAATTCTCATTTTTCACTATAATGGCTTAAACTAACCCAAACCCAAACCCAAACCCAAATGATCTTTTATCATCATTTATTGAAGACAAAATTGTAAAAGTTGTGAACAAGAGATATGAATGCTTGGTGACAATTAGAACCAATGTTATTAAAGGGAAATGAGCTTCGTATTGGGCACATCTTGAGCCCATTTTGATTAAAACTCGAATAAAAATCTCCTTAAGGAAGTTAAACTCAAGTTTACTTTGTGTGGCACTGAAATTTCCGCTTCACACCCTTCTAAGAGAACTTCTGGGCATATAAAGAGAGGAACTTGCCCTAATTTTAGCTCTGGTTTAAAACCCGAGTTAAATTTGGATGTGGTGGTGTCCTTTAACCAAAATGGTTATAATTATAAATGCTTTGAAGCTTTGTCAGATCTAATAAATTTGGAACTTCTTATTCCACACTTCATCAGTGTTTCGTTGTTTGAACGAAAAGAGGTGGGGTTGGTGAGGAGGTCTCCATCGAAGAGAGACAATATTACAAGTTGCTGCTTCTAATACGCATTGTCGGAGGTTGTTGTCAATAGAGGAAGTGTTGTGGGTTGTCATCTCTTGATTTTCTCAACCGAGGTGAGAGAGTGGGGTAATGGAAGATATATGTTAGGAGGGTAATTCAAAAGGAGGGGTATTTTGGGGGGTAAATATTTTAGGGATAATTTTTATAAAAGTAATATTGGTTTTCATATTTGTATAATACGATTATTGATAAGTCATTTCCCCCACAAAGCCCTAGTTACATTACATATACAAATTGTAAGGGCTATATACAATCCCTTATGTGAACTCAAGGAATTTCTTGTATTAAGATAGCTTAAAAGATTTCTTAAAAAAAAGAGTTTAAGTAGAGTTTTTACAATATAGCCAATTGCACGGGAAAAATAAATTATTAATTAATGTGAAGAATATCCGAAAGGCCTTCTACAATTAGGCTCATAGGGAAATATTTCTAGTTAACTGATCATATAGGTAATTACAGTCTCTCACTCGAAACTCAAATGAAATCAATTCAACAGTGATTTATATGTCGTCACCATATCTATTAGAGACACTCCAATCTATACTCAACTTACATCTTTTAAACCTCAGATCCCTATAGATCCTCTCAATAATATAGTATACTCATGAAAATCACTAATCAAGATTCGACAAAATTCAAAGTTTACCCTAAGAACCTTCAATTATCTTCTTTTTATGTGAATCGCGGATTCCTTAAATTTCAACTACGTATCATTTTTGTAGTTTACACTAGATACTCACATGACTAGTCACCTCCCAGAATGTTTCCAAATGCTCTCTTAAAAATATTGGCTTTGATGATATACGAGCCGTAATTTTCTCATAAACATATGGGCATCCCATAAATAGCAAGCCAAGACCAAAACTAATTCTCAATAGAGAAATGATCACATGTCGAACATTCAACCACGTCGTCAAATATCTCCTCGCGATTGAGTATCTAATCCACTTGGAGACCAATATGTTAGAGTAAAATTTAATATATGGGCCTATATATAAAATAAATATGAATTATAGGCTATCAAATAAAAGTAGGCCAATTAAAGTGATTAATTTAAGTTTTGGGGCCTTACTAATGTATTATTAAAGTGTGGGTTTTATTGTGTATAGACAAGCGTAATTTCTATTTTTATGATGGGTTAAAATAAAAATATACGAAATACGAAAAGACACGATTGTGTTACAAATAGGGGTCATGGTCCCCAGATCACATAACACCAATCTTCTTATTCCCATTGTAAGAGAGAAATTTAGAGAGGAAATAAAAGTGTTGATCTGGAAGAGCATAAGACCTCAGACTCAAATATTTTAACTTTCTGTCATGGATTCAGGTACGCTTCCGCAAAATTAATATTTATATTTCTTGATAATTCAATATGAATGTTCCTGTTTGTGTGATAGTTTTCACAAAATAGAAATTAATCCATCATATGGTATCAGAGCTATTTCATGTTGAATTATTGAGAATATATTAGGAAGGTATTTATATTAATTTTCGGCTGCAAATATTTTTTCAAAAAGGTTTAATATTTCAGAAAATTTTTGGATTCAGAAATATTCTCGTTTCATTACGATTCCAACGATATAAAATTCATGAAATTAGGTATAAAGGTTGATTTGATGGTAACGGAAGGTTAAAGGTTCGACTCTTGGTGTTTCATATTTAAGCCTCTTAAATGATGAAAATTATGAAGGATCTCATCTTAAATGATGAAAATTATGAAGGATCTCAAGAGGTTTTGAACCTATGACCTTTCAAATTTAAATTCAAATTTTGGTGTATTTATATATATATTTCGAGATAAATTAATTTAAACAATATGTCACCAAAGTGACCTCTTTTGTTCAAAAAATTAATTTTATTTCGAAATATAAAAAGAATTACGTGCATGTAATTTATGTGAATATTAATCGGTCCAAAGGAAGATTATTTTTTAACAAAATTACATATGCCACTTTAATAATAAGCACGTGATAATTATTTAGTTTTACATATGAATAATAAATCGGCCCAAAGGAAGAATTATTATTCAATATGTTCTTATTATCAGTGTTTGATTATTACGGCAAGATATCACTTACAAGTTAATATTTTTTCCAAAGATCAAATATTAATAGAGTGTCCGATATCTTAAAATGGGATTTGTCCTTTATTTGAATTTATTTTTGATTTAAGACTTATATGATCTAGTTCTATTTGTTTATTATTCTCTGATTTAGCTATCAGTTCTGCTTCCAACATTACTGCTAGTATTAATTCTATTCCCATGCTTAATGACACAAACTTTAAGTCATGGCAAGAGAACCTTCATATAGTTCTCGGTGTCATGGATCTGGACCTTGCATTAAGGGTTCCTTCTCCTGCACCTCTTACGGATAAAAGTTCCTCTGATGACAAAAAGGACTTTGAAAGGTGGGAGAAGGCAAATCGCATGTGTTTGATGATCATAAAGAAGGCCATTCAAGAAGCATTCAGGGGCACAATATCGGAAACGATAAAGACAGCCAAAGAGTTCCTAGAAGAAATTAAGAACATATTTGCCAAAAATGAAAAAACTGAAACAAGTACACTTTTGGCAAGTCTCATCTCAATGAAATATAAAGGTAATGGGAACATTAGGGAGTACATTATGGAAATGTCTCATCTTGCTTCAAAGTTAAGAGCACTTAAGCTTGATCTCTCTGAGGATTTTCTTGTGCATTTGGTTCTGATATCTCTTCCCACACAATTCAGTCAATTTAAGGTGAGCTACAACTGCCAAAAGGAGACTTGGTCTCTTAATAAGCTCATTTCACATTATGTGCAATAAGAGGAAAGACTGAAGAAAGATAAGACAGAAAGTGCTCATTTGGCTAGTACTTCCAAGGACAAGGGGAAGAAAAGAAAGAAGGATAAAGAAGCTGTAGTGGTTCCATATCCAAAGAAACAACATAAAGAAAAAACTGTTGATGGTTGTTTCTTCTGTGGAGCTGCGGGACATAAGAAGACGCAATGTACCAACTATCATGCTTGGCGTGTCAAGAAAGGTACACTTCTTAACCTAGTTTGTTCTGAGGTTAATTTGACTTCGGTACCTAAACACACTTGGTGGATAGATTCTGGTGCAACCACTCACATCAGTGTGTCTATAAAGGGTTGCATGAGTTGCCGAAAGCCAAATGATGGTGAAAGATACATTTTTTTGGGCGATGGAAAGAAGGTTGAAGTTGAAGCAATTGGGATATTTAGGTTATTATTGAAGTCTAGTACTTATTTGGATTTGAATGAGACATTTATCGTACCGTCATTTAGACGGAATTTGGTTTCTATTTCTGTATTGGGCAAATTTGGTTATACTTGTTCCTTTGTAAATAATAAATTTAGTCTTCTTCATAATTCAAATTAGGTTGGTATTGGTTCTTTATCTTATGTAGATAACCTTTATATGCTTGCTATTATTGCTTCATATCATGAAACCTTGCAATTAAGTACTCGAGGTATTAAAAAAAATTAACCAATGAGAATTCTGCATCATTATAACATAAGATATTAGGTCACATCTCCCAAAGGAGAATTGAAAGACTTGTGTCAGATGGAATTCTAGATTCCCTTGATTTTTCAGATTTTAAAATTTGCAAAAATTGCATAAAGGGAAAAGAAACAAACATAAGGAGATCTGATGCTAATAGGGCTACAGGCGTCTTAAAACTCATACATATAGATATTTGTGGGCCATTCCCTACGATTTCATGGAACGGTCAAAAATATTTTATCACATTCATAGACAATTTTTCACGTTATGGCTACCCTTATCTCATCCATGAAAAGTCCTAATCTCTAGACGTGTTCAAGTCATTCAAGACTGAAGTTGAAAATCAACTCATTAAAAGGATTAAAAGCGTCAGATCTGATCGTGGTGGTGAATAATACGGTAGGTATGACGGTTCAGGTGAACAACGCCCAGGCCCATTTGCTAAATTCCTAGAGGAGTGCGGTATCGTCCCGTAGTACACCATGCCAGGTTCTCCAAGCATGTATTGTGTTGCTGAAAGGCGAAACAGAACGCTTAAAGACATGGTAAGGAGTATGATCAGTTACTCTAACTTACCAGATTTACTCTGGGGTGAAGCATTAAAGACTGCAGTGTATATCCTTAAAAGAGTACCAACTAAAGCAACTGCTAAAACTCCTTTTGAACTTTGGGTAGGCAAGAAACCTAGTTTGAAGCACCTTCATATTTGGGGATGTCCAGCTGAAGCGAGGCCTTATAGGCCATATGAAAAGAAACTGGATTCCAGAACAGTTAGTTTTGTTGGATACTCTGAAAGATTTAGGGGTTATAAATTTTATGATCCTACTACCAAAATAATTTTTGAGACTGAAAATGCCCGGTTCTTTGAGGATGTTGAGTTTGTCGAGGGGATAATTTTAAGGATTTTGGTTTTGAAGAGGAATATATTGATATTCCCACAGCTGTTATTAACATTGATCAGGATCCATTTCCTGACATTGTTCAAGAAGCAGATCCTAATCAAAACAATATCCACGAATCTCCTATTCTAGAAGAACAAACTCTACCACCTCCAGAACCCATGCCATTAAGGAGATCTACTAGAGAAAGAAGAAGTGCTGTGCCAGATGATTACATTGTATTTCTCTAAGAACATGAGTTTGACATTGGTACGGTGGAAGATGATCTGATCACCTTTCGTCAAGCCATGAAAAGTTCTAAATATCAAGAGTGGATTGATGTTATGAATGAGGAGATAAAGTCCATGAAGGACAATGATGTTTGGGATCTTGTCCCATTACCTGAAGGTAAAAAACCCATTGATTGCAAATGGATATTTAAAACCAAGAGGGATTCGAAAGGTGGTGTGGAGAGATACAAAGCCCGTCTTGTCGCTAAAGGCTTTACACAGAAAAAATGCATCGAATATAAAGAAACTTTCTCTCCGATTTCATCGAAATACTCTTTTAGGATAATAATGGCACTTGTGGCGCACTTTGACCTTGAGCTTCATAAGATGGATGTTAAGACTGCGTTTCTCAATGGTGACATTGATGAAACAATATATATGGTGCAACCAGAAAACTTTGTGTCGGGAGATGCAAAGAAAACAGTTTGTAAATGAAAGAAATCCATTTATGGGCTTAAGCAAGCTTCTCGTCAATGGTATTACAAGTTTCATCAAGTTATCATCTCGTTTGGTTTTGAGATGAATCTGGTTGATGATTGTATATACCACAAGTTCAGTGGGAGTAAGCATATTTACTTGGTTTTATATGTTGATGACATTTTTCTTACCACCAACGATATAGGTATGTTGTACGAAACCAAGAGATTTCTTTCAAAGAAATTTGAGATAAAAGATCTTGGTAACTCTTCTTTTGTATTGGGTATACAAATACACCGAGATCGCTCTCGGAGTACACTTAGTTTATCACAAAAGAGCTATATCGAGAAAGTTCTTAAAAGATTTAGCATGCATGATTGTAAATCAGGTGACACCCCTGTAGCTAAAGGAGATAAATTTAGTCTCAGTCAATGTCCCAAGAATGATTTTGAGATTCGGAAGATGCAAAAGATTCCTTATACGTCAGCAGTAGGAAGTCTTATTTATGCTCAAGTATGTACGCGTCCGGATATTGCGTACATTATTGGCATGTTGGGAATATACTTAAGTAATCCTGGAAAGGATCATTGGATATCAGTCAAGCAAGTCATGAGGTACTTACAGAGAACAAAAGACTACATGCTCACCTATCGGAAGTCAGAACAGTTAGAGATCATCGGATATTCTGACTTCGATTTTACTAGATGCCAAGATAGCATGAAATCTACTTCAGGTTATATCTACTTACTTGCTGGAAGTGCTGTATCGTGGAAGAGTGTTAAGCAGTCTATTATAGCTTCTTCCACGATGGCAGCTGAGTTTGTAGCTTGTTATGAGGCATCCAATCAAGGAATATGGTTGCAAAATTTTGTCATGGGGCTGCGTATTGTGGATGGCATTGAAAGACCACTTAAGTTATTTTGTGACAATAAATCAGCAGTACTGTATTCCAACAATAACAGGAGTTCTATGAAGTCAAAGTTTATTGACATTAAGTTCCTAGTTGTAAAAGAAAGAGTTCAGAGTGGACTTATATCTATAGAGCACATTGGAACAAACTCCATGATTGCGGATCCGCTGACTAAGGGATTACCACCCGAGGTCTTTCATGAGCACACTGCTCATATAGGTGTAATTTCTTTTCAGGATATGTCAGTTTAGTGGGAGTTTGTATTTTATATGCTTTCATAGACATATTTGATTTAATGAATATTGTATGGTTATTTACTGCAATAAAGTATTAAGTTTATATTCACTCTGACTTTATATGGTTTGATCTCACTAAGGTTTAAGGAGGACCAGCTGGAAATAGTCATGCAAAGATCACATTGCATGAAATTTCCATGCTACACATCCACACTTGATCTTTGTCATTAGTTTCATTGATATATGTGATCATTGATGGGTCTACTTACGAAATGTGTAATGACGATTGCTTTAATTCTATATTGGTGCAATTAATGGACAAGATTGTTAAGATACATAAAGTTTTGATAGCTAAAACTCATGAGCTCATAAAGTATAATTCAAATTTATAAAGTTACATATATATATAGCCCAAGTGGGAGATTGTTAGAGTAAAATTTAATATACGGGCTTATATATAAAATAAATATGAATTATAGGCTATCAAATAAAAGTAGGCCAATTAAAGTGATTAATTTAAGTTTTGGGGCCTTACTAATGTATTATTAAAGTGTGGGTTTTATTGTGTAGAGATAAGCGTAATTTCTTTTTTTATGATGGGTTAAAATAAAAATATGCGAAATACGAAAAGACACGATTGTGTTATAAATAGGGGTCATGGTCCCCAGATCACATAACACCAATCTTCTGATTCCCATTGTCAGAGAGAAATTTAAAGAGGAAATAAAAATGTTGATCTTGAAGAGCATAAGACCTCATACTCAAATATTTTAACTTTCTGTCATGGATTCAGGTACGCTTTCGCAAAATTAATATTTATATTTCTTGATAATTCAATATGAATGTTCCTGCTTGTGTGATAGTTTTCACAAAATAGAAATTAATCCATCACAATATTCATAAACTTGACCGCACAGTTCAATGGTTAACCCTTCGGTAAAAAAATCTCTAACTAACTATTCAGTTAAAGATCCCAAATCCGTCCCTATAAACGGGAACATAAATTTGTTTTGGAAAAAGACCCCAAAACTCAACGTTGATTCGATTTTATAAAAATCCTCAAATTCTACGTGAAGTTCAGACTGTTCAAAAAATTTGCTTCTGACAATAAAAGAGAGTCATTTTTCTTCTTAAATATGCAAGTCCAAGCCATCCAGGAAAGAATTTTGTTAGACGGTACCATATCACTCTGGATATTTCCTAGAAATGCTCATCTCATGCTCTAAGGGTAAAGATTTTGAGGAAAATCCCCGACCGCGTCTTAAGAAAATATTGAGACATTGAAATACATATATTGGTATAGTAATATAACTTAGATCCAATCAAGGGAGTGGGTATGCAGTTTACAATCTTTATATTTTATATCATGGTCCTCCCCCAATATTTCTCAACATTGAGATAATCTTTATGTTCTCACTCTAAAAAGAATAATAAAATTTGCTAAAAGTAAGTATTATACTAAAACATATTTTTCTTGCATTTCAACTAATTTTCGGGAAAGTGTCACCGTACCGGTTTAATCCAGTTTCTTTTTGAAAGACAAAGTCAAAATTCAAAATAATCTTAAACACTTCTTTAACCAAACGATCCCATCTTAACATCGTTACCCACAAAGTTGTGCCTTCCTGAAGCCCATACACGTAATTATTACCCTACATTCGAACTAATAGGTCTTTGATCCCATTTCTTCATGGGTACATAGGTCCAATACCGAGCCCCACTCATGAGCCCAATCCTTGAAATACATCTCTAGGCGTATTATATTTAAAGATGCCTCCCTCTCTAGTCCAACCCTCCATATACGATGGTTATTTTAACCATCTTAGATTAACCTGAGGCCCATGACTCCTCATGGATATAGGTCATTCGATAAGGGATATGATGATCCCTAGCAGAGACTTTTGATCCACTCCCCTACCAAAACCATATTATAATCGACATTCTTGCTATAAAAAATTACGACCTTCACACTTATCTTAGCCTTGTATCCTAGAGGAGGTATATAATATGTCTAATGCATCCACTTACCCTCCCCAGCCAAGTCCTCACACTTGCACACACATCATGTTAGAACATATTATATGCGACAATACCTCTTTATGAACTACATATGCTTTGATTTGTGGCTATATGGGTATGTAGGTGTAATCTTGAGTCTTAAGCATGAACAAAATCCTCTTCAATACGTCCTTTTGTATATCATTTTGAAAGAGATGCTTCCATATCGCACCTTTACCTCTCACTACCCACGATATATTTAATTATCTCTAGTCATGACTTCTCGTATATATCCATTCATTAATGGTCTTGTTACACCTATATACACTTTGGGTTTTTCGTTGCACCTATCCATGCTAATGGGCTAATATTACATATACAGACACTAATAACTCTGGTTATACCTATATATAATGGTGGCCTCTCGTAACTCGCATATATATTCGTCTGCATTCACGTTTGTGTACATGTATACTTGTTTAGTGACATTCTTAGACCTTTCACTAACATCATTTTTATACCTAAGCATATGTCTACATTTAAATTATTCTCAAATTAAGGTCTCTAAACATATTGTAAAATAAACTAAAAGTAAAAATAATGTAAGATGTGATACCAAGTATATACATAAAGAAGAATAAAGAGAAGTTGGGGTGCCCAACACCTTCCCCGCTCGTAACCTGGCCCGGTGAGAATTTATGGAACATTTAAAATCCTCAACCAACCTTGGGGTAATCATGTAAGGGCTAACGTGTACACCCCGCATTAATAATAGGATTTATAATTAATTAGTTCGAGTAATTTTAATGAATTAAATAGAAAATTGGACTAATTATAAATTGAAATTTAAGTATTCAAAATCATTTATGTGAATTTGAAGTTAAAATAAGCTAATTTGGAATTTAGAGCTCATTCAATTAATTTATAATGTTCTTGGGCAAAATGTTGAATTATATAAAAGTTTAGCAATAATATAGTAATTATTATAAGTTAATTAATGGGATATTTGGAGGATTTTTTATTAGGACTGCGGGCATAAAGGTCTTTTAGAGCATTACTTGTGTATCAAGTTTAAGAATTTAGGGTTTATATTTAGGAATAAAATCAAAAAATTGGATTGCGATGCTTTCTAGGATTTGGGCCGCTATACCGGGTCTCGCAAGTCACTATAGTAGGGTGGAAGCCGCTATAGCAGGATTAGGTAGCCACTATAGTGGGGTGGGATTTATTTTAAGGTTTTTAACCCCTTACTTTTCGTACACAAGTTTAACCCTTTTCTATTTTAAATTTCCTTATAGCTTTCTAAATTTCATCCTCAAACTATTTTCCTCAATTACTTAAAACAAAGAAATTTCCAAGGCTTTGAAACCCGGATTCTGAATGATATTTCTTTTCAAGGGAAATCAAACTAAGTTTGTAAATATCTTTGAAAAGGAATCCGAGAGGATTTCAAGCCTAGTATTTTTAACTCTAGATTCCTACCCTCAAATCAACTTTTAAATTCATCTATTGAGGCAAGTTGTTATCCCCTCCTCTTGATTTATATATGATTTTGTTAAATATCATCTAAACCTAATTGTAGCATTAATATGAGTTAAACCCATTAGGAATTTGAGACTTTCCAAATTTTATTTTTTATTAGGTGAAATTAAATATTCTCACATGTTTTATATTAAAACTTGGACCTAATTAATGTGAGAAATTGAATATTGAACCTTAATCATAAGTTAACATTTTAAGGTTTTGTAGCTTCATCTTGAGATTTGGATTAAATATATTAAATGATGAGCAATATGGACTTGTTTTTTAGTTAATAAAATTTTGGAAATTCATATGCTTAATAGGGTTCTACCTTTATCATTGAGAGTAATACCTTTGGTAATAAACGCATAATTGATGAGATTTTTGTACGATGATTCTTATTTATGGTTTAGAAAATTATGAGGACTTATTTGTTGTGATTAGACTATGTTGAAACTCTTGAATTATGAATGAAATATCTGATGTAAAATTACACCCAATAGAATTGAATATATGATCTATTTTTTGTGATAATCTAATGTAATCCCTATACTAATTGTATTATGTCTTTGAAAATGAATTAGTCACGTAGATGGGATAGAAGAAGTACGAGATAAAATTTAGTTGGATTATTGTATTATAGTTGTTATGGATTGTGTTGAATGAATTATAGTTGGGTTTGGAAGTTGTATATTTTAATCACTTAATCTCTTAATAAATTTCATCCTAGTAAATCTTTAAGTAATAAATTATCTTAACTAAGGGTGGGTTCTTTGTTTGGATTTCATTTTTATGAGACGTCATGCACACGGAGTTTAGAGATGGGTAGCAAGCATGACTTTAGAATCTTTAACTAATTAATACACCATTTCTTTAATGCTTTGGTTTGTGAATACTTTCATCTTGGACATGTCATCCTTATAGTTACTAATGTAATCGCATAAATCTTATTTTAATTATGTATTTTAAAATGACCCAATGGATGGGGTAATTGGATAATAATGATGTAATAATAAGCGATAAATTACAAATGAACTGTGGGATATTACTAATGAATAAATGAGTAAATATGGATATTGGGTTTGTGCTGAGAAGGAAGACTTATGTTCTGGCGTACTTGAGGAGTATGGGTTGATATGTAATTTTTGTTCATCGCACGGTGTGGTGGAAATTTGGCACTGCATAGTAGGGTGGCGAGGGTTTCTCCAGTACTATGAAACAGGTGGCTATGGTTTGGGCGACGGTTTTGTACAGGTGTACCACAGGTTTCTTGAGATGGCTGGAGAGAAGGGGGACATGTAGGTTACGTCATAATTAATTAAGAGGTTAATTAATTGATAAAACTAATGAGTTAATCAAATACAGGGTGAGGTTTCTTCATATACATTGAGATATTATTATTGATTATATAAATTATGAATTTACCATTTGTATATATATATATATATATATATATATATATATATATATATATATATATGATTTAATTTTCATTGCTTAGAAACTTATTAGGGTTTTACCCATTTTATTCGTGGTGACTCTCCACGTGATAGAGCCAGTCATCCTGTATAGATCTTTCTACTCCAGATAGCATATATTCTCCATCCACCTCTCTCTTTCAAGACTTCCAGCTACAGAAATCGATGTAGGTCTTTCTTTTGTTAGTTAATCATTTACTTTTCAGTTATGTGAGTTATACTATCAGGTTAGATGGAATGTATATCAGATAGAAGGACTTGGACTATATATTTGAGATTTAGGATTGGCATGTATGTTTAGGAGTTGGTGTTCAATTATAGATCTCTCTCACTCTAGTATGATTTTCAAACATCTTTATGAGGTCTATATATTGAGGACTTTTATATCGCATCCTTATATTTTTCACATATTTCGGTTGATTATTTCATAATGAGATCGGTATTTAATTCTTTTAATAGCATGTATAATTTAATAATTAGAATTGATCAATATTAATATTAAACTATACAGGGTGTCACAATAACCAACCCATTTTTATTATTTTTATATCAAATTAACTAGTGACTTTAAACAATAAAAAATCTATCATGTGAGAATAGTTTTAAGCAAAATAAGGGCACCCATAGAGCTGTATATTGTGTCTAATAGCTTATAGGGGATAACATAAACTAGACCACAGAGAGAATGGAGACCGAGAGACAAGCACTCTCGCATCCTTGGGGACACACATAGACATGACAAATATACGTCCATCTATATATGCACAAGAACCTTTGGTCCCGCAACACCACAATGTCGACTTTGTCGGGGATAAAATCAATAGAAGCGAGCTATCCTTACCAGAGTGCGTGGGCTCAAAACTAAAATGGATAAAGATACCCAATTAAAATCTATTGTCAAGATTTGACATGGTTTTTGTTTCAAGTTCAGATTAAGGAAATAAATATAAAGCCTATGGTCCATGTGAAAAATTGTTTAGCAATTAGATTACACTAAATATTATCTTCAAGATTTAGGTGACTTAACTTGAATGCAGAAAGATAAACAATATAGCACAACACTAACACGTAATAGGAAAAATGAACAACGGGAAGAAAACCTCAAGCCGATAGAACGAAAAATGTACTATGGTAGATTTTTACAACTAAAAGACAAAAACTCATACCCTCTCGACAATATGACCGAATAGACACTATTTCCCACCATATCATCCCTAGAGAGCACCAAAAACTGGAGAATACTATATATTCAAGACCATTTTGGTCCTTAAGCAATGTGGTCAAGTCCTTTTCCAACAAAATCTTTGTTTAGAGTTTGAAGCAATATTTTGAGTTCCAAGTCTTGAAAATAAGATGAGAATCCGTCAATGAGTGCGGTACCACTTTCAAGGCGTGTGATGGACCTAAGGCTAAAGTGTATTTAAAAATAATGGCTTAACTCACAAAATATATTTTTAAGATAAATGAATTCTAAAAATAACACAAGAAAAAATTATAAATAGATTCGTTCAAGGTATAAAAAGATTTTAAAGAAAACAAGTTTACTTCAAAATATTTTTATATTTCATAAGTATTTAAAAATAAAATATCTTAAGAATATATTGAAGAGAAAAATAAGATTTAAAACTTCTAAGATTACAAGATTCAACACTAAAATAAGTTTTTATCTTTTAAAAAGATTTTTCTATTTTACAGTGATTCGTGTGGCAATAAAGATTTGACAAAAATATTTTGTCCATAAAGAAATCACAAATTTACACTAACACACTTTTCGCAAAATGGAACCTAAATTTCATACTTATACACACAAGATTGCAGGAGAATATTGGGGGGGGGGGGGGGGGGGCAAGTAGGTAAGGTGTAAGCTTACTTGAAGTGTCATAGTGTAAAAAGTAGAACATATATGGTTAGATTTTTAGTTTGAACGAGTAGCAAGAAAGATATAGACAATCTAGTACAAAAAGTATCTTTTGTGATGACACATTTTGTGGAGTCTCACTACAGCAAGGATCTCCCTCGTTATGGTGAACCTACGGCGATGATAAGAGTCGATCCAATGGAAAAATATATACGGGAAATGGTACAACCAATGAGACATTATCACTAAATCGAGGCAGGGTATCGCTGCTGTGAAGGCCCTACGATAGACCTCAGCAGCCTTTATAAAATGCAAAAAATTAAAAGTTTTCAGAATTGTTTTATTTCTATTTCATTAAAAATTACAAAGATCCATATCAACACATAAACACACACCAAATGTATTTTCTACAAAAAGAACTAGTGTGAGAAAAATGAGCTCGAGTGTATGTGTTCATTTTTACCTTTCCTAATAGCGGTATAAAAGGGTACGCACGAAGGTGAGGATGTCTATTAAATTATTTGCATGATTCTTTTTCAAAAAGACCTCAAGAACAAGACTTAAGGTATGTTTTGGTCAACGGAATAAGACAATATATACCTATTGGGGCACTCAATTATATTGAATCCCAAAGCCTTATGATTCCTTTATATAGATTTAATATCACAATCCCCCATGAACACTTTTTGTACATTTTAGAATTATTTAGAGGACTTAGTTTAGGATCCCTCAAAATGTAAAAATGTATTTATGTCCATCCAAACACATAAATGCCTGCAAAGGAGCTCGCGATGAAATAAACATCAAAGTATGTAAAAATAAAGATTACCCATTTGCATCACATACTGCATAGTCTTGATTTTCATATATTTTTTTAAACTTTATACTCGCAAGACCAAAAGCAGTTGGCTAAAAGGCTAGTCGATGATGAATATTCACACTCTTTTTATCCACTTGTCTTGTATATTGGGAGACTCCTATCTTTATTCCCAAGTCTTTATGATAGGGAAAGTTTGGATTTGATTCAGTACTAGGGTATATCGAATAGACTTTCATATCTATTCAGTACTAGGGTAAAGTGGTTCCACACGTACCTTGAAAATTTCTCAGTTCCATCATCCAAGTGTATCGTGATCCATGGTATTAAAAACAATCCACTGATTATCGAGTCATATCACTATCTTTTCATATAGAAAAACTCTAAATACACACCTTTTTTCATAAAATAATAGATACTTGTGGGACACTCACTTTGACAAAAAAAATCAAAATTTTCAAACGTTCGGTGTCTAGTTCGAACCCCTAAGATTCCACTTTAACTATCTTCCCATTTTAATGGGAGACACAACAGTATGAATCCATAAGTTATAACCAAAGTAAAATTGCCTAATATTGGATTCTCTTTCCCATATCTTTATATTTGGGGGGATATAATGCTTCCTCCTTTTGTTTCGTCACTCCTCACACGCAAGTCAAGATATCATCTGAATCTAACGAGACTCTACTTAGGTTCTACCTAGTAGAATATACTACTAAATAAAATATACAAAAAAGAACAAAATACCTCCCACATGTGGTTGACATAAAATAAAAGACTTACGTCGAAGAAATCATATATATGCGAATCATTCTCCCCCTATGTCACATCCTTCAGTCACTCATTCTGTCTTGGGATCCTAAATAAAGCTGACAACCTTTTCCTACAGTTATTCGTACTCGTAGAATGCTGCACAAAAACCCACCCTTTAATTATGCATGTGTTCTCTGTGTGGTCAGATAGTTTTCATTAATGAATTTTCTACCCATGATTTCCATGCCTATAAAGATCAAGCCCCATCATTGATAGATGAAGTGTTACGGTAGTTATAACATATCACGGTTTTATAAATCACCATGAAATCTAAGATCTGGGCATTATTCCAAGAACAAATGAACCTCCGGGAGGTTACTAGTATACTAGAACTGTTGAAGATGTACTCCCTCACCTAAAACTGGTATCCTCTAATTTTGTCTGACATGGTGCCAATAAATCCCCAGGACCCGTTTGCACCTGTACAAACCCCTATTCCCCCTGCTAATACCGGGTCCTCTCTCTTACAAGTACTATTTCCTCCATAAGGTTACTTTTATCTTTCTCACTAGTAATATTAATACTCAATGTAGACACCCTATCCTGGTTCCCCCTGAGCGCCTCTTTAGGTTCTTAACACTCCTCCACTCACCATAAACCCTAGGTTATACTCCAATTAATGATTTAGAGGCCATTGGATGCTCCCTGACCCTATTTGACTCCGATCAAATTTATTACTTGAGAAAATATCAATGAATCCTTGAAGGCCTCTAAATCCCCTTTCCAACAGTCCGTCCCGTGTACGAATCAGTCTCACGGTGCGCACGAACAATTTGTTCTACTCTGAGCACCGATCTAGAGGCCATTGGGTGCTCCCAAGACATATTTGACTCTGGTAAAATCTCTGAATTGAGCGAAGCTTAATGAATCTTTGAAAGTCTTTGAATCCCCTTTCCAATGGTCTGTCCCGTTCACTAATCGGCCTCACGGTTTGGACGAACGACCCATTTTACTCCAAATGGTCACTACACAATTCAGGCCCAGTTTAACCTCTTATTAATCCTTTTATTCCCATTTTGTGATATTTCCTAGTTTTGTTTTATCATCTCACATAAAATAATTTTCACTTTTTATTAGTACTATTTCACATAAGTTATTTTCTTAAAAACCCAAAAAATATAAAAAGAGAGTTTATTCATAAATTTCAAAAGTAAGACTTCAATTTTCTTACATTTCACACTTGAATACATTTTTCTCAAAAACATACAAGATGAGTCATATATTTGGACTTATGGGTTAAATTCCACCCTATGCTATCTTCAAACTACGTGGACTTTGATGCCCCTTAGACTACGTAAGCCTCTTAAGCCAATCTCGAGATTTGAGTCCTCCCCATTAATTTTCTTATTTTTTATGTTATATTATATCTACTAGTGGAATGCCTCTGCCTGAAAGTACAGATGAACAATTCCAAAGTACTGAACGATGTATAATTTAGTCAAAAAGTTTATTTTAAAACACAAATAGTGTAAATAATTTGAAAATTTTGGACAAAATTTCCTTAGATTATATGACTATCCGCCTTGTTTAAGTATTAAAAAATACTCAACAACAACAATACTAACAATACTAATAGTCCATCCTCGACCTCGTATACACCACATCATCGATTTAACATTATTCAGATATAAAGCCCAAATATGAGTACACAACAAATCAATATTGGAAACTTGAGCGCAAAAATTTCCCAAAATATTTAATCGGAAGTTAATAATAATTACATTGAAAAATAAAGTAATCAACACATCAATTAAGGCTATCTCATATGTTACAGTATAACGATTATCCATTGTTTGCAAAGATCCATCTGATACAAAATAAAAAAGGTTATTAATAGTTAATAAATCATGAAGTCATATTAAACCAATATTTAAAAAGACAGTAACACTAATAAAAGGTTACCATACCTAAAGCAATAGCTAACAATGGTGATGTTGTTAAACCCAGGGGTCATAATGACAACGTTTGACGCAATGTCACTACATTAACTCTTGATTTTTGTATCAATACTTGAGAAGGAAAACATAGATGAAGAAAATTAACATTTGTATAAGAAAAAAAAATACTTTTCTCATATAAGAACAAAAAAAAAAATTTCTCATTATATGGCCCGAGAAGATATCTAATCCTGCCTTAAGGGTACCTAATGTGAAGAATATTCATAACTATGTGTGTAAATAAAGAACAAATATGTATATCCATCATCCAAACCAACTGATGGCTGAATTAATCCAAACCTAAAAAATAAAATAATTGGAGATCTTACTTGTCGCGTAATAAACATTTAAACTCATAGCTAAAAACTAAGCCCAACATAACAAACAATCAAATAATATTTTTAATTGCTAAAAAACTTATAGTTGAATTCAAAACTGGAGCCCAATATAATTACAATTCATGAAAAACATGGTTGGATTAAAGAGAGAATATAAACATACTGAAAGGGAGAGAAGTGAATTAAAATAAAATCACAAAAAAAATATTTTGAAACCAATATAATGGAACAAAAACCATACATGAAAACAATAAGTCCGTGTTTGGCAACGATGAAGAGGCATCACAATCAAACAATCTACACATTAGTTGGTTCCCACGGAACAATAGTTAGCTCGTCTTTAGCAAAGGTTTATGTAGAACATTCTATATGTTTTACCTACATTACACGTGGTGTACCCCAAACCCCACCCAATGAAAACAAAATATAAATAAAAAGAATCAAATATTTTTTTATCTTATTCAACGAAATTCACAATACACCCATCTTAAAAAAATAACATACCTAGAATTACACACAAACTTGCATTAACATAAGCAGTACAGTAGCAAAAAAATGGTGACTACTTTTCTTGTATAAAGTTATGAAATGAATAAATTGGTGTTTCAAAATACACCCTATGGACAAAGAACCACCCATTTGGTTATTTTTCCATTTCACTACCATCACCATCTAGCGACCTTAGCTTAACCTTAAAGTGGGCAAGGAAAACAATAGACCATCATGAATAACCATCAGGTAGTAAGCTTTGTAATAATCTTTATAGCTTGAGATAAAATCTAACTACTACTTTTGACACATGTTTTAGTGGGGGTACATTATAACCATAATGAAAAAAACAGATTAATGTATACCATACTACTAAAAACTCATACTTAAACAATCCACGTAAATGTTAGTATTTGATTTTGTAACACTTGAGTAATATATTTTACATTTACATTTCATTTCAAATATATTAATATAAAATGAAATCTGCAAGTGATGCGGTTTTGTCAATAATTAATTCAATGCCCATTAACCTAACAACTATCAACTAAAAACTTAAGGAAAATAAACAAACTGCAAAAAAATAGTCAAAATAAAAATGGAAATAAGAAAAGGAGTGAGCTTTGTGGAGGTTATCGCATAAAAGTTTAAGTAATCTATGGCGACAACAGGGTCAACCCTATTTTCATTATTTTTAGATCACCAATATTTTTTTTATCAAACAACACCATGAGATTGAGAATGGGGTTAGGAGTTTTCAAATAACACTTTCATATGGTAAGTAAACCCCTAATTCCAAAACTCAATACACAACAATAATAAAACCTATTGGATAGAAATACTAAAAAAAAAAAATTTTGATTAGAAAATGTAAACATATATTATTCAACAGATATTCGAAAGACATATATATAATAAGCCATGAAAAGCCCTACAAAGATAGATAAGATAAGGAAGACAACATAGATATGAAATGAAATGGCCAGACCTTGAAATTTGTATGCATGTGGGCATGCCCACGTCTTTAAATAGTCCATTTTAGCTTTGCATCCTACATAATACAATGAACACAACTCCATAAAAAATAAAAGCCATCAAAAGAAGAATTATCTACGGTAAAAAAGAGCCACATGAAATTCCAAAATGATATTTTTAGGTGCACAAAATTTTAGAATGCAACAATGGCACCAAATACTTCTGAATCACTAGACTGGAAAACAATGCACTCGGCAATAAAATGTCTCGACTAATGAACTGAGAAATATTTAAAATATGTTCCATTATTAGAACTACAATGCAAAAAACAACCAATAGTATAAATATAGTATTAATATGAGGTTACAACATCATGTGAGGTGGGCAGCCATGACAGAGCATGATGTTGATAATTTTTCCAAATTCATTCATATCACAATTGTTAAACTCCATCTTAAGACTAGATATGACCACATGATCTTGAAAATGGGTCCATTTTTCATATCTGTTATTTAGTGCGTGCATGCGCGCGCGCGCGCGTGTGTGTGTGTGTGAGAGAGAGAGAGTTAAATTTAAGGGGCTTTTATTGATAATTATTAAATATCTCTCTCCAACCACTTAAATGAAATCCAACCAAATGCTTAAAATTAAGGGATCTTAAGTATTTAGTCCTATTATAATGATTTATTTTCCACCATTCTCATGTTTTTATTTTTTTTAGTTGTTGGTCTTATATGGGACAAGTGCCATTGTCTACAAAAAAGGATGGATAGTTACAGGGAAGTTATAGACGGTTTGGGGTGGTTATGGGACTTTTTACAATTTTAAAAACACATGGGAGTGGAGCGTAAATGCATCTTTGTAGATGGGACTAAAGCCAAAAAACCTATAAAATTAATATAAATTTGTTTAAAGAAAAGATGTGAAAACTTATTAGTGACTTATCATGTAAGGAATTTTGGAAAAAATATATAAAAAAATGAATAAAAAAGAAAGGAACAAAAGTTTAATCACAACACATGCGATTCACCTTAATGCTTGCAATCTCTTTATGAAAGTGCATTGTTTTTTATTGACCCATACAACTACAACTACCACGATGCAAACCTTAATGTTATGAACTTATTGTACCACCCAATTCTTTTTCCTTTCCATGTCGTTTTCCTCTCATGCTCCTTGAAGGTACTGTGAATGGCTTGCCTAGAACTTTTGGTTCGTATTTCTTAAATATGAATATGTGTATATATAAGTAATAGGTGGGTATATAGTTGTTCCTAACTAACTATAGATTCAATCACAACTTCATCTTTGTTGACTGAGGAACAACAACCTGAAGATGAAGCAATGGGTAACCCTCAATTAACATCATCAAACACTTATGTTGCTTCTGGATTTATTGGACCGTTCTTTACAGTCTTCTCTATTTTGGTCGTTCTTGCAATTTTTTGTGTGTATTGATTAGGATTTACCATTGAAGTGATGTTGGGAAATATTAAACATGGAGGCTATTTTGGGTTGGAAGGGAACAAATGTGGGTAGTGCATGGACAATGGTGATCATGTTGAGGTCGGAGATCATGTGGTAATGGCTAAGTCTCAAGATGGAGTTTAGCATATAAAAAAGATTTTCTATTACATTCATTTTGATATGAATGAATTGGAGAAAATGATCAATATCTTTAAAAACCAAAAATAAGTAAAAAAAACTTACCAGAATGGAATAAAAAAAGAAAATAAGGAATAAGACATGTAACATAAATCAAAACCAATAAAGAAATTAGAATACTCAATTACTTATATTGTCAAAAACAAGTTGGTAAAAAAAGAAAATACCAATTTTCAAAATTTCTCAACTTAGATAAGACATCCAAATGAAAATCAAGAGAAAAGATAAAAGGTTAGTTACCATCCACCATCATTAGTTACCGATTGTACGAAAAAATTGACAAAAGAATACCCCAAAGAGTCTTAGAATTCCATCGCAAATTAAAATACCTAAAATAATATCTAAACCGATACAAAACCTGTGGTGATAAACTTAAAGGCGGGCAAAAATAATAACGAAATCACATCTACTTCAACAATTAACGATATACAACCAACTAAATCTCAAAATAAAGGGACAGAAAAATAAGAAATAAGATTCACTATCATTTGAATATCGGGTTTATCAGTTATGTTAACCAAACTTAAAGAACACATTAATATAAAGAGGAGATCATATCGTTAGAGTTGAAAAGGAAAACATTCATCAAGAAGGAAGTTAAATAGATAAAAAAAAGCACAGAGATGCAGACACCGGTGATGATTTTGGTGTGGGTTATGATAGAAATCTTGAGCCACTTGGTAATAATCATTGTATCATGATAATAATAATAAATATATTGGATATCACATATTTTGTGAAAGCATATGCAAAAATC
Source organism: Sambucus nigra (assembly GCA_949130495.1). Lineage (NCBI taxonomy): Eukaryota > Viridiplantae > Streptophyta > Magnoliopsida > Dipsacales > Adoxaceae > Sambucus > Sambucus nigra. The sequence goes on from OX422212.1 coordinate 221,257,181, forward strand.
AGTAGCTATATGACCTATGGAGAAAACATGACATAGACTCCGAAAATTTCTAACATCCACATTACAAAGATAACCATCAATAGAAAAAATGGAGTAATTGATAAGTATAATAAAATTTTAGATTCTCAAATTAAAAGGGTGTGAGTATCCTTATTCGAATCACAAAGGTTTAAGATAAATGAGTGGTCAAGTCAATTTCAAGCCGAATTACTTAAGAAGATTGAACATGTGATATAATGGTTGATGGTGACTCTGGAAAAACTAGGGGATGTTTGGATTTGTGATTTCCGGAGTTTCACCTTAGTCCCCTACAACCCCTTCGGTTATTGGTAATTTTCTTATTGTAGAGGAAGCACGTCTAGAAGGATCTTACCCAGTGGACGTAGACTATTCCATTGAGCTTAACCACTTTAAAATCTCTTTATCTTATTTGTTTTTATTTATTTATCTGTGATCAATCAATTTGGCCTAGTCTAGTTTTTTGCATCAACAAATTGGTGATATATTTGGGAATGTATTGCTAAACGTTTTCACTAATTCATCACATATAGCTGAAATTCCTGAATCAAGCACTAAAAATGAGGGAATTCCTCCTAATCCCTCTGCCCCTCCAAATAACAATGATTTAACTAGAATTTTGGCTAGTATGGCTAAAGGACAAGAGGCTATGCAGGATACGATAAGGCAATTGACCCAAACTCTTCAAACGGGAGTTCCTGCACAATTCAATCATAGGATTATGCCACTGCCGCCAATAAGGAGCGTTGGGCATAGCCATTTAGGAACTTCAAGTGATCATTCATATCTTCCTGGAGCAACTTATTCTATCAGGATTACTAATTCCTCTGATGGACAGTCCCTCATCCTAGAAAGATTGAGTGCCTTAGAAAGGCTAAGTAGGGCCTCTCCTTTTGATCATATGGGACCCAAGGGAAATTCCTCTCGGGTTGCGTCGATAAATACTCGATGACCAAGTAATTTGAGGGAAGGATCAGCCCCATCCAGATTAAACACTCGACGAACTACTCGGTCCAGTTAAAGAGAAGGTTCGCAAGAGGAAAGCTCGATACAATCAGTTGGTCGGTATAAAAGAGTTTTCACCCACAGATCTGGTGCTAGCAGTGACGCATGGAAGGGGTCCATTCAGCGTTTGGAAGATAGATTGGGAGAAATGGCCAAGGCCAAGAATCCTCACCATAGAAGCTTTATTAAGGGATCTCCCTTTGTGTAAACTATTGTAGATTTCCTTACACTGACCAAGTTTAAAGCCCCAGTGGTCACTCCCAAGTATGATGGGAAGACTGATTCAGTTCTTCATATAGAACAATACCAAGCAGCAGCTGATATTTATGTAGTTCCTGATGAGATGAGGTGCAGGGCATTTTCAAGAATAATCACTGGATCTGCTCAAATCGTGTATAATAGTCTTCCTTGGGGGCAGATTTCTAGCACCCAATAACTCGCTGAGCTATTCATTAGTAATTTATTATTTAAAGACAAACCAGTAAAGCAAGTGTACCATTTGCTTAATGTGAGACAAAAGGTGGGAGAAAGTACCAGACATTATATCACTCATTTCAACAACGAGAAATTAAAGGTTATTGATTACGAGGAAAAAACTGCAATCACTGCCCTCATGAGTGGTTTGCTCCCCAACAAACTATATTATACTTTGGAAAAAGATCCCCTGAAGACGATGACAGAATTGATGACCAAATCAGCGAATATTATGAACACCGAAGAAGCTATAGCTGCTAAAAATAATTCAGATGCCAAGACGAAAGCGAAGGATGAAGGGAAGTCGGATAAGAAAGAGCACAAGAATCATAATGAATGCATGAATTCAAAAGTAAAAGAAAGCCTAGATCGTCTCAGAAAATTTACCAATATACTCCCTTAACGGTGGATATACACCATGTTTTGGAAGAAATCAAGCACAATAATGATTTGAGTTGGCTTGAAAAGTTAAGGTCACCTGCTGATAAGAGGGATAAGTCCTAGTATTACGAATTTCACAAAGATCATGGTCATACGAACAACCGGTGTACTGATCTCCAGAATAAGATAGAGGCACTCATTCGAAGAGGAAAATTAGATAAATTTGTTGATTGGCAAGATTATGGAAAAACTGGAGGTAGAGGTCAACAGAGATCTAAATCACATGTTAAGCCGAGAGAAGACAAGAAGAGGAATCATGATGATGAGCCGGAAGACGATCCTGATCTCTACAATAAGCCTAGATAACCTGAACGTGAGGTATTCACAATCAGTTTTGGATACTTTGATTGCCATATGATTACAGGTGGGGATGTAGTAGGAGGAGATCACACAGCTGAAAGTAAGGATTACCTCAATGAGGCTCAAGCTTGTTCTTATATCCAGCCAATTAACCTTGCCGAGGAAGACCAACCAAGGAAAGTCAACAAGGATAAAATCGTAATTGTCTTTTCCAAGAATGATCTATCTGGAGTATTGTATCCTCATGATGATCCTTTAGTGATCAGAGTCAGGATAAAAGATGTATTGGTAGTGAGGACATTGGTGTATAACGACAGTTCAGTGGACATTATGTTTTATCCCCATTTTGATAGTTTGAATTTAAAACTTAGTCAATTGGAGCCTTATCACATGCCCCTTAATGGATTCTATTGTGAAAAGGTGTTTCCATTGGGAATAATCAAGTTAGATGTGTTGATCAGGACCTGGCCAGCGAGCAGGATAGAGAAAGTGAGATTATTTGTAATGGATAAAAATGTTCATTCTGCCTACAACATGATCATGGGAAGATTATGTCTGAAGAAGTTTGAAGTTGTACCTTTTACTGTTCATCAATGCCTAAATTTACCGACCAACTTTGGAGTTCGAGTAGTAAAAGGAGACCAGAAAGTAGCTCGGGAATGCTAAGTAAAGAGGAAAATGACAAAGATCATATTCTATCAAGGATTTGATCAATTGGAAAAGCACCAGACAAAGTTAAACCCTGGAGATCATATTATCGATCTCAGCCAGATGTTTGGTCAATTGAAAAAGAACCAGATAAAGTTAAACCCGACCAAATGCATCTTCGGAGTTCTGGAGGGAATGTTCCTCGGGTATATAGTAAATCAAAGAGGCATTGAATCTAATCTATATAATATCAAAGCCTTGATAGAAATCTAATACCCTACCACTAAAAGGATGTTCAAAGGCTAACAGGGCGTGTAGCAGCACTCATTAGGTTTGTATCCCGAGTAACAGACATATGTTTACCATTCTTTAAGGTACTCATAAAATTCGTTGAATGGAATGATGAATATAAAAAGCCTTCCTGGAATTAAAAAAGTAACTGGGATTACCCCCACTACTTTCCTGACCAATGCTAGGAGAAAAGATGTATTTGTATATGGCTGTATCTGAATCAGCTGTTAGCTCCGCCTTAATCAGGTAGGAAAATGGAGTTCAAAAGCCATTTTATTACATTAGCAAAGCTTTTTGAGGTGTAGAAGTCAGAGATCCCAGACTAGAGAAGTTATCATTGGCCTTAATTCAGTCTAGTAGATGGATGAAGCCATATTTTCAATCTCATACCATAGTAGTATACATGGACATGCCACTAAGGCAAGCTTTGCATAAGCCAGACAAATCTGGAAGATTGATGTATTGGGCAATGGAGTTGGGAGAATATAATCTCATATATGAACCAAGATCATCTCTAAAAGGTCAAGCCGTGGCGAATTTCATTGTAGAATTTACTTACCCAGAGGTTCCCGAGCAACAAGGGATTCCTGTCGAGTAACACATAGAAGTCAGCAGACCTATTGGAGATATCCCTGATCAACTCCAAGCAAAGGAAATTACAGAAGAAGTTACCACCGATCAACCAAATCCTTCCAACGGAGTACAGGAGATGAAAAATAAATATGAAGAAGTAAAAGATAAAATCTTCCATCAAGGGATTCTGACAAACCAATCATTTGACAATGATATCCCCATATGGAGCTTGTATGTTGATGGATCATCCTGTGCAACTGAATGTGGAGAAGGAATCATCCTCAATACTCTAGATGAAATAGACATAAAGTACACTCTACGATTCTAATTTCAAGGCTCTAATAATGAGGCAGAGTATGAAGCCACGATTGTTGGTTTAAATCTAGCCAAATCATTGAATGCCGAGCAGGTTGTGGTATATAGTGATTCACAGTTGGTGGTAAATCAGCTGCTGAACTTATATGCAACTAAAGGATAAATGATGTCCAGATACTTAGGTAAATCTTTTAAGGTAATCGCCACTTTGCTAGTTGTCCAGATGATTATAATTCTAAGACTAGAAAATACATGAGCAGATGCACTTGCCTGGCTAGCTTCAGCAACCAGAACCAAGATGTGAAGAACTATTCTTATTAAGATGCTTGTTAATAGGAGCATTGATGAAGACCTGATGGTTAATTTTATTGTGGTTGACATGGGTCCATCTTCGATGGATCCCATAAGAGCTTATATTGAGGATGAAATTCTACCAGCCGACCTACTTACTACCAAGAAGTTGAAATACAAAGATGTTAGATATGTGCTAGACAATGGTGTATTGTATAGAAGAGGACTGACTGTTGGTCTCCAACACTGTGTGCATCCAGCTGAAGTAAAAGATTTAATTGAGGAAGTCCATAAAGGGTCCTGTGGAGCCCATGTAGTCGGGAGAACTTTGTTGTGTAGAATCAACACATATGGGTACTACTCGCCAACTATACGAGCAGATTGCATAGCTTTTGCCAAGAAGTGTGATAAGTGCTAGAGGTTTTCCAGCATAAGAAAGGCTCCACAAGCTGCCCTAACACCAATCACTTCACCTTAGCCCTTTGCTATGTGGGGAATCGTCTTGGTCAAGCCTTTGCTGACCACCCGCAGAAGGTTCAAATATCTGGTTGAAGGTGTTGATTACTTCACTAAATGGGTGGAAGCTGAACCCTTGATCGATATGTCTTATGTAAAGGTTTATCAGTTTATTTGGAAGAACATCATATGCAGGTATGGCCTTCCCTACGCCTTTATTACTGATCATGGCACACAATTTGATAACGATGAATTTGCTTCTTATTGTGCCCAATCCAATGTCCAAAAAATCCACTCTACTCCTGGACACCCTCAAAGAAATGGTCAAACAGAGGTAACAAATAGAACTTTATTGAATGGGTTGAAGAAAAGGCTAGAAAATGCTAAAGGGAATTGGATCAATGAACTTCATTCCATCTTGTGGGATTACCGAACAACCCCTATAAATAGCTACTAGAGAAACTCCCTATATGTTAGCATTTGGTACTGAAGTCATAACTCCTACTGAGCTAGGCTTACTTACTCACAGAGTTCTTAACTTCAATACCCCAGTGAGTGATTTGATGAGAAGGCTGGACCTACACATGCTAGAAGAGGTACGTGAAGATGCAGCTTTAAGGAATACAACCTATCAACAACGGACTGCACGCTTCTAAAACAAAATGGTGAAGTCGAGCAACTTAAAAGAAGGTGATTATGTTTTGAAGAAGGTAATTCAGAAGAACAATAAGCTTGAATCTAATTAGCATGGGCCTTATCGTATTACAGTAGTTGTCTGATTAGGCACGTATCGAATTGAGACTTTGGAAGGTGAAGAATTCAAGAATCCTTGGAATGCAGAACACTTGAGGAAATATTATCAGTGATGTAGTCATAATGTACTCATCTCATTTGAATATTAATGAGAATATGATTTCCCCAAAATTGTTATTTTTTTCAGAGTACTAGTGTTATGCACTACACTGCAAATGCATCAATAAAAGCACCAACAAAGTTGGTTTTCAATACATAAAAAACCGCCAATAAAATGTTGGTCGGTATCAAGAACAACACTAATAATGTTGGTCGGTATCAACAAAAACACCAACAATATTGGTCGTTATCAATAAAGGCACCAACAAAGCTGGTTGTCAATACATAAAAAACATGTAAGGAAAAATTATAACTCCCAAATGCTTGGTTAATGAAGATCGGGATAAATGATTTTCATCTAAACTGGTCTAAAAGATGGACAAATGCTCCACTAACACCTGGGAACCAAGGTAACCAATGCAATTACCTAAAACTTGAGGTACATTAATAGAACCATAGTTATGCATCGGTAATCGGTACAACACTTAAGATAATCCTAAGGGTATCAATAGAACTGATTAAAAACTACAGATTGATAAATTATCGATCGAAAAACAACGATTGACTAAAAGTTGATCCATTGACAAGTCAAAGACTAAGAAGACATTCATATACAGAGATTGACTAAAATTTTATCCATTTACAATCAAAGATTAATAAAATAAATCTTTTCATTAAAGTAAATGATTACATATTGTTTCTTAACATGCAGAAACAAAATACAAATCTTTATTCTACAGAGCATTTTCCGTCATCCTTAGAAACAGTATCCATTCTAGCAGGAGGATCATCCAAAGTATAAGGAGAGTTCATGAAGTTAAAATCATGAAGCATCCTGGTATTTCTGCTCATGTATCTCATAATCTCCTAAGTACTTAAAAATAAAGCATGGAGGAATACGATGAACAAGAATCAAGTTGACATCTAACTTGAAAGGAGGATTGTCAAGCTCAAGAAATCCGGGGTCATACCAATCCCACAGTGAATTGTTCTGATCCACCTTTATCACGGTCAAAGCATTCATCCAACCCCATTTATAGGCCTCATTCTAAGCCTGTTAGAGTCTATCATCAAGATGACCCATAGCTTCATTATACCCATTCATCCAAACTTCCCTTGGTTTCTTATGTAATTGAAAGGTAAATTTATCAACTTGAGTCTGTAACTTCTTCAATACTCCATCCTTAACTTGTAACTAGGCAGATTGAGTGGATAATTTCTCAGAAAATGTCTGCAGCTTCTGGGACATCTCAACAATAACTCGGTCTTTAGCCTTTAACTGCACTGCTTGATTGCCAAGGGTCTGTTGAGTCTTAATTTATTCTAAAGTTCCTCGGCCAGACTTATTTCTTTCTTGGGACGAAGACTTAATCTTTTTTAAAGCGTCTAACTCATTCCTTAATATTGCATTTTCAGCTTCTAAAAAGGAGTATCCTCCATTGGTAGTAGCAAAAACAGCTCAAGAGCCAGACTTCAAAAGATTCACTTCATTCCTCAGATTATTATTCTCGTCTTCCAGAAGATTGGGAACAGTTCTAGTTTCCTCAACTTCAAGCTTAAGTAAAGCTTCCTTTTTATTATAAATAGAAATAAAGTTATTGTAAGCACACAAATTTCCAATTGAGTCCTTTCTAGTTTTGGCTCAATTCCGGACAAAAACATTTAAGTCATATGATAGAGTTAATTGATCATCCTTTAAGACTATGACGTGTTTATTGAAGACGTAGCGGCCAAGAGTATAAATCTTCATCAAATTGTTGAGTTTAAAGTGCCTCGTTTCTACGTCATCAACATGGTTCCATTGCTCCTAAGGTATGAATGCATTTGAATATATATATATATAGGAGCTTAGAACATTTTATATTGGGTGTTGTTCATTTTAAAACTGTTGTTTAATTTCAGAAAGATTTTATTAAAACTTTAAAATCAAGTTTATAAAGTTTCTGGGCTAAAAAATGAATTTTACAAACTTTCTGGAAGTTCGTTCGAAATTTCGTTCGAATGAGTTTTGTTGTTCGAACAACCATGTTATTCGAACGAGTTTTCCAATGAATTTCCCCATTAGGCCACTGGAATATCGTTCGAACGAACAAGATGTTCGAACGAGATTTCCAACGAGATTTCTAATGAGTTCACACTGGAACCTCGTTAGAAGCCTCGTTGGAACGAGATTTCGTTCGAACAAAAATATCGTTCGAACGAGATTTGGCGGGAACAGGTATTTGGCAGTTTTGAGCAGTTTTTCCCCTCATTCCCACTACTTTTTCCACTAACTCTTTTCCTGACTATCTAAGTACGGGAATCAAGTTTTCTAACTTAACTTTCTCACTATTCTACATCTCCTATAGAGAGTTTTGAGAGTTCATCTTTCCTCAGAAAAGGTTCAAGTTTAAGTGTCCATTTTTTCAAAGAAAAATCCTTTAAATTACACCCATATTGTTTATTACAAGTCTTCTTTATATATATACACATTGCTTGGAGTTTGGCATCGGTTTATCTCTACAATATTGAAGAAGATACGGTTTGGGTTTTCTTCTAAATCCCACAAAGAAGAATAGGTTTACGTTGATTTACCCACTTGTAGAAAGGTTCCTTGTTCGGGTGGCGGTGTCCATATAAAGTCCGATCGGTGGATTCCGATACCGCGGTGGAGCTTCGAGTTTATTCGCTAGGCGGAGGTGTATACAAGAAGGAGCGTCGGGGATTGAGAGGGATCGAGGTGAGTGTTGTAAGTCTACTTTCTTGTATTTGTAAAAACCATACTTAGTGGATTTGAGGCTAGGGTCATCCGAGGTTTTTTTCCCGTTGTGGGTTTTTCCTCATACATCGTGGCGTAGTGATTTATTATTTATTTTATCTTTTGTATAATTCACCTAGAACCCATGCTTAGGTAAAAAGATAAAATTGGTTTATAATCAGTAATAATTTATTTTGGTGCTAATTAAATTTGGGTAATATGTTAATCTAATTCAAGTTATTAATTTAACCTGTTAAAATTAGTTTCGCCTAATTTGGTAAAATTGTAAAATTTGACTTAGGCAAAATTTTCTAGGACTTGGGTCAATTAAATTGGTTGAAGTGAAATTAATATAAGTGTGTGTTTAAATCTAATTTCACGTTATTTAATTTTAATTTGAGAGAAGTTAAAATTTATGTATTTTGTTTTAATTGAATCATCATCTTACGCTTCCGCATATCAAAAAGGAACTGATCTTTGTGAAGTATCAAAAGAATTTTGATTGTAAAAATTGGGGGGCTTCCTACTCATCAAATTGGTATCAGAGCCAAAGCGATAAATTATTTCGTTAAGATCCTTTAATTATTTTTGGCTAATATAGAATTTTCCTCGTTTTCAAAATTTCCTATTTTCGATGGTTCTAATTACGCGTACTGGAAAGGGCGTATGAAATCGGCACTTAAATCTATTGACAAGAGGATTTGGTTATCTGTAGTTAACGGGTGGTCTCCACCAACTCATTTAGTAGATAATGAACGTGTTCTCAAACCGGCCGACAGATTGAGTGAGAATGAGTTTAAACTTTCAAATTTTAATTCTCTAGGTTTAAATGCCTTGTTTAGCGTTTTTTCACCAAATGAGTTCCGACGCATTATGACGTGTGAGACCACTAAAAATCTTAGGATATTTTACAACTCACTCATGAAGGTACTAGTGTCGTTAAAGCTTTAAAACTCCAAAACCTCACCACTCAATTTGAAACCATCAAAATGAATGAAAAAGAAACATTTGATGAATTTGATGCTAGGCTTTCTGATATTATTAATTCATCTTTTAATTTAGGAGAGAAAATACCTGACAACCGAGTAGTAAAGAAAATTTTAAGGTCCCTGCCCGATAGATTTATTCCAAAAGTGACCGTTTTAAATTACTTACCAACTTTAGCCTCTACGAAATTAGAAGAGCTCGTAGGTGATTTACAAACCTATGAACTGGACATGTTTCCCTCTAAAACTGAAAAGAAAATAGAAAAGGGCGTTGCTTTAAAAGCCCGAAAAGAGGAAAAATAAGTAGTAGAGTGTGAAAGTGATAGTGACTCGGAAGACATGGCTAATTTCGAAAATTTCTTAAATTGAACAAAGATAAATTTAAAAATGATTTTAAGAAATTTGATAAATCTAGGCATGACAAAGCTAAGAAGATCCCTAAAACTTCTAATGAAAATGTAAATAGGGATGAGTCCGAAAAATGTTTTGGTTGTGAAGGGTATGGCCATAGGGCTTTTGAGTTCCCCACTAAACTAAGGAGAGAGGGTAAGAAACTAATTTCTTTTAATGCAACCCTTAGTGATCGTGATAATGAAGAGGGACCCGATTCCCCCAGTAAGCCCAACTTTGTGGCTTTTATGGCTAGTCATGTGAGTGATAGTGAGAACTCGTCTATTGATGAAACTTTAACACATGACATTTCCAAGGTCATAGTTTATGATTCCCTTGTTTTTTATGGTAGTGAGAGTGAAGAAGAAAGAGAGAGTGAAAATGAAGAAGAGGTTGATGTGAGTGAACTTCAAAATGCTTTTCAAGAATTATATGAAGAATCAATTAAATTAAAAAGAGTTAATTTGAAGTTAGAAGCTAGTTTGAAAGAGAGTTTCAAGGTCATTGATGAGAGTGCATTAGTGGAAGACCTTAGGAAACGAGAGAATACTCTTCGAGATAAGATTGAATATGTAGAAGGCGAGAGAGATAGCCTTAGAGGTTTAATGGAATCCTTGAAAAAGTAGATTCTCGAGTTTGAAGAGAGAAATGTTTTATTAGAGTCTAATATTTTAGAATTGAAATTAAACTAAAAGTCTGTAGAAAAGTCAAATTTGATTTGGAGTGTCGTTCGGAGAAATTAGATAAAATATTAAGAATGGTCCAAATAAAAAATGACACTTGTGGTTTAGGTTTCAATCCTTGTAATGAATCAACTCATAAAGCCAAAACCAACATTTTAGAAGAATCGCCTAGGAAAGCCTTTAGAGATCACTCGTTAGGTAAATCTTTTTGCCGTGAGTTTAAGTGTTCACATTGTGGTCGAAAAGGTCATCTTAGGAAATTTTGTTTTGATCTTAAACGAGTTCCTAGAAAATCCGAAGGTAAGGCAACCGAGGTAGCCAAGATTCCTACACCCTGAAATTATCATTCGTCACTAGTTTGGGCTAGGAGATCCGACTTGGTAGGTTTACAAGATAAGGTTTTTGATTCTCATTTACTTTCACATGCTTCCTCCCTTACAAAATTTAAAGGTTGAATGTGTTAGTTTTATTTGCATACTTTAGCTTTGTGCTTCATGTTATATCACCCATGCTAATTGTATGCTTGTTTAATCATTTTCTAGTCTATGCTCCATGCTTAATCACATGCTAGAATTATGATTCTTGTTTATCTTTTGTATTATATTTCTTTCATTTTTGTTTGCATTAAATGAGAAATACAAAAAGATTTTTGTTTATCATTTGATTTTTATCTCTTGATACTTTAAGCTTAATGAAAAATTCAAATGATTTTTGTTTGTCTTTTGAGTATATATTTTTATTTTTGGTTAAAAATTTCAAAAACTCAAAAAGATTTTTTATTTTGTGTGTATTTTTATTTGACACACTTTATGTGGCATATACTTGTGTTTGAATCCCATCTTTTACGCTCCCATGTGGCTAGAACTTTTGGTTAAGATTGTCAATCCTTATTATGTTCTTTACCATGCTTACATGGAGTAGTTGGATTTTTTGTTGATTAAATGGATTCTATTTTTATATGCCTCTTTTCACACATGCACGAGCTCATTTGAAATTTAATTGTCACATGTTATATTTGAACTTTGTGAGATGTTATCCTATCAATCTTGTCATCTACATATTTTTAACCTAGGAGGACTAGTGCATGTCAAAATTCGTTGCACGTGAGATTTGTGAGATATAAAAATAATATCTATAAATGTGCACGGGGGAGGGTTCCGAAAGAATTTATTATCCTTTGCAAATAGTAAGCCACCGTTTGTTTGGACCTAAAAGAAATACGTGGTCCAATGGCCTAAAAGAAAATATGGCATTAAAAAGAAAATATTTTCCAAGGCCTATGTTTGATTGATATATTCATTCAAAAATTGTATATGATTATTGAGGGAGATTGGATGGTATATCAACGGTTTGTACAATGTTCGCTTATCCTAGTTGAGCTTTCAATGTCATGACTCTATTGGTTAGTAGAATCATCAACATGTTAGGCTTGTATGCATTATGTATGTTTGTTCATTGAGTTCAATCTATATTGTCACGTGAGGTTATATTTCAATGTGATGAAGTTTGCAATCAATTGAGAACTCCGTGAAGATGTTTTAAGTGATTGGGTCTAAATTTAATTGTTATTAGTTCACACCCCAACACTTCTGTTTTCATATGTCACATTTTTGCCTCACGAGTGTGGAAAACTTATCTTATTTTGTGTCATTTGTGTGTTTATATCTATATATGTGTACTTGAGTCTATTGGGTATATATTATGTATACATATATTTGATATTTTTGTTTAGTATTTGCCTTGCTTTCTAGTCCATATATGCTTTAATTCATAATTGAAACCCATCTTATTACATTCTTTGTTGATATCACATGCTTAATACTTATGTATCATATCGGTATCTTTTTTTGCATCTTAGTTGGTATCCATTATTATTTGTTGGATTGGTTGTGAGTTTGTTGCCCATGTGCTTTAATGTTCTCATCACTTTATGCACAATTACATGTTTTAGCTTGTTATCCCATTCAATTTATCCATTGCTTCGTTTAGAGGGTGTATATGCTTTATTTGGGGGAGATAAGTTAATTTTTTATTCTTTAGCCTTTGTCAATTCTTGAACAAAAAGGGGGAGAATGATAGGGGGAGAAATGGGATCTAAACCTATTATAATCGTATTTTAGTTTTGGGTAGATTTATCTTAGGGGGAGACGTCTTTCTAAGTTGATCATAGTTGATAAAGGGAGAGAATTACTTTAGGGGGAGTACTTACTTTACTTGAATTAAATATTTTGATATTCCATATGCGTGTAGTGCGTTTGCTTAAGTGTGAAACAATTATATTATAAGTGGCAACTTTCACCGGCAAAGATTGTGATCCTTGGGTTGTTTGAGTCAAGCATTGTAATTTTATTTTAGGTGGGACATTTTGTGTCAATCTAGTAGAGCTTGACGGTACTTTAGGATTTTTGTTTAGTTTTTGTCCCGGAATAGCCAAAGGGGGATATTTGTAAGGACACAAATTTTCAATTGAGTCCTTTATAGTTTTGGCTCAATTCCGGACAAAAGCATTTAAGTAATAGGATAGAGTTAATTGATCATCCTTCAAGCCTATGACGTGTTTGTTGAAGACGTAGCGGTCAAGAGTATAAATCTTCATCAAATTGTCGAGTTTAAAGTGCCTCGTTTCTACGTCATCAACCTGGTTCCATTGCTCTTAAGGTATGAATGCATTTGAATATATATATAGGAGCTTGGAACATTTTATATTGGGTGTTGTTCATTTTAAAACTGTTGTTTAATTTCAGAAAGATTTTATTAAAACTTTAAAATCAAGTTTATAAAGTTTCTAGGCTAAAAATCAAATTTTACAAACTTTCTGGAAGTTCGTTCGAAATTTCGTTCGAACGAGTTTTGTCGTTCGAACAACCATGTCGTTTGAACGAGTTTGCCAATGATGTTCCCCATTAGGCCACTAGAATGTCGTTCGAAGTGTCGTTCGAACGAACATGATGTTCGAACGAGATTCCCAACGAGATTTCTAACGAGTTCACACTAGAACCTCGTTAAAAGCCTCGTTCGAACGGTATTTCGTTCGAACGAAAATATCGTTCAAACGAGATTTTGCAGGAACAGGTATTTGGCACTTTTGAGCAGTTTTTTCCCATATTCCCACTACTTTTTCCACTAAGTCTTTTCCCGAATATCTAAGTACGTGAATCATGTTTTCTAACTTAACTTTTTCGCTATTCTACATCTCTTAGATAGAGTTTTGAGAGTTCATCTTTCCTAAGAAAAGGTTCAAGTTTAAGTGTCCATTTTTTCAAATAAAAATCCTTTAAACACTTTGTTACGCCCATATTGTTTATTCCAAGTCTTCTTTATATATATATATATATATATATATATATATATATATATATATATATATATATATATATATATATATATATATATATATATATATATATATATATATATATAATTTTCTTGGAGTTTGGCAAAGGTTTATCTCTACAATATTAAAGAAGAGATGGTTTGGATTTTCTTCTAAATCTCACAAGGAAGAAGAGGTTTGCGTTGATTTACCCACTTGGGGAAAGGCTCCTTGTTAGGGTGGCGATGTCAATATATTTTCGATCGGTGGATTCCTAGACCGCGATGGAGCTTCGGGGTTATTCGCTAGGCGGAGGTGTATACAAGGAGTGTCGGGGCTTGAGAGGGATCGAGTCGAGTGTTGTAAGTCTACTTTCTTGTATTTGTAAAAACCATACTTAGTGGATTTGAGGCTAGGGCCGTTTGAGGTTTTTTTTTCCGTTGGGAGTTTTTCCTCGTACATCGCGGCATAGTGATTTATTGTTTATTTTATCTTTTGCATAATTCACCTAGAATGCATGCTTAGGTAAAAAGATAAAATTGGTTTATAATCACTACTAATTTATTTTAGTGCTAAATAAATTTGGGTAATATGTTAATCGAATTCAAGTCATTAATTTAACCTGTTAAAATTGGTTTAGCCTAATTAGGTAAAATTGTGAAATATGACTTAGGCAAAATTTTCTAGGACTTTGGTTAATTATATTGGTTTAAGTGAAATTAACATAAGTGTGTGTTTAAATCTAATTTCACGTTATTTAATTTTAATTTGAGAGAAATTTAAATTTGTGTATTTTGTTTTAATTGAATCATCATCTTACGCTTCCGCATATCAAAAAAGAACTTATCTTTGTGAAGTATCAAAAGAATTTTGATTGTAAAAATTGGGGGGCTTCCTACTCATCAGTTATCAAAACCCCAACCTACACTCAAGCTTCGATATTTCTTCTTATAGCTCTCGTGAAACAATGCAGTGGACTCTTTATATTGTTCTTGAAGTTCTTCTATCATATCATAATAAGAAACATTATTTTCTATTGCCTTATCAAGTAATTACTTCAAATATTTGTAGGCCTCTTTAGCTTGCTCTGATGCATCGTCACCGAGAAACTTAACAATTTCTTCCTCGGATAAGTCTGTATGACCTGCTTTGAAAAAAGCATTGCACTTGCTCAATATCTTGGCATCATTGGAAGATAATTGTTCCATATTCACTATAAACTAGCAAGAAGAAATGATCACCAATCAATAGGAAGAATGAAGAACATGAATGATCAATACGAGACAAAAAGGAACAAAAGGTTTCTTTTATTGATAATAAAGAAGTTCGAATACAATAAAAATAAAGAAAAAGACATAAAAAAGCCAAAAGTCAAATGCCGAACAACTTTACACCTTCTCCCTATTAATTTCGAACTTTTCAGAAGAAGGGGCTACAGGATAAAGTTGCTCGATTTGCTCGGATTGAGGAAGAGAAGACTCAGTGATTTTAGGTTGGTCAGCAGCAGATTCAACCACTAGAGAAGATTGCCCAGAACCAACTTCATCTTCAATCTCATCCTCAATGGCATGAGGAGGACCATGAGTATGTCTCCGAAAAATTTTAAAGCCTTAAATAGTGTTCAACTCTTGAAGGGAAGGAACCCAACCATCTCTGAAATATTTTTGTTTTCCATACTCAATCTGAGCAGAGGCAGCATAAATGGCTTTGTTCCATCCCTTGTCCCAGCCAGCACTTAAGGATGCCTTTACAACAGACTTTCTCTTAGATTTGAAAAAGGACACAAGATCTTCAGCAGTGTTAGCCCTACGCTCATCTTCATCTGCCCTTCGTTCAGCTTCCTCTGCCTTGCGCTTAGCTTCCTTTCCCTTGCGCTCTGCTTCCTTAGTCCTACGCTCAGCTTCAAGGGCATTTTCATCAAATGTCTATCGAGTAGTTTTAGTTGTCTTTAGTTTATCCGCCCACGTACTCTTCTCAGTATTTAAGGCTTGCTGAGAATCGAGCAAAGACTTCTTCAAGCCATCCAAAGATTCATCTACATCATTTAAAGAAGAATCACTAATTGCATCATCCTTCTCCAGTATATTATTTAAATGTACCAAGAACTGCAAGAGAAGACGATCAAGATTAGTATATGAGAAATATAAAAGACAACATAACCAAGAAGATAGAAATAACTTACTGATGCAAGGCACTGAGCATCCAATTCAGAAACCTTTGCTCGGGGGAGCATGGCATCCACCCCTTGTGGTCTGGAAGAGTACCAGACTTGATCAACTTCCTGGACAAACCAGGAGTAATAACTACTGGAGGACCAGCATCAGAAGAAGGTAATTCAACCAAGGTCTATTGGTCAGTCACCTGGTCGACCCGCTTCTCTGCAAGCCTTCTCCTAAGTCTCTTCAAAGGAAGTTCAACATCTTTGGGAGTTGCATCCTTAAGAGCTAAGTCTTTGGGGGATGGGGGATGGGGGATCTTTTATGACTTCCCCTAATTTCTTCTTGGCCCCTCGGGAAGTTTTTGGGAGCCATGAGTGCTACCACTAAGATGATCAGGAAAATTTCTCTTCTTCATGATTTCAGAAAGAGGAGCATTTGAATCTGCAGCAACTTCTTGATCAAGATCAATCACCAGAGCAAGAGAAGTTTTAGGTCTGGAAATAAAGGAAGAAATGGTATTACTGTATTAAAACAAATAAGAAGTAGATCTAATGTGCTCCTCAGCAACGGTCTTGTGAAGTCCCCAAATAAACTTCAATTCTTTTAAATTTACTTCACTCTCTTTGAGGGATTTTCTTTTCTGTTCAACTACAATCAAATCTACAAAACAACAGTTAGTATGACATTTTATAAATAAAATTACTAAAACACATAACAACCTATACCGTTGCCAAAGAGTGGACATCTAGGTCCTTGATATTTAGCACCTCCAACTAAAGGGGCATGTTGCCAATTTTTTATAACTACCCCGTGATCAAAATAATCCCTATTAGAATCAGGGAGGTTAACTACTAAAGCTTTACTAACTGCCCTAGTTTTTAAATAATATGTGGTATCACTAGTTACCCATTTATAACAAAGCATTATTTTTGGAATCCCTAGATGGGTTCTATGGATTTAATTTAACCTATATACTCCATTCGCTACTCTTCATGTGTTAGGAGTTACTCATGCAGGTACAACATCAAAATATTGACAAAACTCCAGACACAGGGGATTGGGAGGAAATGTGAACCCACACTCAGTAATAAAGATGAAAGGGAACCAATGGCCTTCAGCAAGGGAGAAAAAATCAGAAGGAAAAGTGGGATGTTTCAGTACAACCCAAGATGTAATGTTAAAGTCATTCCTGAACTTATCAAAAGACTCGATAGAAGAAACCATGATGAAGAAACAAAGAATTCGAGAAGAAAAGTTCTTACAAGGGTTTAAGGATTCATCAAGAACTGAAGACAGAAAATAAAACGATTGCATGAAAGTTCAAAGAACACATCAGCAGAATCAGAAATGAAAATATAAAAGATGTTCAAAGTTTTATCGATCTTTTTATAAGTCACCTCAAAAATAGGAAAAAATAATGATTAAAGTGAATAACGATTGAGTTTACAGCGACTAACAAGAGAAAAGATTAAGATACCGCAAAAATGCTCGCTAAAATTTTAAATATTTACAAAACTACCATTCACGCCCAAAATAGTTAAATAACTAGATAAAATTCTCAAGTCTGGAAGGTCTGCAACTGACCAAGCAGCCCAAAGCATAATATTTCACACTTTTGCATCAGCTCCATGTATAAAAAATTGGGGGCTTCTGTTGATTCTAAAATTCACCACCTTATGTGGACCAATTATAAGCCAATACATGTGATCCAATGTGGCATAAATCCAAGTAATCATGGCATAAATACCTTATTAACAAGGCAGCCCGACCAACAAAGAAGACAGACCAACAAGGCAGCCTAATCAACATGGGATACCAGCCAACTAGGAAGACCAACCAATGGCCAAAAATCTAATCAGTGCAGTCAAAGAATCGACAACAGTCTTATACTTAATTCTCATTATGTATTGATGTAACTTCCTAACAAATAAAGGCATGCCATCTTTTCACACGACAACTATCAACACCCCTCTTGGGGTATAAATACATTGTATCACCCTCATTGCAGGGGACAGAAAAACAAAACAAGGCAGTCAAGTAATACATAACCGTGAACGTAGGCTATTCCATTGAGCCGAACCACTTTAAAATCTTTTTGTCTTATTTATTTTTATTTCTTTATCTGTGATCAATTAATTAGGCCTAGTCTAGTTTTTTGCTTCAATAACTATAATCAGATTTAGTAGGGGAACACTCCCAAGATTTGGGGAATATTTAGTATCCTTTTGTTTTTGTGTACCTTTTAATGTGTCTCCTTCCTTGGATGAACCTGTGGCAGATGAATCTTTCCTTTACATTCAACCATCTATGGTGAAACCCTTCTTTTAATCCCTGTTAGGAGCTTGAGGAACCTCAATAGTTGGGACCAAAGAGGGAAAATATTTTAGATAAAGTCTCTCAGTGATGATTAGAGGAAACTCTGTACCCATTTTAGAACTATTCTTCAAATAAATTTTAAGAGAACCATACATCTCCACAGTAGGGTCTCTAGCCTCAGATTGCACAAATTCATGAAAAACCGTGTGCTGGATTGGCCAAAAATGGAAAAACTAACCTAAAAATACGTCTCATACTGTATTTTCGGTAGGTATGGTCAAACAATCATGGCTATCTAAGAATTTAATCACAAAGTTTTGATGATTAAAGTTATGGTTGGAAGACATAAATGTTTAATCAACCCCGTTACTACCACAAATAGGTCTTAGTTTGCCTTGGTCATACCCAAACTCCCTAGCACACCGATGAGGACTATATGACTCACTTTCAAAACACCTTTAGGTGTCAGTTGGAAGAAGAATATGTGTGATTATAAGGACGATGACAAGACATGGATCATCTTCAACATCATGTTTCCCTGAAGTAATTTCACCGTTGAAGCTTTCTGCTTGAAGAAAGACCATGTTTGACAATTAGTCTCTCCAACATACGGTATATTCCTAAAGTAGTTATAATCATAGATTAATGGAAAAAAGAACTTCTTGATTTTTTTATTTCCAATGCATTCTGTCGGGACGTCTCAGAGCAAACAAGATAATGGGTTAAGATTTAGGGGCAAGATGGAGAAACCTGGCATAGAGAAAACCCATTAAGAGGACGATGTTAGAACAATTGGAAACATTATAATGCTATAAACAACATTGCATATCAAAGACCCAGCAAACTATATAAGGATTTAAGGGTGATTACTTCAAGTTGAATATTAACCCCACGAGCCAACCTAGTAGAAATTTTCCCCAAGTCAAGGCATGTTTAATTATTGGGATTGCTAGGAATTAGTAAATTAAGAAAGAAGACACAAAATATAGGAAACTCACTTTGATGGTTTTTTCATAACCTAGACCAAAATGTGTGTCCCGAATAGTGTCACGGTTATACTTCTCTTGAGTGATCTTCACATGGGGCTTGTAAAAATATATAATGAACGGGCCAAAAGTGGCCTTAGTCAATTCACCAACAGACTCACGAACTAGATTGAGGTGTGTAATCATGAAGAAGCGCACTAGATAGTTCTAGAATTTGAAGATCGACATATCTTTAAGGGAAATAATACATTTACCCCAAGTTAGTATGAATGTATAAGAAATAACGCCCCATAAAGAAAGTGTAATCATGACGAAGGGAGGGGTTATTTTTAGACAGAGTGAAGTCTCCCAACCTACATGTTGAATGTCATAGACCAACCTTGAGAATAGTAACCTTGTATTTCTCATAAATATATCTCGGTTAAACTATAAATACATCCAAGGAACTACTACATCCGTAAAAATCAACATGGGAGTAAGGAAAGTCTCCCAAAATCTCATGATATCAAATGAAGAAAGATACACCCTTGATTGTTATCGAAGAATTCCTCTGCCATCAAAAAGGGTTCATCAACATCTTAAACATTCTATGTAAATTTATCATCCTTCCAAAAGAAGGGAGCACAATGGTAAAAACTATAAAACACTTAACGATCTTCCAAGTTCATTGTAGCAGCCTTGTTGGACTTGCTTCAAGAGGCAACCATGTTTATTTTGGAAGGTTTTGGTCTACCTTCCTTATTTAGCAAAGGTAATCCCTTGGTTTCCATACTAGGATCAACTGACTCCAGACCAATATAATGATTTAATGTGTGGTTCATTGACTCCATCCCACATAACATAATGGAAAGAGGATGGATAATCACCATTCTTTAACTTTCCGTACATATACTAGATATTATGAAGCCTCTACCAAAAATTAACCTCAGACCAAATCCAGAAATACGTCATCCAAACCACATTAGGATTATTAGTGGAAAGAATAAGACCACTATCACCTACTAAAATCCCTCTCACAAGACACCCTTACAATGATCCTATGCTAGAACTGACCAAATATGTTGTCAAGCCTCTTAAGAAGAATACGTCTAAAATCCATAGGCTGTACCTACTTAAGCCCAAAGTTAGTGTCAAGGACACAAAGAGCCCGAAGGCTACTCGTAATATCCTCTATTAGAACCCAACCAAAATCATCACTAACATAATTAAAGAGCCAATCCTGAACAACTAGACATTTGCCATATGCCTAATAGCACTGATCATCTCGAAGACTTTTGAGTTTTCTAGGTTTGAAATAAGTACCACTTTTCCATCTTCCAATGTGTCATTATATTAAATGGGATTATATGATTTTATCAATGATGTCTTTCCTCCCTTTGATGGCATAATAAATTATAATTTCCAATTCATATCCTCGCGTATAGCACGTGATGGTTGTGAACTCAACAATGGGTTAGATCTCACACCTAATAATGACCTTGTTATGGATTTAAAAAAAAAATTAAAATTCTTATAAAAACTTGGCCAAAGTCAAAATGATTGTGTGTATCCTAATGAGGACAACACCAAAATAATAAATTTGGGCACTCCCTAAAACCCCAAACACTTGCAAATTGTTTCCTCCCTTAGTAAAAGGGAACAAAATGACTGCACCTACCTTCTCACCAGTTTCACTGACATAGTGACATGGTTATATGCTGACACACTCTAGATTAATCAAACGATTTTTATGCATGAAATATTAACTTTCCTCGATGTAAGACTAATCAAGAAAAATATTTACAAGATGATACTCAAATGGCCTTAAAATTTAAAGAAGAATTAGAGAAACAATTTAGTGTCCAATTCATTCAAGTAATGGAATACCTTACATGTCTTACCAACATTATTCCCGTATCTAAACCTAATGACAAAGTTCTTATGTACGTAAACTAAATAGATATCTATTCACTGTACTAAAAGAGCCAAAATAACACCCTTCACCCAGCCAGCCTTGTCACGATTAAAGATTGTGACAAAAAAATATGCATTTTTTTATCAAGGTCTTTGACCATGACAAGGCTATGATATGCAATTGTCACAATCAAAGAACCTGACAACCTTATAAATTTCTCACAGTCTTTGACTGTGACACGTCCGTTACGACATTAAAAAGAAAAAACCCTTGTTGCTTCAGCTTTTCTTTTCCTCACTTCCCTTCCCTCATTTATTTCCCTAACCTGCGATTCTCTCTCTCTCTCTCTCTCTCTCTCTCTCTCTCCTCTCCCTCTCTCTCTATCAGGTACATATATATATATATATATATATATATATATATATATATATATATAGTGTGTGTGTCTGTGTGTGTGTGTGCGCGTCAGTGTGTGTGGACAATGGGGGGTTATGTGTGTTAATGTGTGTTTTAGTGTGTGGGGGGGTGTTTTAATATGTGTGTTAGTGTGTGTTTCAGTGTGTGTTTCAATATGTGTGTGTATGTGTTAGTGTGTGCGTGTGTATTTGGTATAAATTGAAATTGGTACATCTCTCTATTTATCTCTTTATATATGCATCTCTCTCTCTGAGAGAGAGATTGTTGAACTGTTGAATCATTTGGGATTCTTGAATTATTGTTGACTGGTGAATTTGAACATTTAGATGCCCATTAAGTTGTTTGGCCCTAAGAATTTCTAATATATCGCATTATTATTTGCATTGTTGTTTTCGATTCTTGAATTGTTGATTTATGGTGGATTTGAACACTTAGATGTCCATTGAGTTGGTTGGCCCTAGTCATTTCTAACATTTAGGTTTGTGATTCAACCAAATATAAATAAGACATAATTAAATGAAACATACTATAAATGTTATATAAAAAGTAATAAGTAATCATGCATTCACATGAGAACACATGAGAATACATGTGTAAACATAACTATTGTGGTCCTCGTTATCTAGGCATACATATGTAAATTTACATTAAGTCAACTTGTTATAGAAAACTTATTTTGGGCGGTGCATGCATGCGTGTATTCTCATTTGAATGCATGACATAATGGTTCTGTAACATTTATAATTACTTTAAATTACATATAATGTGCATAGATACTAGCCTTCTAGTTCTTATGCGTACATATTTAACAGCCGTTGGACCCATCGAGAGTCATTAATCTTGTAATGAGATCTCTCAAATTGCATGAAAAGAAGCCTGATACCAACAAAGAATATTTGGATACGGACGCACTCATCCAAGTGCTCAGGGCGGATCACAAGGGGAAGACTAGGGGGTGAGCTCTCGAGTGGGGACGTCAAGGATCATCGGGATAGAGTCAAGCAACACTGGGTTGGCTCATAAGGTGGACACCCATGACGATAAGGTATCAAGGTTGGAGGTGACGGTCCTAGATATGTATGCCTTCATGAAGCATCGGTGGGGGTCCACCTCCGATGATGGCACATTCGATAAGGGCATGGGAAAGGGAAAAGGGAAGGAGGTAGACGAGGACGTCACTTCTTCACCGCCGATACGCACGAACTCGTCCCCCTTATATGATTTAATTCCCATCTAGACCCCCATCGAATGGCCTATGTTAATAATCGATTGGCCGAGCGTGTTTTTAATAGACGTATTTGTTGGGGATTCGATAGCGAGGGGGTTGAGGGACTCGGGAACCCTCCCAGGTATGTTGGTTCATGGACGTCCGCTGCAAGGCACTAAGGTAAAGTTGCTCGTCACGCATATTTTGGCTGAACAAGATAATTCACCTTTGTGGTTGCACGAACAATGTGGCATTCGACGAATTGAAGGGTGTCTCAATGCATATGTCGTGTGGCCTTCCTTCCTCCTCCAATATATTGTAGACCCTACTCTATGACATTATTTATATTTATTTAATTTGGATATTATTTGTATTTTTTTATTTGGTTATGGATATTCAAATGTTGGTTTGGTTTTTGTTAGATATTTACATGTTGCTTTGGTTTTGGTAATGGATATTTGTATTTTCTTGTGTTGGTTATTGAATATTGAATCTTTCTTGATATATATGATGTTTGGACATGTTCAAATTTGCTATAATATGTACAAATAAAATGTTGGGCAGTGGCAGTGGCCATATGGCCTAATTTTTTTTAAAAATCTTCCCAGTTTTGTCACGGACTTTGACCGTGACAAGTCCGTGACAAAGAAATCTTATCACAGTCAAGTTCGTGATAATTTTTTATTTGTCACGGACTTGTCACGGTCAATGTTAGTGACAAGCTTTCCTTTTTCTTATACTTGCTACGGTTAAAGTTCATGAAAAACTTGTCACAGTCAAAGTCTATGGGTGAAAAATCTAACAAACTTGTCATGATCTTTAACCATGATTAGTCTGCGATAAATTCCTTTGTCGCCCCCAAACTTGTCACGATCAAAGACCGTGACAAGTTTGACTTGTCAAGGTTTTTTACCGTGATAAGTTGATAGTTTTAGTTTAGTGATTGTCCCAATGATGACTCCCTCTACGTCACGATGACTTACAAATGGAGAATAAAACCAACACTGCACTCATATCCTTCATAGATGGGTTTATAGGATACAATAAAAAAAATGCACCCAGAACCTTAGGAGGAGATTGGATTCATCACCCCATGAGGGACATAATTTAACATTGTCATGTCACTCATCCTAAAAATGAAGTGTGTCCTATCAAAGAGTAGTAATAACCATCCTTCACTATCTCATACAGAAAGAAGTGGATGGTTATTTGTAAAAAATGATCATCCAATCAAAGGATCGCCAAGGACATATTTTGGCACTCTGTAAATTCATTTAAAGGCTCTTTGTCTTTAAAATGAGATAAATCCTTATAAATGTGTCTTCGGGTTCACACAAGGTACATTAATTGGATTAATCATTAGCAAGGAAGAAATATAAGTAGACCCTTCCATGGTGAAGGCCATACTAGAGATGCCACCACTTAGAACATAAAAGGAAGTTAGAGGGGTTCCTAGGCCAACTCTAATTCATAAGTAAGTTCATCAATAAGCTCACCACCACATGTAAACCCCATTTTCATCTCTTAAAGAAAAACTCACCCAAGGAGTGGAACACTCAATATAAGGAAGCATTCAAGAAAATATAATAGTATCTCACCCTCCCACCAATAGGGGTACCCATTAGCCGAGGAAGCCCTTGATCCTCTATATGACCATCATTGGTGTCAGAGTGATGTTGGCTAGATATGTAGAGAGTTCTAGAACAGAGTGTGCTATATAATATGTAAGGAGAAAGATAGCATCCTATGAACTCAAATACATCATCGGGTATGTACCACCCACAAGCTTTGCCACTACATGATGTTATTCATCATACGACTTATCTCTCGAATGAACCCCCTAAAATATTGATTTGAGAAACCATCCCTTTCTAATACAATGGACAAATGATTGATATTATTAGCCGAGTTTAAAATCATCCATGTCATATAGAAATCCACCAAAGGGAGAGCCATATCAAACTTCCTATACGGCTAGCCTCTAATAGCGAGGAGGAGGAGGAGGATGAAAAATTTCGCGACGAGTACCTCTTTGAAATAGACAATTGACATATATGGGATATCTACTTTAATGGGGTCACCAATCAAAAGTTCTTCAATAACGGGACGCTCCTAATATCCTACGATTTAATCCATCTCCCCCACATCTATTAAACTGACCAACGAGTCGACCAATAATATGGATGAGCATGAGGCTTGCATCATGGGTCTACAAATTACATTGGAAATAGGAATCATAGAATTAAAAACTTACAGAGATTCAAGCCTAGGAATCATCCAGTACCTAGGAAAGTAGAGAATATAGGATAATAAGCTTTAACATTATCACTCTTACTTGGAAGAAGTAGCCTCACAATTTGATTGTCTCGAATTTGATTTCATCTCTAGGGCCAAAAATAACATCATAAATGCACTTTCCACCTTCACCTCAATAATAGACATACCAGGCAGAACCATGCAAATAACCTTTATCGTAACGAGTCGGAGCACCCCTTCATACTATATTATTATATGAACGAGGTCGAGAATATGATAGTCAAGTATAAAATATGGTATTTTGACATATGTAACCTACTGGGTAAAGATCGCTACCCACTTATTTCCACCCCAGCAAATCGAATTAACTTGCGACGATTAGCGACCTAATTTATTATATATGGAGGACAACTCTAAAAAAGAGGGTTTTATGGGGTAAACCTAAGATGTGTAATAGGAGACAAGGCTATTAAAATAATGGACAAATTACATAGCAGTGAGTGTGGCCCACACATGAGGGAACATGCCCTCTCTAGAAAAGTAGTCCAAAAATCTTACTACTTGATGACAATGAAAAAAGGTTGCACGGAATATGTCAAGAGGTGTATCAAATGCCAAAAATATGCCCTACTACAACATTTGCCTCCCACAGAGCCATATTGCATGAATTAACCATGGCCCTTCTCCCCTTAGGGGATATATATCATAGACAAGTTTACCACCAAACACGAGTTCATCCTAATATCAATCGACCACTTCACCAAAATGGGTTGAAGTCGAATCTTAGTAAGTCGGCCAAGTTCATATACTGAAACATCATTTTGTTCTTTTTTGTATAACACAAATTGGTTTTCGACAACGGTTCCCACTTTTAAAAGGAAGCATCCAATCTATTTCATGAGTACATGATCACTCGACATAAATCCTCCCCAACGAGACATCGGACCAATGGTGTAGTCAATGCCACCAATAAAAATGTAAAGAACATCATTATAAATATAATATAAACTTAGATCAACTAGTCAAACAAACTCCAGTACGCCCTCTAAGGATACCTCACTATAGAAAGGAACTATACATGGGCCACACCATATTCCTTAGTCTATGTCATGGAAGTAGTCATACCCATAGAAATCAATATACCTTCACTAAGGGTTATGCCCTATATCTAAGTAATGGATACTGGTTGAGCATAGTCCTAGTATGAAGAACTATCCCTACTCGATGAAAGAAGGCTAAAGGCTAAAGGTTTCTTATCACAACCATGACTACCAATAATGAATCAGCAGAGCATTCAAAAAAAAGTTCATAGGACAAAATATATGGGAAAAAGACCTAGTCATAAAAGAAAATACCATACCATCACATAATATTAGAGAAAAATTTGCACCCAACTGTGGAGGACCTTAGTGACAAAAATAGACATCGGCGGGGTAGATACCTTAGTTGACCTCAATGGAGTTACATTCTTCCAAGCTTTCAATCTTGATCGATTGAAGAAATTATTCCACTAATCTTCATCAAAAAGGGGAAAGAATGTCAAGGAATCAAAATGGTCATATTAGGAAGGGGGAATTACATAGCACCAAATGCATTCCTACCCCATCAAAAAACTACCCACTTGAGCCACTAACCTCTCACTTTAAGTCTACTAAAAACTCCCCCCCCCCCCTAACTTTTCATTCATTAGAGCTATGCAGACCTAATACTCTTAATAAATATCCTCGCAAAAATTCAAAAATTGGGCACCCTATTGTCTTTAAATCAAAATACGTAGGAAACTTGACACAACACTTTGGGCCTAGTATAAATAAACACAAAATAACCCGCCTGCGGGAAGCCTAAATTAATCTCCATTGTGCCATCCATCCCATAGACTCATCACTGATTAAATACTCATCACTGATTAAATCTATTGAAAGTCAGTTAATAAAAGGCTCTCTAAAGTTTTTTGACTCTACAAATTCATCCTTATTAAATCAAAATATGAAGATAAGTCCCCCGAAGGAAACAATCGAATCATGCCTAGAAGAAATGACACAATTTCCACTCCCCTCACCCTTTATCGAGAATATTCAAACATTATCCCACAAAACACCCTCTTTTGTTGGACAATATCACTAAGAGGCAGACTCACAAAGGGATTTTTATAAATAGGTTCTTTAAATCTGGTCCAAAGATCTCGACTAGGTTAAGAAATAATAACTCGGCATAAGCGTAGTATCCTCACCCATAGAAGTATATCATTCATACTAAGGAAGTCCTCCATCCTATATATTTTTAGATTAAGCGACATCAAGACCATTAAAGATAAGGCCACCTCTCTAAAATAAAAGGTCACAAAATACAAGACACCCTTGAATATGGACATCACTGTCAAGTGTTTCACCTCTTACATCCTGTTATAAGAGCTTAATTCCATTCCACGTACACATGTCTTAAAACAAATCATTTATCATATAAATAGATATCTATAGATTCAACACCTACGATCGCTTATGATAATAGATTATGGGAATTTTTCTTTTTATTTCTTTTTAGGGATAACTACACAAGTATGCAAAGAACTTTACATGTTTTTTCGTTTTGGTCACTAAATTTTTTTTGTAGATATAACACTGAACTTTAATTTTGTTGCGAGAAGGTTAATGTTATTAAGTATACACTAACGGGGAGGGGTTGAGGTTACCACTAAAACATCTAGAAAATCATTGCATCATAGTCATTTCTCATTTAGTGTTAATTAAACCATTATTGGTTATACACTTGATAAGGATTGGACCACTTCCACTCCCCACACTCATATGTTTTGTTAAGTCTAAAACTAAGATAAGTAACCCTTTGAGGTGTCTATTAGTTACTCCCAAGTGGACCCTTGATTAGTGACAAAGACTTTAGAAGCCCCAGACCAGATTGGACAAAGTCTAGGAGGTATTTAGATTGCAATACTCTTGTCTACAACCTAATATAGAAAGAACCACTGTGCATAGATGATGTAGGATACTCAATAGAGGTGTTGAACTATTATATATACTCGTCTCTCATTTAGACACACCTCCTCACTAATTAGTCTGAGGTGTTGTAAGGAGTATATGTGGGAGTTGAGGTCTCTAAAAGAGATTTCAAGAACCCAACAAAAATGATGGTGCTAGGACTATATTGAAATCTTAATTTCACCAGATAATCCACCTAATGTGTTGGAGGACGGAGTTTATATTATTTACAATAAGAAGAGAAGATGTTGAATGGTTCAGAGTCTCTGATAAATGTCCAACATTCACTATGAATATTGTGTTTATGTGTTTGAGTCTTTTTAACCATGAATATTTCAAGCATGATAAGCCTTATCTTGAAATTTAAGGTTGCTTAAGGTCATTTGAAGTGTTTATAATTTTCAAGATTCCTTGGAATGCAACTAAATGGAACCCTCAAGTATTTTAGAAACATTTATGACCCACAAAGCCAAGATACATAATACACTCACAAATTATTTTGTAAAAAAAGTGTTGTTCTAAGTGAAGGTATAGTTTTTATTGCTTGAAAGTGTGATCCCTTGAAATTATTCCCAAGTCCAATGTTTATAAAATCAAACTATTAAATGTGAATGGTGAAATCAACATCATGGTCGAGGGTTCTATGAAGTGCAGCAACCCTAGAGAAGATGGTGGATGGATACTATGATAAAGGTTCAGGTTGTGAGCAGTGCTTGTTCATAGAATTCAGTGTTATTTAATACTTCATCAATATGTTTCATAGTGAGTGGGGATTGATATAAAAGTGATTGTACCTGATGCCAACCCCTCTAATTAAAGAAAAAATCCCTCTTGAATCTCTAACATGGCCTTGGGTTTTCAATGAGTTACGAGTTTTTTTAAGGATAAAAGATGAAGTAGGGGCGGTGATCATTGATGATGAGGTCTACCAAAACTGATTGAGGCCAATTTCTACACGACGAATCTTTGTTGACCCCGCCCCCCCCCCCCCCCCCCTAATGGGATGACTTTGAAGTGATTGAATGCCTTAAGTAGTTAAAAGTTGTAAAATCATTAGTGATGGAAGGCATCCAAATGACTCAACAAATGATCCATTAAATCAAGATGAAATGAATTATTTTTTACCAACAATTAAATTTAAGGACACAAATATATCAATTTGTAAACATACATGATTGTTTTGAGTTGTTTAACAATGCCTATTAATATCTCTCCATGTGGGGGTTGTGATGGTTCAAGGTATTCGTTATACTCATCCTCAACAACCATAATGAGAAATTATAAATGTCATCATGACTTTGCTCAAAATTTCCTTGTATGAACCCCTATATGGACCCTTTTAGTAAAAATAAAACATTAAAGGATCATTTCATATATTTTCGAGTTAATTCATGGCACTCGGTATAGTACCTTATTTTTCTAGTTGTTAGCTTAGGAATTTTAGCCATTAAAGGATTTAATTACTAAAAATAGAAAATAGGTTATCAAAATATAAAATGGAAAGATTTAAAAGGATGCAAAGAGGTAGAATTTAAGCATAATTTCCCGTTAAAGATGAAGTAGAATTGGTACGATAATGTTAACAACATTCGGTCAAAATCAAAGAATGATATCGAGAAAATAGGTAATAAAATTCTAGGTGAGACTAAAGGAAAAGATTCATTAGAAAAGTGACTTGGTGGTGGAATGAGGAAGTGCAAAATATAATACAAAAGAAATGAGTAAGTTTTAAAGAGTGACAAAAAATAAAAATCAAGATGGTTTAGAAAAGTATAAGAAGTTAAAAAGTGAAGTAAAAAATATTATTAGAAATGCACAAAAAAATGAACTAGATATTGTTTATTGTAAATTAGGTACCAAGGAATGTGAAAAGGAAATATATAAAGTGGCAAAGAATAGAGATAGATTGACAAGAGATTTGGGTCTAGTAAAGTGTATTAAAAACATAAATCAAGATATATTAATTAACGATAAATAAATACTGGATAGATGGGAAGAGCATTTTCAAGGATTATTGAATGAAGAATATCCCGAAAAAGACGTCGAGAATATTGAACCGAATATAGAAATGGTTTATCGAATTACTGAAAAAGAAGTAGATATATTAATAAGATAAATGGGAAGGAATAAAGCGGTTGAACCGGATAAAACAACCATAGAAGTTTGGAGGACCCTTGGAAGTAGAGGAATAAAATGGTTAACATGTTTATTTAATAACATTTTAAAAGAAGGAAACATATCAGATGATTGGAGGAAAAGTACCATAATACCTTTGTATAAAAATAAAAGGGATATTCAAAATTGCGGTAATTATAAAGGAATCAAACTGATGAATCACACTATGAAATTATGGGAAAGGATTATAAAACAAAGATTAAGAAATGAGCCAACTATTTCGGGCAATCAATTTGGATTTATGCCTAGGCGATCCACCACAGAAGCTATATACTTATTAAGACCGTTAATGGAGAAATGTGAAAGTAAGAATAAAATTTTTATATATAGTTTTTATAGACTTATAAAGACATATGATAGAGTACCCAGAGATATAATATGGTGGGAATTAAGGAGGAAAAGAATCCATATGAGTTATATTAAAGTTATTGAAGATATTTATGATAATACAAAAACTAGAGTAAGAAATATTTGTTGAGAAGCTAATGATTCTACATTAAGGATCGGCCTTAAGTCATTACTTATTTGCCTTAGTATTGAATGAGATTACTAAGGACATACAAGAAGATATCTTATGGTGTATGTTGTTTATAGATGATATAGATAGTAGACACTTCAAAGGAGGGCTTAGTTATGAGAGTAGATACTTGGAGAAAAGTGTTAGAATTTAAGGAACTAAAAATCAGTAGAAACAAAACTGAATTTATGGAATGCAAATTTAATAATGGGGTGTCGGATAGCATAATGTTAAAGATTGAAGAAAAAGTGATAAATCAAACTAGTAAATTTCATTATTTAGGTTCGGTGATACAAAAGAACGGTGATATTGATGAGGATGTTACGAGCAGATTATCAACTGGTTGGATGAAACGAAGACAAGCAAGTGGGGTGTTATGCAATAAGGGAATAACTAATAAAATAAAAGAAAAATTTTATAGAGCAGTTGTTAGGACAACAACCATATATGGAGTGGAGTATTGGGCTTTAAAGAAAAAAATGAACAAAGTCTCCATGTTAGTGAGATGAGAATGCTTCGATTAAATGATAAGAATTACTAGAAATGACAAAATTAAAAATCATTATGTGAGAGAAAAGTTAGGATCAACTCCAATTAGCGATAAATTAAGAGAAAGTAGACCTAGATGGTGTGGACATGTGTTGCATAGACCAGTAGATGCACCTATAACAAGAGGAAGTTTATTGGAAATAGATGATAAGAGAGAGGGGCCGCCCTAAGCTATTGTGGGAGGAAATTATTAGGAGATATCTTAAGGAATTAAACTTAAATGATAATATTATTCATAATAAATTAGAATGAAAAAAGAGAATTCGTTAGGCCTACACCATATGAGGGTATTAAGACAAGAATGATGATGATGAACTCATAAAACACATCAGAATGCTCTAACAAACTCATACTATTATATGAACCAACCATCCCCTAAAAGTCATTCCATATCCATTGATCGTTATTCATGGATATATAAAAAGTCTTGTTTTCTTGGTAACCCACCTTTTTGGCAACCTTTCCATATTACACAACATTTCTTCCATTCATTATGCGTATAATCAATGCTTATAAGAATGCCCATGATTCCTCAAGCCTCCTGCTATGTAGAAAATGTTAAATATCGTATGGCCTAAATGTACCAAATGTTCTTTATACACCTCAAAAATATCCTTCTAGAACTGCCTTAATGAGTTGAGGCAAGAGCTCTCGGAATGCACATATATTTTTTATCGAATTAGTTAAATGATAATACATTTGAAAGATAATCGTTATTTTTTTCTTATTTGGGGAAACAGAACGCCTTAGTTACATCCCTCGCTCGTAAAAAGATACGGTTGCAAGTAGAAATCCCGACCTATAATTCATTCAGAAGTTACTAATGCACTAATATAGGTAATTGAATACATTAGTGTGTCCTCCCTATTTTTCTCCATTTTGATCTAACCAAGATTAGAACCCAAAAAGTGGGTTTCTCTACTGAACTCTTTTTCTTTTTGTCATCTTTTGATATTGGTTAACAATCAACGATATTAGGTTACCCACGATTGTCGATCTAGCCACCTTTTCATACTCATAATAACTACTATAATTACTTTCACCAAGGATTCATTTTTCTCAAATTGTAACAATGACTTAGAGAGAAATGAATTATAACTGGGTTGAGTGATCAATTTGTGTAGCATAGGGGTTTAAATAGAAATTCTAAAAATATGTTTATGATTATAGTCTTGGGTATTTACACCCTCACCCTAATAGACAACAAGGTCTTAAATACCTGGACACATAAATGACAAAGGTCTTACACATGTTGCAGGACAAATTAGCTTAAAGTTCGGAGTTAGTTTTAGAGAGTAGAATTCATAGTTGGTTGAATAAGATGGAAAGCATTAAGGATGAGGCATTAGTTGTGTGAGTATCACTTGAAGGGAGTATAACAGTTATGCAATTTCTTATATATATGGAGAGAGAGAGAGAGAGAGAGAGAGAGACTTCATACCACATATGAAGTCTACCAATGCATACCATTTTTTATGAAAAAGTAAAAAAAAAATTTGGATTTTTTTTATGGTAATTAAACATTTTAGAGGACCTCTATGAAAATTAGCACAAAATGATTTTTTATTATTATTTTAAAGAAATCGATCAAAATATAGCTGCTTTTAAACATCTTAAAAATTGTAATATTTTGAATGATTTTTTTTTAAATAACAAAAAAAATCATTTTGAGATTTTTTTTATGGGGTTCACTGAAATGTTGCCACATAAAAAGATAAACCCGAAAAATATATTTTTTGCCATTAAAAAAATATCTAGCATAGATGGTATGTATATGTCGTATGTACAAGAGTCTACTTCTCTCTCTCTCTCTCTCTAGGGAGAAAGAGAAAGAGAGAGAGAGAGAGAGAGAGAGAGAGAGATGCGTTCAAAATATACTTGTTCTTAATTGTATGTAGTCATGTTCTATCACTACTTTTATGTTTCATGAACATTATAGATGTTGATGACATATCTTTGAGTTCTTACTCATATTTTTTTGCATATTGTCAATTGACACTGATAACTAGTTTGATATGTAAAAGGATGGTGTTAAAGGACCCAAAAATTACTTCCTAACATCATAATACTGAATTTTAAACATGATATACATGTTTTTATATTTTTATTTTATGTATTGTATGATATTATAGAGAAATGTTTGTGGTGCCTTTAGCCCCACCTTTGTAAAATTGGCCAATGAGAGGATCTTGGGTGCATGTAATGGATATTGTTGTAACCTAAAATAAGAGGATGACGTGGATCAATAAAATTGTGACATTTGTCATCATTATATATTCCACTGGTCCCTACCCCATGATATTATCGTGGTTAACTAATTATGCCCCACTGGACGGCAGTATGGCCGACCACCTTCAGGAAGGCCAACCACCAACAGAGTAAAAACATACACGTGTGGGAATATTTATAGACACCAATGCATATGCACGTGAAGATAACCTCCAAGTTGTCTCACGATTAGTTATTGTCAATAATGTAAAGAGTTGTAAATGTACGACATATAAAGGCAATCCACCTCTTCTTCTTCCCCTACTATAAATAGCCCACTATATCCCTCAACTAGGACACGTGTGAAAAACTACATATCATCAACCCTAGATAGATTACCCTTGAGGAATTATGTTCAATTTTAATACTTAATGAATTTGTACCTGTGGATGTAGGCACCTAATTGGGTTGAACCACGTAAAAATCCTTTGTACCTTTCTTTGTCTCTCATCTCTCTTTAGTTCACATCATTTTCTTTTATATTCGTGGTAGATTATTATTGGTATCACTTAGCTAAGACACATAATTATCACCATACCAATTTTAGACACTAGGAGATTGACGTTTTCAATGAGAATCAACAAGTCGTTGTTTCCTACTATTTTTTAATCCTAAAATACTTTTTCCCTTATTTTTCAAATAGCCACTTGAAAGTTCTGAAAAATGGAAGATAATGTAGAAAGTAGCCGTGCAGCAGAAACCATCATACACCTTGTCTTTGCAGGAGTATAAGATCACCAATGAATTTTGATTTATATAGCCAAAGGTCAAGAGGTAATGCAAGAAAAAGTAAACAAATTGACTCAGACACTCCAAGTCAGTCAAAGCAGGCCTGTAGTGGATCCCATCATGTCGTTTGGAAGGGAATACTCTAATAGGGGAGGAGAAATGTTGCCTCTTTCCCCCTACAGAGACAGACAACTCATAAACCTAGTAAGAATAAATGTTGGGAGGAGAAGATCTAGGTATTCTAGATAAATAAATGACTGAACATACTGTCCTAGCGCCACCTCATTCATGGGATCCACTAATTACTATGATAGGAAATCATTCTCTAAGGAAAGATCGGGCGTACTGGAGAGGCTAAGTAAAGGCTCAAAATTTGATCACATAGGCCCTGAAGCGACGAAGGTTTATCATCACAGAGATCCTGAGACCACCAAGATGGATCCTTTAGGTCAAGGACTAGCATACTTAGGTCAGTACGCACTGAGAAAACTTCTTCAGAACATAACTCAGCGTAAAACATTGACTGAGGATTTAAAACTATCTCAGTCAGGACTAATCAAGACTATAAACCGTGTAAGTATCAACCAATTGATTGGAAAATCATTTGGGAGAAACAGAAAAATTAAACTATCCCTTGCACAGAAGTTTTATAAAGGGTTCACCCTTCACGCCTGCAATTATGGATTATCCAATGCCTGCCAATTTCAAGCCAACCATGGTAACTCTAAAATACGATGAAAAACAGATCCAGTGCTTCATGTGGAACAATAGCAATCAGTCGTCAATAACTATTCATAGAGTTGGAGAGACCACTTGCGAATATATTACTTGGTTCAATAGTGAAAAACTAGATGTCATCAATTACGTTGAGGAGACGACGATCGCCACATTTATGAGTGGCTTACTTCCTGAAAAATTATACTATGCTCTAGCCAAAGAACCACCTAAGACTATAACCCGGTGTTCTAAAAGGTACGCCTAGGCTTGGGAAAAATGCCCCTCCTTAAGCCTTTTACGCCTTATTCTTGGTAAAAGCCTTACGGCGCACTTTTTAAAAAAACAAAAACACTTTAGTGAAATGATATCTCCTTTTGAAGACTATTTTTTACAAACCGGGCCAATATCTCATCTAAAATAATCAAAAGACAAACAATATCCCAAATCTTTCTGCCTCATGTCCAAACAAAAGCCTAACATTGTCGACCGACTTCCGACCAAAAGTCTATATGTTTCATTTGAAACGTTAAAAGTACATTTCTTATATTAATCCTTTTGTATTGATTATTGATTATTAATTATTGATTATCAATTATTGAATGATTATTACTATTGATTATTGAATTATGAAAAATACATTTTGTATATTTCTTATTAAATACCAAACATACGGATATGTGTTCAAAATTCGAGGTATGTATTGTTTTATTATATTACTAGCCTTAGAATAATTAAAATAAAAAAAAAGGAAAAACGCCTTTATACGTCTAGGCTCCTAGGGCTTGAGGCTTGACCTCTATGCCTTGCACCTTTTAGAACCTTGCTATAACCAAATTACTGGCCAAATCTGGTAAAATTATAAATGCCTAGGAGGCCATGGCTGCGAAACAGTCCCACAACTCTAAGGCCGACGGTACTAGAAGCTCTGAGAAGAAAGAGCTGAAAGACAAAAGGATAGAGAAGATAAAAAGATATGATGAATATACTCCTCTTACCATGGGTGTGCGCCATATTCTAAGGAATCGAGGATCTTAAATGTCCCAAGAAGTTAAAATTTCCCCCAAACTGAAGAGATAAAAGTATGTATTGTGAGTTCCACAAAGATCATGATGATAACACAGATAATTTCATAGCCCTGGAGAATGAGATATAGAACTTAATCCAAAGAGGGAAGCTATAAAAGTTCATAGATAAAGAAGTCCGAGTAGATGCACTTGCTCGACTTTCTTTTGTGACTAGAACAAAGTTAAGGAGGACCATCCAGTAGAGATATTCCTGAACTGGAGAATTAACGAAGAAAACATCAACACGATTGAATTAGATTTGGTCTCATCTTTTATGTATCCAATAAGGAATTACCTAGACAAGGTCATTATGCTGACTAATCCTTAGGAGGTCAAGAGGCTCCAATACAAAGAAGCTAGGTACATTATGGAAGGAGGGATCCTATATAAACTAGGATTCATTATTTCGTTTCTCAGATGTGTCCACATAGCTAAAGTTAGGAACTTAATAAAAGAGATACATGAAGATTCCTGTGGGACACACTCAATAGGGAGATCATTAATCAAGAGAATAGCCACACATTGTTACTACTGGCCCACCATAAAATCAGATTTCACCGATTATGAACAATAATATGAAAAATTTCTAGAAATACGCTATGATCCACCAAACACCAGGGGCTTCACTCATGCCAATCACATCCCCTTGGCCCTTTACCATGTGGGGCAATGACTTAGTCGTCCCTCTGTCTAAGACTAGGGGAACGTTCGAATACTTAATCATTATAGTGGATTACTTCACCAAATGGGTGGAGGTTGAACCTTTGGTGGAAATGCCTTATGAGAAGATCTTCCATTCTATATAGAAGAACATCATTTGCCATTATGAAATGCAATATTCTTTCATCACCAACCATAGCACAAATTTTAACAAGCAGGAATTTAAAGAGAACTATAGGAGGGTAGTGATACTAGGTTCTATAAATATACTGAATTTGGTGAGGTGTAACCCACTCTAATAGAAGTTTCCTTCAAAATGTTCAAAGCTTCAAGTGCAGCAAGTGGTTGAAAGCTAAATTTTATGATAAAATGACAATTTTATGACTGATAAGTAAGGAAGACAATGATTGAATATGAGATTTTCAATAAAAAGGAAGGAGGCAGGGATCACTTGAAAGTGATGGTTCTTGGGAGTGAAGAGACAAGCACTTCAAGTACCAAGGAGAGAGAGTAGGGAGAGAATACTTTTTGTATGTAGAGAGAATACTTTTTGTATGTATTTGTGCAGAGTAATAGTTCTTCAATTAGATAATGATTTGACCTTGCTCAAGTGCTATATTTATAGCCAATTACTACGAAGGATGTCGCGTGTGCACACCAAAAACATATTCTTTGTGACAATATTTGAGTTATACTTTTGTCTTATTTTACTATTTGTCATCTGTTCACTCTGACAGACGACATCTGGCGCAACTCAAAGTCAAAAGGCAAATATATCGGGCGTAGTGCCAAAAAGTACAATTTTGTGAATAGTTTCAAATGGTTAATTGATAAACAACTTTTTAATACTTGCAGGAGGACTTGTGGGCCACTCACCAATGTTAATAACTTAAAATGGCTTCATGATGAATGCCTTGACTGCTCACCAATTTTACTAAGTGTGAACTATGTAAATGTGTAAGTGGCCTCTTAAGTCCCTCATTTTAGTATTTTCTCTTTCCTAAGGTAGTGGAGTGGTAGGTCTTTATCTTGACCAAAAACATTTACCTCTCAACCTCCAAACCAAAACTCCCAAGGGATCCCAACTAGCCATCTGTTTGAGCCTTGTTTGCCCGACTAAAGATTCCTGCTAAGCATTCCTATGTACAAAAATAATAAAGTATTAGAAAATATTGTTTAGGTAAACTTATTTCTAACATAGGTTTGGGGTTGCTCGCAGAGCACCCCCTCTCTGTCTTGGAGCTTCTCATAAAGAACCTCCTTACTGTTTGGGCGGTTACTCACCTAGCATCCCATCGCTAGTTTGGATTTACTTACTTAACACCCCCTCGTGGGCTTGGGGTTTCCTGTATGACATTTATTAACAGTATTGGAGCTCATAGGCATACCTTCAGTGGATTGAATTCACTCGCTTGGCAACCCCTTGTTGGCTTGCCCCTTATTTTAACTTTTGTTTTAATACCCGCTCTCTTCTCACCCACTTGCACCCAAATTTACATTGTATGTGAGATTAGGAGGGTACCCCTATACAACTGCTATGTTCACTCCAAAATCCAAAAGCTATATGGCGATCCTGGCCACCCATAATGCAATGAGCCGATATAAATTATAAACAAGACTCTGCTATATAGAAGGAAAAAAAGATTGGATGACGCCAAGGGAAATTAGATCAACGACCTATAAAGTGTACGTTGGACTTATAGGACTATGCCGAGGATAGTATCTCACTAAAATCCTTACATTTTAGCCTTCGGGACAGAACCATTGCTCCCTATAAAAATTAGTCTGTCGAATCACAGGGTGCTTAATTTTGACACGTCAAAAATCGATCTCATGAGGAGGTTAGACTAAGACCTGGTTGAAGAATTTAGAGAGCATGGAACACATTATGTGGCAGCCTATCAGCACAAAATGACTCGTTATATAATAGAAGGGTAAAGTCGAGCAACCTCAAGAAAGGAGACTATGTGCAAAAAAGGTACTCTAAAAAGGGAACAAGATAGAGCCCAATTGGCACGATCCTATCAAATTTCTGCAATCGCCCAATCGTGAACTTATCGGATCGAACCCTTAAAAAGGGATCAATTCAAGAACCGTTGTAATGACGAGCATTTAAGGAAGTACTATCGACAATCGGATGAAATTTAATTCCTTTGAAATTTCCTGTAACTCATTTTTATTACTCAATAAAGATTGCCAATTTCTAGTAAATATTATTTCCCCCTTTTATGTTTTTTTTTAAGTGAAAGATGTGAAAATTCAAAGAAAACTCAAATAATAAGAAAACTCAAACTTCACCTATGACTTCATCTTTGGACAAGTTATGAATGAGAAGCCTAACTTCATGTAAGACCCCACAAGGTCAAGAACAAGAAGTCACAAATACTAAACTTCATGTATGACCCCACAAGGTCAAGAATCAGAAATTTTACCAGACTAAATTAAGGACTAATCCTAACACATTTAGTCGCCACTGGTAACTAATGCTAGCACTTGGTCAAAACAACAAGATCCATTTAAGCAACCTCAAAAAATTGCACGTTAGTAGAACCTAAGGCGGGAAAACCTAGGTTCATCCAAACTGGTAACTAGTAAGGTAAATTAGTAGGATAACTACTGACCATATAATCGTAAGACTAAACAACTAGTAGGCCATAATAAAATAATTAACAACCAACAAATTAATCCAGGAAACCAAAAGGTTAAAGTTTTTATTACAAATCATGGAGAATTATTACAAGGCTAACAAACCAAAAGAACAACAAGATATCAGGTCTCTAAGCCTTGTCTAATGCATGCTTGCTTGTGAGTTTCTCAACTCCAACAGGTGGTACATATAGAGCGTAGGGGGTTATTGTAGTGATCAAGTCCCTAAACCTTGATTATCTACTGGAACTTTCCTTATTAGTCAAGTGTAGTGGTCGGATAAGGGTGTCATCATTGTGCGAACTGTAATCTCGAAGGAATTTCTTGATCAAGCCCATCAGAATAGTAACCAAAGGAATATAAGAGGCATCAAACTAGAACGGAGTATTAGGATGATCCAAACAACTAGGGTCATACCAATATCACAACTTATCTTCCTTCAGCAATTTTACTACAGTTGGGCATTGAGCTAACCATTTTTATTGCCAACATTGTGGGCTTGATCAAGTTCTTCATTCATGTTCGCAAGATCTTCATCATAACCCTCCAACCATATAGTAGGAGCTTGTTTATGAAAGTGATAGGTAAGGAATCCAACCTTCTTACTTAAGCTCTTGATGGTAACTGATTGATACTTTATAAGTGCTGCTTGGTCTGACAAAGTCTTCTCGGTCCTCTCCTCCTCCACTAACTGAGGAATTTTAACCACTTATTGGCAAGACTGGCCCATACCCTTGAACTTTATCAACTGCTCTAACTCCTCCATCAATCATGCATTCTCATGTTCCAAAAAAGAGGCTATTTCATTATGATTGGTCGTAGCTAAATTCTTGAGTCCCGATAGCTCATTATGTAATAAGTTATTCTCTTGTACGAGCGGACTTGCCACTTCCCGAGAACTTTTCTTATCGTATTATAAAACAAGATTCTTGTTAGAATACACCAAAGAAAAAGATTATAATTTTTTTTAACAAACCCACTACCATTCTGTAGCGTAGTAAACATTTTCTTGTAATCGGTAGCGAGACTAGCAACAGTATTATTATAGTCTCGCTGGAGATTGAGGATAATTTCATAATATCCACTGTTTGATGGAAAAGTCGGTGCATGCTGAGATAAGCTTTTTTATCTTAATTTGATATATACAAGCTGATAAAATCCTCCAACTCTTGTTCATCCACTTCTTCATGACCAACATCGAATAACTGGTTACTCCTCTGATAGAGCTCACTTTGGATAGCGACCAAACAGCCCATCCTGGTGTTAAACTGAAATAAATAGGGTGGTACATGAGTAATAGCCAAATAAAGGAGAAG
Source organism: Sambucus nigra (assembly GCA_949130495.1). Lineage (NCBI taxonomy): Eukaryota > Viridiplantae > Streptophyta > Magnoliopsida > Dipsacales > Adoxaceae > Sambucus > Sambucus nigra. The sequence continues at coordinate 221,297,823 of OX422212.1, forward strand.
TTGAGCTAAATTGATCAAAATTGTAACATAAAAGGCAAAACTTCATTTTATTGAAAATATGAAAGTATTACAACTGAAGAATTATAACTAATGCATCAAAAGTTCACAAAAGGAGGGAAAGAAAGCATCAAAACCCTATGACTATCATGGCCTATTTCACACCTTCTCCATATCGGCCACAACTTCACATTACATTCATTCAACCACCACCACCTAACCTTTAGGTGTTACAGACTCCTCCATCGCATCCTCATCCTCATCGTCAACCTCCACCTCAATTTACAGAGGAGTGCCTAGGTTGTGCTGGAGAAAAAGATTTTACCCTTTTGCTGTGTCAGGCCGAGTGAGGGTAGTGTACCAACCCTCTTTGAAGCGGACTTCTTTAGGTATTCAACCTGAATGTCATCAGTAGAGAACGCCTTATCCCATCCCCTGCTGAATGCATCCTCATTATCCTTCTTAGCCTTAGCCTTGATGCCAGCAGCATTCACTTTTGCGGGATTAGAAATCTTCCTAGACTCCTCAACCTCGTTCCTAGTAGTTCTCACAGCTTCCTATGCTAGAATCTTATCGTGCTCCAGCTCATTGATGGTATCTCCCATATTTTTCGTGTTGTTCTCATGAGCATGACTAGCTGCCTCCAAGGACTTTTGCATCCTCGAGAAAGCTGCCTCTACATCGGAGGAATAATCCTTCAATTTGTCATTTCATCTCAATAGCTAGTGATAATCAATCAAGAACTAAAAATTCAAGCATTCGGGGAAGGACATTAGCAGCGAATGGTAACAAGTATGATTAATAAAAAATGGAAAATGATACTTACAAAGTCTAGATTGTGGTTGGCCCGATCAACAATCCTTGAATGTGGAAGGGAGGATGCAGTTACTTTATCAACAGGAAGAACTCCATAGGAAATGTAGACCCCCAATTTTAAACTTCTTTTAAAATCAATTTCCTTTAATGCAGAATAAAGATGGCTCAAACACACAAACAACTTACAACAAATTTTAATTTCTTTCAAATTAAAAATAAGCCAAACTAAAAGTGAGATTGAGATAATCCAAGACAACTTTTCACTTAAACAAAATTAATTTAATCCCAAGTCCTAAAATTTGCCTAACTTGATTAATTCATTTTTCTATATAGGCCAAACCAAATTTTATCAAATTAAATTATTTAGACTAGAATTAAATTAAATTAAACATTACCCAAATTAATAAACATGCACCATGTTAATCAAGAATGCGAATTAAACTCAATTTTATCTTTTAAGTCCTAAACATGCGTTCTAGGTGATTTTTGCAAAAGATAAAATAAATTCACAATCCTACAACACGACGATGCATGAGGAAAAACCCAAATTGGGAAAAAACCTCGGACGGCCCTGGCTTAACAAATTCACTAAGTATGGTATGAATTTTACAAAGACACGACAAGAGGACTTACACAACTAACTCGACTCCCTTAAAGCCTTGACGTGCTCCTTCGATCTTCAACCTCCACCTAGCGAATAATCCCGGAGTCCACCGGAACCTTGGAGTCCACCAATTGAGACCAAGCTACCATCAACCACACATGGTGCCTTTCACCATGTGAGAATGCCGCAGCAAAATAAAACCTTCTTCTTCTTTAAAGGATGTAGAAGAAAACCCAAACTCTTTTCTTCTTGGGTAGAAAAGTGAACCCGGTGCCAAAATACTCCAAGAAAATATATAGAAGTAGAAACTTGGATAAACTAAATAGTTGGGTGTATGAGTTTTGGTAGGATTTATTTCATGGAATCACAAAAATACAAAACAATGAACTTTTGATGTTAGGAAATTTTTTCTCCAATTGTTCTCTCAAAGTGTGTTTATAAGTTATCAAAAGTTAGAATTTCAAAAGAGGTTCCCGCACTTAATAAATCTAGAAGAGTTAGTGGGAACAAAAGAGTGGAATAATAGAGAAAAACTGTCAAAATATTTTCCCGCCAAAAATCTCGTTTGAACGAAGTCTCATTCGAACGACCATCTAAGATGTTCCAGAGGCCAAATGGGAAAAGCCGATGGCAAACTTGTTCAAACGAAATTCTCGTTCGAATGACAATTTCGAACGAAATATCAGAAGTTCATTTTTCAATTTTAAGCCCAAAAACTTTTTATTCAAAGTTCTAAAATAACTTTCTGAAAATAAAATTCATGTCAACTTAAAATTACACCCATTGTAAATTATTCCAAGTCTCCTACAAATATATAAAAGCATTCATACCTTTGGAGACTTCAAATATGATGTTGATGACGTGAAACGTGGCACTGAAACTCGATAACAATGTTCTCTTGATAAGTAGGCCGCAACGACTTCAACTCAAACTTGTCATAGGCTTGAAGGATACACAAGAACACTATCCTATGACTCAAATATTTTTGTCTGTAATTGAGCCAACACTACATTAAGACTCAATTGGAGACTTGTGTCCCTACAAATCTCCCTCTTTGGCTATTTCGGGACCATAACCAAAACAAAGTCCTAAAGGGTCGTCAAGCTCTTACTAGGCAAAAAAAACATCCCACCCAAAAAAAATAAAATTACAAGCTTGACTCGAAAACCCAAGGAATACTATCTTTACCTAATGAAAGTTGTTGTTTAGAATAAAACTTGCACACTTAAGAAAAACATTAAACGCATAGGGAATATCAAAATATTAAATGTAATTAAAATAAATACTCCCCCTAAATTAATTCTCCCCTTTATCAAATAAATGACCTACTTAGAAAGACGTATCCCCCTAAGTTAAATGTCCCAAACTAAGTTACGAGTACAATAGGATTAGATACCATTTCTCCCCTATCATTCTCCCCCTTTTTGTTCAGGAATAGACAAATAATAAAAGAACTAATAAACAAGATGATGCATAAGGTGATAAGAACAGGAAAGTATATGGGCAATAATAGCAATAACTAGTCCAAACAAGAATAATGGATGCTAACTATTATGTGAACAAAAACGATATAAATTTGACAAAAATGATACTAAGCATGTGATATCAAACAATATATGAAACAAGATAGATACCAATTATGAATTAAAAGCATGGATGGACTAGCAAGCAAGGCAAAGAGATACAAAATAAAATAAAAGAATACCATATATATGTATACATGATGAATTTCACTAACGCACACGCACATATATATAGGAATAAACACCACACACGACACAAAAATATATTAAGTTTTTCACACTCGTATGGTAAATATGTGTCCAAATACATGTGGAAAACGGAAGTGTAGGGGTTTGAACTAGTAACAATTAAATTTTGACCCAATCACTTAAAACATGTTCACGAAGTTCTCATTTGATTGAAAAACTTTATCACATTTAGATATAGCCTCATGTGACAATATAAATTGAACTCAATGAACAAACATACACAATGCACATAAGCCTATAATTTTGATGATTCATGACAATGAAAGCATAACTAGGATAAATGGACATTGTGCAAACCATTTATATATCATCCAAACTCCCCCAAAATATGCATATAGTTATGGAATGACTATATCAATTAAACAAAATAGGCCTTGGCAAATTATTTTTCTTTTAATGCCATTTTTTTAGGCCTTTGGATCACGTATTTCTTTTAGGTCCATTATAAACGATGGCTTACTCGCAAAGGATAAATTTACTTTCGGAGCCCTTCCCCATGCACATTAATATATCATTCTTTTCATATCACACATATCTCACGTGCAGCGGATTTAACATGCACAAGTCCTCCTAGGTCATAAAATATGTAAATGACTAGATTGGTAGGAGAACACCTAACAAAGCTCAAATATACAGGTGAAGTTAAAATTTCAAGTGAGCTCGTGCATGTGTGAATTGAGGCATATAAAAATAGAATCCATTAAGCAACACAAAATTCAACTACTCCATGTAAGCATGGTAAAGAATATTTTAAGGATTGACAATCTTAACCAAAAGTTCTAGCCACATGGAAGCGAAAAAGAAAGGATTCGAACACATGCATATGCCACATTGATTGTGTCAAACTAAAATACAAACAAAAAAATCTTTTTGAGTTTTTGAAATTTTTAACCAACCAAACAAAAAATATATACTCAAAAGACAAACAAAAAACATTTGTATTTTTCATTTAATACAAAATCAAATGAAAGAACTATAATAAAAAAGATAAACAAAAATCATAATTCTAGCATGAGATATGCGATCAAGCAATGACTAGAAAATGATAAACAAGCATACAATTAGCATGATAATATAGCATGAAGCACAAAATCTAAAGTATGAAAACAACTAACACATTCAAACTTTAGATTTTGTAAAGGAGGTATCGTGTGAAAGTAAATGAGAATAAAAAATCCTATCTTGTAAATCTACCGAATCGGATCTCCTAACCTAAACTAATGACGAATGACGATCTCGGGGTGTAGAAATCTTGGCTACCTCGGTCGCCTTACATTTGGATTTTCTAGGACCTCGTTTAAGATCAAAACAAAACTTCCTAAGATGACCTTTTCGACCACAATGAGAGAACTTAAATACTCGACGAAATGACTTACTTAACGAATGATCTATAACATAGTTCCTAGAGGATTCTCCCAAAATATTGGTTTTGGCTTTAATAGTTGATTCATTACAAGTATCGAAGCCTAAACCATACATGTCATTTTTAATTTGGACCGTTCCTAAAATTTTATTTAATTTCTCCAAACGACTCTCCAAATCAAATTTGACTCTACTTGAGTCTCTCACTTTCTTCTCAAGTTCTACAATCCTAGACTCAAGCAAACTCTTCCTCTCTTAAAACTCAAGAAGCTCATTTTTCATTGATTCCATCAAACCTGTAACGCTATCTCTCTCGCCTTCTACATATTCAAGATTCTATCGAAGAGCTCTCTCTCTTGTCCACGGGTCATCAACTAACACACTCTCATCAACGACCTTGTCACTCTCTTTTAAACTAGCTTCTAACTTCAAATTTCTTATTTTTAATTAAATGGATTCATCGTATAGTTCTTGAAATGCAAATTTAAAGTTCACTCACATCAACCTCTTCTTCATTTTCACTTTCTCTCTCTTCTTCACTCTCACAACCATAAAAAATAAGGGAATCATAAACTTTGACCTCGGAAGTGTCATGTATTTGTATATATTCATGGGAAAATTAATTATCGGTGCTCACATGACTTGCTATGAACGCGAGGAAGTTGCGCTCAATGGGGGAAGCGGTTTCCTCTTCCTTATCATTCTCACTAAGGGTGGCATTGTATGAAATAGGTTGCTTACCCTCTTTCCTTAGTTAAGTGGGGCATTCAAAAGCCCCTTGGCCATAAACCTCACAACCATAACACCTATTAGACTCGTCCCTATGAAGGTTTTCATTAAAAGTTTTAGGGATCTTTTCAAGTTTGTCATGCTTAGAATTTTCAAATTTTTTTAAATTATTTTTAAATTTATCTTTATTAAATTTAAGAAATTTATGAAACTTCCTAGCAAACATGGCCATGTCCTCCGAGTCACTATCACTCTCAATATCCACAACTTGTTTTTCCTCCTTTCGGGCTTTCAAAGCAATGCCCTTATCAATTTTATTTTCATTTTTGGAGGGGAACATATGTAGTTCATAAGTTTGTAAATCTCCTACTAGTTCCTCAAGTTTGGTAGAGTTCAAGTTGGGTAAAGAATTTAAAACGGTCACTTTGCTGATAAATCTCTCGGCTAGGGACCTTAACATTTTTTTTACTACTCGATCGTCGGGTATTTTCTCTCCCAAATTAAAACATGAATTAACTATATCGTAAAGTCTAGCATAAAACTCATCGAAAGTTTCTTTTTCATTCATTTTGATGGTTTCAAATTAAGTGGGGAGGTTTTGGAGTTTAGAAGCTTTTACGACACTAGTTCCCTCGTGAGTGAGTTGTAAAATATCCCAAGCTTCTTTAGCGGTTTCACACATCATTATGTGTCAGAATTCATTCGGTGTGACCGCGCTAAACAAGGCATTTAAACCTCGGAAATTAAAATTTGCAAGTTTAAATTCGTTCTCACTCCATCTATGTGCGGGTTTGGGAACACGCTCGTTTTCTACCAAATATGTAGGTGGATACCACCCATTAACAACTGACAACCAAACTCTCTCGTTGATAGATTTTAATGCCGATTTCATATGCGCTTTCCAATATGCGTAATTAGAACCATCGAAAATAGAAAATTTAGAAAATGGGAAAAATTCCATTTTTAACCAAAAATATATAAAAGGACCTTAACGTAATAAATCAGCGCTCCGGCTCTTATACCACTTGTAGGAAATGTAGACCCCCAATTTTAAACTTCTTTTAAAATTAATTTCCTTTAATACGGAATGAAGATGGCTCAAACACATAAAGAACTTACTACAAATTTTAATCTCTTTCAAAATTAAAATTAAACTAAACTAAAAGTGAGATTAAGATAATCCAACACAACTTTTCACTTAAACAAAATTAATTTAATCCAAAGTCCTAAAATTTGCCTAACTTGATTAATTCATTTTTCTATATAGGCCAAACCAAATTTTATCAAATTAAATTATTTAGAATAGAATTAAATTAAATTAAACATTACCCAAATTAATAAACTTGCACCATGTTAATCAAGAATGCGAATTAAACTCAATTTTATCTTTTTAGTCCTAAACATGCGTTCCAGTTGATTTTTGCAAAAGATAAAATAAATTCACAATCCCATAACATGACGATGTACGAGGAAAAATCCAAATCGGGAAAAAACCTCACACGGGCCTGGCCTAACAAATTCACTAAGTATGGTATGAATTTTACAAACACTCGACAAGAGGACTTACACAACTGACTTGACTCCCTTCAAGCCTTGACGTGTTCCTTCGATCTTCAACCTCCCCCTAGTGAATAATCCTGGAGTCCACCGGAACCTAGGAGTCCACCAATTGAGACCAATCAACCACACATGGTGCCTTTCACCATGTGAGAATGCCATGGTAAAACAAAAGCCTCTTCTTCTTTGAGGGATGTATAAGCAAACCCAAACTCTTTTCTTCTTAGGTAGAAAAGTGAACCCGGTGCCAAAATACTCCAAGAAAATATATAGAAGTAGAAACTTGGATAAACTAAACAGTTGGGTGTATGTATTTTGGTAGGATTTATTTTATGGATTCACAAAAGCACAAAACAATGAACTTTTGGTGTTAGGAAATTTTCTCTCGAAATATTCTCTAAAAGTGTGTTTAGAAGTTATCAAAAGTTAGATTTTCAAAAGAGGTTCCCGCACATATATCTGGAAGAGTTGATGGGAACAAAAAAGTGGGATAATGGAGAAAAACTGCCAAAAACTATCAAAATATTTTCTCGCCGAAAATCTCATTCGAACGACCATCTAATGATGTTCCAGAAGCCAAATGGGAAAAGCCAATGGAAAACTCGTTCGAACGAAATTCTCGTTCGAATGACAAACTCGTTCGAACGACAATTTTAAACGAAATGTCAGAAGTTAATTTTTAAATTTAAGCCCCAAAACTTATTATTCAAAGTTCTAAAATTAATTTCTAAAATTAAAATTCATTTTAAAATAAAATTACACCCATTATAAATTATTCCAAGTCTCCTACAAATATATAAAAGAACTCATACCTTTGGAGACTTGAAATATGATGTTGATGACGTGAAACGTGGCACTGAAACTCGGTAACAATGTTCTCTTGATAAGTAGGCTGCAACGTCTTCAACTCAAACTTGTCATAGTCTTGAAGGATAGAAGAACACTTTCGTATGACTCAAATGTTTTTTTTCGGAACACTACATTAAGACTAAATTGGAGACTTGTGTCCTTATAAACTCCTGCCCCATAGAAAGCTCAAGGTTCACCATAATGGACTGCGTGGTACTTTTACCCTTATCAGTGAGCTCTTATCCTGCCAACTCTAAAGTGGGGTTGAACCTATGCTCAACCTCTTCCACTGAGGCTCTTGATTTGTTTCCCGGTGAGATCTCCACAACGATGGTTTGGTTGGAGCCCTATACTTTGGGTTTCTTTCTTATAGGAGGGGGAGACTTAGTGCTGGCCAATATGTTAAGTATCTTTCTTTTTACCAGAGATATATTCAAGGAAATATGACGAAGCACTCTCTACCAAAAAATTCCCTTATTCTTGAGGGGAGGACTCAAACTCATTACCTGAGGATGAAGAAATGGGGTCTTCTAGGCTGATGGGGGCAGTGGGTATGTCTTCGATTGGGAGAGCAACAAAAGAAGTGATGGAACTACGATAGCCGAGAAAAATGGAAGCCGAGCGAGGGTGATCCTAGACACCAATCGATTGCTAAATGGACCAAACAATCCTTAGGTCGGCGAAGTTATTATCCAAGACACATAATAGTATTTTCTTCCTTTTTCTACAAAATAGAAAGACATAAATAAACAGTCAGCTATCAAAACTAAGAAATGTAAAAGAGGAATATATACAAGTTGTGTGTGTATGTGCCAACATATTCCTTAACCTTTTTGAGGAAAACGGGGTCCAGTGTACACCTTACCCTCGGGAATATGGGAAAATTGCTAATCCTTCACTATCAATCCATGATCCCAATAATCCTTATTGGAATCAGATAAGTTCACGATAAGAGCTCTTTTTGGATACCTCGTTTTCAAATAATAAATTTCATTCGTTTAGGTTATTTCATTTCGATGTTTGTTCTGTACTGCTCATTAATGCGGTATACCCTATTAATGACTCTCTAAGTATTTGTGGACACCTGAGCAGGGACTACAACGAAAGACTGATAAAATTCCAAAAATAAATGATTGGGAGGAAAAATGACCCCTCACTTTGCAATAAATATTATGGAAATCCAATGGATCTCCTCTAGTGCACAAAGGTCACAGAGACCAATTAACAACTCAGTTGTTTCCCATGAAGGGATTCTATGAGTGGTCTTAAAGAGCTCCAATGAACTCTCATTTATAGTGTGCACCATAGTTTCACCAAAGAAGAAATAAATGCAAAGAGTAAGAGATTCTTACAGTGAAAAAAACAACAAGAGAGCACAACTATCACAAATGGTGAAAAAATCTTGAAAGAGAAGAAAGAGATTTTGAAATTTAGGGTGAAGTGAATGAAGGAGGGAAGTAATGTTTTATAGAACTCAATGAGGTCTCCTGAGTTGCTCCGAATGGGTATGATTAAATGTACCTACCATTTTTGATTTTTTACGCGGTTCGTTGTCCAATGAACAATATTACTAGCGTACCCCTAGACACTTCATGATTTTTGCCACTATTTATAAAATTTCCACTACATCAAGTAACGAAACTCAAAATACGAACTCTTAGATATCGAATGCCGACCAAACACCTCAATGTGATAAAACCAGCTTTGGAGGTTGGCGACCAAAACTTTCGAGAAATGGACCAACACTTAGTAGTTAATAATCCGTTATTTCACTCCACTAATCACCGCTCACTCTGATCACGAATTAAAAATTGGGGGATTTTGTTGTAACCTATAGTAAGCGTATGACGTGTACCAATGAATTGATAACATATGTTATCATCATGTATTCCAATGGGCCATACGCCATGATATTATCTTGGTTGGCAGATCATTAGTCGATCGTATGGTCGACCACCTTCAGGAAGGCCAACCACCAACAAAGTAAAACATACACATGTGGGGACATCTATAGTCACCAATACACATGAATGTGAAGCTAACCTCCAAGTTGGATCATGATTAGTTGTCATTAATAATGTAAAAAATTATAAATGTCTGACATATAAAGTCACTCCACCTCTTCTTCTTCCCCTACTATAAATAGCCCACTATATGCCTCCATTGGGATACATATGAAAAATGGCCTATACTCAACCCAGAGAGATTCTTCTTGAGGGCTTGTATTGAACCCTAATACCTAGTGACATTGTACCCAAAGATGTAGGTGCCTCATTAGGCTGAATCATGTAAAAATTCTTTATCCCTTTCTTTATCGCTCATCTCTCTTTAGTTCACATAATTTTCTTTTATATCTGTGATAGATTTTTATTTGTATCACTAACCTAAGACACATAATAATCACCATACCAATTTTAGACACCCAAAAATTCTATACTTTATTAATTTACCAATTAAACTACAAACAGTTTTTTTTAACTTTATGCGCTTGCTACCAATACAAACAATGAGAGGCTTAAGCAAATTATTAGAAAGATATGTTATATATACTATTTAATTAAAATAATAGTACAAAATTAAGAATAATAACAATTACATAATCAAAACGTAATTACATAAAATGAGAATAACTTACTTGATATTGCAGAATTAAATAATAAATAAATAAAGAATTCCTAGCCCTGTGTAATACCACAATGTCCTTAAGACAAATTTAATTCTCTTCCATAGTGCTTTAGGGTCTGAATTAATGTCTCCCAAGATATAGCTGAATTCTCGAATCAATACAGGAAACACAACAATGTAATGATTTTGGCGAACACAATTTTTTTGTCTTTTCCTCAACCATGAACAAGACTTATGAAATGCAGGAACTGTTTAGGAGAGGAAATGAACGGAATTTCGGAGCTGCATATTTTTGAATTTTTCATTAGTGAAAAAATGGATGGGAACATCTATATATATAGCAGCGAAGAGGTGATTGTTCAGAAAAAAATTGTCAACAGTTAATTTTGTTTAGCTTTAAATTAAAGCCCGGAAAGTTAATTAAATTCGGCCCAAATATTTAGGAGATTTTTATAAGCCCAAGCCCTAGCCCGAACCGAATCGAGTCGAGCCGACCAAATGTAAGGATGGCGTGCACGTGTGGGATTTTGGCCCAACCCCAACACGTTCATAGTGTATTCCATATCCCCTTCAAAGAGTTGGGATACCCTAAGGCATCAAAGCCTTAGTCCATCATTGGGATTTTATTAACTCATCATTTTTCCACATTTTTTTTTCAGTGTGGGACAAGAGTTAAAACATACCCAATTCATTAACTTTCATTGATTTATGAGTCAATTTAGGGACATATTTATTCTTCATAACTTAATGGAATTGTACATGTGAATATATTACGTTAATCTCCTTGCAAAGGAAAACACGTTCGTATATGATCTCACAATTATTGTGGTGTGGGTCCCACCTAAATTTGAGCTCAAAGTTAATCAAAATTTTGGATGACTTTTAAGTCCAATTTTTCCAACAATCCCCCACATGAATGATATATGGCTATAAATAGAAACAAAACAGATTCTGATGCAGATGTAGATAAAGTTTTAGTAAAACAGAAGATTTATTGCATTGGGAGAAGTAGCCTAGTGGCCTTGAACTTTCCTTAGTAATATACCATAGAATTTACTTGGTTAATCAGTAGACTTCACGTCTTTGAACCGTCAACCATTTTTGTAAACCTAGACAATAGTATTCATATAATAATTTTTCAACACAGTTGGTTCTCACGTTTGTGTTCATTTTGACCATGAACACGACTTGGTTCCGTGAGTATTTTAGAGAATCTTCCTTTCATTATTATCATAGAAGTACCCCCTTCTTACTCACGTAGGTTACTTCCATAAAGAGTATCCTGCAATAATTGACTTAGACATACTAAGATATGGATGACATTAAAAGCATAACTTATCCTAATTTCGCGGCAGATGTGCATTGTCTCATCTTTGAAATGGATAGAATTAAATATCCTCCCGTTCTTAACGAATACAATGTAGTTTGGTTTGCCCATTGAACCTAGATCTTGGGATCTCTAGTGAGCTAGGTTGGGTTATCACTATATTGATTCTTATTTATTTATAGGCTTTAGACCCATTCCTCTTGGTGATCTTTCAACTTTCTCTTAGTTTAAACATTTCGTTAGTGGATCCTCTATATTATCTTTTGACTTTATGTAGTCAATTGAGATAATTACATTTGAGAGAAGTTGTCTAACGATAGTATGTCTACAACGAATATGTCGTGACTTTACGTTATAAATGTGATTATGTGCCCTTCCAATTACCGATTGACTATCACAATGTATACATATTGCGGGCACAGGTTTGGACGAATTTGGAACATCCTCTAAGAAGTTTTGATGCCATTCAGCTTTGTCTCCATCTTTGTTTAGTGCAATGAATTCAGATTTCATTTTCTATTTAGCAATGCATGTTTGTTTTGAGGATTTCCAATATACAACTGCACCTCCAAGGGTAAATACATACCCACTCATAAACTTAGAGTCTTCTGTATCGGTTATCCAATTTGCATCGCAATGTCCTTCAAGAATAGTTGGATATTTTGAGTAGTGTAGTCCATAGTTTTGAGTGTATTTTAAATAACCCAAAACTCTTAATATCGCCTTCTAGTTATCTCTCCCTAGATTACTCGTAAATCGACTTAGCTTACTTATCGAGTATGCTATGTACGATCGTGTACAGTTCATGATATACGTTAAACTATCGATAATACGAGAGTATTTTAGTTGAGATATGCTTTCACCATTATTTCTTGCTAGATGTAAATTTACATCTACAGTTTTCTTGGTGGGACTAATATTATACTTCTTGAATTTTTCAAGTACTTTATCTATGTAATAAGACTGAGATAATATAAGTCCATTCGATGCTTTAGAAATTTTAATTCCTAATATAACTTCGGCGATACCTAAATCTTTCGTGTCAAATCGACTACTCGACATTTATTTTGTAGTTTTGACAATTTTCAAGTTACTACCCATGATAAGCATATCATCAACATAGACGCATACAATGACATATCCATTTTAAATGTATTTAAAGTAAAAACATTTAACACATTCATTAATTTTGAAACCATTTGATAACATTGCATTATCGAATTTTTCATGCCATTGCTTAGGTACTTGTTTTAGTCCTTAAAGTGATTTAACAAGATTACATACTTTTCCTTCTTCTCCGAGAGCCTTGAATCCTTCAGGTTGCTCCATATAAATTTCCTCGTCTAGTTCACCAATTAAGAATGCGGTTTTTACATCCATTTGATGTATTTTACGTCCATTAATAGCACGTATTGCTATTAACATTTGAATGGACATAATTCTTATTACCGGTGAATATGTGTCGAAGTAATCCAACCCTTCCTTTTTCCTATAGACTTTTTTAATAAGTCGAGCTTTATATTTATTAATTGATCCATCGAACTTCAACTTCTTTTTGAAGATCCATTTATAACCTAAAGGTTTTGAACCTGGTGGAAGATCCACTAGTTCCCACATGTGATCTTGCAAAATGGATTCAATTTTGATATTAATTGCCTATTTCTAATTAGAAGCATCGGGTAAGGATATTGCTTCTTTGTACGATTGAGGTTCATTTTCTAGAAAATGTGTTAGAAAATTTGGACCGAAGTAAGTCGAGGTTCTTACTCTTTTACTACGTCTTGGTTCATTCTCTATTGACGTGTGATCAATAGGTTGATGAGTACAACTTGTAGCAGCTTCAGTTGTCCTTTTAGATGAACCAGATTCTCGGGTCATGTTATACGAAAATTCATTTTTAAAAAATGAAGCATCCCTCGATTTAACGACCGTATTTACATGAATATCCGAAATCTCAGATTTACAAACTAAGAAATAATATGCGTTGCTATTAATAGCATAACCGATGAACACACAGTCAACGATCTTTGGTCCTATTTTTACTTTTTTAGGTTTAGGAGCCATCACTTTGGCTAAGCACCCCCATACTCGTAAATATTTATAGCAAGGTCTTCGACCTTTCCATAACTAATAAGGAGTCTTATGAGTTTTCTTATGTGGTACTTTGTTAAGAATATAATTAGCAGATAATAAGGCTTCCCCCCATAAGTTATGGGGAGCTCATGAACTTATTAACATATAGTTCATCATCTCCTTCAATGTACGGTTTTTGCGTTCAGTAATACCATTCGATTGAGGAGAATAAGGAGCGGTGGTTTGATGGATAATTCCATGTTCAGAACAAAATTTCTTAAAAGAAGATTCATATTCACCTCTTCTATTACTCCTAATAGACTTTATCTGTTTGCTTAATTGATTCTCAACTTCAATTGTATATTGTTTAAATGTATCAATAGCCTCATCTTTACTATGTAACAAATATACATAGCAATATTTTGTGCAATAGTCAATAAAAGTAATAAAATACTTTTTTCCACCTCTAGTTTGTAAAAATTTTAAATCACAAATATCCGTGTGTATTAAATCTAATGGTTCAGAGATCCTTTCAATAGAATGAAATGGCAATCTAGATAATTTTTATTCCACACAGATATCACAATTATGATTTTTATCAATATTAAATTTTGGCAAAAATTCCAAGTTAATTAATCTACGCAAGGTATCAAAATTAACATGTCCTAATCTAGCATGCCAAATAATTAGATGACTCAGTCATATAAGTGGATCTAGAAATTTCATTCATAGGGGATGCCCTAGGCACCAATGTTATTACATTCATTTTAAAGAGGCCCTTAGACAGGTAGCCCTTTCCCACATACACATCATTTTTGGACAACACAAACTTATCAGAAATAAACACAAGTTTAAACCCATGATTTCTTAGAAGCGATTCGAAAATCATATTTTTACGAATGACAGGCACGTGTAGCACATTGTTAAGAGTGAGTTCCACTACTTAAAAAATAACAATTAAGGACAAAAAAAATTTTGTCCCAAAAGCTCATTTGTTCTCCCTAATAGTATTTAGGATAGTCATAAGGATAACAAGAGTTGTCCTAATAGATGGACATCATAAAAGGCTAAAAGGATGGCAATTGATGTCCTTTTTGAGTATTTAGGACATCAATTGCCGTCCTTTTTGTTCCGTCATTTTAAATCCATATATTATTACATATTTATAAGGACAGATGTTGCCGTCCTTTAAAACGAAGTATTAGGGACAGAAGTAGTTGTCCCAAATATATTTTGGTGCATAAAATGTGGCGCCAAATGAATAATTTAAAAGACGGTTGTAGTTGTCCTAAAATATATGTCTATATAATAAGAGAGAGGGGTGTTTGAATAGTACCAATAATTTAATGGTTGGGATCGAATATTTTGGGACGATCTAAGGGTGTCAGATTTTTCCATATCACCACTTAACATTGTGACATGGCAAATGAAGGGAATACCCCTTGAACCCCAAATCCTTCCCTCGACTCCTTCATTCGAATCCCTCACTCATTTCTGCTCTCTCTCTCTCTTTAACACAAACATACCCTCCCTCACTAACCCTACGTCTCCAACTCTCCCGCCTCCCGCCGCCTCTGCCTCCCACCACCTTGCCTCCGCTACCGCCTTCGCCTCTCACTCTCTTACACATGCACACACAGATAAGGTCAATCGTTTATTTTTTTCCCAGTTTTGTTTTGAAGATCTAATGGTTTGTTTTTGTTTTGTTTTGAAGATCTAATGGTTTTTTCCACGTTTTTTCAAGATCTACTCGGGTATGTCTTCTTCTCTCTTTAGTTTTTTGTTTTACATTTTAATTTTTTGTAAACCCTAATTTTTAGGGTTTTTTGGCAAGTTTTCGAAATGGCTCAAGAATAATGGCAAGTGGCATTAAGATCTAAGGAGTTAGGGTTTCGAGTTATTTATGTTCTTTCGATTTATGTTTCAATAGGATTTTTATTGTTGTTATTTAGTTTTGTAGAGAGAGGGGTGTTTGAATAGTGTCAATGATCCAACGGTTGGAATCAAACACCCCTCTCTCTTAGTAGCTGGACCATTTTCATTCAAAGTTGGGTTATGGTTTCTCCTTACTAATATGGTATAACTATTGTTATTAATTTTAAATCTAACTAAACTCAATAGTGTTTTGTTCTTAAGTTGTGGATACAAGAATAACCATTCAAGATGCAGCGCCTTAACTCTTGATTATGCACTCCTACTTATCAAAGCTATTGGCATTTTTTATTGGCATTAAATATACTTGAATTAATTTGTGGGAGATACTGTATCACAGTGCACTATATGATTATAAATATATGAATCAGACTAATTTTGAACCTTTGTTTTACCGTCCTAATATATGAATGAAGCTAACATTTACTTCCTTCTCTCATTTGGTAGGTTTTAAAAAAAGAATGAGCATGGAAGAACTTGATGGAGGAAGAAAGATGCACCGATGGTATAAATAGCATTTCCATTGAAATTTAACTTCATTTATCCTAAAAGTTTAGAATTCACTCAATTCTTTTGGTTTCCAGTTTTTAGTATGAAGTTTATTTATTCAGTTTCAAGAAATGAAATTTTGTACTTGGTCTTTATATAATGTATGTGATTAAATCAAACTAATCATAATACTTTTGTTGGTTGTTTAGATTTCAACAACTTATTTGGTTTATTGTTAATAGGTAAAATGAACTACATTGAAATTATACACTAAATCTGGCAATTTCTTTACCGTTTTCGACACTATTTTGTAATTAATGAAACCAAAGACGACAGAAAGAGTGTGGCATGCTGCACTGTGGAAGGTACACAACCATTTTTTTCAAATTAGTAGGTTTTGAAGATATAAATACTCATTATTATGAATACCATTGATAAAATTTTGAATACTATTGATTACTGTTTAAAACCAGTTACTTTATTCCATATATTATCAGTACTTCATTCCATATCAGCTACTTATAATATCAGTTACTTCATTCCTTATACACATAAGGAATGTATAGCAGTGCATTCAATTAGCCCTGCATTTGAATTCGTAGTGCATTTTATACACATACGGAATGTAGAGCAGTGCATTTGAAGGAATGAAGTAACTGATTATGGCAATGCTTTGTTGGAAGGAATTAAGTAACTGATGTGTGTGTTTGAATGTCTAATTCATGTCACTAAACTAGACTAAATCATCCCGAATGATATTATAGTCATTTAAATAGTAAGAGATGTTTGGAGATCTATCATTCATCGGGCACGGTGACTTTCAAGAATATGCTTCCATTCATATTCCATTCATATACGCGTAAAAAATGAATTGATTTGAATTTTATTTTGCAGGTCAACAAAGATTATACAACGTTAAGAGAGTGAAAGTAGCAGCAGCAGACCATAAGTTGTCCATAGTGAAGAGAGTGCAAGTTGACATCAATTTGATGTTTGAGACATCAAATTTCATTTGCCCAATTTCCATGTAATGAGAAGTAATGCAGGCCATGACTGAGTTGCCTTCATAATGCAAGTATCCAGACAAGCTATAGGGATCAAATAGGTTCAAGTTTCTATTCATATCAAGGCTGGATAAATGAGGAGGGGCATATGCCCAAGTAGCAATTGTTATATATTTGATAACTCAAAGTAATTTTGACGGATTTTATGAGTACCTATGTCCATGATTTAGAAAAATTCCAATATAGGAGCTGATGGTCTAAAGATTCAACAACAGATGTCGTATCACAAAAGATGCAACGGGAAACAGTAGTAATGCCATGCAATTTTAATACATCATCACAAGGAATTTTATTCCATAAGACTTTCCAAACATATAGAGATCTTTTTAGGGGTAATGTAAGGCTGCCAGAATTTCATGGATTGCTTGAAATGGCGTCCTCTAGGTCTCAAAATATACCTATTTCACTTTGCAACTTATTTGAATTATAATTTTGTAGTCTTCCTTATTCCATGTTCCTCTTTTTATAGCAACTTATTTGAATTATAGTCTCAAAATATAAGACTTTTTACAGTTTTGTAATCAATTTTAGCTAGAAGTTTTTAGTATTTGTATTATTTTTTGTTACCATTATTTGAATTAATAAAATAGGTGTATAAGATGAAGGAACAAATAAGGTCTTCGTACATCAATGATGAGGAATACGAGTATGAGAGGAGGATTGTTAATGTTTCTATTGTGGCGAGTGTTGAGAAGTTACAGGCTTATGCTTATATTTGGAGCGACGGTACTGATCCAAGCTATGTGCTCTAACAAGTACTGATCCAAGCTATGGCAGGAGGCCTTTTCGTTCCGTGCTCTCAATTCAAATCGGGTTTTAGAAGTGTATTGCACTGTTTTATATCCAAGTTTATTTTTATCTGCAATACTTTGAACTGTTAAAAATTTAGTTCATTTGTATCGCATATATAGTGTTTGGGTGGAAGTTTCATTTTTTTTAAGTTTTAGTATAAACCATGTTGTTACACGCAGATAATTAACAAGATTTAATTTATATAATGTGGATAATTAACGATGTTCGAACCAAGAAGGTATATCTTAGTGAAGTGAAGATCATTATAAATATAATGGACGATGTTCGAACCAAGCAGGTATATTATAGTGTTAGAACACAATTTTATCATAAATAAGTCTGTTATTTTTATCTCTATTTATGTTTTTTTCACATCTATTTATTATCTAATACTGTAGTTAGGCCCATGAAAATTACCGTTCTATTTTGCTCTTTGTTTCAAAATCTAACACTGTCCTATGTTTTATAGGTCTCCGTGGAGTCTCCATCCATTTTCCCCTTTAGATAGTACATAAGATGTGAATTTTATGTTGAGCACGAGGAATACAGCTCCGAGCATTGTACTATCAACTAACTGATACCTTTCTAAGCCTTCCGTTATATGGTCATTGAAATACTTATCTCTACCATACTACAAAAACTCTTATTTTGAACAGAATGGTACAATTGGTTTACTGTAAAGATTTGTTTGTGTAAATATACAGATTTATATATCCTTACCTTCTTTTATAAATGACTTTGGGTTTATATATGCAAATTGATTACTAATGAATTCATTTTGATTACTGTAAGGATTTGTTCGTATGTTTGAGCTTCTTATCGATGAGATCAAGGCAGTAGTATAAAGTTGAAGCTTCTATTACACGGAAAAGCTTGTACTATGTATTTATTCTATTGCAAATCCTATACTATGCATTTTGTGCAGCCTTCATTCTAATGTTAATATACATTGTGCAACATTCATAAAGTAAATAGAGGTTCACGGAGAGTATTGGAACGTTTTGTCAAAATGATACTAACACGTAAGGGAAACATGATTTTTCTGTCCGCATATTTGACACGGACCAGATGCATTATGCACTATTTGAGGTTGACTTTGGGATCAAGTAATAATACTTGAGCCATGGTTAAAACTAGAATTTGGACGAGGCTTATTCAGATTGAGACTGTAGTTTGGCGACATGGTGCACTATTGAGAATAAAGAACAATAGGGGCTGCTGGAGCAATGCGAAATGAGAATAAGGACTATGGGACAACACTTTTGCCCTTGAAGGTTGTGTATTGGCCATGTAATTTGGAAAGAATGGGTACTCATAGGACATTGATTCTGCAAACTCAAGTCGAGAATAAGCAAAAGGGACTCTTGATGGGTCGAGTTTGGAGGTGGCTGAGTAGTATTGTGGGCTGCACAAGTAATGATTGGTATTAGGCGATGTTTAATGGTATTAGGCGATGTTTAAATAATGTGAGTTGAAACACCTATTCAATTTTTACTGTTTTTGATAGTGAACTAGAAATGCTAATCGATGTATGCTTGCTTTAAGAGGAGCTATTTTTCAATATCCTTTTGGTTGTCTGACTTTTTTAATATCCTTTTTCAAAGTTATTATTATTTCAATTCAGATTTATTATTTCTATTTTTTTCGCAGATTAGGATATTATGTGCTGTGGATCATGACGATCTCAAGGAGCTGGTTACTGTATCAAAGTGGATCAGAGAAGCGGTAAGCTTTGGAATCTTTTGATGCAAAATTTAAAATTTTATTGTTTGAATCTAATTTGTGCTATGTAAATGAACAGACTTTGGTTGTAAAGAAATTGTATTTCTCATTTAGTACGCCAGCATAGAGAATAATGAAGTTTCAAAATTGTATTGTGTTGCTTGATTCCACTGATTTTGAACAATTAGAAGGTGCTAATGCTCCCAAACAATGGAGAAAACCCCCATCTCGATTGAGTAAAAAGAAGCTGGCAGATAAATCAGTGTCTTTATTTGGTTAAATAGAGGAAGAGTGGCCCATCATGTAAAGTTTGAGTTTGTTGGATGTTACTTTCATTAAATTACAGTATCTATAAATGAAGAACGTCTTTATTTGGAACTTTATTGGGAGGTTTTATCTGTATATTGTTTTAGAGGTATATTTTCAATGTAAATTAGTTTATGCATAATATTTATGAACGGACTGCTTTTTAATTGTGTTACCAAATACACTCATCTTTTGGACCTTCTTGCATTTGTATGCTATTAACTAATTTGGGTTTGTTTGGGGCTTATTGCAATTCATCATTTATATGAATTTTTCTTGAGTTATGATGATCATGGAGTGTGCACATCATGATCATGGAGCGGGTCAGTTTTGAGTTCTTTGACAACTGCTCATCAGAAAGTTGATGACTTTTTTTATTCACCAAATTTCCGGTGGTTGTAGCAGCATTTATGACGTGGGTGGCATGGTTTATCCCTGGTTAAGCTACGCTTTACCCTAAAAGTTGGATACCAAAAGCCATGGATGGATTTGAGCTTTCACTGCAGTTTGGTATATCTGTCTTGGTGGTTGCATGCCCCTGTACCCTAGGTCTAATAACTCCTAATGGGGTTATGGTGGCCATCGAAAAGGGTTCTTCACAAGGTGTGCTTATCAAAGGAGGAATATCTTTTAAAAATGAACACAAGGTACATGCATAATTCAACAACAGGCCTACTGCATAATATATTTGTCATCGCTATTAATATTGATTGAGAGAGGAGGACGTAGCATTACCTTTTGGTTTATACCTAAAATTTAAATAATACCCTTATTTGTAATTGTTTCATAATTCCCTAATATCAATTCATATTAAAATAATTACTTGAAAATCTCCTTATATACTGGCTCCTTTTATAGTATCGCGATTACTTGTAGAAACTTCGGGGGATATAGTATTCGGATTTGTTCCTATCCTGCTATCCGCTTTATGATTTGGTCTTGAGTGCCTAACGGATCAATATTTTGATCCTGCAAGTGAGTTACAGTAGGTGGTTAGGGTCTCACCGGAGTAGTGAGTTCAAGTGGGGTAGTATTAGTGGTTTGGATTAGAGTATAGGGTTGGCCAGAGTTATAAGGTAGGTTATGGGTCGCTACGGTGGGTTTGGACAAGTGGGCTGGAAGAAAAGGCGGGCATGGTCTCGGGTTATGGGTTAGAGTTAGTATAAGGTGGAGGTCAAGAGGTTTTTGGTCTGTAGCAGGTGGTAGATACCTGAGTAGCAGGTTGTTGGTAGAGTGGAGTTTTGTGGCTGCCGAGCAGGTATTACAACGGTTAAGCAAGGTGGGTGGATGACGGAGGTTTTCATATAATGAGTTATATATATTTGAAATTCAAAGGGCATTATATATAACTTATGAAATTGAAACTACATTATATCCAATTGAAATTTATAATGCATATAATGCAGTTAGCAGAAATGACCCATAATACATTTTTGTATAAATTACATATAACTCATATAATGCAATTGAAATGAACCATAGTTATCAATTACATAATTATTAACTGCTATTTGAAATGAGCCATAGTAATTGATGCATTACTAATCCCTTTTGTATCAATCAACAAACTCTATGATGCCAAAACAATTAGTATAATTACTATTTGGCATCATAGAATTTGACCCCTAATCCATTTTCATCAAAATTACTATGCATTACTAAAACTCTATGATGCCAAGGTATAGTCATCCGTTATGCCCAAGTTTTATTTTCTTCGTTTCTTATTTTAGTCCTATTAATGGTCCAATTATCATCTACGCAGGTCAGTCGTGTTGATCAAAAGCATAAAGACTTCGAATCCACTCGATTATTGGATTCATTCAAGGAAGATATATTTTTTGTGTATGCATTTTATGACGATGAATGAGACAAGCATGACGTGGGAGATACAAGCGGGATGGTGTAATATGCTTTGGTTGTAAATAGAATTTTCTTCAAAATTTTGAATTGTCTATTGTGACACATGTTTTTTTCTGAGTTGAATAGTTGATGCAATATGCGAGGTCCAAGATGGACTATTATTATTACTGTTATGGTATTTTGTATTGTCTAAAGACGGTGGATAGTCGTATAAATAAAGGAAACTATGTCTAATTTTTATAAAATATTTGTATTATGAGTGGAACTTGAGCAAAGTTTTATTATGAATGGAACTTGAGCACTTGAACGAAAGAAACTCAGTCCAATTAATAATTTGATCATGAGTGATAGTTTGGAAAAAAAATTGTAGTTATGCACTTTGAAAATTTTGTCGTTTCGAGATTATATTATAATAATCCTAAATTCAATCTCTAATATAATAACATTAAATTAAAAAACAAAAACGTAAAGACATTGTACCAAAATTTAACCTTAAATATAATAACAAAACCAAATAGTATCTTATCACACATCAAAAAATAAACACCACCACATACTTTCAAATTTTCATTTCCACTTCTAAGTTAGTTACAGTAATACATAGTCAAACGTGGTTATTGATAGTATCAACTGCGGCTGCTGTTGGTGGTGGTAGTGGGATGCCCGCCTCTCGTATCATACGAGCGATTTCAAGCCTAGCTTCTACTAGAGTTCCTCGCGACTCTTTGTTGTATTTCATTTTCTAAATAAGCACGCACCATATCAATTTCTTCTTGATGACGATTCTCTCGTGCCTCCACCTCTTCCCAATAATGAGTATTTCGCTCATTGGCCTCCATCTCTAGTCGAGCAATCTCACTATGGTAATAATTAGATGATGTGGTTGAACGTGAAGAAGTTGGTTTAATGCATACTCACATACACAATGCTCGTCCATGTTCTCCAGGTCCTATCACATCCTCAAATGTAGCATCCCTTATTTCAATCCGATTTTGTTGATCAAATGGCAGCACATCCAATTATCTTTTAATCATTTCCTACAAATTGAGAAAGAACATGTAGCACAATCAACCTCTTTTCGTAAATGAAACTTACAAATATCCACCAAAACAAAATTCGTAATGTAACTAAGTCGTTTGGATTGCAATTATCAACATATTCATACCTCTCTACCAGTCGCTCCATCATCGACATCGTATGTGAGATCCTTTTTCTTACGTGTCCATCTCCAAACACTCAATTTGTCGATGGGCTCCTGTTTTTACTTCATCTAATTTATATATAAATAGAAAACATGTTAACAAAATCCTAAAATAACATAAATATAATCATAGTTTAGTAGAACATATATATAATTATACTAAAGTAAAAAAATATACTAACTTGTTGCTTTATTACGGCAATTGAAGTTCTCCCAATTCTAGGGTGGGAACAAAGATAAGCACGGTTAATGATATTCCTATCTGCCACTCGCTGCAAGTGAAAATAAATAATGTTAATGACATTTCATGTTACTTGGTATTGTATACACTCCTCACCAATTCAATATATTATTTTAGAAAATTTCGACAGATTCTTCTTTATTTTTACATGTAATCCAACCTGTTTAATCATCAACATAACATCAATAATTAAAAAAATAACATGCAAAATTCCGTCTAACAATTCAATGTAATACCTTTGTTATTTCTTGACCCCACTGTTTCACTAATTCTTTCCATTGATTCGGGCTGACTTGGGGGGGTGTCGTTGCTAAACGCTCTGCATCCATGTTCAATTCCGTATAATACTTCTTCTTGGTCTCATACTTAAAGGATCTCCATTGAATTCCAAGCTTATGACAACATATGTTTCGGTAATTGTCTGGCGCATTTGTGTTAATCTAAGAACAAAAAAATACATTAGTTAGAAATACTAATAATTTTAAATATTTGATTTTACTAATACGAGATTAATTTAATATTACCTGCACTTGTTCCCAAACAAAGTCGAGCTTTCGTAGATTCTCTTTTGTCCAAGAAAGCAAAGTCAAAGGAAACAAATCCCCTTGACGTGCATAATATTTAAGTTGACTCGCCAACTTCGTCGCATATGGTCTAATTCGTTGGCAATCTTCGTCCCAACCAAGTATCTTTTTCTCACGATTACCCCATTCATTCCATTGTTTAGCACTCCCTCTAACTTTCCTCTTACGAGAGGATGTGCTATTAGTATCACTTGTTCAAAACTAATGAGCAAGCATATGTAAAAATTTACAAAATTATGATGTATAGATATCTTTTAATATATAACATCATGTGAGATGCCATGCAAGTCATTTTTCATTCCACAGGAGGGTGTACCATCGATACTTCGTGTTCAAAAAATAGTATGCTTCTTGTAAATGATAGTTCCATAAGTAAAGAAGTAGCAACAAATCTGCATAAATTGTTTTCAACCCTTGTACCCTTGAATCCCATCATCAATAAATTAAGTGAAATTTCCATCCCCTGTAATACTCCGAAATATTATTATATAAATGATTTTTTCATTAAATTTCAGTCCCAATTTGTTATATACAAATACTTTATATACTCAATGAAAAAAATATTATCAAGTGATGTTGCGCAGTAAGAATCTAGAAAATGAAAAAAAGGCAAATGAATTTCTAGTGTATACAATTTGTTATCTGTTAGAAATTTCATCAAGTGATTGGAAAGCAATGGAATATACAACTTCAGTGAGTAAACAACTATTAAATGGGCAAAAGATATTTTTTATGTATGCATGATGTTGTGGCGAAATGAGCTGGTAAGTTGTTCATATTGACATTAAACCATGACATTTCAGTAAACAGGTGATATACACTGTTTAAGAATGTAAATTAAACCATGACATTTCAAGAATGTAAATTTGTTCTTGACGTGTGTTTTTATCTTGACATGGATGATGAGAATGTAAATTTGTTCTTGGAATTTGATCTTGATATGTGTTTTTCTCTATAGATACTCCCTTAGTGTTATTTAAATTATATACCATAAATCTGCATAAATTTGATGTGGTGTTAAGAGAGAGTGAGAGGAATAACATGAAATGGTTGAACTTGTCACGAGCTATTAAGAAAAATAATCTAAGCCAGACCCAACATGATCCTCGATCACTGTTAGTTAGAAAACTAATGTCTCAACACCCCACGGTAGGTTTTGCAGCTTTTAATGAATTACAAATGTTCCAACTCATAAAATTTGAGGGTTTAACTTAATAGATTAGGGTACTTATGACTAGTGATGTCATGGCTTAGGTCATTCAGCCCATGACATCACCGCTTATACCACACTTATCTTGCCTTCCAAATACTGGAGGCTTTATACCTATGTGGTCTCTCATTTTGTATTAAAACCCAACTTTCATGAATTAATGAGAATGAGTGAGAGTTACTTTGATTATTTCCTCTTTTACTGTGTGTTTCGCTACATTTACATAAAGGAGTCCTTACAATTGATGGCCAAAAACCTTATTATAAGCTCTAAAAGGAGTTATAATAGTAAGAATTATCTAAAGATAAATTCTAAATAAACTAGATAAATAATAGAAAAATCTTAAACTATATCTGAAATATCATCTAACTGACCCCAAATAATTGGGAAAAGGCTTGTTGAGTTGAGTATATCTGAAATATTATCCTAATATTAATAATAATAGAATTACATGATAATCCCAAAAATCCCAAGGGTCTCACCAGACATCAGTCATGTACAACAAAAGCATACTAGAGTGAATAAAGAAAATACTGAACAGATAACTAATAGAAGTAGGCAAACAAGAATACCAAATAACTGTAAGAATTAAGTCTCTGTTACTTTGATGTCTTATGACCCAACCGAAATTACCAAAAAAATGCACAGGATTCTAATGTTCATATGTCAAATTAAGGTCTAAATGACTTTGAAATGAAAATTCATTTTTAATGAACAAAAGTGGACTCCATTGTAGAAAGCATACATCTTCTTTTAACCATAAGACTAATTCTAATTAATCAAACATGTAGATAAAGCTATTATTGAGCCAAGGATCTATCCAAACCTAGTAAGAGGTGTCGTTGTCAAAGATGTGATAAATCAAGGACTTAGAAATATGCTTTGAATGATTTGATGACTTAAAATAGTAGTGGAAAAATCTTACAAAATATAATAAATCAATCCTGACACTAAAATTGGTTAAGAATAATCTGTCAAATCTAAAATTTCAAGTCTGGTATGAGAGTTGATCATTATCAATAGGATTCACTAATCTCGCATAAGCATAGGTTTAAGTCTCTATCAGATTATACACAACACCAGACTATAAATGGCATGGGTGGATGGAGTATACTTATAAACTGATTTGAAATCTAAAAATGTACCTGACTCATGGACAAATCGTTGGCCACCTTCAAATATTGCAATTCAAATCTAATTTGTTGTTTTAAAAGCCACATTTTCTCTCATTTCTCTGGACAAAACGCTTAACCTAACCAAATTTTTTATATGCCTTCATAAGACGTATTGTGTATTTTATAAAAATATTAGTATAATGTGTCTATACAGTGGTTTAGGAAAAAAATTATCCATAAAATAATCAAGTCTTAAAATTGAATCAGAACTTTAACTTTCGTCCCCAGCCCTGACCCTAGAAGCCTAATGTACCTTGCACGTAGCCTGGATTAGGAGGTTGCCACTGAATAGTAACCTGAAAAATATTTTTATTTAGATCAACAAGATAAATGAGAATTCTTGAAACATTTTCCAAACTTGTAATCTACCAGAAAATTTAAATGAGCACAGCATCTCAAAGGTGTTAACAAAGTTAGATGGGTCCTTAATTGTTTAGTTACCCATGTGACATCCACATGTGGGTCTCGTAATATCGACTTCGTGAAGAGCCTCGGGGAAGACGAGGTTCTTGACTACAAGACCTCAGAGGGAGCAGCCCTGAAAATCCCATCGGCCAAGAAATACGACGTTGTGGTTCACTGTGCCACGGGTATTCCATGGTCCACCTTTGAGCCCAATTTAGGCCCAAATGGGAAGGTCATAGATATAACTCCTGGACCTAATGCCTTCTTCACTTTTGCTATGAAGAAACTCACTTTCTCTAATAAGCAACTTATCCCATTGATTGTAACCCCCAAGGGTGAGAACCTGAGTTATCTTGCTAACTCATCGTTGAGCTTTCTAAATAATATCGATGACCATGCTACGAAAAAATCATCATTGAGCCTTCTAAATAATATGAACTCAAATTAAGATCTTGTTAACTGAAATGTGGAATACTTCAAAGAAATGCTAAGGGTATGGATACATGGCACCTTATAGTGCCAAGTAGACTATATGTTGGGAAAACATTTAGTCAGTATGTTTTGGTTTGCAGTTTGCTTGAAACACATATAATTATTATTTGATTTAATTATTTTGGGTATTAAACAATTAGTATTATAGTACCTAGGTTGTTGTAGATATCTCACCTTACTCATCAATCTCTATACTTCCTTCTTACAAGTCTTGGAACCAAACACCATCATTCCTATCTAAGTAAAGAGAATCATATCGCACCTTATTATTGTCTTCCATGGGATTTCGTTATTAAATTTTCGAGCACTTCCTCACCCATGTCCTAGCTTGAGGTCCATCAAAGTGAGGAAAATCAATTATCTATGATTCGAAAAACTGGTGATTTCTTCTATTGCCTGAAAATCAACCTTCTTTGATTTGAATTTTATTGCTATAAATTGTTTATTTATAGAGAAAATGATAAAAGAAGAAAGAAAGTAGATTATAAAATTATAAAGTATAGAAAACAAAATGTAGGATCTTAATCCATACAAATCTTTGATACCACAACATGACAATTACAACGGTATTTATACACCTCTATCCCACCTCAACAAACTAACTAGCTAACTAAAACACACCCACAGATGGACAAGTGACTTCTTTAACAAACTCAAAATCTCTTTTTTTGGAATTTATATAATAAATGACACATATGACAGAAACACCCTTGCCTATACTATGAAACTCATGACACATCTTTATAATGGGACGTGAAATCAGAGTTGAAATTGACATCTATAACATCTAGTCCCCTTAGTGCAGTGTGCTAAAAATTAAAAAACCCATCCATATGTAGGTATATGTATATAACAAAAATTGATTTTCCCCCTTCTCTATAGTATTTACATGAGTCATCAAATGTTCAACAATTATTTGTAAGTTGTGAAGATTTGAACAGGTGAGCTATTAGATTGTGTTTTAATCAGATCTAGTAGGAACATGGGTGGTATATATTTAGTCTAAAACAACAATTGGTATAAGAGGTGCTTAAACTTTTTAGTCCTACTGTAGGGAATCAAACCCAATTTCGAGTTGTGAATCTGTCGGTGTGGAGTTGTGAATCAGGAGATAATATATGATATTTCTTGAATATATAAGCCCAACACTGATGTTGCTCAATCAAATTGAGACGGTGAACACGGAGTGGGGCACGATGTAATCAAATGAGCAATCACCAATAGGATGCCCCAGGTATATACCGTTAAATCATCGAGAAAAGGCCGGTGTGGCCCAAAAAAAAGGCACCTTCGGAGGATCCAACCTGGCACGATACGACCACTGACTAATGACCACCTCCCCCAAGTAGAAGACTACATCTCCATCAGTACAAAATAGTAGGCGTGAAGTGGTCTGAGTGACAGTCCAGTCCTAAACTAAACCAACAAAGAGAATGATATACATCGAAGTATGGTATGCCATAAGGATTATGAACACCGCATCAACGGTGTAAACTGAAATGAGCATGAAGAGGTGACTCCTATAGAGTGATGAGCACCCATTTCCCTTTAGTGATTTCTTTCCATCAATGATTTTTCTAGTCTAAAACTACCGGGGTGTCAACAAACCACTTTTTAAGCCAACTATAAGAGAGATTTCCCTTGCTTATGCCTATGATGTTTTGTTTTTACTGGAAACCCAAATCCTCATAGTAAGTTAGGTAACTTATTTCATATTAAAAGTTCCTATCTGTTGAATACTAAAAGTTCTGATCCAATGAAATAACATGAACAAGATTCTCATTGTTATTCCTGAAGAAGAAGAAGAAGAAGAAGAAGAAGAAGAAGAAGAAGAAGAAGAAGAAGAAGAAGAAGAAGAAGAAGAAGAAGAAGAAGAAGAAGAAGAAGAAGAAGAAGAAGAGGAGGAGGAGGAGATCTTTGAGGCATACAATCAAGCCTTCATAAGGATCTTGATCTAAAAAGGCTATATGTTTGAAAAAATATGTCCTTTTGTGACCTAAAATAACACACGGAATACATATCTAAAATATATAGGCATTTAACTGATTATTCATATCAATATAACTATTTTAATTGATTAAATAGGATCATAGAGCGATCAAAAGACAGGACTAAAGAGATGGGGGGTAATGTATGTGGGAATTATTTTTATTTTCAAGTGCAATATTTAAACTCCTCGAGAAGTAAAAATTTATATACCTGAATCTGAGATGGGGGGTGATGCATGTGCTACTCCGCTAGTAGACGAGGATCCAATCATACTGAATCTGTTACAACAAAATAATATATATGATTAGTTATCGTATTAATAAAAAATATGATAAAACATATATGATAAAAATAAGAGAAACATATGTCATAATACTTACATATAAATTTACAACTTATCAACACTCATTCTTCATTCATATCATCCTCACAATCATCAACATTAGGCATAGATGTATCAATTACTGATCGCTCTACATCTTGTCTCACACAAGATACGTTTTGATCATGTTCCAAATCTTGCACACTAAACAGCTCGAATGGATGAACTTATAATTATTCTTCTGTGGTTGAATAACTATCAAACCTATCTCTAGGCGTCATTTGAACAACTCTATGCCAATCTGGTTCCAAAGGATCTTGCACGTACCACACTTGTTCTGCTTCGGATGCAAAGATAAAAGGCTCATCGCTCAATCGACTATCTTTGTACAACAAGTGGTTGAAATTAACTAATGTAAAGTTGAACTCATCTACTCATTTACCCAAACAATTTTCTATCCAATGACATTTGAATAGTACAAACTTTTGGCCATTAAAATATTAAATTTCAATAATGTTAGTCAGTTGTCCATAGAAAGTAACATCCCTAGACAAAGGATTAGAGTCTTTTCAACTAGCATAGCTCTTTTGTTCTGCTTTTAAAATAACTCCATTATTCTGAGTTTTCCGGCAACTATCAACTTCCTTTGTTCGAAATCTAAACCCACGAATAATATATGAGTTGAATCTTAACGCATCCTCCAGAGGACCCAATGCCAAACTCAATATTTCGCTGATAATTCGATATCTTTTGACAATCCATCCACCTAATATTTCAATAAATAAGAAAACTACGATATGGAAATATAATTAGAATACTAAGAATGAATAAACATACTTACATAATCCTTAAACCACATGAGGAAATGTTCATTGTGAAGGCGTTGCACAAAATATTGTTGTGAAACGTGATGATATTGTTTTATAAGTTCAACAGTGTGTTTTTTGAAAATATCATACTTGTGTCAAGTTAGAGATAATTCAATAATACATTTTATATCAAAATTACTTATGGCTAATATATAACTTACTAAATAAATGGCGCAGCTGCATCACTGTTAGCAAGCATATATCAATGCGCTTGTATACGAGTTACTGAATCAAGCCAGAATTTTCGGCCTTGCCTCACACCACGCCCAAGGTCATTACCTCCATCATCATTTCTAGAAGGTCGGTTAGACTTAGTTTCCACATCTTAGCCACATATCTCGAGCAAAAAGTGGTGCATTCTTCCATAATAACAGATATAGTAATTGAGTCATCGGGATGAGCACGATTGCGCACAAAGAGTTTTATAGTATGCAAATACCTTTTAATTGGATACATCTAATGGTATATTACTGCACCGGTAATTACTAACTCATCAACCAAATGTATTGGCGAGTGCTCAATCACATCAAAGAATCCCGGGGGGAATATTTTCTCAAGAGTGCAAATTATAAGAGCCATACAATATTCTAATTTTTTTACATCAGCTAAAGTATTTGTACTTGAGCACAACACTAAAAAATAGTTACTTAGTTCAATTAATGCTTTGATAACATGTTTCGGCAGTACCCTCTGTAGTGCTATTGGAAGTAATTGTTGCATTAAAATGTGATTGTCATGGCTCTTTAGTACCCATATACTTCGCTCTTGAGGGTGAACACATCTCGAAATATTCGATGAATAGACATCTGGTACTTTAACATCTTGTAACACTTTTAGAAAAATAACCTTCTCTTTGTTTCTCATTTTAAACTCCGGTGGAGCTATGTACTCCAAATTTGTCCCACATGTTTGGGGATGTAGTGGTCGTCTGATGCGCATCTCTTGCAGGTCTTTTCGGGCCTTCAAATTGTCTTTGGTTTTATCTTTAATGCCCAACAATGTAAATAAGATACTATCACACACATTTTTTTCAATATACATAACATCAAGATTGTTGAGGATCAAATTATGCTCCCAATATGGCAATTCAAAACAGATACTTTTCTTTTTCCAATTTAATCTCGTATAAGAATCGACGATGACCCCAATAACAATACTTTTTACCATTTTTTAATCGAGTCGCATGATGATCTTTGTTACAATAAGGACAAGAAAATTCGCCTTTCGTGCTCCATCCCGATAGCATGACATATGCCAAAAAATCATTAATTGTCCACGACAACGCTGTACGCAACAGGAAAAATTATTTACTCGATACATCATAAGTAATCACTCCATCACTCTTTTAGCTCACTAATCAATGGTTGTAAATATACATCAATCTTATCACCAGGCCCTTTTGGCCCATAAATAAGAATCGATAAAATTAGATTTTTTTGCTTCATACACAACTATGGGCTCATGTACAAGGGCATGAGTACAACCGGCCAAGTACTGTGAGCAACTCTCATATTACCAAAAGTATTGAATCCGTCAGTTGCTAGCCCAAGTCTAACATTACGACTATCACTCGCAAAAGATGGATTACGCTCATCAAATAATTTCCAAGCATAAGAATCAATCGGATGCCTTTGCACACCATCATCAATACGATCCTCGGTGTTCCATTTCATTAGCGAAGCAGCATGTGATGACCAAAACAATCTTTGCAGTCTTGGTTTTAAAGGAAAATACCTTAACTTTTTAGTAGCTACTTTTATACTTTTATTACTCTGTTGCGCTTGATCAACATCACTGCCAACATTTGATTTATATCTCGAAGCCCCACAGATGATACATTTCTCTAAAGTCTCATTTTCATCTAGAAATAACATTAAATTGTTAGGGAACGCATCCCACGTTTTATGCTTGAATCCCAAATCAGAAGTGAGCTTGTTAGCCTGATAAAAGGATTTTGGAATTCTAGCATTAGGGAATGTCTTCTCCAATAGTTTTAGCAATATTTTGAAAGAACTATTCGCCTATCCATTAAGTTGCTTTAAGTGCAAGAGTTCAACTACAAATGAGAGTTCAGTAATACCCTCCGGATAATTTTCATATAACTTTCTTTTCACATCTGTTAGGAGTTTGAAATATTTTGTCATGTCACCATCAGGCACCACATCTTCTACTCCATGTCCATCACTACATGAATTTGCATGCGTCTGTGGAACTCCCCTTCCCCCTTGAACCATTTCAATCATATTTCCCACCAATCTCGATTCATATGATATATCATCAAGTGACACATCATTATCAAAATTACATGTATTGTCCTCCAATGCATCGACCAACTCCCCATGATAAATCTAATACTTATAACTCCTGTCAAAACCATGCATCTCTATGTGACCCTTCACAGTGTGTAGGTTTTGGTAGACTCAGTTTACACATTTACAACATGGGCATTTGATGCATAACGATTGCATATTTTTATTCCTATCTGCAAAGCTAATAAACCTTTCAACCCCATCTATGTATTCTTTTGAACTCCAATCACGTGATTCGATCCAACTTTTATCCATATCAACTCCTAAGCCGTAATTTGATAAATAACAAAAATATATTAGCATACATATATAAGATATACAATTTAAACACAACAAGTGTGCACGCATATATATATATATACAAGATATAGAGAGTTAGTGTGACATAATATTAAAGGAAACATTGTTTGAGCAATGTGTAAGGCTTTTATATATTGTAGTGATGACCCTCCTTGATAGTGGCTTCAACTAAGAAACACTTACACTCAGCAGGTAGTGCTTTAAGTGTCATTGTAGGATATCGTGTTCTAAATATGCCCAAACACATGTTGAATTGTTAAAAAACAGTAACATTTTATTATTTTAGACATGTTCAGACACGTCGGGGATACGCTTACACACGTTGGGTATCGAGATAAGGAGTTTTGAATGTCGAGATGCTTAATTCATGAAATCAAAGTGTAGACATTATCTGTGCATATGATTTTTATACTTATAAAAAATTCCATTAACTTATGTTATGATGTGTTTACAATAGATATTTGTGTTTTAATGGTAATATAAATTATCAAATAAGTGATGTCAATATAAATTATCAAATCAGTGATGTCAATATAAACCATTCTGAATTCACTATGATCAAATTCTCCGCACTATTTATGTAAGCGTTCTTTTTTTACTAAATTGTGACTTCATGGTGAGATTCACTGCATGTGGATCCCCTAATTTCACTGAATAATCCCATAAACCATGAGGCAATTAATTCACACAACTGCAGAAGCAGGAGGAACAAATCTACATCTGTGTGTGTGTGTATAAAGAGAGAACAATAGGAGATACTCATTAATAGTACCAACAACGACAAACAGGTAGAGTAAACTAAAGACACATTGACAACCAAAAAGACCATTAGAACACAAACACAATGAAAACATGGATTTTTTTTGCCAACATCAAAGTGTACAATTACATGTATATACATACATGCGCAAGTATACATGTCATAACAATCAAAATCTGATCTTTACTGCACTTTTTCAATTCCACCTCCAACTACACACAGTGTGCACGCACACATATATACATAAGCAATCAATTCAGTAATGATAACACACACGCGTGCGTTTGACGATTAATTATAATTCTAGATTTCTCTATAAACCTTTATTTCTCGTTTTATTCTAAAGTTTCAGTGATAAATCTCATCTTTATTTCATTTCTACCCTTCCAACTACAATTCCACACACAAACAAACATACATGCGATTACTTCTAAATCTAAATCATTCCACAATCCTCTATTTTCTCATTATAAAAAATCTTATCTTCATCATCACATTTTCATACATACATATATATAAATCTAAAACTACATCGTATAAAAGAAACCTGCAAACTCCCAAGGCTCAGACTTATAAACATCGATTTCCGAAACAGCTTGAATGAGAAAGGGTTTGGCACACAAAATTTGCAATGTATAATTCATAAGTGATTTGTAATGTAGTTCATAAGTTATGAATTTGAATGACTTTGCACACAAAATCAGTCTATAATCAAATACAAATCTTTGCACACAAAACCAGTTTATATAATCAAACACAAAATCAGTTCTATAATAAAAAAACAAAATCAGTTCTATCATCAAACAAAAAATCAAATAAAAAATTAGTTTTATATGAGCAAGCCCGCATACCTTTATTCTTCAAGAGTTATTCTTCAAGAATTTATTCTTCAGATGAGAGCCCGACGAGTTTTACGAGAGAGAAAGCGCGATAGAGAGAGTGAGAGAACAGAGAGATAGAGAGAGCGATCAAGTCCGAAGGTTTCACGGTTTCACAAAACCGTCCGAAGGTTTCATGATAGAGAGAACTTAGAAGACATATAGGGTTTGGCTTTGATCGGGTGAGGAGAGGAGAGAGAAGCGGGTGAGTACGTTATTTGATCGAAGAGGGAATGAAAAAATAAATGAAAAAATAATTTCAGGAATGGAGGGAAGAAAAGAGGGAAAAGAAAAATTTAAAGGACAGTTATTTGTTGTCTTATTAGAGGACTTATAAAGGACAGTAAATATTTGATGTCCCTAAAACTATTATAAAGGACCCTTAAGAAATTAGTTGTCCTTTATAATAGATCTAAAAGGACATCTATAATTTGTTGTTCCTTATATATTTTTTTAAAGGACAACTTAAACGCTGTCCCTAATATCGGTGTCCTTAATTGTCATTTTTCTTGTAGTTCCTTTCCCGAAGTCATTTTTAGAATAACCTTTCCTTGTCCCACTACTTTAGAACTCTACGAGTTCCCCATAAAGAGGGCCTCTTCATTTTTCAAAGCCTTATAAGTAGTGAACATCTATTTGTTTGCACAAATATGGCGTGTAGCCCCAGTGTCCATTCACCACTCCTAGGTATTTTCTGCCAGATTGCATTGAGAGACAACAGCATAAAGATTTATGTTTATGATAACATCGAAAATTTTCTCACCCTCCGTCACATTTGCTTGAGCATTATTCTTTTTAGCGTTCTTTGGTTTGCGACACTCGCTTGAGCGGTGTCCTGGCTTGCCGCAGTTGTAGCATTTTCCTTTGAACTTCTTTATTTGCTTAGATGTTCCTTCCCCATCATGCTTGCATTTGAATTTAAGACCATAAACCACATGAGCCTTGGACTCAATTATGTTCTTCCCACTTTTCTTTTCAGATTCACGGTTGTCTTGTTCAATCCGCAGTCGCACTACTAATTCTTCAACATTCATCTCCTTGCATTTGTGCTTGAGATAATTTTTGAATAAATTCCAAGATGGAGGAAATTTTTCAATTATCGCCGCCACTTGAAAAGTGTCACTAACTGACATTCCTTCAGCATGAATGTCATGAAGAATAACCTGAAGTTCTTGAACTTGTGCAATAACCGGCTTGGAGTCAACCATTTTGAAGTCTAGAAAATGACCAACGATGAATTTCTCCATACCAGCATCGTCAGTTTCGTACATCTTCTCCAAATAATTCCATAATTCCTTAGCGGTTGTCATGGTCATGGTCATGGTCATGGTGCTATACACGTGGTACAACATCCTGTCCAAGTATGTCATGATGTAGTTCGGCACAGAAAGTCAGAATGTTTTCATGCTTCCACGACAATAACTTTTTCAGTTTCATCTCCTTCTTATAAAGAGGGACAATCCACATAAACGAACCTTGCCAATTGGAAGGTTTTGAGATAAAATTACATTTATCCTTGCCATCGCTTGAAATCGACCCCAAATTTTTTTTCCGATTTCTACCCATGTGGCATGTTCGCGGGGGCAGCAATAGTCGCATGTATCACATTCACGGTTGGTGGGACTGTGTTCGTACTTTGTGATTCCATTTCTGTTACAAAAACATAATTTTTATCAATGATATTATTCATTAGAAATGAATGTCAAAACATAATACAAAAAACTGTACACCAATTTTCTCAAATTAAGATTATGACTATAAGAATTCTAACAAGAATTCTAAAATATACAGAATAAAAGTAAAATATTCTACATAATATTTAGAATTCTATATCACAGAATTAAACTAAAATATTAAACACTAGATTTTACTAGTCTAAATTAAGAAAAAATCCGTGTCAAACTGTTTTTAATATTGAAAAAAAAATTCGTACAAAACAGAATTAAAATTTTAAGATTAAAAATCTTATACAAAGAGATTTCAGAAAAAAAAATTATAAATAAAAACTTTGTTTTCTAAAACAGAATACGATAAACATTGTAGAAAATTAATTTTAACTGTTTTATTAAATTTCTGTAATAAAATAATAATTTATTAAATTTTCTGCAAAACATATTTATTTGACACTAATAAACTTCTATGATTTAAAATTATTATGTACTAATTATAAACAGTAGTCAAACATTAAATTTGTCTTAAGATTGTTATATATACTATTTAATTAAAACAATAGTACATAATTAAGATTAATAATAATTACAGAATTAAAACGTAATTACAAAAAATGAGAATAACTTACTTGATATTACAGAATTAAATAATAAATACAGAAAGAATTTCGAGCCCTGTGTAATACCACGGTATCCTTAAGACAAATTTAATTCCCCTCCATAATGCTTTAGAGTCTGAATTAACGTCTCCCAAGATAGAACAAAATTTTCGAATCAATACAGGAAGCGCAACAATGTAATGATTCTGGCGAACTCAATTTCTATATTTTTTACTCAACCATGAACACGACTTATGAAATGCGGGAACTGCTTAGGAGAGGAAATGAACAGAATTTCGGAGTTGCATACGTTTCGATTTTTTATTAGTGAAAAATGGAGGGGAAGATCTGTATATATAGCAGTGAAGAGGTGACTGTTCAGAAAAAATATTATCAATAGTTAATTTTGTTTAACTGTTGACTATTGGCAATAACTGTCAAAACTGTTTATTAATTAATTAAATTTCGCCCAAAAATTTAAGAGATTTTTATAAGTTCAAGCTAGCCGGACGGATGGCGGGCGCGTGGGCTTTTGGCCCAAGCCCATCACATGCATAGTGTAGGCATCTCCCCTTCAAAGAGTTGAGATACCCTAAGGAATCCAAGCTTTAGTCCATCATTAGGGTTTTATTAACTCATCATTTTTCCACTACTTTTCTAATGTGAGACAAGAGTTAAAACATACCGAATTCATTAACTTTTATTGCTTTATGAGTCACTTTGGGGACGTATATATCATTCATAACTTAATGAAATTGTACATGTGAATATATTAAGTTATTCTCCTTGCAAAGGACAACGCATTCGTATATGGTTTCACAATTATCGTGGTGTGGATTCCATCTAAATTTAAGCTCAAAGTTATTCAAAATGTTGTACAAAAAATTCCGAACAACTTTTAAGTTCAATTTTTCCAATAAGATATAACTAACTCACCGTGCGCTTATCGGGACATTATTGTCATTATCACTGTTTGATTAAAACAAAAGATATCAACATATCCTTTAAATTAAAAATTATATGTAGAGTCTGTGTTCTAAAAGGTGCCCCTAGACTTGAGGCTTAAACGCATCGCCGACGCCTTATTCTTGGTAAAAAGCTTAAGACGCACTTTCTTTTAAAACAAAGATGACTTAGTGAAATGATATCGCCATTTAACGAGTTTTTATTACAAATCGGACCAATATCTCGTCCAAAACAATCAATATACATTTTATATATTGATTATGGAGCATGAATATGAAAAAGATCGCTACCAAACATACGGATATATTCTTAAAATTCAAGTTATGTATTATTTTATTATATTATTAGCCTTAGAATAATTAAAATAATAAAAAAAGGAAAAACGTCTTTTTACGCGCAGGTTCCTAAAGCTTGATGCTTGACCTCTACATCTCCACCACGCCTTGTATTTTTTAGAACCTTGTGTACAGCTGCTTTTTTAATGTTTTGTTTTGTTTTGAAATGGCAATTTCGCAACTACCAGGCACTTTATCATTTTGTATAACAAACTTGGATAAGCTTCATATTTGTATAATGAGTAATGGGAGATGTACTCTCATTTGGTATTCTCATTTGGTACTCTCTAATAATATAGGATAACAAAGTGTTGTATTTGTTGGCATGACGGGATCCACCACAACAAACACAATTTCTTGTTGTCTTATCTTATTAAAGAGTACCAATGAAGGTACCAAACAAAAATATACTTAAATTTATTCTTGTATAATAGCAGCACTACTCCAATTTGCCATAAATAAGAAGAAAAACGTGTTATATAATCCAAAACTGTATTTTGTTTTATCAAACGCCTAGATGAGTGGTTCTTGTTGAAGTTGCCAGGTCATAGACTATATCCATCTTTGTAAAACATGATTAGTTTTGTAGTTGAGATACGTGGGATGAACTCGTCTAGTGACAAAAAAAATGTATACATCAAACAATTTGAGTCACGTCGTATATTTGGCTTGATCAATTGATGGACCGGAACAACTTAATGTTCATCATATATACCGGAGGCGAGTTTAGAAAATAGTAAAAAAAGAAAAACGTTGATTTTTTTTAACATTTTAGGGAACCTAAAAATTAACTCACTTTTCTATTTCAAAAAAGTCAATCAAAATATAAAATTGTGGAAGGTGTTCAAATATTTTAAAATATTACTCTTAAGACCACCTAAATAATTAAACATAATATATATTTCATGTTTAAGAACTTGCTTTAAATATATTTAAGTATAACATGAAATCACATATCAATATTGAATGAAATGAATTTATTTATTTTGCTGTGATTTATTGGGGTCAAATACAACTGATCAAAACATTTCAACTTCACACACACACACACGCATATATATATATATATATATATATATATATATATATATATATATATATATATATATATATATATACAAAAATGTTAGACACACCGGGGTTAGTACCGGTTTAGTACCGATACTGTTTTATTTGTTGGTACTATGGTGTGGGTCCCGTCAGGGAATGCTGTAGGTCCCACCAATGTACAATCAAATAAAGCGCATTTGGTACTAAACCGGTACTTGAGCTCGGTAAAAATATCATTACTCATATATATATATATACACAGCATATTAGTGGTAACCCGTGCGATGCATGGGATGATATAACGTGTTTTTAATTATTATGACACACACTTGAAAATTATCACAATATTTATTCATTACAATATACCCTTGTGAAATTATGACAATAGTTAAATATTTGTGATGTTAATCATATCCTTACATATAAAAAATGATTTACTATAAATCCATTAAATATTTTTAATATTAGCATTAGAAATATGCCTTTAAAAATAGATTTTTAACTTGATAAAATACTTAATCAAATCGAGAAGTAGTTGCAACCATGTAGCACTTCTTTCATGTAAATGTGAACATGATACCCATTGTCGTTGAACCATAAAAAATACATATATTTCTCGTACTTGTATGCCAAAATCCATATTTTGAACAAAAACTTCGGAATATCAAACCTCTTGATGTAAACACTTTTATTGAGTTGAGGAAGAACTACCCGTATCTTATAAATTAGAAAAATAAAAATACTATTGTGAGCGGGGATTTAACATTAAGTGCTAACATAGCAATTAATGTTTTAAATTCTAGACATGTTATACCTCAATTTTATTGTTTGTGGTAGAATAACATTGTTTTCGGTTGTTATTGAAGAGCCAAAAAGTTAAATAAATGACGTGAAATTAGAAGTAATAAATAAATTATTATAGTAGAATTATCTAATTCCACACTTGTTCTAAATGTACTAAAGCATTCACTTTATGGTTTTGTTGGAAAAAAATAAAAGCTCAAGAGATCAAGTAAATTGGGGCTCGTAAAGTTTTTTTTTTATAGATTAATGTTAATTTAACAATGAAAAAATTTCCTAATGAATTAGTAAGTCTAATTGTGTTTAATATGGGATAATGTATCAACTTATAAGACTCAAAATAATTCATTATCTTAATGAATAATAACGGATGAACACGTCATGTTATGGGATTGGGCAACCCTCAATGATAAGCACAAATCAAAGCAAGGCAGATCTGATATGTAGTGCTTCCCATGACCCAAACTACATATGTTGGTCATACCACTATTTGTATTTTTCGGTCTTGTTCAAATTAATTTTAGTAAGGGAGGGTGGGTTGGGGGGGGGGGGGGGGGGGGGGGGTCATGTCTAAATACTAAAAAAGTATTGATTTTTTTGAAGTGATGGTAACAAAAGTCCTAGTGGGCAACATGTACAGACATAATACTTTTAGGCCCTGTTTGGTTGTCCCAAAATTGTAAATTGAATAATTAATAAATTGATCCATTTACAAATTGATCCATTAATTGTGTTTGGTTTCATTAATGAAATGATTCATTAATTGTCCCATTTTAACTCATGTGCAAAATCTGAAATTGGATCATTTCACAAAAAACATGAAATGAATCCATTTGAAATAGGAGTCACATAAAGTGCATGTTTCCTCTCCCTCTCCCCCTCCCCCTCTCTCTTTCCCTCCCCCTCTCTCTCTTGATTTGTTTTTATCCTTTTTTCATAGAACCTTAACATCAATTTCAAATTACCAAACATTATGTAAAATTAGATTTAACTCATTTTAAATTCACTAATTTACAATTCACTAATTCACAATGAACCAATTTACATAATCAAACAATTTGCACAATCAAACTGGGTCTTAATGAATACGCAGTGAAAGAAGGTGCAAACAGAGAAAATACATCAAACTCATACAATACGTAAACAGTAAAAACAAGACATCATGTGTGTTATTCAATAAAGGATAATGAATGTTACATCAGGTGGCAAAAAATAGCGTATGCACCGTTACACATGTGTAGGGATATTTTCATCAAATTCAATCAACTTTCAAACACCCAACATCATGAAATAAATATATCCAATCACCACACAACATACCAGTCACCAAGTTTAGGGAAGACTCAGTAACCTTTACAAGGCCTCGTATCTGCAAAACAGTGGTAAAATGAGGAAAATATCATCCGAGAAATCATTAAAAAAAAATGGAACAACTATTTTCAACCTTGCACAAAGCTTGGTATTTCAACTTTCCATAAACTGTGCAACTTTGTGTTCAATTTGAATAACTACAGCAGAGTACAAAAATGGCAAGCAGATTCAATATCTTCTACAAATATTTTTTCTGCTTTTTTTATTTTCCAGATTATCTGTTTTTCTTTAAAATATTTTTTTGTTTTATGTATTTTCTATTTTTATGTATCTTCCGTTTTTTCTTTTTTATTTGAAATTTATTTTTTCATTGGAAATCTGTTTTAATGCAGATTTTCTACAAATATATTTTCTATGTTAATTTAACACTTTTTTACGTATTTTCCAAATTTTTATGTTTTTAAATATTTTTTTTTGTATTTTCTTGATTTCCTTTTTAGTCAACTCGCACAAAGTAGTTTTCCTTGGGATAAAATTAATAGATATTTAATAGAGATAAAAAATTAATTGAATGTAAACACAAAATGGAAATATAAACAAAAACAATTAAAATCAATTAATTGAACGGTTACTCCTACACAAAATTGTCATATCATGATTGTAATGGTGATCAAAAGAGATAAAACACTTGATCTCTAATTTGTTTGGATTGTGAATATAGGTGAAAAATAATTGATATACATATCAGTGTTGTTACACTCCTTGACTTCTGACTCTAAATTACCGAAATAATGCCAAAGGTGTACGCTTAGTTTGGAAGGGAGAACTTAATAAGATGGGTTAATTACACTGGCCCCCCGAATTTGTCCTCATTTGCACTTTTCATCCCATTTTTGTA
Organism: Sambucus nigra; assembly: GCA_949130495.1. Lineage (NCBI taxonomy): Eukaryota > Viridiplantae > Streptophyta > Magnoliopsida > Dipsacales > Adoxaceae > Sambucus > Sambucus nigra. The sequence goes on from OX422212.1 coordinate 221,340,064, forward strand.
ATTTACACCCCTTACTTTGAAAACCGCTACAAGTAGCCCCCTGCCGTCTAACTCCGTTAATTTTTAGTAAAAATCGTTAATCATGTGCATGACACATAACCTTAGGTAAAGGCATTTTTGTCCAAACCTAATTATTTTTGACAAAAATCTTTAAATAAATAGAAATACATTTAAAAATTAAGAAAATACCAAAACAAAATTAAAATATAAATTAAATTGGAAAAAAATTTGAAAAAACGAATCTATATTTAAAATTTTTGAAAAATACCAAAAAATATTTAAAATCCGCAAAATTTTAAAACTAATAAATGAAAAATTATTTTCCACAAAAATAAATTATTCCCACCAACAAAAAATATTTTCATCAATATAAAAATTCTGAAAAATACCAAAAAATTCTGCGAAATTCTGCAAATTATTGAAAATGTGCACAATTCTAAAAAAAAACTGAGAAAATATATTTAAAATAATTACTGAAAAAAACAGAATTCTTTTAAATGATTTTCAGCAATAATAAATTATTTCCAACAAAAGATAAAAATTATTTCCCACAAATAAAAAAGGGCAATTTACAATTAGGTCTCTTCGTAACAATTTTTAAACATATAAAGACAATTTACTATTAGGTCCACTTGTTATGGCACTAGCGTGAACTTCTACAATAAGAGAATTAGTGGACCTAAGTGTTTAAAATTTGTCAAAATTCCTTTAGTGTTTACAATTTGTTTGTAAGGGACCTAAGAGTACTTTTTCCAATAAAAAATCATCTCCAACAAAAAAATATTATTCTCAGCAATATAAATTATTTTCCCCCAGATAAATCAGAAAAAAAAAAAATATATATATATATATATATATATATATATATATATATAAGGAAAAAAACAAGAATATATTTGAACCAACAGCACTGTAACAAACCTCATTTTCTCACGTAAAGGCTAGCCAGGCTCAGTACGCCGAAGATGGGACTTATCAACAATTTATACCATTATCAACAGTGAAGAAACAAAAAATTCTTTATTTTATATCAAAATCCAAAATGAATAAAAATATTTTTATCAAATTGATTTATTACATGAATAATAAAAACTGAATCATCATACAATGTCCATAATGTAAAGCTAAGTACAACTGCTACAAATAAACACTCACTACACCAAAATGATCAAATTGTCACCTTTCAGCCGGCCACCCTTGTCAAGGTCATTGATCGTGACACAAATCTCGCGTTTTGTGTCACGGTCATTGACCTTGACACGACCGTGACAAACAAATGTCACGGTCAATGACCGTGACAAATTTACTTGCCACGGCCTTGTCACGGTCAATGACCGTGACAATTATTTGTTACGGTCGTGTCAAGGTCAATGACCGTGACACAAAACGCGAGATTTGTGTCACGGTCAATGACCTTGATACGACCGTGACAATGTTAGCATCAATCACCCTTTCCCCCTTCTTTTTTCCCTCCTGCTGTTCCCTCCCTCTCTCTCTCTCTCTCGACGCTGCTCTCTCTCTCTCTCTCTCTTCTTTCAGGTTTAATTTTCTCTCTCTCTCTCTTCCATTTATATATATATTTGTGTGTATATATATGTGTGTATATGTGTGTGTATGTGTATATGTGTATATGTGTGTGTATATATGTGTGTGGTGGTGTGTGGTGGGGGAGGGGGGAAGGGGGTAGTGGGGGGTGTGTGGTGGGGGGAGGGGGTGGTGGTGGAATTTTCTAACTAAAAATATGATAATATTTTGTTATAATTTGTTAAAACTAAGTAAACCTTAGTATGAAATTAATATTTTGTTATAATTTGTTAGTTTTATTCATGAAATTAATTCAATTAGGTAAAACCCTAGATAATTTTTTAACAGAATTTGATAATAATAGATAAAGTTTAGTAAATTCACAAAATGTTGCCAATTGTATGTTTTTAGGAATATCATTAGTTACTTTCGTGCCCAACTATGTAGAATCCATTTACATGCATGTTGTTAGAAAGTCTTAAATTTAATTCTCACTTTAATTTGTAGAATCTTTGTACTTGGTTGGATTTATCCCTTTATGATAATGAAATTTATGCTCCAATTATAATTATCTCATGTCATAAATTAATAAAGTAATAAAAATATGAAAATACCCCAATTGATTTAGTAAGATTCGTTCTAGACTTCATTACAAATTATTCATGCCAAACCCGACTCTCTTATAAGATATATTGTGATAAAATTTAATGAGGATAAGAGACTTTTGAAATATAAAAGAATCTCAAAGAATAAATATAAAGATAAAGGATTAAAGAAGTAGATAATTGCAATGAATATACATATAAGATGAGGGTATGGGTGGGGTGGGGTGGGGTGTGTGTGTGTGTGCGTGGCGGGGTGGGGGGTGTGGTGGGGCAATTTTAACAATTGTATAGCTTTAATTAAGCATGAAAAATAAAATATCATTTAGTCTATGTTGTGTGTGTGGTGGGTGTGGTGGGTGGGGGGCTATTGTGTGTGTGTGTGTGTGTGTATGTGGTGAGTGGGGGTGGGGGTGTGTGTGTATGTGGTGAGTGGTGAGTGGGGGGTGTGGAGGGAGGTGGGTGCGTGTGTGTGTGTGTATATTTGAATTAACCCATGAATTTGTATTTTTGTATTTGAATTAACCCATGAATTTATTTTTGTATTTGAATTAACCCATGAGCTGTTATTTTTGTATTTGAATAATCCCATTATATGAAACATACTTGAAATTAAATATAGTGCGTATAGATACTAGCCTTCTAGTTCTTATGCGTACGCATTCAATAGCCCTTAGACCCGTTCGAGAGTCATTACCCCTGTAATGAGATCTCCCGAATTGTCTTGTTTTGACAGTTTGAGACTGTATAATTTCTGTATAATATTCTTATTGGGTTAAAGTTGTTACTTTTGGAGGAAGTTCTGCAGTCGTATCTTAATGTTCTCTGGGTACATACTAGATTGACAAGTGTGACTGTTATTTCAATTGACCAATTGAAATAACACTCACACCTGTCAATCTACGTCGTGTACTTGGAGAACTAAGGGGATATGCTGTCGGGAATATATGTCAACACTTGTCAATTGTCCGACACGCGCCAAGGCGTCTAAATAGTAGTGTGGATGACTTGGCTGCTCCTACCGAATATCAATCCATTTTTTATGATAACCCGAATTTGAAACAATTTTTCAATTGGTAATAAATATTTCAATTTGTACCGAAACATCCATTTTTAATGCTTTTAATTGATCTGCACTTTATCATTTTCACTATTGTGTAGTGTGCGTGTGGGGAGAGGAGATTAATACATAAATATTCCAACTACATCTAAGTTTTGTTTATACTAATACATGAATATACGCTTCTTACCTTTAATAGGTGATTAGTACATAGTTATTTGGGGTGTCCTATTTGTGGAGAGGAGACTGAATCTCTTCGCCTATCCGAACACTAAGAAATGCCATAATCCTATGGAGCGATGCTCTGCAAATTCCTCCCAACCGTTATGTAGCCAAACATTACCAGTTGAAGTTGTCAATTCCACTTTCCATACCCCACCACTTGGAACTTCTAGCAAAACATGGGAGACCATTGAAAGGTGGAATTGACAACTTCAACTGCTGATTTTTGGGTACACAACGATTGGAAGGAATTTGCAACGCATAACTCCATAGGATTATGGTATTTCTTAGTGTTTAGATATGAAGAGAATTATATTTGACACGATTGACCGGGGTACATTAGTTGGAAGGAGGTGCCATATGAGCTCAAGTTAGCTGTTTGAGTGACACTACAGGTAATGTATTTATATTTATATGTCAATTTCAATTTCGATTTCAATTACGATTTATATTTATCTATATTTGAGGGGCGGATACTAATTTTACTTTATTTCAATTCAGGGGACAGGGAGTGGCCCTAAGGGTAGGCCACATATGCTCTATACTTATGTAGCTATTCGGACGAGAAGGGAAGGATAAGGAGGTGTCCCCGAGCGTCGCGGTACAAAATCTCTTTTCCATGCAAATAGTTTGTAGATTTGAGATAATTGATGGTGATGTTGTTTCTTCTTAAATAGTTTCTATTTTGAATATATATTTGCATTATCTTTAGTTTGTTTGGATATATGATGTTTGGAACAGGTACAACGTTGCTATAACAGGTACAAATATACTGCTGGACAGTGGCAGTGGCCATACTGCCCAGCAGATTTTTTTTAAATTCTGCCCAGAATTGTCACGGTCATTGACCGTGATAATTTTTTTAAAAAGGGTCACGGCTTTGTCACGGTTATAAACTGTGACAAACGTGTCACGGTCATTGATCGCGACACGATCGTGACACAAAACGCGAGTTTTGTGTCAAGGTCAATGACCGTGACACGACTGTGACAAAAAAAGTTGTCTCGCCTCGAAATGTCACGGTCATTGACCTTGATAATTAGGCAGTGTAAAACGCTGTGGTTTATGGATCCCCGGATTTTAAAAAATCTAAATCAATTAAAAATATTTAATTTCCTTTTTAATTTAAACTCAATAGAGATGATGCGGAAGCGTTATAAAATAGGTGATGGTTCAACAAAATAAAATTAACAACAACAAGATTTAATTAAATCCAAGTCCTAGAATTTGCCTAAGTCATAATTTTCAATTATCCAAAGTTAGGCGAAACCAATTTTAGCAAATGACTTGAATAAACCAAATTTATCCAATATTTAATTTAGTCCCAAATTAAATGAGTGTGATAATTAAACCAAATTTTATCTTGAAATTATCCTAAAGCATGCGTTCTAAATTTTGTGCAAGATAAAATAAACAATATCACACTACGCCGAGATGTACGAGGAAAAACCCAAGACGGGAAACAACCTCGGACGGCCCTAGCCACAAGTCCACTAGATATGGAATTACAATTACAAGACAGGTAGACTTACAACGACTGACTCGATCCCTCTCAAGCCTCGACGCTCCTTCTCGTAGAAACCTCTTCCTAGCGAACAACCTCGGAACACCACCGCGGTCTCGGAATCCACCGATGGGACTTTATATGGTCACCGTCACCCAAGCATGGAGCCTTTCTCCGTGTGGGTAGAATCTCAACAAAAGTCTTATTTGTGAAGGGGTGTAGAAGCAAACCCGAAACGTCTCTTGAATTCGGTAGAGAAAACCGGTGCCAAAAACTCCAAGCAATTGATATAAATATAGAAACTTGGATAAACACAATTGGGTGTAAACTAGAGTGTGTATGAATTTTTCTTTGAAAGAATAACACTCAAAAACATGAACATTTTCCTAAACTATTTTTGCTCTCAAACTCTCTCTAGGAGATAAACAAGGTTGGAAAAGTTAATTAAAAAAATGTGATTCCCGTCCATAATAAGTCTTGAAAAGTTGGTTAAAAACCAAGTGGGGAAAGTGGGTGAAAATTGCCAAAAACTGCTCAAAACTGTTCCCGCCCTGGCGTCTCGTTCGAACGAACTTGACTCTCGTTCGAACGAGACTTCTAACGAGCGACCAGCCTGGGATCGTTAGAATCTCGTTAGATACCTCGTTAGAACGAAAAACTCGTTCGAACGACATATCGAACGACTGACCAGTTTAGGGTCGTTGGCAGACTCGTTCGAACGAAACTGGTTCGAACGACAAAACTCGTTCGAACGACATTTCTAACGAACGACCAGAAAGTTTGTAAAATTCGATTTTGGCCCAGAAACTTTTATATACTTATTTTAAAGTTCTAAATGATTCTTTCTGAAAATAAAATGCAGTTTTTTATTACACCTAACACCCAATACATATTGTTCCAAGCTCCTATATAAATATAATTACATTCATACCTTGGGAGCATGGAACCTTAGTTGATGACGTAGAAACGAGGCACGCAAACCGGTATTTTGATGAAGCTTTAAATTCTTTGCCGCTACGTCTTCAATACATACTTCATAGGCTTCAGAATATTACAAATAAATACTATCCTATGAATAAATGTTTTTGTCCGGAATTGAGCCAAAACTATATATGGACTAAATTGGAAATTTGTGTCCTTACAGGCAGATTTGGTGTTGTGACTTCGGCTTATGCCCGTACAAATTTCAGTATGAAATAAAATGACATAAAGATGTAGTACAACCTATACTAGAATCAATGGATCGAAATCCACTGCACCCAATGCAACTATAAGTCTGATCCATCGTCACTCTTCTCATCCTTGTCATTAAGAATACCCGGGGGGAAAACATTTACAATTTGGGTCAGAACCCTAAAGTTTCAAGGATTCTTCACCAGTAAATATGTAAATTGTTACAAACTCATACTTCACGTCTTTCCCTCGTCGTTCACATGTAACGAGTAGCCCACCTCTCATCTAGAAGCAGTCCTACTCGTATCCTCAATCAAAATGCCAATTGTACCTTCCATATTTAATCTATCATGTAAAGAACAAGACATTTAGCTATGCGATAACTAAAAGTGGGTACTCATGTCTGATGCCCCAATCCCCTAATAGATTTCATAATATTGACTACACAATTTACATAAACTCAATGCATATTCTTACGTCATAATATTCCATAACTCTTGTCTATCTCTTCAGACCATTTAATAATTTAATTCATATTCCTTGTCGTCTACCTCGTTAGACTATAAGTTTCATTCTTTTAGATTACCAAATTATTATTCTCATTAATAATTGGCTACCCCATTATTCATTCTCTTTAATTGTTGTTTACTTTCTTAGAGTACTCAATTATTATTCTCATTAATAATTGTCTACCACATTATTCGTAAGGACTCATCTTCGTCCTTAATTATCCACATCATTTTATTAACCCGACTCTATTATCATTAAGCATTGTCTACATCTTTAGATTAAAAGGGGCACATTCCCAAAAGGCACACCACAAGGTGTGTGTGTGTGTGTGTGTGTATATATATATATATATATATATATATATATATATATATATATATATATATATATATATATATATATATATATGACACACAAAGCCATCTACCGCTGGTGTTGGCAAGTCCGTAGGAATCTCTTATCCTAAGAGGACCATTACAAAACACACATAAGTTTGGGGCAGTCCCTACGCAGGATACATGTTCATGGCCCATACCCAGCGGTGACACAGGCTGGGTCAGTGTCAACACCTACCTCCTCGTAGATGGCACATCCACGTAGTACCTATATGACCTACACAATCACCAAGCACACATGTGCCGACGTGTGGTACCTTGTCCGAATGCACGAACCCCCAAGTCGATAAGACAGTCCACGAATATTGATATGTCCACACAAATTCGTATAAGTACATATTATCATCCAATATGTATGAGTAGTTACTCTATAACTACTTTAATCCAAAGAAATCTCGATTCATATAAAATACATCCTTCTTGGCTTAATTATAACATTTTAGTCAATTTTCATATAACTCATTTTTAAGTCGTTATCCTACGACTACTTCCCGATTAAATGTTAAGTCTCATACAATTCTTTTTGGACTTAAATCACATTTACTTCATCATTTATTTTTCTTAAAATATATAGGTACAGTTATGCCCAAACTAACCTTATTAATAAAACCATAGGTATAGTTATTCCCAAACTAACTTTATCAATACAATTATAGGTGTAATTACTCCCAACTACCCTTACCAGCACGAATTTTAGGTATAGTTATCCCCAACTAACCTTACCAATATAATTACTAAATTTAGCACATTGTCCTCCTGACTTAGACTTAAATCATTCTCAATTATCCCTAGTTATTCGTTTCATCTTACCTTTTCAATAAAGCTTATATGTACATATATAAGGAGTCAATTACGGTGAATAAGGGTCATATGTACATATATAAGGAATCCTCCAATATGGATAAGTAGTCTCACTTAACTTACTATCACAACTGGCGTTAACAGACTTAGCCCTCTAGGCTTAGAATACATTCCTACTTGACATCATTATACGGTAATCATTTGAGGAAATTAATTATTAATTTCGACCCCCTACATTCGACTTATCTCAAATATGTGTTCCTTTTTATTTTAATTCACCACGAATTATTTCTAAAATTATTACCGTATCTCTTAGGTTCTTATCCTCTATATACCCCTACCGAAATTACCCAAATCAACTAGGTATATCTCTGCCAACTAACCCACTTATTTCATATGGTTTTGTACAAGAAATTCATACAAATCATCTTATTCATGTAGATAACTTGCATCCTAACTCATCACGCATGCATCTCTACATTATGAACCCATCCCCGTTAAATACGTATTTAGGTCCCCCAATAAAACTCTTCATAAGTTTTTAATAACCATTTCCCCTCACTTGGATAAATACCCAAAGCTTAAACCATCAAAACAAGCAAATTTGGTTTTCTAGGCAAAATCACATCGATTCTCCTTTCAGCCGAATTGATTCAGACCTGTGCAGAAGTCCAGATCTGCTACGAAATTTCATTACAGGATTTTCATACTAAAAACTTCTCTCAACTAAAATCATTTTAAGAGTCCAATAACTTAAAGAATGGCATGGATCTAGTCTTAAAAACATTATAGGGTCATTATCCGCCTGTTTTAATTATCAAATTCAACCCTAGATTAAACTCAAATTATCAAGATCCTGTCTAGAACTCATGAACATATAAATTCCCATTATCATCTTACACTATTCCAATGTTGTTTTAGATTTGTTTCAGGGTTCTACAACATATTTTCTACAATTACTCTTCCATTTAGACCACATGAGTACATAGTTGATATCGGTGGTTATGGATTTAAACATAGATTACACATTTATCATCAATGTCTACACAATTCAAAAGGTTTCTAAATATGCAGTCCAAACTCATGATTAACTTTGAGTCTAAACATGGAATTGACATTGATATAAAATTAGTACAATTTGAATCAGAATGGCAAGAGAATCCTTGCCTCAGATTGTGTAGAGGAGCCTCTCTTCCTATTCCTAGTGTGGTTGTATCTAGGATTCTTGGATGTAACTCCCAAATGAGTGGGTAACTCTTTAATAATACAATTAGTCTTCAACTCCCGACTTGGGATTTAAGTCCCAACTTTGGACCCCCAAATGAGCCCAAATACATAGTCTAATTAGCCCGATAACTACCCAACTCATATATATATATATATACCCCAGGACCATTCCTAAGGGTCTAAAATGCTCTAACGAGCCCGAAATACCTCTCAAAGTGTGTCCCCAATATTTTTACCCAAAAATATATTTTTATTGTGACATGACACATATAAATACTTTTTATTTAAAATAAAATATGATTTTTATTTATTCCAAATCATTAAAGTCCAACTCTAAAATTTATAAATAATACTGAGTCTAATTACACACAACTTTGAATTAATTAATTTCACCAAATTAAATTAATTCCCATTAATTATTATTTTACTTAAAATTACGACGTATTACAACCCCCCGCCCCACCCCACCTGTCCCAACCCCCGCTCGCGCCCCCTCTGAAACACCCTAAATCTTTGACTTACTTGAGTCTATATTATTTAGGCGGTTCAACTAATTTGGATATTGTGTCAAAATATATTTTTAGTGCGAGCCTTATCCTTGGTACATCTTGCAACGTTACCCGACGACTCATGCCTCGACTCTACTCAACGACATATCCGAGTAAAGGTATTCACGTGTGTTGCACATTTGCACTTGACACATTAGGCACACATGCATATTTCTTGATCTATGGTTTTTATTGTGTGACTTATTAATTGTGAGCCTAAACAATTTTTCTAAAATGAAATTATATTATTTTTACTAAAAATATTTTTTTTAATGAAAATTGGTTATAACTTTTGTTTAAAATGATGCTTTTAGTTTTAAAATGATTTTCGGAATTTATTGGTAAAATTAATTTTTCATTTTGAAAAATATCTTTTTGAAACTCAAAATTACATGTTAAACAATTTTTTGATAAAAATAATTTTTTTCAGTTTGAAAAATAAGTGTTCGCAATTTAAGTTACCTGTTCATATTTGTTTTAGCCAAATGAATAAATCAAGTTTTATTTTCTGATATCTATTGTTATATACTAAATAGCATTTAGTTTAAAACCTTAGGAGATCATTTCATCACCCGCTAGTTGTAGGTTGCAACTGTTTTAAACTGCGATTTCTTATACCTGCTAGGCTTTAGCTTTGACCGAGGTGACCTGCTAGTGTACCGCGTTAGATGATGACCAGCTTGTTTTAGGAGCTTTAGTTGGTAGGACTTTAGCCCCATTAAATTCTATTATGAGTTTTGGCTTTGGTAGCTTTTGTTCATTGATTAATATTTCGTCCTTTTACCTGTTAAGATCTTTTAACTCCTTGTATCTTTTGGCCATAGGACTTGTAGCATTAGTACCTACTGCCATACTCATTTAATGAGTTATGTACTATTTTCGTCCTATTATCCTTAGGAACCTTAGTAACTTTCGGCCCTATACCTCTGTACGATTAGGAGCTGTCCTAGTTTTGTGACTTATCCAATCTTTAGCCACTTGTGTACCTATTGCCGATTTGACCTTGTGTCAATTAATATTTGCCCATAAGTGTACTTGAAGGTTTTGGTTTATAGGCAGTACCTGCTAGTCCTGTCCGAGTTTTAGACTTGCTAGAATTCGTCCTTGTGTGACCTGCGAGATTTGATCCTTTAGGTTCTCCTAAAATTAAGACTTCGACCATAAAGATTTTGGACCCATAACTGTAGGCGGTATCTTTTACATGTTAGAGTGGTTATATCCCTAGTTGTCAGTTACATCATCTTTGTAACTCAATTAAAACCGTTGGATTTTAGTGACAGTTGTATCCATTTCGGTTACACCCTTTTAACCATCAGTTACCCATTAGATCTCATTGGTTTAATTGGAGAGTTTGCCACCTGTCTCTATTATATCCGTTGAGAAGTTTGTTGTAACTAAACCTTATACCAGCCTGGATTTCATCTGTAGTGGTTTTAGGTTTTCAAGAGAATGGTTTTAAGATTCTTGAGTTGTTTTTATAACAGACTTAACTTGTTAAGACTGAATTTGATAAAATTTGTTAATTAGTTTTAACTCGATTTAATCTCGACCTTTGTTTAATAATTTTTAATCTGAACCCTTGATTTTAATGTTTCTAGAATATTGTTTTCTCACCTATATAAACTTCTTTGTAGAGTTTATTGGAGTTAGATTTTTTGAGAGCTATTCAGATTATATTTTCTAGAGTGAGAAACACAGGAGGGTTTAATATTTTTAAGAGAGAAAAATATAGAGAATTAGAGAGAATATCTAAGAGAGAAGAAACATTCAGAACATATTCACTTACACGTTTTGCACAACTAGTATGATGTTGAGAGATCAGTTTTGACTGAGTTGGAATTTGCTAAACAAGAATGACGGAGTTATGAAGTTGAGAGAACAACTACAACAATCAGAACTGCAGAGAAGTTAGAAGGATAAGATGCCAGAGGGTACATTCCTAAACTTGTATAGGTCTGTTTGTGTGTTTAGTTTGTTATATAGCTTGTAACCGATAATTCTTTTTTAGTGAAATTTTGTTTTACTCCGTAGAGGGAGTCGTGGATGTTTTCCCGAGTTTGGGTTTTTACCACGTTAAAAAAATCATACTTGTTATCTTCTTATCCTCATCTTATTCTATGTATGATTTAGAATTAAAATTGTTACATGATTTAAATTGGAATAATTCTTCATATGAGATATATTGGATTGTAACGTAATAAATCAGATTGTTATTAATTTAACTTTTAATTAAATCAGATTTAATTGATTTTAATTTCCGCATGTATTAAAATCTGATTAGCTAGATAATAAAGTTTTTCTTGATTTGATCATATGCATGTTATTAGAAAAACTTGCATGAAATCAGAGTATGTTTATGTGTGCGTACGGAGATTGTTTCATGGGCGCATCTCAAGAAATGTTTTTCTCATTCATTCGGGTAGAGGAGAAATTTTCAATTGGTATCAGAGTGGGTCGCTCCGTATAAGATTTAACCGTCTGGAGTGTTGATCTTTATTTCTTGATCATATGATTTCATGTTACAAATCTGATTACTTTTTATATCCATATATGATGATGATTTTTTTATATGTATGACCTCATGATAGACAACATGTTATTTAATCTACTCTAATTGTTCTCATTCTATTTCTTGATTTTCAAGAACCCCTATTATGATTTATAAGCTTAACATAATATTTTTTATAACCATAGCATTGGTTGTGGGGGAGAGACCTTATTTGTTGATCACTCTAGAATATGCTGAACATGTTTAAATTATGTCTAGTATGTAATTTACCCTTATTTTTTATTTGAGAAGTCCCTGAAGACTATATGATTGTGCTTTATTCATTTTCTACCATATTTACATATTTTCCTGTCATAATCATGGTAATTATATGTCCTCTGAGATTTTAGGGTATGGATGTTTGTCAATGCAAAAAACACCTCTTAAAATCATGTTAATGTAGGAGTGGCACTTGATTAGAACCGTTAATATGTTTATTGTGGTAGTTATTTTTTTAAATATTCCTCATGTTATTATTGTTTTATCCTTTGTCTATTTGAGACAAAATGGGGGAGAAGAGTACATCATTTTATTAGTCTTGATTCTTGAATTATATTCATGATATCTGTTTTCAAAATGATTTATCAATTTCTATGATATCTTACACTTGTTCTTGTGAGTTTGGTTTTAATGTTTTAATGCACGAAATCACAAGGTGTTAGGTTAAATTGATGTATAGTTGAGTATTGTAATTCTTATTTTCTAGGATTTTTTTTTGTGGATTGGGTAGAGTAGTAATTGTTGTATAGGACTTAGGTGATTTTATTTTTTCCTAAGAGTATCATAATGTACTCGAAGGGTTTTGTCACAAATATCCAAAGGGGGAGATTGAAACACCCTAAATCTTTGACTTACTTGAGTCTATATTATTTAGGCGTTTCAACTAATTTGGATATTGTGTCAAAACATATTTTTAGTGCGAGCCTTATCCTTGGTACATCTTGCAACGTTACTAGACGACTCATGCCTCGACTCTACTCAACGACATATCCGAGTAAAGGTATTCACGTGTGTTGCACATTTGCACTTGACACATTAGGCACACATGCATATTTCTTGATCTATGGTTTTTATTGTGTGACTTATTAATTGTGAGCCTAAACATTTTTTCTAAAATGAAATTATATTATTTTTACTAAAAATATTTTTTTAATGAAAATTGGTTATAACTTTTGTTTAAAATGATGCTTTTAGTTTTAAAATGATTTTCGGAATTTATTGGTAAAATTAATTTTTCATTTTGAAAAATATCTTTTTGAAACTCAAAATTACATGTTAAACAATTTTTTGATAAAAATAATTTTTTTCAGTTTGAAAAATAAGTGTTCACAATTTAAGTTACTTGTTCATATTTGTTTTAGCCAAATGAATAAATCAAGTTTTATTTTCTGATATCTATTGTTATATACTAAATAGCATTTAGTTTAAAACCTTAGGAGATAATTTCATCACCCGCTAGTTGTAGGTTGCAACTGTTTTAAACTGCGATTTCTTATACCTGCTAGGCTTTAGCTTTGACCGAGGTGACCTGCTAGTGTACCGCGTTAGGCGATGACCAGCTTGTTTTAGGAGCTTTAGTTGGTAGGACTTTAGCCCCATTAAATTCTATTATGAGTTTTGGCTTTGGTAGCTTTTGTTCATTGATTAATATTTCGTCCTTTTACCTGTTAAGATCTTTTAGCTCATTGTATCTTTTGGCCATAGGACTTGTAGCATTAGTACCTACTGCCATACTCATTTAATGAGTTATGTACTATTTTCGTCCTATTATCCTTAGGAGCCTTAGTAACTTTCGGCCCTATACCTCTGTACGATTAGGAGCTGTCCCAGTTTTGTGACTTATCCAATCTTTAGCCACTTGTGTACCTATTGCCGATTTGACCTTGTGTCAATTAATATTTGCCCATAAGTGTACTTGAAGGTTTTGGTTTATAGGCAGTACCTGCTAGTCCTGTCCGAGTTTTAGACTTGCTAGAATTCGTCCTTGTGTGACCTGAGAGATTTGATCCTTTAGGTTCTCCTAAAATTAAGACTTCGACCATAGAGATTTGGACCCATAACTGTAGGCGGTATCTTTTACATGTTAGAGTGGTTATATCCCTAGTTGTCAGTTACATCATCTTTGTAACTCAATTAGAACCGTTGGATTTTAGTGACAGTTGTATCCATTTCGGTTACACCCTTTTAACCATCAGTTACCCATTAGATCTCATTGGTTTAATTGGAGAGTTTGCCACCTGTCTCTATTATATCCGTTGAGAAGTTTGTTGTAACTAAACCTTATACCAGCCTGGATTTCATCTGTAGTGGTTTTAGGTTTTCAAGAGAATGGTTTTAAGATTCTTGAGTTGTTTTTATAACAGACTTAACTTGTTAAGACTGAATTTGATAAAATCTGTTATTTAGTTTTAACTCGATTTAATCTCGACCTTTGTTTAATAATTTTTAATCTGAACCCTTGATTTTAATGTTTCTAGAATATTGTTTTCTCACCTATATAAACTTCTTTGTAGAGTTTATTGGAGTTAGATTTTTTGAGAGCTATTCAGATTATATTTTCTAGAGTGAGAAACACAGGAGGGTTTAATATTTTTAAGAGAGAAAAATATAGAGAATTAGAGAGAATATCTAAGAGAGAAGAAACATTCAGAACATATTCACTTACACGTTTTGCACAACTAGTATGATGTTGAGAGATCAGTTTTGACTGAGTTGGAATTTGCTAAACAAGAATGACGGAGTTATGAAGTTGAGAGAACAACTACAACAATCAGAACTGCAGAGAAGTTAGAAGGATAAGATGCCAGAGGGTACATTCCTAAACTTGTATAGGTCTGTTTGTGTGTCTAGTTTGTTATATAGCTTGTAACCGATAATTCTTTTTTAGTGAAATTTTGTTTTACTCCGTAGAGGGAGTCGTGGATGTTTTCCCGAGTTTGGGTTTTTACCACGTTAAAAAAATCATACTTGTTATCTTCTTATCCTCATCTTATTCTATGTATGATTTAGAATTAAAATTGTTACATGATTTAAATTGGAATAATTCTTCATATGAGATATATTGGATTGTAACGTAATAAATCAGATTGTTATTAATTTAACTTTTAATTAAATCAGATTTAATTGATTTTAATTTCCGCATGTATTAAAATCTGATTAGCTAGATAATAAAGTTTTTCTTGATTTGATCATATGCATGTTATTAGAAAAACTTGCATGAAATCAGAGTATGTTTATGTGTGCGTATGGAGATTGTTTCATGGGCGCATCTCAAGAAATGTTTTTCTCATTCATTCGGGTAGAGGAGAAATTTTCAATTGGTATCAGAGTGGGTCGCTCCGTATAAGATTTAACCGTCTGGAGTGTTGATCTTTATTTCTTGATCATATGATTTCATGTTACAAATCTGATTACTTTTTATATCCATATATGATGATGATTTTTTTATATGTATGACCTCATGATAGACAACATGTTATTTAATCTACTCTAATTGTTCTCATTCTATTTCTTGATTTTCAAGAACCCCTATTATGATTTATAAGCTTAACATAATATTTTTTATAACCATAGCATTGGTTGTGGGGGAGAGACCTTATTTGTTGATCACTCTAGAATATGCTGAACATGTTTAAATTATGTCTAGTATGTAATTTACCCTTATTTTTTATTTGAGAAGTCCCTGAAGACTATATGATTGTGCTTTATTCATTTTCTACCATATTTACATATTTTCCTGTCATAATCATGGTAATTATATGTCCTCTGAGATTTTAGGGTATGGATGTTTGTCAATGCAAAAAACACCTCTTAAAATCATGTTAATGTAGGAGTGGCACTTGATTAGAACCGTTAATATGTTTATTGTGGTAGTTATTTTTTTAAATATTCCTCATGTTATTATTGTTTTATCCTTTGTCTATTTGAGACAAAATGGGGGAGAAGAGTACATCATTTTATTAGTCTTGATTCTTGAATTATATTCATGATATCTGTTTTCAAAATGATTTATCAATTTCTATGATATCTTACACTTGTTCTTGTGAGTTTGGTTTTAATCTTTTAATGCACGAAATCACAAGGTGTTAGGTTAAATTGATGTATAGTTGAGTATTGTAATTCTTATTTTCTAGGATTTTTTTTTGTGGATTGGGTAGAGTAGTAATTGTTGTATAGGACTTAGGTGATTTTATTTTTTCCTAAGAGTATCATAATGTACTCGAAGGGTTTTGTCACAAATATCCAAAGGGGGAGATTGAAACACCCTAAATCTTTGACTTACTTGAGTCTATATTATTTAGGCGTTTCAACTAATTTGGATATTGTGTCAAAACATATTTTTAGTGCGAGCCTTATCCTTGGTACATCTTGCAACGTTACTAGACGACTCATGCCTCGACTCTACTCAACGACATATCCGAGTAAAGGTATTCACGTGTGTTGCACATTTGCACTTGACACATTAGGCACACATGCATATTTCTTGATCTATGGTTTTTATTGTGTGACTTATTAATTGTGAGCCTAAACATTTTTTCTAAAATGAAATTATATTATTTTTACTAAAAATATTTTTTTAATGAAAATTGGTTATAACTTTTGTTTAAAATGATGCTTTTAGTTTTAAAATGATTTTCGGAATTTATTGGTAAAATTAATTTTTCATTTTGAAAAATATCTTTTTGAAACTCAAAATTACATGTTAAACAATTTTTTGATAAAAATAATTTTTTTCAGTTTGAAAAATAAGTGTTCACAATTTAAGTTACTTGTTCATATTTGTTTTAGCCAAATGAATAAATCAAGTTTTATTTTCTGATATCTATTGTTATATACTAAATAGCATTTAGTTTAAAACCTTAGGAGATAATTTCATCACCCGCTAGTTGTAGGTTGCAACTGTTTTAAACTGCGATTTCTTATACCTGCTAGGCTTTAGCTTTGACCGAGGTGACCTGCTAGTGTACCGCGTTAGGCGATGACCAGCTTGTTTTAGGAGCTTTAGTTGGTAGGACTTTAGCCCCATTAAATTCTATTATGAGTTTTGGCTTTGGTAGCTTTTGTTCATTGATTAATATTTCGTCCTTTTACCTGTTAAGATCTTTTAGCTCCTTGTATCTTTTGGCCATAGGACTTGTAGCATTAGTACCTACTGCCATACTCATTTAATGAGTTATGTACTATTTTCGTCCTATTATCCTTAGGAGCCTTAGTAACTTTCGGCCCTATACCTCTGTACGATTAGGAGCTGTCCCAGTTTTGTGACTTATCCAATCTTTAGCCACTTGTGTACCTATTGCCGATTTGACCTTGTGTCAATTAATATTTGCCCATAAGTGTACTTGAAGGTTTTGGTTTATAGGCAGTACCTGCTAGTCCTGTCCGAGTTTTAGACTTGCTAGAATTCGTCCTTGTGTGACCTGAGAGATTTGATCCTTTAGGTTCTCCTAAAATTAAGACTTCGACCATAGAGATTTTGGACCCATAACTGTAGGCGGTATCTTTTACATGTTAGAGTGGTTATATCCCTAGTTGTCAGTTACATCATCTTTGTAACTCAATTAGAACCGTTGGATTTTAGTGACAGTTGTATCCATTTCGGTTACACCCTTTTAACCATCAGTTACCCATTAGATCTCATTGGTTTAATTGGAGAGTTTGCCACCTGTCTCTATTATATCCGTTGAGAAGTTTGTTGTAACTAAACCTTATACCAGCCTGGATTTCATCTGTAGTGGTTTTAGGTTTTCAAGAGAATGGTTTTAAGATTCTTGAGTTGTTTTTATAACAGACTTAACTTGTTAAGACTGAATTTGATAAAATCTGTTATTTAGTTTTAACTCGATTTAATCTCGACCTTTGTTTAATAATTTTTAATCTGAACCCTTGATTTTAATGTTTCTAGAATATTGTTTTCTCACCTATATAAACTTCTTTGTAGAGTTTATTGGAGTTAGATTTTTTGAGAGCTATTCAGATTATATTTTCTAGAGTGAGAAACACAGGAGGGTTTAATATTTTTAAGAGAGAAAAATATAGAGAATTAGAGAGAATATCTAAGAGAGAAGAAACATTCAGAACATATTCACTTACACGTTTTGCACAACTAGTATGATGTTGAGAGATCAGTTTTGACTGAGTTGGAATTTGCTAAACAAGAATGACGGAGTTATGAAGTTGAGAGAACAACTACAACAATCAGAACTGCAGAGAAGTTAGAAGGATAAGATGCCAGAGGGTACATTCCTAAACTTGTATAGGTCTGTTTGTGTGTTTAGTTTGTTATATAGCTTGTAACCGATAATTCTTTTTTAGTGAAATTTTGTTTTACTCCGTAGAGGGAGTCGTGGATGTTTTCCCGAGTTTGGGTTTTTACCACGTTAAAAAAATCATACTTGTTATCTTCTTATCCTCATCTTATTCTATGTATGATTTAGAATTAAAATTGTTACATGATTTAAATTGGAATAATTCTTCATATGAGATATATTGGATTGTAACGTAATAAATCAGATTGTTATTAATTTAACTTTTAATTAAATCAGATTTAATTGATTTTAATTTCCGCATGTATTAAAATCTGATTAGCTAGATAATAAAGTTTTTCTTGATTTGATCATATGCATGTTATTAGAAAAACTTGCATGAAATCAGAGTATGTTTATGTGTGCGTATGGAGATTGTTTCATGGGCGCATCTCAAGAAATGTTTTTCTCATTCATTCGGGTAGAGGAGAAATTTTCAATTGGTATCAGAGTGGGTCGCTCCGTATAAGATTTAACCGTCTGGAGTGTTGATCTTTATTTCTTGATCATATGATTTCATGTTACAAATCTGATTACTTTTTATATCCATATATGATGATGATTTTTTTATATGTATGACCTCATGATAGACAACATGTTATTTAATCTACTCTAATTGTTCTCATTCTATTTCTTGATTTTCAAGAACCCCTATTATGATTTATAAGCTTAACATAATATTTTTTATAACCATAGCATTGGTTGTGGGGGAGAGACCTTATTTGTTGATCACTCTAGAATATGCTGAACATGTTTAAATTATGTCTAGTATGTAATTTACCCTTATTTTTTATTTGAGAAGTCCCTGAAGACTATATGATTGTGCTTTATTCATTTTCTACCATATTTACATATTTTCCTGTCATAATCATGGTAATTATATGTCCTCTGAGATTTTAGGGTATGGATGTTTGTCAATGCAAAAAACACCTCTTAAAATCATGTTAATGTAGGAGTGGCACTTGATTAGAACCGTTAATATGTTTATTGTGGTAGTTATTTTTTTAAATATTCCTCATGTTATTATTGTTTTATCCTTTGTCTATTTGAGACAAAATGGGGGAGAAGAGTACATCATTTTATTAGTCTTGATTCTTGAATTATATTCATGATATCTGTTTTCAAAATGATTTATCAATTTCTATGATATCTTACACTTGTTCTTGTGAGTTTGGTTTTAATGTTTTAATGCACGAAATCACAAGGTGTTAGGTTAAATTGATGTATAGTTGAGTATTGTAATTCTTATTTTCTAGGATTTTTTTTTGTGGATTGGGTAGAGTAGTAATTGTTGTATAGGACTTAGGTGATTTTATTTTTTCCTAAGAGTATCATAATGTACTCGAAGGGTTTTGTCACAAATATCCAAAGGGGGAGATTGAAACACCCTAAATCTTTGACTTACTTGAGTCTATATTATTTAGGCGTTTCAACTAATTTGGATATTGTGTCAAAACATATTTTTAGTGCGAGCCTTATCCTTGGTACATCTTGCAACGTTACTAGACGACTCATGCCTCGACTCTACTCAACGACATATCCGAGTAAAGGTATTCACGTGTGTTGCACATTTGCACTTGACACATTAGGCACACATGCATATTTCTTGATCTATGGTTTTTATTGTGTGACTTATTAATTGTGAGCCTAAACATTTTTTCTAAAATGAAATTATATTATTTTTACTAAAAATATTTTTTTAATGAAAATTGGTTATAACTTTTGTTTAAAATGATGCTTTTAGTTTTAAAATGATTTTCGGAATTTATTGGTAAAATTAATTTTTCATTTTGAAAAATATCTTTTTGAAACTCAAAATTACATGTTAAACAATTTTTTGATAAAAATAATTTTTTTCAGTTTGAAAAATAAGTGTTCACAATTTAAGTTACTTGTTCATATTTGTTTTAGCCAAATGAATAAATCAAGTTTTATTTTCTGATATCTATTGTTATATACTAAATAGCATTTAGTTTAAAACCTTAGGAGATAATTTCATCACCCGCTAGTTGTAGGTTGCAACTGTTTTAAACTGCGATTTCTTATACCTGCTAGGCTTTAGCTTTGACCGAGGTGACCTGCTAGTGTACCGCGTTAGGCGATGACCAGCTTGTTTTAGGAGCTTTAGTTGGTAGGACTTTAGCCCCATTAAATTCTATTATGAGTTTTGGCTTTGGTAGCTTTTGTTCATTGATTAATATTTCGTCCTTTTACCTGTTAAGATCTTTTAGCTCCTTGTATCTTTTGGCCATAGGACTTGTAGCATTAGTACCTACTGCCATACTCATTTAATGAGTTATGTACTATTTTCGTCCTATTATCCTTAGGAGCCTTAGTAACTTTCGGCCCTATACCTTTGTACGATTAGGAGCTGTCCCAGTTTTGTGACTTATCCAATCTTTAGCCACTTGTGTACCTATTGCCGATTTGACCTTGTGTCAATTAATATTTGCCCATAAGTGTACTTGAAGGTTTTGGTTTATAGGCAGTACCTGCTAGTCCTGTCCGAGTTTTAGACTTGCTAGAATTCGTCCTTGTGTGACCTGAGAGATTTGATCCTTTAGGTTCTCCTAAAATTAAGACTTCGACCATAGAGATTTTGGACCCATAACTGTAGGCGGTATCTTTTACATGTTAGAGTGGTTATATCCCTAGTTGTCAGTTACATCATCTTTGTAACTCAATTAGAACCGTTGGATTTTAGTGACAGTTGTATCCATTTCGGTTACACCCTTTTAACCATCAGTTACCCATTAGATCTCATTGGTTTAATTGGAGAGTTTGCCACCTGTCTCTATTATATCCGTTGAGAAGTTTGTTGTAACTAAACCTTATACCAGCCTGGATTTCATCTGTAGTGGTTTTAGGTTTTCAAGAGAATGGTTTTAAGATTCTTGAGTTGTTTTTATAACAGACTTAACTTGTTAAGACTGAATTTGATAAAATCTGTTATTTAGTTTTAACTCGATTTAATCTCGACCTTTGTTTAATAATTTTTAATCTGAACCCTTGATTTTAATGTTTCTAGAATATTGTTTTCTCACCTATATAAACTTCTTTGTAGAGTTTATTGGAGTTAGATTTTTTGAGAGCTATTCAGATTATATTTTCTAGAGTGAGAAACACAGGAGGGTTTAATATTTTTAAGAGAGAAAAATATAGAGAATTAGAGAGAATATCTAAGAGAGAAGAAACATTCAGAACATATTCACTTACACGTTTTGCACAACTAGTATGATGTTGAGAGATCAGTTTTGACTGAGTTGGAATTTGCTAAACAAGAATGACGGAGTTATGAAGTTGAGAGAACAACTACAACAATCAGAACTGCAGAGAAGTTAGAAGGATAAGATGCCAGAGGGTACATTCCTAAACTTGTATAGGTCTGTTTGTGTGTTTAGTTTGTTATATAGCTTGTAACCGATAATTCTTTTTTAGTGAAATTTTGTTTTACTCCGTAGAGGGAGTCGTGGATGTTTTCCCGAGTTTGGGTTTTTACCACGTTAAAAAAATCATACTTGTTATCTTCTTATCCTCATCTTATTCTATGTATGATTTAGAATTAAAATTGTTACATGATTTAAATTGGAATAATTCTTCATATGAGATATATTGGATTGTAACGTAATAAATCAGATTGTTATTAATTTAACTTTTAATTAAATCAGATTTAATTGATTTTAATTTCCGCATGTATTAAAATCTGATTAGTTAGATAATAAAGTTTTTCTTGATTTGATCATATACATGTTATTAGAAAAACTTGCATGAAATCAGAGTATGTTTATGTGTGCGTATGGAGATTGTTTCATGGGCGCATCTCAAGAAATGTTTTCCTCATTCATTCGGGTGGAGGAGAAATTTTCACCCTCCACCCCCCCCCCCCCCCACCCCACCAGCCCCATCTCCCGCCCCCTGCCCCAACCCTGCCCAGCCTCCCTCCGCCCCAGATGTGCTCTTCCCCACCCCAAATGTGTGTGTGTGTGTGTTTGTGTGTGTGTGTGACAGAGAGAGAGAGATGGGGAGAGAGGAAGATGCGAGAGAGAGGAAGATACAAATGAGATGTGTTCGTGTGTGTGTGTGTGTGTGTGTGTGTATGGTTTTTAAAAAAAATGGTCATTTACTATTTTGAGTACGTTTATTTATAATATTTTGTTCTTAGGGTACGTTTGTTTCCGTATTACTTACATGAGTGTTATTTTGACGATTTCCGTCAATTGTCATCTAATTTTGTCATATTCTATGGTCATTTACCATTATACCCTTATATTCTATGGTCATTTACTATTAAACCCCATTTCAATTAAAACCATTATACCCCATTTAAAAATGAGTTTTATAATAATGTTTAAAAATGAGTTTTATAATAATGTTTAAAAATGTATATTCAACCAAATAAAATGATTTTCAACAAACTATGTTATAAAGTATATTTATTTATAAAACATGTGTTCTAATAATGTTTAAAAAATGTTTATAAATTATAAGGTTTGGATAGTTTAAAAAAACTGTATAATAATGGTTGAATATTTAGAAAAAAAAATGGTTAAAAATTGTTTTCACCAAATAAAAAATGTTCCCCCCCCCCCCCCAAAAAAAATATATTTCCAGAAAATAAAAACATTTTCCAGCAAAAGAGTAAAAAATAAAAATGATTTTAGTTAAAAAATATATATTTCCCCCAAAAAAATATTTTTCCACCAATTAAAATGATTTTCAACACAAAAAAATTATTTTTCACCCAAAAAATGATTTCTAATCAGTTAAAAAACTGATTTCCACCCAAAAAAAAATATTTTACACCAATTATAATGCTATGCGTCACTATACATTCCCAATAATTTTTTGAAATCTTTTTTAAAAAATGTTAAAAATCTATTTATAATGTTTAAAAATGATTTTTAGTTTAAAAAAACTGTTTATAAAATGATTTTAAAAAAACTGATTTCCAAAATTTTTTTCTACCCAAAAAATGATTTCTAATTACAAAATAAATAATTTTCAGAAAAAACAAATGAAAATAATATACCCAAAATTTTGTAATTAGATCAGAGGTTTGGATATATTATTTTCTTTTATTTCTTCAACCAATTAGGCTAATAAAATAAGTTTATGCTGATGAATTATAAAGTTCCCAATGATCTAATACACTTTGGGTGGAAAATATTTTTTATTTGGTTGAATATACATTTTTTATTCGGTAAATATATTTTTTTTTAACTGAAATCATTTTTATTTTTTTATTTTTTTGCCGGAATACTTTTTTATTTTCTACAAGGTTCTAAAAAACGCGGGGCGTGATCGAGGCGTGAAGGCCAAACCTTAAGCCTTAGAAGCCTTGGCGGGTGTTAGGCGTAAAAAGGCGTTTAAGCCTTCTTAATATATTTTAATATTTTTTAACCATAACAAGGCTATTAAAATATTAAAATTGTACATATTATAAAAATATGTGTGAATATATGCAAATTAAAATACTATTTGATTATTTTGGATGAGATAATGGTCCGGTTAGTAAAAAAATTCTTTAAAAGGCCATATCGTTTCACTAAAGCATTGTTATTTTTAGAAAAAGTGCACCTTAAGGGTTTTACTAAGAATAAGGCGTAAAAAACTTAAGGCGGGGGGTTTGTCCTATGCCTTAAGCCTAGGCGAGTTTTTTAGAACACTGATTTTCTAGAAAGAATTTTTTTTGGTGGAAAAAAAAAATTTATTTGGTGAAACTAATTTTTTATACTGAAAATAATTTTTAAGTGATGGAAAACATTTAAAATTCTAAAACAGTTTTTTAACTGTTTTTAATTAAAAAAACACAGTTTTACATTTTTTTTCATATTTTTTTTATTTCGTAGAAAACATTTTTTTCCTGAAAAGCTTATTTTTAAATGATTTTCTTCGTTTAACATTTATAAACATTTTTAACAGAAAATCATATATATTTTTTTTAAATGATGTTCTTCGTATAAACATTTTTAAACATCTTGAAAATCATATATTGAACTGAAAATCCTTTTAAAATAGTTTTTTAAAATCATTTTATAAACTGTTTATTTTAACTAAAAATCATTTTTAAACATGTTGGAATTTTTTAAACATATAAATTGGAATTTTTTGGGAAATTTTTTTCTTTTAATATTTTTAAAAACGGTTTAACATATAAACAGTTTTATTTTTATATTTTTTGGCTACAATTAGTATTATTTTTAAAAGAGTTTTTATTTCAAAAAATTGCAAAAAATTACAGTTTTATTTAAAGAAGTTTAAATAAAACTATTTTATTTCAAAAATAATTTAAAATAGCATGTAAAGTTTATTTAAAACAGTTTAAATAGTTTATTTTATTTAAAACAGTTTTTATTTCAAAAAGCATGTAAAAGAAATGTATGGTTTATATAGTTTTTTATAAAAGAAATGTATTTTATAGAGGGGCACATGCGTCTTTTTGTATCATCACGGAAGTTAACGGATTCTATCCAAATCAACTCGCATCCAACAATAATGAAAACTAACGTACCCCAAGAAGAAAATATTGTAAACAAGTGTACCCTAAACTGTAAATGTCCCAAAAAAATGCCCTTACTTAAATGAGCAACAAACCCTCACTTCAAACCCACATGCAACTCAAGTGAGCTATTTCTCGTCAAAAAATAGACGACAGTCACGTTTTGAAGCAACTTGAACTGTAAGTGAAATTATAGGGTGTAAATTGAAAAAATTGAAAGGATGGGATGGAAAGTGCAAATAGGGATAAATTTTAGGGGGCAGTGTAATTAACCCTAATAAGATTGCTATTTTTCTTTTGATTTTAGGGAAACATCAAACATTACCACTCACACATCTACCATAATCTACAAAGAAGTTACATAAAAAAATTTACATATATTCATAATTAAAAAATTAATAAACCTAATGCTAAAACACTTTATGCTAATAAGTAAACTTTAGAGTTATTTTCTCAAGAATACTAACAAAACCAAAATCAAAATTTAATACCATTTAAACAAAGAGCATATACCAAATAGTCACTTGAAATTCTTTTAATATATGTATAGTCCAAACGTTTTTATTTTGCACCAAAAAGTCCTTCACCGTGCCAAAAAGGTTTTACCATGGCGCTGACGCGAAGCTTAAAGATAAGAGAATAAGAGACCTTCACCATGTGAAAAACGTTTTACCATGCCGCTGGCACGGACCTTTAAAGATAAGAAAATAAGAGACTTTTTGGTACAAAATAAAAGGCTTGAACTAAATGTGTATTAAAAAATGTTCGAGTAACTTTTTAGTATTTGATCCTTTAAACAAACCGTACAATTTAAAATTATATATTGACTTTTTGGTACTTGATCCTTCAAACAAACCGTACAATTTAAAATTATATATAGACACATTTATATGTATAAATTTAATTATAAATTTTGGGTTATTAAATGTGTGAATGATAATAAGGTGGTTAAACAACTAAGTGAAGGCGGAAAGCCTCGAAACACTAAGGCCCTGTTTGGTTGTCCCAAAATTGTAAATTGGATCATTAATAAATTGTTCCATTTACAAATTGACTCATTAATTGTGTTTGGTTTCATTAATGAAATGATTCATTAATTGTCCCATTTTATCTCATGTGCAAAATCTGAAATTGGATCATTTCACAAAAAATGTGAAATGAATCCATTTGAAATATGAGTCACATTAAGTGCATGCCCCCTCTCCCTCTCCCTTTCCCTTTTCCTCTTCCCCTCCCCCTCTCCCTCTCCCTCTCCCTCTCTCTTTCCCTCCCCCTCTCTCTCTTGATTTGTTTTTATATTTTTTTCATAGAACTTTAACATCAATTTCAAATTACCAAACATCATGTAAAATTGGATTTAACTCATTTCAAATTCACTCATTTATAATTCACTAATTCACAATGAAACAATTTACATAATCAAACAATTTGCGCAACCAAACTGGGCCTTAGCAAACAGGGCTAAATCATCTAAATCAAAATCACACTCAGAATCTAACGTATCAATCTTTATTTTTCTAAATGAATCCCTCTTTCTTGTCGACCCCTCACCTTTTCTCTCCTGGGCATTAAGTGCAATTCTCTTATATTTAGACTTGACAGATTTAGAGAACATATCAATCTCATAAGTTTGCAAATCTCCTACAAGTTATTCCAATTTTAGCGTATTTAAATTACCCATAGAATTTAGCACAGTGACTTTAGGGATAAAATGCTTCGGGAGAGAACGAAGAATCTTTTTGACAACTCTCGCATGAGGAATGTGTTCACCAAGATTGAAGCTAGTGTTAACAATATCAGACAGCCTAGCATAAAATTCATCAAAATATTCCGATTCAAGCAGGGTGATTGTTTCAAATTGAGTTGTAAAATTTTGCAGTTTAGACTCTTTCATAGGATTAGTACCTTCATGGGTAAGTTGCAAAACATCCCATGCCTCTTTTGTCGTGGTGCACATCATTATGCGTTTGAACTCATCAGGTGTGACAGACCCAAAAATAGCACTTAAACCCTTATAATTAAAAGATGACCATCTAAACTCTTCTTATTTCCAAGAGGAGACATGTTTTAAATTGGTCACATTTTCAACTGTGACAGAGGAAGGTATCCACCCTCTTTCAACCAAAATCCATACACGTTCATCAATGGCTTTTAATGCAGATCTCATGCGGGCTTTCCAATATGCATAGTTTGTCCCGTAAAAAATTGGCATTTTATTATATAACTTCTCCATTATGAACACACTCGTTTTCAAAAATCAATTTTCTGGAAAATTGATATCTTAGAAAAAATTTGCGAAAAATTAGGAATATACGATAGATTCGCGTAACCCACTCTGATACCAATTTGAGAAGAGTGCGCTTGCATTCAAATAGAGATATTATTTAATTAAACATAGTTTTTATCAATTAAGTCCTAAACATGCATCTAGGTGTGATTGAATAAGATGACGAAGTAAGCAAGAACATTCAAACACACACATGTGAGGAAAAATCCCCCAAAGGGGCAAAACCATTTATTTTCATTATAATATTGTAACATACAATTTCTCGGATTACAATGAAAATACAGTGACCCGCAGGCGTCGAATCTGTAGTCAGCGACTATAACTTTCCCTTTCTAGGAGGGCAGCAACGAAGAAGAAAGACGGTCTTCTTCACAATGATTTGAACAGACACACGATTGCGTTCTTGGGTTACAAACGGATTCACAAGGGTTTGAAAAGTTGTGTGAATCAAAACATGAGTCTTGGGACTCACAAAGGTAAAGACTTAGAGTATTTAGGACTCTGAAAATCGTCTATGAAAGTCTTGGTAAACAAATCCTCGAAGTTGGTTTATAAAAGAAAACCTGGCCCTAAAAAATCTGAACACGATCTGCACGATTTTATCCCAGGAGGATCGGTCCGCTTCTGATCGGATCAACTCTTTTTTTAATAGAGCTTCTTCGGTTTGCACTCAGTCCGGGGTCTACTGGATTGAATCATAAGCGGATCGGTCCGGCTTGAGGCGGATCGGTTCTTTTTCCAAACTGGCGGATCGGTCTGGTGCAAACCGGTTCCTTTTTAAAACAGGCGGACCGGTCCGGCTGACCAGAAAACTGATTCATTGTATTCTTTGATATTCAGATCCGTTGAGGACGATGTGATCTTGTATTTCTTCAATGATGTAACGGCTTATGACATATACTGAAATAATGGACAAAATGTCCTTACACAATTTCTAAAGTGTAAGACACTAATAACTTGGGGTAAAACTATACAAGGAGTGGTGTTACGTTCTGGGTGCAGTAACTCTCTAATAGTCCTCTAAGCTTAGGAATTAAATTGAGGTTGCAGTAGAGGCTGAGGTGGGACACGATGTTGGGGATTTAATTCAGCTCTTCCTTAATTCTCAGGTAGATCGACTTCTTCTTTACGCACATGATTTATACTGTTGTTCATTTTAATATTTGAATTTGCATCTAATGTATGTCTTTTTGAACGGGTTGAATGCGGAGGGTGTAACACCCGGTGTTTTTAAAAAATATAAAATCAGATGGGAATTTAAAATTTTAGTTAAAAATAATTTTTTGGAAATTAACTATTTTCATATTTAAAAATGATGATCTTGATTTATATAAATAGGTATTTTTATCAGAAGTGAAATCGGAGTCATAATTGGAGAGTTTTGCATTTTATTAAATAAAAGGGGGGATTTCAAATTTCAGGCAATTCGAATCGGTTTTGAAGGAGAGGCGAACCCGTTCCCTTTCACTATTTTGGTAAATTAAAACTCTTTAATTTATGAGTTATGTAGGGCTCAAATTCTTTTTGATATAAAAACACAAAGTGACGAGTTTAAGGTTTTTAAAACATATTTTAGCCCTCTCCAAAAGCAAGAACCTCCCATAATTTCCATCCTCTCTTTTCTTCCAAACCTAAACCCTTTAAACTCATCTTTCAACTCAAAATTTAAAGAACTTAATCAAGTTTTCTCATGATCGTCCAAGAACGTGTTTTCATTATTTTCTCAAGAGGAATGCAACCATCAAATCATATTCGTCATATAATTTTTACAGGCATGAATACTGATATTGTTCCCATTTGGTATTATGCGTTTTAAATATTTCCTAAACACTAATAGTAATTATTTTCTTAAAATAAATTAGAAAGACTAATTAGGGAAATTGAAACTAAAGTTTGGCACTAATTTTATTCAAATATTTAATAAGAATTAAGACTCAAAACCCTTGTGTGCTTATATTAGAGGTTGGATTTCCGTTAGAATTTATGACATTCACATGTAGAATAAAATTGTAGGGATGTTATAAATTGATTTCGACATGTAAAACCACATTAATTATGTGCAGCTTGTAAAGTAGAAACTTATTGTTGTATGCTCCCAAAAATATAAATGTAAATAGAGATTCTATAAATTGACGAGGAACCAAATTGTTTAATTAATCTTCTAAATAAATGGATATAATTTGGATAACTATTGATCCTGCGATTAATTTGAAGAATTATTGTGATAAGTTTAAAATATGCCATATATGATTCTTTAATGTTATTAATAATTGACACCGCGAGAACGACGGTATTTATTAGGTAGTTATTGCTCTCACCTTATTTTTAGGTTACTTGCTAGGTATGGACTAGAAGGTAGGCCTTAATTGTTGGTAACGTATTCTAGGCATGGGACTAAATAGTTTGGATTTTGTACGAATGGATGATTCCGGGGTGGGACTGGATTGTACGTCATTTCCATTGGATAGTTAGCCTAGGTGAGAGGCAAGGTAGTAGCTATTGGTGGGTATTCTTCCTAAAAGGATAGGCCAGGATATAGTTACATTTTGGAGACCTCTAAGTGTAGGACTAGGGGTAGTTTGAGGAATTGATGATCGATAAGGGTGGGGCTAATTGAAAATAATGACAACGTAAGAAAATTGATAATTAATGACTAAGATAATCAGCATGATTAAAAATGTATTTGCGTTGTGAGTATGTGCAGGACTGAAAGATATCGAGTCGACTGGCTATAGCGATGTGAGTATGTGTTGGTGTCATGAGTATGTGCGGGGCTGGCAGAAAATGGGCTGACTGCCTATAGTGACGTGTCGTGCATAAAATTTCACGAGTATGTGCAGATCTTGCAGAAATCGGGTTGATTGGCTATAGTAAGGCGAATGGTTGTGATGTGTAGAACCTTAAGTGTATCAAGAGTGTGTTCAAAATCGATAAGGGGTTGTCTAGCCATAGTGGTGTCGCACGAATAAAAATAATTGGATAATTAAATTGAGTAAGGATAAGAGCTAATGTTTAAATTATAGTTGAAATGGAATAATTGGACTTAAACAATTGGGGTTGCTTAGTTATGTGGGTAGATGGTAGTCGCTTATTTTTAATCACATATTTATATATCTTGTTTAATTTAAAATACTCTATTGTGATGTTTATCATGTATAATGCTATTATTTGGGTTTACGGACCCTAATTGGGAGGAGTAGCTAGTATTCATGTGATGGGATATGACCCATTGCATTGATTAGCATTTCAAGTATAGTACTGGAGTAGCTGCACAGGAGTGATTGGAGATATTTTTGGGAGTACAACTGGAGATTTAGTTAACTTGAATTAGTAGTTTACAGTTACTTTACATTCCGTCGCTTTTATTATAAGACTTTCATTTATGGAGTTGGTGGGCCAATCGGTTCCACAGTTGTTTACGGTTTCCATCAGATATTTATAGTTGAACTTTTTCATTTGGGTTTTATATTTATTTGGAGTTGTATTTATTTTGAAGATAGCATGACGATGAATTTTTAATTTTCATGGCTGGTTATATTTGGTGGATAAATTTGATTATACCAATTAAGTTTATTTTTAATGTCTCATATTTCTATCACATGCTGAGAATGATAACTTATTTAGTGATGTCCGACGTCGTTTGGTGGTAGTTGGCTGTCCACTTCACTTGTCAAAATGCGCGGGGTGTTACCAATGGTATCAGAGCATGGTCTTAGGTCTCATAGGTTGTGAGTCCATTTTATCTTTCGGATTGCTTATCTTTGATTCCTTTTCATTATTTGTACTCTTAGTTATTCTAAGTCTGATTTTTATTTGTTCCTCTCTTTTCAGATGGTTAACAGGAGATCTGGAGATAGAAGAGGTGGTTCGGTTTCAAGTACCATAGTTCAGGAGAGGCAGGGCCAATTTGTTTTGGGTGCCGAGGAGTTAGCGTCTATCGTTCAAGAGGCCACAACGGACGGTATTGAGTAGGATGACAGAGGTGGGAAAATATAAAGGTGAAGCAATAGGGTACACCCGCTTCAGTTTGGGATAGGTTGAGAGCCAGTTTTCATAAGGTAAATCCTCCCACCTTCGCAGGGGATCTGAACCAATGGTTACTCACAAGTGGAGGAGAGATATGGATAGGCACTTGAGGATGGTAGATTGTACTGATGTGCAGATGCAGATGTTGGCTATGTTCAAGCTGACTCGAGATGCATTGCAGTGGTGGGAGAACGTCACCACATCTAAGGATAGGTATCGCCTGAACGATGGAGACTTTCTGGTGAAGTTTAAAGAGAAATATTTCCCTTATTCGATCAGGAGTGCGAAGAAGAGGGAGTGTTTGGACTTAGAGAAGGGTTATAAATCAGTTACTGAGTATAACCAGGAGTTCACCAATCTATCGATGTTTGTACCGAAAGAGGTCTATCATGGAATGTTTCATTGAGGGCATATCATGGTCTATTGAGCAGATAGTGTTGGGGAATTCAACATACACAATGTACACTCAGGTGATGGACATCGCACTATTGTTATGGCAAGATAAAGTCAACAACCAAAAGAAGTTGAGAAAGAGACGAATTCGAATGGTCAAGGAGGGGAGAACAAGGGTCACAATGATCAACCATGAAAGAGACAACGAGTAGGACAGGAGCAGCAGGACTTTTGGTAAGGCAATGGAGCCCTAGTGGGATCTTAGGGACATGGGCAGGGATAGCATGAGTGCGGGCCAACTAGATAGTATGGGCATTTTAAAGGCGCTTGTTTTAGTTGTGAGGAAGTAGGGCACCGAGATTTTAGGTGTCTAAAAGTGCAGAACAGTGGGGCCAAGGAGAGCAAGGACAAGGGCCTCCAACACCGGTAGCACTGGGTACGCAGGGAGTGCCAGCAGCACCGGTAATGGGTAGGTGTTACTTACTTCATAATCGTGAACCTCAGGTAGAATAGACTCAGCCAGAGCTAAGGCATGGCTAGTAGGGTTGCATGGTACATAATTATTTTCCTAGATATGCATAGTTAAGATATGTATATATGTTTTATTTTGTTCGCGAGGTAGGTGCGTGTAGGATTAGGTGTACGGGTGCATAATTGAGGCATTCTACGGGTAGGCATACGTGAGCCTTAATTTATTTGGTGCATTTAAGCTTCGTCAAATTTTGAGGATAAAATTATGGTGCTAGTAGGGAAGTATGTAACACACAGTGTTTTTTTTAAATCATAAAATCAGTTGGGAATTTAAAATTTCGGGTAAAATAATTTTTTTGAAATTAACTATTTTCATATTCAAAATGATGATCTTAATTTATATAAACAAGTCTTTTATCGGAAATAAAATTGGAGTCATAATAGGATATTTTTGCATTTTATTAAATAAAGGGGGCATTTTGAATTTCGGGTAATCCGAACTTGTTCGGATGGAGGGGAGAACTGGTTTGCTTTTACTGTTTTGGAAAATTAAAACTCTTTAATTTTAGAGTTGTGTAGGACTCATATTTTTTTTATATATAAAAACACGAAGTTATGGGTTTAAGGTTTTTAAAATATATTTTAGTCTTCTTCAAAAGAAATAACCTCCCATAGTTTCCATCCTCTATTTTCTTCCAAACTTAAACCCTTTAAACTCAACTTTCAACTCAAG
This sequence comes from Sambucus nigra, assembly GCA_949130495.1. Lineage (NCBI taxonomy): Eukaryota > Viridiplantae > Streptophyta > Magnoliopsida > Dipsacales > Adoxaceae > Sambucus > Sambucus nigra. The sequence goes on from OX422212.1 coordinate 221,372,892, forward strand.
ATTTGAAGAACTTAATCAAGATTTCTCAAATGTGTTTTTATTAGTTTCTCAAGAGGAACGCAACCATCAAATCAAATTCTTCAAATGATTTTTATAGGCATAAATATTTCTATTGTTCCCCTTTGGTATTATGCATTTTAAATGTTGCCTAAACACTACTAATTACTGTTTTCTTAAAATCAATTATAAAGACTAAATAAGGAAATTGAAACTAAAGTTTGGCATTGATTTTATTCAAATCTTTAATATGAATTAAGACTCAAAACCTTTGTGTTCTTAGATTAGAGGTTGGGTTTTCATTAGAATTTATGATGTTCATATGTAGAATACAATCGTAGGGATGTTATAAATGGATTTTGACATGTAAAACCACGTTAATTATGTGCATCTTGTAGGGTAGAAATTTATTGTTTTATGCTCCCAAAAATATGCATGTAAATAGAGATTCTATAAATTGATGAGAAAATAAATTGTTTAATTAATGTTATAATTAAATGGACATAATTTGGATAAATAGTGATCTTGCGATTAATTTAAAGAATTGTTGTGATAAGTTGAAAATATGCCATATATGATTTGTTAATGTTGTTATTAATTGACACCGTAGGAACGACAGGATTTTTGGGGAAGTTATTACTCTCACCTTATTTTTAGGTTTCTTGTTAGGTATGGACTAGTGGGTAGGCCTTAGTTATTGGTAACGCATTTTAGGTATGGGACTAGATCGTGTGGGTTTGTACGGGTGGATGGTTCCGGGTGGGGATTGATTATAAATCGTTTCCATTGGATAATTAGCTTAGGTGCGAGGCTCTGTAGTAACTATTGATAGGTATTCTTCCTAAAATGATAGGTTAGGATATACTTGCATTTTTTAGACCTCTAGGTTTGGGACTAGGGGTAGTTTGAGTAATTTATACTCGATAAGGGTGGGGCTAATTGAAAGTAATGATAACTTGAGAAAATTGATAATAAATGCCTAAGAAAATAAATGGGTATTAAAATTATATTTGCATCGCGAATATGTGTAAGACAGGCAGATATCGGATCAACCGGCTATAGAAACGTGGGTGTGTGTTGGCATCACGAGTATCTGCGGGACTGGCTGCCTATAGTGACATGTCGTGCGTGGAACCTCACGAGTATGTGCAGAGCTTACATAAATCAAGCTGACTGGCTATAGTAAGGGAAATGGGTGTGATGTGTAGAACCTTAAGCACGCCAAGAGTGAGTGCAGAACGGATTAGGGGTTGACTGGCCATAGTGGTGTCACACAAATACAAATAATTAGATAATTAAATTAAGTAAGAATAAGAGATAATGTTTATATAGTTGAAATGGAATGATTAGACTTAAACAATTGGGGTGGCCTAGTTATGTGGGTAGATGGTAGTAATTTATTTTTACTCGCGTGTTAATATATCTCGTTTAATTTAGAATACACTATTGTGATGTTTACCATGTATAATTCTATTGTTTGGGTTTACGAACCCTAATTAGGAGGAGGAGTTAGTATTCATGCGGTGAGCTCTGACTTATTGCATTGACTAACATTTCAGGTTTACTACTAGAGTAGCTGCACATGAGTGATTGGAGATATATTTGGTAGTGCAACTAGAGATTTATTTTACTTGCTTTAGTAGTTTAGAGTTACTTTACATTCCAACTCTTTTATTATGATACTTTTATTTATGTATTTTGTGGGCCAATCAGTTCCACAGTTGTTTACAGTTTTCGTCAGATATTTATAATTAGATTATTTTATTTTGATTTTATATGTATTTGGAGTTGGATTTATTTTGGAGATAGCATGGTGATGAATTTTTAATTTGTATGACCGGTTATAATTTTTTGGATAAATTTGATTATATCTTGTGAATTTTTCTTTAAATGTCTTGTATTTCTGTTAGATGCTGAGAATGACAACTTATTAGTGACGCCCAACGTTGTTTGGTGGCAACGGCTGGCCATCTCGCTTGCCAGAATGCGCGGGGTGTTACAGAGAGGCTGATCATTTTAAACATCCACCGGTTGACCGGTTCCACGTTTCCATACGAATTTAAAATCGTAATTGTACAAGGAATACAAGTTAAATGATTTTAAATTTAATATTTTAAATTTTTTAATATTTTTTTATTAATTATTAATTTCTTTATTAGACTAAAATCCTAATAAAGCGAGATTAACTAAAAATGAGAATATTCTTTTTTATTAATTATTATAAGATTTTTTTTTATTTTTTAAGGAAAATTGTTTAAATTTTTTTAAAAAAAAACTTAAATAAAATGCATTATTATTTTAATTTTAATTTTTATATGATAATTGATTAATAATAAAAAAGATTATTATATTTAAGAAAAAAGTAATTTCAAAAGAAATGAAATAAAAAATAAACTATTTTTTTTCTAAAAAAATCTGTTTTTCTTTGTATAGGAAAAAAATATTTTTAGATTTTTTATCAAAAATAAATCAGTTAATAATGCATTAAAAGTTCTATTGCTTTTTTTTTTGAAAAGAAATGTGCAAACTATTTTTTCAAAATGTTTTTAGATTATTTTTAAACGGGATTAAAAAGATAATAAGAAACAAAATCAGATTTTTTACGAAATTGGATTACAAAAAAAATATGTTGATATAATTTTTTTGAGAATCTACCTAAAATTAATTTTAAACTTAACATTCCCCGGCAACGGTGTCAAAAACTTGACCCGACTTTAAATGTGTGCTTCTATACCCAAATGTTGGCTATCGTGTAAGTAATAATATTCTTCGGTAAATCTGAGTCAAACCGAAGGGAATGCGATAATGATTTAGTTTAGGCCGAACAATTGTTATATATATATATATATATATATATATATATATATATGTGTGTGTGTGTGTGTGTGTGTGTGTGTGTGTCTTTTTATATTTTTATATTTTTTTATAATCTTTTATACTCTTAAGATCAATATTCGAGTGCGAATATAATGACACTAATGTAAAGCAATACTAACACTAAAGAAATATAATTAAGCAACTAAACTAATTGAAATAAATGCAACTAAGTAAAAGCAATTAATGAAAACAACTATCTTACCAAATATTAGACGAACGATAAAGTCTAAACTTTAATTTAATGACTTTTTTAAAACTAATTAGGTTCTTATGATTCCATAACAATTATGTCCAATTGCATGCCATAAAAAATAGTCACTTAGTTTTAATTAATTCTAGGGTCCCAAAAAGGTATTTTAAATCTATACATTAGTCCTTGGATAATTACATGATAAGCACTACATTTTTAATGACATAAATATAAAATACAATCAAAGTTGTAACGGTTCATTTTAATGATATTGCTAACTCAAGTATGTTACTAAATACATGATATTCAATGAACACGTGGGAGTTAACTAAATAGTACACATTTGTGAGTGCAAATTAATCACAATTAAAAGATCCCAAAAAGAAATCTGAAGACAAATATAAATATTTCAATCACACAACACACAAATATACGTGGTTCAACAAATTGCCTATATCAACGAAGAGGTCACTGCATTTTTATTAGTTTTACTCAAAGTTTCGAATTACCCCACCCCCCCCCCCCCCCCCGACCCTGGGGTATGGGATGTATTTATAGTTGTGTAAAACCATAGTGGTTGAATAAGCCAAGTAACTCCCTTGACTTGAGATAAGTACATGTGGTGATTCCCTTAATATCTCGTCCGATATTTTGGGTAACCAACGCGAGTTGATTGTAACGGTTGACATGTTTGTATTTATCCACATGTCGAATTATGGCAATAATAATTTTATTAATAAGATGGGTCGAGCGTGCCCTAAGCGCTGATGGGCTTGGTTGTCTAGTCTTGAATTGGGCCTAATTTGTATTTAGCTCGCCATAATTTCCCCTATAAATTTTGGACAAAGGCCGTTGGGCCAGAGAATTTTACTACTGTCATGGGCCCATTGATTCATTCTCATGAATTTAAATCGGCGAGTCACACTTGTAAATGAGTTGAAGTTGTAAAGGTACGCTCGTCCGACCAAAGAGTGAAGCGCCATAAATTCCCTTGGTTCCTGCACTTTATGATTGTGCACGATCTTTCAAACTGGTTTTGGTTCCACACTTGACACCAAACCATCATCTCTGCTCCTAGTCTTCTACTAGCAAAAAATATCAAAGCTTCTTCATTTGCATTCTTTTGCTTTCGTTGTAAGTATCTATCATCTCCATCCTCATCTATTAATTTTGTATATTTCCTCTTATCCGTTGTGTTTTCTTCAGTAGTAGTGATTAGTTCTTCTGAAAATGTCGAACACTATTAATGGAAAAAGTGTAGATGAGTTTAGGAAAATTATTCCATTCCTTATTAGGTCACAATCGACTGTGCCCCCATGCCAAAGATATTAGATCCATCGATAGGGGACACTGTATTCACACCCTCATTGTGGTCCAGTGGGGATTGAACTTACCCCCAAATCCTTTGTTTTTTATATTTTTTGGGGAAATCCCAACTCAATGTGATCCTAATACTTGGTGTGTAGTCAATGGGGTAAATAAAATAAACGATCTTTATGGGACCAACATGGGCATCCCAAAGATCAGATATTGTTACACCTAGTATCATACTACAGATAATATTCTTTACCTGAAGGTGAGGAAGGCCAACAAAGTTTTTCTTATAAACCTCCCTGATTCCAAGAATTTGGCAACATCCACCGCTCCCAGAGGGCTAAGAATACACAGTGTTTTTATGCCCAGACTGGGGTGATATAGGTTCATGCTTAGTATTTTAATTGCTTATATTTGATTGTAAATCTACTATATTGTTGCTAATAGTTATATTTTGTTATGTCTTTGAGCAGGTCATAGGAAGAACAAGGAGTCTTCCCTCCAAGACATCAACGTTGTTGATCTGCTAAAGGCTTGGAGGGTGAAAGAGTACCTTCCTACCAATGAACACCCCATATTAGCCTATTTTCTTCTCGAGTACACCAACACTAACGGTAGACGATATCCGTGATTTCCCACTTCTCGATGAGGAAATTTCCTCATAATTTAAGTCGCTCGACATTGGTTCCATCCAACTAGAGGAAGAGGATTCAATAGATCCCACTAAGTCCTCTTGATCGCAGATGATGATGATAATGAGGTCCTTCTCTCCTCTAGACCGAAGTCCTAGAAGATGACTAAGGTAGAATCCTCTAAGGTTGGTGACTAGAATTTGGTCACCAATGAGAAGAAAAAGGAGGAGGAAAAGGAGAAGAAGAAGAAGAAGGAGTATGAGGAAAAGAATAAGGCCCTCATGACCCCTCCTTCGAAGAAAAATAAAATCCATAACTCTTTCTCCAATATCCCTCAGGCCTAATCTATGTCCCATAATCCATCCTTGGACCTAGGCCTATTGAGGTGGTAGTACTCGTTGGTGATCGGGAGCGACTAGGGATGCTGGGATCCGACCAGATTTCCCTTCATGCTTCTCAAACTCTGTCATCGATGAGGATCTTCCTCTTTTTTTATTTCTTCTTTTAGTATGCTTGATTGTGACTTATGAATTTTTCTAACACTTGTCTTTTGACCTATCTTGCAGTTTATGGCAAATTTTACCAGCTTCTTGGACGGTCGTTCCGACCAGTCCAAGTTAAATGATGAGTTGAATGAGTCCTTTAAAAAATCCTAGAAGGCAATGACCAAGGCCCTGGAGGTCCATGATAGAGAAAACAATTCCACCATCGAGGCCATGGCCTTACTAAAAATTAAGAATAGTCTATTAAAAGTGGAGAATACTCGCTTGAAAATAGAAAATTCTCGGTTGGCTGTTAAAGTGGCCCAGATTCCTCTTACCAAGGACACCAGGTTTGAGCAAGGCTAGAACAAGGCCTATGATATTCTCGTAAGGATATCTTCAAGAAGTGCTAGTATCATGCCAAATGGCATGACCCATTAACAATACAGACCTAGTGGTGTTATCAACTAAATCTTATCTTAGTCAGGACTAAAAAAAGGAATCAAGTGGTACCCTGAGTAAGAGCCCAAAAAATCATCCATTCATGGGCTATTGTGGCATCAACTATATCATCTATCTTTGGTAGAGGAAATTTAACCGTAAGGCAGGCCCTGTTGAGGTTGGTGAAGTCTGTACAGACTCTCCAGCACCTGTTTCTCTTGCAGACCCCAACTAGGTTTAAGATCCACTTCGGGAATTGGACTTCTCTAATGGACCTTGCCTCCAGAGGCTTCCCTACTTCTTTTTCTACTGCCTTTGCCTTTTCTGGGGATGTTCGATGGGAATTTTGTATGATCATCTTGAATGATGGATCCATATGTAGACAGAGATAAGAGATCATAGGATCAATTCTTAGCATGTGGTATGGTTCCCATGTAAATACATCTAAGCTTCGTTACAGGAAGGTAATATGTTCCTCTCTTTCAAGGTCGATCTGTGTTGTTCCAATTAAAAACTTCCTCTCCGGTCATCTTTCATCAAAGATAACCTCCTTCAGGTTTTCAATGACCGTCTCAGTGGGGTAGACCCTGGTCGGCCCTGCCGTAGTTTTTATTATGATGGAGTTGCCTCATCCTGGGTTATCTCTAGAACAACCTCATTCTCTTTCTTCTTTTTCTTCTTAGGTCTAATGGTGGCGATGAAGCATTTTTTAGCATAATTTGATCACCTCTTATCTCCATTATGCTTAGGTATATGATACATTTGAGCTTCTAGTGGTAAATGGAAGGGATAACTCTCATAGCATGAAGCCACCCTCCGCCTAGAATGGCGTGGTAAGGAGAATTAATATCCACCCCTAAAAACTCTATTAGTTTTGAGCTATTACATGCCCTCATTGGAAGGATTACGTTTCCCAAAGGCATTGTTCCACAAAGACGACGAGATGAACGGTCGCCTCCTTAAGATAAGACATCTTGAGCTTGAGCTTGTGGAAGATCTCCAAGCACATCACTACTGAAGAGCTCCCTTGGCCACTAATAACTTATCCACATCTCACTTTGCAATTTTGAGAGTGATTACCAATGCATCGTGGTGTGGGATTACCCCAACCAAATCCTCCTTTGTGAAAATGATATGCCTGTTTTAGTCGACATCCTATGGTCACCGATTCTTACCAGACTCGCTTTTAGCAGGATCCATCTGGAAGCCCTCCGTCATGGCTATGAATTTCTTGATCTCCATACGAACAACTGTCCCTTAAATCTGGTTGAGGTCATCATGAGTGCATTAATTTGTATATTTTTTACCCAAATTTATACATTGTTACTCCCATTTTTTTTTATTTAATAAATTCTTAGTACCATTTTATTATAAAAGGAAAAAAATGCAAGAATAATTGAATTTTGATTCAAAACGGTAATCCTAAGTCAAAAATGGGTGTTTCAATAATTTTATAATATTCTTATGCTAATTTGTGAAAAACGTTGCCTAGTGAAATTTTTGCAGGTAATGACGAAATTTGGTGCAAATTGATGATCAACTCGAAAAAGGCCCAAAAAAGCTAATTTTTATGGTCGTGCGAAAAAAGTTGTTTTTGCACTTATCTTAAAAAAAATCGGGAATTTTTATTCTTCGATTCGGCATGCGTGTTCAACACAAAAAAATAAGACTTTTCGATGGGGGGAAATTGAAGAGGTGGAAGTTGAAGAGTTCCACCAAAACCCTAATGCCTCACCCTAAGCCTATAAAAATAACCCTTTGGCTGTGTGTAGAATTTTAGAGAGAATTACTTTAGAACAATATTTGGTAGTTTTATTTTGAGAGTATATTTTATTAAGGGCCAAGAATTATTTTGAGGGAGAAGTTTTGTCAACGTCAATTGTAAGACACATCATTTGTAAGTTGTTTTATTAATGAAAATTCATATTCATTCTTGAAATTTTATGATGTCTTTCATTATGCTAGCATAATTTCTTTACTAAGGCTGGGTGAAATTTATCATGTTTGATTAATATTATGCGTGATTTAAATTCGTCTTTGTTCCCGATATGTGCTAAAGGTATTAAAAATTCGGTATACATTTAAAACGACACGATAGTGTGTTTTAAACCTTCGGCTTTGTTTGAGAAAATATAATATTTTTATTTTTAAGTGTGAATAATTTTTTATGGATTATGCTTGGACTCGATTGTTTTGATAGTCCGTGCTTAAAGACTATACTTTGAAATCTAAAAGTGAACTTTTAATGGAATAGGGATTTTAGCCGTCTTAATTTAGAGACGTTAAATTTTATTAGGAACTTAATCGTGTTATCCTTCGAATTAAATACAATGAGAGTCGGTTTAATTTGAGTTATAAAATCGGGACTGACAAGTTTAAATATTACATAATATTAATTGAATGTGATAATTGGATCCAGCGTCCTAGTTTTCACACTCCCTTTATTATATCTCTCGTAGTCCTACTTTTTGTTTGTGTTTGCTTAGTTTAATTATCACATCTCATTTCTAGACCCATTTCGTCTAGTTGGACAATCACAATTATTTTTAACGAAAAAAATTGATAAATCTCTGTGGGTTCGACCCGTACTTACACTCGCTATTCTATAATAGCCCGTGCACTTGCGGTAATTGATAAAATTGACAACAAGTTTTTGGCACCGTTGCCGGGGATTCGTTCGGTTTTTTTAAAAAGAAGTTGTGACTTTTGGACTAGTTTTTCTTTTACTTTTCGCATTTTTGTTAGTAAAAGTTTCATAAAAAATCTAAAACAAAATCTGATACTAATATTAATGTTTTGTTTTAGTTAAAAAAAATCCACTTTAAGTTGTTTTTTTTTAATAAATAGTATTTGAGCACTAGTTTATCACAAAAACATATAAAAATTTGAAAAAAATCGGAACAAAAAAATTTGGAAATTTCCAGAATCGTTTCTTTTAGTAGGTGGTTCATAAAAAAGCAAAAAAAAATCCCTAAGTGTGCTTAGCTGTTTTTGTTTTGTAGTAAATACACCACTAGTGCGCGTGTCGTGTTTATTTTTTTCTTTTCTTTTCTTTATTATTATTTTTGTGTCGCACTTTAAGTTTGGTATAGTGTATTTTGTTTTTTGTTTTTTCAGTAGCACATTCAAAAAAAAGGAGGAGAACAAAAAAGTGAAGAAATATTCGAAAAAGTGTGCAACGGTACGTGAACTGAAGAAAAAAAATGTGCAATCTTGCCACAAGCACAAAGAACTCTCGGGGACGACTGAAACGTAGGCGACGTTTCCCTTCGATCGACGTCAACTTAAACTTCGGTCGGATGTAAACAAGTGACCGTAAAAAGTCCACGTCGGAGGTACGTTTTTGTGTGCTCCTAAGTGATTTAATTTCGCATTTAATTTAGCATGTGCATAAATTGACTTAAGGGAAGAACCCGTGTGAAAGGTAAGGTGGGGAATTCATCACCCTTCCTTGTCCCTAAAATCACTAATTAACCCAGCATTTGCATATCCCGAGCCATCACATTTAATTTAAAATCAAGAAGACATTGGTCTTAGGATATCACATAGCTCATAGGAAACCTCTTAACGATGCTAGAATTAAAAGCTACTCCAACGCGAACTTGCCAAATCGATCCCGTTTCACCTTGTCTAGGATTGGTGGTTGTTAATATGTCTTTGTACCGACCACATACTTGGAAGAAAAAGGGGGTTTTGAGGAGATAATCGTAGTTGGTTGTCTTTTAAATTATCCCTTGTCAAAGAGTAAGAGATGTCTAATTAGGAAGATTAATTCGAAGACCCATGTTGTCGTCGATGAATGTCGGGAAAACTAGATTGTAAAATTGAAGTTGAAATTCCCCTCACTTAAATTAGATAATTCAATTTGATGTGTGTTAGCTAGGAATTACGTGGTTTGAGTAAAAAAAAAATTCATATAAAAAAAAAAAGAGAAAGAGAAAATTTCGAGTGAGCTCAGTGTATGCGAAGTTGGTTTCGAGATCATACCGGTCGTTTGTCAAGTGTGGAGTCTAGCATTCCCGATACTTACATAGGTCGATTTTCGATTTTCACCAAAATGAGAGGCGAGTTAGCACCATGCTCCCTTAAAGATTACCTTTATCCGACTAGGTCTAGTCAACCTTCGTGTATACGTCTACCCACGCACACCGTAAATAATTTCCAATTCCATTCGGGAACAATCCAATTATCGCCCGTGTTTTGTGGCACTGAAAAATAGGATCACTACCCCCATGTGCGTGAGTTTGAAGAAATTTGTTGGACCATTAAGTACCAACAACTCACCAACGAGATTTTTAAACTTAAATTGTTCCCATTATCATTAAAGGATAAAGCGAAAAGTTGGTTTAACTCATTAGAACCCGAATCCATAACCACATGGAATCAAATGAGTGTTGCATATTTACAAAAGTTCTTCCCCAACCAAAAGACAACGTTGATACGTCATGCCATCAACACATTTAGCCAAAAGGAGGGAGAAGCCTTGTGGATGTATTTAGAGTTATTCAAGGACTTGCTACTGTAATACCCGAACCATGGGATTGAGATGGGACGCCAAGTCCAAATTTTTTATGAGGGATTCAATTGTAATACTCGAACTATGCTCGAGTCATTATGTAACGGTCATTTTACTGAAAAAAGTGAGGTTGACGTGTGGTTATTCCTAGAAGCCATAGAGAAAAAGTCCCAGCAATGGGCACCCAATATAGAATCTAGGTCCACCACGTCCAATGAGGGTTTCACTCACCAAGTCGAACAAAGTTATTATTCAAATGCCAAAGTGGCCACATTGGCCCGACGTTTAGAGGCTTTAGGGACGAGCAAAGAGGGAAATAAAACCGCACCTATGATCGTTCAACATATAGGTTCCCCTATGTGTATACTTTGCAATGCATTCGACCAGTTAGTTGAAAATTGTCCCGCCCTTGGGCCTTTACCAAAATAGGCCAAAGTATGACCCATATTCCAATGCGTACAATCTAGGGTGGCGAGACCACCCCAATTTTTCATAGTCCAAGGGTCAATACCAAGAAAGTGGAGGTCAACCTTCTGGTAACCCACCTCCGGGTTTCCAAAAAAATTCCCCCAAACCATCATATCCTTTATCCCAAAAGATACAAGCTTTAGAGGATACGATGAATTTTCTCGCTCAAAGTACCCTCCAATTCCAACAGTCAACTCAAAGTGTCCTTTTTTCCACCCAACAGAGCTTGCATGCGAACACTCAATCCATATCCAAACTTGAGTTTCAAGTGAGCCAATTAGTGAATGCATTGAGTGAGAGAAATAAGGGAACATTCCTGAGTCAATCCGAGCCCAATCCTAAAGGTTACATACCTAAAGGTCAATATTTTGTGCAAGATAATGTCGGCTCATCACAAACCCAAGAGGATGTCAAATCAATCATCACGTTTAGGTCTGGTAAGGAAATCGAAAATAATGTCTCACCACCCAGCGAGAGTGAATCTAAGAAACTTAAGGAAAACCAAGATCCACCCTTAGATCCAACTTCCTTTCCACCATCATCTTTTGAGCCATCAGTAGAGACCTATGCTCCAAAAGCTCCATTTCCCAGTGATTGGTGCCCCAAATGAAAATCGCACAAGGTTATAAGATGTTGGGAGTATTTAAGCAAATACAAATTAATATCCCATTGCTTGACGCTATACAATAAGTCCCATCCTATGCCAAATTCCTGAAGGACCTTTGTACCTTCAAGAGAAGCACCAACGTGCCCAAGAAAGCTTTTCTCGTTCAGCAATCAAGATCGATCATTTCTTATCGAACTCCCATAAAGTATAAGGATCCCGGGATGCCGATGATCTCTATTGAGATAGAGAGGCATCACTTCGAGAAAGCCCTCTTAGACTTAGGAGAAAGCATGAACCTTATATCGTACACCGTGTATGAGAAACTAGGTTTGGGGGAATTAAATCCCACTAGGATGACCTTGTCCTTAGCCGACCGATCCATTAAGGTGCCTAGAGGTGTTGTAGAAGATGTATTGACTAAAGTGGGAGAGTTTATTTTTTCGATAGACTTTGTGGTCTTAGATACGCAATAAATATTAAACTCAACCGTACAAATCCCGATCATCCTTGGTCGACCCTTTTTGGCCACCTTCGATACTGTCATTCGATGTCGAAGTGGGAAACTAAACCTATCATTTGGAAGCATGACCATGGATTTGAATGTGTTTAATTTAGAGAGGCCATCATCTGATGATGGAGAGACTGAAGTCATGTACGTTCCAGAAGTGAACGGTGTCACTACCCCACGAGATAGTGACACATCTGATCTACATGCTTGGCCACCTGATCTATCTCTAAATATGAGTATTGAAGATTTTGAGAAAGAATTTGGTCATGTTGATGAGGAGCTTACTGTTAACGTCCCCTATTTGTTGGACTCTTTTTGTCATTTAGATGAGAGAGACTAGGATGATAGGATAAATTAATTCCTTCTGTGTGAAAACAAGCTTGATACCTTTGAGAGTAGGCTGACACGTGAGGTCTTATCTATTAATGATGAGACTAAAAAGATCATTAGAGCATTTCCACTTGGTGACACATGTTTTGTCATACCGCATTATCCTTTTTCACCACGTCCACCTGTGTCATTTGAGTCTTTGGATGTGATCGAGGACTTGAGCAGAGGATCATCCGATTTAGAGCCCAATTCATTCATTCTCGAGTTTGCGGGAAACCTAGGATTAGCGTGTCATTCAGAATTTCATTATGATAGTCTCTGCGAGGCTAACCATCTCAGTTATAATGTGATTGAAATCTCGTTAATTTCACTCACCACATTCATTATGTGCCTTCCTATGTATTCTTTGTCGATTGGGTTGACTCTTAATTGTTTAGACTTTTGATTTATGAAGAAAGGAATGTGAGATTGGTTGGAATTTGGTAACGCAAGTGGCAATTCAGGGGTAATATCTTCCTTTTACTTCTGCACTTTATTTACTTTGTCCATATTTCTAGTTTGAACATACATTGAGGACAATGTAAAATTTAGGGGTGGGGGTAAGGATGGTATTTTTTTTAAACAAAAAAAAAGAAAAAATTCCAAAATCCAAAAAGGTTTTCAATATAATTGAGTTTTGAAACGATTTTTTAATATAGAATTAATTCATGGATCTCTCAACTTATGAATTTTTTTACCCATTAGCCATATAATATGATCGAAAATGGATATAAAATCTGATTGAAAATGGATATTGAGGCGAAAGTTGATATGCTTAATGGATAAATGTGGAGATTTTTAACTGGGTGAGATATTGTGCCATTCATCATTTTCAAGAGATTTAAATCAATCCGAGTTAAAATAACTCCAACTTTCCTTCAGTGATAAATTCGTTGATGATCTCAAATTCTTTGTTTTGTTCGATTACTGAAAATAAAAAGTCAAAATGTGAATCTCAAGCACTAGAAGTCTTAATAAGTCCTCTTGAGACAAAAATCAACTTAATGAAACTTGAGTTATGAGATTAGGCCATCGTTGGAAAGCCCAAAAATTAGGCCCAAACTCTAACCTTTTCACATTACTACATTGCAAGCCCATTTGAGCCAAAAAGAAGATAAGACTTTTGTTGAAAGCCCACTATCCTACCTAACTCCAACTGGGAATTTATAACCCATAAAATGAAGCCATACCCATTTTTTTTAAGAATATTAGGGTAAAATTACGGTAGGAAAAAGGCTAAAAAACAAACAAAAGAAAAGGAGATTGCAAAAATAATATGTGAAAAGAAAAGGAAAAAAAAGGAAGAAGAAAGAAAGAGAATAAAAAATGAGTTTTAAAAAAACAGAAAAGAAAAATGGAGGTTGGAAGAGAAATGCCAAAAAGTCAAATTACCAAAAAAACCTCTATATTCTCAGAAAATTTTGAAATCCAAAACCATTCTTTCTAGCCAAAATCCGAGCCTACAATACAACCAAAGAAAGTCCTAATCGATCTCAAGGGAAGTTAGTTATAGTGTAGAGAGAAGATGAATAGGATCTATTGTGTGATTCAACATTTTCAAAAAGTAATCGATTTTCTGTTCATGAGATCATATTCATACATTATATAAAAATTCATTTTTGATCATGTATATGTGAAATTTGTTCATCTAAATTTACTCTTTTATTCACATATACCAAGAGAAAATTACCCATTTTCGAGTGTTCAATTGTGAGAGCATCCCGTGAGATTTTGAAATCAAAACGAACTTTCGAATAAGAAAATGTAAGGATCAAATCTTTTGAAATGGACGGTTATATTGTCTATGCATACACACACGGTAAGTTTGGATTGAGAAGTGAAGTTCTACTATATTTATTAAGTTTGCATGCAAACTTAGTTGTATTACTTTTGTGTCTTTTGTACTGAGTCAAGTTTTTGAATTTTGTGGGTATATTCACTGCAAACCCTCACGAGACAAAACTCGTCCACTAGGGTAACCTAGGGGCTTAATGGCTTGTTGCACATGCTAAGTGCAATCGTGATTCCTATGAAAGTGATTTAGATTTTAAAATTCAAGTTTTGCTCGAGGACTAGCAAAGTTTAGGTTTGGGGGTATTTGATGAGTGCATTAATTTGTATATTTTATACCCAAATTTATACATTATTAGTCCCATTTTATTTTATTTAATAAATTCTTAGGACCATTTTATTATAAAAGGAAAAAAATGCAAGAATAATTGAATTTTGATTCACAACGAAATTCTAAGTAAAAAATGGGTGCTTCAATAATTTTATAATATTCTTGTGCTAATTTGTGAAAAAAGTTTTCTAGTGAAATTTTTGCAGGTAATGACGAAATTTGGTGCAAATTGATGATCAACTCGAAAAAGGCACGAAAAGCTGATTTTTACGGTCGTTTGAAAAAACCTGTTTTTGCAATTTGGACGATATTTGGCATGCGTGTTCAGCACGAAAAAATAAGACTTTTCGAGTGGGGGAAATTGAAGAGGTGGAAGTTGAAGAGTTCCACCAAAACCCTTATGCCTCACCCTAAGCCTATAAATAGAACCATTTGGCTCGTTATTTGGTGTGTAGAATTTTAGAGAGAGTCACTTTAGAACAATTGTTGGTAGTTTAATTTTGAGAGTATATTTTTATTGAGGGCAAAGAATTATTTTGTGGGAGAAGTTTTGTCAACATCAATTGTAAGACACATCATTTATAAGTTGTTCTATTAATGAAAATTCATATTCATTTTGCGATTTTATGATGTCTTCCATTATGCTAGCGTAATTTCTTTACTAGGACTAGGTGAAATTTATCTTGTTTGATTAATATTATGCGTGATTTAAATTCGTCTTTGTTCCCGATATGTGCTAAAGGTCTTAAAAATTCGGTATTCATTTAAAACAACACAAGAGTGTGTTTTAAACTTTCGGCTTTATTTGAGAAAAAATCATATTTTTATTTTTAAGTGTGAGTATTTTTTGATGGATTATGCTTGCACTCGATTGTTTTGATAGTCCATGCTTAAAGACTATACTTTGAAATCTAAAAGTGAACTTTTAAAGGAATAGGGATTTTATCCGTCTTAATTTAGAGACGTTAAATTTTATTTGGAACTTAACCATGTTATCCTCCAAATTAAATACAGTGAGAGTCGGTTTAATTCGAGTTATAAAATCAGGACCAACGAGTTTAAATTATTTCATAATATTAGTTGAGTGTGATAAATGGATCCAACGTCCTAGTTTTCACGCTTCATTGATTATATCTCTCGTAGTCCTAATTTCGTTTTGTGTTTTCTTAGTTTATTTATCACGTCTCATTTATAGACCCATTTCGTCTAGTTGGACAGTCACAATTATTTTTAATGAAAAAAATTGATAAATCTCTATGGGTTCGACCCGTACTTACACTCGCTATTCTATAATAGCCCGTTCACTTACGATATTTGATAAAATTGACAACAGGTCGAACGCCCCATATATGACCGTGAACACCTATCCTTTCTCATTAACTAGGATGTTGTTTGGTTTCTAGTCATCATTAACAATGACCTGGTTAAACTTCTTCTTAATGTATTTATCCAAATGCCCAGTCAGGGCCAACTCCTCTAGATAAGCTTTGAATGCCTTACAATTCTCAGTCTTGTGATCATTTTCTTTATAGAATGCGCATAGGAGCATGTTGTTCCTCTTGGTTGGATCCCCTCCCATCTTCTTTGGCTACTCGAGGAACTGTTGATCTTTGATCGTTTCCAGAATCTTATAGATTGGTTCCTTAAAAACCGTGTTGATAGCTTGAAAAGCTTTAGAGGATTATATTCTACTTCCATTCTTAACACCATTCTACTACTTATTCCACTTAGGGTTATTCTCCTTATCGCCCCCTTTTTTGCCTTGGCATGACCAGTTTCAACCTGACTTGTGTGAACCACGTCCTCCACCTTGGCATATTTCTCAATTCTTGACATGAGATATTCTATAGTATCAGCTTCCTTTTTGGTGAGGGATCGATACAACATGGATGTAGGGGGTAGACCTTTCTTGAAATATTCCACAAAAAATTTCTTTGAGCAATCTTCCACCTCATTGAAAAATTCGCAATAACGCTTGGTGTACTCGCGTAGAGACTCATGTTGTTTCTTTCTCATCATGATCAGCGGATATATTCTCTTAGGATGAGAGTTGCTGGTGAAGAATCAAGCATTGAAGGATTCGGGGAGAACCTTTAAGCTCTTTATGGATCTGTGAGGCAACCTCTCACACTACTTTTGGGCCACGTCACCCAAATTGGAAAGGAAAATATGACACATCAAAGCATCGTTATGACTCCATAATGTCATTACATGCCTATACTGTCGAACATGATCGATGGGATTATTCTTTCCATAATATACCTTGAACTTAGGGGTTATATATTTCTTTGAGGGTTCCTTCTCCTCGATAGTTTTATAGAAAGGAGACTTCATCTGGATGATAAGATCTCTCCTTGATAGCTCTTTTGTTGACCCGGCCCTTCGGTGAGCGGGGTGTTGGTTCATTTCCCGTCGAACCAAACGTTTTATATCATCTTTGTGGAATTCATTGTCTCAGTGGCACATGACTTGATGACTTCCATGCCCTGAACGTTCTTGGTCGCGCCAGGTGCTCCTTCATCGGCTACTAATATTGCTTGCTTGAGCTCTAAGAGTTCTAGCATGGACTTTATGGTTCTGGCATAGTTCTATCTCCATTTCTTCTAATCGACATTGGAAGTGAGAATTCTCTTCAACCTGGAGGTGAGCTGCCTCCTCTTGCTGTTGAAGCATTGCTTCATAGGCATAAACCAGGCGTGAGATCTGGGTAGATCTATACTGCCCGAGGCTTTCCTTAGAAGGATGTTGTCCTGGTTGGAACCTTGGGTTTCCATCTTGATGAACCTCAAACCTGACTCTTAGTGGAACCAAATCAGCTTGCACATCTCCAGGTTGCATATACTATTTGATTAGTGAGACATTGTAACTACTTTTTGAAGGGATTACTTTTGTGGAAAGAAATTCGATTCCCATAGATGACACCAACTGTGAGTGGTAATTAATCACAATTAAAAGATCCATGAATTCAATCAGATGATGAATATAAATAGGCCAATCACACAACATACAAATATACGTGGTTCGAAAAATTGCCTACGTCCACGAAGAGATCACTGTATTGAAGAACCACTTTGACTCAAATTCAAAATTTAAAATATTTAAATAAAATTTAATATCCCTTTATGCCTTCATATTTCGTATTTTGAGTTTAAAATTTCTTTTCGAGTACATCGGCATTGACCTGTTGACTTTAATATTTGCATTTAGGCCCCAACTTTTGTCATCACCTTCAACTCCGGAAAAAATGTAAAAAAAATAAAACTATAAACATAATATGAGACAATAAAATATATGAAATTATTATTTGATACCTAAACTTTAATAATTACAATTAAATCCCTAGTTTTTATATACGTGTCATTTGAGCTCCATCTGAGTCCTAATTTTTTCCCCAAATTTTAAGAGCACTCATAAAATAAAATGTGAGTCAATTTACAAATGACAATTGAGCATAAAAATTTATTGAAAATTACAATTTGACCCCTAACTTTGTAATATTTATCATTTGAACTTCCAATTTAACTCGGATGTACATGAAACTTTACGAGAACTTATAAACAATAATGTATTGACTATTTTAGCATAAAATTGTGTCTAAAAAATATTAAAATACTAAAATGACATCTTTACCTATATTTTCTGAATTTTATTCGAATTGATTTTTCTAAAAATATTTTAAATTCACTATTTAACCTTTAAATGTATCTAACGTTATAAAATTTAGGTATTACTCAAACGCTTATAATCTAGGAACTCTGGGGAATAAATCTGTAATATTTATCCTTAAAAAAATATAAAAATACACAAAATTGAGGTCTAATCAAAACCCCAACACAATACCAAGTGTAATGGCAACAACTGCAAAAAATGACCTTAAGAAACCCATTGAACGCAAAGTATCCCATTTCTCTCCCACAAATTGGTTAAATGATCACCATACTCTACCCACAAAGATACCAATGTGATGGTCGATCAATGACTCAAAGCATCTACTACCACATTCCCCTTCCTGGTATGATACTGAATTAAGAAGTTGTTGTCATTCACAAACTCCAAACATATCCTCCGTGTCATGTTCAATTCCAATTGAGTGAACAAGTATTGAAGAATTTTGTGATGTAAACACATCATAAACCTCTCACCTCATAAGTAGGGTCTCCAGATACAAAGAGCAATAATTATCACCGCCAACTGCAAATCATGGGTATGGTAGTTTTCCTCATGAGGTTTAAGCATGTGAGAAGAATAAGCTATGGGCCTGTCCTCCTACATCAATACTCCATTAATCCTGAAATGATGATTCTATATAAAACATATTCTCCACTCTGCCTCGTGGTAAAGCAAGAATGAGTTTGTTCATGAGTCTCTCCTTGAGATCCGTGAATTCTCTCTCACAATCAGTGATCCAAAAAGGGGTACCCCTTACGAGTGAGGTGAGACAGTGACACAAAAATCTTTGAGAACCCTTGAATAAACCTAATATACTACCCAACCAAATCCAAGAAACTCGTAACCTCCATAAACACTGGTGGAACATTGGTCAATCCAAACAGTATAGATCGAAACTCATACAATCCATATCGCATTAGAAAAGTTGTCTTTGAGATATCCTCCTCCCAAATATGCAACTAATGATACCCTGAGCACAAGTCAATCTCAAAAAATAATGATGCTCCCCTCAACTGATTGAACATATCATCTATATGTGGAAACGGATACTTGTTCCATATGATGACCTGATTCAGCTCCCGATAATCCACAAACAAACAAATCTAGCCATTCTTCTCCTTTACGAATAATATTAGATCTCCCCATGGAGATGTGCTCCTTCATATGAACTCGTGGATCAATAACTGCTGAATTTACTCATGTAACTCCCACATCTATAACGGATGCATCCAGTATAGTGCCCTCACAATGGGCCTAGTGCTCAATGCCAAATCAATAACAAAGTTTATCTCTTATATTTGTGGTAACCCTAGTACCTCATTAAACATGTTCATAAATTTTTGGACAATCGATATTGACTCTAAGGATTTGGTGACCTCCTGTTATTTATTGGAATCGATATATTAAAATTTTGTGTTAGACCCTCCCTCGAGTCTAGGCATGGCTATAAGAAACATATACTATCCAGGAATGGTAAATGTAATCACCTCCCCTGCAGTTGATATGTCCTTGGAATTGTGCTAACAAATCCATCCTCGAAATGACATCATAAGTCAACATGTCTTTAAGTAAGAAATCAATTTAAAAGCACAAACGATCAATCCTAATTTTCATGTACCTACAAACCTAATGGAAGTCTACACCCTTACCAACTTGGGTCTCCACACACATAGAAACGGTGGTAACAATCTATAATAAACCTAACGTCGAGCACAAGTATAACTAGAAATTAAGTGTGACGCTGTCGTGCAAAACAAAACCCATTTATAACTACAATAAACATAAAATGTACCCTCGACAGTCTGAGGTAGGGATGAAGGATAAACGTTGAACACACATCCATAATGAAGCGGTGGGTGCCTCTATGCTTGGTCTTTAGGAACTAGTGGTGGCAATGTCGAATATTGCGAAGGTAACGACAATGCCTAATACTAATGTTGGGTTGGGCCAAACAATTATTTCCCCTAAGGTGGACCCTGCTAATACTTGCCCGGTACATCCTGGAGGGCCTTAGGGTTCCTCCTGAAAGAGTGGCCCTTCTTATCACAAGAATAAAAAATCCCTTGGAATGGGAGGCCTTATTGACCCTGACCCTGGGGTCAATCTTATTGACCACATCCTCTCTATCCCTGTCCCTGATGGCCCTGATGATCCTAGCCATGTTCTCCCTGGCCTGGGGGCCCTATCCCAGACCATGATAATCATGTCCCCTAAAGTTTATCATGACATAATCTTATATTTAATCTTTAAGAAATCTAGCCGTAAACAGATTTAATCTCCATAAATCATAAAACCCTAGTTTTGATATTCTTCATGCATGTTCATAAAAAATTCCCAGATTTCTTTAAAGTTTAAAATCTTATAATCTCAGATTTTATAATATCAATGCAGAGGGATTATTTCTAACATAAATCCTAACCCATGTCATGGAATTATAACCCGTATAAATCCCAAGAATTCACCCAATCATGGTATTTTAACTCTACACTATAATGGGTATTATAACATGCTAAAAAAATTTCAGGTCTGGTTTTTGTAATTTGATGATGGAGTTGTTCTTCCCTTTCTTCGATTATGATTTTGGCAACATCGATGGTGGTAAAAGGTGTAGAATGGCCTAAGGATCCTCTCTTCTTCCTCTCCCATGGCCTCTCTTTTATCCCAAGAGTTATAACCTTAGTATCTATCCCAAATTGATTGACATAACACTCTAAAATTCGTAGTTCGATTAACTCTAGACTCCCAAATGACCAAAATTCCCTTACATGGTGTCGGGTTGGTCTAAAAATGCCCCGATACCCAATCAATACACTCAGGTACTCTATTTTGCCTATTTCAGCCCATTTGGAATCAACCGTGATCACAAAATCGCCATTCAAGTCACTCTACATAAATTCCCTATCTTGACCTCATTATAGCCTATAGGCGACCCCCAGTTGAGATATAACATAGTCCCATCGGTATAGCCCACTACGACGTATAATAATTTCCACATGTTATTTACTATACACTTAGTAATTTATTCCATAAATATTAATCATAATCTCTCCCGATCAATATTTAATAAACACATAATAATTAATTCAATTAAATTACGGCACACGTGTAATTTTAAAAATAACTGAATTAATTAAATTCTAAATACTCAGAAATACGAGTTGTTACATACTGCCCTGCTTACAAAGGAATTTCATCCTCAAAATTTGGATGTACCTATGGTCAATAACTCTAGATACTGCTCTCGCATATTATCCTCCTTCTCCTACATCGACTCGTTAGCATTATGGTGCCCCCACTGAACTCGAACCAAGGGTACCACCTTAGATCGCAGCTTACGTTCACTACGATCAAGTATAGCCACCATTATTTCCTCATAAGAGATATATGGTTGTAATTTTATCTCCTCTATTGAATGTGCCAATAAGCCATCTCGCTCCTTTGCTACCTCTTCAGCGACGACACATGGAACACATCGTGAATCTGTTATAAGTTCTCTAGTAAGCCCAACCTATATGCAGTTGGTCCCACCCTCTCGATAATAAAAAAGGTCCCACATATCTCGGTGATAGCTTCCCTTTATTTTCGAACCTCATGAATCCTTTCATAGGAGACACCCGTACCAAAACTTGATCACCAATCTCGAACTCTATGTGCATTTTATCTGTGTCAGCATAACTCTTCTTCCTGTCACGAGTTATATGAATGCATCCTCGAATCAGATCAATCTTGGCAGTCATATCTTGAATCATCTTTGATCCTAACAGTTATTATCCCCTACCTCTAATTAGAAAGGTCATGAACGACAAGGCCATCCATACAGTGCCTCATATGGTTCCAGACCGATTGTGAACTAGTAGGAGTTATTATATGCAAACTCAACCAATGGAAGTACTGCTCCTATCCTCCCTCGAAGTCAAATATATACATCCTCAACATATCCTCTAACATTTGATTAAATTACACCGTCTTCACATATGTCTATGGGTGATACGATGTACTCAAATGTAAATTTGTGCCCATAGGCTCCTGAAAACTCTGCCAAAAGTGGGACACAAAAATCTTATCCTGATTTGATACAATATTAATCAAAACCCCATCCAGCCTCACTATCTCTACAATTAACAACTACGCATACTTCCTCGTCTAATAATTTGTACGAATTGGTAGAAGACGGACCACCTTAGACAAATGATCCACTATCGCCTATATGGAGTTGTGACCTCTCTACGATGCCGGTAACCTAGTAATGAAATCCATAGAGGTACTCTCCCATTTCCACACTAGGATCTCTAGTGGCTGCAACTTCTTGTTAGGTCTTTGGTGGTCTACCTTCACTAGATGGTACATAAGCTATAGCCATCTCCTCCTATTGTACTACACACCTAAGTCCCTTCAAGGATGCATATGTATAAACATGGTACTCCACTCCTCCCCTAGGTAAAGAGAGCACGGGCACTTAAGTCAATTTGTCCTTTATCTCATCGAAAGTTAACTGATAGTGGTCATCCTAAACAAACATCACCCCCTTGTGAGTCAAATTCGTCAACGGGCGCACAATCTTAGAGAAGCCATTAATAAAGCGATGATAGTATCCAGCCAATCCTAAAAAACTGCGAACCTCGATCGGTGTCATAGGCTATCCCCGCTCCCTCACCATCGATACCCTACTCGGATCAACAGCAATGCCCCTATCGGACACAATGTTTCCCAAAAACTTCACCTCACGTAGCTAAAATCCACACTTCTCAAATTTGGCGTACAACTGATGGTCCCATAACGTCTACAGAACCATACGCAGATTCTCTATGTGCTCATCCTCAGAATGAGAGTAAACTAGAATATCGCCTATGAATACGATCATGATCTAATCAATGAACTCTTTGAAAACTCGACTCATAAGACCCATGAACACTGTTGGCGCATTGGTTAGCCCAAACGGCATCACCCTGAACTCGTACGATCCATACCATGTAAAGAAAGTGATCATAGGAACATCCTCCTCTTTAATACGCAACTGATGATATCCCGATCTCAGATCTATCATGGATAAGCGCGCTTCTCCTCTCAACTGGTCGAACACATCATACTTATTCTAAATCGTTACCTCGTTTAGCTATCGATAATTAATACACAGACGAAGAGACCCATCCTTTTCCTTGATGAATAATAACGGCGCACCCCGCGGTGAGGTACTCCATCGAATGAAACCTTAACCCAAAAGCTGCTGAATATGTTCCCTCAACTCTCATATCTCTGAAGGAGCTATGGGATAAGGTGCTTGGGAAATTGGCCTCATAGATGGTGATAAGTCAATAATTAACTCAATCTCCTTATTGGGTGGCAGCTCAGGTAGCTCTTGGAACACATCCTCAAACTCCCTCACTACTAGAATCGAATCCAACGAGACCATCACCTCCTATGACGATTCCTCCTTAATATAGTATAGGTATGTGCTCGACCCTCCCTTGGGAAGAGGCATATCCACAAGGAACATCTCCTGTCCTAAAATAGATAACATAATGGCCCTCCCAAAGTAGTCCACCATCGCCCTATAACTTGCTAATCACTCCATGCCTAAGATGACATCATAGCCCTACATATCTAACACTAGAAGGTCTGCGGCTAAATATAGTCTCCCAACATTAATAGCTACACCCCTAAATATCAAGTGTATAAATGAAGCACTACCTAAGGGTGAATCTACACCCATAAGGACACTGCTGGTTGTCTCTCATAAACCGGTTGTGCGTATAAATTTAGTAGCTATAAATGAGTGTGATGTTCCTGTATCAAACAAAATCCTACCCTCAAGCCCATGAATAAGAAACGTACCCTCTACTACAAGTGACACTTGCAGTGCCTCTAATAAAATTTCATCTCAAACGTTATAGACATGTCCATACTGTAACTACCCCTGCTGCGGTGGGTCTGGTGCTACAGGGGGTAACTACGCCTGTTAATCCTGTTGGGCACCCGACTGTGGTGCTCTATCCTGATGTGGGAAGTCTCTCCTCTTGTGACTCGTCTGTCCACAACTAAAATAATGACCTAGAATGTTTCTCTATCTCTAGACCTGGTGGTCCAGACGAGGATGACCTTAGTGATGATCCTAGTGGCCTCAAACCTCGCGACCTCCTTCATTATTTTCTTGGCCTGAACGCCTTGAGGAACATGTTACTGTTGCGGCTGAGGACCCTGTTGGCGCTGCCTGAATCCACTACCCTCTTATCGGTGACCCCTGGTCTGTATCTCTCAGTTGAATCCCCCTATCAGGAATCCTGCCTTTAGTGCCTACTTATCTGCTGTTGTGGTGCCCCACTAGCACCACTCCCTCCTGCCTTGCCTGACTGGCTAGTCCCACCCCCTTTATTGATCCCCTTTAGATGGAATCGATGGTCCTGATAGTGAAGAAGTTTTGCATTGACGACCTCAGTATAAGTCCTCAATGTTGGGTTGCCAATCAAGTGTTGTATGATACTCCAGGCGAGTCCATCCATGAACTTCATTTTTTCCTTTCCTCGTTGTTCACCTCGTAGGGCACAAAATTATCTAAATAAGTGAAATCCCGCTCATACTCTCCTACAGAATGGTTACCTGAACCACCTCATTAAACTTCTTCCGCATCTCCGTCTCAACAACTGATAGGAAGTACTTGCGGTGAAACCGCACCCATAATTTGGTAATAGGCATAACATCTCTCTCCTCATAAGTGGTAATAGACTACCACCACTATAAAGTTGCTCCCATAAGCTTAAAAATGGCCAACTTCTACTTTTGAACATCGCTACACTCAACCATACGAAGGTGATATTGAATATCCTTCTTCCACTAACAAGCAAGGATCACATCGGAACTACCCTGAAACTCTGGTGGGAGGCCCTCCTGGAAAGCCTCCCTCACTCTTTTCCAATCAGACAGCCCTGGATGGGCCTGGACAACCGGTGCCACTAGCTATTGTGGTGGTTGGGTCTAAGGAAAATGAAGTACCATGGTTGTCATAGCAACATTAACTACCTATGCCATAATAGCATCCACCTCTGCGGTTGTCCCCATCCTCTATGGTGGCTGTGATTATAGTGCATGTGGCCCCTACCGAGCCTCTCCCTTATCATCTCTCGCCATTGTTCCAGCCGATCGTCCTCTCCTGGGTGGTGGCATCTGAAATCAGATTGAACTGTATGAGTTCACAGTCAATATAAAAATAATATCAGAAAAATGAAATCTCAAATACATAAAAGTGAATGCAATAATCCTAATAATAGGGCTCTATATCAAAGGATGGTACGATGAAATCGCAGTATTCCGCACAGATTCTATGAACTCTAGAACCTAATGCTCTGATACCATCTATGAAACTCCGCCTATTTTAATCATGGGTGATCATTCCTTTATCAAAATAAATAGGAATTTTATTTTGTTCATTCTTAGCATCATTATTGAAACTTTTTAAATTACAAACCACCTATGTTAAATTAAGTCGGTGCCAAATTTTATCTTTCATTAATCATATAGTAATATGCGAAAATAAAATAATATAACTCATCCACACAATAATATAAGTCTAAAACATCATAGGATGAAATAGATAAATGATAAATGCCGAATAAAGCATCGGCTCCAAAACCAACATCCAAATCATAAGCTAATGAAATGAACTAAATCTAAATACAGAGTGTGATAAATAAATCAAAATAAATATATAAACTAAAGCTGTAACATGACCAAATGAAATACTAACATGAATCATAATCTAGGAATGAAATAACTGAAGTGTTTATATAAGTCCTGCATACCTCCACAAGTCCTGCAGCTACGCATCCCTGGAATGAATCATCATGCTTGGAGCCCCTATGAATGGACACCTAAAATGTTTTGAAAATGGATTTGACACGAGTCATAGCTCCAAACTTTTGAAAAACATTTAGCAAGTATTTAAATCACAGTTAAAAGAAGTTATTAGATACACACGTTAGTTTTACGCACACTCCCTTGAGTTCTTCACTTCTCAACTATAGTGCACACCTAACGTCTCTTATTAAACCTACCCAGCTATGCTACCCAACCTAACTAGACATAAGTATCTAACTAACCACAATAGATTTAGCACATCTGTACCGCCTATACGATACGCTACCGTAAAACCAATAATTAATATTCACGAAATATTATTATTGAATTTTTAATTAAGTGTCTCTTACTTAAGTTACTTGTAGATATACACTATCTTTCTTTTCTACCATCACACAAAAGTAGAATAATATATATATATATATATATATATATATATATCACTATTATACATATAACTACAACATCCCCCGGAATGGCCATCGCGATGCATGCATACTCTGTTATCAAGTCTATGTACCTCTCGTATTAAATCAAGGATGATCGATTTGGAATGTCACCTCGAACCATAAATAAAATAACACACAATGGAGGCAAACATAGTTCTAAGCCTTTGGGCTACGCACATACCTAACGTACCCAAATGACCTGCCAGTTCCATTATTTTACTCTCAAATAGTGAGCCGCCCTAAGTTCTATGTTCTGGGGAACACATCCAGACTTCACTGGCATCGCTAAGGTGGGAACACCCATTACGCGGATTCTCCAGTGATAGCAGGTAGCATAGGTATGCTCACATATGTAACAAAGCACATAGTAGGTATTCACACAACATATATATATATATACATATATATACACACACACACATAACCCACAATATATCCAGTACGTAGTATATATCTCTCGAATAATCAACATACTATCGATTCACACTTTTTGTTCTTTTTGTATTTTTCGAGTTTCACTCACTACCTGAAGGGTCCTAGTTACCCCTTAAATAATTTTAGTAGTTAAGACATCACTAACCTACTGGTATAAATCTTTGGTTATCACTTACACTTCCCGTAACCCAATTTGTAAATTCCCAATACATAACATAATCGCTTAACTCTCGTCAGTCCTAATTCCAATTTACCCTCATTAAGACTAATTCGGGCTTTAACTATAGGTATATTGATATTCTCCAAGTACCCATATAGTTAATAAAACATTACTAAAGTCCACCATAATTATCGATAAGGTAAACTATGCAAATAAACAAAGAACCCCACTTCAGCTTTGGTCAATCGATCGATCCCTCAATCGATCGATCAACACCTGTTTGATAGCTTCTTCCTGATTGTGCTTTTCACCATTGTTAACCCATTAAATCTCCATGAAACCTTCCCAAAATACCATATAACATACCCAATCATCAAATATACGTATATGGACAATTTCTAACGTAAATATAACATAAAAATTTTAAAAAATCTAACCATAAACAAATTTAATCTCCAAAAATCATAAAACCCTAGTTTTGATATTTTCCAAGAAAGTTCATCAAGATTCCCAGATTTCTTAAAAGTTTATCATCATGAAATCTCAAATTTCATAATATCAATGCATAGGAATTATTTCTAACATGAATCCTACCCCATATCATGAATTACAACCCATATAAATCCCAAGAATTCATCTAATTATGAAATTTCAACCCTACACTATCATGGGTATTATAACAAGCTCAAAATTTTGAAATTTAAACACTTGCCTTATATTTACAGGTTTGATTTTCGTTATTTGATGACGGAGTTGTTCTTCTCTTGCTCCGATCTCACTTTCGGCAACGTCGGTGGTGGAAAAAGGTGTATAATAGCCTAAGGATCCTCTCATATGGCCTCTCTTCTCTCCCAAGTGTTGCAATACTAGCCTCTATCACAAAGTGGTCGATATAACACTCTAAAATTCAGAGTTATTTTAACCCTATACTCCCAAATGACCAAAATGCCCTTACGTGGAGCCGGGTTGATCTAAAAACGCCCTGGGATCCAATCAATCGGGTACTCTATCCCCCATATTTTGGCCTATTCAGAATCAACTGTGACCTCAAAATTGCCATCTGAGTCACTCTACATAAATTTTCTATCTCGGCCTCATTATAACCTACACGCGACTCCCGGTTGAGATATAACGTAGTCCCATCGATATAACCCGCTATGACGTATAATTATTTCCACATATTATTTACAATACACTTAGTAATTTATTCCATAAATATGAATCATAATCTCTCCTGATCAATATTTAATAAACACATAATATTTTATTTAATTAAATTATGGCACACGTGTAATTTTAAAAATAACTGAATTAATTAAATTCTAAATACTCATAAATATGAAGTGTTACACAACCAACCCCGTTCGCTATGACTATCAGATTGCAGACAATGCTGAGAAAATCCCTATGACTACGTTAGTTGAGCATCCAGCATCAGGGGATGCTTAGAAATGTGATACTTTTTAGTTGAGCCACATGGGTGATGTCCACCGCTTCCTCCACATCATCAGCATTAATTCCCTTCTGCCCACGAAGAATAATTAAGCCATTCGTTATAAATATATGAGTTTTCATTTACAATATTTTTAGGGCGAATATGTGGAACAACTTTCTCGCATTATTCCTAAACAATATGGTGGCATCCAATTTTGATAGATTGGCCACGACTGTGCTCCTATATGCCCGTCTAGTCACTCAAATATGTTTGGACGCGGGATGTATAGTTATGGGGTGAGACAAGACTCTCAAGCTTCCTAAGATTTTGGATGATATATCGATCAAGAAATGCTTGGGAGATTTTCACTGGGAGCGACGGAGGCATGTGAGGGAGGCATGCTAAGATGATAAGCTAAATGAGGTGGATAAAGAGTCTGATTCTAACAAGGAGGAGGAGAGGTTACATGGAGGTGTGAAGAACAGCCAACAGAGGGTTACTATAACATTTAGACCCCTGGATGACAAATGGATGCTCTTTAGGCTCGATTTATTTACCTCACGTGCCATGCACCCTCATGCTTAACTTACGAATTGAGAGAGAGAGAGAGAGAGAGAGAGAGAGAGAGAGAGAGAGATGTCTAGGAAACTTTAGAGAGACTAATTGTCTCAAATAATCTATTAGATAAATTATGGCCTATAATAGATTATTAGTCTACATTGTTTAAATCATTGATGTTAGGTGAGCGCTTATGATTCATGCTCACAAAGGTGCAGCATGTAACCCTTCACATCTAGAAGGTCTCTTTCATATTGTGAATAATCATTATTGCCATATCACTTTCACATTCCTTGTAGAGGCTTACATTAGAGAACTTTTTCTACTCTCATTGTGTATGAATCCTATGGGGATGTTCACATACTTCAAATTCACATTAACATTGGAGATGCTCTTAGCTTTAGGATAGTGAATGATCAAATATTTAATGTTTTATTGGATAATACTTTCAGTGTTGTTTATTGGATTTTTTTAGATGACTTTAATATTGTTGATGTAAAAAAATAGACTTGATCTAATTTTATAATCACGGATAAAATATTTAATGATAAATAAAGGGAGAGAGAGTTTTAAAGTGTTTCAGCTATGTAAGAAAGCCTACGACCAGTGTTGTTTTATTGATATGAGAGGTTACAGAAAGCTAAGTACTCTTGCAGATAAGAATATCCCAGAATCCGTTCGACCATGCCTTTGATGAAAGGTATACAATGTATGTATAGTGACCCGGAGGTTAAGGGTCAGAATGTCAAGGGATGGAATGCTTTTATATAATTAAGAATTTACATCCTTACATAATAAATGTGACGATTGGTTGTATAAACCACATGTAGTATGACCCTTGTCATGATAATGCTTCATTGGTCTTATTGGTCGGCCTTCTTTGTGGTGGTCGGCATTCCTTATGTTGGTCGGCATTCTTTATTTTGGTCGATAAATTTATTATCTACTGATTAGGATTTGACCATGTAGGAGGACATGTATTCAAATCTGATTGGTCCACGTAGGTGGATAATTTTTTACATCAACGAAAGCCCCCAATGTTTCATGCTTGAAGCTTGCGTGAAACCATGGAGCATTTGATTCTGGAAGTATCTCGAAGTATTTTCATGATGCTTGGTCGACAATCGACTTGCCACACTTGTAAAATTTTACTGGCGTTGTTTGGAGATGGAATTTTTGCAAATAATTTGAATTTTAGGGTACTGCCAAAGGGTAAATGGGTATTTTTCACTTTTAGATGCACGAAGCCATCGGAATGTCAATCGTTGGTAAATTTAATCATTACGTTCGTTGTTTTTTAGGTAACCTTTAAAAGGCGAGAGGCTTTTGCATGTTTTGAGTTACCCCAAATTTTTGAACTGTAACAGCCATCTTTGATCTTTTGTGCGATCATTTGCCATCATTCCTCCTTTCTTTTGTCAGTTTTTGTTGAATCCGTATTTTTTTGTAAGAATTCTTTCTTTTTCTTTCTTTTTCCTCATTTCCTTTTTTCGGAACCATAGTTTATATAGTTGATGCTAATTTTCTAGAGGAATTTAGGGAAAACATAAAATGCCATCTTGGGTCGATTTAGAAGTTCCCCATGTTCCTTTAGATGTATATTCATTGGGTGAAGGTCATTGGATCCTCACTTTGTTTATTGAAGAGTGTGATTTTTCTTTTCCACCAAACCCTTTTCTTCTTCATTTTTGCCAATATTTTGATGTCGTTCCAGCACGCGTGGATCCCAACACCTGGAGAATTGTTAATGGTGTGAACAGATTAAATGAAATCTATGGGACCCATATTCGGATTCCAAAGATTATGTTCTGTTATCAATGGGAAATTACAGGGAAGATTACATATTTTTTAAAAACTATAGCGGCTAATAAAGCTTTAGTGTTGAATTTTCCTGACTCCAATAAAGATTATTGGAGTCATGCTTTAATAGTTAAGCACTGGAAACATGCCTCTCTTGAGGTTGTAGTAGTCTATCAGGGTCCTAGGTGCCCTTAATCGGGAATGGGATAGGTTGTTGTTCTAATTTTTGCCCTTATTTTCTGATCTCCTTTCTGATGTGTACTTACTGTTACTGCTTGTTACTTTATTGCATAAGATCATAAGAGAAAGTTCCTCAATCCTGTTGAGGTAAATTTGGAGGAGCAAAAATTCTTATGGGGTCTTAATCAGAGAACAGGAGAAAATCATCCTCGGTCATATTCTGTATTATTAATATATAGAAGTTCTGTAATTATTTTATTGCTCGGCCAATAATTGTTGTGCCTTCAATCATAATTAACTTGGAGAGAGATCTAGTGTCCACATCCTCTGCCACTGAGCCTGGTGGTATTGAAGTTACTACTGGTGCCACTTCTTCTTTCATTGATTCTGACCTTCCTCTTTCTATCAGCATGGGCAAAAGAAAAATTCCTAACCTTTTGGAGGATGACTCTGCAGCTGGTGCCAAGAAATTAGTTGATACTGTTGCCTAGAAGAAGAAGACGGATGTTGGTAAGAAGCGCCCAACCAACAAGGGTGATGAGTCTCCCTTGAAGAGATTGAGGAGAGGTCCTATCGATAAGTATGTTGAAAAAGTTGTTAATACCGATCAACAAGGTTTGGTCGGCATGGTCCCATCGATTGTTGGCTCTTTTTTAGCCTTTAGTCCTAGCTTGGATAGGAAGTTGATCAAGTCTGGAACCCCCCCCCCCCAGACCATAGAGTTGTTGTTGTTTCAATGTCTCGATCATAACTATTAGTAAAACCTACTCAAAGCTTAGCTTTACTAAGTTTTCATGTTTAAAGTTGGTCAGATAATGTTCATATCTTCTTTGGCTTGTACTGACTTGAATTTTTTCTTACAGTTCTTGGTTGATCACAACCAAATTCTAGAGAAGGATGATCAACTACGTTCTTCTTTGGGAGAAGTAGAGGAGGCCTTTGAAGGTCTTAGGAAATATTTTTTGGATTCCCAACAAGCATTGGAGACAGAGAAGAAATTCCGGGAGGAAAAAATCAAGACTGCTTAAGAAGCGTGGTAGAGGGTTGATACTACTTTATCTCTGGCTAACTCGACTGTTGTTCAAGATGTGCGTAGGGCAAAGGCTGCTGAAGGATAAGTGGCCAAATTGACGAAAGATCTATCTGCCGAGAAGGCCAAGAGAAAGAAGGTTAAGGAAGAATACTTCAATAAGGTTGGTATAAATCCATCTCTTTTACCTCTTCACAAATTAGGTACGTAAAGAAAAAATTCTTTAAGGAGGGTTGGTAGGCAGCATTGAAGGAGGTTAGTACTGCCGAGGATTTTGAGTTTTTTCTTAGGCATAAACCTGGATCTCCGCCCAACCTTGATGATGAAATTGAGGATGATGCTGGTTCGGTGGAATCTTCTTTGGTGGTTGAGTATACTTCCCCTTCTGTTGATCGAGAGAAAACTAATGTTGACTCAGATATCCCTCCTACCGAACAAGATAAAGCTTATGTGGACTCAGATGCCCCTTCTGCCGACCAGGGTACCCTTGATGCTGAAAAGGATAAGAAGAAGGTGTAGACTTGTTTGACTTTGGGGCTTTTTATTTTGCACCTTTCTTTTATTTTCTTTTTGTCTCCGCTCTGATGTACTTGTAACGTTCCTTATTTATCAATGAATAAACTTTTTCTTCAATTGACATGTCATTTTTTGTTGCTCGATTGTTACTCTGTCTTCTTTTATTGTTGATCAATTGTTACTTTATCATTCTAGTTTATGGCTAAGACAGAACAAGTTTCCTCCACTGATTCTGACCTACTCAAGTGATTCTACAATCTGTTGAAAGTTGGTCACTTAGACTTGACTGATGAAGAAATAATAGACTTACTCGGTGCAAACGCTTTTGATCAAGCCAGGGATGCTTACACTTATCTCAAGTTTCTTCTTGATTGGGTTATGGCCAATAATATTGCATACTATGAGATGATCGAAGAATTACAAGCAGAGCATAATGAAGACAAAGCTTTACTTCATGCTGGCTACGAAGCCAAGTACAAGACCTTGAGTGAAACTTGGGGATTTGGAGAGAAGTTGGAAAAATATGACTCTGCTATTAAAAAAAAGGAATTTTTATTGAGCCTTGAGGTTGATGAAGCCAGAGAGATTGCTAAACTTCTGGAAGAGGAAAATAATAGGCTAAGAGATGAACTTGGGGCCTTAAAATAGTCTTTCGATGTTGGTGTCGATGAAGATTCCTCTTTTCTAGAGGAGGAAAATGCCAAATTAAAGGAAGAGCTTGAAGCTTTGAAAAAATCCAAACCTGCACAATCTTCCAAATAGAGAGCGAGACAACCAACTGTAGAAGAGGCTAGGACCAAGAAAACTTTAGCTAATAAAGTTTCCCAATTGACAACGAAGAGTCAAGACATTACCAATTTTTTCATAAGACCAAAAGCTAAATACAAAGCCCTTGCCGTCCAATCCTCTCAGTTGAAGGTGAAGGATGAGGTTTTGAAGAAACTTCAACATCAAGTTGAAAGGTTAACCTTCCAATTTCACAAATTACCCAGAGAGGTATGGATGGATGGCTACGATGAAGCTTTGGTCCATATAGACTATCATCTCGCTCAAACTCATCATGAAGGTTATAAATGGGGTTGGACCAATTGATTGACTCTGATAAAGGTTGGTCAAGATAGAAAACTCTGGTATTAGCATGATCCTAGTTTCTTAGACTTCCAACAAACTCTGTTCAAGTTGGATGACAACTGGATTCCTGTTGAATCGATTCCTCAATGCTTGATATCAAAATATTTAGGGTATTATGAGTTACACGATGAACTTGAGATAGTTCAACCTCCTCATCTGACTAACACGCCGAGCAGCAGCAATAGAAGGATGCTTAAAGATTTTTAATTTATCAATTCTCCTTATACGCTGGATGATCCTCCTACTGGTATGGAAAAAGTGATATCATCTTCCAAAGATGAGGGAAAACATACAGTTGAATGATTATCTTGTATTTTGTAATTTATTTGAATGTAATACAGTTTGTATGAATAAAATGTTTTTATTTTTGTCAACTTATGACTATTTTAATCAATCAGTTAACTTGTGATTGTAATGCCATTGGTTCTACTAATACCTTTATATATATTAATCCAAATTTAGTATTAGTTACCCGCGATAATGCCAATGATTCTACTAATGCACTTAGATATATTAATCCAAATTTAGCATTAGTTATCAGTGGTGACTAAGTTTAGGAAGAATGTAGGTTTATATTCCAGTATCTAGTAATTTTTATATGTCTTCCTACATTTAACTTAGTCAGGTAAAACTTGTTTATAACTTTTTTAGTTTTATACGAAGTTTTAGACTTATTGTTCTTGACTTGTTTATACAAAATCATACATGAATTAATCAACCTCTTGTTCGTGATTTTGTTTTTACGAAGTCATACACGAAGTAAATTATTGTTGTCGACCAACTTCTAAGGATCATAATCCTATTTTGATTTGGTCGGTTATTATTTTTCTTATTGTCAGCCGAGTGCTGAGGATTGTAATCCTGTGTTGACTTGGTCGGAGCTGAAGATCAAAAGTTATCTTTATTCTGGGGGGTGTATATCATCATCGTACTCCGAAAAAAATTAAAAAATTGAAGAGACTGAAATGAACTTTTTATTGAAACTAAAATAAAATAAAAGGAGATGCAATAATGGAAATCCTTTGAATTACTGATAATACTTTCGAAGATGTTCATCATTCCAAGGATTTTTGAATTCTTCACCATCCAACGTCTCTATCTGGTAGTCCCTGGTCGGATGACAGCTGATATGCGATATGGGCCATGCTAGTTGGCCTCAAGCTTATTATGCTTCTGTATAACATTCTTAATAACATAATCACCCTCTTTCAGGTTGGTCGGCTTGATCCTTTTATTATAAAAGCTAGTAGTTGTGTATTGGTAGGAAGCATTTCTCAGAGCTGCATCTTCTCGTACCTCCTCTAACATGTCAAGATCTAGTTGCCTCATCAAATCACTAATCGAGGAATTAAAATTCAGTACCCTGTGGGTTGGTAGGTCGAGCTCGTATGGTACCATGTCTTCAGTTCCAAATGTAAGCATGTATGGTGTCTCTTTAGTTGTTATTATCGGTGTTATTCTATAGGCCCAAATAACAGAGTGTATCTCATTAATCCAGTTTCCCTTGGAAGCATCAAGCCTCATCTTTATTCCATTTAGTTCTGTTTGACCATTACTTTGAGGATGGCCTAGTGCAGAATGCAATTTCTCGATTTTTGACTGGGCACAGTACGTTTCAAACTCGTCATTGTCGAACTGGGTGCCATGATCTATAATGAAAGCATATGGTAAACCAAATCGAGAGATCATATTCTTCCATATTAACTGATAAACTTTCTTAAAAGTCATATCAACTAATGTCTCTACCTCCACCCATTTGGTGAAGTTATCCATAGCAACAACTAAGTATTTGAACCTTCCTTTGGTGGTCGGTAGTGGACCGACCAAGTTAATTCCCCATATAGCGAATGGACAAGGTGAAGTTATTGGTGTTAAATAATCATTAGGTGTTCTATGAACAGTAGAGAATATCTGGCACTTATCACACTTTCTCGTAAAGGTTGGATAATTTGCCCTCATTGTCGGCCAATAAATGAATGAGCTCCACAGGAACCTTCATGCATTTCTTTGATCAAATCTTCCACCTCCATTGGATGAACACAGTGTTGTAAGGAGATCGCTAATCCCCTTCTGTATAAAATCCTTTGTCTAACACATATCTCGCTTCTTTATATCAAAGATTCTTGGATTCTTTAGGATCGAGTGGTAGGATTCCATCTTCAATATACGTATTAATGGGATCCATCCAGGAAGGTCGCAGATCTATAGCAATGAAACTAACCATCAGGTCTTCATTAAAACTTCGATTAACCAAGAAATCGGTTGGTATTATTCTTCGGAGCTCAATTCTTATTGATGATGCTAGCTGAGCAAGTGCATCAGCTCGGACATTCTCTATTCTTGGGATTCTATTCATTTGGATGGCTAGAAATTTGGAAATGACTTTCATGTCCTTATTAAGATACCTGCTTATTAATTCTCCTTTGACTCCGTACAAATTCGGTACTTCGTTAATGACCAACTGTGAATCACTATGCACCACTACTTGCTCGATGCAGAATGAATCAGCTAAATTCATCCCATTTATCAAGGCTTCGTATTTCGCCTTTTTGTTTGATGATTTGAATTAAAACCTTAGAGCATAATCAATATTAATATCATCAGGAGTATTAAGTATTATACATGATCCACTGCCAGTAGCACATGAAGATCCAACCACGTACGAATTCCATAACTGAACATCATTGTTGAAACTTTCTGTTGTCAATGATCCATACTGGAATATCTTCTTACTCTCCTCCGTATATTTCAGTTCCATTTCCTGAATTATGGATGACTCAGGTTGATCATTAGCCACATCAGCTTGCTTTTGAGCTGAGCTCTCTTCTTACTAAGTCTTCTCGGCAGGTAAGTTTTGTTGTCTGGGAAGCTCTGGATAAGTAAATTCATAAATAAAATATGCCAAAGCTTGGCCTTTTAATGAAGACCTTGGTTCACACATAATGTCATACCCTCCTAATTCTATCGCCCAATACATCAATCTTTCTGACTTATCACGCTTGTAGAGTGCTTGCTGAAAAGACAGATCAGTATACATAACTATGGTGTGCGCTTGGAAATAAGGTTTTATATGTTTGGAAACCTCAATAAGTGCCACAACTAATTTTTTCAAGTGTGGTTACTCGATTTCAGCTCCTCTGAACATTTTTCTTGTATAGTAGACTGGTTTTTGGATTCCATTGTCATGTCTGACCAAGGTCGAGCTCACTGCTGACTCAGAAATAGCTAAATATAAATATAATTTCTCTCCCAAGAGTGGTCGAAGAGCAATGGTGGTGATCCCAGTTTCTTTAACTCATGGAATGCTTTTTTACATTATGCATTCCACTAAAAAAATTTTCTCGACACCTTGAAAAATGGTAAATACATGTTTGCTGCTCGAGAAACAAATTTTTTTAAGTCTTCCACTCTTCCAGTGAGCCTCTGTGCATCTTTCTTGCAGGTCGGTGACTGCATTTTAATTAAATCTTTTATCTTTGCTGCCATTCTTCTAGTAAGCCTCTGTACAACTTTCTTACAGGTCGGTGACTTAATTTCAAATAAATCTTTTATCTTTACTGGATTAGCCTTAATTCCCTTTTTATTAACTATGAATACTAGGAACATACCTTCTTATACTCTAAACACACACTTGGTCAGATTCTACTTCATCTGATGCTTTTCCAACTG
This sequence comes from Sambucus nigra, assembly GCA_949130495.1. NCBI lineage: Eukaryota > Viridiplantae > Streptophyta > Magnoliopsida > Dipsacales > Adoxaceae > Sambucus > Sambucus nigra. The sequence goes on from OX422212.1 coordinate 221,410,295, forward strand.
ATCAAAAGTCTGATTGAGGTCGGCGATATGATCTGAAGCATTTTTACTCTTTGTCAACATATCATCCATGTAAACCACCATGTTCATGGAAATCTTTTCTTTGAAGACCTTGTTCATTAACCTTTGATACATTTCACTTATATGTTTTAGACCAAAGGGCATTACATTGTAATAATAAGTTCCTCGGGGTTGATGAAGGTTGTAATTTCCCTGTCTTTAGGTTTCATTTCTATCTAGTTATAACCAAAATAGACATCTATAAAGCTTAAAAGCTCATGTACAGACATAGCATCTAGCAGCCGATCAATTCTGGGCAAGGGAAAATGGTTATTTGGGAATACCTTATTTAAATGGATGAAATCCACACACATTCTCCATTTATCATTCTTTTTCTTAACCATTACAACATTGGCCAATCAGACTGGATACTTCATATCTTCAATGAAGCGGGCTTTTTATAGCTTCTATACTTCTTCTTGAATAGCTTAATTTTTCTCTAGACTAAAAACCCTACGTCTCTACTTGATCGACTTGGCATCCTTAGTCATGTTGAGCTTATGACAAAGGAAATTAGGATCAATCTTGGGCATATCTTCATGGATCCAATCAAATTCATTTCTCTGCTGCCACAGGAACATAATCAATCCATGTTTAAGGATGGGATCTAGTGTTAAACCCATCTGCGTAGTTATTTCTGGCTTATCATTGTACATTATGATGTTTTCAGTTGCTTCCACAATCTGTCCCTTGACCAACTCTGTTTCATCTCGGGGATGTAAAGTTTTAACTTCAGATTCACCATTAGGCTTAATGGTATCTACCTGGAAAGTGGTAGTCTTCTTTTTCAATTCAGTCTGGTCCTCTTGCTCGACTGAGGAGTAGTAACATTCTCTGGCCACTTTTTGGTCGCCTTTCACAACACCTACCCCAAAATGAGTTAGAAACTTCAATCATTGATGGACTGTTAGCGGTACGACTTCAAACTTCTTCAATCCTAGCATACCGAGGATTATATTATAGGCAAATTGAATGTTCGTATCCATCACGAAGAAGTGTCGATCAACACTTCTAGCTTAATTGGTCCCAAAGGGTAAACTTTTTCATCAAAAAAGCTTATTAATGGACTGTGATAGGGTTCTAGCTGGCTGAGTTTCAAGTTCAAATTCTGAAAGCAAGGATAAAACATAATATCGGCTAAACTCCCATTGTTAATCAAAACTCTGGCGATGGTAATATCAAGGATTCTAAATTTGACAACTAATGGGTCATCATGGGGATAAAGTACCCCAGAGAGGTCATTTTTTAAAAATCAATCACTAGTTTATCTTTGTTGACCTTCCTCGGCTAGTCATCTTCATTCAAATTAATTCTCTGGATATAGGAGCAAGCACGGGCTTCATTCAAGTAAGCTTTCCTTTCGGCAGTGTGATCACCTCCTCCTGCATCGCCACCTATAATCATATGATAATCAAATGAACCAAATCTGATCATATCTGCCTCACGTTCTAGTTGCTTGGGCTTCTTCAGTAGGTCTGAATCATTTTCATAATCACCTTTATGATTTATCTTCTTGTCATCTCTAGACTTTCGTGGAGAATTTGACCTTCTTTTAGGTTCTCTGTTATCACGCCGATCGATAAATTTATTGAGTTTTCCTCGGAGGATGAGGGATTTTATCTCATTTTGCAAAGAGATGCATTTGTCCATTATATAACCATGATCCTTATGGAATTCATTATATTTGGATCTATCCCTCTTTTTAAGAGGTGCCCTCAACTTCTCATGTCATTGCAAATCCTTATTGTGCTTGATTTCTTCTAGGATATGGTGAATGCTAACAGTCAATGGAGTTTAGGTTCCATACTTTCTGATCTTGTCTTATTTCTTTGGCTTCTGCTCCTTCTGCTCTTTTTGCTCCTTCTTTTCAGTCTTTGTATCAGGCTTTGTGGCAGGACTTTGTTTTGCGGTCATCGCTTCTTCGGCGTTCATTATTTTTCCTGCCTTTTCCATGAGTTCATCCATAGTTTTAGGAGGATCTTTTGTGAGACTATAATATAGTTTCTCAGGAATCAAGCCACTCATAAGAGCAGTGATGGATGTTTTCTCCTCATAATCAATCACCTCTAATTTCTCATTATTAAAATGCATAATGTATTCCTTGGTACTTTCCCTCACTTGTTGTCTTACACTCAAAAGATGAGCAACTCTTTTCACTGGATTATCTCTGAAATAGAAGTTGCTAATGAATAGCTAGGGAAGATGATTGAAGTTGTCAATTTATCCTCGGGGAAACTTATTATACCATATTTGGGTTGAACCCGTAATCGTACTTGAAATGCTCTGAACCTCATTTCATCAGGAACTGAATAAATATCAGTTGCAGCACGATATTGCTCAATATCGATAACATGATCATTGTTATCGTCATATTTGGGGGGGGGGGGGGGGGGGAACCACATGAGCTTTAAATTTGGATGGAGTAGGAAACTCCATAATTGCCCGAATAAAAGGAGATCCTTTAATGAAGCTTCGGTATAAAGGGTTTATTACCTTTGCTATCTCCCCTAGCTGATCTTCCAACCATTGGAATGATCCTTTCCATGAAGGATTGCCTACATCCTATCTATGCGAAGCAGTTTGGCTACTTCGACCTCGTGTCTGCGCTGAACTCTCCTACGGAGAGGTCTGCTCAGCGCGTATAGATCGTCGGATGCTTGATCCTGATTTGACAGAGGCTTATCATTGGTCGGTCTGGATAATGCTCTGTTAAGGTTTATATTTTCTCAGGGTCCCAGGCGATCAAAGTGCAAAGCTCTACTTACCCTTTCCAAGACACTTGGCCTTTCAGGATAAAGAGAGCGGATATCATAGGGTTCTGTGGACCTGAGTGATGAACTTGCTCGTAGACGATAACACCTGTCTTGTGAAGTTATGTAATAACTATGCATGCTAGATCTTGGAGGTGGAGGTGGAATTTTTCTCTGTGGTGATAGAACTGCCTGTTGTTTGGATAAGGCTGGAGATCAGTCTTGAATAGACTGGGCCAGTTGCCCCACCATTTCCTACATGGCCTCTTATCCTCTGGTAAAACTAGCAAGAATTCCAATTAGGCCTGTCATCGTAGACTGAGCAGATGAAACAAGTGGGTTGCCTTCATTTATATCACTAGACTCAAGGTCATTCACCTTGTCTTGAACAAAGTTATATGAGAGTGAGAACAGTACTTAGAAACATGTTCCCATAGACGACGCCAATCTGTTGATGTAAGAAACTAGACTTGATCTAATTTTATAATCATACATAAAATATGTAATGATAAATAAAGGGAGGTAGAGTTTTAAATTAGTTCAACTATGTAAGAAAGCCTACGTCCACTGTTGTTTTATTCATTTCAGAGGTTACATAAATCTAGGTACTCTTTAGACAAGAATATCCCGAATTCGTTTGACCGTGCCTTTGATGAAAGGTATACAATGTATTTATATTGATCCAGAGGTCAAGGGTCAGAATTTCAAGGGATGGAATGCTTTTATATAATTAAGCATTTACATCCTTACATAATAAATGTGACGATTGGTTGTATAAACCACATGCAGTATGACCCTTGGCATGATGACGCTTTATTGGTCTTGTTGGTCGACCTTCCTTGTGGTGGTCGAAATTCCTTGTATTAGTCGGCATTCTTCATATTAGTCGGCAAATTTATTATCTGCTGACTAGGATTTTGGCCATGTTGGAGGACATGTGTTCACTTCTGATTGGTCCACGTAGGTGGATAATTTTTTGCATCCACGAATACCTTGAGAGTTGAGCCTAAGAACATAAGACCTAAGTATTAGTAAAAAGAATAATGCTATACGCCTCAAAAAATCGTCCCAAACCTTAGCAAACTGCATTAAGTGTTTCTACCATGTGTGGGCCCCACCCTAATGTACAAGCGCTTAATTAATTTTGGGGATTGTTTAGGGATGTATCATCACTCTAGTAAGAAAAGGACACACTTAACATTTGTGGTAAATGGGATAAAACTAAATATATTTGAAAAAGGGATCAATAAATAAAGCACAAAATCGATGTCCATTACTAATCATAATAGGCTCAAGGCCCCACACATCAATAAATATAAGCTCTAAAATAGATGAGATGGAATGAAGAGAAGAGAGTAAGGATAACCTAGAGTAGTTTCCAAGTTGACTCGGCGTACAAAAAAGACTAATAGATGAATTCGTAAAGGGGAATTTGTGTGTATATATTATTTAACGACGAATTATTAGGTGGGGATGGCCCAAAAGATGAAGCCAACAGTTTGTTAAGACCTTTTTTAGAGAGAGGTGGACATTATTGGAGTGGGTAGGAGTGAGTACGGTCTAACATTACTCGGCCTAGTGAGAAGAGTGGTATTTGTTATTGGATCCGTCATAACAAAATAAGGGGATGAAATTCAAAAAATACATTCTTATCTTGATAAAGTTTTTGAATGGGTAACAACAGTTTATTAATTGACGAAACATGAAGGATATTGGATAATCTTAAAATTGACAAAAGTTTTTTAATAATATAGCAACCAACATTAGAAATGGGAAAATTATTACCATTTACAACTTTCACAAGCTTATTTCCATGATATTGAGAGGCATGAGAAAGTGATGCTATGTCCGACGTGATATGGTGGGAGGCACTTACCTCCCTCTTATTGGGGTTTATTCTTAAAACCAAGCGTAATTTTTTTTATTATTAATTAATAAAGGATTATTTTATTTATTTTAAAATGAGAATCACATTTGTGAGAATGCTTTATATTTTTAAATATATTATTTCATATAAATGTCAGTCAATAGAGCTTAGTAAGAATTTTAGTGATTTGGATTCGGATTGATCACAAGGAGATTGAAATTCCAGTTCTAGCACTATTGAAAAGTTCATAACCTAGACAGGAAGTTAACATCCTATCAGAGCGGTTGCAATATAATTCTAGATGTTAATCTTAAACTACGAGAACCCGTATAATGATTAAAAAACTTGTTCGATAGTTCAACAGAGGATTGTGATCGTTACATCTCAGGAATGTATTAAACAAGATCACCCGTGAGATTTGAGTCTAAAGGTTATCTTGATTATACTCAAACAATCTCACACGATTTTAAAAGCGTGTATATATTTTTAATCCCTAAATTATGAGGATTGGAATTCTTATGTGATTATTGCTTTGATTGCTATAGGTGCGATTCAATCTTATATTTAATTAAATAATCACAGCATATTGGGTCGTAGTCATATAAGTATGACTGAGATCTTAATTAAGAGGAGTCCGAGTTCGGGAATACCTTGGATTACGATGCCCCTTGATAGACTTATAAGATTAATTTTCACTGGTAAACCAGATCAATGGATTATTTTATAATTCATTGGAGTGGCAAACCAAGTAAGTCAAAGAATAAAGGAATTGAATAGATGTTGGTTAAATTCAATTAGCGACAAATTGATTTGACCAAGTAGGTATCGGAAGCTTAATGCGTAGAATCATATTATGTACCATAATCAGCTTTGCAAATAAGACCTCATTATATCCGAGTAATTTATGAGATAATTAAATTGGAGTGCCATCATAATTATTTAGTGGAATCAATTATGATTAAATAAAGAAATGGAATAAATTATGATAAATATAATTTAGAATTTTTGAGTATTTATGTGGAAGGTAATTCAATTATTTATCTTGGGTCCCTGGTTTAGTCCACATACCTAAGTAGTTAGGCTCGGACTCTGAATTACCCAATTTGCCCCAAGTACACCTTTTGTACTTTTATAAAAAGGTGTGGGAAGGGTTTTTAATCATTGTTATTTATCATCAGGGTTTGATAGGGGCAATAGAAAACACTATTCAAATTTTTTTGAAAAGGCCTAGAGAGAGACCACTATATTTCAATTAAAAGCAAAGGGTTTTATCTCAAAAAGTGACCACACATCTACCTAGGGTAGGATCATACACTATAAGATCTAAGATTTCCATAAGATTAAGTAAGCTTCTGGAGATCCAAAACAAGCCAACACTTCATCATCAACAAATACTTTTTTCCCCATTAGATTGCAATCAGATCCTTAAAGGTATTTTCTTCCAAACTCTAGGTTTGTTCTTCAAACATAGTTTTAGTTTTGCAACTTTTTATTTTTTGTTTAATTGAAGATTCAAGGACTGAAAGTTTTTATTCCGTGTATATCGAATCCCAGCACCCCTATGTTTACTCCAATCCATCAACCTCTTATGCACCTCTATAGCAATAGTCAAACCCTTATGTTTGACCTCTGCAATAGACACTCGATTTAGCGACATGTTATGGATGATGAAATCAATGCTTTGATTCAAACAATTGGACCCTTCTCCCCCCCCCCCCCCCCCACCAATGATGAATACCATTAGTTGCAAATGGGTTTTTAGCAATAAGAAAAGAATATGGAGATTGCATCGATGATTTCAAAGCTCGACTCGGCGAAAAAGTATTTCATCAATAGCATGACATCGATTATGATGAAGCATCCCCGTTATAAAAACCACTACCATTCAAATCCATTGTTATTTCTCAAGAATGACACGTGTACCAACTTGATGTAAATAATGCTTTTCTTCATGGTAACCTCACCGAAGATGTATAGATGTCTTAGCCTTTGGAATTTAGTGATCTGACACGTCCTACCTTCATTTGCAAACTCCAAAAATCACTTTACGATCTCAAACAATCCTCTAGGGCTTGTTTCCACCGCCTCATAACTTTATTCCTTAAACATCAACTTGTGGCCTCCAAAATGTATACCTCACTATTTATCCATCTAAACAACACATTATAATCTTTATTGTCATTTATGTTGACGACGTGCTTGTTATAAGCAACAATGATTCCCATGTTCGCTCTTTCAACTCGACAATTCAACGTGAGACTTAAAGATTTTAGACCACTTCATTTTTTCTTGGGTATTAAAACACTCATTGTGAAAATACTCTTATTATGTTGTTTAACAAAATTTAAATCAGTTAAGTAAGATCCGATTTGTCTTTTTGAGAAAACAAATTTTCTAAAACAAGATAAAAATGCAAATTGTGTTTGAATGTTATGAACAAGATATTTCAGATTCTTGAAATTAGTTTTTAGGTTTAAAAACTAAGTCTAGTTGTGAAGTTTTTGGCTTGAAGAAGTAAAAAACACACATGCAAGAGAGATTTTTAACATGGTAAAATCCCACCCAATTGGGAAAACATCCACAGAGGTGTCTACACCTCAAAACAAAAAATCCACTAAAATAGAGTTTTGGGTTACAAGAATTTAACGAACTAAACACGCATTTATAGACCTATTCTAAGTCAAGAATTATACTAGTTCCTTTAGATTGTTCTGACTTCTTTAAGGCTCTGAAGTGATCCTCGTCATTCTTTAGATTGGCTCCTTTTCTCATTAGTCTTTATGTAGACTCAATTGATTGAAATCTCTCAACCAACAACATTGTTTAAGTGATGTTGTGTGACTGTGATGTGAGTGTAGTGCCTAAACAAATTCATGTACTCACACACACTTATTACAAGAAATTTCCTATGAATTACGAAATCTTCTAATTATGAAATGCAACTTTCACACTACTGAAATTAGATTTGATCTTGAAAACCTAATAACCTTTTAATCTTATTTATATACAAGTTTTCCAAAATAAAAAACTCACAAGATCTTAAACATGCAAACCCTTATTTCAGTTTTGTAAAATAAAATAGAGATATTGGATATAAACGATAATACAAACATATAAAAAAATAAATCCAACACGATAGAACGATTTCTAAACAAAGAAATCAACTTGTATCAATGTGACTATATCACATGAACTGGATCTACAAGTTTCTATAAACAAAAATGAGATCTTATTCTAGTGAGGCTGTTAGATGAGAGACTAAAACCAAGAGGATACGAAAAAATGAACCAAAACCCCTAAACTCTCGCATATACTTTTTGGGAAGAAATTGGTAGAGTTTTGTTTGGATTTACGAATTTTCTCTTTTTTATTTCTCTCTCTCTCTATCTATCTATCTATCTATCTATCTATCTATCTATCTATCTATCTATCTCTCTCTTTTCTCTAAGACCTTTGGTCTCTCAAAATATTGTAATTGTTGAGATGATGGGTCCTATTTATACTGGTGGTGGAAGGATCTACAAAGTTTAGGGAAATCAATGGCTTGGATTTGTTTGACTATTCGAATGCAAATCTTGTGGCTCATAATGCACCGCACAAACTAAGTTTCTGATTGGTTTATTTTAATGACACAAGGATCAACCAAGAATACATGCAGACATTTGATTACAGTTGATCGAACGTTCCAAGTTGAAAACAATGCATGTGGGTTTAGGAAAACACAGATCCATCCGTCTAGAGACCAACACGTATACGGTTACTATCAACTTTGAGACGCGTGTTTTGGTACTTTATAAACTATCATTTGTACCCACAATATTCTCAAGCGATTTTGGATTCGACCCAAGGCAATATTTAGGACGAAATAATATTTACAATTTAAACCCAAACATTTTAAAACACTAATTTTAATTTATTAAAAATAGATTTTAAATGTTTTAAAAATTCCTAAAAATTCCAAATTAATGTAGAAAAATCATTTTAATCAAATCTAACACACACGCCTCGTATATGCAATGAATTATGAAGTAATGCAATCCTAGTGTGTTGTGTTGTTGGTTTTTTACCTTGAAGATCATTTTATCTATGCTGAAATAGCCAATTGAACTTCCTTGAAGAGGCAATGAAGGGAATATGATGACTCTAATTATGTCTTCTTTTCCAAACTAGATGAGACCCTATATAGTATAGACTCGAGTGTGTTAAATATATAGTGTGCTTCAATCTCCCCCTTTGCAAATGAGAGACAAAATCTCCTTTGAGTCATCTAGGACTCGTAGGGATAACAAACAAAATAAGAAAACCTTATTCATATACAAAATTCTATCTACCCCAGATCTTATAAATGAAAATCTACATAACTCAACTATATACAGACCAATACCCTAAATGTATCTGATGAAAGTAGTGGTATTGAATCCTGAAAATAAAATAACTCAAGGCAAAGATCAAGGATTTTAGTTGAAATATACAATAAATGTTCAAGATGGACTCAAATATCTCTCCCCCATTTTATCTCAAACGGACAAAGGGTGAATAATCATAAATAAGCATATCTGAAAAATAAAATGAATTAATCATCATAAATTATACAACGGGTCACTTTACGGATCTCCTATATTAAATAGATATAAGAGGCGTCTTTTGTCATTTTTTAAACGACCGTGCCCTATATCCTCGAAGACCAATTATAAGCATGAGAGTAACCAGAGTATATAATAATAGGTGATAAATCATATTCAGGCATTACCATACCAATGAATTTTCTTAATGATTCTAACCGTATATTATCCAAAGGTTTCATAAACAAATCATCTAATTGATATTCAGTAGGTAAATAATTTATCTCCAATTCTTTTGATTCAATTAATTTTCGTATAAAATGATGTCCTATTTTAATATGCTTGGTACGGGAATGTTGAACGGGATTCTTAGAGATATTTATCGCACTTTGATTATCGCAGTATAGGGTTAGTTTTTCTTCTTTAATGCCATAATCATTAAGCATTTTCATAATGCACATTAATTGAGCGCAACAGCTTCCTGCTGCTATATATTCTGATTCGGCTATGGAAAATGAAGTGCAATTTTTCTTTTTACTATTCCATCCTACTAAGTTATTACCTATGTAACAGCAAGCACCTGATGTTCTTTCGTTATCATCAGAACAACCAGCCCAATTTACGTCGGTATATCCTACAATTGCACTAGATGTGTCATTTTTATACGATATTCTTAGGTTTATTGTCCATTTAACATATTTGATAATACGTTTGACACATAAAAGATGACTTTCCTTAGGAGTGCTTTGATAACGTGTGTAAACACATACAACATGCATTATATCTGGATGCAAGGCTATGAGGTACAGCAGTCTACCTATCATACTTATATAAAGGGTAGGGTCTATAAGTTTCCAATGTTCGTCTTTAGAAAGTTTGACTGAAGTATTCATGGGAGTCCTAGATATTTTGATTGAGAAATAAATAACCCATCTTAATTTTGTTTGATCTGAAGTCCTAAGAAATACGAAATCTCTCCCATTAATGACATTTGGAACTCCCCATGCATAATATCAAAAAATTATTTAACCTCAGTAGATGAGGTAGATCCAAAAATAATGTCATCTACGGAAACTTGAGCTATTAGGAGGACTTGTTTGTTAAAAACTTTAACAAATAATGTCCTCTCATTTCCACCTCGTAGAAAACCTTTATGGATAAGAAAGTTTGACAGGCATTCGTACCAGGTGCAGGGGGCTTACTTTAAATTATATAAAGGCTTTTTCAATCGATAGACTGATTCGGGCATTGAGGATCAAAAAAAACTTTCAGATGTTCAACATGAGTTTCCGCCTTTAAAATTCCATTAAGAAATGTGGATTTAACATCCATTTAATAAAGTGTGAATTGCAAATGACAGGATATAGATAAGAGTAGTCAAATAGATTCAAGACGAGCAACTTGGGCAAATGTATCCTCAAAATCTATTCCTTCAACTTGAGTGTATCCTTGGGCCACTAATCTAGATTTGTTTCTAACTATCATCCCTGATTCATCTGATTTATTTTTAAAAATCCAACGTGTTTTGATAACCTTTTTATTTTTTGGCCGAGGTACAAGATACCACACGTCATGACTTTTAAATTGGACAAGCTCTTCTTGCATAGAAACTATCCAAAATGAGTCATTAAGTGCTCCATGCACATTTTTTGGTTCTACTAGAGAAACAAAGAATGAAAAATAAGCAATATTTCATAATTGAGATCTTGTACGAACAGGCTCGTCAGGGTTACTGACCACTTTATCTAGGGATGATCTTTAGAAACCCAGTTAGGAACTTGAGGGGTCTCAGTTGGTACAAATTTAACTATCTCTGAAGAGTCATATGTAAAAAATTATTTTCAGACTCGTCCACTATAGTTGTCTCTTGATTATTACTCTCAACATTAGGGTCACTCACTATCACATTTATTGAATCCATCATAGATTTGGTATGTAAGTTATAAACACGATAAGGCCGACTGTTAGAGGAGTAACCTAAAAATATTTCTCTATCGCCACTGGTTTCAAATTTAGACATATGTTCTATGTCTTTGCAAACATAGCACGTACTCCTAAATATTTAAAAATATTTTTAGTGGGGCCTCTTATCATACCAAAATTCATAGGAAGTCTGTTTGGAATTTTTCCTAAGCTAAACCCTATTGATTATATGTCATGTTATCTAAACTGCCTCAACCTAAAAGTATTTTTGCAAGTTCTTTGCATGGATCATTACCCTATCCATCTCTTAGATTGTGTGATTCTTACGCTCGGCTATAGCATTCTGTTGGGGTGTTTTAGGAGCACTGAATTCGTGTTTGTATCCATTGTAGTCACAATATTCTATTGCACCCATGTCTTTAAACTCACCTCATCTATCACTACAAATTCAACTTACTTGGGTATCCTTTTCATTCTCAATACGCAAAAGGATTTTCATAAATGCATGAAATGTCTCGGATTTTTATCCAAGGAAAGCTACCCAAGTGAATCAAGTGAAATCATCCACTATAACTAAAATGTAACTGTTACCAAAAAGGCTTACAGTTCGAGAGGGACCCATTAGGTCCATGTGGATGAGCTCTAGAGGTTTTGTTATTAAGGTGTACTTAACCTTCTTGTGAGAAGTTTTAACTATTTTCCCTTCCTGGAAGGGCCCACAAACAACATTTGAAATAGGTTTTATTTTGAGCAGACCTCTAACTATCTCTTGGGAGCTTAATTTGCCAAGGTTATCATAATTTATGTGGCCCAAGATGTTATTCCAGATCTCACTATCATCCATACTGGTAATATTATAGATCTCAATATCCGAATTTACTGTGTAACAGTTGTCTGAAGTTCGAAGACCAGTAAAAATATAATCACCATTCTCATTAAAAATTTGCAGTTTGTTTTAGATAATGTGACTGTATGGCTAAAGTCGCAAAATTGCGATATACTTAACAAATTTTCTTTTAGACCTTTTACAAAACGTACATCTTTGAAAGTATGTAGTCTATTTTCTTAGAGTGTCCCTTTTCCTATGATCTGAGCTAATACTCCATCTCCAAACAGAACCTTTCCTCCTAAAAGTTTAGATTTGTTGGATAGTTTAGTATCATCTCTGGTCATATGTTTGGAACACCCAGAGTCTAAATACCAATCAGAAGTAGTGTGTTCAACTTTTAAAGCACTAATCACAATATTACACTTCAACTGGGGTATTAAATCATTTTTTTTAAACCAAATTGCTCATGTTTTAAAAGGTTTGTGAGCATTTGGTTTAGACATGGATCTAGTATCTTTCTTTTGGACTTCTTTTTAGCTTTAGATCATTTTTTCCTATTTTTATAGTTAGAGTTCTTGTTGGGCTGCTTAGGGAGAATATAGTTATTTGGGATGCTTAGGGAGAACATAGTTATTCCTATTCTTTCTAAAATATTAAAGTTTTTGTAAACTAGTGAATGAAAGACAAGCTTATACAGACTCTTTTAAAAACATTCTTCAAAACAGTGTCCATAAACATCACAGTATGTACAGTATAGGTGGCTTAATGGTTTCTTTATATTTTGAAATCCCTTAAAGATAGGTTTTTCGATATGTTGGACTTTGGCCTTATTTCTAACTGCAACTAGTCGGAATGAAGAATCTCCTTTCCTTATAGGGGATACGTATAGCCATAAGTTCAACTTTTGGTTTAGGACTATTTTTCATCAAAATATATTGCCCTTTGTGTTTTTTGTCAAAATTATTTTTAAAAGCTTGAAAATCTGGACATAATTCAGTAGGTCTTTTTCCAACGGGCACAAATTGCATAGTTTGAAAGGGTTTAGTTTGTGCCCTGGAATTTTGTTCAAAACCAATGCCAGGTTTATTATTAGAATTGGTTTTTCTTTAAGCTACAAAGTCTTCAAAACACTTCAAGTTATTTTCAAATTTAGAGAATTTTTAGAAGATTGTTGAAATTTTTTCTTTAGATTGTTCCAATTCTAACAATATAGCCTTATATTTATTTTCTAACACATCATTTGCTTCAGAAAAATGTTTTATTTTATCAACAAAATTCGTAGATTTAGTTTCATAGGCTAGACATTGATTAGTATAATCTTCGGTGCTCTGTTTTACCATAAGACTTAGGGCTTCTATTCTTTCAATAAGTTCCTTAACAGTCTTTTCAAGTTTTGTGATCTTCCTAAGAGTTTTGGTGTAAAGTGTGTAGGGGTGGTAAACAGGCGAATATGGAGCAGATACCATGTTATCCATATCTGTATCCGCTATATGGATGCACTATTCGTATCTGTATCCGCCCAAATAGTAACAACAACTATCCAAATCAGTATCCTATCGGATTCCTCATATTCGGATAATATCATTATCCGTTCATGTTGTTTATCCATTGTAATTAATATTAATCTTGGAATTAACTAAAATTTATATTGAATAAAAATTAGACGACCAAAGTCCAACCTTTAATGTTCATATTGGATATAAACTTTTAAGAGAATGTTTAAAATCAACTAATAACCTTTAGTATTCATATTCATGAATCACGAGTTTAATAAACATAAATAAGTCATTGAACTTACGAAAAACAACAAGTAATGGAAATAATAATAATAATAATAATAATAATAATAATAATAATAATAATAATAATAATAATAATAATAATAATAATAATAATAATAATAATAATAATAATAATAATAAAGGTTATCGTCGACACCAAAATCCACATCTCCAAAAACCATATGTCTCCAGTCCAGTTTCCTCCAATCTCAGAATAATTCCAATCAACTATGTGTGTTATGATTTCAGAATAACTTTAAGTCACTTTTGTTTTCCTTTTTTCTCTATTCTTTATTTTAATAACTTTAAGTTTTCTATTTCTCTTTTAATTTTTAAAAAGTATTTTTTCTCCACTTTTTTGTTAAATGAGTGGTTAAAATTTTATATTATATGTTTATATTTTTCATATAATAACTATACATACCTAGTATTAATAATAATTCAATATCAAATAGAATGCGAAAAAATGGATATCCGCAAATATGGATACTCCGCTTCGGATATGGATTATCCGTGTCGGATACATATACTATCCGTATCCATATCCAATTTCTCGAATATTCTAACACACTATCCATATCCCTTTTTTCGAGTAAATATTCTCAAAATTCAGACTCGAATACCGAACGGATTCGATTTTTTGAATATATGTTTACAACCCTAAAAGTGTGTGAATGTCTAGGAGGTCATCATTTTCGGAATCACTATGTGTCGTGCGTGAATTATCCCCTAGCGATTCATTTTGTGTACTCATGCACACATTCAATTCGTCATGCATATGTTCCCTTTCACTCTCACACCCCATTGATGAACTACTAACAGTATCAACAACATTAACAAAATCTAAGCATAGAGACGACAAACCAGTAGAAGGAAAGACTTCATAGGACATATCAGGATTAGGCATTCTAACATCAAGGTCAACATGATTTGCAGGCATATCATTAGTATATACAATTTTTGTGAAAAGGGACATGTAGGGGTTACAGATATTGGATGATTTAGGCTCATCTTCATCAGAGTCGCTTGAATCGTCCCAAGTCTTACAAAGATGGGCCTTATTATTGTTGTGTTTCAACTTCACCCTATAGTTACTGGTAATTTGACCTAATTTACCACATCTAAAACATTCAGTCTTTTTAGGGTCTTTGCCAGGTCTATTGTTGTTCTCAATATTATTTTTATCTTGTCTTCTCTCATGAGGTTTGTTATAAGAAAATTTTGGATAAGCAGCCTTCCCATGTTCAGAAGCACTTTTGTTTCTAAACTTAAGAACTTTCTTAAAATGTGTGACACCCCGCTTAATTAAATATCGAGTTATCAAGCCTTTATTAAATTAAAATAGAATATTCAGATGGTCCATTCTTAGCATCACAGTCGAAAACTTTTTAATCTTTACTAACCACCTAGTATTTAAAAAGTTGTTGTAAAATTTTATCTTGTTAATTAACATAAAACCAAATAAATAATTTATTAAACATGCACTATTCAATAATCAATCTCAAAAGGAATAGAGAGATAGAATAAAATAAATGTGACTGGAGTAAACACTTGCAGCCTAAATCTCAATTACAAGAATCCATATAAAAACTAAATCCACAACTAAATAATAAAGGAAATACAATATCTCTGGAAACAACTGCTAAAAGAAGATGGGCAACACACCTGATTGAGATAAAATAATGAGTGCATCAGATCTGCAATAAAATGGAGGCATTTATCAAACTAGGACCTGCAATTGATCATAGCAACGACAAGTGGAAATGAAATCCTAAGGTGGGCCTCCCTATGGTTAGGCACCTAAAAATGGTTTTTATAAAAAGAAATAGATTTGAAAAACGGGTCAGAGCCTGAGTAAAAATAGTTTAAAAGTTTAGCAAGTATTTAAAATGCATAAATATCAGATATTGTATACATGTTAGGTTTACGTACCCTTACTTGAGATTCTCACTTCTCAACTAATGTGCACGCCTAACGCATATTTCTAATTAGTCCTAGTTACACTATCATGCGTAACTAGTCTGACTCCAATCTTACTATACATGCTAACTAGTTATGCCCATCCGTATTATCCAAATAATATGTTACCGAATTCTCAATATCAATTAACCAATTATGAATATTTCATTAGTCATTTAAGTTCCCACATACTTAAATTAATTTAAATGTCCTTATCTTTCTGATATACTAGGCCAACAAAGTCGAATAACCACAAGTATATATAGTTATCGCACTCATAATATATATATACTAAAACGGCACCCAAAGGATAAGTTGCGGTGCTTGCATACTGCACACAGTAGAATAAATCACAAGTGTATATATATATATATATATATATATATATATATATATATATATATATATATATATATATATATCACTCTATTAGATATATATACTAATACAAAACCCTAGGCTCAGCTGCGGAGCATGCATACTATGCTATCAAGTCCGGGTACATCTCATACTAAATAAGGAAAATCAGTTCGGTATCTCTCCCAAACCATAAATACAAATCACATATATTGGAGGAGAACATAGTTCCAAGTCTATGGAATACACACATACCTACGCACCCATATGACCATCAACACTACCGTTATCACAGATAGCCCGTACCTATGTTCTATGTTCTGAGGCACCAATCTAAAATCCCCCCAATGAGCTCATCAGGATAAGACTGTCCCCTTTCTAAGACCTCTCGTGATAGCAAGCAGTGTAGGTATGTCATACAGATAAATCACATAATAGGTATACATACGCCATGTACATTTATATCGTTAAGATAGGTACACTCACGACCTATCACATAATATTCCATATGTAGTGTATAACCCCCGAATGTCCTATGTATAATTCATTTAGCATAACACTTCTTCTCATAACAACCCGAGTGTTCCCTATTACTCATACGGTCCCTAAATGTCACTTAAGTTAATTCACTAGGTAATCCCACTCTTTCCTACTCGTCTAACTCATAGGTTCCCTAAGATACCCGTGATATAATCGTATTTCTCCCAAATTTAATTTATATTATTTAATTAAGTACACTTAGCCTCGTCCCTTTATTCATCTCAAAATATCAAGTCCCAGCACCTAACATTTGTCTACTGGTGTTTATTATATCTCCCATTATAATTAAAAATCAATTAGAAGGCTAATTCATTTGTTTCCCATAAATTCTAAATCAAAAAGGGGGAAACTTTCAAAATCTGGGGAACCGAATCGATTCACCCAATGGCCAAATCGATTCGAAATGCTACAGGGCTCATCTTCTTCCTTAAGCAACCTACGTGATTCACCATTTTAAAATCTCAAAATCTCCATGATTCTAATCCATTCACCCAACTAAGATCACCAATAATTCTACCAACCCATATACATGATTTCTAACGTTTTATAATCATTAAAATAATCAAAAACCTCAATTAATTGGGATTAAATCAAGATTATCATCTAAAATCCTAGTTCATCATTTTTCCTCAAGAACAAATGTAGAACTCATATTTCCTCTCATTTTAATTATAAGTAGGTCATCAATTTCGTCTCAATATAACAGGGGTTCAATCTAAATCATTAATTCTACCCAAAACATGATTTCAAATCTACATGCACAAAATCGGTCTTTTAATCCCCCTATCTCTTTTGGTAGGTCTGATCCGTTGGAGAAGATGAGTAGGCGTGTGATGCTCTCTTCCCGGTCTACGTGTTGGTGATAACGGTGGTGCAAAAGTTGTGGTTCTTGGCCTTGGAACACCTTGGGCACCTTTCCTTCTCCCTCCTACGACCTATCTATATTTTTTTTTTATAACCTTAAGTCCCTGACTTTAGATGATGATATAAACCTCAAAATTTCGTAGGTCCTTTTCCTCCAAAAATTAAAAATGACCATAATACCCTCATGAGGTGTCAGTTTGGTCTACAACTGCCCCTGAACCCAAACTAAACCCCCGGGGAGCCTATTCTGACTATCTCGACCTTTCGGACACTTTGGCACACTCGAAATGACCATTTGGATGACTTATTTCCAATTAAATTTTTTGTTCCATAATTTAAGTCCCGACACGATTAATACGTGCGTCCCGACTAAATTACTGTAATTGTCGTATTTTGAACTCATGACATTTATAATATTGTATTATCATTATTATTACTTATTCACTAATTAATATACAACATAAATAAATATTAACCCTTATTTCTCTTATATATATTTATTTCAAACTGGATTAATTTTGCATTTCAATTTAATTAATCCATAATTTAAAATCATTAAAAACACGAGGTATTACAAAATGTTTAGACATAAGGGCCATCTGATTGTCCAAATTATCTAAGTCACACTCTTCATCATTGTCCAAGTCAAGGTTAGGAACAAAGAACTGTGGTGTATTCATCCTAGACTGAAAAACAACATTGGGATTGATGTGTTTCTTTTAATATTGGAAATATGTTTCTTAAATTCTAATTCCATTTCCACAGTTGTGAGCTTGCTATTGAGGAGTTCCGGAGTTAGGTTAGGATCATAGATCTCCTCAATTGCATAGAATTTGTTGTCAAATTTAGGTGGAAGTGATCTTAGAATTTAGATACTATCTCTCTCCTATCATATATGATACCATTAGCATGTAATTTCGTAACAACATCAGTCAATCTTATGTAAAATTCATCAAATGTTTCAGACTCAACCATTATAAGTGTATTATACTGTTGGATCAGTGTGTCTTGGCAGCCTTAACATGGGTGTCACCTTCATGGGCAGTGACCAACGTATCCCAGGCTTCCTTTAATGTTGAACATATTAATATTCTTTTAAATTCATGTTCATTGACTGACATAAATATGGCATTCTTTCCTTTATTGTTACTCAGAGAGGTAGATTTTTCTTCTTTAGTGAACTCGCTTAGGAGTTTTTTAATTCTTACAGTACTACCATCTGCAGCAAGCTTAGTTGGATGTGTATAGACATTTTCAATAGCATCCCAGGTATCATCTCCTAAAGTCCCTTGGATGAAGGCTATCATCCTTACTTTCTAATATGGAAAATTATTCCCATCGAAGAGGGGAGGCCTGGTCAAATTTCCCAGTCTCTCAAATTTCTCATCTATAGATAGTTTATTTTTTAAAACAATTTCAAAAAGCACGGGATCTTAGAAAGTTTTAAAAACCAAGTATACTTCTCTGATACTAATTGAAAATACTCTTACTAAGTTGTTTAACAAAAGTTAAATCAGTTAAGCAAGCTCCGATTTGCCTTTTTGAGGAAATTCTTTTCTAAAACAAGATAGGAGCACAAGTTGTGTTTGAATAATATGAACAAAATATTTCAGATTCTTAAAATTAGTTTTTAGGTTAAAAAACTAAGTCTAGTTGTGCAACTGTATGCTTGAAGAAGTAAAAAACACACATGCAAGAGAGATTTTTAATGTGGTAAAACCCCACCCAATTGGGGAAACACATGGAGGTCTCTAAACCTCAAAACAAAAAATACACTAACATAGAGTTTTAGGTTACAAGCATTTAATGAACTAAACACATATTAACAGACCTATTCTAAGTCAAGAATTATACCACCTCATTTTGGTGTGTTTTCTTAAAGCCTACAACTGCATAGCTAGACTTCGTTTTTTAAACCTAAAAACTAATTTCAAGAATCTGGAATATCTTTTTTATAACATTCAAACACAACTTGTGCTCCTATATTGTTTTAGAAAAGAGTTTCCTCAAAAAGGCAAATCGGATCTTACTTAATTGATTTAAATTTTTTTAAACAACTTAGTAAGATATTTTCACATTGTGCCAAAATGGGGTCATTCAATCTCAAAAGCGATACATTATTGATCCTTTAAATCGTTTTGAAATTAATGACTCTAAACCAATTTTAACCCCTTTTTCCATCATCAACCATCATGGTCATGGGGTTAGCTCTTTGATGATACAACCAAATATAGATATGTAGTTGGGGCACTTTAATATCTTACCACCACGCGAACCGATGTCGCACTCATTATAAATAAAGAAATTCAATTTATGCATGCACCTACAACCGATCATTGGGTTATTGTCAAGATAATTCTTCATTGGTTATGACACACAAATTCTCATGATCTTATTATTACAAAATTAACATGAAATAAAATTCATGCCTTGTTCGATTCCTACTAGGCTGATTGCATCGATGATAGAAAATCAATCGGAGATATTACTATCTACCCTGGTTCAAATTTGATATCTTGGCCACATTGAAAATAGAAATTTGTTTCGTTCCTCCATCGATGTTGAGTAAAAATCACTTGCTAACACAACTACATAATTAATTTGGGTTAGATATTTACTCATTGAACGAGTTTTTACACTATGTGTCCCTCCTATTCTTGTGTGTGATAACGTAGGTGCAACATACCTTCGACCAATCTAGTATTTCATGCCCAGACTAAACACGTTGAAATTGATTTTTATTTTGAAGATTTCCTTGCGACCACCTTCAAATTGAGGGGTGTATCTACCCAAGACATCTGAAAGTTCAAACAAGTGTATATAATGACCCATTATTTGTGCATATGTTGAATGAGATTGAACGATACATCTATGGATACATCTTGAGTAAGTTTAACATATAATGCTCCACACACTCAACGTTAAAATGAAACATGTTCTAACTATTAGGGCAGTATACTAAAACCATGGTTTGTGTAATAGTTTTAGTTATGAATTTATTATTGAAATAAAATCAGTGTTTCCTATTTTAATGAGAATCATATATGGACATAATGTTCACATTATTTTATATATTTCTGGTATCTTTTATTCTACACATTTTAGGTGTTCTGGTATATAGAGTAAGGCTTATACACGGAGGACTAAATCATCAGTTCTTGTGGAATATAAGTTTTATCGTTCACAGTCTTAGATGGAACTAAATACACCATCGACATGGCTGTAACAAAATATTTTAGTAGGTCTATCTTAATTACGAAAAATGGTATAGTTTTAATTTATTGTGCAAGTACATTTTATGTGTATTAAACGGGACCACTTTGAAGCCATTGTCTTTATACTGATTTTATAAGACAATGTACACCTCATGATTATTAGGTTTACTTAAATCTCTTAGTCCGAATATGATTGATGGACACATGCACAAGTTATTTATTACTTTGACCTATCGGGTGAGATTCATTATTGGATCAACAATTTTGATAGATTGGGTAATGGTGATTAATGTATGGTGAAAGTCTTTTATGGATAGAATCCATGTCTCGGTATTGAGAATGGTGATACCCCCTGAGATGGTTATAACTTTTGTATGTGTCAAACCCTGCAGACAAGTTTAGTCAGATTGCTCAAGGAGTTGAAGAAGTTAATAAAATAAATTATCAGTAATTTATTTTATTAATGGGTATACATAACCTTAACGTGTGGAGAATTAAGTAATTAATAATAAGGAGCTCAAAATACAATTTTGAGTTAAGGAGTGGAGTTCTCATTATATTTACGTAGTAGTATCAATTATAATTAATGGACTGGGAGTAAAATCCGGGTTGGATTCGGTTTTCTCAGACCCATCAGGACCCACATCCTTATCTCTCCTTAGGGTCCCTATTGTAGACTGTATATATGCACCTAAGGATCCTTTTTCCTCAATCCAGTCATCACTCTTTGAGACTGAAAAATCGTAATTTGGATTTTTAAGAAAGAGAGGTAGCAAAGAGAAAAACTAAGAGGAGAAGGTGGTCATGAAGGAAAAGTCCACACTCTTCTCGTGATTGTTCATATCACGAATACAGTATCAGATCATGAGGTGCATCAAACCTGTGTTCTAGATCAATCATCATCAAATATTGTTCATGCTGGGATGAGATTAAACCATAGATATCTCGAAGGTAAACCCTAAATCCCCCTTGTAGGGTTTTACGTATGTGAATTTTTTTTGTAGTTCGATTTATACGCATAATCAACAGACCCTTGAGCATCCATTCCAACACTAACTACACACAAAATGATGATAACTAATAAAAAGATATTTAAGAAAAACACATTTATTAAATATTTCAAAACAATTTCTTAAAAATATCTTAAAATTTATTTTTAACACACACGCACACACACACACACACACACACATATATATATATATATATATATATATATATATATATATATATATATATATGTAGATGTCTAAAAATGGATTGATTCCAATTTTATAATCACATATAGAAATTAAGGAAATAACTCAAACCACACACATAAAAGACAAAGAATTTAGAGTGGTTCGGCTATAAAATAGCCTATGTCCACTGTAGTTGTTATTTAATCAGGTTTACAATAGCTTAGTAGGATAAGCGTTTCGGGTTGAGTTGTCCCTTGAGTTGAGGGATGGACTTGTATTTATAGGGGCCTAAAACCCTAAAGATGTAGCTCTTTTATATTGCCAGGCATTTACATCTGTGTACAATAAGTAAAATTCTTGGACATCATAATTGATTAATATTCCACCTGAATAACTATTAATGTTCCAATTGATTGGACGTCTAGAGTTGGTTGGCCTTCCTGCTAACTAAGTGCTTCAGAGGCCGATCAAGTAGGTTGGTCGGCCACGTTGGATGACGGGTGTGCCTTCTTCATTGGTCCATGTAGGAACATAATTTTTACATATAACAAAATCCCCCAATGCTTCATTCTTTATATTTTCATGAAATTTTGGAGTATTGATCCCAGTGAGTTGCTTGGTGTACTATGTTGAGTATTTGTTTGGCATCTGACCTCCTACACTTGTAAACTTTTTGCTTGCACTATTAGATGATGGAATTTTTGTAAATAATTTAAAGTGTAGTGAACCACCAAAGGGTAATTTAGCGTGTTTTCCCACCTTTAGGACTGTGCAGTCGTCAGAATGTCAATCATTGATACAGTTAATTACTATTTTTTCTTTTTTGAGCAATGCTATAAAACGAAGCTTGTACCGATTGTTTTTACCATAACTCTTTCAAAATTCAAACTTCTCTGTGTTTCTAAGATTTCTTTCTTCTTTCATTCTCACCGTTCTTGTTTCATCACTAGTTTCCTCTGTAAGTTATCTTTCTTCTTCTTTGATTTCCATCTTCTATTAATCATGATTTATATAGTTCATGGAGATTCTTTAGAAGAGTTTAGGAGGTAAAGAGAAATCCCTGATTGGGTAATTTTAGAAATGCCTATTCCTCCAATTGACGTTTTGTCTTTGGCAGAAGGTCATTGGATCCCGTCTCTGTTTATAGTTGAGTGCGACATTACTTTTCCTCCCAATCACTTTTTCCTTGAATTTTATAAATACTTTGATGTTGTCCCTACTAGGTTAGACCCCAATACATGGAAGATAGTGTATGGGATTCATAGGCTTAACTAGATATATGGAACCCATATTAGTATCCCTGAGTTGATGTTCTGCTATAAATAGGTTACCAGTGACAATAGTTATTATTTGAAGACTAGGTTTGCAAATAGGGCTTTAATGGTCAACTTACCAAATTCTAATAAGGACTACTTTGATTATGGCGTAGTGGTGAAGAATTGGCAACAAGATCCTCTTTAACGTGGGGAGGAGTGTGATGGGCCCAGGTGTCCTCAAACAAGGCAAGGCATATGTTATACAAATTTCTTCCTTTTTCTACATATTACCCATTTGATGATATGTTAATTAACCTTCTTGTCTTCTTTTTATGTAGTGGAGAGTAAGAAAAAGTGTCCAAATGAGGGGGAAATCAAACTTTAAGAGGTTAAACATTTGTGTAGCATTCATAAGAGAATCGGTGAACACCCAAGAGCAACCTCCTACTTGTTGGATTATAGGAGTTCTATTACCTCTTTTATTTCATAACCTACAGTTGTTTTTCCCCCACTTTCCATCAATCTTGAAGAGGATCTCGTGTCCAGTTCTTTGTCCACTAAATCTACATGTGTTAAGGGTTATTCTTGGAAGAACTTCTTCTTCGTTTAGGTCTTTAGATGTTTATGAAATTCTTGTTTCTCCCTCTTCTGCTATTGTAGATATGGTGAAGAAGAAAATGCCCAACTTGATGGGTGGTCCCCTATCACCCCCTCCCAAGTTTATGTAAGGAAGTAAAAAATCCAAGGCTCGTGACAAGAGGCCTATTGGTGCTGATGAGACTCAAGCCGAGGAGCATAAAACTCAATTAAGAGTGATTTGCCTGATCTTTTAAAACAAGTTAAAAAAGCACAAGTTGTGTTGCCAAGAAAACCACCGACCAACAAGAGTTGGTGAAGAAAATTGATGAGTGAATTATTTTGTACTATTTACACCCAAATCTAGAACTTGTTAGTTCCGTTGCACCATCAATAAAATGTTATTAGGGCAATTTTTATTATTTTAGAGAAAAATACAAATTTAAGAATAAATGGGGTTAATAATGAAATTTTGAGAACTTCAAGATCACATTTTTTATTCATTTTGAATCTCTTGTTCAAGGTTGTTATTGAGTATTGACAGGTTTAGAATGCAAGCGGCGATGACAGGACTCATTTTGAACATGAAATGGGCACCTACGCGACTTCAGGGGCAAAATTGTAAATTCAAAAGATTTATTCCGGACTCGTAAAAAACATGGAAATTATATGCCTCGAATCAAGGGACTTCTGGGTTCAAATGGCGTATCAATCGTAGCTGAAACGAAGAAATTATGGTCGTGCAAAGTTCGGATTCGGAAGAAAGTCAAAGTCAAAGCTCCGTGTCAACACCCGAAGTCAACCCTGAGACCCGGACACTATTGAAATATTTTTGGTCCCGAATTGAGGGTCATGTCGGTTTTTATGGTGTGTCTATCGGAGGTCGTACTTGAAAGTTATGCCCCCATTTGGGTTATTGTTCAAATTTAGGTTTTAATATGTTGTTAAATATAATTGGGTGTATAATTATTTCAAAGCATGCTGTTAGATGAGCTGGTTGAGCGAGGGATAGATAGGCATAAGTTCAAGAGTTTGACTCCTTCCCCAGCCTATTTAAATTTTGGACGACTTCTGCCAGCAGATTCCCTTTTCCCACTTTCCAGCCCTAAAGTTTTTCATTTTTCACTTTCCACCCTATATTCTTATTTCATTAATAACTTTTTCATTTTAAATCCTTTTCTCCCCATTATTTTTTCTATATTCTTCTAAAAATAAATACTACTATATTATGCAGCCCATGAGAACTTTCATCATCCCCTCACTCCTTATTAAAGAAATCAAGCCCATATTATTCTTTACTTTAAAAAAATAAAATACATAAAATACCAAAAGTACCCCAAACCCCTAATTTTGCAACTATAAAAGGGGCATTTGGTCTTCATTTTGAGAAGGGTGAATTTGGAGAGATTACTTAGGGAGTAGAAAGATTTTTATACATATAGATAGGATTTTTTAGAGTTAAATTTTGTGTGCAAGTGTGGAGCGGACTTTATTATATTGACATTCAAATATAGGGACTTCAATCTTGTAAGTTGATTATTATTATTATGGCCATTAGTATTTCATCTTGCAAGTTTTATGTTTTAATTATGATGCTTGTTTAATTTAAATTGCTAGGATGAGGTGAAATTTACCATGATTATTTAGTGCATGTTTAATTGGTTTAATTCGCTAAATACCTACATGTTAAAAAAAAGTTTTTAAAAATTCGGTGTTCATTTAAAATAGTCACGAGAGTGATATTTTAAACCTTCTAAATTAATTATTTTATTCACATCCTTTGATTTTATGTGCTTACGTTTGATGGATTATAATATGTTGAATTATTTGATAGTCCATGCTTATATTTCACATTTAATGCTTAGGAGTGATATTTTTAAGGGAATAGAGATTTTTTGTATCTAAAAAGAGATTTAAAAATATTTATTTAAAGTTTCACGTTTTCATCATCCGAAATTTACGCGATGAGAGTCAGTACAATTTTGAGTTATAAAAGGGAATAGCGAGTATACTAATTAATCATAAACTAATAAAAAAAATGGTGAACGGATACGAAATCCTAGTAATATCTCCATACTTGTTACATAACTTATGTTCACTCATTTATTTTGAAAAACTTTTTTGGAACATGTAGGGAATTTAGCGAATTAAACCAATTAAACATGCACTAAATAATCATGGTAAATTTCACCTCATCCTAACAATTTAAATTAAAAAAGCATCATAATTAAAACATAAAACTTGCAAGATGAAATACTAATCGCCATAATAATATTAATCAACTTACAAGATTGAAGTCCCTATATTTGAATGTCAATACAATAAAGTCCGCTCCACACTTGCACACAAAATTTCACTCTAAAAAATCCTATCTATATGCACAAAAATCTTTCTACTCCCTAAGTAATCTCTCCAAATTCACCCTTCTCAAAATGAAGACCAAATACCCCTTTTATAGTTGCAAAATTAGGGGTTTGGGGTACTTTTGGTATTTTATGTATTTTATTTTTTTAAAGTAAAGAATAATATGGGCTTGATTTGTTTAATAAGGAGTAAGGGGCTGATGAAAGTTGGCATGGGCTGCATAATATAGTAGTATTTATTTTTAGAAGAATATAGAAAAAAGAATGGGGGGAAAAGGATTTAAAATTAAAAAATTATTAAAGAAATAAGAATATAGGGTGGAAAGTGAAAACGGAAAATTTTAGAGCTGGAGAGTGGGAAAAGGGAATCTGCTAGCAGAAGTAGTCCAAAATTTAAATAGGTTGGGGGAGGAATCGAACTCTTGACCTTATGCCTATATATATCTCACTCAACCAGCTCATATAACAGCATGCTTTGAAATAATTATACACCCAATTACATTTAACAGCGTATTAAAACTTCAATTTGCACAATAACCCAAATGGGGCCATAACTTTCACGTACGACCTCCGATAGACACACCGTAAAAACCGACATGACCCTAAATTAGGTACAAAAAATATTTCAATAGTGTTCGGGTCTCGAGGTTGACTTCGAGCATTGACCCGGGGCTTTGACTTTGACTTTGACTTTCTTCTGAATCTAAACTTTGCACGGCCATAACTTCATCGTTTCAACTGTGATTGATACGTCATTTGAACCCATGCGTCCCTTGATTTGAGGACTATAATTTCCATGTTTTGTTCGAGTCCGGAATAAATTTTTGAATTTACAATTTTGCCCCTAAAGTTGCGTAGGTGCCCATTTCATGTTCAAAATGAGTTTCGTCATCGCCGCTTGCATTCTAAACCTGTCAATACTCAATAACAACCTTGAACAAGAGATTAACAATGAATATAAGATATGAGATTAAAGTTCTCAAAATTGCATTAGCAACCCCATTTATTCTAAAATTTATATTTTCTCTAAAATAATAAAAATTGCTCTAAAAACATTTTATTGATAGTGCAACGGAACTAACAAGTTCTAGATTTGGGTGTAAATAATACAAAATAATGCACTCATCAAATACCCCCAAACCTAAAATTTTCTAGTCCTCGGGCAAAAATTAAAATCTACCTCACTTTCGTAGGAATCACGGTTGCACTTAGAATGCGCAACAAGCCGTTAAACCCCTAGGTTGCCCTAGTGGACGAGTTTTGTCTCGTGAGGGTTTGCAGTAAATATACCCACAAAATTTAAAAACTTGAATCTATTTACAAAAGACACAAAGGCAATATAATCAAGTCTTAAATGCAAATTTCATAAATATAGTAAAAAATCACTTTTCAATCTCAACTTATTGTGCGTATGTGTATAGCCAATATAATCGTCCATTTCAAAAGATTTGATCGTTACATTTATTATTCAAGAGTTCATTTTGATTCAAATTCTCACGGGATGCGCTCACAAATAAACACTCGTATATTGGGTATTTTCTCTCGGTATATGTGAATAAAAGATTAAAGTCAATGAACAAAACAAAACACCCATATATTTGACTTTCAGTTGTCAGTAATCGAACAAAACAAAGAATTTGAGATCATCGACGATTTTAAGCGCTGAAGGAAAGTTTGAGTTATTTTAACTCGGATTGATTCAAATCTCTCAAAAATAATGAATGGCACAAAATCTCATCGGGTTAAAATCTCTACATTTATTCGTCAAGCATATTAACTTTCGCCTCAATATATTCTTTTTCGATCATATTATATGGCTAAGTGAAAAAAAAATTATAAGTTGAGAGATTTGTGAATTAATTCTATATTAAGAAATTGTTCCAAAACTCATTTATATTGAAAATATTTTTTTTTAAATTCTACTTTTTTTTCATTTTTTTTTAATACCAAAAATCAAGGCTTACCTACACATTGGGTAGCCTCAGTTGCAGTTAACCTTGGTTTAGCTAGGGGTTTAATCAAATCTGGGACTCTTACTGCTTAATCGGGCTGCATCAACCCCCTTACCGAGATCCTGTCTGACTAAAAAGGCTTGCCATAGTTTGGCACTGGTAAATTTCTATTACTTATTGGTATATATCTTTACAATGATGATTTATACTAACTTTGTGACTTTATGTGCAGTTCTTGGTTGATTTCAACCAAATGATGGAGAAGGACGACCAACTGTGTTCTTTTCGATAAGTTAAAAGAGGCCTTTGCAGGTCTGAGAAACTCCCTGAATGAATCCCGTCGAGCTATAGAGGCGAAATAAAATTCTGGGAAGAAGAAATGAAGAAGGCCAATGAGAGAACCAGCCCTACTGAGAGCCATTTAGAGTATGTAGAAAATAGGGCATTATCTGCTGAAAATAGGACCAAAGTGGATCTCTACCCAAGCCAAAAATGCAGAGGACAAAGTGATCGGTTTGTCTTCCGAAGTGATTGCCCTAAAGGCCAAGGGAAAAGTTATTTTTGACAAAGTCTAGGAGAAGGACATTTTTGCTACCTCTGCTTAAATTGAGTATGCCAAAAAATTATCCTTCAAGGAAGGCTAGATCGAAGCTTTAAAAGAGGTCAGTAGTGAGGAGAAATTTGAACTATTCTCCATACATGATCATGACACTCTTCTTAACTTGGACGAGGAGTTTGATGATGAAGAAGGATCAGGAGAGTCTTCTGTTATGCCTTCTGAGCCTGCATTGGTACCCAACACCAATGCCGACCTACCAGCTTATGGCCAAGGATAAGTAGAAGGTTTAGCTAGGCTGCTTTTGTGTGTGTTTTTCCTTTCCTTTGATGTAACAGTTTTTATACTTATAAATTATTTATCAATGAAAGAACAACTTTTGTCTCTATTCTTTGGTGCTCCTGATTTCTGAATGAACTGCCTTATTTATTTTTTGTTGTTCTCTAGTGTCTTGAATTATTTTACAAACTTATATTCCTCTTTGTGATTTTCTAGTTTGATGTAATGCAGAGAGCTATAGTATCTACTAATTCTGCTCTGCTCACAAAAATTAAGAATCTCTTAGAGGCTGGTCATATTCCTCTGACTGAAGAAGATTTAAATGGGTTTCTCGACCCAGATGCATCTGACCAGGTCAAGGAGTTTTATATTCATCTTTATTGCTTATGGTATAGTGTTGTAGCCAATAATTTTGCTTACTATGAAATGATAGAGCAAATGCAAAAAGATCACAATTAATCTAAATCTCTAATTAATGTTGATTATAAAGCTAAGTACAAATTACCAAGTGAGGAGGCTCGTTTTGATAGAAAACTTGAAGAGTATACATCCATGTATAGAAGGAAGGAATCCTTGATAAATTAAGAAGTTGAAGAAGCTCAGGAAGTACGCAAGTTGCTTGAAGAGGAAAATAATCGCCTCAGAAATGAGCTAGACGGCTTGAAAAAATTATCCAGCAGTGATCTTGATGAAGGTGCTTCTTTCTTGGAGACTGAAAATGCAAGATTATTGGAAGAAATTAAAGCATTGCAACAGAAAACCACTCCTGGGCAAACTTCTAGGCAAAAGGTAGTTGTCCGACCAATAATTACTAAACAAAGAACTAAGAAAATGTTAGCCGACCAAGCTTCCCAGTTGAAGGTGAAGAATAAGGCAATTGCTGACCTCTCTGCCTAGGTGAAGACCAAAGATACTACTATTACTAACCATGTGTCTCAACTGTCATCCAAGGATAATGTCATCAAGAAACTTCAAAATTAGGTGAAGAGGTTGACCTTTCATTTCCACAAACAGTCCAGGGAAGTATGGATGGAAGGTTATAATGAGGCCTTAAGACACATGGATGAACACCTTGCCCAAAGTAATCATGTAGGGGTGGATTAATGTGCTGAATTTGCTGAAATATGACCAGATTATCACCTTGAGGCATTAGAATGATCCAGGCTTTTTGGATTGCCACAAGACTCCCTACAAGTTAGACAAAACATGGATTCCTCTTGATGCCATTCCTCAATGTTTGATAACTAAGTACCTGGGGGATTATGGTCTTTATGGTGAACATGAGATAGTCCATCCTACTCATTTGATTGATAGGCCGAGCAGGAGTAATAAACAAATGTTAAGAGACTGCAATTACATAAATTCTCCATATACCCTTGATGATCCTCTAGTAGGGATGGATAAGGGTCAAGGTAAACGTCCAGCTAAATAAATTTTTACTTGCTTGATCTTGATTGTAATACCTTTATTTGAATAAAAATATATTTTTGTCTATGTATTTTTTTCCAGCTTATGATTAGTTAATCGATTGGCAGGCTAGGTAATATGCTTTTAAATGATGTGTTTTTGAATTGAGATTATAGGGCCTTAGATTCTACTAATGCGCTTAAGTAAAGTTGTAAGCAACTTTGAGATAAGTGTTGACATTAGTAATCAGTGGTGACCAAGTGTGTTTAGGAATGTATATCTATTCCTGTTTTATAAAGCTTCTTGTGTTTATACAAGAAGTTTTACTGACTTCTTATTCATGACTCGCTGAGATGAATTCATAAATGAAATGGGTGATTAAGCATATTTGGAATATATATATATATATATATATATATATATATATATATATATATATATATATATATATATATATATATATATATATATGTATGTATGTATATATGTATCCCTATGTTTAGGGATGCATACATGTATTCCAGTATTTAACTTAATAAAAAAACATGACTGCTTATTAAGCTGTTGGTGCATCTCGAATTTGATAAGTTCAACATGATTAAGTACTTGATTAAATAATGGTTGTCATATGTTTATCGGCAAGGTATGAAGACCAAGATACATTTTTTTAATATTGTTACCATCTGTTGATCAGCAAAGGCTGAAGACCAAGAGACATTTTATGAATATTATGGTTTTTTGCTGGGGTGTATTTTACCGTACTCTGAAAAAAATCATAAAAATTGAAGTATAAATGACCTGAAATCAAGATATATAATTGAATTTGAAGGAAAAGTTTTTTTAACTTAAAGTAAAAAAGATACAAAATGCCTTTATTTCACTGATAGTATTTTCGGAGGTGATCGGCGTTCCAAGGGTTCTTGAATTATTTCCCATCAAGTGTCTATAGTAGAAAAGTTACTGGTTGGACTACTGTTGAAATGTGATATGGACCATGCTAGAGTGCCTCAAGCTTATTTCCTTTCTGGATAAATTTTTTGAGGACGGAATCTCCTTCTTTCAAGTTGGTCGGCTTGACCATTTTATTGTAAAAAAGAGCAGTCATTTACTGATATGCAACAGCTCTAAGGGCGACATCTTCTCTGACTTCTTTCACCAAATCCAAGTCCAATCGTCTCATTAGATCACTTTTGGTAGAATCAAAGTTTAATACTCTATGAGGCCTATCTCGGTTGGTACCATGGCCTTCATTCCAAAAGCAAGCATATAAGGTGTTTCTCCAGTAGCTGTTCTCAACGTGGTTCTATAAGCCTAAAGAAAAAAGTGAAATTCATTGATCCAGTTACCCTTGGAAGCATCAAGTCTCCTTTTTAGTCAGTTATGCGAGTTTCTGTTCGTTACTTTTATTTGACTATTTCTTTGTGGATGTCCTAGAGTAGAGTGAAGTTTTTGGATCTTGGATTGAACACGGTATGCTTCAAATTCATCATTGTCGAACTGGGTGTCATGGTTAGTAATGAAGGCATAAGGCATACCATACCTGTATATGATGCTCTTCTATATGAACTGCAATACCTTCTCATAGGGAATCTCTATCAATGGTTCTGCTTCCACCTATTTCGTAAAATAATCAACAGCTACTTCCAAGTATTTGAACCCACCTTTGGTGGTCAGTAATGGGCCGATCAAATTAATTCCCCAAATGGAAAAAGGATAGGGATAAGTGATTGGTATCAAGGCAGACACTGGTGCCCTATGGATTACTGAAAACCTCTGTAACTTGTCACTATCTGGTGAAGGTCCTACAGTCTGCCTTCATAGTGGGCTAATAATACTCGTACGTGGGAATTCGTTAGACTAATGAAAGACTAGTTGAATGAGACCCACAAGAACCATCATGTACTTATTTGATTAATTTAGTCTCCTCTAATGTATGGACACATCGTAGTAAGGAAATAATGTATCCCCTTTTTTAAAGGACTCCCCTCTCCAATAGATAACTGGCTGCTTTGTACCTGAGTTTTGTTGCATCTTTTAGATCAGTTAGTAGGGTCCTTTTTTCAATGTAATCTCTAATTATGTCCATCCATGATGGTCCCAAATCTATAGTAATGAAATTTATCATAGGATCTTTGTCTATGCTCCTGGCCACTAAGATCTCCATTAAAATTCTTCTTTCAAGCTCCATCCGGGTCTTCGAGGCCAGCTGAGCAAGTGTGTCGGCTCTAGAATTCTCTATCCTTAGTATGTAAACTATCTGGACTGCTAGAAGTTTGGAAATCACCTCTATAACTTTATCTAAGTATCTTACCATTAAATCTCATTTGACTCCATATATCTGAAGCACTTGGTTGACAATTAATTGAGAATCACTATGTGCCATTACTTGCTCGACACATAATGATAAAGCTAATTTAAGGTTGGAGATTAAGTCCTTGTACTCAGCTTCATTATTCAAAGCTTGAAATTAAAACCTGAGGGCATATTCCACGTCAATATTGTCAGGAGTGTTAAGTATAATACCAGCTCCACTGCCGATTGCACATGAAGATCCATCCACATATAATTTCCATAATGGAATTTCACTGTTAAAGCTTTTCGTAGATAGAATTCCTTGGCGGAATATCTTCTTTCTCTCTTCAGCATACATTCGAGCCATCTCCTGAACAACGGATGATTCTGGTTGATCGGCTTGCTTTGAGCTGAGATCTCTTTCGAAAAAGTCTACTCGGTAGGCAAGTTCGATTGGTTGGTAACCTCTAGATATGTAAATTCTGTAATAAAATTTGATATATCTGAACCCTTTAATGATGATCTTGGCTTGTAGATGATCTCATATTCTCCCATCTCTACTGCCCAATACATCAAACTGCTCGACTTCTCAAGCTTGTAAAGTGCTTGTCGAAGAGGTAAGTCAGTGTATACAACTATGGTATGCACTTAAAAGTAAAGATTTATTCGTGTTAAGGCTTCAATAAAAGCTAATGCTAATTTTTCTAGACACACATACCTAACCTCTACAACTCTAAATGCTTTTCTGGTGTAGTAGACCAGTTTTTGGACTCCATAATATAGTCAAACTAAGGTCGAGCTAACTGCAGATTCAGAGATAACTAAATATAAATATAACTTCTCTCCTAAAATTATTCAGGAAAATAATGGCAGAGATCCCAAATACTTCTTCAGCTCCTGAAATGCTTTTTCACAATCATCATTCCATTCGAAGGTCTTTCTAAGCACCTAAGTGAATGGTAAGCACATGTTTGTTGACCGAAAAACAAATTGGTTGAGGGCAACTACTCTACTAGTAAGTTTTTGAACATCTTTTTTACAGATCAGAGATTGCATTTCAATTAGAGCTTTGATGTTAGCAAGATTAGCATTTATTCCTCTCTGATTCATTATAAAGCCAAAGAACACCCCTTCTTGCACGTCGAACATGCACTTAGTCGAGTTTAATTTCATTTGGTGCTTTTTCAGTTGGTCAGACATTTGACTAAGGTCTTTGACATGATATGAAGATTTTATTCTTTTGGTTAGCATATCATCTACATATACCTCCATGTTCTTCTGAATCTGTTCTTCGAACACTTTATTTACCAATCTCTGGTACGCTGCTCCAGCGTTTTTAAGCCCAAAAGGCATAGCATTATAGCAATATGTACCTTTATTGGTGATAAAAGAAGTGCTCTCTTTATCTTTCGGCTTCATTTTTATCTGATTGTACGAAACTCAACAATTCATGTCTTGCAATAGCATCCACTAGTTGGTCAATTCTGGGAAGAGAAAAGTTGTCCTTTGGGGATGCCTTATTAAGATCAGTGAAATATACACACATACACCATTTATCATTTATTTCTTTTCGACCATTACTACATTTTCCAACCACTGTGGGTACTTGACATCCTCGATGAACTGGGATTTTCGTAATTTTTCTACCTCCTCTTGGATGGCCATGTTCTTTTTACAACTAAACACCCTGCGTTTTTATTTGATCGGCTTGGCATCTTTGTTAATATTAAGCTTATGACATAGGAACTTGGGGTCAATCTCAGGCATATCTTTGTGACTCCAAGCAAATACGCTATTGCGTTCCCTAAGGAATGCAACTAATTCATGTTTAAGGGATGGTGTTAATGTGGAGACGATTTGAGTGGTCCTTTCTGGTTTGACCTCGTCGAGGATTATACCCTTAGTAGTTTATATTATATACCCTTTGACCAACTCTGTTTCATCTTTTGGATCCAAAGTGTCAACTTCTGTTTCTCCATCAGGCTCCAAGGTGTCAACTTAATAGGTGGTGGTCTTTTTCTTCAAATAAATCAAGTCTTCCTGCTCGACTGAAGTATAATAGCATTCCCTGGCCACTTTCTGATCACCCTTTACTACACCGACTCCGAAGCGAGTAAAGAATTTCAGACATTCATGGACAGTGGATGTCACAACTTCAAATTTCTTCAAACCTACCTTGCCTAGAATCACATTGTAGGCTGATTGAACATTCTTATCAATAATGAAGAACCGTATCTTATTTGTTTGGCTGACTGACCAAGTACTAAATAATAACTCTAGTTTCACAGTCCCTAAACTTTTTCCCCTAGAAACCAATCAAGGGTCTTTGGTATGGTTCTAGTTTACTAGGCTTTAATTTCAGTCATTGGAAGCAGTTATAGAACATGATATACGTAGAACTTCCATCATCTATAAAAACTCTAGCAATTATGGATTCCTGGTGATACAACACGAATATTGCGTATTTCACCCGTTAACCTACGCCTTATTATCCCCCTCGGGTATCTTAATCCTTATATTTATGCTCGTTAACCAGAAAACCTTGATTTTATATGCTAACATCCTATATGAGGTATAATTGAGCGTTTATAGGTATTTCGATGCTTAGTGTGAACTTCGATAGCTTTTCGAAAAAGTTCCGTTAAAGATTGCAGCTTCGAGGGCATTTTAGTAATTTTAACAATTTATTTTTAAACCCAAACTCTTCATGGAAGTATATTCCCTTTTATTTCTCTTCGCGTGGCCGCCGACGCTGCATGATTCTGATGTATAATGAAGAAGTTATGGCATTTTTAGGATGGTTTTGACTTCAAAATCACACAAAAAGGAACATTCAAGGGAATTTTAGTCATTTCATCATTTGTCTTTTTTGACCTAATGTCTTCTTGGATTTTGTATCCCTCTGAGTTATCTTAGCGTAGCCTCCGATCGTGCCTCATTCTAAGTTATAACGAAGAAGTTACAGCATTTTCCGTAAAGTTGGACAAAGCTACAACAACCAGACCTGTAGGGTGCGAATCGATTCGCAAAAGTGCGAATCGATTCGTTTTTCCACAAATTCTACTTTTTTCATTTCCCCTATTTTCGAATCAATTCGGGAAAATTCGAATCGATCCGCACCCCTGTTTTCAGCCTTCTTTTATTTACTAGTTTTCCATTAGGGTTTGTATATATAAACATCTCCTCTCATTTTTAAGAGATATCTTCATTTTAACTTAGGTTCAAGGGTTTGTAAGGGGATCTCTTCACCCTCCTCCCCATTTTCTTTGGGTATTTGACCATTTTGTAAGTTAATATTACTATTTCATTGTCCTCCTTAGTGTATTTTCTCGTTTTAGATTTATTTCCATTGATGTCTTTCATTTTCTTGCCTAGATAATTGTTGTTTTCATTTATTTATTACTTTCATTAGTTTAATTGGTTTATTTATGTCTTACTCTTAGTTAAATAGGGTCAGGGTTTCGTTTTCACCATTAACGAGCGTCAAGCTCTGAAAGTTAGGTTTCACGTAAAATTATGCTTAATTGAAACCTCGCGTATTAAAGTCGAATTATTATGCATTTAACTTTCTTTGTAATGCAACATTAGTGTTTATAGCGATAATCTAAATTCAATCCGCGTGTGACCATTTTCTGTTAAATGTTTAATCTCACAACTATGGATTGGATTCCTTATTGAGTGATGTTTATGCTTAATTGAAATGCTCGCCCGTGTGGTGTGAATGCAATCTCGACTCTCGCTTTTATATTGTTTAGAGTTAACTTCTTTATTTTCCCATTTTCTCCTAACACTCCATCACATTTTACACTTTTATTCTAAAAGTAATAAATCAATTACCAATCTAATCAACACTCCCTGTGGATTTCTTACGATACCCAACTTATCGTTGTACTTGCCTCACAAGTGTAGTAGTAGCTTAGATTTTTTGTATTGAGGCGGCGAATCGAAAACGACGACAGTGCCCTTACACGAGCACGCAGTTCGCGCTCGATCAAAATGGCGCCATTATCGGTGAGTGTGTATTAGATTGTAGTTGATTTACTATTTCATAATATTTCTTTTATTCATATTTGTATTCTTTATTTTATCCTTTCTTTTTTACTTGTGCTAGATTATTTTGAGAAATTGAAATTTTGGTGCTTGTTGCTTTTGTTGAATTAGCTTATTTTGAAATGTCTCACCATAACTCTTTAGATAAATTTAATTATTATGCTAATAGTTCTTAAAGTTACACTCCCAAAACAATGCCAGAATGCCTACAATTTCTTGAGTATGAGCGTCTTGCACGTGAAAATCAAGAAGTTATAGGTAACCTCTCATTGTCTTGGGATGGAACTTTGCGTTGTGGGAATAAGGAATTGAACGATGACGCTGCGATTTATGATGCTTGGACAAAGAAAAATGCCCAACTAGATGAGATCATTTCTTCTTCAAAAAGCTCGGTTGAGGTTGAAACTTACGTTTCACCTACACCCCTTTTTGAGGAAGAAATAATTGAGAGTGATTCAAACACTATCAATTATCCTTCACTTCCTTTATTCCCTACTATTCTCGAGCCGTTAAATTTATCACAAGAACCGGTTGAAAGTCTTGAGGACTTTGACCCAATTCTTGAACAGTAATGTTATTTTGAGATGGTTCTTCTCATAGGCTATTCACTTGCACTAGCCCCACCTCCCCTTCCAGTTGAAGAACCTTCGGGATGTGATTTTAATTTTTTTGAGATTAATGTAGTCTTGTCTTCCTTAAAATCCAAACCCCCCATCATCCCTCTCAAACTTTTAATTGATGATGGTTCATTTCTTACACATAACACATGCCTTCCGCTTTTCAAATAAGATTCCTATTTTTCTAGAGGCATGCATGTTATGGAGGGTCCACCGTTGATCTTCCAAAGTCAAAATATTACTTGGGTGGATCCCAAATTAATTAGACTTCTAGTGTATAGCTAGTGTGAAGTCCAAACACTAGGTTGTAAATAGTTTGTTATTTTATTCTTTCTTTCTTTAGTTTTTCTTTCCTTTTAGTTTGGTCTAGTGTAATTAGTTAAACTTTTAATTATTTCTTTTCGTTATGCTCGGTACTAACTTTTTTTGTAGATTCTTTGGACTAGTACTCAACGGGGATCACTCCAATCTTGGGTAATATCATTCTTTTCCTATCTTTGTGTTGTGTTCTTAATGTGCATTGAGGACAATGCAACATTTAAGTTAGGGTTGTGGGATATTTTATCTATTTCTTTGTTTTATCCATGGATTTTATCACATGTTAGTTATAAAGTATGCTTTCTTAGAAAAAATTAAAAAAAATAATTATTTTTCTTTTTTCTCTCTTATTGGGCATTTTCGTTGTTTTCGATAATAAATTTCAATAATTGTCGATCCAATAGACAACTCAACGATGCATGTTCTCGATTTTAGAATTTATTAGACTTTAGTCCTCAAATAATTGGTATTATTAATAACTTCTTGAATTAAACTTGATCCCATGAGCACATGTGCTTTTCTTGTTTTATTGATTTGGTTTAAGATTTTTATAACTCGATAATATTTTTTTGCATTGAGTAGAGGGGGCTTAAAGGTAATCCTGAGATTAGGGATAATTCCCTAATTGGCAATAGTGTTTGAGATTACGCAATCGAGGCATCTCAAGCGTGGCAACTCAGCGAGGCAGCTTGGCGTGGCTACTCATACTTTACCTTGTTGTATTAGTCATATTGTATTTCTGTTTATGGACTGTAAGCTATAACGGTTGTAATGTTGTAACGAGAATGATAACGAGTTTTAGGCTGAGGTCAAACGGTACTCGCGAGAGACCAGGCTTGGCAAGGCCTGGGAGAGCTTTCATGCTCTATCGAATGACCTCACCGTGGGAACTTTAGAGGGACCTGGTTTGGAGGATTGAGAAGTGAGGCACTATTGGGGCTTGTCCTGACCATCTTAGATACACCTGGTAAAATACCGAGGGACCCTGGCCGTGGAAACTCGGGCGGAGTAGCTTGGAGTTCCATCGGGCGTCGAGTTAAGAACCAAACACCCCTTTACTTAATGTCACATATACTATAGGTGATATCACTATCCAGCTAAATAATGTCAGACTTGCACTTGAGTAAACCACCGTGGTATTTGGGGCTATCAGGCAGTTGGTGAGCCACCTCTGCGACGACAGCCCCCTGACACACAGTGGTTGGGCAAAAGGCATGTCTTGGCATTTAATGTTTATGACGTGGAGACAACTAGTGCATCAGGCATTTAATGTTGTGACATAAAGTGTGAGGGATGTCTTTCATAGACTTTAATAACTGAGTTGACTTGGGGGTGGTGTGGGGGGCTATTTAAGGACCCCACCCACCTTTGAGGAGAGAGGATCATTTTCAGAGTTTAAGTAGTTATTGCTAGAGTAAAGAGAGGGAGGAGGGAGTTATTACAAACTAGAGGGTTTACCCACCCACCATTGTTACTTATTACGAAGCTTTTAATACTTGACAGAGATTCTTGAGAGTGTTAGGTGTGTTTCTATTTGCCTACCAAGGTGTATCTAGGGTGCTTACTTATCTCTCCCTCCGGCTAAGTTACTTCTAAAGTTCATTACTATTTCCTGAGTTAGACACGAGAGCTTTATGAGTTTAAACTAATTCTATCTTCATTGGGTTTGTGTTTGTGTGTCCTATCATTAATCCAAAGCTTTGGACAGAATACCTTATCATTACCATACTCAAATAGGGATTACACCTCCATCTATAATCTAAAGTACCCTCCTACATTTGGCAACTCTGCTGGGGAGGCATTCTTCTAAGTAAGAAGTATGGCGCAAGAAATTGTTAATCGAAGGCTCAACTTTGATGACATCCAGCGTAATGAAGAACAAGCTGGAAGAGAACTGGAGGCCCTAAGAGATGGGGCTCCACAAGTAGAGGTGCCTTTGGTTCTGACGGCGGTAGGCGTTCTGGGGGTGACATAAGCTTCCACGAGTGTAGGGTTGGGACCCACTTAGGTCGCGCTCCTCATGAGTAAGTTCTATGAGTTTTTGCAAACCCCAGTAGCTTCAACCATACTGGGAGGACTGGAGGCCAATGCCTTCGTAACACCAGGGGTAGCTCCAACGGTCCCACCAGTTGCAGGTGTAACGGGAATGGTCCCGGAGTGCGTACCCTCTACTGTGAATCCATCATGGGGAACATCAGGAGCATCGGTGGTCCCAACCGTGGCGCCTGCTCCAGCTGCAACGGACGCTCAGCCCATGGTACCATTATTTATTTCCCCGGTAGCATCACCCATGGAGGAAATGAGAAAGGAGATGCAAAAGGACATGCTTAAGTTCATTCAGGCTTCCTCGCAATCTACTGGCGAGGTGGCTTAGGTTTTTGATGACTTTCGAACACTGTATCCCCAGGAATACAACGACGAGCCCCATCCAAAGGACTATGTTCCTCCTATTTTTGAAAAATACACGGGAAAAGGTAGGAACCCGAAGGAACATATTAAACGCTTTGTTGAACATTTGGGGGCGCATTGTAACAATAAAAGTCTTAGGTTGAGGGAGTTTTCTAAATCCTTGACCGATAAAGCATATACCTGGTATTCCCATTTGGCTCACAACAGCGTTTCTACATGGGAAGAGATGCAGGTTCTGTTTGTCCAGAAGTTCTTTCTGGCAGAAGATGAGTTTACTTTGACCCAACTAGGTAGGGAAAAGCAACGACCTGGGAAAGAATTGGTGGCCTATGTTCGAAGGTTCAGAGAAAGATCCCTCGACGTAAGGGAGGAGGCCAAAGAGTCTAAGTTATTTCAAATCTGCGCTGAGGGGCTATTTCCTGAGTATATCTGCCATATCATTAATAAGACGCGTGCGGGGACTTTCTCGGCGTTTTTAAAAGCAGCGAGAAATATCTCTTTGGGGGTACGGCCCAATCCGGTGGCGGTGCCCATAATGTTCAGGCAGTCGATGTAACCCACCGGGGGTAGGTCTCAGCCCCCACGGGTAGGGTACACCGAGGGAGGAGATGGGGGCAAGGCACCGAAGAAAGATAATAAGAGGAAGTTCGAAAGAGACAGGGAAGACCCACCGCCATTACCTTGCACGGTAGAAGAAGCTATTAGCTATTATAATGCGATGTTCCAAGGAGGAACGGTCTATGAGCCAAAGGGCGTTCCCGTCGAGGAGCCCGATGCGGCAACAAAGGCGGATCCAAAGTATTACCAGGTCCATCAAAAGATCCAGCACCCAACAGAAATTTGCTTCACACTAAGGAGAATTATTAATAAGTACGTGAAGGTAGGAACGTTGCAAATCCCTCCACAAAATGTCAATAACAACCCACTACCGGTATATGGGGCCAATCTAATGGTGGCCTATGATGAAGAGGTAGAGAGAGGAGAAAGAGACGAGTACGAAGAAGCTTTGGAGACTTGTACCAAGGGGATGGCCAAAGTAGTCTTGGCCTACGATGAAGCAAGCGCCAAGGACGTGGAGAACGTATACAGCATTGAAGGTAAGGAAGTAGATATGGGTCTGAAGTACTGTGCAGTCTTAAAATCTCCAAAGTTCACCTGGTTCTTCGACCAAATGGGGATCCCAAAAAAAAGCAGGTTGGAAATAACCCAGGCGATACTGGATATTACGAGAAAAGACGCAGTCCTTTCGCTAAAATGGATGGGACCCATGGCCAGGCTGGTAAGAAGGTTCCTGTCAGAGGTGACTTTCGGTGATGCCGATAGGGCTGTGAGATTCCCTCATAATAGGCCATTATACGTGACTGCCAGCGTCAACGGAGTTAGTTTTGCGAGGACTCTCATGGATGGGTGAGATTTCATCAATATCATGCCCATTAACTCCTTTCATGCAACCAATATTCCAGAAGAAAGGCTGGTCCCCATGCCTTTGGTAATATCGGGGTATGATAACCAATCTTCCAAATCTATTGGATATGTTAATGTGGGGATTGTGATGGGAAACTTGAGTTCCCAAATAAAGTTCCACTTGATAGAGAGTGAAACTTCCTATCATCTGCTAATAGGAAGGGTGTGGATGCACAACTAAGGGTTGGTTCCTTCCACATACCATCAGTGTGCTAAGGCGAACATCAAGGGGACAGAAGTGACCATTAGGGCTATAAAGAAGCCTTTCTCTATCGAGGAAGCTCACTTGGTGGATGCAGCATTTTATACTGAGTTGGAAGAGGACGCCCGGGTCCTAACGAGAAGGATTGAGGGAGCATGGGTCCCCTCAATCAGAGAACGGATGGGGCCCCTGAACGAGAAGAGTAAAGAGGTTGCGGGTAGCGCAAGAGTAATGTCCGAAGAAGCTCACCAGGAGGTCCCTCGGCCCCAAGGCATCTCGAAGCAACTTAAAGACAGGATGAGGCCCAGAGTGGATCCGATGGAGCATGAGGTCCAATGACAAAATCTGATGAGTCGGTTCTCAGAGAAAAGAGCGGCCGAGGCATCTAGGGAGAAGAAAATTAAGGTGGTCACCGCTACCAGCAGACAATGCAAGAAAGTAATTACTGAAGAAGGAAAGGTGGTGCATCAATTATGACGGTGTGAACGGGCGGTTGAAGAGATGATGATGAGGCTGACCCGATATATGAATGCTTTCTGGTGGATCAATGGGGGCAATGTATGGTGATAGATAATTCCAGCATATAAGAATTTGTGGAGGAAGTCACCGAAGAACCAGAGTACATGGAAGATCGACCAAAGCCATAGATGCAAGAGCTAGAGCAATTGAACCTGACAAAATAAGGGGAGGACCCAAGGCCCATCTTCATCTCGAGGGACCTCAGTGAGGAGAAATGAGGGGCCTTGGTTGAACTAATTCATGAGTTTATAGACATCTTCGTGTGGAAGTACACAGAGATGAAAGGGCTGGACGAAGAAGTAAGTTGTCACAAGTTGAACGTGATGCCTTCAGCCATTCTAGTAAAGTAAGCTACGAGAACGTACAAGTCGGAGCTGGATTTGAAGATCAAGGAAGAGGTTTAATGCTTACTAGCGGCAGGGTTTATCAAGCCGATACAACACCCGATCTGGCTATCCAGTATTGTCCCAGTAGGAAAGAAAGATAAAAATCAAATAAGAATCTGCATGGACTTTCGAGACTTAAACAGAGCTTGCCCCAAAGATGAGTTCCCCCTACCCTCCATTGATGGATTGATAGATGCAACGACGGGTCATGAGATGTATAGCTTCATGGATGGGTATGTGGGGTACAACCAGGTCAAGATGGACTCCTTGGATGCGAAAACGATAGCATTCAGAACCCCGTTGGGTAACTTCATGTACACGGTGATGCCGTTTGGACTCAAGAATGCTGGAGCGACTTACCAGAGAATAATGATGGCCATTTTCCATGACTTATTACACAAGTTTGTGGAATTCTATGTGGATGACTTGGTCATCAAGTCGAGAAAGGAGGAGTCTCATCTGAACGATTTGAGGAAGGTGTTTACCCGTTGAAGGAAGTTTAAACTAAAAATGAATCCACTAAAGTGCATTTTAGAGGTGACAAGTGGGAAATTCCTAGGCTTTGTGG
This sequence comes from Sambucus nigra, assembly GCA_949130495.1. Classification (NCBI taxonomy): domain Eukaryota; kingdom Viridiplantae; phylum Streptophyta; class Magnoliopsida; order Dipsacales; family Adoxaceae; genus Sambucus; species Sambucus nigra. The sequence goes on from OX422212.1 coordinate 221,453,394, forward strand.
TTAATCGACAAGGGGTGCAGATGGACCAGGACAAACAGCGGGCGATCCTAGAAATGTCGTGTCTGAGAACGGCAAAGGAGCTGAAGAATTTCCTTGGTAAGGTCTCCTACCTTAGGAGATTTGTGCCTGGGTTAGCCGAGATAACACACCCACTAATGTATCTGCTGCGAAAGAACACGAAGTTCAAATGGGAGGCAATTCATCAAGAGTCTTTTGATGGACTGAAGAAGCTGCTCATCTCACCACAAACCATGGTTCCACTAAGGACAGGAATACCGTTGCAATTGTATCTCACATCCACCACAAGGTCTGTGGGAGCTTTGTTGGCACAATATACCAATGGGAAAGAACAGCCAGTTTATTACCTCAGCAGGATCATTCATGGGCTGGAAGTCAGATATAGTAGCTTAGAAAGACATTGTTTGGCCTTAGTATTTGTAGCGCAAAACTTAGACATTATATGTTGTCTTTTACAATTCATATTGTAACTAGATGTGACTCCATTAAGTATTTGCTTGCAAGAACCATATTGATTGGCAGAGCAGCTAGATGGTTCCTTATCCTCTCTGAATATGACTTGAAGTGTGTGGTTCCTTGCACAATTAAAATCCAGGCATACACTGATCTGTTGGCCATTTTCCCTTCGAGAACCTTCGAGCCACCCAAAAAAGAGATTCCAAGAGATGATTTGCAGGCCAACCATATAGGCGCAATGGACGAGGAATGGACAATGCAGTTCGATGGGTCATCAGTAGAAAAGAAAGGAGGGGCAGGGGTCATTCTTTCAAAAGGAATGGAAGAGATTTGCCTTTCCTATAAGTTAGATTTACCTTGCTCTAACAACAAGGCAGAATATGAAGTGTTGGTGTTGGGATTTCTAGAGGCTCTTCGAAGAGGGATCCATTCACTCTGCATCAAGGGGGATTCAAACTTGGTGGTTCAGTAAGTAAATGGGGAGTACGCATTGAAACACATGGGCTTGGCGCCCTATAGAACAATCATCCAAAGACTTCTTTGCCAGTTCCATCAAACCAGAGTCAAAAGGCAGCCTAGAACGATGAACCAACATCCAGACGCCTATGCCACCATTGCCCAGAAAATGATCATGAGGAGCAATGCAACTACTGTCGTGATTCAATGAAGAACAGCTCCATCGATGGTACAATTAATTTTACCAATGGAGGAGGACGCGGATTGAAGGGGAGAGATTAAGAGGCAACTGGAGACTGGTGAAGGAACAATGGGGCTCAGAGAATTGGCCCAGTACTTTACAAACCAGGGGAACCTTTACTTTAAAAATACAGGAGGATGGCTATCAAGGTGCATCGGCCCAGAAGAAGCAGGGCAAAAATTGAAGAAAATGCACGAAGAACACTGCGAAACGACTGAGATTCCCCTTTATAGAAGAATTCAAAGGGAAGGGTATTTCTGGCCTAGGATGAATCAAGACGCAACCGAGTTACAATGGAGGTGCGATAAATGCCAGTTATTCTTTGAGACAGAAGAATGTCATTTCGTAAAAACTCAACCTGACTGGAGACAACCCTATATTGACTTCATTAAAGATTGAGTTATCCCAACAGAGAAAATTGATGTGATGGGACTCCGACGAAGGGCCCCAAGATTCTACGTCCAAGAGGGACAGCTTTAAAGGTAATCCTGAGATTAGGGATAATTCCCTAATTGGCAATAGTGTTTGAGATTACGCAATCGAGGCATCTCAAGCGTGGCAACTCAGCGAGGCAGCTTGGCGTGGCTACTCATACTTTAGCTTATTGTATTAGTCATATTGTATTTCTGTTTATGGACTGTAAGCTATAACGGTTGTAATGCTATAACGATAATGATAACGAGTTTTAGGGTGAGGTCAAACGATACTCGCGAGAGACCAGGCTTGGCAGGGCCTGGGAGAGCTTTCATGCTCTATTGAATGACCTCGCCGTGGGAACTTTAGAGGGACCTAGTTTGGAGGATTGATAAGTGAGGCACCATTGGGGCTTGTCCTGACCATCTTAGATACACCTGGTAAAACACAGAGGGACCCTGGACGTGGAACCTCGGGCGGAGTAGCTTGGAGTTCCATCGGGGGTCGAGTTGAGAACCAAACACCCCTTTACTTAGTGGCACATCTACTATAGGTGATGTCACTATCCAGCTAAACAATGCCAGACTTGCACTTGAGTAAACCACCGTGGTATTTGGGGCTGTCAGGCAGTTGGTGAGCCACCTCTGCGACAACAGCCCCCTGACACACAGTGGTTGGGCAAAAGGCATGTCTTGGCATTTAATGTTTATGACGTGGAGACAACTAGTGCATCATTCATTTAATGTTGTGACATAAAGTGTGAGGGATATCTTTCATAGCCTTTAATAACTGAGTTGCCTTTGGGGTGGTGTGGGGGGCTATTTAAAGACCCCAACCACCTTTGAGGAGAGAGGATAATTTTGAGAGTTTAAGGAGTTATTGCTAGAGATAAGAGAGGGAGGAGGGAGTTATTACAAACCAGAGGGTTTACCCACCCACCATTGTTACTTATTACGAAGCTTTTAGTACTTGACAGAGATTCTTGAGAGTGTTAGGTGTGTTTCTATTTGCCTACCAAGGTGTATCTAGGATGCTTATTTCTCTCTCCCTCCGGCTAAGTTACTTCTAAAGTTCATTACTAGTTCCTAATTAGACACGAGAGCTTTGTGAGTTTAAATTGAGTATCTTTGTTGATTTTGTGTTTGTGTGTCCTATCATTAATCCAAAGCTTTGGCCAGATTAGCTTATCATTACCATACTCAAATAGGGTTTATGCCTCAATCTATAATCTAAAGTACCCCCCTACACATTGTATATACTTACACCGAGTGAGATTAGAGACTTACCTTCATTTGTGAGTGTTATACACTATTCATTCATCATTGAAAGCGTTGAATTCGTCGGTAATCTCACTATTCTTTCATTGATCGTTCATTATTCGAGTTTATATCTTGAAATGTGTTACTTGAGCATGATTTTTAAAATTTTTTGAGTCGAGACCTTTAAAATTTATGAAATGATCATAGGCAATATTTATTATATCACCCATATTAGCCTTGACCTTTAATGTTCCCAAGTCAACCCCTTTGAGCTTAGATAGTAGCTTTTCATTTCATTACCCAAAATCCCATAACCAACTCCAAATTAGAGTTATATACCATACATATTGTGTTACATACCTTTGTTTGGAATGATACTTGGGATTGAATGATGTTCATGTTTTGTGGTTGCAATTTAAGCATATGAGAGTGAGAAAAGAAAAGAAAAGAAAGAAGTGAAAAAGAAAAGAAAAAGAAAAGAAAAGAAAACACAAAAAAAGAAGAAAAGAAAAGAAACGAAAAGATAAAAGTGTATATGTTGTATGTTTAGTTCAATAATCCTTGTTGCTCCCCAATTGTTATATTTAATGCTTGATTATGGAACTTATTTTCCATTTTTGCTATTGCTCGCATTCTTCCCGTTATTCTAATTTTTCATCCCTTAACACTTTGAATACGTACATGCATATCCTTCGTTCATACCCTAGCCTAGCCTACATTATAACCCTATTCAAGTCCTATGTGATCTTAGGGTGAATTTAATTTAAAATTTTAAATAGTTTTAATAATCTGTGAAAATATATTTCGCCTCCTTTAATGAGTGGTATCTTTCATTGAGATTGTAAGTTTTTATTTCCTATATAGTGTTCTTTATTTGTGGCATGCGTGCGGCCTAGTTTCCATTTACGTTTACTCTTTATGCTCGCATGATCCGAGTGTTACCTCCCTGTTTCGAGTGAATTCATTTGATGAGTGTAATGCCCGTGAGGATTGATTATATGCATGCTTTAATGTTTATCCGGTTTATTTAAGTTTTGGACAAATCATACTATGCATGTGCTCTCTCCTCTCCCACTTTTAGGGTTTTAAATCTATAAAGTTTATTCTATAATGTTAATAACTACGGACTTTTGTGTGAATTCATTCACTTTGCTATATAACATGTTGAAATCTTGTTTGTTGTTGTTGAGTTTTTCGCAAGTTGGGTTGGGCATATTTTGAGGAAACTATTTGATGTTTGTGGGTTTCATCTCTGAAAACACTCACGAGATGACACTCATCCACTAGGGTAACCTAGGGATTTAACGACTTATTGCATACGCTAAATGCAATCGTTCGCCCACGAAAGTGTCATTTATCGATCTATCCCATTTTATAATATATCTTGTCTTTGGTTTACTTGTAGTCCTTGTTGTTTCCTATTTTATTGATAGGGACTAGCAATGTGTAAGTTAAGGGGTGTGATACGATGCAAATATTGCGTATTTCACCCATTAGCCTATGCCTTATTAGCCCCCTCAGGTATCTTAATCCCTATATTTATGCTCGTTAACCAGACAACCTCCATTTTATATGTTAACATGCTATATGAAGTATAATTGAGCTTTTGAAGGTATTTCGGTGCTTAGTGTGACGTTCGGTAGCTTTCCGAAAAAGTTCCGTTAAAGATTAAAGCTTAGGGGGCAATTTAGTAATTTCATCATTCAGGTTTTAATTCCAAACTATCCACTAAAGTTGAATCCCTTTTATTTCTCTTCACGTGGCCGCCGACGCTGCATGATTCTGATGTATAATGAAGGAGTTATGGCATTTTTAGGATGGTTTTGACTTCAAAATCACACTCAATGGAACATTCAAGGGTATTTTAGTCATTCCAAAATTTATCTTTTTGACCTAATGTCTTCTTGTATGTTGTATACCTCTTAGTTATCTTCGTGTAGCTTCCGACCGTGCCTTATTTCGAGTTATAACGAAGAAGTTACGGCATTTTTCCTAAAGTTGGACAAAGCTGCAGAAACCAGACCTGTAGGGTGCGAATCGATTCACTAAAGTGAGAATCGATTCATTTTTCCACAGATTCTACTTTTTTCATTTCCCCTATTTTCAAATCGATTCGGACAAGTCCGAATCGATTCACTCCCCTGTTTTCAGCCTTCTTTTATTTACTAGTTTGCCATTAGGGTTTGTATATATAAACATTTCCTCTCATTTTTTAGAGATATCTTCATTTTAACTTAGATTCAAGGGTTTGTAAGGGGAGCTCTTCACCCTTCTCCCCATTTTCTTTGGGTATTTGCCCATTTTGTACGTTAATATTATTATTTCATTGTCTTCCTTAGTGTATATCCTTGTTTTAGCTTTATTTCCATTGATGTTTTTCATTTCCTTGCCTAGATAATTGTTATTTTCATTTATTTATTGCTTTTAATAGTTTAATTAGTTGTTAATTAGTTTATTTATATCTTGTCCTTAGTTAAATAGGGCTAGGGTTGCGTTTTCACCATTAACGAGCGTCGAGCTCCGAAAGTTAGGTTTCACGTAAATTACGTTTAATTGAAACATCGCGTATTAAAGTCGGATTATTATGCGTTTAACTTTTTTTGTCATGCAACGTTAGTGTTTATAGCGATAATCCGAATTTAATCCATGTGTGACCATTTTTTGTTACATGTTGAATCTCACAACTTTGGATTGAATTCCTTATTGTGTGATGTTTATGTTTAATTGAAATGCTCGGTTAAATAGCTTTCGTACCAGGATTCTAATTATTAGTCGTTTAGCCCGTGTGGTGCGAATGCAATATCGACTCTCGCATTTATATTGTTTAGAGTTAACGTCTTTATTTTCCCTTTTTCTCCATAACACCCCATCACTTTTTACACTTTTATTCTTGAAGTAATAAATCAATTACCAATCTAATCAACACTCCATGTAGATTTCATACGATACCCGACTTACTATTGTACTTGCCTCACAAGTGTAGTAGTAGCTTAGGTTTTTTGTATTGAGGCAGAGAATCGAAAATAATGACAGTGCCCTTACACGAGCATGCGATTCGTGCTCAATCACCTGGATCCTGAATTTAATGACCAGAGGGTCATTATAGGGATATAATACTCCGAAAATGTCATTTTTAGAGAAACCAATAATAAGCTTGTCCTTATTTACTTTTCTGGGTTGACCATCACTATCATTCAAATTAATGCATTGTATGTAGGAGCAAGCTTGATATTCATTCAGGTATGCTTTCTTCTTAGCGACCTTATCTCCTCTTCCATCATCCCCACTTGCAATAACATGACAATCAAAAGAACCAAAGCTCATTATAGCTACCTCAAATTTTTATTACTTGGGCTTCTTTGACAGGTCTGGATCATCTTTATAATCATCCTCGAGACCCCGCTTCTTGTCATCTCTAGGCTTACAAGGGGAGTTCGACCTTCCTCTGGTCTTTTGACTTTCATGCCGATCAATGAACTTATTTAGTTTTTCTCGAAGAATGGGGGATTTAATCTCATTCTTCAATTCAATGCAATTGTCAGTTGTGTGCTCGTGATCTTTATGGAATTCATAATATTTAGACTCGTTCCTCCTGTTGGGTGGTGCTCACAGCTTCCCAGGACATTTTAAGTCTTTGTTGTTTCTGATTTCCTGTGGGACATGATGGATACTAACTGTTTGTGGAGTATAAGCTTCATATTTTTTAGGTTTATCATCTGTTGTGTGCTTCTGCTCCTTCTTTTATGTAGGCTTGGTCGTCGGGGTTTGTTTTGGAGCCATTGCTTCCTCATCATTCATAATTTTCCCAGCCTTGGCTATGAGCTTTGTCATGGTTTTAGGGGGATATTTGACTAATACGTAATAATTTTTTTCTAGAAGTAGCCCATTCATAAAGGCTGTAGTTTCTCGTTGTTTAAACGAGTAACGTATTCCCTAGTGGTCTCCCCTGCTCACTGTCAAACACTTAAAAGATGAGCTACTCTCTTGATTGGATCAGCCCCAAAGAAGAAATTACTAATGAACAACTCGATGAGTTGATTAAAGGTGGAGATTTATCCTCTAGGAAAGTTGTTGTACCATATTTGGGTTGAACCGGTGATGGTGCTTAAGAAAGCTCTACATCTCATTTCATCATAAACATAATATATATATCAGTTGCAGCATGATATTGCTCAATGTGTAAAATTGGGTTAGTCTTACCATCATATTTGGGGGTAACCACTGGTGTTTTAAACTTGGACGGAGTAGGGAAATCAATAAAAACCTAGATGAAAGGCGACCCCTTGACAAAATTTTGCTGCAGTGGATTATTTTCTTTGGCTATCTCCCCCAATCGATCTTCTAATCGTTGGATTAACCCTTTTCATGAAGGATTTTCATCCTTAGTACTGTTGGAAGCATCTCGGTCGTCTTTTCCATGCATCTGTGTTGAGCTCTCTTCCTAAAAAGTCTGCTCGACACTCAAAAATCCTCGAGTATTAGTTTTAGACATGACTGACCTCTCATGGTGGTCGGCCCGATGTTCTCGTGATCTATATAGTTCTCTGTAATGACCTATATTTTCTCGCGGACCCAGGTGATCAAAACCCTAAGTCCTGCTTAACCTTTTCAGGACGCTTGGAAGTTCAGGGGTAAGAGAGAGACCATCATAGTAATCCGTATATCTTATTGATGAACTGGCCCCTGGGCAATAAGATATATCATGTGAAGATCTAGAATAACTATTTTGATTATTCCTTGTAGGAGGGGGTGGCATTTCCCTTCTATAAGACGGATCAATAGTATGCCTAGGTGGAACAATAGGTCTGACTTGTAAGGATTGACTCAATTGCCTCATTATTTCAGGCATCGCTTCTTACCCTTTGGCAAGATTGATCAGAACTCCATTTAGGTGAGCCGTGGTAGGAGGAGCATTTCCTCTTGTAGCATTACTGCTTTCAGAAATTTCATTCATCTTGTACAATCTTTTAGGAAAACTGGGGAAATGGGTTTGGTAGAGAACGATGATAGACAAATATTCCCACAGACGACGCCAATCTGTTGATGTCTAAACATGGATTGATTACAATTTTATAATCACAAATAAAAATTAAGGAAATAACTCAAACCACACACATAAAAGGCAAATAATTTAGAGTGATTCGGTTGTAAAGTAACCTACGTCCACTGTAGTTATTTAATCAGGTTTGCAATAGCTTAGTAGGATACGCATTTCGGGTTGAGTTGTCCCTTGAGTTGAGGGATGGACTTGTATTTATAGGGGCATGAAACCCTAAAGATGAAGCAACTTTATATTGCTAGGCATTTACATCTGTGTACAATAAGTAAAACTCTTGGACTTCATAATTGGTTGATATTCCAGCCGAATAACTATTGATGTTCCAATTGGTTAGCCTTCTAGAGTTGGTCGGCCTTCCTTCCCACTAAGTACTTCTAAGGCCGATCAAGTAGGTTGGTCGGCCACGTTGGATGACAGGTGTGCCTTCTTCAATAGTCCTCGCAGGAACATAATTTTTACATACAACAATATACAATATTAAAAAAGGGTAATTATTTTCTTAGCTACACATTGACTCAATGCAATCCACATTCTATTTAGAGTCCAAACCAAATTTTAACATACTATATATTGGATTAAGTGCAACCCACAATTATTCATTGACATTCCTAATATACCTTCAACAGTTTTTCAGACAAACCACATCAAAATTACCAAAACTCTCATATCTACCATACTCCAAATATTAGTGTAGCCAAAAATTGCACAAAACTTTTTAATGGATGAATGTTTATCAATTTTTTTTTATTTTTTTAGATGAATTGTTGATTGTCTGATGTTTGGTTTTCACTTACTAAAATGGGTTGGTTGTATGTTGATTTATTGTAAATTTAGGATATTTAATACATTTTATTTAAGGAATAGTTTGACATAAAATATTACATACTAGGCCAAACCCTAGTGCCAAAGGCCAAAAAGGTAAAGTGCAATAAATATTAAAACTTGTTATACCTTAATTTAAAAAAAAAACTAAATTAAGGGAGCATGTTAGTTTTGTCCTTAGCCAATAATTATTTCCATTCTTGCCAAAAAAAACATTTTATTGACACTAAAAAATTTCACCTTTAATGTATACGTCATATATTAGTGTATACACAAATCACAATTCCATATAGCAAAACGCATAAGTGATTTAAATATTAAATTGGCTATACCTTAATCTAAATTGAATTGAATTAAATATTTTATACATATATATAGTTCCAAGATATTATTTTATTAAATAACTAGTTTTTGAGTAATTAAAGAATATTTAAAATGTGTTTTTGATTAATTATTAGTGTTTGTGTGTAGTTAAAATAATATGTTTTGAAAGGATGATGTGTGAAGCAGTATGCTACACGTGAATTTTGTGAAAGGTGTTAATTAAAGTCAAGTAGATGGCATTGACACGTAATATATGCTGTTTCGTTTGACGGGCTAAATAGAAGTTCGAATTAAATAGAGTGAGAGATGTAATTCAATATAGAGTGAGAGATTTTTTTTAAGCGAATTAAAAAAATTTGAAATAAATATTAATTATGAAAATCTCTAGAAACTTTTAGGGTCAGTTTGATTGCGAAGTGGGCAAATAGCTAAGTAGGCAAAATTTTCTATGGCAAATGTTTGGTTTTCATAGGCAAAATTTTTATTGGCAAAATACATTTTTTGAAACATTAAAATAATTGTAATGGTTATGTAAAAATATAAAGCATTTTTCAAAATAGTATTTATGTGTTTAAAACAGTGTTTTAAATCATTTTAAAAACAAATTTTTAGAAACAATTTCCTTAAAACAGTTTGTAAACAATTTTTAAAGACAATTTTCAAAACAGTATTTGAAAACAATTGTTAAAAACTGTTTTCTAAAAATAGTTTTTAAACAATTTTTAAAAATAAATTTTAAAGACAGTTTTCAAAACAATATTTGAAAACAGTTGTTAAAAAGTATTTTCTAAAAATAGTTTTTAAACACCTTTTAAAAAAAGCTTTTAAAACAATCTTTAAGTAATTTTTAAAAACAGTTTTTATAATTTTTTTAAAACACATTTTAAAAAGGTATTTTTGAAATATCTAAAATAGTTTTTTAAAACATTTTTGAAGATTAATTTTTAAAATAGTTTATTAAAATATTTTAAACATTTTTTCTTAAATTATTTAGAACAATTTTATAACATACTTATTAAAATATTAGAAAACATTTGAGAATAATATAATAAAGGGAGAAAAAATATTCGGGTCGTTTGGTTGTCATTATTTGCCATGGCAAATGGCAACAAGTTGGCAAATATGAAAATTTATCAACTTTTTGGTTGTTTGGTTGTATCATTTACCGTGGCATTTGTTTGTTAGTGTACAACACCCATTATGCATACGATGTTGTCAAACTTTGCTTACCTATTTGCAGTGTTCTAAAAGGTGCGTCTAGGGTTGAGGCTTGAGCGAAACGTCCCGCCTAAAGTTTTTTACGCCTTATTCTTAGTAAAAGGTTTAAGGCGTATTTTTTTCCAAAAAGATATTTTAGTGAAACTATATTGCCTTTTAAATACTTTTTTTTTAAATCGGACTAATGTCTCATTCAAAACAATCACAACATAAATGGTATCCCAAACCTTTCTACCTCCGTAAAAAAAATGCGCGTTTTTTCTTAGTATTTAAAAAAATAATACTTTAGTTTTCATATATTCAAACATATTTTAAGGTATGTACCATTTTGATATTTTTAATAACCTTGTTATAGTTAAAAATATAAAAATACATTAAAAAAGGCCTAAACCTCTTTTCACGTCTTTTTACCCCTAAGGCTCGCCTAGGCTTCTAAAGCTTAATGCCTAGCATCAACACCTCGTTCACGCCCCGCGTTTATTAGAATCTTGCCTACTTGAGTGAGAAATATTTGCCATCAAATTTGCTAACTTCTTAAACGGTTTTAATATTTTAAAAAATAATTTAAAAATTGTTTTAAATAATTAAAAACTGTTATGAATATTTAAAAAAATGTTTTGTAATGTTTTCGAAACTTTTTTTAATATTATAAAAAATTGTTAAAAAACGTTTTACAATTTTTTTTTAAAACCGTATTATAAAAATATTGTAAAAACTGTTTTGAATATATTATAAAAAATATTTTAAAAAACAATTTTAAAAACGGCTTTAAATAGTTAAAAAAAAAACTATTTTGTACACTTTTTAATATTATAAAAAATTGTTAAGAAAATGATTTACAAATTTTTCTTAAAAACGTATTATAAAAATATTGTAGAAACTGTTTTGCATATTTTTTAAAACTATTTTGAATATTTTATAAAAATTGTTTTAAAAAACAATTTTAAAATTGTTTTGAATAGTTAAAAAACTGTTTTGTAATGTTTTAAAAATAGTTTTTAATATTATAAAAATTTCTAAGAAAATGTTTTACAATTTTTTTAAAAACCATATTGTGTAAATATTGTAAAAACGATTTTTAACATTTTTAAAAATCATTTTGAATATATTTTAAAAACTATTTTAAGGTTTAAAAAGAATTAAAAAGTGTTGTGAATATTTAAAAACAGTTTTGTAATATTATAAAAAATTGTTAAGAAACTGTTTTACAATATTTTTTGTAAAAACCATTTTATTAAAATATTGTAAAAATTATTTTTAACATTTTTAAAAATTGTTTTGAATATATTATAAAAACGGTTTTAAATAATAATTTTAAAAACCATTGTAAAAAATATGTTTTAAAAATGTGTGATTAAAATATTTTACCTAATAACTTGTTTTACCTCATTTGTTTGTTTGATACCCTAATGTGAGGAAAAAAAATATTTGTAGTGGCAAAGTTTGCAAAGACAAAAAATTGTCATATCAATTCTTTTATCCACTGTTCTAAAAAACCCGCCTAGGCTTGAGGCTTGGGAGAAACGCCTCGCCTTACGCTTTTCACGCCTTATTTTTGGTAAAACCCTTAAGGCGTACTTTTTTCTAAAAACAACAATGCTTTAGTGAAACAATATCGCCTTTTAAATAATTTTTTTACAAACCGGGCCATTATCTCATCCAAAATAATCAAATAGTATTTTAATTTGCAAATATTCAGACATATTTTTATGATATGTACAATTTTAGTATTTTAATAGCCTTGTTATGGTTAAAAAATATTAAAATATATTAAGAAGGCCTAAACGCATTTTCACGTCATTTTACGCATAAGGCCCGTCTAGGCTTCTAAGACGTAAGGCTTGACCTCTACGCCTCGATCACGCCCCGCATTTTTTAGAACCTTGCTTTTACCCAACATCAATTAAACGGACCCTTTATTCAACGTTGATAAATTTATTAGAATTTTTTTCTCAATCAAATAGATAAGCAAAATTTTGCCACAAAAAATGATCAAATGATAGTAAATGTGAGTATTCATGAAAAAATTTACCAAGATAAATTATATAATATAAAAAATCAAAATATTAATAAATCTTTCATTTATCAATTTATTTATTATTTTTCATGGACAAATAAGGGTACATACTTTTTCACCACTCTAAACATTTTAGGGTTCATTTGGTTACCCTTATTTGTCATAGCAAATGACAAATAAGTTGACAAATAAGGGATTTGCCTACAATTTGGTGTGTTTCGTTGCATAATTTATCGTGACATTATTTGTCAGTGTACAACACCCATTATGCATAAAGTGTTGGCAAATTTTCCTTACCTATTTGACTGAGAAATATTTGTCAACAAATTTGCTAACTTTTTAAACGGTTTTAATGTTTTAAAAAATAATTTAAAAATTATTATGAATATTTAAAAACTGTTATGAATATTTAAAAATAATTTAAAATCTGTTTTCTTTTTTTTTACCAAAAAAATGTTTTTTTATTTTACAAAAAAAAAAAACTAGTTTTTTTAACAAAAAAAATGTTTTTTTTTAATTTAGAAAAAAAAAATATTTTTTTTATTTTGAAAAAAAAACAATTTTCTTATTTTACAAAAAAATGTTTTTTTATTAAAAAAATGTTTTTTTATTAAAAAAAACTGTTTTTATTTTAAAAAAAATCATATTTTACAAAGAAAACTATTTTTTTATTTTACAAAAAAAAACTTTTTTTTTATTAAAAAAAACTTTTTTCTTAATAAAATGTTTTGCCTAAAAAATTTGTTTTTACCTCATTTGGTGTTTGATAGAGTAATGTGAAAAAAATAATATTTGCTTATAAAAAAGGGGTATACACCAAATAGTCCCTCGAATATTTGTTAATACAAGTTTAGTCCAAATTTTTTTATTTATTCCAAAACATCCCTCAACATGCTATTAGCGCGAACTTTAAAAATAAGAGAATATTGCTTAAATGGATGTTTGAGGGACTTTTTGGAACAAAATAAAAATGCTTGAACTAAATATATATTAAAAAATGTTTGAGGGACTTTTTGATATTTGATCCTATAAAAAATTTGTTTAAATAAAATTTATCATGCCAACTCTTTTATTCAATTCACACCAAACGAACCCTCGTATGTATTGTACACTGGTGGTGATATTCCCATCCCAAAATAATCTCCATAACACCATAAAATAAAATAAAAACACTTTTTCTACTATCAAACACCAAAAATTTAACACTTAAAAAATTACTAAAAAGTTTAAAATGCCCTCAAACATAATAACACTAATTTTAATCTCTTACTTTTCAACACCCCAAAACATTCAAAATCCAAACCATGAAACCCTATATCACGGGCAAAACCCTTAAAAACTCAACCTTCTTGTTCTCAATCCAAACTTGTTTCTATCGTCTGCATTTTATTTGGGATAGTTTGTGTGGTTGTGGGTTGTATTTTTTACAGGTTTACACCAACAAGAATGACCATAGATGATCCAAGCACCCAAGATATAAAAGATGTTGAAAGTGTAGATTTCACTCCTACCTTGGAGTCATTTGAGGTACTAAATACTTACATACATTGTATTTAATCATTTCACACTAAAAAATCATGCATAAGAAGTACTAAAATAAGTTTGGAAAAAGTCGATATACCTTTACACAGTTGTCCGTAACCGAAGAAGACGAAATTTCATGGTCGTAATTGGTAGTTAAGCTCACTTTTACGGTTTATCATAACCGTGAATTCTGGGATTTTACGATTGCTTGTAGTCGTGGATACAAGCATTTCATGGCTAATTGTGGTCGGGATAACCTTATTCACGGCTTACCTTTGGGTTGACTTAATATTAAACTCAATTTATTATTATCTAAAATTGTAGCTAGATGACTCAATAATAAACTCAATTGATTGGAGGGAGATTGATAACCTTGTCGTACCAAGTGCTAGTGCGACTTGGAATGATGGATCATCATCGGGTACACCATGGAAGGGTGAATTTCTAAGTGGTGCGCGTGAGCAATCTACTATTGAACAATCTTTTTGTAGAAGTGCATAACACAACTGGTCATTGCCTGCGGGATGAATTTCCAGACTTGACTATACCCATGATAATTTTCCCCGAAAGTCCTAAGATGTCCGTTGAATATAGAATAATGTGTAATTAAGTTTAAATATTTTCTTCAATTTTCTTCAATTTAGGATGATACGGGATCTTCTCACAGTGTCATTTCTCAGGATCATACCTCCGAATTTTCTACCGAAGAGGTTGGCTTTTTTCTTACTCAATTTTAAGTTGTAGTGTTTAGTCATATACACACAATATCTAATTATTTATTTTCAAACTTCAAAGGTATTCCAGAGTGAAAGTAAAATGGTAGAATGGTGCCAGATGATTGGTTTAAAAACAAAAGCTATCGTGATTATACTCAAATCCGAGAAGGAGAAACCGGGACGAAAGCCGCGTATAATTCTTGGATGTGAAAGAAGCTCATTGCACAGATGGGAAAAGGAGGAGGAAATAAAAAAGAAGAGAAAGCGTAATGTTTGCACCCGCAAGTGTGATTGTCCATTTAGACTTAAGGGTGTCCCAATGGAACATGGTAAGTGGGGTGTAAAAGTTTTGTGCGGTCTACGTAATCACCAGATCTCTGATTCGTTAGTTGGACACCCATATGTCGGACGCTTAAATGAGGAGGAATGGAATGTCACAAAGGAGTTAGTTTCTAATAATATTCGTCCGAAGGAGGTCCTACAAATATTAAAATAATTGAATCCTTACAATTGCTCCTCGGTGAGAACCGTGTACAACGCGAAAAATAAAATGAAAGTAGGGCAGCATGCCGGGAGGAACGCAATGCAACAACTTATGCATTTTCTTTCCGATAAACATTATATGCATTGGCATCGGTGTTATGAGCAAAATAACACCGTCTAAGACATATTTTTTACACACCCGACCTCCGTGTTACTTTCCAAGTGCTTCCCTTTTTTTGTGGTAATTGATTGCACTTACAAAACAAATAGATACAACATGCCATTATTCGAGATGATTGGGGTCACCTCTGTAGGGAAATTATTTTGTATTGCATTTTCATTTTTGAGGAGTGAGAAGGAGGACAATTTTCAATGGGCGTTGAAACACTTGAGATCTCTCTATGAGCCAGAAGCATTGCCCGAGGTCATAGTGTCTGATAGACAATTGTCATGCATGAAAGCTGTGAGACAAGTCTTTCTGAAATCGAAACTTATGTTTATTCCATGTGCAGAAGAGTATTGAAGAGACTTGTTTGAACGCTGGATTAAAAGACCCGAATAAAAAGTCCTTTATGTTCGGATGTATTGGGGTGGTCGAGTCAGAAACGCATGCCGAATATGATAGAGCATGGTCATGTTTTCAACCAACTTGGAAGCGCCAATGTCCTCGTATGATTGCGTACCTCGAAAATATGTGGTTGCCATACCGTTTCATGTATGCACATCCATGGACGAATAAGATTCAACATCGGGGGAACCGAACCACAAATATGGCCGAGGGAACGCATGTACAGTTAAAAAAGTATTTGCTTAGCTCTAAGGGGACATTTGCCTTGGTGTGGAAGGGGATGGATGCACTACTTGAATTTCAAGAGACTCAAATTAGATTGGAGTTCGAAAAGTCATTGCAATCAACAATGCATACGCACAATGAACCATTTCTACGAGAGATACGTGGACGAGTCTCCCACCTTGCTCTTGATTTGATTTCTTGGTGAGATAGATTGTATGAGGATGGTGTTATCCGAATTTGCGGGTAATACTCAATTAACAGATATTGCATGCGGGCACACAATTCGTACAATATATGGCATTCCGTGCACTTGTGAATTGGCCGGATGGGAGAAGACGGGTGACATCATTCCAACATGGGCGTTAGACGGTCATTGGAAGACGCTTGCTATAGTCCCCGATGTCCCAATGTATCGTGATCTTGATTATACACCCAAAATGATTTTGCTAAAGAAGAGGTGGAATGAAGCGGGAGATGCTGAACAACAAATGATGCAAGAAAAACTAATGGAGATTGCTCAACCATATTGCACACCATTGATGGAGCCCACTTCAGTTAAGGCCAAGGGGAGACCCAAGTCCTTGAAGAAAAATACACCTACCAAGAGAATCCCATATGCGTGGAAAAAGGATCCTCCAAATTTGAGTGAACTTCGTGGCAAGAGGATCGATGCGATACAACTAAGAAATTGGAGTTGTGGTCCACCTACAAGAAGCTATATATGAAGCAGGTCGGATGGTAATTGCGGCTTCTCCGCTTTGGCCCGTGGGATGGGTATTGGGGAATTTCTTAGTCACTCTCATGCTATACGTAGTCAAATGTTAACTAAGCTACGTCTGGACAAGGAATTATATGCCTCTATCATGAAATCATATATCATCGATGAGTATGAAAGTAGATTGAACATATTCAAGCATTTCATCACGATGAGTCACTAGTTCATAATGCCGTATTTTGGCTATCTAGTTGCGAATGCGATCAAAGTAATAGTGGTCTTAATATCAAAGATCCAATGCCTAACTTTTGTGCTATTTGATGTTGGTCCAAAACTCATTCATGAGGATAATAAGATTGTTTACTTACTGAACATATCTAATTGTCATTGGGTGACTATGAAGTGCACTCGATTTTCACCCATACCCCCCATTGCATCAAATTGGAAGTCAAAGGCATCGGTCGATGCACTACGCTGGGAAGATTTATTCAAACAATGTCTGAATGTATTCCAGGGATTGTGTCCGAAAGACGTAGCGACAAGGGATGAACCAGTTTTTATTGAATCGGATGACGAATTTGATTTTACTATATCATGATCGACGAGGAATTGTAATTTTGTGTAACATTACATATAAAGCAATTCTAACATTACGTGTAATTTTTTGTGAATGATTATTACAAATAATCGTGTTGGATATGAAATGTACAGTTTATTTGTATGTGATTATTAATGTGTATTTTTATTTACATGTCAACTATTGGATATGAATGTTTGCTATGAAGATGTTACTTGTGGTTGTGTAAAGATTAGTTGGATAATTTTCAAGGCCTTGGTACAGTTACTTGTGGCCGTGTAGCATATTTACACGGTTAATTGTGACCGTGTAAATATGGTAAAGTCACTGTTAACTAGGGTCGTGAAAATGAGAAAGTTTAGTTGGATAATTTTTAAGGCCTTGGTACAGTTACTTGTGGTCATGTAGCATATTTACATGGTTAATTGTGACCGTGTAAATATGGTACACGGTTAACTCTAGCTGTCATAACAAAGTCACAGTCAACTAGGGTTATGAAAATGAGACAATTTAGTTGGATAATTTTCAAGGCCTTGGTTTGGTTTCGTTTGGACGTGTATCATATTTACATGGTTAATTGTGACCGTGTAAATATAGTACACAGTTAACTCTAGCCGTCATAACAAAGGCACGGTCAACTAGGGTCGTGAAAAGGAGACAGTTTAGTTGGATACTTTTTAAGGCCTTGGTACGATTACTTGTGTCCGTGTAGCATATTTACACGGTTAATTGTAACCGTGTAAATATGGTATACGATTAACTCTAGCCGTCATAACAAAGGCAAGGTCAACTAGGGTCGTGAAAATGAGACAGTTTAGTTGGATAATTTTTAAGGCCTTGGTACGGTTACTAGTGGCCATGTAGCATATTTACATGGTTAATTGTGACCTTATAAATATGGTACACGGTTAACTTTAACCGTCATAACAAAGTCACGGTTAACTAGGGTCGTGAAAATGAGACAGTTTAGTTGGATAGCATTGGTAGCTACAACAAACAGCCAACATTCTTAACTACAACAAACAACCGATTATATTAACTACAACAAATAACCAACATTATGAATGAAACGGTTATAAGTGAAACAAACAGAGTTATGATAAGTGTTTACTACAACCAACCAAATAAATAACCACAAAATATTCAAACAACCAACATTAATATTTCTTCCTTGGTTGTCTCCTTTTTCTCGGGCTTTTGCTTGTAGTTGTAGGCGCACGTTACTGGTGATGGTCGAACCGACGTTTCGTTCGTCGCTCTGGGTCATGTTCATCGCTCTCCTTGCACTTTCCTTTTCTTCCACGATCACATTTAGCCTCTAAAAGGGCATCACATGCTTCCCGAGTAGCATCAGAGAGCGCCTGATAATCTTCAGCCGAGGGTTCTTCACTTGTATATTTAAGTGCCTCTTCCAAGAGATTAATGTCTAGGTCGACAATCAACTCCTGTCCATGTTATCACAACGAATGCAATTTATACTATGAATACATGTTACCAAACCTTAAATGTTGATGAAAGGTATCATACAAATTTTTTCATAGCGTTCACTCTTGGGTTGACCTTTCGGTGAATAGGATTGTAGACTAAGGGATGCGATCTTTCATTATACCACGCCACGTAGACTTCAACACACTCCCAAGGGTTGTTGCTTATGGGTGTAGATCGTCTACTAGCATTGAGGACATGGTCAATCGAGTTCTCCTGGTACCATTTCTCATTGTCATATGCTAATTTATACCTGGCTTGTGTCCTACCCCTCTCTTCTTTAATCGGGCGCATGGGAAGGCATGGAATAGTTTGGACCCTGATAAATTGATGAAGCACTCTCTCAAGATAGTATGGCTCATCAACGTCATAGCATATGAGAATACCGGTGTACCACGATATCTGCTGGAATGGAAAGGCCTCAACATTTTCTTTGCATGGATCCCATATAACCTATATTTTGAATCATCATATAAGTAAACTTCATTATAAACATATCGAGTAAGTAAAAAATAGTAATGATACTCACATCACGAACTTTTAAATCATCCAACGTGTCCCTCACAGCAAGCAATTGCTCGTTAGAGTCACCCGAAACCATTTGCGCCTTCCACCTATAAATTCAGGGCTCGGCGGTGGTATAATCAGACTTACGAATAATACACTTTAGATCGAAGTGATCGTGTATCCATCCCTACGTATCCATTGATCTTAAGTTAGAAAAGGATTATGCTAAATAAAAATATATTAGGAAACTGGGAAAAGTATCCATGACCACTAGAAGAGGGAGATATCCAGCAACTTGTCGTACGTCTGCCCTGGACGTGATCCCCAATTGGTAGTATAGGTGGGATAAGAGAGCACCTCCCCAGTTCTTTTCCTTAAATTCCCCCACGTTCTTCAAAGATTAAATGTAATATATCGGGACTCGGATCCCCGACTTGTCTGTAAAAAGAAGGCACCCTATCATGAATAGAAGATAGGCCCGGGCACATTGATCGATGTGTTTATCCTTTGCATTCTGACCCATTTGCTTCACCATGTCCTTCCACAATTTTATCAACCAGTCAAAACGGACCGCATGAAAAGACTTGCATTCCTCCTCAACCTCTTTTATCGTTGTCCTGATCAATTTAGCAAACTTCCTAATTGATATAGCTCGTTCTTCAGACGTCTTCGGGATCACCCTGCACACACTATGCCCCTGAACCGCTATCCCCAACAAATGATAAACATCATTTAGTATAATGGTCATTTCCTCGAATGGTGTATAAAACGTATTAGTTTCCGGATGCCACCGTTCGATGAATGCACATACAAGGACATGATCGATAAACCGATAAGAATTTTTTATCAAAGGCCATAATCCCGAGGCCTTTACCGCATTCACAACCCGCTCATCCTCTTCATCAATATTCCACTCAACGAATTTCTTATAATGGTATACACAATTCATTATACCTCGTTCTTCGTCGTGGTTTCAAATACCGTATGACACATGGTTATTAAAATGCTTTAATAACTCCGGGTTGTTAGGATATGACCCCTCTAACGGCTCTGCATCAGATCTTGTTGGTTTTGTCCTAGTTTTTTTCTTTTCAATTGGGGCCGAAGAAGATGCCCCTCTGAGTAGGTCATTGTTGATGTAAAAAACTAGATTACTCTAATTATTTAATCACAGATAAATAAATGAGACAAAAGATTTTAAAGTGGTTCAGCCTTATATGAATGGCCTACATCCATTGTTATGTTATTGCTGAGTGTTTGGGAATTCTCGATTACAAGTGCTATCAAAAAATTCCGGTCCCCTTGGATGAGGGTGATACAAGGTATTTATAGCCCTTAGGCTGTACATGAAAGGGTGTTACATTAAATGATACACATATGAAAGGGTAATTCATTTAATGTTCTTCAAACGTGCGCGTCAAGATGATAAGCATTCAATGAATAGTTAAACTGTTGATTATCTGGCAATTAATGATGTGGTCGAGGTGCAGCTCGAACCGCCTTAGTTGCTCGTCGTCCAAAAGTTCCTCGGAGCATTGAAGTTCCTCGGAGGATAAGAGTTCCTCGGAGGATTGGTGTTCCTCGGAGTGAGTATGTTGGTCGGGGAAACAATCTTCCTCGTTGCTATTGTGCCACGTAGATTGACACGTGTTTTCTTATTATTCATCCACATCAGCATACTAATTTTGGTGTCAACAGAAGCCCCCAATGTTTTCATATTTCAAACTTTGAGGAGTATGGAACATTCTTTCTCGGTATATGGCGATATTAAATGACCTTTTTGCTAAAAACCTTCATGAACAATTGGATAGATTAACCTTCCAATTCCATAAACAGCCCAGGGAATTTTGGATGTCTGGATACAACGAAGCTCTAGTTCATTTAGATGCTCCTATCCAGAATGCCAATAATGAGGGTTATAAACAAGGCTGGCTGAATGCCTTATGTGTATTAAAGCTCGAGCAAGGACATTGTTTGTGGTACTACTACGAGCCTGGAGTGCTTGACTTGCCTGTGCCACCTTTCAAGTTGGACATGGAATGGATACCAGCTCGCGCCATTCCTCGGAGCTTGATTGCGAATTATCTTGGTGACTATAACCTTCATTCTCAAATTGACGTATCTCGTCCCGAGCATCTATTGGATACTCCTTCAGTAATGAATGTCAGAATGTTGAAGGACTTGAATTTTATCAATTCTCCTCAGACATTAAATGATCCTCCTGCTGGCGAGGAACCTGTATCGAAGGCTGAAGGGAAAAAACCAATAGAATAGGATTTTCAATGTAATAGTTAGCACATATATGTAACTTGTAATTTATTTTGAATTTTAATGAAAGACTTTCATTTTCTGTTTGCAAATCTGTATTGCTATTATCTTGTGCCTATTAAAGACTTTATATTTGTGCTTGCATAACACTATTGTATGGTTCATTGACCAAAATAAAATATCATAAATGTTGCTCGATCACTTAATAATAAAGCAATGAGTAAAATAACTGCTCTAAATTTTTTCTAAACAACCAAGGTTGTTAAATTATGCTTGTCAACCAATTATGATTAGTGGGTTTTTATCTCCGACCAACCATACTTGGTAACTTTTTGTCTTTAAAATGTGTTCGACCAACCAAGGTCGATAAATTATCCTCGTCGACCAACTACAATTAGTGGGTTTTTATCCCCGACCAATTATATTTGGTTCATTTTGGAATATTTTGTTCTTCAAAGAACTTATTGTATTTTCTGCAATAATCTTGCCTCCCGACCAACATAAATTGGCATTTAAGAGCATATTCGTTTCTTAATCAACCTAGAATGGCGTTTTAAGAATGTTGTTCTTGCCCTTTTACCAACCAAAAAAATTGGTCGTGGGTTTGAACTATTGCTTCCTAACCAAAGGAGTATATTTTGTTCTCGCTATTTTACCAACCGAAGTTAATCACGCTCGAACTATCAGGTTCTTTCGAACTATCTTGTCCACAAGCTCTTTTACCAACCGAAGTTGATCACGCAAGTGTACGCCTCCTAACCAAAGGAGTATAATTTGTTCTCGCTATTTTACCAACCGAAGTTGATCACGCTCGAACTATCAGGTTCTTTCGAACTATCTTGTCCACAAGCTCTTTTACCAACCGAAGTTGATCACGCAAGTGTACGCCTCCTAACCAAAGGAGTATAATTTGTTCTCGCTATTTTACCAACCAAAGTTGATCACGCTCGAACTATCAGGTTCTTTCGAACTATTTTGTCCACAAGCTCTTTTACCAACCGAAGTTGATCACGCAAGTGTATGCCTCCTAACCAAAGGAGTATAATTTGTTCTCGCTATTTTACCAACCGAAGTTGATCACGCTCGAACTATCAGTGTAGTGTATCACACTAGTATTCCCCGAAAAACTTGTAATAAAAGGAAGAAGATGGTGAAACATCATCGTTTTATTCATAATGAAGGAACTGCTTTACATTTTACATTACTGATAATACTTGCGTAGGTGTTCAGCATTCCATGCATTCTTAAATTCCTCTCCTTCGAGAGTTGCTATTCTGTAAGTTCCTGGTCGAACAACTTCTATAACTCGGTAAGGTCCATGCCAGTTTGCTTCCAGCTTATTATGCTTCTGAATGACCTTCTTTAGCACATAATCCCCTTCTTTTAGGTCGCATTTCTTCACCCTCTTGTTGTAGAACAGAGCTGTGCGTTGTTGGTAAGCAGCATTCCTAATGGCTGCCTCTTCTCTAACCTCCTCGAGCATATCCAAATCCAGTCTTCTCATTAAGTCGCTGACTGGGGAATTGAAATTCAGCACTCTGTGTATTGGAAGACCCAACTCGGCAGGTATTACTGCCTCACTTCCAAATGCTAGCATATATGGGGATTCTCCCGTTGCTGCTCGGGGAGTTGTTTGGTAAGCCCACAAGACTGACTGTAGCTCGTTAATCCAATTAGCTTTAGCTTCACTTAGCCTCTTCTTCAAACCATTTAGCAGTGTTCTGTTCGTCACCTATGTCTGCCCATTGCTTTGAGGATGACCTGGTGCTGAATGGGTTTTCAGGATGTTTGATTGTTGACAATAGGTAGCAAACTCCTCGTTGTCGAATTGTGTTCCATGGTCTGTGATGAAGGCATGAGGGAAACCATATCGACAGATGATATTCTTCCAGACAAATTGGTATACTTTCTCGTATGCCATATCAATAAGCGGCTCAGCTTCTACCCACTTGGTAAAATAATCCACTGCAACAACGAGGTACTTGAATCTTCCTCGGGTTGTTGGCAATGGTCCAACCAAATCAATTCCCCATATGGCGAATGGCCAAGGGGAAGTTATGGGTGTCAACAATGCTTGTGGAGTTCGTCGGATGGAGGAAAAGCGTTGACACTTATCACATTTCTTGGCATAGGCTATACAATCAACCCTCATCGTCGGCCAGTAGTACCCTTGCGTCATCACTCTTTGCAAAAGTGTCCGACCTGCTACATGAGCTCCACATGACCCTTCATGTATCTCTTTAATTAACTATTTCACCTCGGAAGGATGTACACATCTTTGTAGTCCTGCCATAATTCCTCGTCTATATAAAACGCCATTAGTTAGTACATACCGAGCAGCTTTATACTTCAATTTCTTGGCATCGAGTTTGTCATCTGGCAATTCTCCATCCGCAATATATGCCCTGATGGGATCCATCCAAGATGGACCTAAATCAAGGGTAATAATATTCATCGTCAGGTCTTCATCTATGCTCCGACTTTCTAATACTTCAATTGGTATTGTTCTTCGCAGCTCGGTACGAGTAGCTGATGCTAGTCGGGCCAGTGCGTCTGCTCGTGCATTCTCTATTCTTGGTATTCTGATTAACTGAATCGCATCAAATTCTGCCAATAACTCCATTACCTTGGCATGATATCTGACCATTAATTCTCCTTTAACTGCATATGTTCCCATCATCTGATTCACAATCAATTGAGAATCACTGAATACCATCACTTGTTGCGCTTCTATAATCTTTGCTAAATTAAGACCTGCTATCATGGCCTCATACTCAGCCTCATTATTGGAGGCTTTGAATTGGAATCGTAAGGCATATTCCATGTCAATCTCGTCTGGGGTGTTCAAAATAATTCCTGCCCCACAACCTGCTGTGCAAGATGAGCCATCTACATATAATCTCCATATGGGTAACCCGTCTTCAAATTCCTTATCTGATAGAGTTCCTCGGTGAAATATTTGTTGCTTCCTTTCATCCTCCCCTGGTACTTTTCGCTCCCCGTCGACCATCTCTTCTAGCTCTTTTACCAACCGGAGCTGGTCTGAGTTCGAAGTTAATGATCCTTCTACATCCACAAGTTCTTTTACCAACCGGGGTTGGTCTGAGCTTATGTCTGTTGATTTTTTAACATCCACTCGTCCTTTTACCAACCAGAGTTGGTCTGGGCTCGTGTTTGTTGATCCTGTAACATCCACAGGTCGATCATCGAGTAACTTTTGCTCCTCGGAGGTATCAGGATAAGTAAATTCTGCTATAAATCTGCTACGGCCTGCCCTTTTAGTGATGATTTGGGTTCATACACAATATCATATTCACCGAGCTCTATTGCCCAATACATCAGTCTCCCTGATTTTTCTGGTTTATGAAGGGCTTGTCGTAACGGCATGTCGGTATACACGACGATGGTATGGGCCTGGATATATGGCCTCATTCTTCTACTTGCTTCAATTAATGCCAATGCCAATTTTTCCAACTTCGGGTACCTGATCTCTGCACCTCGAAAAGCCTTACTTGTGTAATAAATTGGCTTTTGGACTCCATTCTCCAATCTGATCAATGCCGAGCTGACTGCATTCTCTGATACTGCCAGATATAAGTACAACCTTTTGCCCATCACTGGTCTGGACAGCAATGGAGGTGTTCCCAGATATTTCTTCAAGTCTTGAAAGGCTTTTTCACATTCATCATTCCACTCGAAAGTTTTTCGGAGTGTTTTGAAGAATGGAAGGCACCTATCAGTTGCTCGAGATACAAATATATTGAGCGCTGCAACTCGTCCTGTAAGACTCTGCACCTCTTTCTTCGTCGTTGGAGATCGCAACCCTAAAAGAGCTTTGATCTTTTCTGGATTCTCCTCAATGCCTCTCTAGTTGACGATGTATCCGAGGAACATCCCTTCTCGTACTCCAAATGTACACTTCGTCGGGTTGAGCTTCATTTGGTACTTATCCAGTTGATCAAAGGTCTGAGCTAAGTCAACTAGATGATCAGCAGCTTTCTTGCTCTTTATCAGCATATCATCGACATAGACTTCCATGTTGCAACTGATTTGTTCAGTGAAAACCTTGTTCATCAGCCGCTGGTATGTCGCTCCTGCATTTTTCAAACCAAAAGGCATAACATTATAGCAATAAGTTCCCCTAGGGGTGATAAAAGAAGTACTTTCCCTGTCTTCAGGTTTCATTTTGATCTGGTTGTAGCCAGAGTAAGCATCCATGAAGCTGAGCAGCTCGTGTCCCGAGGTAGCATCCACTAGTTGATCAATTCTGGGCAATGGAAAATGATCCTTTGGACATGCCTTGTTAAGATCGGTGAAATCAACACACATTCTCCATTTATTGTTTTTCTTTTTTACCATCACCACATTTGCCAACCAGTCTGGATACTTCACGTCTTCAATGAATTGGGCTTTCTGGAGCTTCTCGACCTCCTCTTGTATAGCCTGATTCTTCTCGGGGCTAAATATTCTTCTTCTCTACTTTACAGGCTTGATCTCCTTATTTATATTGAGCTCATGACATAAGAAGTTTGGATCTATTCCTGGCATGTCTTCATGACTCCATGCAAAAGTTTTCTTCCTGTTTCTCAAGAAAGTTATCAACTCCTGTTTTATTGAAGCATCCAACGTTGAACCTATCTGGGTTACTCGTTCAGGGTGCTCGTCGTCCAGAATAATATTTTCTGTAGATTCCACCACCTTTCCTTTTACAAGTTGGGATTCATCTCGAGGATCCAGTGTTCAATTTCTGTACCTTCATCCACCTGGTAGGTAGTAGTCTTTTTTCTTGAATCTTCAAGCTCCTCTTGCTCGGCAGATGAATAATAGCATTCTCGAGCTACTTTCTGATCACCTTTCACAACTCCTACTCCAAAATTTGTTGGAAATTTTAAGCATTGATGTACTGTAGATGGAACTGCTTCGAACTTCTTCAAACCAACTCTTCCCATGATGATGTTGTAGGCTGATTACACATTCTTATCCATCACAAAGAAGCGTATTCTCTCTGTTCGACAGGCAGGCCAAGTTCCAATGAATATGTCCAACTTGATCGTCCCAAGTGGAAAAACTTTCTCGCCAGCAAAACCCAAAAGGGGTCTGTGATAAGGTTCCAATTGAGATAATTTTAAATTCAAGCTGTCAAAGCATGAATAGTACATGATGTCTGCTGAACTACCATTGTCTACCAGCACCCTTGAAATCACTACTTCTTTCATCCTCATTTTGATCACCAAAGGGTCGTCGTGAGGGTAAAGAACACCTGCCAGGTCATTTTTTGAAAATCCAATGACCAGCTTCTCTTTGTTTACCTTCCTCGGACGATCCTCCTCAGCCAAATTTATTCGCTGAATGTACAAACAAGCTTGTGCCTCTCCGAGGTAAGCTTTTTTTCTGCAGTAAGGTCTCCTCCTCCTGCATCTCCTCCTGTAATAACATTACAATCAAATGATCCAAAACGTATGGAAAATACCTCTCGTTCTGGCTGCCTTGGTTTCTTGGGAAGATCGGGGTCATCCTCTGCATCATCTTCATGATCTCTCTTCTTTTTTTCCTCTGTTCGACGAGGAGATCTAGACCTCTCTCTAGTTCGATCATTATTTCTTCTTTCACCTCCCCGATCAACATACTTTGCTAGCTTTCCTCTTCGGATGAGTGTTTCAATCTCGTTCTGAAGAGCTATGCAATTTTTAGTCATATGGCCATGATCCTTGTGGAACTCGCAATATTTATCCCTATTCCTCGCATCAGGGTCTGACCTCAGTTTCTTCGGCCACTTTACCTCCTCACTATTCTTGATTTCTTCCAAGACATGATTAATACCCATTTTCAAGGGAGTATAATTATCGAATTTCTTCAGGACTTCCCATGACGACTTATTATTTCTGGAACGCTTGTCACCGCCATTGCCCTTATGCTCTTTATTTTTAGACTTGTCGACGTCCACCTTGGGGTCTTTATCCATATTCTTCTTTGCAGCCATAGCTTCTTCGGCATTCATGATTTTGGCCGCTTTTGCCATCAACTCTGACATAGTTTTAGGTGGATCTTTCGCCAAGGTGTAATACAACTTATTAGGCAACAACCCACTCATCAAGGCGGTGATTGCTGTCTTCTCCTCGTAATCTATAACTTCCAGCTTCTCGTTATTGAAACGGATTATGTAATCTCTAGTACTCTCACCAGATTTTTGTCTAACACTTATCAAGTGTGCTACTCGTTTTACTGGCTTTGCTCCAAAACAGAAATTGCCAATGAACAACTCAGCCAACTGAAAGAAAGTTGAAATCTTTCCCCGAGGAAGATTGTTGTACCATATCTGGGCAGCTCCACTAAGAGTTCCTGAGAACGCTCTGCATCTCATCTCGTCAGGGACAGCATAGATATCGGCGGCATCTTGATATTGTTCTATATGAAGGACAGGATCTGTCTTTCCATCATATTTAGGGGTCACTACTGGTGCTTTAAACTTCGACGGTGTAGGAAAATTCACAATGGCCTGGACAAAAGGTGTCACTTGAACAAAAGTTCGTTGTAGGGGATTCTTCGCCCTAGCCATTTCTCCCAATCTATTCTCCAATCGCTGAAGGGACCCTTTTCGTGCTTCATTTCCTTCCTCGGGCCTATTGGTTCGAGCAATGGATCGCTCTGAAGTAGCCTCTTGAGATTTATCTTGACGAGCAACTGGTCGTGATTGTGCTGATCCTTCTCTGAGATCCGATGGTTGTCGAAAACTCCTCGACATGGTCTTAGGTGGACTCCTATTCCTCCTAGGGCCTAATCGACTGAAAGGAGACACCCTACTCAGTCTTTCTAAGGCACTGGGTCTTTCTGGAGAGAGAGTGATACGTTGATCAGTATCTGTAGCCCTTATTGACGAAGTTCGCCCAGGTTGATAAGAGAAATCATCAGATTCCTCATTACGATATGACTCAGTACGTCTGGATCGTGAAGAAAGTAAATAAGTTTGCCTCTGACTACTTCGCTGTCCTGAACGTGAAGGTGCATCGCCATGAAGGGTTTGTATAAGTTGCCTCATTGTGTCTTGCATGGCGGTTTGTCCTTGAGCCAGATTCGTCATAATTCCGGCCAGATCTGGAGGTGCAGAGGGATTTGGAGGATTTCCAGCATTTCCAGCATTTCGATTGCTAGATTCTGGATTATCCGCCATTGATAATGAATGATTTTTGGTGAAAAACGATAATAACAATCACTTCCCACAGACGACGCCAATCTGTTGATGTAAAAAGCTAGATTACTCTAATTATTTAATCACAGATAAATAAATGAGACAAAAGATTTTAAAGTGGTTCAGCCTTATATGAATGGCCTACATCCACTTTTATGTTATTGCTGAGTGTTTGGGAATTCTCGATTACAAGTGCTATCAAGAAATTCCGGTCCCCTTGGATGAGGGTGATACAAGGTATTTATAGCCCTTAGGCTGTACATGAAAGGGTGTTACATTAAATGATACACATATGAAAGGGTAATTCATTTAATGTTCTTCAAACGTGCGCGTCAAGATGATAAGCATTCAATGAATAGTTGAACTGTTGATTATCTGGCAATTAATGCTGTGGTCGAGGTGCAGCTCGAACCGCCTTAGTTGCTCGTCGTCCAAAAGTTCCTCGGAGCATTGAAGTTCCTCGGAGGATAAGAGTTCCTCGGAGGGTTGGTGTTCCTCGGAGTGAGTATGTTGGTCGGGGAAACAATCTTCCTCGTTGCTATTGTGCCACGTAGATTGACACGTGTCTTCTTATTATTCATCCACATCAGCATACTAATTTTGGTGTCAACAGTCATCATTATTATCAAACGATAACGATGTAGATGAATCACTTGACGTACTAGAGCTACTAACCCCGCTAGCACCTTCATCAACATCACCCTGACCCACAACCCCCTCACCAACAACCCCCTGACCCACAACCCCCTCACCAACAACCCCCTCACTAACATTCCCCTCACCAACAACCCCCTCACTAACATTCACCTCACCCACAACCCCACAACCCCCTCACTAACATTCCCCTCACCCACATCCTCACCAACCACCTCGTCACCAATCACATCTTTACTTGAAATTCTATCTTATTTTTTTATCCTTTCCGACGCAGTTATGGGTTGTCTACCCTCTCTCCCCATTTATGATCTGCAATACAGAAATGAATATATTTGAAAAACCATACCCACGACCCTCCATTACCGCGAAATAGGGCATTCAGGGTTTAATTCTACCGTGTGTTCTTCAAACTTAACGGTGTACTTTAGCCGTCAAACTACTATACACGACCTAAGTAGACCGCAATAGATCGTCATTTATAATGACGGGTGACCGAACAATTACTACAGTTAATATTAAGAAACTAGGGTTTTAGGCAGGTTTAAGTTAATATTAAGTTTATTTTTCAAGAAATTAGGGTTTTAGGTAGGTTTAAGTTAATATTAAATTTTTTTAACATTTAGAAATTAGGGTTTTATGGGGGTTCTTATAATGAAAGCAGGTATTGGATATAAATACACAACGAGATAGTTTTGGATTACATACCAGCTTATGTTGGAGTGATGGAATACGGATTTAGTTTGAGTAGAGTTGCAAAAGGTAGTACAGAGACATATCAAGTAAGATATATCACGACTTAATATGGCCGTGAAAAGGCACTTCACGATTTTCATTGGCCGTTATAATCGAACCACGATTTTAGTTAATCGTGGGTTTAGATAATTATTAATGAGATGTTTATTTTGTTTCCCCATGAGATAATTATTAATGAGATTAGTATTATAAAGGAAATTTTAGATAATTATTAATTGACCCGCTAGTGTTTGAAAAATTAAATTTAAACAAATGTGATTACAGTTTGAGGCCTAGTTAGGCCGTGAGTGTTGCAAATTACGGTCAATCCAAATCGTTAGTTATTAAATACTTACGACTAACTTAGACCGTCGTGAGAAAAATTGTGTTGATCTATTGTAGCCGTGAATTTTACGTTCACCGCTGAACGTGGCCGTGTAAACCCATATTATACGATTACGGGAGACCGTGAGGTAGCAGTTTTAAAAGACATGTATAAGAATTAGGGTTTGCTTTTGGTCAGTAACTTAGTGAGGATGTGTTTGGTTGTGAAGTTATGGAGTTAGGGTTATATATTGGAGCAAGTTATTCTGATGTTGAGTTTTCTAAAAAAGAGAAAAGAGTAGAGAAAGAGAGAAGGATAAAAAAATGAAGGATGTTTTTATTTTAAATTTATATATTGGAAGAAGTTATTGTGATGTTGAGTTTTTTTTAGTGTTTGTGAAATGTAAAATTGATTTTTATGATGTTTTGAAATAAATGATGTAATGAAATTATTTTGAAGTGGAAATATCATCATCCATTGTACACCTTTGACATTGGATCAGTCATTTTTTTATAAATAAATTTAGAGAGATCCAGAAAAAAAACTCATTTTATAAACTCAGTACATTAAAAATTTATATTTTATTATTGTAAATCCCGTCAAACATCAAAATATGCATTAAATTTTTTTATTTATTTTTATTTTATACATTGAATTTACGAAGTAAATTTTGGTGCTACTCTTTTTCTATTGAGGTATCTAGCTGTATACAACAAATTCGTCATGTCATCATTACTAATACTCAATTTTAAATTCAAAAGTCAGTTGTCAGTAATCAGTAATTGCAAAATCCCCTTGTAAACCAACCAGATGCAGAAATTTGGTCCTTCCTACACTGAGTGTCCAAATCGACATTACTCCCCTGTCTCCTCTTCTCTCTCTATTCCAGTGAACACATTCTGTAGTACAGACAGCTAAACATTAAAAGGCGGCTCCTCGTGGCCTCATAATTAATCGCATATTTCGTCCCGATTCTTTCCTTAATTTTCCTTCATATATCACCAAGCTTTCTACAACTGCAGTAGCACACTCACTCTTTTTCTCTTTCTCCCCAAATAAAAATGGAGATAAAAGTGGGAGGGGACTTCAACTTTGACAGTGCATGCACTTCTCCGTACGTAAGCGCCCCCTCAAGCCCTCAAATGTTCGGTAGCTATTTCAGCGCACCCACTAGCCCCACCCGAGCCACCTTCAATTGGGAAGAAAATGCTGGAGTTCCCAATAGAAAAGACACCACCGACAATATCATCACTGACGATGCATATTTTGCTTTCGATTTCAGTGGACAGTTGGACAGACCTTCTCTCACCGCCGACGAACTATTCGACGGTGGCAAGATCAAACCCTTAAATCCTCTTCCAATACAGCAAACGCGTGGAGACAATTCTGAAGAGGACAGAAATGATCAACGTGGGAGAGAGAGAACACAGTATTCATCAAGTTCGAGTAGGAGACACAAAGGGACAAGGTCTTTATCTCCTTTAAGAGTTTCCGACATGCTATTCGACCAAGAAGACAACGAAGAAACCTCTGTCTCGACCACGTCTTCGTCAACATGGAACACCAAATGGAAGCTGATGAAGAACTTGTTGTTGTTCCGGAGCGCATCGGAGGGTAGGGGAGCGAACAAAGACCCGTTAAAGAATTTTTTGTTGTTGAAGAAAATTCACAATGAAGATGTGAAGAACTCGAGTTTGGTGTCGAGCATGAGGAGGAAGGGGCCGGTTTCAGCTCACGAATTGCATTACAAGGTGAACAGGGCGGTGTCGGAGGACATGAAAAAGAAGACATTCTTGCCGTATAAGCGGGGTTTGTTGGGTTGCTTGGGTTTCACTCCAGGTGTTCATCATGTTTCAACGCGGATTGGTTCCTCAATACTCACACGCCAATGATCCATGTTGTTTGTTATACCAAAAATATATTGCAGGGCAAGAAATAGTGAATTTATTTTATTGCTCCTTTAATGCCGGAATTTTTACTCTTTACCGTAACAAGATTTTACTTTTTTTAAATAATTTTAAGTTTCGTCTGTTAAGCCTTGACATACTTTGTCTTTTTTTTTTTTTTTTGGTAATATCAGGGTGTCCACTGTACCACCCTTGAAATACTTTGTCGTTGATAATGTATTGCGTCAACTATTCTCGGATAAGAAGTTCCGAATTTTTTTTAAAAAAATGTAATATCAAATTAAACTCACTTTGATATAAAAGTGCGCAATAAATTTTTTCATGATAAAATTTATCAAGAAAAAATTTAGGAGGGAAAATCTTAAAATTTGTCACGTAAGATTGTTTGATAGAATTAATCTTTCGATTGTTAAAAGTGGTTTGTTTTATAGCGTTAATGAAAAATAAAAATAGTTAAAAAATGATCAATTATCAAAAAAATTCTCAAACATTTTTTAATGTTGTGGGTACCCGAAATAAAGAACTATGCCTTGGACGAGTAGCTCAGTCCTGGCGGTCCAAAGTCCAGGCCCCTCATCTTTTATAATTGATCCAGTCTCCCCCCACGATCCCATGAAGGGAAGATATGGGGGAAATGGAAAACGTGGGGGAACCCATCACCCCCACTCATCTACATGCACATGTATATATTAAACCCTAGGTCCGGGGCAAAAGGACAAGTTGTATTCTCTGTAATCACTCTCCGGAGTATATAGAAATAATATCGACTGCACCACCGTGGACGTAGGCACATTTTGGCTGAACCACGTACATCCTTTGTTGTGTGATTGACATCTTGTATTCCTTGTTCTCTTCTTGATAGTATTTCTCTCTTATTTATTTGTGTTGCATAATAATTGCTTCTACAATTGGCGCCGTCTGTGGGAAGCGTTCATCTTTCCGTGAGAAGAGCCCACATCAAGAAAGGAGTTTAAGATGTCTGGTCACAGCAGCAATGCCCCCCAAGCAGGAGAAATTCAAGAGCCACCTGCTCCTCGCAGGATTAGGTCTGAAGTCCAGCGTTCAGATCAGAGAGCTCGCCTGGAAAGACCAGCCTCAGAAGAAAGTCAGGGACCAGCGAGGTCCACGCAGATATCCAGGTTGATTGATGCGTACGAGGCAAGACTCCACGAGCAGAGAGAGTCTTCTCGCAGGTATGAGGCTGAGAATGCTCGCTTGAAAAGAAGACTGGAAAGACTAGAAAGGGAGCTTCGTCCTGATAACCGGAGACGCCCATATCGCACTCCTAACCCTCAGGCGAGCAAGTCTCGAAGCCGAGGAAGGAGCCCTAGGCAAGAATCTCAAAGGGACGAAGGAGGCGAGTCAGACGACGACCTCCACGAACAGCTGCGAAGAGCTCGCCGCCACCAGAGCCCTGCTCGCAGCGACAAGCTCATACGAAACATGGTCCGCAGGGAGATGGACCAGCATCCCGCTCACCACGGGACAAGATCAACTAGAGAACTCGCGAGGCGACCTCTCAAAACCCAGATGAAGTCACCTTTCACGAAAGAAATCGAAGAGGAGGAAGCTCCCAAGAAATTTGCCATTCCAAGGTTCAAGGTTTACGACGGAAAGACTGATCCCATCGATCACGTCAGGCAATACCGACAGGCAATGACCCTCTGGAGTCACCGTGATGCCCTGATGTGCCGTATTTTCCCCTCGAGCCTTCATGATGTAGCACAGAAGTGGTTCGAAAGGCTCCCCCACCGGTCTATCAAGAATTTCAAATCCCTAGCCGAACTCTTTACGGCCCGATTCATTACCAGTAGCTCCCATCCCAAAAAGATGGATGCTCTACTGACAATGAAGAAAACGCCTCAAGAAACCCTCCGAGAATACGCAAAGAGGTACTGGGAGTTATTCAATGAGATTGAAGACTGCGCAGAGGAGGTGGCAGTGGCCTCCTTCAAAATTGGGCTCCCTAATTCTTCCCTCCTCTACCAATCCCTAACGAAGAAGGAAGCAATGACCATTGACGACCTTATAGCCCGAATCGAGAAATACGCAAAGGTGGAAGATGTCACCCGCTCTAATACAGGAGAAAACGGTCGAGCTAAGCTCACTACCAAGGTAGGTGAAAAAACTGAGAACCAGAGGAAAGGAGGAAAGAACGGGGGCAAAAATGGCTCCAAAAACGGAGGGAACCAGGACGCATCGAAAGCATTCCAGGCGGTCAACACCGTCTTCAAAGAACCAATTTACAAGGTTCTCGCGAAGATCAAGGATGAGCCATTCATCAAGTGGCCCAGGAAGATGGGGGGAGATCCCTCGAAGAGGAACAATACGTTGAGATGCGCTTTTCACAAAGAGGGAGGGCACAAGACCGAGCATTGCAAAGCTCTTAAGTCTCACCTCGAAGAATTGGCCCAATCCGGGCATTTGAACGACTTTATGGAGAAAAGGGCAGAGAAAGTGACTGCCAACAGAGAGATGAGACCCGACAATGTGCTGGAAGATGATGCTGGACACGAGTTCGCCGTAATTCACGGAGTATTTGACGTCAAATAGATATAAGGGAACTCAGCTCGAATGGAGCTGAAAAAACTTACAGCGGTAATGCAGGCCTTTTAAATCGATCCAGCAAAATCACAATCAGGAAAGCGTCGACGAGCAGAGGACGTCAACTATAACAAGCATATTGTTTTCACGGATGAAGATTTGATGGGAGTAAGGACCCCACATCATGATGCCCTGGTCATTACACTCAGGATAGCCAACTTTGACATCGACAAGCTGCTCGTCGATCAAGGAAGCTCATCTGAAGTAATGTACCTCGACCTGTTCAGGAAATTGAAGTTGAGCGCCGTCGACCTAAAGGAAGCTACTGTACCTTTGATCGGCTTCGCTGGGAAAATGACCATGCCCCTAGGCAAGATAGTGCTGCCAGTTCGTGCTGGGAACGTCTCCAAGATGATTGAGTTTTTGGTAGTTGACATCGAATCACCGTACCAGGCCATCCTCGGCAGAGGATGGCTTCATGCAATGAAGGCGGTCTCCTCGACCTACCATCAGAAGCTCAAGTATGTAACCGAGCGAGGAGTAATGGAGATCCACGGCGACCAAGCGATGGCGAGGAAGTGCTTCATAGCAGCCATCCGACCAAAGCCAGAGAAGAAGGCCGGTCAACCCAGCGAGGAAGTTGAAAAGGGTGTGATACCTTCTAAATAGCAACTAAAGTATGGAAGACTAGGAGTAGAGGAGACCAGGCTCCTCCCCTCCGAGCGTGTCATCGAGGACCTGGTAGAAGTTATAGCCGAAGTTGGTGACAGTAGCAGAGTCTTCTTGATTGGACACAACGTAGATGTCTTCGCATGGGAACCATACGAGCTGCCTAGCATTGATCCTGGTATGGTCTGTCATCAGCTGCACGTCGACCCCACGTTCAAGCCAGTCACGCAGAAAGCACGAAGAGCTGCACCTGAGAAGGCTAAAGCGGTCGAAAAGGAGGTCGAAAAACTGCTAGATGCAGGATCCATACGGGAAGTACAATTCCCCAAGTGGTTGTCCAACCCAGTAGTAGTCCCGAAGAACAATGGGAAGTGGAGAGTTTGCATCGACTTCACTGACCTCAACAAAGCATGCCCAAAGGATAGTTTCCCCCTCCCAAAGATAGACCAACTAGTAGATGCCACTGCAGCTCACGAGCGAATGAGTTTCCTGGACGCATACTCAGGATATCACCAGATCCCCTTGTATGCCCCAGACCAGGACAAAACGGCGTTCATCACGACGGTTGGGCTGTATTGCTACAAAGTCATGCCATTTGGGCTCAAGAATGCAGGGGCAACCTACCAGCGGATGGTCACAAAAATGTTCAAGGATCAAATGGGAGACACAATGGAGGTCTACATCGACGACATGCTCGTTAAGAGCAAGAAGAAGGAAAATCACCTCTCAGACCTGTCAAAGACCTTCGAAATCCTCAGGAAGTACCGAATGAAGCTTAATGCGAGCAAATGTTCCTTCGGTGTCCAGTCAGGAAAATTTCTTGGATACTTAGTCAGCAAGAGAGGCATAGAAGCTAATCCGGACCAGATCGATGCAATCAGCAGGGTACAACCACCTCGAACAGTCCGGGACGTGCAGAAGCTCACTGGAATGCTCGCTGCCTTAAATCGCTTCATTTCCAAATCCTCCGAGAAGTGCAAGCCTTTTTTCCAGCTTCTAAAAGGGGATAAACCAATAGAATGGAGCCCGGACTGCTCGCGAGCATTGGACGAGCTCAAGTCTTACTTAAGCTCTCCATCGCTGCTTGTCATACCACAACCAATGGATTCTTTATACCTATACCTCTCGGTTTCCAGTCACACTGCCAGCTCGGCGTTAATATGCGAGATCGAAGGAATCCAACACCCAGTTTACTATGCGAGCAAGACCTTATTAGACGCCGAGCAAAGGTACCTGCCATTAGAGAAGCTCGCCTTTGCACTAATGATAGCCTCGAGGAAACTGAAGCATTACTTTGAAGCTCATACTATCATCGTCCTTACATCGCACCCCCTTAAGGCGGTCCTAATAAGGAAAGCGGATTTGTCGGGCAGATTGTCTAAGTGGTCAGTCGAGCTCGGTCGGTTCGACATCCAATTTCAACCAAGGACCACTATCAAGGTCAGATCCTTGCTGATTTCATAGCCGAATTCACTGGCGAAGAACTCCCTGACCAACCTCAACCAACAAAGCAAAAAGAGAACCCAGCAACAGTGGAAACCTGGAAACTATTCGTTGATGGAGCCTCCAACTCAAAGGGGACAGGCGTAGGCATCGTCCTCATCGCCCCAGAAAACACCATCCTTGAGCAAGGAATCAGGCTTGGATTTGCAGCCTCCAACAACGAAGCAGAGTACGAAGCCCAAATAGCCGGTCTCCAAAAGGCGCAAATTCTAGGAGCAAAACGTTTACAGGTGTTCGGCGATTCTCAACTAGTCTCCAATCAGATAAGTGGAGATTACAACGCGAAGGATGAAATGATGGCAGCCTACCTCGCCCTGGTGAGGAAACTAATGACGAGCTTTGAGGAGATCAACATCCAGCAGTTTCCCAGAGGACAAAACAGTCATGCCTACGTCTTAGCAGCCCTAAGCTCGGCAGTCGATTCTAGTCTTAAAAGGGTCATTACCATCGATTTCCTCACTTGTCCAAGCATTAACCACAACAGCAAGCTGCCAAACGTGGAACAAATACTCCAGGTGGGATCATCCCCCAGCTGGATCGACCCCTTAAGAGACTATTTAAAGGAGGGCACGCTCCTCGAGGACAAGAAAATCGCCCACCAGATAAGAGTCAAAGCTGCTCGCTTTCACTTATCCATAGGAGGCGACTTGTATAAGAAGTCCTTCTCCGGTCCCTACCTTAGATGTGTCCACCCAGGCGATGTCGAGCAAGTGCTGCGCGAGCTTCACGAACGAATCTGTGGAAGTCATGTCGGAGGAAGGTATCTAGCCTTTCGAGCAATGAAGGAAGGCTATTGGTGGCCATATATACAAAACGACTCCGCAGTATACGTCCGTAAATGCCCGAAATGCCAGCTTCATGCTCCAATGGTCCACCAACCAGCCAGAGACCTAAAATCCCTGACCATCCCGTGGCCCTTCGCCCAATGGGGGATGGACATCGTGGGACCACTACCCACTGCTGCCGGCAAACGTAAATATCTGTTGGTTGCAACTGACTACTTCACCAAATGGATCGAGGCAGAACCATTGGCAAACATCCGAGACGCTGACATGATAAGATTCATATGGAGGAATATAATCACCCGATTCGAAATCCCCAGAACCATCATCACTGATAATGGGACACAATTCGAAAGTGGCCCCTTTCAGGACTTTTGTAATGAGCACGGGATCAGGCACAACTTTAGTTCGGTGGCCTACCCTCAGAGCAATGGGCAAGTAGAAGCTTCCAACAAAACTGTGATCGATGGATTGAAGAAGCGACTAGAGCGAGCCAAGGGCGCATGGCCAACCGAGCTACCCCATGTCCTATGGGCATACCGAACAACTCCTCGGCGAGCAACAAGAGAAACCCCATTTCCGCTAACATATGGCATGGAAGCAGTCATTCCACTAGAAGCGGGCTTGCCAACAATGAAATCCGACCTTGTCGACCAAGGCCAGAATGATGGGGCGTTGCTCACTGAACTCGACCTCGCCGACGAGCGTAGAGAACTGGCCCTGGTGAAGCTTGCGAGCTATCAGCAACAGCTCGCAAGCCATTACCACAAAAGGGTTAACCCAAGAAGATTCCAAGTTGGGGACTATGTTCTAAGAAAAGTCCTAGGCAACACAGTAAGGTCATCAGACGACAAGCTAGGCCCAAACTGGGAAGGACCCTTTAAAGTAACTAGGGACGACCTGCAAGGTGCATATCATTTGGAAACAATGGAGGGCAGAGAGATAACTCGAGCATGGAATGCAGCTAATCTCAAGAAATTCTATTTTTAAATTCTCAAGGAATTCTATTGTTTAATCTTTTTCTTGTATTTGTTATGTGAAAGGAATAATTCATTCCCCTTATTACTAATGATATCAGTAAACTGCACTTTATCACACATCTTTTTCCAAATCATAGGCACAATGGTCGATATAGCAGGGGAATACCCCTCCTCAGGTCATCGTCATGAAACACGAAAGACCTCTTAGACTTGCCTTTGGAAATATATAAAGCCTTACAGAGGATTCTTGGGCAATACGACCAGATTTTATACTGGCCATCAAACCTACTTTGGTTGAGCAAAATCCTGATCGGATGAAGACATCCAATACCAGGTGTGTCCTCGCCAATTGCCCTACTTAGGCCTAAGGGAGTGTGACGATACAACCTAAAAGGTAAAGTGGGGCATAATGGTATTTTGGTATTATACTGGACTGGGGGGACACTTGCATGACAAAATAAAAAGGATTATGAAGCAGCAAGAATATAAAAAGATTGGATGAACACGTTTAGTCGCCAAAATCGCCCAAAACACGAATTTTTCATTGATCTCTTATATTTACAACAGTGATAATACATGTTTAGTCGGCGAAGCTCGCCCAAAGCATTTACATTATCGAAAAGGACAAAAGAATAACAACTTGTTATATTTATAAAAAAGATAATACACGTTTAGTCGGTGAAGCTCGCCCAAAGCGTTTACATTATCAAAAGAAAAAACTTGCAAAAAATTCAAGAAGGAGGAAGCCTCTGAACAAGATAGTCTGCCACCCTAGCTCTTCATCCATCATCAGGAGCAGGGACCAGCTCTTCCACAGCCTTATCTGCGTCCAACTCTAACAGTTTCCGAGGAATAGCATCAATAGGAATCCATCTATCATCCCTCCTGAATGGATTGGGCATCAGAGTGGAGGAAGACATCTCGTGACGATACCATAACACTGAGTTCCTCGGGACCTGGAGTTCTTTCAAGGTACTCAACCACCCTCTGATGAAAGAAAGTTCTTCAAACTCGAATAATCTTGTGGGAGCATCTAGCCAGCCTTGGTCATTACCTTCAGCCCATGCTTGTCGAGGACCCTTCTTGAATAAATGCCGCAATCGAGTAACGTCCCTTTGAAGACCAGCAGCAGTTACATATGCTCGGTGGACATCATCACGGAGCTCTTCCATCTCCTTATCCCGCTGTTCTTCTGCTTCCCTGTTCCTGCCCCTGGTGCTCCTACTAGCTCGCGGGAGGGGAGGATGAGTGGAACCTCGCGGAATAGGAGTATGTCCAGCTCGCGAAGACGAGGAGCCTTGCAGAATCGCTGAAACAGTGCTCGGCGCATGCTCTCTAAGTTGCAGGACTTCCCTCCTTAGGTTTTCATTCTCCTGTTGTAGGAATTCCCCAACTTGATTTATCTCGGTGGCCTCTAGCAACTTTGCTCTCAGTACATTGACTTCCTCTTGTACAGAGGCACCAATGCCTTCCATCTCCCGAAGCCTGCCTTCAGCTTAGCCACTAGCTCGGACTGATCCTTATATTTTTGGTTCCTCTACCTAAGAGACTTGCAAAGCCTAACAAAGGCCCGACGAACCTGAGGACTGACATTGGGACCAAGGGTCCTGCCCAATTGAGATGTGGCAGAAATATAGTCTTCTACATCAGTCAACTACAAGACATAAAAGGGCAAGGGAAAGAGAAATCAATCAATGCATTGGAAAAAGAAGCCTTTTTATTTTATTAATAAAGGTCAAGTACATCGAGATGGAAATAAAAAAAATTTACAAGCAAAAGTACAAAAATAGTCCTAAGAGAGGATTAACTAGCAACCTCAGGCTGCCCAGAGGTGGCTGGCTGCTTCCCCTTGTCAGCAGCAGCAGAGGCATCCCCCTCTACAGAGATGCCCTCATTCGCCTGGGCAAAACCAGCATCAGCAGGAGTTGTATGAGAAGTAAGATCAACACCCTCGATGGCTGGGGAAGGGGCTTCTTCTTACACAGTTGGCCTTGGACTCGGGTCATGCTCGTCGAACAGAGGAGACTCAGCGTCAACACCAGCAGCTAGGAGGGCCTTGTTCCAGCCCTTCTTGAAGTTCAAACGGCTGATATAACCTATTTAAACTTCGACGTCTTCATAAGCAGCAGTCCATCCGGAGTTGTATGAGTCCTCCTTGATGGTGGCTACCTGGGACTCCTTCTCCTTCAGCTGTTCGGTCAGAGCCTTGTTCTCCTCCACAACACCCATCTTGCTCGAGCAGACTAGGTCATAGGCCTACCTCAACTCGCCCAACTCCTTGAACGCACCGTCCCTCTCTCGGTTAGAATTGTTAAGAGCCAGATCAGAAGAGGCACGGGCAGCGTCAGCAGCCTTCAGATCAGCCTCCAGCCGAGAACCCCTGACTTCTAGAGCGGACTTCTGCTGCTCCAGCTCGCCATTCATTCTCACCAACTCGTCACGAGAACGGTAAAGCACAGCGAAGTCCGTCACAAACTGCCAAAAACAAAAGAAGAAATCAAGAAGGAGAAATAATTAAAACTTGTTAAGGAATTGAAAAAGGGAGAGAACCTTACCAAGGCTAGTCTCTGGCTAGCTTGAAGGGCTAATTGATCAGACCCCAACGCCCTCTGGCGATCTGCAGGAAGAACTGCCCTCTCAAGCAATGCAGGAGCCAACTGAGGGGAAGTGGCAACCGAGGCCCCCTCGGGCAAAGCTGACACCGGGACCAAGGCTTGCCCAGCCTTCGTCCTCGACTCCATCTTCCTCCTCTCTTCCTCTCTCTCTCTCTCCCTCTCCATCCTCTTCCTCTCCTCCACCTTCTTCTTCTCCTCCACCTTGTTCTTTTCCTCCTCCTTCTTTCTCTCCCTCTCTCTCACCTGCTCTTCCTCTCTCTTCTTCCTCTCTTGCTCTTGAGTGGACCGAGATCCAGTAGCCACAAAAGAAGACTTTTGTTTCTTTGACCTCTGTGCAAGAAGCACATGGTCCTCGTCATCATCGTCTCTAATCAGGTTCTTCCTTGGAGGCATCTCTTCGCCTGAACTACTGGAAGTGCTCGACGATCCTCGAGCTTCAGAATCTTCTTCAGAAGAACTACTACTGTCAGAGCTCCCTCCACCCAAATTTCTCGTAGCTCCCGCAGGCTCACTCTCAGAACTGCTCTCCTCTTCATCCAACTGGATAGGCTCAACAGTAGTCTCTCCGAAAGAATCAAACTCTGGAACACTATCCACAGGCCGCGCTATGAAGCTGGAGCCTGCGTTCTTGTACTCGAGCAAAAAGGCAGCAGACCTGGGGTGCTCGCCGTCACCCAGAGGCTCCCTGATATTCCAAGCTTTCACCAACTCCGAAATACGGACCTCGCTGAGAGCAGGCTCCAAATTCTTTGTCCTCGCTATGGAAGAAAAAGCAAAGAAAGGTTAGAAAAGTCACAAGTCAGCAAAGATTGAAATAACAGTACAATGTATACCTATATATTCTTCCCCGTAAAAAGGGACAATGAACCTCTCAGACCTCGACCCATCAAACTGGGGAGGGAACTGCCAATTCCTAACAAGGAAACCCTCTTGCCAGTAGTCCTTATGGGAATCAGGTAGGTTTACTACCAATACCCTATCAGAACTCCTAGCTTTGAGGTATAAGACACCTGAGCTAGTTCGAGAGAAGGAATAACAGAAACAGATCTCGGCAAGTCCTAACCTAGTACCATACAACTGGTTTATTCTATGGATGCCATTTACTATCTTCCACACATTGGGCGAGCACTGTGCGGGAACAATACTGAAATAACCAAAAAAATGCAGAAACAGATCATTAGGGGGAAAAGTGAGTCCCCCCTGGGAGAGCAACAAGACATGGATCCAGTGGGCATCCTCTATATCCCTAATGTTCCTAGGAGGGGAGGCACAACATTCAATATCTACCCACTCAGGAATATTGTAGAACTTCCTGAACTCAGAGATTGACCTATTTCTAATCTTCGCCATTGAAAAACTCAAAGAAACTCTACAAACCAAAGAGAAAGTGAAGAGAAAGGGCACGAGAAACTTAAAAAACAGAAGATCGGGTCGATTGATGAAGAAGCACGAGCTCAAGACGACTAAGAAGCAATGGGAATGGGGATTCAGAGAAGAAGGTACGAGGCACTAGAGTTCTCAGAAGAGGGAAAAGTACTGGAAAGGCTGAAACAATGGATGAATAGTGGCAATCCCAACAAGCCTTCAATTCTAATCATAGCGCACGGATAGCGAAGCGGGTGCCGCCAAAGCAACTACACAATTTTCGAAGAATCACAAATCAGCCATGATGGTTGCTCATTTAAATCCATTGGACCCACAAACATGGCCCAACAAATTTAGGGGTAAATTGTGGGTACCCGAAATAAAGAACTATGTGCCTGGACGAGTAGCCCAGTCCTGGCGGCCTAAAGTCCAGGCCCCTCATCTTTTATAATTGATCCAGTCTTCCCCCACGATCCCATGAAGGGAAGATATGGGGGAAATGGAAAACGTGGGGGAACCCATCACCCCCACTCATCTACATGCACATGTATATATTAAACCCTAGGTCCGGGGCAAAAGGACAAGTTGTATTCTCTGTAATCACTCTCCGGAGTATATAGAAATAATATCGACTGCACCACCGTGGACGTAGGCACATTTTGCCTGAACCACGTACATTCTTTATTGTGTGATTGACATCTTGTATTCCTTGTTCTCTTCTTGATAGTCTTTCTCTCTTATTTATTTGTGTTGCATAATAATTGCTTCTACAAATGTACATCTAGTTTAAGCAAATTTATTTTGTTTTAAAAAGTTCTTTAAATACTCATTTAATCAATTTTCTTTTACTTTTAGAAGTTTGCGCTAGCAGTATGTTGAGAGACTTTTGATCTGAATTAAACGTATATTAAAATATGTTAGAGAGATTATTTGGTATATGCGTTTTAAAAAATAAGTTTTCACGAAAAAGCATCTTTAAAAAAAGTAGTTTTACTAAAAAATATATTTTAAGGAATTTTTTTTAACAAAAACAAACAGTTTTAACAGGAAAATAAACAGTTTTAACAAAAACAAAAAAAAGTTTACAAAGAAAAAAAGGTTTCAACAACAAATAACACTTTTAGCAATATTTTAATTAAACGTTTTTAATAAAATAAAACACTTTTTGAAACAAAAAACACATTTTAAAATAAAAAAACACTTAAAAACTAATTTTACCCAAAAAAAAATTAACGAAAAAAGGTAATTTTTTAAGAAAAATAGTTTCTTTAAAAAATAAAACAGTTTTTAACAAAATAAAATAAGTTTTAACAAACAAAAAAAAATATTTTTTTTTTTTAAATATTTCTGAAAAGGATAGCAAGTTCGTAGAAAAACCTTTATTCCAATATATAGGTAAATAAATTTTGCTAACAAAAGTGAGAATATGAAGATAAATTTGCATGTGAACATGAGTATTCATGAAAAAAAAAATCATGGCATATAAGGGCAATCAAACACACAAAATAGTGGGTGAATCATTCATTTATCACCATTTATCACATTTACCATGACAAATAGGGTATATCAAACGAGCCTCAATGATTATATGTTATCCAAAATAATTATTAATTAATTTATAGAATATATAAATTTTAATTAATAAATGCATAATAATGTGAAATAGACACAAACAAACTTACTGTAACAATAATACATAATTATACGAGGCAAGTGTTAAACGCTTTGTCCTTAAGACAAGATTTGCCCTGCAATGATGCGTTATGTACTCAACGGCTCTCGCCTCCCATAGTATAACAATCAAGACTTGCAATAGTA
Organism: Sambucus nigra; assembly: GCA_949130495.1. Classification (NCBI taxonomy): domain Eukaryota; kingdom Viridiplantae; phylum Streptophyta; class Magnoliopsida; order Dipsacales; family Adoxaceae; genus Sambucus; species Sambucus nigra. The sequence continues at coordinate 221,497,829 of OX422212.1, forward strand.
CCACTCTAAATCGCAAGTTACAATGGAACATACAATGGAAGAAACTCTCTTTTTATAGATACAAAAATGAGACTGGTTTTAGACAAAAATGATGTCTGAAAAGTAACCATAAAAACGAAACACAAACAACTAATTTATACTAAAATAAACGACGGTTAAAAATAGTTAAAATCATTCCTAATTGACACAACAGTTGAAATAAAAAAAATTATAAAAACGGAATAACACTTGGTCCAAAAATAAATAAACACAAAAAAATTGGACTCAAAAATTAAATAAAAGGCATAGTAAAATTTGGCCCAAAAAGTTAATAGTTTGTCCAAGTTGCCCACAGGCCACGACCCATGCCCGTACATGTACTTGTATCGGGGCGGACCAGGTCGCGCGCACGTGTGGATTTGGAAGCCAATCCAAACCTACGTAGGTCCTCCCTCCTTCAAAAGGTTGGGATACCTCAAGGGCACCAAACTCATAAGCTAAAATGGATGCTTATATACTAATCATTTCTTATACTCTATGTATGTGGGACTTTGACTTAACATAACACTTCAACCAAATTCTAAGTTTCAAGTGGGTACTTTGAGCTATAATTTCTCAGTCGTTAATTTATGGTTTTACACATGCGAGTATACCGTGTTATACTCCTCGTAAAGGAGAACACGTTAACCATCTCGAAATACATGTGGATCTCATATTAAATTGACCATAAAGTTGACAAAAACCTAATTTTATCAACTCAATTAAATACCATAATTCCAACTGTGGCCATCCCGTTCCTTTTCCTCCTCGGTGGCCCCGGTAGTCGTGCGCACAGTTGGAGGAAGAGAAGAAGAAGGTCTCACGCCCTTCCACGAGGCACTTCGACCGTCGTCAATTTGGGCGTGATGTAAAGAGATTGAGTCGCTAGCCTATTTTGCACAAAACAGGCAAAAGAATTGGTGTCGCCTCGAAAGAACGATATCAAAGACATACTGATACTTAAGAAACCAATTAGTTCAAAGGTTTGGGGGCTAAGTTACGGAATAGGGAGGTATTAGGCACCCATCCCTCCCTTTCGATCTTTCATGAGCATGTGTTATTATTCTCCTTAATAACTTCGTGAAATGTGTGCGTGTGTGTATATATGAATGGAGAATGAAATTTCTTGACTCGCGTCATGGAGAAAGGCAGAATGAGCTCATACGTAGGAGAGTTCCCAAAATAATAATAAAAAATATAATATGTGCGTTTAGAGGGTTAACGATTGTTTATAGAAAGACGATGATATAATTTGGACAAAACGCGAGCATGAATCTCAAATATAATATGTGAAAATAATATATGAATAAAAATGGGAAAAGAGGATTCGAGTCTCGAATTTTGACCCAAGACGCCTACATAGACTAAAAAGGCATCAAAGTCCACGTAGTTTGCATGAAATACAGGGGTGGGGTTTATTCCATAAATCTAACCAGGGATTTTATTAGATGTGTAAAAGGATGTTTTTGGTTTGAGAAAGTGTGGTGAGAAATTCCGTTTGGAATTTGTGAGCAAACAATTTTTTTTCTTCTTATTTTTTTTTAATAGAAAATATGTTATGTGCAATACTACTAATAAAGGATTGGATATTAATGTGTAATGATCTCACAAAGATGAAATGCTTAAATAATAATTTAAATGACTAATGAGAAAATAAAGAAATTTAAAGATAGGGAAGAATGTTTGGACCTTGTTTGGAGACTTAGAGGTTGATCTTCATTGTTGAAGGGATGCTCTTGCAAGTGTATGGAGGTGGTTGGAGGAGAGGGAAAGGATTTTGCTAAATTGAGTGTGAAAGGGATGGAAATGGAATGTGGAGGAGAGGTTTAAATAGGGAAACCACGCTGACTTTGAGAGAATGTTGTTGAGATCACTGAGAGGCATGTTTATGAGGTGCCTTTCGAAGTGAGCTCATGCTCTACTTATAGAGGGTTAAGGGGGTGATGATCGACATTGTACTTGACTTGCCTAATGGAAGGCATCCCCACACACACTATCGATAAGTAGGGAAATGAGTTTGCCATTCGACAATCTCATGCAGATTTTTTGGAAAAATGGTCGTAAAATGCAAATCGTAAGTCTGAATCATGGACGGGGCATACCGTTAGAAGTAGAGACCTTTAAGAATCCATTGGTCAACTCCCAGGTTCAGGAGTTGACTACGGTCAAATGGAGCTCGAAAGCGCCTGACAGTCTTTTGGACAGGAGATTCTCAGAGGAAAACGGATTGTTCATCCGAACCGTAAGGCTGATTCGTTCATAGGACGGACTGTTGGAAATGGTATTCAGAGCCCTTCAAAGATTCATGCAGTCTCGTTCAGTTTAGAGAGTTGACCTTGATCAAATGCTTTCGGAAGCGCCCAATGACCCTTCAGAATTAAATGGGTCATTCGTCCGTACCGTAAGGCTGATTCATTCACGGGGCACACTATTCGAAAGAGTTTTTAGTGTCCTTTAAAGATTCATTCAGTCTCATTCGAGTTGAAGAGCTGACGGTAGTCAAATGGAGTCTAGGAGCGCCCGGTGGCCTCTAGTTCAGTTTTCGGCAAAAAATAAACCGTTCGTCCGAACTGTTATGCTAATTCGCGCACGGGATGAACTGTTAGAAAGGGGATTCAAGTCCCTTCAAAGATTCATAAGCTTTTGCTCAGGCAAGGAAGTTGATTGGGGTCAAAATAGGACCCGTGAGCTCTTGGTGGCATCCAGATCAGTTTTTAACAATAAAATGCACCATTCGTTCAAATGGTAAGGTCGATTCACGCATGGGGTAGACCGTTGGAAAGGGAATTCAGAGCTCTTTAAAGCTTCATTGAGCTTTTGCTCTGATAATGAAGTTTATCGGAGTCAAATAGGGGCCAGGAGGGCCTAATGGCCTCTATATCGGTACTCGGAGTATGACATGGTGAATGAGGAAGTACTAGGGACCTAAGGAGAAGATTAAGGGGGTCTTAGAGTGTGGTGTCTACATAGCCCCTCGACGAGTGAGCTTGGAATAAGTGAAAGCCTTCGAATAGACACCAGATGATTGTTTAGGGGAAATAGGTCAGTTCTGAGGACTAAAAGGACAATGATGACTGGTTCAGAGGGCCGAGGTCGATTTTGAGGTTGTGTTGGGAATGAACGATAATGTGGGTTGAGGTCAATTCTGAAGACCTAAAGGGCGATCGATTCTGATGACCGAGGTCAATTTTGAGGACCTAAAGTTGTAATAGTCAATTTTGAGGACCGATATTAATGCCATTGGAGATCAATTGTTTAACAAGTATTATGTCTTCGATATATATGTCGAGCCTTACCATTATACATATGCCTCTATGCTCTGCCATTACTGATTGACTATTACAATGTATGTAAATTGTAGGCACGAACCTTGGACACATTTTAATATCCTTTAAAAAGTGTAGAATCCACACTGCTTTTTCTCCATCTTTATCTAAAACTATAAATTCAAACTCCATAGTAAATCTAGGAATACAAGTTTATTTTGAGGATTTTCAAGATACGTCAGCACTACCAAGTGTAAATATAGATCCACTTATGGATTTAAAATCCTTCGAATCATATATCCAATTACCATCATTGTACCCTTAAAGTAATATTGAATATCTTGTGTGTATTTTAGTTATCTAATAACCCTCATTATGGTTTTCTAATGGTCATCCCCTGAATTACTTGTAAAACCTAATTAATTTTCTAACTAAGTAAGCAATATATGGTCGAGTGCAATTCACGCCATACATTAAACTGCCTATGATATGAAAGTACTCTAACTGAGATATACCATTCCCGATATATAAACGAATATTTGGGTCAATAGGTGTTTTATCTATGATAAAAATACATTTATCAAACTCATCAAGTATCTTCTCAATATAATGATATTGAGACAAGAATAATCCATCCGATGTTTAAAAATTTTAATTCCTAATATAACATCTGCAATACCTACATCTTTCTTATCAAATTTATTGGCCAATATTATCTTATTAGATTTAAATATATCCTTATTACTTACAATAATAAGCATATCATCCACATAAATATAAATAATAACATAGTCACTTGAGTGTTTTAAATGTAAACACATTTATCACATTCATTTATTTTAAATCCATTTGACATCATTACGTTGTCAAATTTCTCGTGACATTTTTTAGGTGGTTATTTTAATATATAAAGGGATTTAATAAGTCTACACACTTTCTTTTTTGTTCTAGAACTTTAAACCCTTCTTTTTGTTTAATGTATATCTCTTCATTTAACTTGCCATTTAAGAAGGAGGTTTTCACACCCATTTGATGTAACTCAAGATTATGTAATGTTGCAATAGCTATTAACATTTGAATAGATGTTATTCTTGTAACATGTGAGTAAGTATCAAAATAATGCTATCCTTAATTTTTCTTATAGCCTTTATCTACAAGTCTAGCTTTTAATTTTTCAATTGATTCATCCACTTTAAATTTTCTTTTGAATATCCACTTGCATTCAAGTGGTTTATTACATAGTAGAAGATCCACCAATTCCCAAGTATGGTTTTGCATGATGAATTCTATGAGTCCAAGAAATCAAAATTAATGATTTTAAAGAGAAAAGGAAGTAAGAAAGTAAGAAATGATCACAACACACAGGATTTACGTAGTTTGGTAACTGCCGATGTACATGGACTTAGTTTTTATTAATTCTTTAAAGGTTAAGAATTACATGCCCCACTACCCCGTGGTGAGGGTTGTATTTATAGTAATAAAAAGTAGTTGAGTTATACAAAAACTCTCCTAGATCTTCATTGGCTCACTGGTGATTCCTGTTTATCTCCTCCGAGAATGTAGATAACTAAATGATTCTTCAATTATCAATATGATATATTCTTATCTTTATCCATACAATGTTGAATTTGACTTAGGCAATATGTTGGGCCTTCTTGGACTATTAAAATTTGGACCTCCATGGTTTTTCACTCAAATATTCAATTTCACTATTGACAGTCTCTTTCCAAAAATGAGCTTTTGAAATTGATATTGCTTATTCGAAACTACTAGGATAATTTTCTAAGATATAATTTAGAAAATCAGGACCACTAAACTTTAAAGCCTTTGTCATTTTACTGCGTTTATTTTTGAAGTCATCATCTTTTTCAATAGATTCTGCGTCATAAGTTCTTTTAGAAGAACTTGAATGAATCACTTTATTATAAGGAAATATATCTTTGAAGAAATATGCATTAGACCAAAGTAGGCCGAATTCAGCCTTCTTTAGTCAAAGTTGGTCGTCCTTAACCAATTTAATCGTTAATGATCAGTTTTGATTGCAAGAGATCAGTTTGACCATCTTTGGTCGAATGAGGCCAAAGTAGGTCGAATTCAGTCTTTTTAGGCTAATCATCACAGACCAATTTGACCATTTATGGTCAATTTTGATTGTAGGAGATCAATTTGACTATATTAGGTCGAATGAGGTTGAATTCATCATTTGGGCTAATGTTGGTCGTCGTAGACACCAACTTAACCATTAATAGTTAATTTTGATCGTAGGAGATCAGTCTAACCACCTTGGGTTAAATGAGGCATAGGAGGCTAACTTCTATCGTCTTAGGCTATTGTTGGTCATCGTAGACCAACTTAACTATTTATGAATAATTTTGATCGTAGAAGATTAGTTTCACCACCTTAGGTCAAATGAGGTCTAGGAGGCTGAATTCAGCGATTTTAGGCTAATATTGGTCATTCTTGACCAACTAGAATGTTAATGATCAATTTCGATCCCAAGAGATTAATATCTTTGGTTGAATGAGGCCGAAGTAGGCTAAATTCATTCTTTTTAGGCTAATGTTGGTCGTTGTAGACAAACTTGACCATTTATGGTAAATTTTGATCATATGAGATCAGTTTGCCCCACCTAAGGCCAAATGAGGCCACGGAGGTCGAATTCAGTCTTTCGACTAATATTGATCGTCATTGACCAACTTGATCATTAATGATCAATTTTGATCGCAAGAGATCAATTTGACCATCTTTGGTAGAATGAGACCAAAGTAGGACGAATTTAGCCCTTAAGATAATTTTGGTCATCATAGACCAACCTGACCGTTTATAGTCAATTTTTATTGTAGGAGATCAGTTTGACCACTATAGTTCAAATGAGGCTGAGGAGGCCAAATTCAGCCGTCTTAAACTAATGTTGGTCGTCCTTGACCAACTTGGCCGTTAATGATCAATTTTGATCGTAAGAGATCAATGTGATAATCTTTGGTTGAATGAAGTTAAAGTAGGCCGAATTCAGAATTCTTAGGCTAATGTTGGTCATCCTTACCGTTAATGATTAATTTTGATTGCAAGAGATCAATTTTACCATCTTTGGTCGAATGAGGTAGAATTAAGCCGAATTCAGTCTTCTTAGGCTAATGTAGGTCGTCGTAGACCAACTTGATCGTTAATGGTCAATTTTGATCGTAGGAGATCAGTTTGACCACCATAGATCAAATGAGGCAAAGGAGGCCAAATTTAGACCTTAGGCTAATATAAGTCGTCCTTAACCAACTAGACCGTTACTGATCAATTTTGATCGTAGGAGATCAATTTGACCATCTTTAGTCGAATGAGGCCAAAGTAGATCGAATTCAGCCCTTAGGCTAATTTTGGTCATAGTAGACCAACTTGACTATTTATGGTCTGTGGTCATCCCTCCGGCTTTCCTCCGTATCGGGGGTCGGTGCTCGTGTGTGCACGGTTGGAGAGGAAGAGAAGGTCTCGCAATCTTTTCTAGGAGTGCTTTGACTTCGACCATCTTCGATGTGCGGTGATATAAAGAGATGAAGTTGCCAACCTATTTTGTATAAAACAGGCAAAAGAACATGTCCCCCCTCCAGAGAGCGGCATCAAAGACAAACTGATGCTTACGAAACCAATAGTTCAGAGGTTCGGGGGCTAAGTTACGGAATGTGAAGGTGTTAGGTACCTATCCCACCCTTTCGGTCTCTCATGGTCTTATGCTACTATTTTTCGTAATTTCTCCATGAAGTGTGCGCGCGTGTATATATAAATGGATATCGAAATCGTTCGACTCATGTCATAGAAAAGATAAAGTGAGGTATTCCAAAATAATAATAAAAAAGTATGATTTGTGCGCTTATTGAGATATTAATCGTAATAATGGAACGATAATATATGTCAGATATAACGCAAATATGAATCATAAGTATGATATATATGAGTAATGTATGGATAAAATAGAAAAAATATGAAAATATGAAAGTACGAAAATTGGACTTGAGTCTTGAATTTAAGCCCGAAACGCCTGCGTAGCCTACAAAGGCATCAAAGTCCAAGTAGTTTGCATGCGGCACAAGGGTGGAGTTTATCCCATAGATTCAAACAGGAGTTTATTATGTGTGTGTGTGTGTGTGTGTGTATAAAAGATATTTTTAGTTTTAAGAAAATGTGGTGAATAATCTCGTTGGAATTTATAGGTGTAACCCTCTTTTTCTTTGTTTTGGATTTCTTATAGAAAATAAATTATTTGCAATATTACTAATAAAGGATGAGATATTAATGTGTATGTTCTAAAGTAAAAACTAAATTTTATTTATATAACTAATGCAAAAATAAAAAAAAAATTAAGGAGAAAAGGATGTTTGGACCTTCTTGGGAGACTTAAAGCTTGATCTTGATCCTTGATGAGCTTCCTTGCAAATTGGGATGAATTTTAGATGAGAGAGAAGGAGCTTTTTGCTAAATTGCTATGAAAATGATAGGAATGAAAGGCGGAAAGGAATTTCACACCAGGAAACTTCGCTATTTGTAGAAGAATGTTATTGAGATCACTAATATTGATGGATCTGAGGTGTGCCTTGAAAATGAGCTTATGCCTTACTTATATAGGGTAGGGGGACTGCCGATCGGTATATACCTAGCCCTACTAATCGACAGCTAACCCTAGACGCACTGCCGATAGGCAGGGAAATGAATCTGCCAATCGGTAGTCTTGTGCAGATTTTTTTGAAAAAATAGTTGTAGAACACAATACGTAATTCCAAATTGTGTACAGGGTATATCGTTTGAAAATTTAATTCAGAGACCTTTAAGAGTCCTTAGGGCCTCTCCCGAGTCCGAGAATTGACTTTGGGTCAAACGGGGCTCGGAAGCGCCCATCAGTCCTTTGAACAGGAGATCATCATATGGTAATGGATCATTCGTCCTAACCATAAGTCCAAATTATGCACGGGGTAGACCATTGGAAAGGTTATGCGATGAAATTCGACGTTCCGAATAGATTCACTATATTCGGAGAGTTGACTTTGGTCAACTAGGGCCCAGAAGCGCCCGTGACCTTTCAGAGTAAAATGGGTCGTTGGTCGATTCACACACAGGGAAGAATATTGGAAAGTTTATTTAGTTCCCTTCAAAGATTCATTTAGTCTCATTCGAACTAAAGAGCTAATTTTGGTCAAACGAATCCCGAATGCGCCCGATAGCCTTCGAATAAGTTTTCGGGGGAAAATAGATCATTTATCTGAATGTTTATGTCATTTTATGCATGGGGCGGACCATTAGAGAGGGTTTTCAGCGCCTTTCAAATATCCATTAAGATCTCGCTCTGACAGGGAAGTTGATTGGGGTCAAATCGGGGCTCGGGAGCGCCCGGTGGCTTCTAAAGCGATTTTTAGTAGTAAAATGGATTGTTCATCCGAACCATTATGCCGATTTGTGCATGTGGCGAACCATTGAAAAGGGGATTCAGAGACCTTATAAGATTCATTGAGCTTTCACTTTGACGGTAGAGTTAATTGGAGTCAAACAGGGCCCGAGAGCTCCCGATGGCCTTCTGATCGATTTTTAGAGTATGACCTAGTGTTTGTAGTGAATGGATAGGTTATAAGGACCTAATGAGAGGCTTGGAGGTCGTAGAATGTTATGTCTATAGAGTTCATCGACAGGTGAGCTTGGAACAAGTGAAAGCCGTCGAATAGACACCACATGATGTTTTGGGAAAGAGGTTGATTCCGAGGACCGATAAGGATGAGGATGACTATTTCAGATGGTCGAGGCTATTTTTGAGGACCTATGGTAATGTTAGGGATGACCGATTCTATGGGCTAAGATCAATTCTGAGGACATAAGATGGGAGCGACCAATTATGATGGTTGAGGTCTATTTTGGGGACCTTGAGTAGGGAGCGACCAATTCTAAGGGTCGAGGTCAATTTTTAAGACCTTAAGTTTGAGCGACCAATTCTGAGGGTCGAGGTCAATTCTAAGAACCTTAAGTAGGGAGTGAACAATTTTGAGGGTCGATGTTAATTCTGAGGACCTTAAGTTAGAGCGACCAATTCTGAGGGTCGAGGTAAATTCTGAGGACCTTAAGGAAGAACGACCAATTCTGAGGGTCGAGGTTAATTATAAGGACCTTAAGATGGAGCGATCATTTCTGAGGGTCGAGGTAAATTCTAAGGACCTTAAGTATGAGCGACCAATTCTGAAGGTCAAGGTCAATTCTGGGGACCTTATGTAGGAGGTGTGGGGAATAGCTCTCTCGAGGGATCTTGAGTTTTTCTTTTTTTTAGACTTCAACGGGAAAGAAATATATGTCTGTGAATTATGTCTTTTTAAGAAGAGCTAAAAATCTTAGTCTGAAAATTCATTTTGGCAAAACAGTTTAATGACTTGAGGTCTTGGGATTCACTAGGGAATATGTTATTGGGGACAGATGCTCAATTAAAGCTTTAACTTTACTTGAGAGAATTTAGAATTTTTGTGTGAAAGAGTTTGGGAATTCCTGTTGAAAAACGGGTAGCCCTACTGACGAGGCATTTGGTTTCTGTTGAGGATGAAGTTTTTGGGATTCCGCTGGGGAGTTGTAGTAAGTTTTTGGAACGCGGGTGTGTTGATTTTTAGGGTTTTAAGCTGGGGATAAAATGTGGTATTAATCTGGTTGGGGATTTGGGGAAATTGAAAAATGATTTTCTTGGTGAGGAAATGTTCCAATATTTATATGTAATTTTAGGAGTTTTCGGGGAATTTTTGAATTGTTTTGGCATTATTTGGGATTTTTTTGTACAAACTTTTAGGGGGTTGCTGACCAGCAAGTTGTAAGGGTTACCAAACGGTAATGGCACGGTCTTTTTGACTGCATAGGGAAGGGGAAGGGATAGTGTTGATCGGTGGGTGTCAGGGTTCAGTGGTTGCTGAGGATTGATTACAAGGGTATGTAGGTACAGGTGGACTAATCTCTGAAGGTGACACCTGAGGCGAGGCAGGCGGTATTTGGGTAGGATGTAGGCGCTCTGGATATTCTTAAACTAATTGGATAATTGATTAATGGTTTGAAGATCTTATTTAGGTATTGGCAATGTTTTTTTTCAAAAAATTTGTTTCATACCTTATTTTGACAATGAGCCTTCAATTTGATTTTGTGATGTATATTATTCTCATTTTTCCTTGATATATCTCATATGTTCTCTCACATACCTTCTAAAGGATGGCAATGAGAGAATATATAATATTTTAAAGTATATACTTTTGTTTGAATTTGGGCGTTTATGAGAGAAATTATAAGAATCTACTCCATTATTACCCGAGAATTAGTTGGTTTGCTTTTCCAACATTTTCTCATTTAATTATGATTTTATTTTTATTATTTTAATATTCTCAAGTAATTTCTTTCAAATGGTGTCGACAATTTTTTCAGTTTCATTTTGACAAAATCATTATTACCATATTTTATTTATTTATAATTGTGATTGAAGTACCCATTTACTTTTATAAAATAAAATTATACAATGTATTACATATAAATCTTTAACACTCCCGCGCATCGTGCGGGGTTTAAAACTAGTGAACCAATATTTTTAACACTCCAACAAATAAATATATTTAAGAAATTTAACTTTTAAAGTTTAAACTAATTTAGCAATATTTTTCTAGAAATTACATTTAAAGTTTAAATCATTTATAATATTTAAAAATTTTAAACAAAATATTTAACATTTAAAGTTTTAAACATTTACCATTTAAAATTATTAAACTTAACATTTAACATTTAAAGTTGTAATTTACCATTTAAACTTATTAAACTAAACATATATCATTTAACTATTTAAACATTTGAACATTGAACTATTAAACTAAACATTATCATATTTGAGAAATTGAAAGAATTTGAAGAAAAAAAACGCGAAAAAAATATTACCTATAGGAGGGGGCGTACTGCAGGAGTTTTTTTTCTATTACGTGGACTTGTAAATAAACAAACTACACCATTAGTTGTATGAGTACCCATGAAATCAAACAATTTGTCTAAAAAAATAATACTCATGTGAGAGTTATAAACAACAATAGTAATTGAAACAAAAAATTGAGTTTTCTAATTACAGATCCAGTAGCCAAGATGGGTACTTTTGAGAGAAATAAGTTAGAATTGACATCGGAGATTAGTCATATCGCCAACGTGAGGACGGTGTTCATCTTTGGCTTACCACTGATTCAGAGTAGTTTCTTCTTATTTCTTATGTTCCCAAGAAGGAAGACGGTCAATTGCCTTCGTGGGCGTTGCTCGTCTGACTAGAAAAAACCCATATCTAGCTGGGATCATCATGGCCGATCTGAGAGAAGAGGAATGATGCTTTGGGTTTTGGATTCTTATTGACCAATAGTCACCTATTTCGCTTACTGGTAGTTTTAGCACAATTGATTCATAAGAATTCGAACGTTGTAGCTATTCTTTCTCCTCATTTTTTATTTCATTAAATGCTTTTGAGTCATTTCGTTTCCAACAAATGCTGAACCTTTGATTTTTTAAAGTTTGATTTCCAATGGTTATTCATGTAAGTTACTTAATTAGCACGAAATGCTATAATGCATTAATTATTATTAAAACCTCTTATACTATCGTATTAGAGGTATAATATAGATGGTATCTTTATTGTTTTTAAAATTTTAATACTCTTTATGTCTCAAATTAAGTGTTTCTATCCATTTTTTGAATAGATTAAGAATATACCCAATCAATGAAAATGAGAAGGGAGTCTAACAAAACTTTGAAAATATGACTAAACCCAATATTTAATATTGTGAAATTTAGTTATTTAATTATGTAAAAAAAATGAATTATTAATTTGGACAAAAATATTTATTTTTAATTTTATAAGGATGGAGAATATGTCATGAAATCACGTACATTTAACAACTACAATATTATTTTTCAAAGGTGATTTGTAATATTTTTGTGAGAATTATATGGCATTGGGAATAAATTTCAGACCCGGTCGACTTACGTTTTGGACGTTTTTGAAACACATAAGAGAAAAGCCCCAACCTATCGCTGTCCAGCACATGCCCAAAGATCTACATGATCACTAATCCATCATCCGCCGATATCTATGACATTTCTCAAGTCAATGAAGTCCCTTGTGTTTGTTTAATGAACACCACCAACTTTCAATGAAATTCTATTACCGACACTTTTGTGTGGTTTCAAATTAAGGTCATAAAAAAATCTTTATGTATTATAAAATAATAATGTTAAGACTTGTTGAATCGGTTTGGATTTTGATCTAATTTTAATTCTTGTTTGATAAGATGTAAAATATTGCCCGGTAATCGATTTTGTTTTTGTTTTCAGCTTTTTTTTTTAATTTATAGAATCTACTTGGTTATAAATTATTTTTTGTGTTTAAACACAATGATGACTTCTGTTTGCATTTAGCATAATTGTTTCTAACAACCATGTTTAAAATATCCTGTGTGTAAATTCTCATTTTTTTAAAAATAAAAACATGTTATTATAAACTAGAAACTTTGATTCTCCTTATTTTTATTTATTTATACTTTGAGATATAATTTACATATAATGAGTTAAAGTTGAATACGTATGAAATATAATATAATATATATATATATGATAATGTTCCTGTGCGGATTAGTCCGAATTTTAAGAATACGGACCGGACATGTGTCACATAACGGTGCACCTAGAAATTATCGCTTAAATTATAGGCACACTCTCTCTCTTTTCTGCGCTCACCGCCGGGTGACACATGTTCGGTCTGCACTCTTAAAATGCGAACTGGTTCGTACAAAAGTAGAACTATATATATATATATATATATATATATATATATATATATATAATCTATATATATATATAAAAATTATAGACTCAAATAATATGAGAGTGACACGTGGCATCTCATTTAATGTAACTAACTCTATTTCATTTATATGTCATGTCATATACGTTTATTTATGTATGGGGATTTGTATAGCCGTTGAAATGAAGAGGCATGCCTAAACTGTTCCCCTCCCTCTTTAATCAGCGTGCAGGCTTTGTTCATTGAAAATGGGAACACCATCTATGATTCTTCTCCCTATTTAATCTCATTATCGCTTTATGTCTGTATTGAATGAATGAAAAAAACTTCTCATTTCCAACGCCCCCCCCTCCCCCCTCTCTCACTCTCCATATAAAATCTCTGACCCTGAAGTTCTGTCACAAAATCTGACCCAGCTCAATACCGAACCAGGCTTTGCAAGGATGAGAATGGTTGTGCTAGGAAAGTTTGTTTCTTTGCACAAAAGCGTGATGAGTTAAGGGGGTTGTATTCTTCCACGGGCTCAGTCATGCATTCGCCTAACTCTAATTCGGTAGGCTCAATGGATATGAATTTGTGTTTGGGTTTCGATGGGGGATGATTTCCATATCTGAAATTTATATCTGTAGCTATCAATATATGTAAACTGCAAATGGGTTTTGATTTTCACTCCATTTATTTATTTTTTCGATTTGGTGGTTGCGATTTGATTTTGATTCAGTTAGATTGGGTGGCAATGTGCTGGTTTCAATTTGATGGTGGCCTGTAGTGTGACGATGGTGGCAGGGTGCTGAGGTGTGGTGGTTTTGGCGATTCAATTTGATGGGTGTGGTTGGTGGTGGCAGCGGAAGTTAGGTTCCCTTGGCTTTTCTTTTTCTTTTTTGGGTTTTTCAATCTTTATTTATATACTTCCTCATGTACAGGTTACGTGACTATTGAGTCTAACAAATCATTAAGGCAAGATGTATCAAACCCAAACTAAACTAATAAAAGGTACTAAAGGAAAACAAGCCAGTTCTGGAGGGATTTAAGTAAAAAATTTCAAATAAACACACAAATGCGTATGTGTGTGTTTATATATTTGTGTTACTAATTTAGAAACCTGCCAAATCACAGAAGGCAAAAACATTAGAGAGAGAGCTGTGTTCAAAGTCTTATATCAGACATATATCCTTTCATCACCGAACACAACCTCAACCACAAAACTGCAACCAAACATAGAAAAAATAACAACTCATCGACCTGAAAGTGAATCACTTTGAAGAGGGTGACGGTCCTAAGTGAACATTTCACAACCATGGAGATGATGGTGGAGGGTGTCGAAAGGAACCCACCCTATTGTCACTTTCAGGCACCAACTATTTTCACATAATAATTGTAGTTTTACATAATATTTCTATTAAAAATTTTGGGGTTATTTAGGATATATTTCCTATTCATTGTTTGATATTGACTTTTGCCCTCCCAAATCTTCATTTCTCATAGTTTGACCCCAAAATTAACTTTTACCGATGCGAAAAGACTTAGCAAAAAGTCACTTAGGCCCAAAACCTCAATAAATAAATAAATCTAGAGTTAAACTTAATTACAAAGAATCATCATTGGCAAAACCCAAAAAAACCATTTATTTGTCCAAGTGTTGATTTGTATTATTTTCAACGCGTTATATATTATTTTGAATCTTATCTTAAACACTCTGTTCAAATCAAGCCTAATAGAAAAAGACATTGTAGTATTTTACATTATTCTACTAATTTATATGGTTAATTGTGGCTTGACCCCTATGAATTCTTTGAAATTGAGTTTGGCCCCCAACATTTCACTTATCCCCAAACGACTTTCAGCAGCACAAAAA